>OY759224.1:10883870-12171439 GCA_963662175.1 Aradus depressus | reverse complement strand
GTAGTTAAAGCCCGGGCATGAGTCATAATAACCAACCCAACCCACCTATAACATGTTTACTTTCTTATGCCTAAAGTATAATGAAGTATTGTAATCGTGTGAAAATCCGAGATCGAGGTTTCAACTGATTTTCACGTTTCAAGGTTCCCTGAATACGTTTTGACCATTTTTGCGATGATGTCTGTGTATGTGATTGAAAAATTGTGAGCGCTCTACCGCAAAAATGATTGTAGCTATGAACTTGAAATTTGGAATGAAGAGGTCACATGTTCTACCTTAGATCGGTATGAATATGAAATTTCATATTTAAGGTCAAAACTCCATGACACTACAGTCTATGTGTCTACTCTTGGGAGGCGACTCAAACAGAGACTATACCAGGATTTTCGTTCTTTTATACATTTATGCATATCATGTATTTTGCTGGTCCAGTTATCTTATTTGTCTATCATGTATCTATAGCTATCTTGATGAATATATTACTTTCTTATAACTATAGTATAAGGAAGTATTGTATTCGTGCGAAAATCCGAGATCGAGGTTTCAACTGATTTTCACGTTTCAAGGTTTCCTGAATACTTTTCGACAATTTTGGTTTTTATCTGTGCGTATGTGTTTGTATGTGATTGAAAAGTTGTGAGCTCTCTACTGCAAAAACGAAAATTTGGAATGGAAGGGTCACATGTTCTAACTTAGGACTGATAAGATTTTGACCGAAGTCGATCGAGACCACTTTCCCCCAAGACCTAACTAAGTTTTACAAGATACAGCTTATATTTATGACCTAATCAAAAATCTTTTCAATTAATAGTTTAGAGAATACTGAAATACATAATTTATATGAAATATGATTTTTTATAGGTCGTCCGGTTTTCGAGATACTTGCCGAAAACCATCTTGAAATGTAGTTTTGAAACACATATTATTAGACGTTTCCTTGATTTACTCGAAAACGGTTAGTCCTATCGAAAAATTGAATCTTACCAAAACCGTTCCGTATAACATTTCCAGTCGCCATAAGTCCTCAGATTTGAAATAGGATTAATACGACAAAAGTTATATCTCCCTGAAGAATGTAAACTAAATGTCTATGAACTTTAAAATATGCATCTATTGGCCATTTTCCAGGATTTTCTTATACCAACAACGCTTACAGATCTCTCTCTCCACCTCCCCTTCTCAAAATCATTTCATTTTGTCTCAGCGTTATCTTGAGAGTAGACTTTCTTAATCCACTAATGCCAGTATGAAATAATTTTGAGAAGGGGAGAGGAGAGTTATCTGTAAGCGTGGTTGGAATAAGAAAGTCCTGTAATGTCCACATCACATTTTTTATCATTATTATTATTACAAACAAAATAATAATAGTTTTCATATTTTACGAAGGCAAACGCTGCATGATCTGTTTGCAGCTACTTCTCGTCAATGTTACGGCGAAGTTTATGTTCAGAGCAAGTTTACCCCAAGTTAGTGACCTGTTTATTACAGGAACTGACCAACTAATAGGAGAAGGCAGATATGAAAGTTTGAACTAGTCGATATCCTTAGGATAGCACTTTAATATGTATAGTCTGTGATTTTAAGACATGGCAAGCCATCCCCACCCTAACTACCACCACATGTATTATCAAACTACTATATTATACAATTTTTACTTTCTTATGCTTGTAGTATAAGAAAGTATTGTAATCGTGTCAAAATCGTAGATCGAGTTTTCAACGGAATTTCGTGTTTTAATGACCCATGATTACGTTTTGACCATTATCACGTTGTCTGTGCGTGAGTATTTGATTGGAACTTTATGACGCTCGTAACTCAGAAACAAATGTAAATATAAACTTTACATCTTCAATGAAGATGTTACATGCGCTATATATATATATATATATATATATATATATATATATATATATATATATATATATATATATATATATATATATATATATATATATATATACATGCGCTATATATATATATATATATATATATATATATATATATATAGCGCATGTAGGTGTAATATATATATATATATATATATATATATATATATATATATATATATATATATATATATATATATTACACCTAGGGACCTAAGCATCCAGTGCTCTTGTCCCTTCCCTGGAAGCGCTGGGCTTCCCCCTTATAATAATAATAATAATTTATTTCCGTTAAACCAATACATGGTAATAGGATACGTCAAATGAATTTATACATTATGATAGCTCATAAATTAGATTTATAACTACTTGAGTCTAACTCATCTATGATTAGTAGTAACAAAAAAACCATTAAAAAAAATAAAATTAAATTAATAAAAACTGTACAAATAAATACTTAAAAATATATGAGTAGGTAAATAAAAAAAAAATAATAATAATACAAGATACGTTCATAATAAGTAGACACATTTTTCAATTTAATAAAAATTAAGATAGGTAACTATTTTTCAAAGAAAACTCTTCGGAAGTGTCTTTATCCCCCAAAGATGTTTCGGGACGTTCTTACGTCCCATCATCAGGTCCCAATGTGGCGAGATATAGAAAAGAAAGAAAACAATGTAACTATAACAATATATGAAAAATAATATATATATATTAGTCAATTATAAATGAATTTATGAAAATTTCTACAATAAAAAAATAAATATAAATGAATAAATAAAACAATAACGTACATTGGACTGACTTTTAAGGTGTGGAGGAACTCTGCCTTATTATATTACCTGTATGTTTATACTACCTAAACCAAGTCCTTCATGAAGTGCTCAGTCTCCCAGTTTCCTTAATAAACCTGAGAATGCTCTCATAGTCCAATCTTCGATTACAAGTCCTCCTCTGCGATTACATCTCCACCAAAGATGCAGAATCTCGTTCGTGCATATCCCGAGCAGATGCCCAGGAAGTGTGCGGCCGTTTCGTCTTCTTCCCCACATCTATCGCAGGTAGGACTGTCCTTGACTCCCACAGTATGTAGGTGTCTATTGAACTGACCATGTCCTGTGAGAACTCCAGTCAGTTGCCTAAGCTCGTTTCTTTTGAGGTTCAGGATCCCGTCTTTCAGAACTCTGGACTCCCCTCCCAGGAACATCTTCGACTGTCTGCATGTGGTCTTTTCTCTCCATGCACGCTCCAAAAGATCCTTAGTCCATTCTTTAATTCGGGTTCGGTATGTCTCCCAAGATATTCCCAGCACCGGCTCTGGTCCCATAAAAGGCTTACTTGAACCTTCCTTGGCCAGTAGGTCTGCCTCGTCGTTTCCCTGGATCCCCGAGTGTCCGGAAACCCAGTAGAGTCCAATCTCACTTGCGCTAACTTATATCTGATTAGATTTTGGCCAAAATTAGACAACAAAATTAAGACCACTTTATCCATAGAACTAAAAGACGTTGTTTTCCCACTGTTTTCTTATTGACCAGAACCGGTTTTCAACGCAACAGCGTCTTCATCTCCTGCCTGACAAAAATTTCCTCTGGCTGTATGGTGAATTTTATAATATTGCAGACATTTATTTTACTGCTATATTGATATTTGTTTATATAGTTATTGTGTATATTTGAATGAATGTTTTTGTATGTAAAGTGAGTGAGCATAGCTATCCCCACCCCTTTGAGCTATGCCAGTTGTCCTTTAACCTCTACACTGTATGGGTGGGCTAAGAAGTTTTTATTTTGTTACTCTGTACCCTGATGCTTTAATATTTTATACTTTTCATTATTTGTATACAGTAGAATCCCGATAATTCGTATGGTCAAGGGACTGACGGTTTGGTACGAATTATCGGGATTACCAATTATCGGGAGTAGAAAATAAAAAAAATTAAAAACGTATTAATACAAATATGTATGTATTAAGAAGTATGTATAATGTGGTAAGAATAAAAACTATGCAATAAACACTGTTTTATACTAAACTATACAATAAACAATACATGCAAAAAAAATTTGTACATATGTTCGAGATCAAATAAACACCAATCAAAAATTTGTTCGAAAAAATGTTAGAAAATATCAATAAAATTTCTAAAAATTCCCCCCTCTCCTCTCCTCATTTCCTTTGAGTGAAAAGAGTACGAATTACACGAGATAATATAAGATTTCACACAAAACTTGTCTCTCTCACTCGCTCTCCCCTTTGGTTCTGTCGGAATCACGTGATAACCTAGAAAACATTTATCTCGCGCTCATTCTGCTCTCTCGTCTCTCACTGTCCTCTCTCCCCCTCTTGAAAACAGTACGAATTAACGAGGTTTTTAAGCTGGAAATACGAATTATAAGACGTTTTAAGTGACCTCGAGCATAAAAATAATACGAATTACCGAGAGGTCCGAAATGCATTGTTTTTATACCACTTATCAGGATTTTCTCTGGGGACCGGCAAATTTGTTCGAATTAGCCGGAAATACGAATAATCGGGATACGAAATATCGGGATTCCACTGTATTATATTTATTCTTTTGCGTTAAAAACCGGTTCTGGTCAAGAATAAAACAGTGGGAAGACAACGTCTTTTATTTCTATGAGAAATCTCGTTCCACAACATCTTACTAACACATATGGAAGACCACTTTACTTCGGTGCTTAAGCACTTTTTCCAAGATACCGGAAAACATGAAATTTCACTAAAAACCGAACATCGAATTTCTGATATATTACATAACTGCCGCTATACTTTGTATAGCTGGGTTAGGTTTTATGACTCATGCCCGGGCTTTAACTACGAGGTCATATCGCCTACTACCAGAGCGCTCTTTCGTCACTCTGGTGGCCATCAGCCCGACTCTACTGTGGCAGTCCTAAATTTTGCCTACCCTAAATTTTTATTCACCTAGGGTAAGGGTCTTTAACGAGTACCTGACATCGTACAGGCTTGGGACCATCGCTTAACGTCCCATCCGAAGGACGGCGTGCTCAGAAGACAAGCACGCATACCTCTTTGTATAGCTGGATAAGAAATAAATAAAATCTACAAAAGATGCAATACCAGGGTCTTAAGATATACAGTTGGATCAGCAGCCTATTAGCATTTAAGATAGGTTGTTTCATCTCCTGACTCGAGTTAGTTGCTCAGTGTATGGCTGATTGGCCCAATGTTGTCTTGTAGTTCATTAGCAACACACGTCAGAGCTGGGCTACCGACTATATGCAAATCTCAACTATCCGTCTAACACCCTAAAACTACAAACGAGCCAATACCTAACTGCCACCCTCATCAGTCAAGGACTTCCTCATATTTGTACTCTCAATCAAAATTTTTTTTTTTATTTTTGTCAAGGTGTTTGGAAAATGCTTTTACGCACAAGTGTGGGACTCTGTCCGAGGACCTCTACCCACTAAAAACCTCACCCTGGAGTACTCCAATTTTACCCCGCGCGGGACTGCCGCCAGGCATTACTTCGCTCGGGGCGGAATGGCCATCAGCCTACGTCATTAGTGCCATCACACAGGTGGTCTTCTCCTCTCTCTCTCTTCTGCGCGTAGGTGCATCACAGCTTGTCTAGCCATGTCCGCATGGCGCGTAGCAGCATCAAGCTGACCAGATTTTCTGGCGTCGCTCGGGTTTGCAGCTGACTAGCCACATATATATATATATAATTTGATTGAGATATATATATATATCTGGGCTGGTGTATTACACCTAGGGACCTAAGCACTCAGTGCCTTTATCCCTTCCCTGGAAGCGAAATTATATATATATATATATATAGGTATATATGAGGAGTTTGGAGCCAGAGCGGACCAACCCACAATTTTTCGGAAAATGAGTTATTACCATCCTGATGTTGGCATAGGTTCCCTTTTTCAAAACCAGTGTGGATCACTTAGTTTCTTCACTTCAGTGATAGATAGCAGCACTTTAAGTTTAGTCCACAAGTATTTTGTGCATATATTTTCAAAGTCACAATGGATCATACGGCCTTCAAAAACTTTATAGAACACAAAAAGGGATCACTCATCCAATACTATTCTAAAATTTCAAATATAAATAAATATTTGGGGCCCATTTATGGAGATAAACAAAATGTACTCAATTTTCAATTGCCATTTTCTACCTGTTCAGTTTCAACCAGTTGGTCCGCTCTGGCTCCAAACTCCTCATATATACTCGATAACTCGAAGTTGACGGAGAATCGATTTCATTTTGAGTTATCAAAATTTGACTTATCGAGTTCATATACATTTTTCAAAGAGTTTTTTACTTCCCAAGCACAAATTAATGAACAGTTTGGGCTACAATCAATAGTTAGCGTACGTAATACTGTGTCGTTAGAGTTTTTGAGGTTCCCTGAAAATTAATAGGTGTCGTCCTTTTGGGGTTCTGGAAACACATACAATTTTGTTTCGATACATTCAAAGTATAGTGTTCAGAGACAGGAAATCACTTCCCCTATTATTATATATATCAGATTTCATCACTTCCCCTATACATCTTTTATTTATTTATCAGATTTCATCAAGTGCATCAGCAACAACTTTATTCGAATTGCATCCAAAAACAAATTATTCTTGTGAGTCTCAACAAACGCTTATCGGTTTTATAAATACCTATTCAGACAACCAGTAAAAAATGTTTACTATTTTGCAGAATAATGTGTTCTTTTGTTTAATAAAATAACAATAACAACAAATATGTCGTTAAATAAATAAAACAAACTTATTTTTGAAATATTGTCTATTCCACTAAAGATATATATACATATATAACTACCGGTTTCGGCTTTATACCATCGTCAGGTCTAGTTATGAACTGTTCATAACTAGACCTGACGATGGTATAAAGCCGAAACCGGTAGTTATATATGTATATATATCTTTAGTGGAATAGACAATATTTCAAAAATAAGTTTGTTTTATTTATTTATTACAAGTTTCCACAATATGTCCGCGTTTCTCAACTTAGAAGTTATAAATATGTCGTTATCATTTCTATTTTTTTTACTTACCTTTACATAATCCTTAAGGCATCAATAATTGCAGAACATACTTCAGGTATTATCTTCGAGATAAGCTGTTTTGAAATTTTGAATGTATACATCAAACTTGTGAAAGAATCTCCAGTAGCTAGGTCGCCATTAACCTTTCTCTTGCCGGGATTGCTTCCTTTTTTTTTTTTTTTTTTTTTTTTGGCCTCAGCAATAAGCCATAGCCAATCAAACAAATTCATATGAATATATTAGATTTCTTTATTATTTTACACCGAGATTCCACATGCCTTAATGAAACTTAAGATACTAAATGTCCACCTTACCAGAGCCTATAAGACAGGCGTAGTTGAATGGCTGACACAATTTGGGATCTATCGCCATAAACAAAGAGAGCCTCTCTTCAGCAAATTTCGGACACAACATGAAAATATGTTCAAAAGACTCGACTTCCCCACAATGGGGGGCATAAAGCCGATTCAGCCAAACCTATCCTGTGCTTATACAAACCACACAACCCATGATTGGACCTCAGACGACAAATCGTGCGACAAAGTTCCTTGGAAATCAGCTCCCGAGTGAACCAAGGACGAACTTCAACCAAGGGATTCAGATCTTTATAAAAGCTACCCTTCCTAGAAACTGAAAATTCCTCCTGCCAGGTGCTCCAAATCTCTCTTCCAACTGAATCATAAAACTCTCTGAAGGGAATCAAACATTGAAGCTTTGAGCCCTCCACTATAGCCTGCCTTGCTAACTTGTCCACAATTTCATTGGCCTCCACCCCTGAATGTGCCTTCACCCACATAAATACCACTCTTGATCCTAGCCTCTTCAAAACATTAATGTGTTCTATAATTTATTGCTTCCCTTAATGGTGTATTTTGTTTTGAAATACTTGGACCAATCTGCTGCAATAAAGTTTCAAAGTCGGTCGACCTCATTCTGCAGAAGTTTTGAAAAAGCCCATATCCAATTTCACTTGTGAGATCGTTCATCAAGTCTGTCCCCCTATACCGATTTCTGATTTTGAACAAAGATGTCATCCACCACCGTCTTTGTGATCTGCGCTTTCGTTTTTCCTCATTAATAATAATGTACGATGCACAAGCAATTATTATATCGTCTTCTGATGCCATTTTTATTATAAAACACTTCACTTGATATAAAAACTTGTGTCACCTTCACATGAACCGGCGAACGCTAAAGAACAACTACAAACGCATTCATTCATTGTAATGTGGACAGCAATCAATTTTTTTAACGAACACCGCACAGATTCGGCCGCATCCATTCGGTCGCATGCGTTCGCCTAGTGTGTACGCGCCTTTATGAAGAGTGAAGAATAACTGAAAAAACATATCCTCATAACAAAATCAATGAGTGAACTAAACGACGCCGGAACATTACCTCGGTTCGTTACATCAAAAGCTCCCCTGTATTGTAGTCTCTTCTCATCATCCTGCTCAGTCGACAAAAAATTGGATCCTCTGTCATCCACTAATGGCCCAATATTTTTGGAAAAGGAAATTGGGCCATTTCGTTTTTTTACTTTTTTTTTTTTTTTTTAACGTAGCATCAAAAATTCATATATGAAGAGAGAGCTCAATTATTAACTGTGTTAGCATTTTAAGGGCTTGTGGAGAGGGGTGGTTCGAACTTTGTGACTGAGTATGGGGGAGAAGGGGGGTCAAAAATGTTCGAAAATTTATGTATACCCCCACATCAAAGCTTCACATATATACAAACTTTAATCCATATTTGTCCAAACTATGAGTGAATTCAGTAGCATGGTAACATGTACAGTAGAACCTCTTTAAGTCGAACCTCGATAAGTCGAAAACCTCCAAAACTCAAAAAAAAGTTTTGTTCCTTTCCCTTCAAGCCCCAAAACCTCCACTACTCGAAATCTCAACCCTATATTAGACGAAATAATCAGTCAGTCCCTACAAGCCATTTTGGTACATATTTTCCCTCTATAACTCGAAAAAATAAATTGGGCCTATATATCTCGAACATAGCAATGTTTTATTTTACAACCTTTACAACTCGATTATTTGAAACTTATTACCTCTATAGCTCGAAGAAAAATAAGTTACCGACTTTAAGAATTTGTCGACAATGTACACCATTGTTTCTTAGAAAACAATTTAGGAGTATACAATAAATAGGATTACCAATTATCTAAAGCCAAAAAAAATCACTGACTTTTTTTAATACCTACATATACTACGAATTTTTTATTTTAAGGATGTTTTGAAATAATGTTGATTTATAATAAATATAAATATGTTTGTTACCTCTGTAACTTGAATTTTTATTTATTTCACCTCTCTAACTCAAAATTAGTTAGAATGAATCTTAACCTCTACGAGTCGAATCAAAATCCGCCTGTCGAAATCCTCCATAAGTCGAAACTCTATATCGAACTTTTTGGCGTCTCCCTTGATGTTCGACTTATAGAGGTTCTACTGTATATTAATCTTTTGAGTTGAGATGGCTGCCATCAGGGGTTTGAGGACATCGAAAGGGCCAATCAACTAGCCAGGTCAACAAGGAAGGTTCAAGTAAGCCCTTTACGGGGCTAGACCCAGTACTAGGAATGTCTCGGGGGCATACCGAACCCGGATTGAAGAGCGGACTAAAGATCTTTTGGAGCGTACATGGAGAGAAAAGACCACATGCAGACAGTCGAAGATGTTCCTGGGAGGGGAGTTCAAGGTGTTGAAGGATGGGATACTGAACCTCAAAAAGAGCTCTCACAGGACACGGTCCGTTCAATAGACACCGAAACACTACAGGAGTCAAGGACAGTCCTACCTGTGATAAATGTGGGGAAGAAGACGAGACGGCGGCACACTTCCTGGGCATTTGCTCGGGATACGCGCGAACGAGATTCCACACCTTTGGTAAAGATGTATTCACAGAAGGATTTTAGAAGATTCATTAAGGAAACTGGGAGACTGAGCACTTCATGAAGGGCTTGATTTAGGTAGTATAAACATACAGGTAATATAATAAGGGGGAAGCCCAGCGCCTCCAGGGAAGGGATAAGAGCATTGGATGCTTAGGTCCCTAGGTGTAAAACACCAGGCCACCACATATATATAGCCAGGTCAATGACAGAAGACCTATAGGTCCGGAACCCTTCTGCAGGATCTCTAAGAGCACCGAAGGAAGAGTTGGTTGACCAGGAAACAAACCCAACTCTAGAGAAGGGTCCCAAAGCTAAGACATTCAAAACACTTTGTTGCGGAACCCTCATACAAACAAACACCTGACAAATATGGGAATCGCTAGAAGCCCTCTGTGCAGGAAATGTGGCGAGGAAAATGAAACTCCGGTTCATATTTTAAGCCAGTGCGGGGCACTAGAAAGCAGCAGATTTTACTGCTTCGGGTCTGCCATAACGGAACCAAAGCAGGTTCTAAAGCAGAATCCTGGACTTTATTAAAGACACAGGGCTGTGGTAGGGACCAACACACATAGGGCACACAATAAGCCTATTCTGGCGGCGGAATTACCAAAAAACTAAGACAATAAGCCTCCTCTTTGAAAATATATATATATATATAAAATTTAGGACTCCCACCAAAGTCGGGCCTATGTCCACCAGAGTGACGATAGAGCACTCTGGTAGTAGGCGATATGACCTCGTAGTTAAAGCCCGAACATGAGTCACAATAACTAACTCTAATATGATCCAGAAAACACCTATTGATTTTCATTATTATATAAATAAAACAAGCTTATTTTTTGAAATATTGTCTATTCCACTAAAGAAGTGGAACTTTAGTGGAATAGACATTTCAAAAAAATAAGCTTGTTTTATTTATTTATTACAAATTCCACAATATGTCCGCGTTCCTCAACTTAGTTTCCATTATTATATTTTGATTTTGATTTTTTTTTTTCATGATGATATTTTAGAGTCATGTGCCCCTTCCTCAGATCACAAAGAGCAAAATATAGAGGGAAATAAAAAATAAATAAATATAAATAAATTAATAAATAAAAATAACGTAAATAGTCAATAACTAATAAAAATGTTAAACACAAGTAATTACGATAGAACTTATAGGATACTGGTGGAAGAGCTGAGCAAATAAAATAAAAATGAAAGCGTGAGGTAAAGATTTATATAAGAAATACGACTTATCAACATGCGATAATCTTGATTAGGGGCAATTTTGGTTGTTACAATAATTTGAACATCAAATAAGTGGTTAATGCCTCGGACGTCAACTTGAGTGATTGGCTAACGACACTGATGTACACCTGAGTGAGTGGCGAACGACACTGATGTACACCTGAGTGAGTGGCTAGCGAGACTGATGTACACCTGAGTGAGTGGCTACCAACACTGATGTACACCTGAGTGAGTGGCTACCAACACTGAGGTACACCTGAGTGAGTGGGTAGTAAAACTGACCCTTTAAGAATTCATCTATTTCACAAGGTAAGAAGACAACTCAGATGATATCTGATATTCAGTGATTTCAGTTCCCGTAAACAAAGAGAAAACTTGGAAGAACCAAGTCTGAAGAGACCTTTGAAACTGGATTCCAACTCGAAATGGACGGGGTCGAGTTGCAATTATTCTTGATAGTCCGCAGGGTTTGAAACAGAACTTATATGACTTTAAAACTTGATAGACCCTTCTACTATACTTCTCTGTGATGAATTTATCGAGAAAAAAGATCGATTACAAGGATTCAGACGCCCATATGAAACTCAACTATTGATTTTTAGCCCAAACGAGCGACTGGTTTTGGAGGGGAAGCGAATAGAAGAATTCGTTCTGGGGAAGTACATAGCGGGTGATTCACCGCCGACGTTTTTGTCATGTATTTGTACGTAGGTAAGCTGTTAGTAAAACGTATCAAAAGAGATAGCGAAGAACTCATAGGCGTGGAAGTTCGTTTATATCAAACGATCATCCACTTCGGTAAATATCTTTCAGTAATAGTTTATTTTGCGCCATCCTCTCTACTATTTTTTACTTTACCAGCAATACCAAGTATAGGGGAAGTTATGTAATAGGTCAGAAATTCGAAGTTGAGTTTTCACAGGAATCCATGTTTTTCGACACCCTGATTCTAAAAATGAAAAAATAAATTCTGTCTGACTGTGTACTGTGTGTTTGTGAACACGATAACGCCCGATAGAATGAATATATCGACACGACATTTAGTATGTTAACCCAGAAGCCTCTAAGGACGACACCTAATGTTTTTCAGTCAAATCGATCAAAGGGAGAGGATTAGGGGGGAGGTTTAACACAAAACTCAAATAACTGTCCTAATGTGAGGGGCTAAGCATAAAAATTGTTCTAGCTCATTAACGGATAGTCGGATTGTCATGAAATTTCACACATAGTATTCTTAAAAGCCAAATTGAAAAATAGGGTGTGTGATGTCACAAAATTCTTAACGGGAGGGGGGGGGGAGCATAAAACTAGGTCCACCTCATTAACGGATAATCGGATTGTCATGAAAAACTACATGTAGTAGTTTTAAAAGCAAAATTACAAAAAAATGGGCTCTTTCACATATGTGCATAGGCCTATTTCCCGGACATCCAGACGCGCCTTGACTCTCCATGGGTACAACCAGACCATTGGACGTCACATATGCTATCAGGTCACGGCGACTTCAGCGCCAAGCTCTTCTTCTTTAAGAAGAACAGCCCTGCCTGCTCGTGTGGCGGCGTCGAGACTGCGGAACACGTAGTTCTCGAATGCCCGCTATTCGCCGGACAGGATCGTACCTGGGACTGGACCTGCCGGGACTGATGACAGAGGCTGGCTACCTGGCTTTTGGTCGGTTCGTCTTCTCCTGGCGGAGAATCAAGAAAGCCTACTAACCCGGTGCCGGGGGCCCCACCGACCACCGACAGGCGTGCGGCGGCTGCCCCCGGCTCTGGGACGCAGGCAGAACAGAACCCCCGAGAAGATCCCGAGATCACTCGGCGTAAAGAGCCGGGAGAACATAGGGTGATGTGACCGACCCCCCTAAGGGGTCAGGAGCACCCGAAAAAAAAAAAAAAAGCATATCAATTAAAAAGCTATATTTAGATTAAACTCAATTAAATGCATAAATAATTCTGTACTGAATAAAATCCCTACTTTTGTGTTATTATTATTTATTATTGATATTCATATCATGCTGGGATGTTTGCCGTGTGGACCTCAAGGGCCGCACTTAGTTATAAATGCCATCTTTGTGAGTCCTAAGACACAGCCGAGTAATTCTGATTTAGGGTGCAAAGAGGCGAAACACACACCGAATCTGGGGAGAACCTGCTTGCTTATTTTTCCTTTTAATATTCATGTCCATTTGTTTTATAATTTTAAACAATCGTTGTTAAAATGAATTAACTACCTTTATTGACAAGTGGAGAAGAGAACATGGGTAAAAGAATTAGGAATTTCAGAATAAAAGGAAGCTGAGGGAATGAATGGGAGAAATCCTTCAATAAAAGAGACTTGATGGAATTAAGGGACTGGAGAATAAAGGAAGAAACCGACATAATAGGTAGAGATAAGGGGGACTGGGTTCAGAGGGAACAAATGGAGGAGGACAGGACAAGCCGAGGATAGGAAGACAGGCCAAGGACAGAACAAGACAGGAGACAAGCAAAGAAGAGGACAGAAGGACGACTGAGACAAGAATGTTCCCTGGGGACAGAGGTAAGAGGGGCGAGGAAACGAGGCCTCCCATGGGGGGCCCAAATTTCGGCACTTCATTGACTCTGGCTATTAGCGAAAAATCGGTATATCAACGACAGTATACTTCCCCAGCGCGAATCAATCATGTAGGTTTTCGCTCTGCCTCTGAAACCAATTTACCAGACTACTTTATTTAAGAACAAATATAATAATGATAATAATACATTTATCTCCGTTAAACCAATACATGGTAATAGGATACGTCAAAAGAATTAAGATAGCTTATAAATTAGATTTATAACTCCTTGAGTCTAACACACGTATGATTATTAATAACAAACAACAACATTTATTTGGACCAGCAAGATATGTGCTATACACAAATATATAATAAAGTAAAGGATTTAAAATAGGAAGTGCTGGTACAGTCTCTGTTTGAGTCGCCTCCCAGGAGTAGGCGCACCTAGACTGTAGTGTACAGCCCCGGAACAATGCACAAGGGCTTCGTGGTGATTCTTCACAAGCTTCTCAATGTGAGCTGCAAATAGAGGAACTCCCAGAGTTCTTCGTGGATTTTATGATTCCTGACAAACCAGGGTGCGTTTGTTGCTATTCGGAGTACTTTATTTTGAAACGTTTGTAATCGTTTCATGTTAGTGTTGCTGATACCGATCCAGACTGAACAGGCGTATGTTAAAAGTGGAAGTAGGAGTGTCTTGTATAGCAGAATAGTACATGTGTCTTTAAGTGGCGTGTTTCTGTTTATGAGAGGGTAGAGGGTGTTAAGTCGTGAATATGCTAGCTGTAGTTTTCTGTTAATGTGTAGTTTCCATGTGAGTCGTGTATCTAAAAGTACTCCAAGATAGCGCACACCCTGGTCCTTAGGATTCCAGAGAATCGGGAAGTCATCAATTTGCAGCTTGATTTGTTCTTCTATGGAGAATCTGCGGAGAGTGAAAATTTTGGCTTCGGTCTTCCCTGCGTTCAGTTTGAGCCTCCATTTTGAAAACCAGTGAGAAACTTCTGTCAGGGCTTCCTGGAGCTGTTCAATGGCGACGGAGAGGACACTATGCTGACATCATTGCATCATCTGCATACGTGGCTAATGTTGCCGTGGGAGTTTCGGGGATGTCTTGTGTGTACAAATTAAAAAGGAGGGAGCTCAGAATATCAGCTTGAGGGACCCCAGCTGTAATCCTTCTCTTGGTGCTCAGTGCGTTACTGACTCTCACCTGGAACGTCCTGTCATGGAGAAAAGAGTAATAACAAAACTATTAAAAAAATAAATTATGTACCTATTTCAGTATTCTCTACAACTATTAATTGAAAAGATTTTAGATTAGGTCATAAACGTAAGCTGTATCTTGTAAAATGTAGTTAGGTCCCGGGAGAAAGTGGTCTCAAATTTCGTTCGATTTTGACCAAAATCTTATCAATCCTGTTAGAACATTTGATCCCTTCGTTTCAAATTTTAAGTTCATAGCTACAATCGTTTCTGCGGTAGAGCTCACAACGTTTCAATCACATACACACGCACAGACATCAACGCGAAAATGGTCAAAACGTATTCAGGGGACCTTGAAACGTGACAATCAGTTAAAACCTCGATCTCGGATTTTCGCACGATTACAATACTTCCGTATACTTAACATCCCCTATAATTCGTTTTAACTGGAGAAGTAAAAGAAAATAAGTGAGAAATATATTTGAGGAAGAAGAAATATATCTTAAGTAGTTGGAGACTGACTGTCCGAGAGAAGATCTTCCAATCCTACAAATGTATCTATGTTTCCACTTTTTCCCAATTCCTCTTTCACAAAACCATTTCTTTTCCTCATCGACCCACTTCTTGGATTGCTACAGATCTATAAAAACTTACTTCATAACTTTGTCCTTTCTACCCATAGTTGGAGTTACTATGAGTATCATTTGTACACGGTCTTCGGAATTAAGTGCAATTTGTTAACGATTTATTTGGCACTTCTGGCGACCGAAATTCTATGTTATCACAGATTTTCTTACCAGTGACTTAATAAATAATTCCGACTACAATGAATAATTTTTTATTCACTATTTTTTCCAAATGTACCAGGCCAGTCCATTTGGAAAATATTTGAGGCGCTGGTAGCTCAGTGGTATGCGTGTTTGCTTACTGAGCTCCAGGTCGCGGGTTCAAGACCCGACTGAGACCCTTAGTTTATTTTATCCGAGGAGTACAATAAACTTAAGCACGCCGTCCTTCAGATGGGACGGTTAAGCGATGGTCCCGAGCCTGTACAATGTCAGTCGTTAAAGACCCCTACCCTAAGTGAATAAAAATTTAGGGTATGCAAAATATAGGACTCCTATAGAAGAGTCGGGCTAATGTCCACCAGAATGACGAAAGAGCGCTCTGGTAGTAGACGATATGACCTCGTAGTTAATTATTATTATTAAGTATTAGTTATGTAGGCATGAGTCTATACTAACTCAAAATTTAATACAAAATCCTTCGTACAATAGCCAATGCTCCTTACCATATCTTAGCATTCTCTATGTCACCGTAGCTAAATCCAGGTACAAAAAGTTGTTTTCCTCTCTTAGTTCTCACAGTAATCCTCTAGTTCATCCTCCTTTCTGCCACACTGCCCCAACGACGCCATTGGCCTAGAGACCTCCTTAATAGCAGCAGTGACAGTGAGTTTATAAATGAGTTCAAGTCAGTGCCTAGGGGTATCACCACTGGTTGACTTTTCCCATCTTGACATTTTGACAATGCTATATTTTTATCTTTGAGCAAATTTGCTTGGTGTATCTATTATTTATACAGTTGTAAATAAAAAAAATTATAAAAAATGTGAGGGGGGAAACACCAAACTGTCTTTATATAAATAATAAAAAACGTTGTCAGTATAAATAAATTAACTCCCCCCCCCCCCCCCCCCCTCAAAAATCAGTCGACTGTTTACGCTAATATTCAATAGTTGATTTACATAGGGGCTCTTAAATCCTCATACTAAATTTCGTGTCGATAAATTCATTACATCGGTTATTAGGGTTTTTGAATTGAGCCCCTGCCCTGAACCCCTTTTCCTTCGGTCGATATCGCTGCAAATTAGTAGGTGTTGTCATAATGGGGTTCTGGTCACACATATAAAATTTCGTGTCGAAACATTCATTCTATCGGCAGTTACTAGAGTTTTTTTGATAGGCCTATAAAATTATATAGTATAAAATTCATAACTAACTCGCAAGTTACACCGAAGTTGCTAAATCCAAGTATAAAAATTATTATTTATTATTTAAGTCTTTATTTATTTATAAATAAAATACACATATAAAAATAATTCGAAAATCAAAAATCTCATACCAAAGACGACCTCTTCAGATGACCGTCAGTCAGAGTGTAGTCATAATTTACAAATAAATAAGAAATTAAGTACATCTATCACTTAGCATTCAAGTATAGAACAACAAAATACAATTACAACTTGTTTAAAAATCAAATTATATCTTCGCATAAGTACATAATAAATTTTTATTTACGTACTTTGACCTTTAAAATTCTAATCAAAATAATCATAATCTTCTGGTTCGGTATAATAATATTAATTTCAGATATTAGTTGTGAATCATAAGATTTGAGCCTAGTTATAATAAATGTTATAAAATGATAATAAAATAATACGACTTAAAAAGATTAATGAATAGTAAATAATAATATGATTAAATAGTAATAAGTAATATTATACATAATATTAGGAAAAATAGAATAGCATTAGATGACAATAATGATTTATATTGTATTCTGGTTTAACTATGATATTTTTGATTCGTCTACAATAATTAGCAAGAGAGTATAAAAATTATTTTCCTCTCTTAGTTCTCACAATTATCCTCTAGTCGTTCTCTTCATTCTGCCATACTTCCCCAACGACGGTTTAAGCGTCAATGGCCTAGAGACCTCCTTAGCAGTAGCAGTGACAGTGTTTAGTTACAAATGAGAGTAACTCAATGACAAGGGAGTGTCACCATTGGTTGATTTCACCCCTTATGACATTTTGACATTGCCATTATCTCTCTTTAGCTTGTTGTATTTATTTTTTATACAGTTGTAAATATCTATTTGTAAAATGAAAAAAATAATAAAAAATTCATACAGCTGAAAGGGTTTTAATATAAATGCAAAAAAATATAAATTTGTAATGCAAAGTGTCTTATAATCCGCTTTTAGGGGTTGGAGAGTAGCGTTCTATAGCTTTTATTTTGTGAAGGCCTATTGATTTGCTTTAAGTGAATGAAAGTAGGTAAGTAAATCGACCAGCAACGCTAATGGCTTCAGATGGGATATTTTATTTAGGATGGATCCTCATTCTAAATGTATGCAGATACAGGCTGGCATTTATTTGATATTTTTACCTCAGCTATATGGGAGGTTCTGTATCGGTCAGAAATACGATGTTGAGTTTTCAAAGCAATTTCAGGTATTCCGACCCCAATTTCATGTATTCCAACCCCCTGCTAAAATCTAAAAAAATACGTCAGCGAATCAACTATAATGTACATCCGCACCATGAATTAATCATGTAAATTATCACTCTCTTTACAGAACCAATCGAATAGTAAGTCTCATCATAAAACTAAATGTGTCGATATATCGGATGTTATGAGGGTTTTTGAGTTGAGTGTCCTCCTGTCAGCCGATTTTGCTAAAAAATAATAATAATAAATTTATTTCCGTTAAATCAATACACTGTCATAGGATACGTCAAAAGAATTTATGGATTAAGATAAATTAGATTTATAACTACTTGAGTCTAACACATGTATGATTAGTAGTAATAACAAAACTAAAAAATAAAGAAAAATGAAATTAATAAAAACTGAATTAATAAATACTTGAAAATATATGAGTACAAAAAATATTAATACATAGATACATTTATAATAAGTAGATACATTTTTCAATTTAATAAAAATTAAAATAACTATTTATTAGAACTCTTCGGAAGTGTCTTTATCCCAACGATGTTTCGGGACGTTCTTACGTCTCAAAACCTCCCATGGATGACACCTATCAATTTTCAGAATTTATCAACACGAAATTTACTATGATTTTTTTTTGAGGGCTGATGATGTCACCGCGGCCTATTGTGTACCCTGTATGTGTTGGTATGATACTTCATTAGAAGTCCTCGAGTAATGATACGCATTGAGTTAGTTATTATAACTCATGCCCGCTTTAACTGCGAGGTCATATTGCCTACTACCAGAGCGTTCTTTCGTCACTCTGGTGGACATGAGCCCGACTCTACTGTGGGAGTTCTAAATTATGCCAACCCTAAATTTTTATTCACCTAGGACAGGAGTCTTTAACGAGTACCTGACATCGAACAGGCTCGCGACCATCGCTTAATCGGATAATGATACGCATTGATTTTCAAACGATTTGGTTTCAGAGAGAGAGCGAAAACTTAGTACAGTAATTCACGCTTGGGACGTACATTTGCGATGATTCACCGATTTTTTTTTTATAAAAAGTCAAATGAAAATATATTTTCCCCTATTCTAGAAAAAAAAAATTTCTATGTGATTCTTTTTATCCCTTTTGTTAAAAATGAATCATGATGGCCTTTTTTTTCAATCGGAAGCGAATGGCATTGTTCGTTCCATAATGGGATCATTTAGAAGAGTTTTCGTTCACAATTTTCCGTTTTGTATTTTAGACTCTTTTTGGAAATCCAATTACACATCTTCGAATTCAGAATGTACATTTTTTTTATTTTTAATGGTGATTTAAAAAACAAAAAATGTTGTTAATTTTTCCTTAATGATCAACTTTTCATTAAAGTTTTACTTCTCCAGCTGTAGGATGTCATAATAAAAATGTTTATAAAATAAAATGATTAATAATAATAATTAATTAAAATAAATAAAATTATCACACTTTCTATAGAAATTGTTGTCTGTCTGGTCTTGCACTAAATTTTGATTTCTACAATAGTTTCCCAAAATAACCCTAATAAAAAATATTTAAAATTTATGACGTGCAAGAAAGAGCACATATATGAGAAAAATTTCAATTAATAATTACTTCATTTGGATTTCTTTAAAAATATAATACTGAGATGCCATCTTTTTCTAAATTTGTAAAAATGTTCAATCTAATCCAAAGGTATTTTCTTATTTGGCTGACAGGGGAAATGAATAACAAAGAATTGAGATAATTTTTAATTTCTTATACATGTACAGTCAACTCTCGATAAGTTGAATTCGTAATTTAAGTCGAACAAATTCCCTGGCCCCATGTCATGTAACGTAAATATTACCTCAATAACTGGAATTCTGGCCAAATACTAGTAACAATGCGAACAAGTAAGTCGAACTGAACAAAATGGGCCTGTGAGGGAACTTCCACCTCTATGAGTCGAACTCTTGAGCGTTATCATCTCGATAAGTCGAATTCGTAGTTAAGTCGAACAAATTCCCTAGCCCCATGTCATGTAAAGTAAATATTACCTCAATAAGTCGAATTCTGACCAAATACTAGTAACAATGCGTACAAGTAAGTCGAAGTGAACAAAATAGGCCTGTGAGGGAACTTCCACCTCTATGAGTCGAACTCTTGAGCGTTATCATCTCGATAAGTCGAATTCGTAGTTAAGTCGAACAAATTCCCTGACCCCGTGTCATGTAACGTAAATATTACTTCAATAAGTCGAATTCGAGCCAAAAACCAGTAACAATGCATACAAGTAAGTCGAACTGAACAAAATGGGACTGTGAGAGGACTTGCATCTCTATAAGTCGAACTCTTGAGCGTCATCACCTCCATAAGTCGAACTACGTTGAATGTTTGTTTATTTTTTTAATGTTTTGGTTTGAATGTTTACTTTATTTTCTCTTTATTACCTATTGTATCGTTGTTATTCAGTCGCCCCCTTCTGAGGAGAATATTTTGGCGTAAAGTGCAGCTGCATGTAGAAGTGACGATGAAGATGAGGCAGAAGTGACCGAAAATGAACCGCCTGACACTAGAGAAGCCAGAAATGCATTTAATATTGTTTGGATCTTTTTGGAAACCTGTGACAACGTCGACCAACAGCTAAATGAAGTGTCCAAGTTTCTAAATAAAGAAAAAAATATTTTTAAAAAACTGAAAAATGATTTACATTTGTATGTATTAATGTTCTTTATACATTTTCTTAATACACTTTTTTTTTTACTTTACACTTCGTATATTACATATTACACTTCCTTATGTTCCTTTTTTAATTTGATAAGTCGAACATCAACCTCGATAAGTCGAACAATTTTGCTCAGGCCCTAGAAGTTCGACTTATCGAGAGCTGACTAGTATAAGAAAGTATTATAATTATAAAAATTATAAAATCAGAGATCGAGGTTTCAACGGATTTTCACGTTTCAGGGTCCCTGTTTTGACCATTTTGGCGACAATGTCTGTTTGTGCGTGTCTATGTGATTGGAGCTTTTTGAGCACTCAGAAAAGATTAAAGCTATCAAATTGACATTTGAAATGGTCCAAATCGGATGAAAATTGAGAATGAAAAGGATAAAAATAGAGAGGGATATACCTCCCCCCCCCCCCCCCCCCCCCCCCCCTCTCAAATTCATTTCATACTGGCATTACTGGGTATAAGAAAGTCACTCTTAGAATTTCGCTGTAAGTTGAAACATAGAAAACAGCTGAGAGCAACACACTACTTTCATTCATATATCCAGTAATGCGAGTATGAAAATAATTTGAGAAGGGGAAGAGGGAGAGAGTGATCTATAGGCTGTACAAAAGTGGTTTATACGGTAGAACCTCTATAAGTCGAACATCAAAAAATTCGAGTTACAGAGTTTTCGACTTTTGGAAGATTTCGACTTAGGCGGATTGTGATTCGACTTGTAGAGATTAAGATTCATTTTAACTAATTTTGAGTTAGAGAGGTGAAATAAATAAAAATTCAAGTTACAGAGGTAACAAACATATTTATATTTATTATAAATCAACATTATTTCAAAACATCCTTAAAATAAAAAATACATAGTATATGTAGGTATTAAAAAAAGTCAGTAATTTTTTTTGCTTTAGATAATTGGTAATCCTATTTATTGTATACTCCTAAATTGTTTTCTAAGAAACAATGGTGTAGATTGTCGGCAAATTCTTAAAGTCGGTAACTTATTTTTCTTCGAGCTGTAGAGGTAATAAGTTTCAAATAATCGAGTTGTAAAGGTTGTAGAATAAAACATTGCTATATTCGAGATACAGAGGTCCAATTTATTTTTTCGAGTTATAGAGGGAAAATATGTACCAAAATGGCTTGTGGGGACTCACTGATTATTTCGACTAATAGAGGGTTGAGATTTCGAGTAATGGAGGTTTTGGGGCTTGAAGGGAAAGGAACAAAACTTTTTTCGAGTTTTGGAGGTTTTCGACTTATTGAAGTTCGACTTAAAGAGGTTCTACTGTATAAGAAAGTCCTGTAATGGCAACATCACATTTTTTTTTTTACGACTCGCTTAGGTGAATTTTTCTGACGAACATGAAAATCCTTTTATGTAAATTGAGAAGTAAGCTTACCTATCAATCAAATTACGGTCCTTTGTCATAGGACCTTATGTACTAACGCTATGCACCATAATAATGTCCATCAAATGTATGCATTTTTGGAGCATTATAACGAAGTTTTTGGTGTGTTGATACGGTTCCATGTCCAAACATCAAATCCAAAATATCAAATAATAAAAAATTTAATACAAAAATATCCCACGACAAAATTCCTAACTACAAAATAAACATCGTCGAATAATTTTTACAACTAGCAAATTTATAATGATTAAATAAAATAAGTAATATTACAATACATTATTATAATTTAATATTAGCACGATCCTAGGGCACAATTGCATAGTAAAATGCAACACTGTAAATAAAATTAACACGGTTAATAAGGCGCAGTAGGAAATTTCAGAAAACTTGGTAAAAAATTTGAATATCAAAAAAAAAAATTAAAGACTAAGATTTAAAATGCACTGTACAAAATTGCAGTTTACCGAGTAAATCCAGTTGATGTATCAGAAGAAATATAATGCTGACCCTCCCCTCGGTACTTTTAGTGAAACAGTCCATGTTCTCAAATCACACTTTGAATGCAGAAAAATAAATGCTTGTTCAAAGTCAACGATCAAAGTCTTTGGCTTCAGATCAGTCTACAACTCTTTTAAATTCTTAGGATGAACCTTTGTATACAAACGAGATAATTTGTTAGGAGCCAAAACATTTACGAGGGGCAAAAGTTTACCATTATGCACACCATGAATTGTATATAATTGTAATATTTTGGATTAGATATTTAGAAGGGATACCGTTGAAACTGAGGGAAAAGGCGTACTTGACCAGCGCACAGCGCGTCGTTGGTCTGAAAATTCAACAATGGAGATACGTCCTTGGAAAGGAAGAAACGGCTCAGGGTGACCGTCAACGGATATTGATCAGGTTCTATAGCAAGGTGTAGAATCAAATCCAGCCACAAATACTCGCGTACTTGCCAGCGAGTGTGGAGTGTCGAAAGACACCGTTAGTCGCCATCTATTCGACATGGGGAAGTTTAAAAAAGAGCAGTAGACTGGTCCCGCATGAACTTACGCCTCAGCAATTTGAAGGTTGGCATGCTCAAGGTTTTCGAATCCGCGATCTTGAGCTCAGTAGACAAGCACGTGCCTTCTGCTCCACCGGCGTCCTTATAGAAGATACAACAGTAGTGGAGATGGAATAGTCCCATCCAATTGATTGTTTTTCTTCAGCTAAAACAAAAAAACAATCCGGGATTTCAAGTTGTAATTGTAAATAGTTTCTATAGTTGTAAGCCACTTGGCAAAGTCTAGCATTTGAGGCTAATAACATAGCATAATCGTATTACTGATCCCAATTAAACTTCTAGATGGGAGAGCGGTAATTGTCAAAACTTCTCTACATTCTTAGTCATTTGACTTCCTCTCAGGCCTATGTAGAGGTTCTTTAATGTAGCATTTGGGATCATGTAGCAATTTCAAGTAGGAAATGTATGTAGAGAAAAGCAAGCGCAAGAAATTTTGCAGCCAAATGTGTTTTTGAACATGTTGTTCTGACTTAGATAAGTAGAGGAGAAAGATACTTTTTGGCACAAGGTAATGCGCAAGATAGTTCAGTCCAAAAATGAAACCTCATCAGTGCTACAGGTCTAGTATTCCTTTTGAGCACAGGGACAATACTCTCATCTCATTCCTCCACCTAGCAGCAATATTGGCCTAAAAGCAGTGGCGTAAGTAGCCCTCAGTGGGCTCTGCAGTCGTCCCCGGCGTCCCAACTTTCTACAGCCAGCGAACGCCCTAAATTTATCCCGAGCTCTCTCGGCGCGCCAAGAAAATTAAGTTGGGCTAGGAGTGACCGCTTACCGTCGCAGATGGTCGGCAGCGGTCGCTCCTAGCCTACCACAGCAACTTAATTTTATTTTTGTTATATTTGATAATAAAATTGTTAGGCCCTTTTTTCCCTAGGATTCGGTGATAGTATCATGGCCTCCACCGGAGGTCGGCCAACCAAAAAAAAAAATCCCTGAGTGGGCCCTGTATCAAAATTTCTTGGAGGGCCCTGTTTCGGGAAATAAACAAAAACACTCGCATAAACAAAATATATTTTGAAAATAACAAAAAACAACTTAACCTTTTTATTATATCATCCATAGCTGAAGATGTTAGTTTCTCAAGTTCTTTTTTTTTCTATGGACAGCATTGATAAGTCCGATAGCCATTCTTGTCCGCACATTTTTCAATGAATCTATGAAAATAAGGGGTTAAGACGGTTTTTTTCGTAAAAAGATTACAACTCAGTGTGAATTTCGGGGTATTTTCAAAAGTATATTGACTATAATTTATTATAATAATATAGAGCTGCGGCGGAGTGTTTTATTATTTATTAATTAGTATTTGGCTTTTATCAACATGACTATGGATAATATTTTACTATTTTTTGCTTACGTAAGTTGGGGCCCCTCTAGCGGTAACTACGCCCTTGCCTAAGAAAAATAGGATTAAAAGGAGACTTTTCAAGCTGGGGAAGTAGACAGTTCATGATTCAGTGACGATTATTCTTAGCTTTGGAGTTTCTCTCCCACATGAAAGTTGCTTTGTTACAAGATAACTTAATACATATGCTAAGAAGTTGCCGTCAAATCGTGTAGCAGAAGATAACATGATTGCATAAAATAGTATCTATTTATTGAGTGAAAGTTTAACAATGAAATTTCTGGTAATAGAGGGCCTACTTTCGTTATCAGTTGACGCTAAGTTAGAATGACTAAATAGTGTGGTACATCAGCAGATAGAACTAATTCAAAGATTGTATCAAAGTGAAAATTTACAAACAGATTAGGGGTTGTTAGAGTCAGGTATGTTGTGTGATAATGAAAATTATGTTGTTAAAGCTAATGTGGTAAACATTTTTAAATATTAAATCTTAAATAAATAAATGAGTGTTGTGTTAATTTTAAATAAATGATAAATAAATAAAAATATATATAATTAATAATAATGAAATAAACAATTTAAACTATAAATTACAACATTTCCTGTAGAAATTTTAACTCTTTTCTTTTACTAAAACACAAAAAATTCAAATAACTGCCGATGAAATAAATGTATCGGCATGAAATTTTATATTTAAGACCCCATAAGAACGGATGTAAAGAATTTATCGATACAAAATTTAGTATAACAATTCAGAAGCCAATATGTAATTCAAATATTGATTTTTAGAGCAATCGGTTGATTGGTTCTGGAGGGAGAGCGAAACAATATTGATCAGTGACTCATTTCTGACAGATTACATAACTTCCACTATACCTCATATATACCTAATATAAGGTAATTCAAGATTACCCACAGTCTATGGGCTTCATACGAAGGATAAAATAGTTCCCTTCCTCCAAGAATACCAATGGTATTTACCAAAAAAACGTTTATACATTGGATGAAGGTAAATGTAAAGGAGGGTAAAAAAAAGTTATTACATATATAACAGGATTGTGTTATAGAATTTCTTTGAGCCATGAAAATACAAAATCCATTGAAACATGTTAAATATATTTTCTTGATGTAATCTAAAGAATGTTATAAGATAAGCCCATATAAAGGTCATGTAAGCTCAAGCCCTCTAAAGCCCTCCTTTTAAAATACATTAGGAGAAAAACGAAAGAAAAAAATATATACCTCTCGAGGTCACACATCAACATAACGAATAAAAAATGTCAGCGCAAAAAAATTAAATATCTCTCTTTCACTCTCTCTCTGAACTTTAACGATGGATTTTTGAATTAAAATATATAATTTTATGTCGATACATTCATTACATCGGCAGTTACTGGGTTTTTTGAGATGAGGCTAGCTAATTTTAATTATTTTTTTCTTCACTTTTATTGTGTAATTTCCAACTATGAAATACAACACAACTTGGAAATATGAACAGGCAGAAGAAAAACATAAACACCACTTGAGTCTCTTGATGAGACTGCTGGTCAACACCAGGCAGATCACGCGGCCAACGACAGTCGCGACTAGCTGCTGACATAAAAGTTGATTTTAAACTATTATATAGATTGAAGGTTATACTGGAAACTATCTCAAGTGGTCATAAAATAGAGGTCCAACAATTTGATGAATATGCCATGGCAACTGCGAAATTGTATGTCGACCTATATGCATGGCACCCAATGACTCCGACCACGCATAAAATATTAATTCATGGCGCAGCTATAATTGAAAATGCCTTATTACCCATAGTACAGTTTTCGGAAGAGGCAGCAGAAGCCAGAAATAAGCATTTTCGCTTATCCCGCGAAAACTACGCTCTAAAGTTCTCGAGGGAGGAATGCAACCTTCATATATACAATAGACTATTACTCAGTTCAGACCCAGTATTAAGTAGCATGAAACAAACAAGAAATAGGATCAAATCAACATAATTTTGGCCTGAAACAATCAATATGTTACCACCGGAATGTTTCAGTCGCAGATTTTCCAAGTTTAACACAAAAGTTCACAGCAAGTCGTTTCTCATTCATACTGAGATCCGACAAACGAAAAAATCGCACTTCACTAAAAACCGCGTAGCTAATCAACAATTGAAGGTATCTGCATGCGGGAAACAGCGTTATCATCAGCTGATCTGTACAAACCAAGCGGATTCCCCTGGAACCAACTGGAGCCGCGCAAATCAAACCGTCCGCGTATTTTTTTGAACATACCTCGTAATCGATATACTATAGATAGTTCGTCACTATGCGCCAAACAAAAACCAATTACTACTGCTACTCGCTTGGCTAATAGTCTTTTGAGTAGTCCAAATCCCCGTTTCATTTTCTGTTGAGTCTACATAACGTGTTTTTTCCAAGTCAGTCTCACCGGGCCTCGAGGCGAATATAACATGAAGGGATTAGACCTCATTTATTTTTACCTTCTTTTTACCTTTTAAAAATACTGATACAGTGAATTTGAGTCAATTTGATGAGCTGACTGTGAACAATGACCTACTGGAGGGACAGAGAGCTGAACTTCATGTAAGATGGAGAATGGCAGCACCTTATTATCTTCTCCAGGATTTGTTATGTCATTTTTCATATTTCCATAGTAATTCCATATAATACCTGTTCTAAATATACTTACTGATTTCAGGCCTATCGACTGGGAATGTACGGAGCTGACTATGGATGGCTGGTGGAGGGGAGGCCCAGCGATGACTGGTGGAGTGCGCCGGGTCCCTGCGGTCACAATCTGGTCTCCGCAGCTCGAGGTATCATCCTCATATCCAGCCATAGCTCAATGGTTGGCAATCATACTGTTTCCGGACTTGTAAGTATCATATTATATTCAAATGTATTTCCAAAATACTTATAAAATATAACTTAGTTATTGTCACTCATGCCCGGGCTTTAACTATTAAATCACATCGCCTATTACCAGAGCGGTCTTTCGTAGCCCTGCTGGGCATGACCCCGATTCAACTGTGGGAGCCTTAAATTTTGCCTACCCAGGTCTATTCCCCTAGAAGTACCTGACATCGGGACCATCACTTAACGTCCCATCCTAAGGACGATGTGCTTAAGTTTATTTTACCTCCGAGATAAAGTAAACTAAACGCCTCGGCCGGGTTTCGAACCCTCAATCAATAATACGGTGAAATAAATTGTCATCATCATCATCATCGGCGTAACAACTCATCTCTGAGTCAAGGCCCTTCGCCAGTCGTCTCGGTCCTGTGCAGCTGCCCTCCAGTTTCTGACTCCAAGTAGGATCCTCGCACCATGCGCAACTCCGTCCCTCCAACGCAGCTTCGGCCTCCCAACACGTCTGGTCCCTTGGATTTCCTCCAGTAATGTCATCTTTCGCACATCATGGTCTCCCATCCTTGCCAAGTGTCCTGCCCATTTTAGTCTCTGAAGTCTTGCCAACCTTACTACGTCCGGTATAGTGACGGCTTGCGACAAAGCGTATAGCTCCTGATTTGTTCTTCTCCTCCAGTCCTGTCCGTCGTAGACACCTCTATAGATGCAACGTAGGATCTTCCTTTCGTGAATCAGGAGTGCTTGTTCGTCAGTCTTTGTTATTGTCCATGTTTTAGAACCGTAAGTTAACACTGGACGGACCAAGGTTTTGTAGAGTTTTGTTGCCCTAGAAAGTAAGTTACTTCTGAGGTGACGCCGGAGTCCAAAGAAACAGCGGTTGGACTTGGTGATCCTGCATCTTATTTCATTTGAGAGGTTATTGTCCACATTAACCTGACATCCTAGGTAAGTGAACTCATTCACTTTTCCGAAGAAGTATGGGCCAATATGAACTTCTTCATTAGGCCTTACCTCTTGACCCGTGACCCATATACTTTCCTTTCGAAGCATTCACCAAGAGTCCCATCCGTTTTGCTGCTTCGTCGAGCGCTAAATGCTGAAAAAGGTTTATTTACAAAATTAATAATTTTTCTTCAGCAAAAATTAATCAAACTAAGTTTTCTCTCTCCCTCCAAAAGCAATTGACTGTGTTTGGGCTAAAAATCAATTGAGTCTCCTCCCCTAATGACCCCCTTCCCTTCGGCCGATTTGGCTGAATATTAATTGCTGCCGTCCTTATGGTGTTTTGAATTTAGATATGAAATTTCATGTCGATACATTCAACACAAAGAACAGTTATTAAAGTATTCGAGTTAAACCTCCCCCATAATTCCCCCTTCCCTTTGGCCGATTTGGCTAAAAATCAATGGGTTTCATCATTATAGGATTCTGGATATGCATACGAAATTTCGTGTCGATATATTCATTCTATCGGGAGTTATCTTATTCACAAACAGTATTTTTGATAAAATGAATGCATCAACACTAGGGTGCTCAAAAAATGACAATTAAAAACAAAAAAAACGTGCACCCCTTAGTTTGGAAGAACTCGACGAAAGAAAAATTTTGGCGCCAAAAAAAACCAAAAATATTTGAAAAACCCGTGCCCCACGGCATTCGAATTTTAAATGGAATTTAACATGGGTTTTCTTATGTATTAAAGTTGAAACAATATGGCGCTTCCACGTTTCATCAAAATGGGCTAAAAAGTTTCCACATTATGGTTTTTGGGGTCGGAGAACACGAATTTGACGTCAAAAAGTTATTTTGACACATGACAGCTGTCAAAAAAATGACAATAACATTTTTTCTCATTTAAAAAATCGGTAAATTCATTTTATTAAGTGTCTTTGAGGTCGCTGTAATTTGTAAATAAAAGATATCAAAACTGGACATAATCTGTCCAGAAACCAAATGAAAAAATTATTGAATTGTGTTTCGGACATAGGTATTAACTCCAATTTTCCTCTCGATTACACGGATTTGTTGGCAGCATTTGTGACAATTGTCATGAGTCAAAGTTATTTTTTGACATCAAATTCGTAATCAGCACTTAATAAAATGAATTTACCGATTGTTAAATGAGAAAAAATGTTATTGTCATTTTGTTGACAGCTGTCATGTGTCAAAATAACATTTGACGTCAAATTCATGTTCTCCGACCCCACAAACCATAATGTGGGAAATTTCTAGCCCATTTTGTTGAAACGTGGAAGCGCCATATTGTTTCAACTTTAATACATATGAGAACTAGGGATGGGTATCGATTAACCGATTAATCGATGTTTTGGTAAAATAATCGGTGGTTTTTTAATCGTTATCATCTAGGTTTGATTAATCGGATAATCGATGATTATTTAACGATTGTTAAATTTTTAATTAAAATTACAACTCATCCGAAAAACAGGAGAAAAAAAAGAAAAATGAATTAATTATTATTCATCCGAAGTGCAACTCGCCTAAAAAAGTGGGAGGAGACTCGTATCGACTATCGATACAACACAGTGCCTCTGTGGTGAACTGGTGATAAGTAAAAAGTAACCTTCTAATAGTTCTACTTCTAATTCTAATTTCTAATTTCTAATCATTTGTGTTTTGTCATTTGTGAGTTGTGATGGACTGATTGTATTAACTTTTGTTTGTGCGTTCGTTTAATCGATTATTTAACCAACGATTAATACGTGTATCGATTAACTAGTAGAAAATAATAATCTATGTTTTGTTGGTCGATACCCATCCTTAATGAGAACCCATGTTAAATTCCATTTAAAATTCAAATGCCGTGGGGCATGGGTTATTTCAAATATTTTTGTTTTTTTTTGGCGCCAAAATTTTTCTTTCGTCGAGTTCTTCCAAACTAGGGGATGCACATTTTTTTTTTTTTTTTTGTCATTTTTGGACCACCCTAATCAACACCAATATTTTATGTGTGACCTAAACCGTAAGAACAACACCTTTCGATTTTCAACCAAATAGTTCAAAGAGAAGGGGGAGCTCAACTCAAAAGCCGACATGAAATTTCATATTTAAAAAAGTGATTCACCGACTCTTTTTTTTTTTTTCATTTTTGGAAACAAGGTGTTAAAAAAAATTAAATTAAATTTCTGACGATAACATAATTTCCCCAAACTGAGAGAGATGGGGAAGGAATTAGTAGTTGCTTCGTCGAAAATCAATAACATCCAAGCAGAGAACTCCATCCAGAACATGTTACAAATTTATATCCAACCTCTTTTAAATCTTGTTTTACTTCTTCTCTGTCTGTTCTCCAACGTTAATTTTTCACAGAGATTCTCAGGGGATGTTCCCTTCTTTATGGCTTCAATCTATAAAATTCAAAGAACCATTCTTTCAAACATTTTATGATTTCAATATTCTTTTGCGGGAGTAAATAAATAAGAATTTTAGTCAAATTTGTATTCAAATGTGAACAACGTTTTGTATTTGTGAACACGATAACTTCCGATAAAATGAATGTATCGACATGAAATTTTATATGTGTATCCAGAACTCGAAGAGGACGATACCTAATAATTTAAAGCCAAATCGGCCAATAGGGAGGGGAGACGAGGAGGTAGGCTAAATGCAAAAAGTTTAATAACTGTCATTGAAATGAATGTATCGACATGAAATTTTATATATGTATCCAGAACTCAATTAGGACGACACCTAATACTTTTCAGCCTAATCGGTCAAAAGGAAGAGGGGACTAGGAGGGAGGCTCTCAGAAAAGAGGGGACTAGGAGAGAGGCTCTCAGAAAAGAGGGGACTTCGAGGGAGGCTCTCAGAAAAGAGGGGACTAGGAGGGAGGCTCTCAGAAAAGAGGGGACTAGGAGGGAGGCTCTCAGAAAAGAGGGGACTAGGAGGGAGGCTCTCAGAAAAGAGGGGACTAGGAGGGAGGCTCTCAGAAAAGAGGGGACTTGGAGGGAGGCTCTCAGAAAAGAGGGGACTAGGAGGGAGGCTCTCAGAAAAGAGGGGACTAGGAGAGAGGCTCTCAGAAAAGAGGGGACTTGGAGGGAGGCTCTCAGAAAAGAGGGGACTAGGAGGGAGGCTCTCAGAAAAGAGGGGACTTGGAGGGAGGCTCTCAGAAAAGAGGGGACTAGGAGGGAGGCTCTCAGAAAAGAGGGGACTAGGAGAGAGGCTCTCAGAAAAGAGGGGACTAGGAGGGAGGCTCTCAGAAAAGAGGGGACTAGGAGGGAGGCTCTCAGAAAAGAGGGGACTTGGAGGGAGGCTCTCAGAAAAGAGGGGACTTGGAGGGAGGCTCTCAGAAAAGTAAGCATTGTAATGAACGTACCAACACAACAATTAATTTTCCATCGATACAGTCAATTATTGATTTTTAGCACAAATGTTCAGTTGGTTTTGGAGGAAAGGCGAATAGATAATTGAATAATTTATGCTGAGAGAAGTACATTCCTGGTGATTCACCGACGACTTTTTTTTATTTATTTTTAATAATTTTTATTAATAATTAATAATTGAACGTCAGACGTAGGGCGTCGGTAGTTCAGAGCGTGCTTGTTTACTGACCTCAGGATCGCGAGTTTAATTTTTTTTATTTATTTCGGGACTGAAAAAAACTATGAGCATGACGTCCTTCGAATGGGACTTTAAGCCACCACCAGAGCGTTTTGGTAGTAGGCGATATGACCTCGTAGTTAAAGCTCGGGCATGAGTCACGATAACTAACTGTCAGTCCTAGCTACTTTACTATTGTAGACTATTGTGTCTATTTTCTGTGAAGCATTTATAGAGGAGTGTAAGCAGTCGGAATGATACTGAATTAACTTCTAAGGTAAATTATAAGGGACTTAGTCTGTCCGAGTTAGAAATTTGAACAGGGAAGACAGTCCTATATCTACGTCATTATAGTACAATACATTAAAGCTAAAGCGGAGATTAAGCCAGCAACAAATAAACAAAGTTGGTGTTGACGTCATCCTGGTCAAGTTATGACCACAACCCAACTTGAGGGTTCACATTGTGGTCGCCAGGTTGGGTAGCTAAGTCTATCTTCAACATTCATAATGGGGATAATAAGGAGGTAGTTCAAAGCTCAAGATCGGGGGTTTGGAACCCGGCCGAGGCCTTAGGTACTCGTTAAAAATCCCTAATGCTATGTGGAATAAAGCTGGAGAGGCAAAATTTAGGATTTCCACCGATTTTCTTTAGTAGCTTTTGAAGTGTAACTTCGTTAATTAGTTATAGCAGGTCGTTTCGAGGTAGATGCAGCCTTTTCCTCCTTCAAAACGCAAACAAAAAATAGTAACATTCTGGGTGTCAAGAGCAGACTGCGCATACTTTCTTCTATCAGAAGTTATCGCGTTCACAGACATGCAGAAATTTTTTTTCATACTTGGAATGTAAAGGTCAGAAAACATGAAATTCCTTTGAAAACTCCGCATCGAATTTTTGACCGATAACTTCGCCTATACTTCGTATAGCTGAGAATGTTTAAGAAAATATATATATATATATCGAATTTCTGACTGATTATATAACTTCCCCCATATTTCGTATTGCTGGGGAAGGAACATAAACCAAAGAGGAATGAGGAATAGTTTGGTCCGGACATTTATCGATGGAATGAGAGGAACAAAAAGAAAAAAACAGCAAGGAGGGGGAAGAGCAAGCGGCAACATCGCACCCCACAGTACGAGAGACATGATTCACCAACCTGTCTGTTATTATAATAATAATTTATTTCCGTTCAACCATAACAATATAATTGGATATGTCATACAATTTTGTATTGTATCTTAAAGTATAAACACATTTAAAAAAATAATAATAATTGATTTTGTTTTTTATATAAATAAATAATAGAAGATAAACGAATATAAAGATGGGTGCCAGGGCATCAGGGGTTTGAGGGCAACGAAAGGACTGATCAACTGGCCCGATCAGGAGCTGACAGAGAACCTATAGGACCGGAACCCTTCTGCGGGATCTCTATGAGCACCACAAGGGCGGCAATAAGTGGTTGGCTGACCAGGAAACACATCCACTTCTGGAGAGGGGTCCCATTCAAAACTCTTTGTAGCGGAACCGTCAGAGAAAAGGAGTCGAGAGCTCCTGAATATGAGCAGAATGGATTTAAAAACTATGACAGGGCTGATCACAGGACACTGTCATATGAACAAACACCTGCACAATATAGGCATCGCTAGAAGCCCTCTGTGCAGGAAATGTGGCGAGGAAAATGAGACTCCGGTTCAGTGTAAGGCACCAGACAGCAGGAGATTTTACTGCTTCGGGTCTGCCATAACGGAACCGAAGCAGTTAATGGAAGGAATCTCTGTACCCGAATCCTGGTCTTTATTAAAGATACAGGGCTGCTGTAGGGACCAACACACACAGGGCACACAATAGGCCTACTCTGGCCGCGGTGACACAATCAACCCTCGGAAAAAAAAAAATATATATATATATACAAATACAATTTATATGTTTAATTATAGGTATTTTATATTTACATTTCTTTGGGATAAATCCTCTTTCCGGACGATATTTCGGTGAGATCTTGAGCCAGTTCCTCAGGTCACAAGTAGCGAAATATGCAACAAACAATGCATGATCAATTAATGAGAATAATAAAAATATAAAATAAAAGTAATCAGAATAGTAATTATAGGAGATTGGTGGAGGACCTCTGTCAAGAGAATAAATATGGAAGCAACACTTACAGCTTGGAATAATGAGAATAAATGTTTCCGAATAGAAGGTTTCTTCTAACTGATGAAGTTTTCATTATTCCGAATCTAAAAAAAATTATAATACTTTTACTTACCAAGGTGTACGATGTATAGGGGAAGTTATGAAATCGGTCAGAAATTTAATGTTGAGTTTCCCCCGAAAGTTCATGTTTTCCGACCCCATATTCCAAAAATGAACAAAAAAAGTCCATCAGTGTGTCTGACAGTGAACACGATAACTCCTGATAGAAAAAATGTATCGACATGAAATTGTATATGTGTATCCGACGAAACCTGTTGATTTTCAGCCAAATCGGCCGAAGGGAAGAGGGGGATTATGGGGGAGGCATAACACAAAAAATCTAATAACTACCGTTATAATGAATGTATCGACATGAAATTTTCCAGAGGGGAGCTCAACTCAAAAACTGTAATAGCTGCCTATGTATTAATGTAATGACACAATGAAGATCGGGGGTTCGAAACCCGACCGAGGCCCTTAGTTTATTTTATCTGGGAGGTAAAATAAACTTAAGCACGCCGTCCTTCGGATGGGACGTTAAGCGATGGTCCCGAGCCTTTACGATGTCAGGTACTCGTTAAAGACCCCTGCCCTAGGTGAATAAAAATTTAGGGTAGGCAAAATTTAGGACTCCCATAGTAGAGTCGGGCTCATGTCCACCAGAGTGACGAAAGAGCGCTCTGGTGATATGGCCTCGTAGTATAAAACCTAACCTAACCTGTAATGACACATTATTTTTAGCCCAACCATAAACCGAAGACATTTTATAATTTAAAATGGTTATTGAACAACCCACATCAGATTGAAACGCAACCTCAAAAGACGATTTGGACGACGATCGACATTATCGCTTGGAAACATACTTAACATATACAACACTATACTAAAACCATTCTGGACTTTGGGGATCATTCAAAAAAAAAATCAAACACGCCTTCAGTCACTAAAATCCATTATACTACGCCACATTGCCGAAGCCCCAGTTTTTTATTCTTTTCTTACATAATGACCTCAACATCCCATTTGTGCCTTCTGTTATCAGGATGCGGTATCAAAATTCTCACGACAAACTCCATCATCACGCCAATCCACTTATACAACAATTATCCACAAACACTCTACCCACAAATCTACCACGACAGAAGCATGGCAGAGGGACCTGCTCCAGGACTAGCCTGGACTCCTCTTCAGTAAGGCCGCCCACATGTCATTCCTCAACATCGCACTTACTAATTATGAACAATTCGTCGTTGTAAATATCTAAATAAAATAAAAAATTGTTATTATTCATATTATTGTTGCGGTAAGATAGGGCCCCCTATATATTCACGTTAGGCCCCTGATCAGACCCTTACATAATTGCCCTCCTAATGAAGATATGTCGAACCTGTTCTGCTCTCCTATATAATACGTGCCTAGGTAGGTCCATTCTCTTGTTTTCCCTTCTTAGTCACGTCTGTTGGCTTCATTATTCCCTCAACTCTCCCAAGTCTGGTTTGGGTTTTCCACTTCATGAATACTCCCTCCTTTTCTTCTCAAAGCTTTTTCCCTTCTACATTTAAATAAGGTTAGTATCCAAAGCTTTTCTCAATTCGCATTACTTTTTCAATGACTTAACAAAACTGTTTTGAAACTTGAATCCATGTGTGGCGTGAACGCTCAATAAATATCAATATTTGGTCGCTCCAATACATTTTTGCTATACATGTTGTCATTGAAAAACTAATAAAAAAAAAGTTAGTGAAAAAAGTTAGCTTTGTACTTCCCCAGTATGAATTAATCATTCACTTTTTCTCTCTGGCTCCAAAGCCAATCGATATATGTTTGTCGATATATTCCATACATCGGCAGTTATTAAGATATTTGAGTATCCTTTCTCTAGTCCCTCCCTTCCCTTCGTCCAATTTCGGGGGAAATTGATACGATGCCAACCTTATGGAACTTTGAATTTAAATATAAAATTTCAAGTCGATAAGTTCATTATATCTATAGTTCTTAGTTTTATTGTGTTAAGCCTCCTCCCTAATCCCCCCTTCCATTTGGCCGATTCGTATAGCCGGGGAAGTAAGAATATATCTGTACAAAAATATCGATATTGTGAAGATCAGAAACAGAGTCCTTATTTAAAACAAATAGATACAAATGATATATCTCATATCGATATGCGTCCTTAGTAAGAGATGTGTTGTGAGACTATATCAGTTAAAATGAAAAATAATCTTTATTCTGGGACATACGTCCCCTAAGAATAATAACATAAAAAATAAACAAGAGTATACAAGTATCAGCCAGTTGAAAAGAATAAATATAAAGTAAAATAAAACAGGTCTCTAGAAGCAAATACTAAACGTTAAAAACAATATAATAAACTAGTGAAAAATAATAAAGATAAATAAAAAATAAAGATAGAAAAATTAGAAAAACAAGTATGAATAATAATGTGAAACATGATAACAATAATGACTTGTATATGAATTGTAAAAAACTGGACTGATGAAACAGAAGAGTAACAATCGGTCCAGTGGAGAGAAAGACTTATAGGAAGACGATAACTATCCCATAGGAGCCAGCCTTAGGAATCAGAGGTTTGCTGAGTTAGGAGATAATGGAAAAGTAGGGACTTAAATGAAAGAAGAGAAGGAGCATGGCGAATCTGGAGAGGGAGAGATTCCAGAGGAAGTTAGCCTGGATAAGGAAGGAGTTGTGGTAGGTTGTTGTCCTGTGGGAAGGGAGATAAAGATCAGAGGGACGGGATCTAGTGACTTTCTGGTGGATATGGGATTTAAATTGGAGCATTTGGAAGAGGCTTTCGGGAAGATATGGTTTGATAGAGAAAGGAGCCTAGGAAATATTGTCGACGAGAGGATGGGAAGAGCCATTTTAGGTCGGTATAAGAACTAGTAATAGAGCAGTGTCTGGGGAGCCCGAAAATGAATCTTAAGAAGGAATTCATGACTCGCTTTAGTTTCATGTCGAGCTCACCAGAGTCCTCCATATGCGAGGGAAACATAATGAAAGATGGGGAAAACAAGAGAGGGTACCAACCGCTGACGGGTTTTAGTGGGGAGGTGACAAAGGCGTTTGAGGAAGTGGAGGGTTCTGAAGGAGCGGTTGGAGATGTGGGAGACATGGTCTTTCCAGGAGAGGGTTTGGTCAAGGATCAGTCCAAGATTTTTTACACTGCAGTATTCAATATCGGTGTCATGTAGTCTTAATGGATGCAATTACAGATTGACACTGCATCTTACTAGTAACTGCTCCTTTAACTGTTCCCTTATAAAAGTACCAGTTACAATTGACCGGTATCATTTTAGCGTATCAGTTACTTGCAGTAGTAGTTTGACTCATAAAATGATACTGGCCAATTGTAATATGTACCTACTTGTTCGTTTGCAAACTGATCACGTACTCCAATTGGGAAGCTGGAAACTGCTCCTGTACAGTAACAGGATTAGTTGTTACTATTGATAGGTTACTTCTGTAGGAGTGAATATACAGGATCATATCTGGTCCCCTCGTCCTGACTAAGGATTAGGGTTGTATCAACCTGCTATTTTGTATCATATACTCTAAAGAAACTGATACGCTAAAATGATACTGTAACAGGTACTGATAAGTTTGCAAACTGATCACGTACTCCAATCGGGAAGCTGGAAACTGCTCCTGTACAGTAACAGGATTAGTTGTTATTATTTGTAGGTTATTACTAAACTGATAAATACCTACAGTAGACTCTCCCTTATCCGGGTAACGCCGGATAACGGAAAACATCAATTAATGAGAAAAATATATTAATTAAAGCATAAAAAAAAGTGTTTTTAGGTGAGCTAAGGAATAAAACAGGTATGTATTTCACAGGTAGGATCCCTGTTCATGCTTTGATTCAATGAAATGGCTTTTTCTTTTAAAATCTCACTCCTTATAGGGCAGTCTAGGTTGCGTTGCTGCAAGAACCACATCCATACTGCCTCGACAAGTTCCTCTAATTTTGGTTTCTTTAAAGTTGATCTGGCATTGAGGTGTTGTTTTTCCAAAGATACACTAGAACTAAATTTCCTCAATTTTTCTTTACTTTTCCTCCAATCTTTAACTATACTCTCACCAACCCCTAATTCCTTGCCTATTTTAGCAGCTGTTCCTCCCTTTTCCATCCTTTCAATTGCCGTCAATTTTTGTTGGATGGAAAGAACAATTTTCTTTCTTTTTCAAGTGGAAGCCATTGTTTTATCACTTTATAACTTGATGATTTAAAAAAAAATACTGTTCACTATCCTGCACCGACCGTACAAAAGTCCGTAAACAAAAACGTCACACGTGAGTAAAATAAAATTTTAAACATTCAATTTCACTAACGAAAAAAACCATCCAACAATTCTTTTCACTATGAGAATCAAATGAAAACTGAGAAAAAGAGAACTGGTGTAAAGGAAAAATAAATACGGTAGGTACCTTTAATTTTTTATTCTAGGAAACATTTTTTATAAATGTTTGATTTTCAACTATGTATTTATTATAATTTATTTATAGGATATTAGTGAAGTAATAAAATATAATATAATATATATTCATTATAAATACAATGTACATATGTATGGATGTACAATAAAAATACATAAAAGATTCGTGAGTTACGGAATTATTATGTGCTCATAAATACACCTGGCTCATATAATTGATAATCTAATAATTGAATGTTAATTTTAGTTTAACAAATTTGATATTATTTAGCGAGCGCCGGTTAACAGAACGCCGGGTAGGGGAGAGTCTACTGTATTACAATTGGCCGGTATCATTTTAGCGTATCAGTCACTTTCGAGTATATGATACAAAATAGCAGCTCGATACAACCTTACCCATCCTTTAGGAGTCTACAGAAGTAACCTATTTAGCCTCTTAGACATGTAAGTATGAACTTAATGTAACTTACTTTCATAGGTGGAAAAGTTCAAATAAGTTAAGCTGATGTTTCAGTTAAAGTTTGCAACTTTCTTGTCTTCAATTTGAAATATAATCTTCCCTTTGACCTCTGAAATAAGGTCTTCCCTTCACAAGTTAGATAACTTTGGACTCTTAAAACTTTGTTCATTCCTTTTCCATTTGAAATTCATTAAACTCTTGTTTGTTTTTTCTTATTTTCTACATACGTTACCTTTGACATATTTTTTACCTTCGATCGGAGTCCTTACATCCTAAGGCAGGCCCCAGGCCATCTCTTCAATCGTTAAGGGCAGCATGATGCTCTATACAGGATTTAAAATAAAATAAGTTAATTTAAATTTTGAGACAAAAAGGAATATATCCATTTATTTATGAAAAAAATATCTGATGTTGTCATTAAAGGACATTCTTATACCAGCCATTTTCGTACAGATCCTCTCTCTTACCCTCTCCTCCTCCCAAATCCATTACTGGGTATATGAAAGAATTGTGTTGGCGTCAGTGGTTTTGTTTGTGTCATTGTAAGTTTAATCCTGAGAGAGACTTTCTTATACCCAGTATGAAATAAAGAGAAGGGAAGGGAGAATAATCAGTAGAACAATGGTAAAAAAGTCCTATAATGGCCACTTCACAATTGTTTTTATATAATTTTTAATAAAAAACGACTAATGTTAAAATATTTTATAATTTGTTGCTTTGCGAAACAATACTCTAAAACATTACCCACATTTCGATAGGTTTAACCCTTTTCGCGTAAGTCAAGCCAACTTCTAAAAAAATTAATTTCAAAACGACACTGAGTGAATAAAAATTTACGGTAGGCAAAACTCAACATTTCCATAGTCGGAGTCGGGCTGCTGTCCACCAGAGAGACGAAACAGCGCTACATAATTCATACCCGGACTTTAGTTATTATAACTAACTCTAATAAATCCGTAAAAGAAGAATTTTTATTTTACAAATAGCTATTTAAAAATATTTAAAAAAAAATTAAACATGCAAATGTGCTAATAGAAAGATATGTAGATATCGCATATCTATTTCTAAAGTGACACAAGTCAAAAATTAACGTTTTAAGAAAATCGCGAAAAACTCTTAATGAGCTTATCAAAAAAACTAATAATTTTTCCAAAATGTATAGACACAGTTTTCAACTAAGTTTATAATACTCATACATCACAAGATTCGATACTCAACTGATAATATGTCACTCAGTGGGGGGAGCTTCTAAACATGAAGAGCGACACACGTGCTCTCTGCTGGCGGGATTTGAAGCTAAGTTGGTACACTTTTGATACTTGATAGAGGACGTGTTCCCAATACTTACCATGGCGATAACTCAAAAATACAGATTTTTGACTTGTGTCACTTTAGAAATACGTTAGCGATATGTGGTGACACTTCCTAGTCATTGATTTACTCTCATTTGTAACTAATCACCATCACTGCTGCTGCTAAGAAGGTCTCTAGGCTATTGACGCTTAAGCCGTCGTTGGGGAAGTATGGCAAAATGGAGGGCACGGACTAGAGGATTATTGTGGGAACTAAGAAGGGAAAATAATTTTTTATACTTGGATTTAGCAACTTCGTTGTCAAAATGTACGTGAAGAGTTTTGTCGTTGAATTAGTAAGAAGCATTGGCAATTGCACGAAGGCTTTTGGATTGAATGCGTTTTGAGATTTGGAAGCCTTGGGCAGAACCCGAGTTCAAGTAAGTTCACATAGGCTTGAGTACTTCGTTGTATATAAGTCGTTTTGTTTTCAAAGTTAATTTGGATCTTTTGTATAGTAGTCTTAGTAACATTTTATAAAGACTGTTCTTTTATTGTTATGATAAATAAAATAAAATACTTGTGAATATACAGAATCATACTCATAACTAATTTAATTTTATTTCCATTAAATCATAACATGTTAATAGGATATGTCATAAGAATATTTACATTAATGCATATCTATAATCTGATATCACATTGTGTAATTTTGTGTTCAGCTCCAAATCGAGCCTTTATTACTTTATATTTCATTTGTTACAACTAATTGTTGGCAATATTTACGATAGTCGTGTAATTATGTCTACCCAGGTTTTTATAACTTAGGATAGAGATCTTTAACAGGCTCGGGATCGACACTCAACGACCCATCCGAAGGATGGCGTGCTCAAAGTTTTTTCATAGCCCAGATAAAAAACCTAAGGCATTTCAAATCTAGCGATCTTGAGAGATCAGTAAGCAAGCACCACTGAGCTATCGCCATTCTCTAATAACATTATTGTAGTGTGAACTACGAAATAAAATAAGGTTTCTCCAAAATTTTAGGTTTATCAATTATATAATTACACAACCTTAATATTTATAATTAGTAATTATATTTTACAATACGTTTCAAGACAAGATAACATGTATAGTTGTCATTATCAAGTCTTTGGAAATGAATTAAATATAAATACAAAAAGTATTTACTTACCCAGCCAGGTTAGTAATGCTCAGTTACATTTCATTATCTAAAACAATATTAAAGTTATTTGTAACTTATTGTCAAGTAACATCTTCAAGTTTGGACTGTAAAATAATGCTTCAATCGTAATATTTGTTTAGATAATAGGCTTGACGAACATTTTATAATAATATATAACATAATATATAAATAATAAGTATACATTAATCTGATTGTAAATGAATGTATATACTAAACAAGAAATTTTTAAATCTCTAGTAGAGAAACAAACATGGAAAGTTGAGAAGGTTATAATTTGGGAGGCTGATGAATGTTATTTTGGTATCAGTTATTTTTTATCTTCTATTACCGTTCCACAGTAGCAATCTGCTACTTCAAAAATAACTAACTTCAAATTCAAAAATATATTAATAGCATGAAAGGATATTACTTCTTCAGCTATACGAAGTATAGTGTAAGTTATGTAATCGGTAACAAATTATATGTGAAGTTTTCAACGGTATTTCTTGTTTTCCAACCTCTAGATTCCAAATATGAAAACAAATATATACCTATTTCTGTCTGTCTGTGAACACGATAACTGTATGTATAATCTGATGGAATGAATGTTACTACACGAAATTTTATAAATGAATCCAGAATCCTCTACCGATGACACTTATTGGATTAGGGTGTATGCTTAACATAAAAGCAAACACAATAAACACAAAATTTCATATGTAAATTCGAAACCCCATAATAACCAATTGTTCATTGTCTGTGTTTATGATAAAGAAACTCAAATGTGAAGATAAACATAAAATAAAATAATAAGTCCACTTGAACAATAAAATTTACTATCATTTAGGCCTACACAATTTTTATTAGAGGGCGCCGGTAGCTCAGTGGTATGCGTGCTTGTCTTCTGAGCTCAATATCGTGGGTTCGAAACCCGATCGGAGGTCCTTAGTTTATTTTAGCTGGGAAGTAAAATAAACTTGAGCATGCCGTCCTTCGGATGGGACCTCAGGCGATGGTTCCGAGCCTGTACGATGTCAGATACTCGTTTAAAAACCCCTAGATGAATACAAATTTAGAGTAGGTAAAATTTAGGACTCCCACAGTAGAGTCGAGCTCATGTCCACCAGAGTGAGGAAAGAGCGCTCTGGTAGTATGCGATATGACCTCCTAGCTAAAGCCCGAGCATGAGTCATAAAACCTAACGTAACATAACCCCCAATGTTATGTATTTAGTATCACATTGGTACACCACAGTTCTATATTTTTGCTTATTAAGGTTACCTGTTACTAAGTAACTGCAGAAAGACAAACAACGGCTAAAAAAGACCGCCAAAGATCCAATGCCTTTATTGTTATCTAATTTATTTGTGTTTATTTAAAACTTTGTTTATTAATATTTATTTTATTAAACATAATTATTTATTTTTCAATTTATTTATAAAATCCCCATTCATACAATGTGTAGATTCTACAGATTGGGGGGGATGTTTAACATAATAGCTCTAATAACTGCCGTTGTAATAAATGTATACACTATCTTAATAATACACTGTAAATTAAATTATTGTTGGTTTGTAAAAATATGTTGTTCTTGATAAATAAATAATGATTCTATATGATTCTTACCTTTCTTTGGTTGCGTGGGTTCGCCAAGACTAAACAGTTTTGAAAAATCAAGATGACATGAGGTGCAAAATACATAAAAGAAAAATTTGATTAAATATTTGAATATATTCGTTATAAACATTCTTAAAACTTTATAATTGTTCCTCAGAATCCTTCAAAGAAAATTAAAATAATACTCTTAATATCTATTGGTATAATTGTTTATTGTCTAACGGTACCTTGTAGCCTTTTTGTTGTTCGTTGCGATTTCTGTTGGGTTCTGGATTTCTTCAATCATCAATCTCTGCTATCTGTCTCAAAATAGTAGTGAGCTCCAGTACATTTTCATTGGTCCGGTGGCGGACTGGACCTGGGATGTTGTGGATGGACAAGGGCTGGTTCCTCCCTCTTCGCTGGTGACTCCAGAAGTGGACCTCTCTCCTCTGTGGCGTCTGACGAAGTGAAGCTAGTTCTCTCTAGCTGGGTGTGACTCGCGCCAATTTTTCCCGCCCGGGACTCTTTTGAGTGCCTATTGGTTGCCCAATCCCCCACCCTTTCATACTCCGGACTGTTGGGGGTCTTCTAAAGACTTCCTGCCTTCCAATTCAAATATTTCCATCATGCTGATTATGTATATTTTAATATATTAAATAATTAATAACCATATTTTTGGATATTACAACACAATAGAAAACATTGTTGTAATACACTATTCTATATGTAAGACAGTGAATAAAGGTCATTGGTATAATACAGTCACTATACTTACACTATAGTGAGTATATAGAACCGTGTAGGCTTGATAGCATGGATAAGCAATGTCCGGGGCAGAATTCCTATACTTTCCTTTATTACTAAAATTGAGTAATACAAATAATTTAAGTAAATAAATATTAATAGAAGACACATCTCACAGTAACCATAAAAACTTTAAATGTCACTTTTTTAAAGGAAAAAGGAAAGGGTTCTGCAATTAACTTTGATAGAGCTAAGCAGTAAAATATACAGAAAATACAGTGGATCAATAGATTTATGTTGAGCAAAGATAAACATATTGATATGAAATCCTGGATGTTTGATCCTTCTCTGGTAGAAGCCTATCTATCGGTCGACTCATCGGTTTTAATGATGAGCTCTGTATTTTCTACCCTTTTTTTTTTGTATGCAAAACCCTTTACTCAAAGGTAAATCAAGAGGGAAAGGATCAACAAGGATTATAATAAATTAATTTGGGATTACAAAGGAAACATGATGATATCGAGGGCGCCAGTAGCTCAGTGGTATGCGTGCTAGCTTATTGAACACAAGATCGCAGGCCCTTAGATTTTTTATTTGGGAGGTGAAAAAATCTTAAGCACGTCATCCTTCTGATGGGACGTTAAGCGATGGTCCCTAGCATGTATGATGTCAGGTATTCGTTAAAGACCCCTACCCTAAACAAACATAATACATATAATACATATTTTTATTTAAATATAATTTTTTTTATAGGTTAGGTTAGGTTAGGTTTTATGACTCATGCCCGGGCTTTAACTACGAGGTCCTATCGCCTACTACCAGAGCGCTCTTTCGTCACTCTGGTGGACATGAGCCCGACTCTACTGTGGGAGTCCTAAATTTTGCCTACCCTAAATTTTTATTCATCTAGGCTAGGGGTCTTTAACGAGTACCTGACATCGTACAGGCTCGGGACCATCGCTTAACATGCACGCATGAGCTACCGGCGCCCTCTCCAAATGATAAGATATCTCTTCCTCACATTAACTAGCGACGCATGCATCATAAGGGTTGTTGGTTTTTAAATGTTTAGGTATTTTGTAACTGAATCATACATATAGCTCTAGCTCCTTGCATTAAATTCCTGTTCCAAAATATTAGGTATTTGTAACAGGTATTTTTTTGGAGCAGTAACAACTTGTTCTGTTATTGATAAGCAGCAGTTTTCGACATCACTAGTATAGCTGAGAATGTAAAACTAATGACTAATAATTAGGGCTGTGATTTGTATGCAATAAAAACAGCGAAATATGCACTGGAAATATATTTGGCAAAATATGCAATTAAAAACTAAAAAATATGCGATTCCCATGCAATTGCATTTTTTTTTTTTTCGCTTGCTTGAAATCATTAAATAACAATTTATTTTTACGAATTAAGGCATCCTGATTAATATACATAAATTTTATTTTGCATAAAATTGCACGTTTTAGATTTTTACTGCACAAAATTGCATATTTTGTCGTAATTAGAAAATTTATTTATAAGTTAGTTTCAAAATGTATACATTTGTTAATTTGTCGACAAAACAACAATTTTGAAAAAAAAACAGTTTTTCAGACAAGAATTTTGAAATGAATTTGTAGTAAATTCTAACGCATCCATATGCTTAAGTAAAAAATATATATCAATTTAATTGAAGTCAAACTCTCTTCCTCGAGTAATGAGGTGAACTCTTTTCTATTCACATATCTCAAGTATTTATTTAATAAAAAATGTATATATATACTTTTGTAATTAAAACCTGGCCGAATGAATTGTATGTTGAAAAAAAGAAACGATCAAAATTAGACATGACACAAAAACGGAACTGTTATACTTACTTACTTAGACCATTATGGACATACGGATCACAGATATACGGTTCAGCAAAAACCGATCCAACATCAAACGAATTCAGGCATTTCAGTCAAAACCCCTCAGACTGATAACACAGTGCCCCCCATACATAAACAACAGAACACTTCATAACGATCTTATGATACACACAGTATCCGACACAATACAAACTACTTACATACGTTTTTTTAGAAAACTTTACACATATACGAATCCAGAAATACGTACTTTATCTTCACAACACTTACCACAAAACCCCCCACGAAGGTTGAAGAGGAGGTGGAACCGCGACTTACTGCCACCTTAATTCCTATTCGTTCTTAATATTTTATTTTTTTATTATTTTACATTATTTCCCTTCACTTTTATCATCTCTCTTACCCATTCCATCAAAGTTGTCTTTCAATTCCTTTTTATTTATTTATTTTTTTAATTATTTTTTTTTATTTCATTTTTTTTTTTTTTCCCTTGTCCTTATAATTAATATAAATTTTCGTCCCGAGAACCTACCACTGGGTGGCCTTCCTCTCACATGCCATTCACGCCAACGTATCCATACCTACCAACATAGATGCTGGTTGTTGCACCCTAGCAACAGTTGCATCTTTATGGATAAAAGAAAAAAAAAAAAAAAAAAAAAAAAAAATTAATTTACAAATTAGATCCAATTTTTTTTTTTTTTTTAAGTTAATGGCAGGATTTTATTTTTTGTTGCACATTTTTGCACGTTTTGACCTTTTTATTGCATGTTTTTTAATTTTTTTACTGCACGAAATCCGGGCTCTAATAATAACAAATACATTACACATATTTATGCATTTTTTTCTTTTTCTATATACATAGAAGCCGAAACTATATTGGAAACGTTTGTATTTAGTATACCAGAATACGGGTTAAAATTTTTAAAAAAATCTTTTTTTTTATTTATTTACATATTCACAACGACAACATTTGTCACTAGTGATTGTGATGATGTGCTGTGGCAAGTGTGTCGCTGTACTGCTGAGGTACGTGACCGAAGAGGAGTCCAGGCTAGTCCTGGAGCAGGTTCCTCTGCCATGCCCGCTTTAGACGTCTTGGTGGAAAAAAATCTAAGAACCTTTTTCTAGAAATTAAAGTTTTAAAATAATCCTTTTTAAAATTTTTATAATTTCGAAAGAATGGAATTTTAGTATAAAAAATAAAAATCTGAAATTTTGCCGCCCCTAATTCATGCCGCCCGAGGTAAGTGCCTTGAGTGCCTCTATTGTACATCCGTTCCTGAGTAGAGCAGACGATATGACTTTGTGGTTAAAGCCAGGACATGAGTACAATAACTAACCACATGATGTGCCAATATCTGGACTTTCTTATACCAACCACGTTTGTACGGATCCCTCTCCTGCTCCCTTTCTCCCTCTCAAATTTATTTCATACTGTTATTACTAGATATAAGAAAGTCACTCTCAAAATTACGCTGTACGATGAAACAAAGAAAATGGCTGACGCTAACACATTAATTTTCATATACTGAGTAATGCTATTATGAAATGAATTTCAGTAGAGAGAGAGTGGACTGTGCAAAAATGTATGGTATAATAAAGTCCATTAATGGCCGCATAACAGTTCGTTTTTAACTCCGAAGCAAAAGGAGGGGTGTTATAAGTTTAAAGCCTTTTTATGTGTGTGTCTGTCTGTTCCAAAGCTGGTATTTGCGAGATGGTTCTTAACCATGGTTGGTGGAAATCGGGTATGCCGTTTCCAAGATATTCAGGTGTCATCAGAGCCTGTGTAGGGATCTCGGCCTCTATTACAGCTAGAAACTTGGAGTTTGAGCTCAAATGTTTATATGGTCAAGCCCCCCCCTCCCCCCTCCCCCCTACGAGGTCATATAGCCTACTACCACAGCGCTCTTTCGTCACTCTGGTGGACATGAGCCCGACTCTACTATGGGAGTCCTAAAAGAAGAAATAAATAAACTGAACAAAAATAACGATATTATAATGCTAAATGAACAAATAGAACTGAACCATTCCCCCCTTCTTAATTTAAATATCAAGTAGCTAAGAGTCTGATGATTGTGGAAATGTTTTGCCAACTGACATTCAGAGAATACTATAATTTTCATTTGATGTTTTAATTTGCCTTTAAATTCTTTGTATTTGTTTTTATTCACTTTAATATTTATTATATGTTACATTTATATAATTCATGAGTCATACCTATATAAATACCAACACTTTACTGTTAGATTCGCTTTATTAGATTTTATATATATCATTTTCTTTCTTCTTTTTATTTTATATTTATTATTATCTTGTAAATATCTGTTTATTGGAATGTATAGAGTAACAAAAACAAGGGATTCCCCGTCATTACCTAAAAACCCCCTCCTTAACTGTACCCTCTACCCTGTCAACCAATTCTGTCAGTTTGTAAGTGACTCTTGATAATGCCTTAACACGGCGAAACTAGTTGAGTATTTGAGAATATATAGTGAAGTTTGACAAAGAAATTGTGCATTTTAATTATCTATTCCATGGGAGTCCTAAATTTTGCCTATCCTAAATTTTTATTCACCTAGGGTAGGGGTCTTTAAGGAGTACCTGACATCGTACAGGCTCAGGAAAATCTCTTAGCGTCCCATCCGAAGGAAGGTGTGCTTAAGTTTATTTTATATCCCAGATAAAATAAACTAAGGGCCTCGGTAGGGTTTCGAACCCATGATCTTGAGCTCAGAAGACAAGCACGCATACCACTGAGCTACCGGCGCCCTCAATAAAATGTATTATTATAAATAAATGTTTATTTAAAATGTCTATCAGACAACATTAAACATACATTTTTCACATTATACGACTTTTTTTTTTGTATCTGAGAAGTTTCTCAACAACTATTTTTGTGTTGGTTGTGTTCGTAGAACAGGAGGGAGCTGGAGGCTATCCTACCTTGGACAGGCAACTCGAGGGAGAGCTATGATGCAGTCTGGACCATTGCACTTGCACTCGCCTCAGTCCATGCAGTTCAGGATCTGGGCAAGTACGACTATGCCAGTCGGGACATCGTACGTCTCTTGACTACCACCATGGCCAGTCTCAGTTTCAACGGAGTCTCTGTAAGTAGACATATTATAATTTTAATTGGATCTCAGTTATAAAAAATACTTCGGTGAATCACCGGCTATGCACCTCCCCAGCACGAATTAATGAATTATGTTTTCGCTCTCCCTCCAAAGCCTCAAAACTCAATATTTGACTTACATAGGATATTTGAGTGACATTCTTATGAAGTTTGAATTTAATTATAATATTTCATGTCGATACAACGGTGGTAATTAGTCCTAAATTCTTTAGGAGGAAGAACAACCCAAACTGTTCATGTGCAGGCATCGAGACTGCAGAACATATCTCGATTGCCCGCTGTATGACCAGGCCCAGGGTGGAGTTGATTCGCAAGACCGGTTCATACCTGGGACTGGATTAGCGGCAAAATATAGAAAAAAAAATATCTATACAAAGAATTGTACATAATAAGCAATATAACAACTAAATAAAAAGATACCAATAATACTGAAATAGTAAAAATGGACATGCTCTCTAAATATGAATAGTGCAAGCAACCAGGATAAAGGAAACAATGCAAAAATTATATAAAACTAGATATGACATGAACATGAATAAATAAATAAAACTAGATATGACATGAACATGAATAAATAAATAAAACTAGATATGACATGAACATGAATAAATAAATAAAACTAAATAATACTAATAAAAAAAATATATATCCATCTTACATGCAACAAATTAAATTATGTTATTCTTTAATTTCAAGGCAACAGTAAAAAATAAAAATAAATTGTTAATTTTTCTAATTTCTAAATTATTTAAAATATGCACAAATGTTTTTGAGTAATATTCTGTTTTATTGATGAGATATTTGTGGAGAAATGTTTGCCTGGGGATACACAAAGAGGGACAATGGAACAAAAAGTGTATGAGGTCGTCCTTTTCGTCTAAGGCACAGAGCCAGCAGACAATTTCAGGACAAAACTCATACCTAAACCCTCCAAGTAATATTCTAAAATGTCTATTGGTATTGTGGAGATGGATTTGAGCTAGATGTCGGAGTTTTTCAATATGGCAGTTTAATGAAAGATAGCTTTCCTGAGACCCTAAAGCACTGACCAATAACAAAATTTAGTATACGGATTTAGGAGCCCCTCTATAAATCAACAGTTGAATATTAGAGCAAACGGTCGACTGGTTTTGAAGGGAAGCAAAAATTTAATTGATGAATTCGTTCTGGGCAAGTACATTGTCGGCGATTCGCCGTTCTTTTTTTATTATAACTCCCTTATTATCAGTTTAATCACTAATCCATATTAGATACTTATCTCCATTGATAATATTGCAAATACATTAATAATAATGTATTTTTTATTTCACAGGGACCAGTTTCGTTCGATGGACCAGACAGGGTAGGCGTAACAGCTTTCTATCAGTTGCAAGGTAAGTATTTAAAATTTTCATTTCATTTATTATTCAAATGTGCATGGGAAATCCCCAAAAATTTTTAATGAAGAATTGAATTAATAATTTTAGCGAATTGTATATTCTGTGATCATGGCCTCCATATCCCAACGTGGGCTTAGAGGCCAGGATCATCTGGTCTGATCATCATACGTAATGGTTGGTCCCTAACGCTTTAGACTTTAGGATTTAGAATAAAATATAATAAATAAATAAAACAAACTATTTTTTGAAATGTTGTCTATTCCACTAAAGATATTTATAAAAATACAACTACCGGTTTCGGCTTCACACCATCAATTCGACAATAGCCACACTTTTGACCCATCTACAGGCATAAAATATCTCCATTGTTGCTCTAAAAGCAGGCTACTTAATAACCTAGAACAATTAGAAATAAATAAAGCTACCAAAGGGAACATTTGTATGAATGACCAAATTTATTTTAACTATTCCCCTTTGCTAACACCCTGAACTGGTTCTATTTCCACATATACCTATGTTTGTTTTTATCTGTTATTATTATAGGTTTCCATATATAATATATATTATATACATATTATGTTATTATCTGTTATGTTTTATATTTTATTTTTTACTTATTAGTCAAAAGATGTTATTTTATGTAAATTAAGAAAAATTTGTGTTTTGTCAAATATTTCATGATGTAGCTAACGGTTAAGCCGGGGGATTCCCTAATTGAAGTGGCACCTTTCACCAGAGAGGTATTGGAGGGGTCGCACTCTGCAAACTAACTTAGTTCATAACTAGACCTGACGATGGTGTGAAGCCGAAACCGGTAGTTGTATTTTTATAAATATCTTTAGTGGAATAGACAGCATTTCAAAAAATAAGCTTGTTTTATTTATTTATTACAAATTCCACAATATGTCCGCATTCCTCAACTTAGAAGTTAAAATATGTTAGTTTCAATGGTGTGATCAGACAAAAGAAATAATTACATTTATATATTTTTTTTAAAATAGATTTTCATTGTAAAATAATAAAAAAAATCGTAAATGAAACACGGTCTATGCACTTCCCCATCACGAATTAATCAATTACGTTTTTGCTCTTTCTCCAAAGTCAATCGACCGTTGGTGCTAAATCCTAATATTTGACTTACATAAGGGCTTCTAAATCCATATACTAAATTTATGTGTCGATACATTCATTATACCAGCAGTTATTAGGGTTTTTCTGTTAAGCCTCCCCCCCCCCTCCCCCCCAATTTCCTAGGTGTTCCTTATGAGGTTTTGAATTTAAATATAAAATTTTGTAAATAGATTCATTAAATCGACAGTTATTAAAATTTTCGAGTTGAGCGTCAATAAATTGATTACAACGGCAGTTATTAGAGTTTTTGTATAGGCCTCCCCCTTAATTCCTCCTTTCCCTTTGGTCGATTTGACTGAAAATCAATAGGTGTCGTCGTTGGAGGGTTTTGGATTCACATATAAAATTTCATGTCTATATATTTATTCGATTGGGAGTTATCATATTCACAGTCATATACAGACAGAATTTTTTTTTTTCATATTTGGAATCTAGAGGTCGGAAAACTTGAAATTCCTTGGAAAAGTCGAATTATTGAGCGATTACATAACTTTCCCTATACTTCGTATATCTGGGGAAAAGTAAAATGCATAATGAAGGTTAGTATACCGCAGTAATGGCGCATTGTTTATTCTAGAACTATTGAATTATTCACCAATACAGTTTTACATTTATTCTCTCTTTTCCATTCTGCTTGATAAAGTTCTCAGTTATTCTGCTTGATACGTTATTCTTCGTTAATTCTACTCTTGCTTAATCATCTAATGTATTTATCTTATACAAGCCTTTGGGTCTTTTAAGGAGTAAACAACCTCCAGGGTTCATTGGTTGATTAGCTTATGAATTTCACTTTTATATATTTTCATTCAGTCAGCACGAATCAATCAATTAACCTTCGGCCGCTCGCATGGGCGGCATTTACACCGCCTTAGCAGAAAATTTCGCACCCGATCCCAATGCGCTTGGCTAGATTGGCGGGACCGTTAGGTTTTCTCTAGTGAACTATTATGTCCACCTCTGAGATGGGGGGCGGGGGGGGGGGGGGGGGGGGGGGGAGATGCTAGATGGTCAGATGATGGATATGATGGGATTGCACCGTCGGGTGATGGGACGATCTGGTGGATAGATAATAATACGATGCGATCTGGGTGGCTCCTGGCAGGCTACTGAGTGGCTTAAAGCCTACTTTGTAAATATTGAGGGGGAGTAGGATTAGTGGGGAGCAGTCTTTTAACAAGTCCGACTCTCATTCAAAATAAACAATGCTATAAATATTGAAATTTAAAATTAATGCCGAAACAACATGAGTACAAAAATAATAATACTATTAATTCTGTCTCGATACATTGCAGTTATTAGACTTTTGAAGTGAAAACTTCTTTAGCATTTAATACCGATTTTTAAATATATTTCAGCGAATATTTTTATTGTTACTTTGAGTCCTAGCAGTGCTCCTCAAGCTCTTTACAATGACACCCGAATCAACGTTCTATCTAAACGCGTTATCACGCTACACTAATTTATAATTTTACACAACGCTAATTCGCAACAATCATCCGCCGGCGCCCACACTAGCCCGATGACGTCACCGGCAAAACAAACACTTACAGACATGCTCTATCCATTGTGACCTCAACCGTTGTTAATGCATTATTAGTCTCATAGTTATTATCGATTGAAATGTAACGGTATTTTCTAACACAAGATAGTTTGACCGGCTATCACTGTGCTTAACAAGCGAATAGACGTTTGCACGTCAAAATAACAATAATTAATACAAAAATAAATTAATACTTGAACAAGGAAATAGGATACGTCATAAAAATGTTAATTAAGATAGTTTGTTAAATTAAGATAGTTTATAAATTAGATGTTTGCTAGCGACTGTAGATTTCAAAATTCTGGGGGTATTGAGGGTCAGTCAATGAAGAAAACACTATTCAAATGCCAACGTTTCGATATATTTCATATCATCATCAGGGCCTAACAAACATGGGGGTATCAAGATTAGAAAAATATAATGGGTGATCGATTAAAATTATATATAGGTACATAAATATACATTCATTTTTGGTTAGTGTCACTTCTGTCTAAAATTCTTCATTTAATTAATAAGTTAAAATATATTACTATTTATATAATTATAGAGTTTTTATTTTATTTTATTTTTTCTCAACATAGTAAAATATCTGTTAGCCAGTAAGTAGTTCTCTTCAAATTTAAGTGCCGTTAGCTGGGGTTTTCCCCGGATTTATTATCTGTTACCCTCGACCCTTCTGTACCCTTAGTTGAACGTAAGACCTCACAGTCATCATGCCTTCTCCTCAACCATCTATATTCATAGTAAGTTTCCTTGTTGTTCATCAATGTGTATATGTATGAGAATGTATTAGGATGTATATATGTATTTATGTGGAGTTGTATGAGTGAATGTATATTTATGTACCTATATATAATTTTAATCGATCACCCATTATATTTTTCTAATCTTGATACCCCCATGTTTGTTAGGCCCTGATGATGATATGAAATATATCGAAACGTTGGCATTTGAATAGTGTTTTCTTCATTGACTGACCCTCAATACCCCCAGAATATTATAAATTAGATACACAAACAGATATTAACTCTTAGAGGCTGACGTGGATTAGTAATAAAAATGATATTAAACAATAAAATGAAATTAATAAATAAATACTTGAAAATACTTGAGTACAAAAATAATCTATATAAATAAAGCTGAAACGGGGTTTGTTTGTATGTTTGTTCCAGCATCACGCCCAAACGGTTGGACGGATCTTCATGAAACTTCACATGTAGCATTCTTTTGAGCCCGATTGAATAATAGGCTATGTGGCGACCCAAAATTTTGAACGGTAGGGGGGGTTGTAAGGGGGGCCTAAGTATATAAATAGTCCTACCTCATTAACGGTTGGTCGGATTGTCACGAAATTTCACATGTAGTATTCTTAAAGGCCAATATGAAAAATATTGTGTGTGGCGTCCCAAAATTTTTAATGAAAGGGGGGGTTGTGGGCGTAGGCCTAAATATAAATATAGTGATAGATCTTTAACGGATGATCAGATTGTCATGAAATTTCACATGTAGTATTCTTAAAGGCCAAATTGAAAAATATTGTGTGTGGCGTCCCAAAATTTTAAATGGGAGGGGGGGTTGAGGGGGGGGGGGGGGGCTAAGTATAAATATAGAGCTAGCTCATTAACGGTTGATCGTATTGTCACGAAATTTCCCATGTAGTATTCCTGAAGGCCAAATAGAAAAATAAGGTGTGTGGCGTCCCAAAGTTTTGAACGGGTGGGGGGTTTGGGGGGGGGGGGGGGGGGCTAAATATAAATATAGAGCTAGCTCATTAACGGTTGATCGTATTGTCACGAAATTTCCCATCTAGTATTCCTGAAGGCCAAATAGAAAAATAAGATGTGTGGTGTCCCAAAGTTTTGAACGGGTGGGGGGTTGAGGGGGGGGGGGGGGCTAAGTATAAATATAGAGCTAGCTCATTAACGGTTGATCGTATTGTCACGAAATTTCCCATGTAGTATTCCTGAAGGCCAAATAGAAAAATAAGGTGTGTGGCTTCTCAAAGTTTTGAACGGGAGGGGGGGTTGTGGGGGGGCCTAAGTATAAATATAGAGCTAGCTCATTAACGAGTGGTTGCATTGTCACGAAATTTCCCATGTAGTATTCCTGAAGGCCAAATAAAAAAATAAGGTGTGTGGCGTCCCAAAGTTTTGAACGGGAGGGGGGGTTGTGGGGGGGCCTAAGTATAAATATAGAGCTAGCTCATTAACGGGTGGTCGCATTGTCACGAAATTTCCCATGTAGTATTCCTGAAGGCCAAATAAAAAAATAAGGTGTGTGGCGTCCCAAAGTTTTGAACGGGAGGGGGGGTTGTGGGGGGGCCTAAGTATAAATATAGAGCTAGCTCATTAACGGGTGGTCGCATTGTCACGAAGTTTCACATGTAGTAAAAAAAAAAGGTGTGTGGCGACCCAAAGTTTTGAACGGGAGGGGGGGTTGTGGGGGGGGGGGGGCTAAGTATAAATATAGTGGTAGCTCATTAACGGGTGGTCGTATTGTCATGGAATTTCACATGTAGTATTCTTAAAAGCCAATATAGGGTGTATAAGTCACAAAATTTTGAACGGGAGGATGGATTGATGGGGGCCTAAGTATAAGTATAGTGATAAGTCATTAACGGATGATCGGATTGTCACGAAATTTCACATGTAGTATTCATAAAGGCCAAATAGAAAAATAGGGTGTTTGACATCAAAAAATTGTGAACGGGAGGGGGGTTATGGGGGTATTTGAAGATAGTGATAGGTCATTAACGGATGATTGGATTGTCATGGAATTTCACATGTAGTATTCTTGATGGCCAAATAGAAAAATACACTATGTGACATCTTAAAAATTTGAAGGGGGGGGGGGGGGCTAGGCATAAAAATAATTATGAATGATTAAAGGGCAATCGGATTGTCATGAATTTCACATGTAGTAGTAGTAACTATGTATTCGCTGTGGGGTTCACTGTTGCAAGACATTTACTAGCTGTGATGCCCAGCGTTCCTAACTATGTAGTATCTATGGGGTCCGCTGTTACAAAACACTTACTAGCTGTGTTGCCCAGCGTTCCGAACTTCGTACTAGCTGTGGGGTCCGCTGTTGCAAGGCACATTCTAGATGTGGTGCCCAGGGTTCCTAACTTCGTACTAGCTGTGGGGTCCGCTGTTGCAAGGCACAAACTAGATGTGGTGCCCAGGGTTCCTAACTTCGTACTAGCTGTGGTGTCCGCTGTTGCAAGGCACAAACTAGATGTGGTGCTCAGCGTTCCTAACTTCGTACTAGCTGTGGGGTCCGCTGTTGCAAGGCACATACTAGATGTGGTGCTCAGCGTTCCTAACTTCTTACTAGCTGTGGTGTCCGCTGTTGCAAGGCACATACTAGATGTGGTGCCCAGGGTTCCTAACTTCGTACTAGCTGTGGTGACCGCTGTTGCAAGGCACATACTAGATGTGGTGCTCAGCGTTCCGAACTTCGTACTAGCTGTGGGGTCCGCTGTTGCAAGGCACATACTAGATGTGGTGCCCAGGGTTCCTAACTAACTTCGTACTAGCTGTGGTGTCCGCTGTTGCAAGGCACATACTAGATGTGGTGCTCAGCGTTCCGAACTTCGTACTAGCTGTGGGGTCCGCTGTTGCAAGGCACAAACTAGATGTGGTGCTCAGCGTTCCGAACTTCGTACTAGCTGTGGGGTCCGCTGTTGCAAGGCACATACTAGATGTGGTGCCCAGGGTTCCTAACATCGTACTAGCTGTGGTGTCCGCTGTTGCAAGGCACATACCAGATGTGGTGCTAAGCGTTCCGAACTTCGTACTAGCTGTGGGGTCCGCTGTTGCAAGGCACAAACTAGATGTGGTGCTCAGCGTTCCGAACTTCGTACTACCTGTGGGGTCCGCTTTTGCAAGGCACAAACTAGATGTGGTGCTCAGCGTTCCGAACTTCGTACTAGCTGTGGGGTCCGCTGTTGCAAGGCACATACTAGATGTGGTGCCCAGGGTTCCTAACTTCGTACTAGCTGTGGTGTCCGCTGTTGCAAATTAATACAGCTATGTTGGTAGATAGGCAGCATCCAGAAACGAAGATGGTCAACCAAAGAAAGATTCAGATGTATCGGGAAAGTCCCATCCGAAGGACGACGTGCTCAAAGTTATTTTTATCTTCCCGATTAAAACATCTGACCTAAGTGACTTGGCTAGATTTCTAAATGGCGATCCTGAGCTCGGTAAACTCCATTCTTCAAATTTCTCGCTTTTAAACGGTTTTTAGTATTAATATTTGTTAAAACTGATATACAGATTCAGATATATCGGGGAAGTCCCATCCGAAGGACGACGTGCTCAAATTTATTTTTAACCTAAGTGAAATTTCAGCTACCCAGGTTTAGATACGTAACATACGACTCATTATCGAGTACCTGACATACGAAAAAGCCCTCGATCATAGCTTAGAGTCCAAACCGAAGGACGACGTGCTCAAGTTATTTTTAACGTAAATGAAATTTCAACTACCCAGGTTTAGATACGTAACATACGACTCATTATCGAGTACCCGACATACGAAAAGGCCCTCGATCATAGCTTAAAGTCCAAACCGAAGGACGACGTGCTCAAATTTATTTTTATCTTCCCGATTAAAACATCTGACCTAAGTGACTTGGCTAGATTTCGAAATGGCGATCCTGAGCTCGGTAAACTCCATTCTTCAAATTTCTCGCTTTTAAACGGTTTTTAGTTTTAATATTTGTTAAAACTGATGAACAACCGGGATATCTGAATCCTACACAAAAATGGAAATAAAAATGTTTTTCGAAAAACGTCGGGCTAAATACCATTCTTCAAACTTCCTGCTTTTTAACGGTTTATAGATTTAATATTTGTTAAAACTGATAGACAGATTTAGATATATCGGGAAAGTCCTATCCGAAGGACGACGTGCTCAAGGTTTTTTGAACCTAAGTGAAATTTTAGCTACCTAGGTTTAGTTACATAACATAGGACTCATTATCGAGCACCTGACATACAAAAAGGCCCTCGATCATAGCCTAAAGTCTAATCCGAAGGACGACGTGCTCAAATTTATTTTTATCTTCCCGAATAAAATATCTGACCTAAGTGCCTTGGCTAGATTTCTAAGTGGCGATCCTGAGCTCGATAGACTCCATATGTATGATAAAATAAGTTACCGTTTGGTTTCTACTAACATTATCAAGGAAGAAATGTGGAATATAAGTGGGCTTTGGAGATGGTAGTAGGAAGTTGGCAGGAGTGTTGGGTGATGTCACGTACCCTATGTTGAGCGGAACGTTTGTCTATATTAATAAAGCTGAAACGGGGTTTGTGGGTTTGTGTGTTTGTATGTTTGTTCCAGCATCACGCCCATACGGCTGGACGGATTTTTATGAAACTTCACATGTAGCATTCTTTTGAGCCCGATTGAATAATAGGCTATGTCGCGTCCCAAAATTTTGATCGGGAGGGGGGGTAGTAAGGGGGGCCTAAGTATATAAATAGTGCTAACTCATTAACTAATGGTCGAATTGTCATGAAATTTCACATGTAGTATTTTTAAAAGCCAAAAAGGAAAAAAAGGTGTGTGGCGTCCCAAAGTTTTGAACGGGAGGGGGGTTGTGGGGTAGGCGTAAATTTGAAGATAGTGATAGATCATTTACGGATGATCGGATTGTCATGGAATTTTTTATGTAGTATTCTTGATGGCCAAATAGAAAAATACACTATGTGACATCTTCAAAAATTTAACAGGGGGGGGGGGGGGGGGAGCAAAGCATAAAAAAATGCTGATTGATTAAAGGGTAATCGGATTGTCATGAATTTCACATGTAGTAGTAACTATGTATTCGCTGTGGGGTCCGCTGTTGCAAGGAACATACTAGCCGTGGTGCCCAGCGTTCCTAACTACGTACTAAATGTGGTGTTCGCCGTCGCAAGGCACATACTAGCTGTGGTGCCCAGCGTTCCTAACTACGTACTAGATGTGGGGTCCGCCGTCAGCGTTCCTAACTTCTTACTAGCTGTGGTGCCCAGCGATGCCAAGTATTCACTAACTGGGGTTTCCGCCGTTGAAAGGTGCATACTAGCTGTGGTGCCTAGGGGTCTTAAAAACTTACTAGCGTTACTATAGTTGAAGGACTATAAGCCTTATTCCGTATGAATAATCGAAAATTATAACATCATGAATGTGGTGTCGAAGGATTGAATAGACTTACAGGAGATATTGAGAGAAAATTCAAAGTTCCCCGGGCAACGCCGGGTATTACTGCTAGTAATATTAATAAATACAGTACAGTTTTTAATTTCATTTAAATTATGACAAATATGTTTTATAATTCTTCCAGAAGAGTCATTTTCACGATTATAAAACAACAATAACAAATATAAAAATAAATAAAAATAATACATAAAGGAATAAACCAAGAAAAATAAAATAAATAATTTTTAAGGTTATGTTGGGCTGTGGGAGAATAACAGTGCCTTCCAATCACGGACATACAGTACAAAACATATCAAAATATTTTTTACAAAGGGATTCCTCTTTGTACAAAAGGTGTGGACATCCCATTGATGACGTGTGTTTATTCAATCAGGGTTCACTTCAATTTAGATAAATCATCTGAGGAACTATTGACAAACGGTACTCCCGTCAGTCCATTTGGGAATAGGAAAATACAATTTTATTTTTATGAAAAATACTGTCTGACAGCCAAGCAGCGCTGTGAGCTGTCATCATAGTTTCCAAAATTCTGGAATGCCTTCAAGAACTGGAGTCCCTGACAGACCTAAATAGAGTAGAGATGTGTACCAGGACATCAGGAGTTTGAGGGCAACGAAAGGGATGATAGCTAGCCAGGTCAGGAGATGTCAGAGAACCTATAGGACCGGAACCCTTCTGCAGGATATCTAAGAGCACCGCAAGGGCGGCAATAAAAGGTTGGCTGACCAGGAATCACATCCAGTTCTGGAGAGGGGTCCCAAAGCAAAGACATCAAAACTCTTTATAGCGGCTCAGAGAAAAGGAGCCGAGAGCTCCTGAATATGAGCAGAATGGATCTAAGAGCTAGGACAGGGCTGATCACAGGACACTGTCATATGAACAAACACCTGCACAAATGGCGAGGAAAATGAGACTCCGGTTCATATTCTAAGCCAGTGCGGGGCACTAGAAAGCAGAAGTTTTACTGCTTCGGGTCTGCCATAACAGAACCGAAGCAGGTAAAGGAGGGAACCTCTTTAATTGCATACACCTGTATAAACATAAACAAGACCATTGCAGCCTTTTAATACCCTCTACATTGCCTCAGACTATATTTATAACGTGTTAAAACCAAATCTTTTTAATTCTTTTATTGTCTTAAATATGGAGATCTCTTCTCAAGGTAAGTGAACTGAATTATAATTACTATCATTAGCGTCACTGCCTAATAAAAAATAGTGACCGACCGAAGATTCGGTTTCGGCCAAAAATCAGCCGAAACTCAGTTTTCGTGACTTGTCGTGCGTCATTCGACTAACTTCGGATGAGCCACGAGGCTTGTGAGTCGTACGAATACTAAAATTAATTAGTATTCTAATAATAATAGAGGGCGCCGGTAGCTCAGTGGTATGCGTGCTTGACTTCTGAGCTCAAAGTCGTGGGTTCGTAACCCGACCGAGGCCCTTAGTTTATTTTATCTGGGAGGTAAAATAAACTTAAGCACGCCGTCCTTCGGATGGGACGTTAAGCGATGGTCCCGAGCCTGTACGATGTCAGATACTCGTTAAAGACCCCTACCCTAGATGAATAAAAATTTAGGGTAGGCAAAATTTAGGACTCCCACAGTAGAGTCGGGCTCATGTCCACCAGAGTGACGAAAGAGCGCTCTGGTAGTAGGCGATATGACCTCGTAGTTAAAGCCCGGGCATGAGTCATAAAACCTAACCTAACCTATTGTTTTTTTATTTCATTTAACACGAGTTAACTGTCTGTAGATAGAAGTATATGTAAAAAATACACTAAATTTCAGTATACAATGGAAATTTTAACATGTCTAAATAAGTTTCGGTTTTGGTTTCGGCCGAAGATTCGTTTTCGGCTGAAAATCCTGTTTCGGTCGGCCACTAATAAAAAAACTACTGAAAAAAATAATTTTTTTACAAAATAATTTTTTTGTTGTATCAACAAAACAACAGTTTTTGTTCTCGCTCTTTCACCTTCAATAAATAAAACATATAAATAAATACAAAGTACCTTTTCGCATCTAAGTACTTTCACTGTTATATTTTTGACTCCTACTTGGTTCACTTCTCTCACTCAGATTCCTTGACCCTAAAACATCTCTCTCTAGATTGTGCACACTACATCTTTTTTTAACAGCTGTTCGTCGGCATTTGGTCTCCATTCGGTTGTTCACCATTCGTTTTTAAACTAGTCCATCTTTGTATATTTATTCATTAATTAAGTTGCTTCACTCCTAACAGCTGTTTTAAAACAAATAATAATAGAAATACCGAAAGTACTCCCATGTATATATAGTTAGTGAAATTAGACAATATATTAAATAAACAAGTTTTATTTTATTTTTCTGGGCCAACAAATGGAGAATAAAAATTAATGGAGACAAATCTCTGCAAACCACATTTACCCTCAGACACAACACTTGTCCATCAGTTTACATTAACAACCAGCCCATTCCTGCATCCGACACTGTACGATATCTAGGACTTCATTTAGACAGACGTTTAACTTGGACAACTCATATCAGACTGAAACGCACAGACCTCAAAAGACGATTTGGACGACTGAAATCCATCATCGGACGACGATCGACATTATCGCTTGAAAACAAACTTCACATTTACAACACTATACTAAAACCCATCTGGACTTACGGCATCGAGATATGGGGATCAGCCAAAAAATCAAACATACAACGCCTTCAGTCAATACAATCCATCATACTACGCCACATTGCCAATGCACCATTTTACGTTTCCAACCTCACATTACATAATGACCTCAATATCCCATTTGTACCTTCTGTTATCAAGACACGATATCAAAATTTTCACGACAAACTCCATCATCACGCCAATCCACTTATACAAGAATTATCTACAAACACTCTCCCCACAAATCCACCACGACGCCTCAAGCGGATATGGCAGAGGGACCTGCTCCAGGACTAGCCTGGACTCCTCTTCGGTCACGTACCTCAGCAGTACAGCCACGCACCTGACACTGCTCTATTTATCACAATTGCTAATGGCAAATGTTATTATGCCGTTGTAAATATATAAATAAATAAATAAATAAAATTTTATTTTTCAAGTCCAAATAATAATAATTGATTTTGTAATATATTAATAATTTTAATGTGTGTAATCGATAACATCACAACATATTATTAATTTTCTTGCTCAAGTATTTATTTGTAAAATAAAAATCATTAAACTATTCAAAATGTAAAGGAGAAAAACATTAAAACCTTCGGTTACTTTATTTGTGGAGGGGGGGCTGCACAATCATTATTTGCCCACGAGCGGCCAATACTCGTGACACGGCCCTGTGTATGGGTTAATTTAAATTTGTAAAGTGAGCAATTCTATTCTGGATCTGAAGCTTCTAGTGAGTTAAGTGAACTGAATGAGTGTGAATTAATTTGACAGCTGTCTGACCTGACCTCATTCTTGTCTGTCTCCTTAATGCTTAGACTTCAAAAAATTTAATTATTTTACTTCTCCATACGATGTAAAGGAATTTCATGTTTTCCAAAGTCATCACAAAAATGAAAAAAAAAAAAGTGTCGATGAATCACCTACAATGTACCTCCCCAGAACGAATTATCAACTAACGTTTCACTCCTCCTCCAAAACCAGTCGACCGTATATGCTAATATTCAACGGGCTTCTACGTCCTCATAATAAATGTTACATAAATGTCGACACATTCATTACATCGGTAGTTATTAGGTTTACGAAAACAAACACCATTTCGACATAAATACAGGCATACAATACCTACATTTTTGTGACAAAGGTACATTACTCAACTCACTGGAACAACTAGAAATAAACAGAGCGCTACAAAAAGGATTGTATGAACGATCAGACCAATCTCAAATACTCACCCCTTTTATCGCCAATAATATAATCCTCCAGTCTCTGTGTATACGTACTTACTCTCTCAAAAAACTGTATATTTTATTTTATAAAACTTTTTATTTTATTTTTATTCATATATTAACAATTGTTATCTTTAATTCACTTCATATATGCATTTAATCAACACATAGTATTTCAAATTTTTTATTTTTAAGATCCCAATTTGGGACGAAATGTCATTTTTTATGTTTTTCCATATTTCAAATATTAACTGTACAAAAAGGATAGGAAAACCCCGTAGGGGCTGAAAAAGGATACCTACCTACCGCTTAGATTGTAAACTACCTACCTAGTTGAACTTCAATTTAGTATTTGTTAAGTCGTGGCTGAAGATGGTAGCAATACCGAAAGTACTCCCATATTATATATTATTTGTGAAATAGACAGTATTTTTTAAAAACATACGAGGATGGTAGAAATACCGAAAGTACTCCCATGTATATATAGTTAGTGAAATTAGACAATATATTAAATAAACAAGTTTTATTTTATTTTTCAAGTCCATACTACTGATCACATTTGTGTCAGTCTTTCATCTGTTTATGTATCTAATCTATAAGCTATCTTAATGTATACATTCCTATGATGTATCCTATTACCATTTTATGGTTTAACGGAAATAAATGTTATTATATACTCATAAATTCTTATAGCATTTTTTATTCTTCGTTTTATTCTATTAACAAAAGAATACAAGTATCAACCAATTGAGGCAGAATAAAGAATAGAAAAGAGGTTTTTAAGAATTAATTGAAGAAATATTGAATGTTAATGACAGGCAATGATTGAAACAATAATAATGATAACAAATAAACAATATATCTATTACATAAAAATGAATTATTCAAAATTATAAAACAAAACCTTTACTCTTCAAAAATAATTTATGATAAATATAATAATATACGATACAAACATTTAAATTAAATGAATAATAATAATAACTCACAAAACATAAAATCTAATACAGAAATAATAATGCTTGGGAGCCATGGTGGCCGTGCGGGCTAGAGCGTAGGGCTATGGTCGCATGGTCTCACCTTGGTTTGCGGGTTCGAATCCCGTCCGGGAGGGAGTTTTATTTCGTAGTTAAAACTCCCTCCCGGGGCCATGGATGTCGTAAATAATTAGGTATAAAACACCATTATAAGAGTCATGGCTAATATGCATCGTACATAAGCCAAAAAAAAAAAAAAAAAAAAAAAAAAAAAAAAAAAAAAAAAAAAAGCAACTCCGCTAAATACCAATTCCCAGATTGATTCTTTCAAAAATTATTGTAAAACTAAAAATAATAACAAAAAAATTACTAATTACTTTAAGTTATCTTCCAACCGCTGTGCTGTGTGGGTGGATGAACCATTGATGATGACGCTGTTGCGTCGAAAACCGGTTCTGGTATAAAATAAAACAGTGGGAAGACAACGTCTTTTATTTCTAGAGTAGATCTTTGGTGTATTTCTTGTTCATTTGAGTTTGAATTAATGAAGTTTTTTTTTTAGTGTGCAACGCTTTAAATTTAGTTATTGTGCATCGTATAAGTGTACCTATTGTGTTATATTTATTGTTTATCACATAAAATGTACACAATATAAATAAAAAAACAAACAAGTGAAAATGGAGATAAAAATGGTAAATAGTTGATTTTTGTTTTATAACCGTTATTCTATTCTACAATTCCGAAAACAATTTTACAATAAACACATTTACTTTTAGATAATAAACAAAAATTGTCAAAAATTAATCTGTATCATACTTATAATATCTTTAAGGCAATATCTACAAGTTAATAAATTTATGTAGGTAACCTTAATGTAAATAAAAATTGTTACCAACATAAATGATTAAAACAATTTCCTGAATTAAATTATTTCCTACCCTGCACCAATGTTAATATAAATAGTTAAAATAAAAATATAGTCTATTAGCACAAAGAGAAACTGAAACTAGAAGAGTTAGGTATGGAAGTTACACTTCAAAGGTGTACTGCACTCTCTTTTTTTCCCCTAACCTAGGCCTACACAGTTAACCACGGACATTCCACAACTCTTATCAGAATGAAACAATTTCTAAGAAAAAAAAAATGGAAAGGAAAAAATGTATGGGTACATTGAATAAGTTATATATATATATATATTTCATATTTTATTCCATCTTAATAATATTATGTACTAGCAGTAATATCCGGTGTTGCCCGTTTGACTTTTCTCCTAATATCTCTCGTTCGAATCCTATTTAATTCTACAACAGTACATTCATGATGTTATAATTTTCAATTATTCATAAGGAATAAGGCTTATAGTCCTTCAACGGCAAACACCCCAGCTAGAAAGTTTTTAGGACCCGTGGGCACCATAGCTAGTACACGCCATTCAACGGCGGAAACCACAGCTAGCCTATTATTCAATCGGGCTCAAAAGGATGCTATATGTGAAGTTTCATGAAAATCCGTCCAGCCGTTTGGGCGTGATGCTGGAACAAACCCACAAACACCCAAACACACAAACCCCGTTTCTGCTTTATTAATATAGACTAGCAGTAATACCCGGCGTTGCCCGGGGAACTTTGATTTTTCTCCTAATCTCTCATTCGAATCCTATTCAATTCTTCGAAAGTACATTCAGGATGTTATAATTTTTAATTATTCAAATGGAATAAGGCTTATAGTCCTTCAACGGAAGACACCACAGCTAGTATGTGCCTTTCAACGGCGGAAACCACAGCTAGTAAATACTTAGCATAGCTGGACATCCTAGCCAGTACGTACTTAAGAACGCTCGTCACCACAGCTAGTATCGGTCTTGCAACGGCGTACCACCCCAGCTAGTAAGTGCTCGGAACAGCTGGGCACCACAGTTATTCTGTGCTTAAAACCGCTGGGCACAACAGCTATTACGTTCTTAGGCATGCTTCGCACCACAGCTAGTTCGTGTTCAGGAACGCTGGGCCACACAGCTACTCGTAGTATATGCCTTGCAACGGCGGGCAGCCCAGCTAGTAAGTTCTTAGGACCACTTGGAACCACAGCTAGTTCCTACTAAAGAACGCCTGTCACCTTGGATAGTATGCGCCTTTCAACTCCGTGCAACCAGCTATTAAGTTCTTAGGAACGCTGGGCAACACCGATAGTATGTGCCTTGCAACAGCGGATGTCCTACCTATTTTGTCCTTAAGAACGCTGGTGAGAGCTATTATAACCGTGCAACGGTGGACCTCCTAGGTAATACATGCTTAGGAAACCCACCCTATTAAAATTATGGCTATGTCCCATCTTTAAGAAAGCTCCATGTGAGATTCATTCAGCATTAATGCACCTTCGCCCCTCCGTCCTAAAGGGTCACAGCCAATTTTTAAATATTGCTTTGGAAACTACTATTTACATGCTTGCCCCCCCCATACCGCCCTCCCGTTGACAATTTTGAGAAGACACATATAATTTTTTTGTTTTTGTCTTTCTAGAATACCACATGTGAAATTCCACAGTTCAAAAATCCACAACCCCTCTCCCGTTCACAAGTTTGTGACGTCACACACTTTTTTTTTTCTATTTGGCCATTAAGAATGCTACATATGAAATTTCATGACAATCCGACCATTAATTAATGAGTTAGTACTATTTTTATGCTTAGCCCCCCATTACAACCCCCCCTCCCGTTCGTAATTTTTGGATGCCACATAGCCTAATATTCAATCGGGCTCGAAAGAATGATACATGTGAAGTTTCATGAATATCCGTCCAACCGTTTGGGCGTGATGCTGGTATAAACAGATAAACAAACCCCGTTTCAGCATAGAAGTATAGAAGCCGGTGGAAGAGAATGGGTAGCTAAGCGAATCTGAATTTAAAAATCCCAATAACTGGCGGTGTAATGGATGTATCAACATCAAATTTCGTATTTAAAATTAACATTCACGGATGACTTAACCAGTCAAATTTCACAGATATCGGCCGAGGGGAGGGGGGAGTTCCGGGGTGGGGGCTTAATTCAAAAATCCTAATAACTGCCCATGTAATGAATGTATCGACATCAAAATTCGTATTTAAAACTAACATCCACTTAGGACGTAGCCAGTCAAATTTCAGCGATATCGGCTGAGGGGAGGGGGGAGTTACGGGGAGCGAGCTCAGTTAAAAAATCCACAACCCCCCTCCCGTTCACAAGTTTGTGACGTCACACACTTTTTTTTTCTATTTGGCCATTAAGAATACTACATATGAAATTTCATGACAATCCGACCATTAATTAATGAGTTAGTACTATTTTTATGCTTAGCCCCCCTTACAACCCCCCCTCCCGTTCGTAATTTTGGAATGCCACATAGCCTAATATTCAATCGGGCTCGAAAGAATGATACATGTGAAGTTTCATGAATATCCGTCCAGCCGTTTGGGCGTGATGCTGGTATAAACAGATAAACAAACCCCGTTTCAGCATAGAAGTATAGAAGCCGGTGGAAGAGAATGGGTAGATAAGCGAAACTGAATTTGAAAATCACAATAACTGGCGATGTAATGGATGTATCAACATGAAATTTCGTATTTAAAATTAACATTCACGGATGACATAACCAGTCAAATTTCACAGATATCGGGCGAGGGGAGGGGGGAGTTCCGGGGTGGGGGCTCAATTCAAAAGTCCCAATAACTGCCGATGTAATAAATGTATCGACATCAAATTTCGTATTTAATACTAATATCCACGTTGGACATAACCAGTCAAATTTCACCGATATCGGCTGAGGGGAGGGGGGAGTTCCGGGGAGCGAGCTCAGTTAAAAAATCCACAACCCCCCGCCCGTTCACAAGTTTGTGACGTCACACACTTTTTTTTTCCTATTTGGCCATTAAGAATACTACATATGAAATTTCATGACAATCCGACCATTAATTAATGAGAGCACTATTTTTATGCTTAGCCCCTCCCCCCCCCCCCCCCCCCCCCCCAACAACCCCCCCTCCCGTTCAAAATTATGGGACGCCACATAGCCTATTATTCAATCGGTCTCGAAAGGATGCTACATGTGAAGTTTCATGAATATCCGTCCAACCGTTTGGGCGTGATGCTGGTATAAACAGATAAACAAACCCCGTTTCAACATAGAAGTATAGAAGCCGGTGGAAGAGAATGGGTAGATAAGCGAAACTGAATTTAAAAATCACAATAACTGGCGATGTAATGGATGTATCAACATCAAATTTCGTATTTAAAATTAACATTCACGGATGACATAACCAGTCAAATTTCACAGATATCGGGCGAGGGGAGGGGGGAGTTCCGGGGTGGGGGCTCAATTCAAAAGTCCCAATAACTGCCGATGTAATGAATGTATCGACATGAAAATTCGTATTAAAAACTATAATCCACTTAGGACAAAACCAGTCAAATTTCAGCGATATCGGTGGGGGTGCGGGGGTAGTTCCGGGGTGGGCGCTCAATTCAAAAATCCCAATAACTGGCGATGTAATGGATGTATCAACATCAAATTTCGTATTTAAAATTAACATTCACGGATGACATAACCAGTCAAATTTCACAGATATCGGGCGAGGGGAGGGGGGAGTTCCGGGGTGGGGGCTCAATTCAAAAGTCTCAATAACTGCCGATGTAATGAAAGTATCGACATGAAAATTCGTATTAAAAACTATAATCCACTTAGGACAAAACCAGTCAAATTTCAGCGATATCGGTGGGGGTGCGGGGGTAGTTCCGGGGTGGGGGCTCAATTCAAAAATCCCAATAACTGCCGATGTAATGAATGTATCGACATCAAATTTCGTATTTAACACTAATATACACGTTGGACATAACCAGTCAAATTTTACCGATATCGGCTGAGGGGAGGGGGGAGTTCCGGGGAGCGAGCTCAGTTAAAAAATTCACAACCCCCCGCCCGTTCACAAGTTTCTGACGTCACACACTTTTTTTTTTTCTATTTGGCCATTAAGAATACTACATATGAAATTTCATGACAATCCGACCATTAATTAATGAGTTAGCACTATTTTTATGCTTAGCCCTCCCCCCCTACAACCCCCCCCCCCTCCCGTTCAAAATTTTGGGACGCCACATAGTCTATTATTCAATCGGTCTCGAAAGGATGCTACATGTGAAGTTTCATGAATATCCGTCCAGCCGTTCAGGCGTGATGCTGGAACAAACATACAAACAAACCCCGTTTCAGTATAGAAGTATAGAAGCCGGTGGAAGAGAATGGGTAGCTAAGCGAATCTGAATTTAAAAAACCCAATAATTGGCGATGTAATGGATGTATCAACATCAAATTTCGTATTTAAAATTAACATTCACGGATGACATTACCAGTCAAATTTCACAGATATCGGCCGAGGGGAGTGGGGAGTTCCGGGGTGGGGGCTCAATTCAAAAATCCCAATAACTGCCGATGTGATGAATGTATCGACATCAAAATTCGCCTTTAAAACTAAAATCCACTTAGGACATAACCACTCAAATTTCAGCGATATCGGTGGGGGTGCGGGGGTAGTTCCGGGGTGGGGGCTCAATTCAAAAATCCCAATAACTGCCGATGTAATGAATGTATCGACATCAAATTTCGTATTTAATACTAATATCCACGTTGGACATAACCAGTCAAATTTCACCGATATCGGCTGAGGGGAGGGGGGAGTTCCGGGGAGCGAGCTCAGTTAAAAAATCCACAACCCCCCGCCCGTTCACAAGTTTGTGACGTCACACACTTTTTTTTTCCTATTTGGCCATTAAGAATACTACATATGAAATTTCATGACAATCCGACCATTAATTAATGAGAGCACTATTTTTATGCTTAGCCCCTCCCCCCCCCCCCCCCCCCCCCCCAACAACCCCCCCTCCCGTTCAAAATTATGGGACGCCACATAGCCTATTATTCAATCGGTCTCGAAAGGATGCTACATGTGAAGTTTCATGAATATCCGTCCAACCGTTTGGGCGTGATGCTGGTATAAACAGATAAACAAACCCCGTTTCAACATAGAAGTATAGAAGCCGGTGGAAGAGAATGGGTAGATAAGCGAAACTGAATTTAAAAATCACAATAACTGGCGATGTAATGGATGTATCAACATCAAATTTCGTATTTAAAATTAACATTCACGGATGACATAACCAGTCAAATTTCACAGATATCGGGCGAGGGGAGGGGGGAGTTCCGGGGTGGGGGCTCAATTCAAAAGTCCCAATAACTGCCGATGTAATGAATGTATCGACATGAAAATTCGTATTAAAAACTATAATCCACTTAGGACAAAACCAGTCAAATTTCAGCGATATCGGTGGGGGTGCGGGGGTAGTTCCGGGGTGGGCGCTCAATTCAAAAATCCCAATAACTGGCGATGTAATGGATGTATCAACATCAAATTTCGTATTTAAAATTAACATTCACGGATGACATAACCAGTCAAATTTCACAGATATCGGGCGAGGGGAGGGGGGAGTTCCGGGGTGGGGGCTCAATTCAAAAGTCTCAATAACTGCCGATGTAATGAAAGTATCGACATGAAAATTCGTATTAAAAACTATAATCCACTTAGGACAAAACCAGTCAAATTTCAGCGATATCGGTGGGGGTGCGGGGGTAGTTCCGGGGTGGGGGCTCAATTCAAAAATCCCAATAACTGCCGATGTAATGAATGTATCGACATCAAATTTCGTATTTAACACTAATATACACGTTGGACATAACCAGTCAAATTTTACCGATATCGGCTGAGGGGAGGGGGGAGTTCCGGGGAGCGAGCTCAGTTAAAAAATTCACAACCCCCCGCCCGTTCACAAGTTTCTGACGTCACACACTTTTTTTTTTTCTATTTGGCCATTAAGAATACTACATATGAAATTTCATGACAATCCGACCATTAATTAATGAGTTAGCACTATTTTTATGCTTAGCCCTCCCCCCCTACAACCCCCCCCCCCCTCCCGTTCAAAATTTTGGGACGCCACATAGTCTATTATTCAATCGGTCTCGAAAGGATGCTACATGTGAAGTTTCATGAATATCCGTCCAGCCGTTCAGGCGTGATGCTGGAACAAACATACAAACAAACCCCGTTTCAGTATAGAAGTATAGAAGCCGGTGGAAGAGAATGGGTAGCTAAGCGAATCTGAATTTAAAAAACCCAATAATTGGCGATGTAATGGATGTATCAACATCAAATTTCGTATTTAAAATTAACATTCACGGATGACATTACCAGTCAAATTTCACAGATATCGGCCGAGGGGAGTGGGGAGTTCCGGGGTGGGGGCTCAATTCAAAAATCCCAATAACTGCCGATGTGATGAATGTATCGACATCAAAATTCGCCTTTAAAACTAAAATCCACTTAGGACATAACCACTCAAATTTCAGCGATATCGGTGGGGGTGCGGGGGTAGTTCCGGGGTGGGGGCTCAATTCAAAAATCCCAATAACTGCCGATGTAATGAATGTATCGACATCAAATTTCGTATTTAATACTAATATCCACGTTGGACATAACCAGTCAAATTTCACCGATATCGGCTGAGGGGAGGGGGGAGTTCCGGGGAGCGAGCTCAGTTAAAAAATCCACAACCCCCCGCCCGTTCACAAGTTTGTGACGTCACACACTTTTTTTTTCCTATTTGGCCATTAAGAATACTACATATGAAATTTCATGACAATCCGACCATTAATTAATGAGAGCACTATTTTTATGCTTAGCCCCTCCCCCCCCCCCCCCCCCCCCCCCCCCCCCAACAACCCCCCCTCCCGTTCAAAATTATGGGACGCCACATAGCCTATTATTCAATCGGTCTCGAAAGGATGCTACATGTGAAGTTTCATGAATATCCGTCCAACCGTTTGGGCGTGATGCTGGTATAAACAGATAAACAAACCCCGTTTCAACATAGAAGTATAGAAGCCGGTGGAAGAGAATGGGTAGATAAGCGAAACTGAATTTAAAAATCACAATAACTGGCGATGTAATGGATGTATCAACATCAAATTTCGTATTTAAAATTAACATTCACGGATGACATAACCAGTCAAATTTCACAGATATCGGGCGAGGGGAGGGGGGAGTTCCGGGGTGGGGGCTCAATTCAAAAGTCCCAATAACTGCCGATGTAATGAATGTATCGACATGAAAATTCGTATTAAAAACTATAATCCACTTAGGACAAAACCAGTCAAATTTCAGCGATATCGGTGGGGGTGCGGGAGTAGTTCCGGGGTGGGGGCTCAATTCAAAAATCCCAATAACTGCCGATGTAATGAATGTATCGACATCAAATTTGGTATTTAATACTAATATACACGTTGGACATAACCAGTCAAATTTCACAGATATCGGGCGAGGGGAGGGGGGAGTTCCGGGGTGGGGTCTCAATTCAAAAGTCCCAATAATTGCCGATGTAATGAATGTATCGACATGAAAATTCGTATTAAAAACTATAATCCACTTAGGACAAAACCAGTCAAATTTCAGCGATATCGGTGGGGGTGCGGGAGTAGTTCCGGGGTGGGGGCTCAATTCAAAAATCCCAATAACTGCCGATGTAATGAATGTATCGACATCAAATTTGGTATTTAATACTAATATACACGTTGGACATAACCAGTCAAATTTTACCGATATCGGCTGAGGGGAGGGGGGAGTTCCGGGGAGCGAGCTCAGTTAAAAAATCCACAACCCCTCTCCCGTTCACAAGATTGTGACGTCACACACTTTTTTTTTTCTATTTGGCCATTAAGAATGCTACATATGAAATTTCATGACAATCCGACCATTAATTAATGAGTTAGTACTATTTTTATGCTTAGCCCCCCTTACAACCCCCCCTCCCGTTCGTAATTTTCGAATGCCACATAGCCTAATATTCAATCGGGCTCGAAAGAATGATACATGTGAAGTTTCATGAATATCCGTCCAGCCGTTTGGGCGTGATGGTGGTTTAAACAGATAAACAAACCCGTTTCAGCATAGAAGTATAGAAGCCGGTGGAAGAGAATGGGTAGCTAAGCGAAACTGAATTTAAAAATTACAATAACTGGCGATGTAATGGATGTATCAACATCAAATTTCGTATTTAAAATTAACATTCACGGATGACATAACCAGTCAAATTTCACAGATATCGGGCGAGGGGAGGGGGGAGTTCCGGGGTGGGGGCTCAATTAAAAAGTCCCCATAACTGCCGATGTAATGAATGTATCGACATCAAAATTCGCCTTTAAAACTAAAATCCACTTAGGACATAACCAGTCAAATTTCAGCGATATCGGCCGAGGGGCGGAGGGAGTTTCGGGGTGGGGGCTCAATTCAAAAATCCCAATAACTGCCGATGTAATGAATGTATCGACATAAAATTTCGTATTTATTACTAATATCCACGTTGGACATAACCAGTTAAATTTCAGCGATATCGGCTAAGGCGAGAGGGGAGTTCCGGGGAGCGAGCTCAGTTAAAAAATCCACAACCCCTCTCCCGTTCACAAGTTTGTGACGTCACACACTTTTTTTTTCTATTTGGCCATTAAGAATACTACATATGAAATTTCATGACAATCCGACCATTAATTAATGAGTTAGTACTATTGTTATGCTTAGCCCCCCCTTACAACCCCCCCTCCCGTTCGTAATTTTCGAATGCCACATAGCCTAATATTCAATCGGGCTCGAAAGAATGATACATGTGAAGTTTCATGAATATCCGTCCAGCCGTTTGGGCGTGATGCTGGTATAAACAGATAAACAAACCCCGTTTCAGCATAGAAGTATAGAAGCCGGTGGAAGAGAATGGGTAGCTAAGCGAAACTGAATTTAAAAATCACAATAACTGGCGATGTAATGGATGTATCAACATCAAATTTCGTATTTAAAATTAACATTCACGGATGACATGACCAGTCAAATTTCACAGATATCGGCCGAGGGGTGGGGGGTGGGGGGGTTCCGGGGTGGAGGCCCTTTTCAAAAATCCCAATAACTGCCCATGTAATGAATGTATCGACATCATATTTCGTATTTAAAACATAAATCCACTTAGGACATAACCAGTCAAATTTCAGTGATTTCGGCTGAGGGGAGGTGGGAGTTCCGGGGTGGGGGCTTAATTCAAAAATCCACAACCCCTCTTCCGTTCACAATTTGGTGTCGTCACACACTTTGTTTTTCTATTTGGCCTTTAAGAATACTACATATGAAATTTCATGACAATCCGACAATTAATTGATCAATTAGCACTATTTTTATGCTTAGCCCCCCTTACAACCCCCCCTCCCGTTCGAAATTTTGAGACGCCACATAGCCTATTATTCAATCGGTCTTGAAAGGATGCTACATGTGAAGTTTCACGAATATCCGTCGAGCTGTTTGGGCGTGATGCTGGAACAGACATACAAACAAACCCCATTTCAGCATAGAAGTATAGAAGCCGGTGGAAGAGAATGGGTAGATAAGCGAATCTGAATTTTAAAATCCCAATAACTGGCGATGGAATGAATGTATCAACATCAAATTTCGTATTTAAAATTACCATTCACGGAGGACATAACCAGTCAAATTTCAGCGATATCGGCGAGGGGAGGGGGGAGTTACGGGGTGGGGCTCAATTCAAAAAATCCCAATAACTGCCGATGTAATGGGTGATGCTGGAACAAACCCACAAACCCCGTTTCAGATTTATTAATATAGATAACTTATGCGCTAATGACAATCATTATCTTTGGTTGTGGTAGTTTTTTTGTAATTTTTTTAATTTATCATGCCATTCATATTTTTCAGATGATGTGATTTTTATAAAGACACTTTTATTCTGGCATATTATATCATTAAAAATACTACAATTGAAATCAGAATTAACTTTTATTTTTAGAAATTCTCTGACTACCGGAGTTTTGAGATTTCTTCCGTGCGTCCACATGTTTTTCATTAATGAAAATGACCGTTCAGCATACATATTACGAACTCAACTAACTTTATCATGTTACTTATTTCTGTTTGTGTTTTTTAGATATTTCAAAGATTTGAATCCACTTTTCTTCTGTAAACATTGTCATCCACCCGTCTTGATTTTTAACATTTTTCTTTCTTTGACTAATGTAAACTCATCGAATAAATCATCATTATTTAATGCATCTGTTGCAACAGAGTGCAATACTGGGTTACTTACTTTCAATTCTTCCCACTGAATTTCCAGAATCCATTTAAATTTAGTCACATCACTAAAATTATTTTCTTTGCATTTTTTTTAGATATTCTATAGCTGTTGTATAAAAATCAGAAATATTTTCTTTAAATAAATTATGTCTATGCGGATTTATAGATTTAAAATACCTTTATTTTGTTTATATGACTAGAGATATTCATAATTTTTGTAAGTTTAGTATTAAAATTTTTAGTAAACCCGGACATTGTTCGAAGCCGGACAGAAACCCAATACACAAAACCTGTAATGTCCGGGCGAAAATAGGACGTATGGTAGGCCTACCCTAACCGCCAAAATTCAGCTTTATACGTTTGCTTAACGACCTCAAAGTTCCTATTGTCCAAGACCTCATCAAATCCCTTTTTTCCAAGTTCCACACCAACCTCTGCTTCCACAATTAAGCTAAGAACACATTTTTAACATGCGTCGTGTTAACACGCATTAACACGTGTCATAGAAATATCTATTATGTTATTTTAAATAGATCTATACATATTATTGTGATGTGTCGTCAGGGACAGACAACACGCTTTAACACGTCATAACGCGTGTTTTCAATTTCTGTAGCGGTCAGATTTTCGTCAGAGTGTTAAAGCATCAGGACAAGGTTCAGGCAGCGCCGCCGCGAGTTTGTTTACATATTTATTATAAATATGGAGGAACAATTTATAGAAGAAGTACGAAAGTATGATTTTTTGTACAACTTACAAAATAAGGACTACCGAGACCAAAGAAAACGACAAGAGGCTTGGGAGGAGATTGGTGGACAAATTCCTTCTTGGTCATCCTGATATACATTTTACACCTGTCATCGTCATTGCTGATTTCGGGCCACAGAACATGATATTCACCAAATTCGTGTCTACGTTCGTTTATTGGATGAACCCAGTATTCTCTGGATTCATGTTGTAGCACAAGCACTGCCGCAGTAACAGCTACCATTTCCTCTTCTTCATCCAACCAATCCATCTCTCCTTGTAGGTGCTCCATTATATTATAAGCGGATGTACTAACCGAACGACACTACTTCACCAGTTTAAAAACATCAGCATTAACACACGTTTTACAACACAGATATGTGTCGGGCATATCTGATGTGCCGCATCCTGACGTGTCGTGTTAACATGACACGTGTTAAAAATGTGTTCTTAGCTTAATCCTCTTGCCAACTTCTTATCACAATCCCATCCGCATAATCCTCCAAGAAGACTGAGGCGGCGTTGGCCTCGCGATCTACTTTAAATTGTATTTTATATACCTATATATGTTTTTAATTTTAATATTTTTATCTATTTTATTTTTTATTTTTAATATTTTTTATCTATTTTATTTTTTATTTTTATTATTTTTTTTTTGTGTGTTTTATTAATTTATTATTTTTATTTCATTATTTATTATTATTATTATTATTTTTCTTCACACGCCATTTTTAAGGGAGTGCTGGTGATGACCGGATTCTCCCCTCACGCCTCTCTATCCTTTCGACGCCCCGCCTCCTGGTCTTCCTCCACTGCTGGACAGTGGATGGTTGGGCAGTGTGGTGGGAGGGTCAGCGCTGGTCTCCCGCCGCCTCCTCCCCTCTCCACTAGTTGGAGAGTGGTATATGGCAGTGTGCGGGAGTCCTACTGGTGCTGTCCTCATCCAGTTTTTTTATATATTTTTAATTATTTTATTTAATTATTTTTATTTTATTTTTATTTATTTATTTATTTTTTCATTTTATTTTTTTGTTTTATCTCTTTCATTCTATACTTTCTGTTTATTATTTCCTTCTTATTATGTTTTAAATATTTTAATAATTAAAAATATTACTTATTATTTTATCATGCCATCTTAGTCATCACTTCTGCTTATTGTTATTGTTTATAGAGATTGTAGAATAAATAAAAGAAACAAAAAAAAAAAAAGTTTGCTAGTACAAGTGTTTTTATTTAAGATAATACAAATCTCACCATTGTTTTTGCTTGTTTTATTCCAGAGTGGGGTCCAGTAATGGTGGGCCGATACAACGGACTGGAAGCTTTACTGGAAGTACCCTGTCAGGGATGTCATGGTCTCTCCTGGCCTGGAGGACACAGGCCAGTGGCAGAGAGAGTCTTCAAGACGAGAACTGTCAGTGTACAACCAGCCGTCTTTCTCATTGTGGCTGTCATTGCTGCAGTGGGAGTCATTCTGTCTGTTGTCTTCCTCTCCATCAATCTACACTTCAGGAAACACAAGTAAGACATTTTATTTCTCAGTTATATAAAGTATAGAAGAAGTTATATAATAGTTCAGAAATTCGATGTTGTTTTCAGCAGAATTTCATGTTTTTAGACTACTGATTACAACAATGAATAAAAAATAAAAGTTGTCGGTGAATCACCGGCTATGTACATCCCCAAAACGAAATAATCAATTCACTTCTCGTTCCCCTCGATCCCTCCTTTTCCTACTGCCAATTCCGCTGAAAATTAATAAGTGTCGTCCACATACGGTTTTTGTGTTGATACATTCATTACAACGGCAGTTATTAAAATTTTTATGTTAAGCGTCTCCCTAATTCCCGCCTTCCGTTTGACCAATTCGGCTGAAAACTAGTAGGTGCCGTCATTCGAGGATACTGGATCCACATATAAATTTTAGTTAGTCGTTGTAAAGCATTCCCGGGCTTTAACTAAAAAGTCATATTGCCTATTACCGGAACGCTCTGGTGGACATTGTCATCGATTCTATTGTGGGAGTCCTAAATTTTTCCTACCCTTAATTTTTATTCACCTAGGCTGTGCCGGAATTAAGACTACTCCATGCCCTAAGCATTCTAAGGTTATGGTACCCCCGCCTCACTATTGATATGATTAACGTCCTACTTATGTTGGCAAGTTCAATACTAAAGCTCGATTGAACAAAACGAAAACTAAAATAATTAAGCAAGAAAATAAGAAAATCAATTTATTAAAATTCTAAATTTCTCTTTCGTCCAAATACGCCTTCGTCTCTGCATATTCGTGCACTTCTTCGTCAGATACTTCTTCTTCCTCAGTATCATCATAATCAGGATTTGATATTTGGTCTTCCATCCGAAGTTTACTGCAGAATATGAAAAAAATGTTTTTGACCTATAAATGTTTTCAGGTTAGGTTTTATGACTCATGCCCGGGCTTTAACTACGAGGTCATATCGCCTACTACCAGAGCGCTTTTTCGTCACTCTGATGGACATGCGCCCGACTCTACTGTGGGATTCCTAAATTTTGCCTACCCTAAATATTTTATTCACCTAGGGCAGGGGTCTTTAACGAGTACCTGACATCGTACAGGCTCGGGACCATCGCTTAACCTCCAATCCGTCCATTACTTCCCAGATAAAATAAACTAAGGGCCTCGGTCGGGTTTTGAACCCATGGTCTTGAGCTCAGAAGGCAAGCACGCATACCACTGAGCTACGGCGCCCTTAAATGTTTTTATATTTAACATATTAGTTCCACTTTTTATTGAAAATGATAGATAGCAGATTTACGAAAAAGTAAAAATAAAAATTGAGGAATAATTTTCTATTTAAATGAATACCTATTTCAAAAATAGCATTGCGGACTTGGTGCCCCCAAGACGTGATGCTTAGTTTGCTTATATGTTAATACGGTACTGCACCTAGGGAGGAGCCTTCCAAGAATATCTGCCATCGTACAGGCTCGGGACCATCGCTTAACGTCCTGCAAAGGACGGCGTGCTCAAGATTCTAGTCATGTGATTGAAAATGAAATTTATGGATTAATTTTGTTAAATTTTTTTTTTTGTTTTAACATTAAATTTTCGACCGATTGTATAACTTTCTCTATACTTTTTATGTCTGGGAAAGTAAAACGGTAGGGCAGAGAGAGGAACAGAAGGCGTTTAAAAGAGAGAGGAAACGGGAAAGAGAGAAAGAGAAAAGAGAAAGATAAAAGAGAGAAAGAGAAAAAACGAATGGTCGTTCTTCCACGTCTTCAAGGCTCAGTGAATTCATGGTTAATGAAATAGTGTTTATTTTTTTCTCTCGTCTAGTTTGGGTCACTGCCCATTTCAGAAGCAGTTGATAGTATATCCAATTAATTGAAGGAAAAAAATTGGTGCATCACCGGCTATGTACTTCCCCACCAAGAATTAATCAATTAAGTTTTGGCTCTGCCTCCAAAGCCAATCAATCGTTTGGGCTAAAAATCAATATTTGACTTACTATATAGTTTCTAAATCCTCATTTAAATTTTGTGTAGTTTTTGAGATTTTTGAGTAATTCAGAATATGGTCTGTCGTTTTTTTTATAAAGGAATGTTTATTTTGACTGTAGCTTTGTTATGATTCTAATTCCAATACGACCTTTGCTAATTTAAAGAGCATTGTTTACTACCTGTGAAAACTGTATAATATTTAAATCTAATCACAGCTAGACGTTTAAACGAATTTATTAAAATGGTTTGAATTGAAATTCAAATTCGATCGATTTTACTTTACGTGTTAAAACTCGGCTTAAACCTTTAGTACACTCGCCGCGGCACTCCATGCCGCAAATTTACTAAATTTGTATTTTCGCGGTCCCTATGTTTAATAACAAGCTAATCCCCACTTCTGTTCTTCAATGACATGTCTATGAATGAACACAACAAGTAGCGCATTGATCTGATATTTTATCAGTCGGTAACAATAGGTCAAAGTGGAAGAGACAACAATTGCGGCACTGTATACCGTGCCTGTGTTAAAATGTAAGTTTTTTTAAATATTTTATTTCGTGTTTGTTTTCTTTATAACTAAGTTTTAACAGTTTTGTATTTTTTTTTCAATAAAGTTTTTAAAAACATTGTTATGCATTCAGTACTCCTAATAGTAACTTTTTGGAGTTGTATGGGATGCAAAACTGCCAAAAAAAAACTCAATAGTTAAGCATGCGGTACTGAGTGCCGCGCGAGTGTACTAATGTAACAATGAAAGGCGAGTGTACTAGAGGTTTAAAAGCTACTGTGGCCGCTCGAAAAATATGCTCCGTGTTTGCTGAGAAGATTGTCTCTGAGCGTGAAGCTCAATTTTGGTTTTCCAAATTTCGTCATGGCGACGAAACGCTCGAAGACGGGGCTCGTCCTGGAAGATCTCAAGTTGCCGAAGAAAAGCAAGTTCGAGAATTAATAGAGTCGGATCCACGTCAAACATGTTCAGAAATATGTAACAGACTAGATATTTCAAAAGCAAAAGCCTGGAGATACCTACATCAGATGGGAAAAATAAAAAACTTGACAAAAGGGGCTCTCACAAGTTATCGGATGCCAAAGATAACCGGCAAAGCCTAGAATCAGAGTTAAATAAGTTTTTTGATAGCAAAAATCCATCGTTTTTAAAAAAAGGTATTTGGGCCTTCCGTCACGTTGGGATAAGGTTGTTGATTGTAATGGCGATTATTTTGATGAATAAAATGATTTTATATGTATTACTTTCTTTAATTTTTAATTACCTAAAAAACGACAGGACTTTTGAAAGGACCCGATACATAAGACAAATATGTATTTAAGTGAATTCGACGACCCATTTAAAAATAAGTGTTCCTCTCACTCCCGGGGGGGGGGGGGGGGAAGGGAGGGGGGGGCCTAAGATATTTTGCATAATTGATAAGGATTTTCGATCCAGATCTCATTGGGGTCGGTCCTTGAGTGCACATCCATGTTGAACCAATTTAAATATTTAACAGTACGCTACATTACACCTCAACATGTCCACACACTCCAACCCACTCATTCAAACACTTGCTACACCATCAAAACCCTCCCCGACACATTAAGAGGAAGTGTCCTCGAGCCTTCTCCAATGAGCTAAAAATCGATAGTTGCAATGGAGACTTCTGAGTCCACATACTAAATTTTGTGTCGATACATTCGTTATATTGGCAGTTGTCGATACATTCGTTATATTGACAGTTATTAGGGTTTTTGGTCGAGCCCTCATACTAAATTTTGTGTCGATACATTCGTTATATTAGCAGTTGTATACCAGAATCTGAGAATATATTATATACCTAATAGGTAAGGATATACTTATAAAATTTCGTGTCGATACATACTCTCTGTATTCTATATATTATATATTTATTACTACTATATATATTTTGAGGGTGCTGGTAGCTCAGTACTATGCGTGCTTAAGATCGTGGGTTCGAAACCCGACCGAGGCCCTTAGTTTATTTTATCTGAGAGGTAAAAGCCCTGTACGATGTCAGATACTCGTTAAAAGGGATCTTTAACGAGTACCTGACATCGTACAGGCTCGGGACCATCGCTTAACCACCCATTTGAAGGACGGCATGCTTAAGTTTATTTTACCTCCCAGATAAAATAAAGGATCTCGGTCGGGTTTCGAACCCACGTTTTTGAGTCAGAAGACAATCACGCATACCACTGTGCTACCGGCGCCCTCTACTATGGTCCTCTACAGGAGTAATAGAAAATCTTTATAGACATAAAATTTATTAAATAAAAAATATATAAGCAAAAGTGCTTGTCTTCAGAGCTCAAGAACCTGGGTTCGAAACGGGGATGTTAAGCGATAGTTCAGAGCCTTTGCGATGTCAGGTACCTATTCGTTAAAGACCCCTGCCCTAGGTGAATAAAAATTTAGGATAGGTAAAATTTAGAACTCCCATAGTCGGGCTCATGTCCACCAGAGTGACGAAAGAGCGCTGTGGTAGTAGGCGATATGGCTTCGTAGTTAAAGTACGGGCATGAGTCATAATTACTAACTACACACTTCTATTGTGTTCACAGACACAGATATAAACAGCATTTTTTTTTTTTTTTCATTTTTGGAATCGGAGGATCGGAAATCATGAAATTTCTGTGATAAATTAACATTAAATTTCACATCTTCTTGTACACTTTTTATACTTGGAGAAGTAGGTAGTAGGCAAAACAAAAATTTGAATGAAAATTGTATAAATTAAATATATTTTGTACAGTTTGATTTAGATTAGTTTATAACGATGTAAAATTTTTTATATATGTTTATTAGTTGTTATGTATTTTTATATATTCACAGATACATCAAGTTGTCCAGTCCGAAGCTGAACAATATGGCAGTGGTTGGCTGTATTCTGGTTTATACAGCTGTCATACTCCTCGGGCTGGACACGGGACGTCTTCCATCACCTCAGGCCTTCTCTACTGTATGCACTGTAAGTTGATACACTTTTCTTTTGATGAACGGAAAGTACATAAGTCGTAAATATAGTTAAAATTAATATTTTTTGATAAGAAGAGGAGCAACAAACAATTGCAAATTTTCATGGGAACAATAATATTATTATTCAAGGAAGTGGCAACACTGTTTCAATATAAACTCAACCAGACAACAGATTTTCAATATATTGAAAATTATTTTTATAATTAAGAATAAAAAATTAAATTAAGAAAGAAATTAAAGAAGAAATAAGCACTGAGCTATCGGTGCCTATTATTATGATTATATATATATATATAGGTTAGGTTAGGTTAGGTTTTATGACTCATGCCCGGGCTTTAACTACGAGGTCATATCGCCTACTACCAGAGCGCTCTATCGTCACTCTGGTGGACATGAGCCCGACTCTACTGTGGGAGTCCTAAATTTTGCCTACCCTAAATGTTTATTCACCTAGGGCAGGGGTCTTTAACGAGTACCTGACATCGTACAGGCTCGGGACCATCGCTTAACGTCCCATCCGAAGGACGGCGTGCTTAAGTTTATTTTATCTCCCAGATAAAATAAACTAAGGGCCTCGGTCGGGCTACGAACCCACAACCTTGAGCTCAGAAGTCAAGCACGCATACCACTGAGCTACCGGCGCCCTCTATATATATATATATATATATATATATATATATATATATATATATATATATATATATATATATGTATATATATATATACCTATATATATATATTTTATTAAGTGTTTCACAATATCTCTGCGAAAAAATGTTAAGTAACACATCGCACCTCCAGTTCAAAAAAGCTAGTTTGTGGGAAAACAAGATTTAAGATTTTTATTTCTTCTCCCTTTTTCTCTTCACATGACATCACCTTCTCGGTGATGTCACCGTTAGTCTTGCTCTTCACTCATGTGATACATAAATTCAAGACTAGCCTAAGTCAAAATCCGATACTATTGCACTAAACAATTTAAGAGAAATTTATTAAAGTAATACTATTTTTTGTAAATAATAATAGTGAAATATTACATTTTGAGTTGCAATACTATAGCACCGTATAGCGTTTACAATGAAGAATCTTAACATGTATATAACTCAAAAATTAATTTTTTTGAGTTAGGATAGTCTTGAACTGGGGGTGATATGAGAGTACTAATTCAACTCGTACGTTTAAAAAAATAAATAATTTCTTGCACTTTTCGATCCAAAATTAATCCCATTTCCCCAAAATTTTCTGCGAACACTCTATATCCACTTTATATAACAAGCAAAACATTTCCTTGTGACCTTAAAATACCATACATAATGAAATTATTGAAGTCCTTTACAAAAAAATCAACATTGGACGACCATTTTCAAGAGACAATATTATTTTTATTTTTATTTATGTTACAGGCTCGAGTTTATCTTCTCTCAGCTGGATTTTCCATGGCCTTTGGTTCAATGTTTGCCAAAACATACAGAGTTCATAGAATTTTTACAAGAAGCGCTCGTGGAGTCGTTAAAAATAAGGTGAGCAATATTAGTACATCACAAAAAGTTGTCGGTGAATCATCGACTATGTACATTCCCAGAAGGAATTAATTCACTTTTCGTTCCCTCTCCAAAACCAGTAGACTGTTGCTAATATTCAACAGTTGACAACAGTAGGGGCTCGTAATTTCTCATACTACATTTTGTGTCGATAAATTCATTACAACGGCAGTTATTAGAGTTTTTGAGTTAAGCCTCTCCCTTTGGCCGATTGGGCTGAAAATCGATAGGTGTTGTCCTTAGGGAGTTGTAAGAACAAATATAACATTTCGTATTGTTATATTAATTCCGATTAAATAACATTCCCATAGCTGGGGAAATAATTGTATATAGGTATATATATATATATACTGGGGAAGTGGGACAACTAAAAAAAAAAACTTTTTTGAGTTGTCATTTTCTTATACAAGTCTTCACCCTCTTTCATATTCTGAACTCCGATAACTGAAAATACAAAATTGAGGGCTTAAAATGTACATAACCTGTTATAGAATATTAATTTTCTCCCAAATGTTTAGTTTCAGAAACATAATAATTTGAAATGTCTTAGTACTGATCTATGAACCTGTGAACCCTCATAAATGTAGTTGCATTCCAATAATATGAAACGAAAACAAGAAGTTAAGAAGCTACTAAGTTCAAATGCGTTTTCTCAAAAATCAATAATTTTAATATATATCCCACTTCTGAACTACTGTATCATATATATAGGCACTTTGCTAATATTGTACCGATTTTATTTTTCTAGCTGCTTCAAGATACACAGTTGATTTCTTTGATTTGTGTACTGCTCGTGGTAGACGGTCTTATCGTGACACTCTGGGTGACTGTGGATCCAATAGAGAGACAACTACGAAATCTTTCACTGGAAATATCTCCAATGGAAAGAAGCATTGTGTATCAACCACAGGTAATATTCCTTAAATGATTATTTTAAACCCTAGAAAAAAATATATATATATTTTAAATCAAGAAAAATATATTTGTGATGGTCATTACAGGTCCAGTTTATTTCATACTGACATTACTGGGCATATAAAAGTAATGTGTTTTGTTTCATTGTATAATATAATTCTGAGAGTGACTTTCTTATAAGCAGTAATGACAATACACAATTAATTTGAGAGTGGGAAGTAAGAATGATTTGTACAAAAGTGATTGGTATAAATGAGTTCTGTAACAGGACATAACAGTTATGGTCACATCATTAATATTAATTGTTCTCTTTATTTTCATTCTTTAAAAAAAAATAATAATAATACTGATAATGACAGATATATAAGGAGATTTCCTTAAAAAGGATTTTTTTTTTTCGTTTTTTTAGGAGCTATCATCTTGTGTGTATTGGTTCTATACTAACGACTTGTAGTTGAAATTTTATAAGGAACATTTTTAGTAAGAGTCAATTTTTCGATAGGACCAGAGCCGGCTTTACCTATGGTGCAGGGTGTGCAGCGCACACGGGCGCAGGGTCTCAGGGGGCGCCGAGCGCCGCTTGCGAACCTTCAAAAAAGCGTCGCTGTCGGCGCCGGCGCTCTCAAACACCCTGAGCCCATGTAGTGGCCGACGCCAGGCGCGGTAGCTGTGGCGGTAGCAAAGCAAGGCGACCCACGAGCGGCTCCTTTACTCTACACAATAACTTTTGTTTCAATGTGAAATCAACCTTAAAACAGATCATTAAAGATTGAAGTTGAAGTAAGAGAACACTTTCTGGGGTTTTTTCCTACTACAGACACTACTGGTCAAGGCTTAACTGAATTTTTGTTAGATTGTTTAATCTCAATCGAAATTGACATACAAGATATGCGTGGCCAAGGTTACGATAATGGGCAAACATGAAAGAGGAAAATATAGGTCCACAAAAACGAATTATAGACTTAAACCCGCGCGCATTTTATGTACCTTGTGCAGCACACAGCCTAAATTTGGAAGTGAATGGCGCTGCTAAAAGTTCATTAGAAATTGTCAATTTCTTTTCAATTGTGCAAGAAATGTATGTTTTCTTTTCTGCGTCAACAGCACGTTGACAAATACTTGCCAAAGAAGTGCCAACTTTAAGTCTAAAACCACTCTCAAATACTCGATGAGAGAGCAGGGTTGAAGCCGTAAAAGCTCTACGTTTTAATCTGGGAAAAGTGTATGATGCCTTGTTTACCATATATTCCAATAGAAGCAAAGATGCTGAGTCAAGAAATATGGCAAATTCATTACTGGCAAAAATTAAGTCGTTTAAATTCATCTGCTCTCATCAGACATCATTTAAAATTGCACTATTTGCACCCGAATTTCCGTTTGAAAATATAACTATAAGTAATCCATTTTGACCGCGCGCCTACTAGAGGGCGCCAGGGTGTTGATTGCACACGGGCGCTACATGGGCTAGAGCCGCCTCTGGATAGGACTTACCATTTTCGTGTAAACCAAGCAAATGTCTAAAAAAAATGTGTTCTTAGACATTTCTGCATGAACTTCGCAAACCGATATATCTTGTTGAGGTAAATAAAAGAAAGGTTTATTATAAAAGTAATTAAATAAACTATGAATTACTGAATTAATAATAATTAAACAAATTAAATAATAATAATTCAAACAAAAAATGTAATTAATAAACAATAAGAATTACCACATTTCCTGTAGAAATTTTATCTCTTTTCTTTTACTAAATTTTGATTTCTGCAGTAGTTTTTCGAAAAGAGCCCTAAAAAAAAATATCAAATGTTCAAGACGTGCAATTTTTAAGGAAGTGCACGTATATTTTAAAAAAAATTCAATTAACAAACTTTTCATTTGGATTTCTAAAGGATGCCATCTTGTCTTTTAAATTTTGCAAAAATATAAAATCTAATCCAAAGGTTTTCAAATTATCTTACTGGGAAAATGAATAGAATAGAATTTTCGAGAACAAATATTGGGTTTATTTTCTTAAATCTACATTATTAAAATTAAAAACTAAACATTGAAACAAACAAAAATCAAAAGAAAATCGTTTCTGAATTAAGCCTGCCATACACGGTCAGTTTGGTGTGTCAGTTTGGCTTGAACACATCGAACTGACACACCAAACTGACGTGTATGGGGTAGAAATGGCATGACATCATGCCAAAAAAATGAACTGATGGTTTGATGAAATTCCACCCAATGGTGTGACACATCGGAACTGACGAGTAGCCTATTTGACTGTGTGGGGTTTGAATCAGTTCAGTTCTTCAAACTAGCCATTCTGCGCATGCTCCGGCGTTATCAATTATCAAAAGTTAAAATAATTATTTTATGTATATTTTGATTTCTTTGTTTTCAATAAATAAAATTAAGTTTTAAAATTTTATTAATAACTATTGTTTAGTGTGTGTTGTTTTTTATTGTTTTTAAAAAATAAAAATTTGAAAGTCAGTCTTTAACCCAAATTTTTCTGCGATTTCTTTTTTTGGATGCAACAATGTAAATAGCCACAGCACCATATAACAACAATTCCTCATTACTTGACATTTTTAATTCAATTTATTATAAATTATTTAAAGAAACAAATCAAAGCTCGAAATAAACTTTTATTCCAAAAAAAACAAGATGATGTGACACACTTAACTGACCGTGTGTAGACACCAGACCTATCAGTTCGATTTGATCAGTTAAAACTGATCAAATCGAACTGACACACCAAACTGACCGTATATGACCCCCTTTAGAACACCCACAAAGTTCCAATCATATAAAGACATCGTTACAAAAATGTGTATGTGTTTAGTTTGTTCTGCTTGGTTCTAACTGAAATAGCCGAAGAGAAGATATAAGATATTGGTAGACCTTCTGGCTCTGAGTATATATTCTGAAAAAATACTTTATTACAGCAATTTCGCTCGGTAGATATGATGATAGTCAGCCATAAGTAAAAATGAAAAATATGTTCTCGTTGGTTGTGAGTAAAATTGTGCGTTAGAGCGCTTAACAAAACTATTTAAAATTACTCCAAGTAAAGTCGCGTAACCTGCTAATAAATTACAAATATAGTAATCCTTTTGAATGCATAAAATAAAATAATAAAATAGCTTTATTGACATTCTTTTAGAACAAAAGTCTCTAAAGAAGGTTCTGAGTCTACTGCTCTTTCAACAGAAGAAATCAGAAAAGAATTTAACGATTGTTCCTAAATTAAATTAATATATTTCTTAAGTAATACTGTTACTTCTTGATTAAAAATAAAATATAAATTAAACAAGATAAAACAAAAGAAAAAGTAAAAGTGAAAGTGTAAAAATGAGGGTTATTTCTTAAATAATACTGTTACACATTTGTTCCATCTCTCTCTTTTTTCCTGGCCACTGTGCACCATTCATCCCCTATTCTCTCCACTATCTCGTCCAGGTCTTCCTTTTCCTCTTCTTCTGTCTCTAGGAATCCATTCCGTGCAGACTTTAGCCCATCGTCAAGGATCCATCCTTGTCACATGCCCGGCCCATCTCCACTTCTTTCTGGAGGATTCTTAGCCTCACCTTCCGTAGAACCTCGCTGTTTCTTATCCTGTCACTTATCTTTATTCCAAGCATGCTCCTCATCATCCTAAATTGGTTTACTTTGAATGCATACATCAATTTATTCGCTGGCGATTTTTATGTGTTTTGGTGGCTATAGTTACATGTTACATTTATATAGTATTTTAATAATTATAATAATAATTATTTTGAAATATGTTCTTTAGATTGAAGTCTGCTCATCTCAGTTCATTCACAGTTGGCTTGGAGTTCTATACGTTTACAAAGGACTTCTTCTAGTGGTTGGAGTATATATGGCATGGGAAACGAGGTACATATCATTATAGTTTGTTTAGAGAGCGCTTGCTCAGAGGAAGCGTGCTTGCCATGCTTCAGATGTGGAGTTGAACGATGGTCCCGAGCCTGTACGATGTCAGGTACGAGTTAAAGACCCCTACTCTAGGTGAATAAACCTAGGTAGACAAAATTTAGGACTCCCACAGTAGAGTCGGGCTCATGTTCAACAGAATGACGAAAAAGTGCTCTGGTCACCTTCTCAATTACTTCATTTCCTCTTTCTGTTCAATTAATAATTACAATTTTCTATCTGTTCTTTATTTTTTTTATTTATTTACTTTGGAACAAAAATAGTCAAGTTATTATTTTTTTCTCTATTTATTTTTTTATCAAGAATAGATTTATTTTGTTAATAACATAGAACTATTTCGTTAATTACTGTTGTAATTCAATAAATATTAAACTTATTTCAATTTTTTTTAAACAATATCCAATTCACCTATTGTTTAAACTTCAAATTAAAATTAAAATATTAAAATTGTAACAATTCACTGATAAATCTTTAATCTATGATGCTAAATGTCATTGTTATAACTTCTTTTATTTATTTTTAGTCATATCATATATGTTTGAGTTTTTTTTTAAATTATTTACAAATAGATATTTACAACTGTATAAAAAATATATACAACAAGCAAATGTGCTAAGAGAGAGATAATTTCAAGATGTCAAGAGGGGAGAAATCACCCAGTTATGACACTGGATTACTCTCATTTGTAACTCATGTCTATGGGGATTTAGATTTAATATCTGTTTTTACCTAATTTATAAGTTATTTTGAGTTAGTTATTGCGACTAATGCCCAAGCTTTAACTTCAAGGTCATATCGCCTACTACCAGAGCCCTCTTACAATGCTCTGGTGGACATGAGCCAGACTCTACTATAGTCTTGAAAATGGAAATTTTACCAGGACATACTAAAGGTTTTTTTTATAAGCTCCCAGAAAAGTAAATAAATATAACAAACTCATGAGCTCAGAGCTATATAATATAATTAGTTATTGTTACTTATGCCCGGGCTTTAACTACGAGGTCATATCTGCGACTACCAGAGCGCTCGTTTAACGAGTACCTGACTAAGGCTAGGGGCCATCGCTTAACGTCCAATCTGAAGGAATGCATGCTCATGGTTTTTCACCTCCCAGTTGAAAAACCTAATTACCGTCTGGGTTTCGAACCCGCAATCTTGAGCTCAGTAGGCAAGGCTACTTCTGAGCTTCCAGCGCCCTTTAAGCCATTCTGTTGTACACAATTATTATTATTATCTCCATTATATTTACTGGTAATATTCACTTAGTTTTTAATAAATATTCACTTAGTTTTTAATTAATATTCACTTAGTTTTAAATTAATATTCATATAAGGATAACATAGTTTTTACTTCCCCTTCACGAAGTATTGGGGAAGTTATGTAATCGGTCAAAAGATGGATGCGGAGTGTTTAACGGAATTTAATGTTTTCCGACCTCTAGATTCCGAATATGACAAAAAATATCTGTCTGTCTGTGTGTCTATGAACACGATAACTCCCGATAGCATATATGTATCAACACGAAATTTTATATGTAAATTCAAAACCCCATAAGTGCAATACCTATCGATTTTCAGCCAAATCGCCCTGAGGAGAGGCATAGATTAGTGGAGAGATTTAACTGATAAACTTTAATAACTGCCGTTATCATGAATTTATCGAGACAAAATTTCATATGTGAATTTAAAACTCCATAAGGACGACACTTTTTCAGCAAAATCGGCAGAAGGGGAGTGGGATCAGGGGGGGGGATTTACTCAAAAACTGCCGATGTAATAAATGTATCGACATGAAATTTCATATTTAAACCCAAAACCCAATAGGGTATGACCTGGCGAATTTCAGAGATATAGGCTAATGGGAATGGGAGGGAGGGGGAGGGGGTTCAGCGTATTGGCTCAAACGGTCGCTTCGTACTGGGGAAGAACATTGACGGTGATTCAGCGACAACTTTTTATACTATTTTTATTTATTTTTTTCAGACATGTTAAGATCCCAGCACTAAACGACTCCCAGTACATCGGTCTGAGTGTGTACAGTGTCGTTATTACGAGCGTGTTGGTGGTTGTTCTTGCCAACCTAGTCTCAGAACGGGTGACTCTGGCCTTCCTATCCATTGCAGTGCCCATCCTTGTCTCCACCACCGGCTCTCTCTGTCTTCTCTTCATTCCCAAACTGCATGACATCCTCAACAGCGATCAGACCAACACCACACTCGATCCTATCATGCAAAGTATGGGACTCAAGATTGAATGCAACACCAGAAGGTAACTTGCATTTTTATTTTCTCAGCTATGTGCAGTAATAAGTAAGTTATGTTATCAGTCAGAAATTCTGTGCGGAGATTTCAACGAAAGTGTGTGTGGATGTATTGACACGAAATATGACGATATTTTATATGTGTATCCAGAACCCTCTAAGGATGACACCCATTGATTTTCAGCCAAATCTACTTGAGGGTAGAGGGGGATTAGGGGGGAGGCTTAACACAAAAACAATAACTTCCGTTTTAATGAAAGTTTCGACACGGAATTTCATATGTAAATTCAAACCTCATAAGGAGAACACATAATAATTTTTCATGAAATCGGCCAAAGGGAAGGGGTCGATCAGAGAGGGCTCGACTCAAAAACCCCAATAATTAAATTTTAAACCCCATAAGCATCGCACCTATTAATTTAGGAAGGCGACCAGATAGGATATGCTTGACTCAAATATATTTAATTAATAAATCGACACAAAATTTAGTTGTAGGACTCAAAAGCCACTATGTAAGTCAAATATTGAGTTTTAGCGCAAACAGTCGATTGGCTTTGAAGGGAGAGCTAAAATATATTTGATTAATTCGTGCTGGGGAAATACACGTGATTCACCGGTATATGTTATGTTATGTCCCAAACAAAACTTTTCGGAGTGGGCAAGTACATTGACTGTGATTTACGCCCTAGTGATTGTTTGCTTCATACAATTAACCCTCAAACGGTAAGGGGGGGGGGGGGGGGGGGGGGGGGGGTATTTTTGGACCCCAAACGTTGTTTACATCACGTACCTTCCAGGGAACTTGTCTCAAGGTCACAAAACCAAAAGGTATCCTATCTAGTAGTTAAGGATGGGTATCGACCAACAAAACATCGATTAATGACATCGGTTATTATTTTTTCTAATTAATCGATACACATATTAATTTTTGGTTAAATAATCGACTAATCGATTAACTGACAGTGGCAGATAATTGTATCTTTTTTACTGGCAGGAGCCTCCGTCTCTTTCGGTTGTGCAGACCTCTTCAGGCCAATTTTGGGATGTTTGTGCTCCAGGTGGTTTTTTAAGTTGGTCGTGTTCCCACATGTTTTTATTTTAACTCCACAATGCCGACACTTAGCATGGTTATTCTCCTTCTCAAAATGCTGCCAAAGTACACTTTTGGGAGGCATCTTCTTTAAACTAATAAAGTTAACTAATAAAAAAAAAAAGAACACGAGTGGTACAAGGTGAACGCACAAACAAAAGTGAATAAAATCAGTCAATCACAACTCAAAAATCACAAAACACAAATGATTAGAAATTAGAATTAGAAGTAGAACTATTAGAAGGTTACTGTTTACTTATCATCAGTTCACCACAGAGGCACTGTGTTGTATCGATAGTCGATACGTTAGTCCCCTCCCACTTTTTTAGGCGAGTTGCACTTCGGATGAATTATAATTAATTCATTTTTCTTTTTTTTCTCCTGTTTTTCGGATGAGTTGTAATTTTAATTAAAAATGTAATAATCGTTAAATAGTCATCGATTATCCGATTAATCAAACCCTGATTAAATCGATTAAAAAATCACCGATTAATTTACCAAAACATCGATTATTTCGATTAATCGGTTAATCGATACCCATCCCTACTAGCAGTCTTCGTCTAGCATCCAGACCGACCGGAAGTTTCAGGTAAGTCTCTCCCCTTCTTCTCAATCTCGTTTGCAATTCACATGTCCCCGACTCTGGGGTTGCCGTGGACCCCACCCTTACCATTTGCGTATATGTATTTTTTTACCTTCACTTACCTAAAATTTTCAACTCGGGATTTACTTTTGTTATGTAGAAAACTAATTTGCTTTCTGTAATAAAATTATTCGAAGCTTTAAAAAAATGTCCTTGCTACTTTCCTACAACATAATTCTGAATTCTGAGTCATATGTATTGTTTGCTAAAGAATTTATTCTTTTTGTATTCGGTACTTATAATGAAATTTTCTCCATTCTTTTTTTAGAATATATACAATGGTAGATGGAAAATTTACGACCTTGGAAGAAGTTATGAAAGATCCCATCTTACCGCATGCGTTACAAAAGTTCACCATCATTAGAGGGTTAATATGAAAAGCAAGATGTTGAAAAAATATTTTAAAAAATACTCTGCCATTTCTAGTCGAACTTTTAATTGCTTAATGGTTGATTCTTTTATCGGTTTTAAGAACCATTGTTTGGTATATAATTTGAAAATAATGATAATAATGAAAAAAATAAAATAAAAACTGGAAGTTAACTTGTTAGCTCTCCAAAAAAAAAAATGTTTTCTTTTAAAATGAGAATTTTTTCCGTTTAATTTTTATTCTGTAACAAACCACTTGTGGAAAGTTGGGCAGTTCATCGACCTTATAATGAAAATAAGTTAAATTATTAATAATAATTTTAAATTTATTTGAAGTTGTTTAAGAATATTCTTGTTTTGAGACCAATATAATGTTCACTTAGTTTGAAACAAACAATAGATTGGAGTTCGCTCTCCACTAAATATATTTATACTATTTTTATTGATGTTTCTCCATTTTTTAGGCATTATCAAAACTTTGTAGGCGTAGTTCCTCTTATCAAAACTTTGTAGGGGTAGTTCCTCTTATCAAAAATTTGTATGGGTAGCTCCTCTTCTTAGAGGGCGTTTTACACATAATGTTAGGTATATAATGCACTACAAGATAATTAAAAAAAAACGTTGATCAGTCTTTCATATTAACCACATTTGAATTCGATAAAACCAATGTATCCATATTGTATATGTGAATCCAGAATCGTTAAAGGACGATACCTATCGATTTTCAGCCAAATCGGCCGGACGGAGGAGGGGATTAGAGGAGGGACTTCATTCAAAAACTCTATCTCAGTGGTATGCGTGCTTGCCTTCTGAGCTCAAAAACGTGGGTTCGAAACCCGACTGAGACCCTTAGTTTATTTTATCTGGGAGGTCCCGAGCCTGTACCATGTCAGGTATTCTTTAAAGACTTAGGAGCATAAAAATTTAGGACAGGCAAAATTTAGGACTCCCATAGTAGAGTCGGGCTCATGTCCACGGTCATGTAGTAGGCGATATGACCTCGTAGTTAAAGCCCGGGCATGAGTCTTAAAACCTAAACCTAGACATAAAATTTCATATGTGAATTCAAAGCTGCATAAGGACGACACTTATTAATTTTCAGCTGAATAATCAGAAGCTCAACTCAAGAACTCCAATAACTTCCGAAGTGATGAATGTATCGACATAAAGTTTTATATTTAAAGTCAAAACCCAATGAGGATATAACCTGTCAAATTTCAGTGATATTGGATGAAGGGAAGGAAGGGATGGTCAGGGAAAAGGGCCTCAATTCAAAAACCCTAATAAACCCTTAATCCTGATATAATGAATTTATCGACACAAAATGTAGTATGAGGATTTAGGGCTCCTATGTAAGTCAACTGTTGAATATTAGCCCAAACGGTCGACTGGTTTTGGAGGTAGAGCGAATAGGAGCAAATCACGAAGCGTTTTTTTTTTTTAATTTTGTATTTTTCCTATTTATATCTGAGCTACCGTCGCTCTCTGGAAAATATTATCATATATATAAAGCTGAAAATGTCTGTGCGTTGTACCGCTATAACTCACGAACGGCTTGATGGATTTGATTAATTTTTTTTTTAATTTGTTCGTCATCGTCTGTGGAAGGTTATAGGCGTATTAGTACCTCAATATCTGGTCCATCCCAGCATCCACCCACTCAATCTTTGTAACTCAAAAACCACTGCAATGATTAATGAGGAATCTTTTTGAATAGATAAGTTTTATCTACCGGAAGGTTAAGGTCTATTTTTTAATCAACCCCTGGTCCATCCCAGCATCCACTCACGCAATCTTTGTAACTCGAAAACCATTGCAATGATTAATGAGAAATCTTTTTGAATAAATTAGTTTTAGCTCCAAAGCTAGCGTTACTACAGTTGAAGGACTATAAGCCTTATTCGGTATGAATAATTGAAAATTATAACATCATGAATGTACTGTCGAGGAACTGAATAGCCTTATAGGAGATATTGGGAGAAAAGTCAAAGTTCCCCGGGCAACGCCGGGTATTACTGCTAGTATAATATATGAATAACAAAATAGGATGAATGTCGTAAATTGATACTTGATGGTTAAGCGAGAAACCACACCACCTACTGCCCAATCTTCATTGGATTTATTGTTCTCTGCCAAACCAAGAGAAACTCCCACAATTAATCCCATTTGGATAGTTAAGGGAATGGTTCGGTTTTGTCAAAGCTAATTTGGCCGTCTAACTGGATATAGTGAAGCCGGTGAATCATGTCCCTTGAACTTGTAGACCAATTGGAGGTGGAAGGAGAATGACAGCCATCTTGGCAGCAATAGGAGAAGGAGAATGGCGAAAGCATCATGTTGCCTTAACTCGGTCTGTAGTAGCATTGCACTCCTAAGGTTGTCCAAGGGACAAGATTCACCGGAATAACCTTACTCCATCCCAATAAAAGTAGAATATAATTATTTTACTGTTAATCTTTTATTAACTATATTTTTTTCAGGTTTTTGGCTGATGACCGACGTGAACTGTATTTCCGCGTAGAAGTTCAGAACAAAGTCTATCGCAGAGAGATGCAGCTATTAGAAACAGAAATAAATAAATTAGAAAGACAACTTGCAGATGTTTCTATGTCCAGTTCTAGATCAACACTAGGACCACACAGGGTAAATAGATTAGTGTTATCTACCATCGCCTGTATTACATATATGTTCTCCAGGAAGAACGACTTAAGTCCAGATATGATAGTTTAAAGTTTCACCTTAAGTCAAAAAAAGTAATTTAATCATTAATTATAACATAATATAGTATTTGTTATGAGAAAAAATTTCTATTTTCCTTATAATGCCAAAAAATGTATACATTAACGCTATTCTTCCGATAAATGGTGAACTGTTTAATTTCTCAAAGTTTTAGTAGATATACTGTTCTAGCTTGTATGATTTATCCATTTTCCAAGAGTTAGGTATTATGACTCATGCCCGGACTTTAACTATGAGGTTATATCGCCTACTATCAGAGCGCTATTTTGTCATTCTGGTGGACATGAGCCCGACTCAACTATGGGAGTCCTAAATTTTGCCTACCCTAAATTTTTATTCACCAACGGGGCCTTTAACGAGTACCTGACATCGTACAGGCTCGGGACCATCGCTTAACGTCCCATACGAACGACGCCGTGCTTAAGTTCATTTTACCTCTCAGATAAAAAAAAAACCTAATGGCCTTGGTCAGGTTTCGAGTCCGCTATCTTGAGCTCAGTAGGCTAGAATGCTACCTGAGTTATCGGCACACTCAAAAATGAATAAATAACTTGTTTTATGTCTCTCGACACTTATCTAAATAAATTGGTTAATACAAAAAAATAAATAAAAATTAAGAATGAATAAATGAGAAATTTTAATTCCCTCCAATTAAAAACAAATATAAAAAAATAAAATAAATATGATTAAATTTTAAAAATTAAAAAAATTAATAAAATAAGAACTATAAAAGTTTCAATAAGTATTATTTACTAATTAAATAATATAAAAAAGACAAGAGGGCGCCGGTAGCTCAGTGGTATGCGTGCTTGACTTCTGAGCTAAAGAACGTGGGTTCAAAACCCGGCCGAGGCCCTTAGTTTATTTTATCTGGGAGGTAAATAAAGAGGTATATGTCAGTTTTTCTGTTTTCAGTTTTCAGAGAACTCCCATGTTTCTCAGTTGTCCCCCTTTTCACTTCCTTTTTTTCAATGATGTCATAAGATTCTGACTTATTTCTCTTTACCCCAACATAGAGATCACCTATCTAAAGCAAGTTATGACTTGCTTTAGATAGGTGTTACCCATTTTCACAAAAAATTGACATATACCCCTTTACCCAAACAGCACAGAATTAAGAGCAAAATGTATTTTTACATTTTTTAATATATTTTCTATCTTTCTCTTATTTTTGTATATATTTTATTATTTTCTACATATTCATGTTCATTTCTCTCGGGTTTAGGTTTTATGACTCATGCCCGGGCTTACGAGGTCATATCGCCTACTACCAGAGCGCTCTTTCATCACTCTGGTGGACATGAGCCCGACTCTACTGTGGGAGTCCTAAATTTTGCCTACCCTAAATTTTTATTCATCTAGGGCAGGGGTCTTTAACGAGTACCTGACATCGTACAGGCTCGGCACCATCACTTAACGTCCCATCCGATGGACGGCGTGCTTAAGTTTATTTTACCTCCCAGATAAAATAAACTAAGGGCCTCGGTCGGGTTTCGAACCCACGTTCTTGAGCTCAGAAGTCAAGCACGCTGACCACTGAGCTACCGGCGCCCTCATTTTTTCTCTCTTGCTTCTCATTATTTGTTTTAACTATCTTGTATTACCTGTATACATGTATTTTTATATTCAACACTTCTACTTATTGCTTTTGTATAGATTGTATTATTTTGTAGATTATTTTATTTTATCTTATTTTGTGTATATTGCAATTTATTATTTTGTATATATATATTTTTTTTAATGTATTTCCTTATTTAGGTATTTGTCTTTATTTTTTTATTTTATATTTTTTTTATTATTTTTTTTTATCATTATTATTATTATTTTTTTTTTATAGTCACTGTCATCAAATTTACTTATAGTTATATTTTAACTGATTGTAAATATACCAAACAAACAATTAAAAATATTTTTTTTTAAATATATATATATATTTTCTTTATTTTATTATATTACTAGCAGTAATACCCGGCGTTGCCCGGGGAACTTTGACTTTAAAAATACTTAATGTGAAATTTCGTGACAATCCGATCATCCGTTAATGACTTATCACTATACTTACACTTAGGCCCCCATCAACCCACCCTCCCGTTCAAAAGTTTGGGACATATACACCCTGTATTTCTATTTGGTCTTTAAAAATACTACATGTGAAATTCCATGACAATACGATCAACCGTTAAAGAGTTAGCTCTATATTTATACTTAGGCCCCCCACACAACCCCCCCCCCCCCTCCCGTTCAAAATTTTGGGACGCCACACACATTTTTTTCCCATTTGGCTTTTAAAAATACTACATGTGAAATATCATGACAATTCGACCTTTAGTTAATGAGTTAGCACTATTTATATACTTAGGCCTCCCTTACAACCCCCCCTCCTGTTCAAAACTTTTGGACGCCACACACCTTATTTTTCTATTTGGCCTTCAGGAATATTACATGGGAAATTTCGTGACAATACGATCAACCGTTAATGAGCTAGCTCTATATTTATACTTAGCCCCCCCCCCCCCCACAACCCCCCCTCCCGTTCAAAACATTGAAACGCCACACACCTTATATTTCTATTTGGCCTTTAAGCATACTACATACGTAATTTCATTACAATCCAACCATTAGTTAATGAGTTAGCACTATTTATATACTTAGCTCCCCCCTACAACCCCCCCTCCCGTTCAAAATTTTGAGACGCCACATAGCCTATTATTCAATCGGGCTCAAAAGAATGCCACATGTGATGTTTCATGAAGATCCGTCCAGCGGTTTGGGCGTGATGCTGGAACAAACAAACACACCCCGTTTCAGCATTATTAATATAGATTGACAACTCAAATGTTTGTAAATGTTACGTTAAGGTAGCATTTTCCCCCCAAAGACTTCCCTAGGGGGACAGGGTGTCATAGTCTTGGGTAATCTCAGACCTGAGGAGCATTGTATAAATATGTCAACCTAGCTAACTATAATCAGTGCTTACGATGTTGCAAGCCGAAAATGGTACACTTAAGTATATATTTTTGTGAAATTAGACAACTTAAAAGTTAAGCAAGTTCTTTGTTGTTTTTTTATAAGTGCATGGGAAAAAATATACTTGAGAAGTTAATGAAAAGAAAATTTTCTGGGTAGAAAGAAATTAAAAGATTTAGTCAGTTTTTACACAAATTAATTTTGTACAGCCAGCAATTTACGGTGAACTGACAGCATCTTATTTAACTGGAAAAATAATTAAAAATTGAAATTTGTCCGCCTTTTTTTTTTCTATATTATTCATCTATGTATGTTTCCGATTACAGATAGACCTGGAGGAGGCAGTGGATCAGGTGAGAGGGAAGTCACCCAGTGTCTCCGGAGGTATCCCACTTCTGCTGCTGTCGGTGCTACCTCCTGTGATCCCCAGGGCAAGCTGGCCTACCGAGGACTCCAGAAGGGGGGTAACCTTCTCTTCAGAGCCTAAGTTGGGAGAGCCACGGGGATCACTGTCCCTCCCAACAGCCTCCTTAGATCAGCCTCCTAAACTGTCTGTCATAGGCAGGTAAGTAGGTCTTCAGTTAGTTATTGTCATGCCCGGGCTTAATCTAGTGTCCATAAATAAATCCTTAATTTAGTGTTATATATACTATCGTGTATTATTTACTTATTTATTAACATATTTACAATGGCATAACATTTGCTATTAGCAATTGCGATAACTAGTGCAGTGACAAGTGCGTGGCTGTACTGCTGAGGTTCGTGACTGAAGAGGAGTCCAGGCTAGTCCTCTGCCATACCCGCTTGAGGGCGGACTGTGCCGTCGTGGCGGATCTGTGCGGAGAGTGTTCGTGGATAATTCTTGGAGTTTGTCATGAAAATTCTGATATCGTGTCTTGATGACAGAGGGTACAAATGGGATGTTGAGGTCATTATGCAATGTAAGATTGAAAACGAAAAATGGAGCATCGGCAATGTGACGTAATATAATGGATTGTAGTGACTGAAGACGTTGTATTTTTGATTTTTGAGCTGATCCCCATATCTCGTTACCGTAAGTCCAGATGGGTTTTAGTATGGTGTTCTATGTGTGAAGTTTGTTCTCAAGAGATAATGTTGATCGTCGTCCGTTGATTGATTTCAGTTGTCCAAATCGTCTTTTGAGGTCTGTGCGTTTCAGTCTGATGTGATGGTTGTCCAAGTTAAACGTCTGTCTAAATGAAGTCCTAGATATCGGACAGTGTCTGATGCAGAAATGGGCTGGTTGTTAATGTAAACTGATGGACAAGTGTTGTGTCTGAGAGTGAATGTAGCTTACAGACATTATTGTTAAGTATATTATTAAAACAGTGTACTACAACCATCGCTTTTATAGTATCTTATATACTCTATAGCATATTATATACACAATACTGTATTATTAAGACAGTGTATTATTAAGACAATGGATAAAGTACAATAGCTCCTATTGTGTATTATTAAGACAGTGTATTATATAATTTAGTTAGTTATTGGGACTCATAGCCGGGCTTTAACTACGAGGTCATGTTGCCTACTACCTGAGGGCTCTTTTGTCGCTCTGGTGGATGTAAGACCGACCTTACTATAGGGGTCCTAAATTTTGCCTACCCTAAATTTATATTCGTTTAGGGTAGGGTAGTGGTCTTTAAACTAGTACCTGAGATCGTACAGACCATCGCTTAATGTCCCATCCGAAGGAAGGCGATCTGAAGATTTTTCACCTCCCACATAAAAAAAACTTTATGGCCTCGGCCGGTTTTTGAACCCGCAGTCTTGAGCTCTGTAGACGAACACTCTACCACTGAGCTACCGACGCCCTCTATTCGTATGTGTATGTACGTCGATCAATCACCGGAATTAAAAAATTAAAAATGCAACCCCCATATTCAAATTAAGTACATACTTTCCTATACTTGATACATACTAAGTTTCTTGAAGTAATTCGTTCAGCCGAGAGTCTACCTGCATGTGATTCAATTAACAAATTTAGAAATGTAAAGAGAATCTTAAACTAAAGTATAAGTGAATTTTGGACTTGGAAACTTAACTAGAACATTTGCCCTCTTTCCTGATAGAATTACCACACTCGTTTAATTCCGTTCATTTAGTTAATTTTATTATTTTCGAGAGAATAAAAAAAAATTATTTCTCTATTCTCCCTAGCTATTAAAATATGGCAATTCAGGCATGACTATTTTATTATATAGTATTTTATTTTAATTTATTACACCTTCTATATAATGCATATCTTGACATCTATTTGAATGAAATTCCAAACTAAAGAAATATCATTATTTCAATAAATTTGCTGATTACATAACATACATTGATAAAAAAAATCATTTTACATCAATTGTATGAATGACTTTGCGAGCGCTATAACTCAAAAACGAGCCGGTAGCTCAGAGGTAGCTCTCTTGTCTACTGAGCTCAAGATTGCTAGTTCAAAACCCGGCCGAGGCCCTTACGTTATTTATTACTACACTTACTTAAAAAATTCAAATAAAACTGGATTTATTGGAAGGGTAATAATGATATTCATTTCCGTTAAACCATGAAATGGTGATAGAAATAAAAAAGTATACATCGAAATTAAGCTAAGGTTCTTTATAGAAATAAAAGACGTTGTCTTCCCAGAACCGGTTTCCAACGCAACAGCGTCATCATCAGTGGTACATCTCACCCACACAGCACAGCCGTCAACTGCAGAAATCTAGTCCCACAACATCTTACTATTACATATTAGTTAGTCATTGTGACTCATGGCCTGGCTATTAACTTCAAGGTCATATCGCCTACTATAAGAACGTTCTTTTGTCACTCTGGTGGACATGAACCCAACTCTGCTATTGGGGTCCTAAATTCACCTAGGGTAGGGGTCTTGAAATCGTGCAGACTCATATCCAAGAAATCTAAGTAATATTAAAGTTATTTATTTATTTTTTTTTCTGTACGAAGTATAGGGGAAGTTATGTAATTGGTCAGAAATTAGAAGTTGAGTTTTCAACGAAATTTCATGTTTTCCAACCTCCCGATTCCAAAAATGAAAAAAAAAAATAATAATCAATAGTTGACTTACATAGAGAAGCGCCTAAATCCTCATACTAAATTTTGTGTCGATAAATCTTTCCTTTTGTCTATTTGGCTAAGGGTCAATAGGTGTCGTTCAGAGATGATTTTGGATAAATATAAAAAATTTCATGTCGATACATTAATTTTAACGGAAATTATCGTGTTCCCAGATACACACACACATACAGATAGAATTAGTTTTTTTTCATTTTTGGATTCAGGAGGTCGGAAAAAATTAATTTCCATCAAAAATTCTGCATCGAATTTTTGACCGATTACATAACTTCTTCTATACTAAGTAGAGCCGGGGAAGTAAACGTTATGTCCGTCTGTGTGTTGGGAACACGATAACTCCCGATAAAATAAATGTATTAATACAACATTTGGTATGTGTACCCTGAATCGTATTAATTTTCAGTCAAATCGACCAAAGGGTAGAGGTTGATTAGTGGAGAGTCTTGACACAAAAACTGTAATAATTGCCGATGTAATGAATGTATCAATACAAAGTTCAGTATGAGGATAATATTGAGTTTTAGCCTAAATGGTCGATTGGCTTTGGAGGAAGAGCAAAAATGTGGTTGACTAATTCGTGTTGGGGGTGTACATAGCTGATGATTCACTTATACCGATTTTTTCAATTTACTCAGGTACATTTTTTCACCATTTATTCCTTTTTTGTTGGTTTTTGCCACCAGGTTTTTGAACATGATCACCCCCTCAGTTCGTAAGTCTTCAGCGCCGGCGGGTCTGGCTTCAGCCCTCAGGGCACACATGGAGTACTTTGCTGGCTTTGTTCCTGGTAACAATTCCGGGTCACTCGAGTCCTCCTTCAGCAACAGTCGGACAGGGATCAACAGAACCCCTCATCTCAACATTGACGACTTTGATATAAGAGAACGCAAGTTCTCATTGGGTAAACATATTTCCTCAGTGTGTTATTTAGTTAGTACTAGGTCATATTGCCTACTACTAGAGCGCTTTTTCGTCGAGGACATGAGCCCGACTCTTTTTGTCTCCCTAGGTTTATTCATCATTTAGGCTAGAGGGCTCGGGACCATCGCTCGTAATTCCATCCAAAGGACGGCTTGCTCAAGTTTTTTTTTTTTTTTTTTTTTTTTTTTTTTTTTGTTTTAAAAGAGGGTGCGCCTTGCATTGCAGCAACGTCACCCAGTCAATGTTCAGTCAAAGCTCTGGGATCAAGGGGTTACTGAGGGACTGGGATTGGCCATCGGCGGAACTATTGAGCCAATCGTCCCCAGCCCATCTTACTTGCCTGTTTTTGCTCCCGCCAGGAGCCGACGAATTGGCAGAACATCGGGTAGTCTGTTTCCGTCACCATCTGCCGTAGATCCAATCCCAAATACGATCTTGTCCCATGAATCAACTCCGCCCTAGCTTGGTCGTACAGCGGACATTCGAGGACCACACTTCTGCAGTCTCCATACCACCACACAAACAGTTCGGGGTGTTCTTCCTGCGAAAGAACAACACTTGGAGTTGAAATCACCATGACCTGATAATATTTGAGACGTCCAGTGATTAGGCTGTGCCCATGTTGAGTCAAGGCGTACCCGGACGTCCGGGAAGTAAGCATCATGACCAACGTTGTTGCCATTTTTCCACAATCCAATTCTGGACGATGTCCTTGCAGCGCACTGGTCTGGACTGTCCGCGCATCTCTTCCTCTAGGGCTAGGCGTAAGGGCTCATCAATATCTGCTCCTAAGGGCATGTTGCGTCTACAGAAATACGAAGCGACAGCCCCATCCAAGATCAAGTCAATGGTGGCGGCTCCCGCTTCCAGATAAAAAACCCAAAGGCCTTGGCCGGGTTTAAAACCCGCGATCCCCATATAACTTCTCTGTATCCACCTCATGTGGCTAAAGCGCCCCTTGTACTTCGTTGGGTCCATCTGCCACAGGAGCCTATCGCTTGATTTGCTCTTCCTGCCTGAAGTTTCAGCGTCAAATTAATCCCAGATCGTCTCACAACTGTCGTTCTACTCTCGGGCACATAAAACTATTACATTTATTTTTTAAATGTAAATACATTTATTCTATCTTGAATTCTAATGTAATAATGTTATTGTTGCAGGTTTCCCACCGCGAGAAGACAGAGATGATGAAATGGTCGGCAGAAGATCAGTTCAGAGTCTCTCACAGCCACGAGTCTCCTTCAGTATTCAACATCAACACTCACAGCCCATTCTCACCTACCGAGACCGACCCAAGGGGAGCCCAAGGTTCCCACACAGGATAGTGCCCACGTCCAGTCTGAACGACCTGAAGAAGAGAGACTACCTAGCAGTCACCAGGGGAGACACAAAGTGTAGATCCTTGGAGGAGACCCGGGAAAAAGCTAAGGAAGAGAAAACAGGCGGGAGTCTGAGTCCGACCTGTGAGCTGTGGTTTGGCAACACTGACAGTCAGGCGTCCTAAACCTAGTCTGAGTCCGACCTGTGAGCTGTGGTTTGGCAACACTGACAGTCAGGCGTCCTAAACCTAGTCTGAGTCCGACCTATGAGCTGTGGTTTGGCAACACTGACAGTCAGGCTCCCTAAACCTCATCTTCCTTGTCTTTGTTAGATGCGATATTGCACTGACCATGAAGTCAATGGTGCATATATATTATGAAAATAATTCATTATATGTTGGTATATTGGTGAGGTATCTACAAAGTGGAATTCCAATTATAAAATTGTGTTTGGTTTAGTGTTCAGAAGCAGTATATCTTCTGCGCATCGATGTTTCTCTTTGCATTATTCGTGCAATCATTCCTTACACAAGAAATTAATTCATAAAAAATTTGTATAGATAAGAAGACTCTTTGGTGATTGCTGAAGTATACGGAGCCATCTTGGAACCGACTGAAGTGTGTTTCTCTTGTACCATTTAGTAGTCTTACGTCATCTACAACTATTTATTAAAAATTCATACCGATAAGAGATAAATAAAGTTGTGATGAATAGGAACTTTCGTTACAATGAGTGAGATGGAAGAATTGCAGTATTTTTTTTCTCAAAACTTTCTGTGTCATATACAATATTTTCAGAAGAAACGACTTCTATGGGGAATGAGAAAATCGAAACAAAGCGTCTATCGGAAGATTTATATATATTTATTTTTCATTGATGGTATGTTCGGAACCTCATTTGGATTAACACTCTGGTAGTCGCGCCCCCCTCCTGTCGCAAAAGTAGTCGCGCTGAATCTGTCAGATCGCTTTACAATGTTTGCAGTATCATAAATTTTAATAGTTGTAGATTGGAATGGAATTAAGAAAAATAATAGTAAACATGAAAAAAATGTTTATTTGAAAGTTATATTCTTTTAAAAAAATGAGAAGTAGAAATATATATATATGAGGAACATTCAGAATAAAAATATTATGTTTAAAATCAGTGTTCCCAGTGTGAGAAATTCAGGTTTTATTTTGACTGTTATTCTTCATCGCTATTTGTCGCTAAACAACTCCTGGACATATAAAAGCACAATGACTGAGGCATAGAAACTGACCACAAGATTGACACCTGTGGTGAGCCTCCTGATTTAAGTTAGTTCATGGCATTGGTAGCATCTTTTCCGAGATGTTCCTTCAGAAAAATGGTTGTTTATTTGAACATTATTATTTTTTTTATCACGATCTTGGCTCGGGCAAAGCCCTACAAGCCTGTTCAGAATCGTACGAGGTAGAGAATGTACACATTTCCTCTTTTGTAGGTGTTCTTCAATAACGTCTCATCTTATCGGCCATGAAATAAATTTCCCCACAACATTCTTGTTATAAACTATCTTAGTTGTTTATTTACTGAGCCATACTTAATGAAAACATGAAATTTTAATAAACACATATACTTACAAGAAGTGGTCGCGCTGTATCTCCTAGATCGTTTACAACACCACGCAGAAATTGTTACCATAGGAAATATGGCACCATACTGAACAAACAGGTGGTCTGCTCATAGAAAGATAGATGGAGCAGCGCGGCTCTCTACCTAAACACTCTCTAGTAGTAACGTGTTGAAACTCTCAGCGATCTCTGAGATCAGGCGCGACTACCGGAGTGTTAAATGAGCTATATCATATAACCTGTAGAGTTATTTGGGATGGAAGATGTAGCTCCTCTGTATCTATTTTACTAAAACAAATATATATATATATATGTGTTTCTGTGAAGAAGAAAAGTCTCGATACAATGAATAGACACGAAATTTTATATGTGCTTCCAGAACTCCCAAAGGACAACAACTATTAATTTTCAGCCAAATCGGCCAAAGGGAAGGGAGGATTAGAGGGGAGGCTCAACACAAAACCTCGAATATCTGTCGTTGTAATAAATTTATCGACACAGCAATCTATGTGTGTGCCGACACAAAAATTCATGTTTAAATTCAAAAGCCCATGAGGACGGCACCTATTAATTTTCCGCGAAATCAGCAGAAGAGAAGGGAGGAATCAGTGAAAGAGGTCCAACTCAAAACGCGTGATATTCGCAGCCTGGTCCAGCATACCTCAGACACCATCAGAACACAGTGCACCACAGAGTTGCTACACGTTGTATTGCACCTGGCGGATACACCACATACTAAATTTTAGCGTTTCAATTGTAATTAGATAGTTATTGTGACAAGCACGGGTTTTAAATATGTCATCGCCTACTGTGAGAGTCCTAAATTTTGCCTACTTAGGTTTTGTTAGCCGTCTTGAGTACCTGACATGACACTGGTTCGGGTCCCATCCAAAGTACTGCGTTCTGATGTTTTTTTTTCCTCCCATTTAAAAAAAACCAAAGGACCTCGTCCGAGACTCGAACCCGCGATCTTGAGCTCAGCTAGCATGCTACCTCTGAGCTACCGACGCCCTCTCAGTGCTAATTGAGGTATGTCTATTAGTACTAAACCATTTCTTACGACTAAAATTTTCGTTTTTCTCTTCTTACCCAAATAAATAACTTAACGTTTAACTCCTTTCTTAACGGATACATAATATATATTATATTTCTGATCCAAATCACAGAGAATACTTCATCTAGTTTCCTCTTCCGTCCGTTTCACTGTTCTATAAATTTGAATTATAAAAGTAATATACACTTTATGTATTAAAGTTTAATACAATTTATATAGTGTTTCCTATGTTATATAATGTATTTTACGAAATATGTAATAAGTCTGTAAATAATACTTCATTATACAGTTGTAAATAAAAATTGTGTATAATAAATGAGAAGGTAGGGAGCAAATTGAGAATATGTTTTTAAATATATATCACTTATATTCTGAAAATTCTATTTTTCATTAAAAATTATTGTATTAATTTATTTATACAGATTCATATTATTACTATTTCTCCGTTTAAATCGATTTTTTGCTCATTTTTTATAAAAAAAATTATCTGTTTGTTAAAGTTTTCGATAAACTAAAATTTACATTCTTAATCGGCCTATTACTCAGTCAGTTTTAAATTTTTACATTTTAATTTTTTTTAAATTTTGGCCTTATGTACGATGCATATAAGCCATGTCTCTTATAAATGTGTTATCTAGTTATTTACAACATCCATGGTGCCGTGAGGGAGTTCTATTTACGAAATAAAACTCACTCCCGGACGGGATTCAAACCCACAAACCATGGTGAGACCATGCGACTAAAGCCCTACGCTCTAGCCCGCACGGCCACCATTTTGAATTTACATAAAATAAATATATATAATATATAATTAAATAATAATCGATAAATCATGAATGTTATAAGTAAATTATTGAATAAATATAATTTAAATCGAATGTTTGAGAATCGAAGTGGTGTCATTTTTCTTCTCCAGCGGTGGGAAATATAGGGGAAGTTATTTAATTGATCAGAAATTTGAGTTTTCACCGACATTTCATGTTTTCCGACCCTTTGACCCCAAAAATATCTTTAGAGTGAAAGTACCGACACAAAATTTCATATGTACCACACCATAATATTTATATTATAAATAAAGACGACACCTATAAATTCTCAGCGGATTCGACCGAAGGGATGGATAGGATCACGACTGGGGGACTCGACTCAAAAACCTTAATAACTGCCAATTTAATAAATGTATCGACACAAAATTTGTTGAGGGTTCAGAAGCCCCTATGTAAGTTAATTAATAATTTTTAGCCCAAACGGTCAATTGATTAATTCATGCTGAAGTGATTAATCACAATGTCGGTGATTCCCTGACAATTTTTTTTTTCTCACTTAAAAAATAGTTAATAAATATTGGAAGATATCTGCAGAAGTTGACTTATACCACTTGGCTTCTCAACTATCATTCATGTATTTACATAATAAATATTGGAAGATATCTGCAGAAGTTGACTTATACCACTTGGCTTCTCAACTATCATTCATGTATTTACATAATAAATATTGGAAGATATCTGCAGAAGTTGACTTATACCACTTGGCTTCTCAACTATCATTCATGTATTTACATAATAAATATTGGAAGATATCTGCAGAAGTTGACTTATACCACTTGGCTTCTCAACTATCATTCATGTATTTACATAATAAATATTGGAAGATATCTGCAGAAGTTGACTTATACCACTTGGCTTCTCAACTATCATTCATGTATTTACATAATAAATATTGGAAGATATCTGCAGAAGTTGACTTATACCACTTGGCTTCTCAACTATCATTCATGTATTTACATAATAAATATTGGAAGATATCTGCAGAAGTTGACTTATACCACTTGGCTTCTCAACTATCATTCATGTATTTACATAATAAATATTGGAAGATATCTGCAGAAGTTGACTTATACCACTTGGCTTCTCAACTATCATTCATGTATTCACATAATAAATATTGGAAGATATCTGCAGAAGTTGACTTATACCACTTGGCTTCTCAACTATCATTCATGTATTTACATAATAAATATTGGAAGATATCTGCAGAAGTTGACTTATACCACTTGGCTTCTCAACTATCATTCATGTATTTACATAATAAATATTGGAAGATATCTGCAGAAGTTGACTTATACCACTTGGCTTCTCAACTATCATTCATGTATTTACATAATAAATATTGGAAGATATCTGCAGAAGTTGACTTATACCACTTGGCTTCTCAACTATCATTCATGTATTTACATTTAATATTTATTTTTCCTTTTTGTAAATATAATCATGTTTAAAATCGAAAGGACCCAAAAATTGTTAAAAAAACCAAACTAACCTTAGTTCATAAATACGAGTATATAAATGTGCCAATCTTTTGCCAAATGGAAGAAAAATAAGCAATATTTATCAGTATTTAATAGATATTTTGTATATTTTTATCGTTTATTGTTCTCTTGTATATATGTATTATGTTATTGTAACAACAATTTTAATAATATTAACAGTTCGTTTTCTAAAAACTTGTATAAAACGGAGTGTAGGGAAAGTTACATTTTCGGTCAAATATTTGATGTTGATTTTTGACCTGAATTTAATTTTTTTCCGCCCCTAAATCCAAAAACTAAAAAAAAAAAAAGTATATCTTTCTGTGTGTACTATAGTGTTAATATATCGACACTTTTATCCATGAATTTTAGAGCCCCTGAGGGCACTTCTATAAGTGTTTTTATAGAATTTCAGCCAAATCTGCCAAATAAATCAGGGAGTGGGGGGTTACACCAAACCCTTAGTATCTCTCGTTGAAATGAAGATCATAATACGAAATTTTATATGTGTATTTAGGACTTCCTAAGTAAAACACTTAACTTTAATTTTTTTTTCATATTTCTATAAATATTCTTCCTTTTACTCCTAAGATTATGCTGAAGCAGTAGAGGATTAGGGAGAAAATAGTGTGTGTGTCTGAACAGAGTAAACCCCCATAGAATGAACATTTTGATAAGAAATTTTATGTATATTTAGAACACCATAAGGATGATGACCTTTTGATGTTCAGCCAAATCTAGATTGATAAGATCTCTACCATGCTCGTTTCAGCCTGCTTATGGAATTGACAGGTATTGACAGTAGTTGTTTTGTTTGTTATTGTGACTCATGCCCAGGCTTTAACTATGAGGTCGTATCGCCTACCAGAACGCTCTTTCATCGCTCTGGTGGACATGAGCCCGACTATGATAGTTCTAAATTTTGCCTACCTAAGTTTATTTAGGGAAGAGATTTTTTTATTGAGTATCTTTTGTTTTTTACCTTTCAAATAAAAATAAAAAACCTGAGAGCCTCAAAGTCTATATTCCTGCTAAATATATTTTATATGTAAACAAATATGACATACTTATGAGCTTAGAGCGATATAATATAATTCCACTGGGAGAAGTCCTGGAATGCCTTCAAGAACTGGAGTTCCTGACGGACCAAAATAGAGTAGAGTTGAGATGGGTGCCAGGACATTAGGGGTTTGAGGGCAACGAAAGGGCTGATAGCTAGCCAGGTCAGGAGCTGACAGAGGACCTATAGGACCGGAACCCTTCTGCGCAAGGATGGCAATAAAAGGTTGGATGACTAGGAAACACATCCAGTTCTGGAGAGGGGTCCCAAAGCAAAAACACTCAAAACTCTTTGAACTTTCAGAGAAAAGGAGCCGAGAGCTGCTGAATATGAGCTGATTACAGGACACTGTAATATGAACAAACACCTACACAATATGGGCATCGCTAGAAGCCCTCTGCGAGGAAAATGAGACTCCCGTTTATATTCTAAGCCAGTGTAAGGCACTAGAAAGCAGAAAATTTTACTGCTTCGGGTCGGCCATAACGGAACCAAAGCAGGTAATGGAAGGAACCTGCAGAAGAATCCTGGACTTTATTAAAGATACAGGGCTGCTGTAGGGACCAACACACACAGGGCACACAATAGGTCTACTCTGGCCACGGTGACACAATCAGCCCTCGGAAAAAACAAATAATAATATATGTAGTTAGTTATTGTGACTCATGCCCGGACTGTAACTACGAAGTCATCCCTCCTACCTCTGGTTACCATGAGCTCGACTTTACTGTGAACTAAATTTTGCCTACCCAGATTTACTTACCGACAATCTTTAACGAGTATCTGATCGTACAGGCTCATGACCGTATAAAGACCAGTTCAAGATTATTTTTACTTCCTAGACAAAATAAAACCCTTTGAGCAACTGGTTGCCCTCACGATATATATAATCCTCTACTGCTTTCAAGGCAATATACATTTCGTTTTAAAATTGAAATTTCAGTCCTAATGAAGGACATGATCCATTTAAAATTTGTAGCAGTAGATATACATGATATGTAGTGAATCATTAAAAGTTTACATGTCTTCCTTCTTTCTGTTACTTTCTTTAATCTCTTTACTAAATAGTTAATTTTAAAATAGATTTGCTGTATGACATTTATAAAATAATTCTTATAGACAAATTTAATAGTATTATTACAAAAAACAATTTTGAAAAAAATTGTGTACCTACCTACTTGTACATAAAATAAAATTCTTATATATCTATAAAAATTATTAATAGAACTATTTTAATACTATTGTGTATAAAATAAGACAATTATTATAGTATTTTTGTAGTAGTTTGTAACTGTGAGTAGTTAGTCTCTTTGATATTAGTTTCTGAGAAAAAACATTGTGAAATTTTGATTGAGTTCTATGACAAAAATCAATTTTTATTTTAATCAGTTTAAAAGAAAAAAATTGTAGGTCAGAAGAGGATGAGATGTCTCCCAAAATCTTTAATATATTTCAGATAAAACTTGGCAACTTCACAAACCATCTCCAATACAACTTGTACGTTTAGAAATACGGACATTCTGTGTTTACGATATTTCAGAAAAATAGTTTGTTTACTCCGTTGTTTGTTTATTTATTTATCTTTACTAACCTTTATAATTGCCAACTTGCCTTTATCCCTCCTCTTTAAATAAATGAAACAAACTTCTTTAAAATATTGTCCATTTAACAAACATTTTATACAAGTACTACAGATTTTACCATCATCAAGTTTAATTATAAATTGTCAGTTTGCAGACCATTCTTATACGTATATCAGTTCAGTTGACATCGTAAAGGCTCGGGATCATCGCTTAACGTCCCATCCGAAGGACGCTTAAGTTTATTATACCTCCCAGATAAAATAAATCAAAGGCCTCGGTCGGATTTCGAACCCACGTTCTTGAGCTCAGAAGATAAATTTTATGTCTATAAAGATTTTCTATTTCTCGTGTAGTTTATTTTATTCTATAGGTATTTTTTCCTGTGCAATCTTTCTAATATTTTTAGTTTTTAATTGCATATTTTGCCAAATATATTTGCATATATATGTGTATATTTCGCTTTTTTTATTGCATACACAGCCCTAGCTATAATACTACCTCTGAGCAATCAGCGCCCTCTTAACTTAGGTAAAACCACACATTTCATTGTTTATATAATTTTATAAATATTCTCATGTCATTAGTAATAATTTTGTTAAATACACAATCATTATTTTATATATATATATATATCACATATATATGGTTACAATTTAATAATTTTATCTTGAATATTAGTTTCACCAAAATTATAGAAAAGAAGGGAAGAAAATAGATTCTAACAAATTCCTAATTGTATAGCAACGAGTTCCATGATGAAATTCCTTAAAAGAGATGTACAAGGGACAGTCTAAGGTGAGTTGTGAAAGTGGACAGTCTAGAGGGAGAGTTGTTAGGGTTAAGATCTAGTGTACACAATCTAGAGAGAGATGTTTTAGGGTTAAGGAGTCTGAGTGAGAGAAGTGAACCAAGTAGGAGTCAAAAATATAACAATGGAAGTACATAGATGCGAAAAGGTACTTTTTTATTTATATATACAGTCAGTAACAAAAACGTTCGGACGGTTTGATTTTTCAATAAAAAATTATAATAATTAAATGCACAAGTAATAAAAAATAATTTAAAAAAATAATTAAAGCCATTTTTCAATCAAGAATAAGAATTCAAAAGTGGGTTAGGATAAAGGAAAAACAGCTTTGATTAGAACAAATAAATATTTTAATTTAATAAATTTTATAACAAGTAATGTAGGTAACAAAAATTTTCGGACAAAAATGTAAACAACTATAAATAAATTCAATGTTTTTTTTACGATTTCACAAATTCAAAAACCATAATGTTAATTAATATTTGGTTGGGTACCCTTTTTGTGTAATAACATCTTTCATTCGATTCGGCATTGATGATGAAACTAATTTTTTGGTGAAATTTGGAGATATTTTACCCCACTCTTCTAATAACTTTTGTTTCAATTCGTTTTTTGAAGCAATGGGTGTTAATCGAATTTTCCTGTCGAGCTCACCCCATACGTGTTCAATTGGGTTGAGATCGGGCGATTGGGGGGGGTTTCATAACTTTAGGGCAGTTATACAAAAGCCAAGTACGTACCAATTCACAGGTGTGTTTCGGATCGTTGTCTTGGTAAAAATGAAAAGTCCGTAAAATCCCAAGTTTTTCAGCACTCTTTTTCAAATTGCTCCTTAGTAATTCGGCATAAACTTTTCCAGTCATGGTGGTTTCAATGAAAACCAGTTCACCAATTCCACTAGACGCCATACACCCCCACACCATCACTGAGCCACCCCCATGTTTTACTATTGGTTTTAAATTTTTTGGATTCAGCTCCTCTCATTACGCCTTCTCCAAATTTTGTCGCGACTGTCGGGACTAAATATATTAAACTTACATTCAAAAGTATTTGCTTGCAATAGAACAAACCGCAATAATAAAATATTCTTGTATCTTGTAACTCTTCACAACATAAAAAGAAATCTCAGGTCATGTAATGTCAGAAAACTAGATTTTTGTGATATGACGTTGGAAGAGAGCGACAGCAGCGCTGACCCTCGGCAGAAACCGTCCCTTCCCCCTACTCTATCCCCTCCACCTTCCCTCTAAAGAAACTAAGTACCCAATTTTTCTAATTTAAACGTTTTTTCTCCGATATTTCGACAAATAAATGTTTCCAGATCATGTCCGTTTACTTCCATGTAATATATGTATGCATATACTATTACTTTACTTTTGTTTACTTCCCTATACATATAATATATGTATACATAATAATATGTACTAAAAATTTTGTAATCGTGTGAACATCAGAGATCAATTGCATGCGTGTGTTTATGTGAGAGCTCAAACGCTTTGACCTGACATCGTACAGGCTCATGACCATCGCTTAACATCCCATCCGAAGGACGGAGTGCTTAAGTTTATTTTACCTCGCAGATGAATGACATTACTCCAAAAAATTTCTGAATGATTCTGGAACTCTTTTGCGAAGCTCAATCTTTTTTTATATTTTTTCCACTCACAAACGGTTTTTGGTACTCTCCCATTATATCCTGCTTCTTTTAGAATTCTTCGAACATTTTGTGGGTGAACTTTCTTTCCCGTTTCTCTGTATACCTCGGCGACGATCTGAGGTGCACTCCTCGAGGGCTTGTTTTTAATTTTCCGGACAACGCTACACCTTTCTCGGTCGTTTAATACTCTTGGACGGCCATAGGAAGATTTCAAATCTATCCGATCCTCGTGCTTATACCTTCGAATTACATCGGCTACGGTGCTTTTACTCCGGCCTACCATAACACCGATTTTGCGGACACTTAATCCTTTTTCATAATTAAAAATTATTATCTGTTGAACTTCAAAAGATGTTCGACCCATCTTGACAGCAGGAAATACAAATAACTACTGAATGCAGTAATAGAAGGATATAAACACATTTTATTTGTTCGGTATTAGCGGTTGGTTGAGAAGGGATTAAAGATCATGATCAGAGTCGCATTTGTTTACAAAACAAACAACAGGTGTCCAGAAAATTTTGTTACGTGAATTTCTTGTCTTCAATTATTAATGCAAAATTTCCTATTAGCTGTAAATGTTTAATTAATTGTTTTACGGCGTTTTGAAATGATTGATGATCTCGAAATTTAAAACTTTGCTTGAATTAAATATTTTGCCATATAACTATGTGTAACTGCAAAAGAAAAACAAAATTATAAATTGTCCGAAAATTTTTGTTACTGATTGTATATATATCCAACATAAAACATTAATTAATTACTTCGTACGATTTCTTTTGTCAATAATTTTTCAATTTTAAAAGTTAATACATTTATAATGTAAAACAATGTTAACTGAGATATAAGAATGGTTCGCACTCAACTGACTTAGTTTATAACAAACCTGATGTGTATTGCCAAAATCTGTTATATTTGTTTAAAATAGAAAATATTTCAAAAAATAGTTTAATTTATTTATATGTTTACTAAATATGTCCTCATTTCTCAATTTAGAATTCTAAATACTGCCTGAAGCTATCTGGCCCTTATTTAATAATGCCTAGGCATTATATGAAATGACAAAATGCATTAACAATTAACAAATTTCAAATAATGGCAATAATTTTATTATTGTCCCTTTAACAATATTGTATTTGTATGAATTTTATTAGGTACTTAATATTTTAGAAGGACAATCAGAATTTAATGGAAAACTCTATTTTGATATAAATAATTATCCAATGTTAAAATGTAAAGATAATTATAAATATTTAAAATACTTAATTGGAGTTTTGTGACATGAGGAAAATGTTTATTTGGCTTTCAAGTGGAATTAGGTCATAACTAAAAAAAAAAAAGACAGAGATTCACATAGAAATGCGCAATAGCGTCATAATCTGTGACACATCTATGAATACATATTAGATTAGGTTTTATGACTCATGCCCGGGCTTTAACTACGAGGTCATATCGCCTACTACCAGAGCGTTCTTTCGTCACTCTGGTGGTCATGAGCCCGACTCTACTGTGGGAATCCTAAATTTTATTTACCCTATATTTTCATTCAGTTAGGGTAGGGATCTTTAACGAGTAATTGACATCATCATACAGGCGCAGGACCATCGCTTAACGTCAGAAGGACGACGTGTTTAAGTTTATTTTACCTCTCAGATAAAATAAACGTCCTTGGTCGGGTTTCGAGCCTCCGGTCTTGAGCTCAGTAAGTAAGCACGCATACCACTGAAATACCTTGTAGTTAAAGCCCGGGCATGAGTCATAATAACTAACTACTATTCAATATTGTTTCTAGAAGACCAAATACGTTTTTTTTATCTACTGTTATAGTCTATTTTTCTGAACTAATTCTTAACCTTTTAAATAACTTCTAATAATAATAAATTTTCTGAACAATTAAATAAATTGTTAATAACATTGGTAATGTAAAATAAATAGTATGGACAGACTATAAATTTATAATGTAACAAAACGTAAATAATTAGAAACAAAATCTTCATATATATTTTGTTGTTACAGATGAAATAAAAAAATTGTAGTGTTCATTTATGACCTTGAATAAAATACTTTATAAGTTGTATTCTGCTATCCCCATTAAAATAATTTTTTACTCTTCTCTAGTATAAGGAAGTATTGAAATCATGCGAAAATCCGAGATCGAGTTTTCAACCAGTTTTTTGGGGACTAAGAACATTTTACAAGAAGCTGTTTTTAATTATTTTTTAATCAAAAAAATCATTGAATATTGGCGGAGAATACATTCGGCATATTTTAAATTAAACATTTTTTTTTGAAGGTCTATGAGATACATGCGAAAAACTGACTTAAAATGTCTCATAAAACCCATTATTTAGGATATTTGATCAATTTATATGCGACAATTTTTAGTCTTATGCAAAAGTTGGTTCTTACCAAAAATGTTTTTAACTAAATGTTCAACCATTAGAATGCTTTCAGATTTGGCTCAATATAGCGCTCCAGAGGATGTACATTAAATATATGTTTAGTTAGTTATAATGACACATGCCCGGGCTTTAACTACAAGGTCATATCGCCTACTACCAGAGCGCCCTTTCGTCACTCTGGTGGACAAGAGCCCGACTCAACTCTAGAAGCCATAAATTTTGCATATCGTAAATTTTAATACACCTAGAGTAGGATCCTTTAATCGGTACAAATTTCATTGTGATGCATAATAATGCTCGTCCACATTGTGCAAGAGGGGTAGTTGACTACCTTCAAGAAGTTGGTATAGCCACTATGGATATTGGCCTTCAAGAAGTCCGAACCTCAACCCAATAGAGCATGTCTGGGACATGGTAAAAAGAAGGGTTCGAGCCCGGAATCCACCTCAGGATAACCTTGCTCAGCTGGATACTGCTGTAAAGGAGGAATGGGATAATATCTCGCAGGAAGACCTCCAAATCTGATGAGACGGATGGAAAGAAGGCTCCAAACTGTCGTATCTGCCAGAGGAGGAAACACCAAGTACTGAAAAAATCAAGAGGTTACACCATCCCAAACTGCTTCTCTTTTTTTCTAATAATTGTCTTATATAATGAAACATTTGATTTTCTGTTCTTTATTATTTAATACATTTTATTGCAGCAATATTGTGTTGAAGTTGTTAATTTTCCACTGAATTTTAAATAAACCTTCAATAAGGATAGTAATTATAAGTTTAAAATGAAAACAACTGAAGAAAATGACATAATACTGGGCTGTGCGTTAATTTTGAGCAGGAGTTTATATTAATCCAATATAAATGAAAAAATATAGATGTAAATTAATAATTAAAAAATTATAAATAAATAAATTCATAAAATAATAAGATTGAGAAATAAACAAAAGGTTACGAACCTGCTATCATATATATTTATATATTTCAAGGTAATGTTGAGATTGTAATGCATAGCAGGCCCGTGCGCAAGGGGGGGGTTTTGGGGGTTCGAACCCCCCCATTAGGACTCTCTTGTACTTTATGACTATCATCATTAAAGTTTTTTTCCACGAAAATTTCATGTATTTTCAAAAGTTATATTTTGGATTCTTAAATTAACTGTACAGTTCTACAAAATAATTCTTTGTACTTTTTATTCAAAAACAATGCTAAAGATATTGTTATAAATAAATAATTTATATAAATTATTCACTTAACACTTGTACGAGGATAAATTTACTGGATTGGAAAAGTATAACACACTTTTCATTTCAATTTCCGCGCTATCGACCTCTATCGATTGTGGGTGATCGTCAATTGTCGCTGTATCATCGTCAATCTTCATATGACAATGATATGAGGAAAGTGCATTTTTTTCCTTGTTGTTTGCTCGACTTTGTTCATTAATTAACGGTTGTTGACAGTTATTTCTAACGTTTATTTGTTTGAACGTGAATTTTTACATGGATATCCGTCGCTTTTTGTGCAAAAAACCACGGATAGAAGTTTGTGACACATTTACAGGACCGGTTTCTGAATCATCGCAATATTTTATCAAATTTCGCTTGCCTTTTTCCGAACAAAATGAAAAAATTTGATGAAGAGTCATGTGAAAAATTATTCGAACCCTACTCTTCAATTTTGCACGATGATTCGCGTGACGCATGGGTGAATGAAGTCATACTCTGGAGACGACGCATTATTGAAAAGGACATCAAAAATCCTCTCGAAGCCCTTGAAATTTGCAATGCAGACGCGTTCCCGAACGTACACCAAATGCTTCGCATTATGGCCATTTTACCCGTGACGACAGCGAAAAATGAACGCTCCTTTTCAACATTGCGTCGTCTGAAAACGTGCATTAGATCGACAATGTCTGAAGATCGGCTCAACGGCTTAGCCTCCCTCAATATACACCGTGAAATGGAGATAAACGTGCAAAAAATTCTGGAAAATTTTTTTTCGTTACCTCGAAGAATTAATCTGTTAAGTAATGAGAAATAAATATGAAGTTTTTACATGCAAACGTCTTTAAAAAATGAAATAACAGTTTGTGTGTTTTTACATATTATTGAAAAAAAACTTTTATTTCAAAACCCCCCCCCTTAATTGATTTCTGCGCACGGGCCTGATGCATAGCAATGAATTTTGGAATGTGTCGAAATGTAGACTACTTTACTTCGGGGCTTAAGTACATTTTTTAAGATACCACTTATATTTATCACTTCTCTTGGAACTCTTCATAAAAAAGTCTGTAAAGAAAAATGAAAGACGAATTTTAATTGAAATACATTTTTTTGTATGTTGTCCAGTTTGCAAGATACACTCCGAAAACCGTACCAAATGATATCCTCAAAACTTTTTTTTAGACATTTGCTCGATTTACGCGAAAATGATCATTCTTATAAAAAAATTGATTTCTACAAAAAATATCCTTCAAGAAATTACCATTTCGTAGAATACCTCGAACGATCTCAAGACCATCCGAAGGACGGCGTGCTAAAGGTTTTTTATTTTAGAGTAAAAGAGTCTTTTGAAAAGCCCCCCCCCCCCCCCCCCCCCCCCGCCTCCAAATTTATGTTGTTATCCGAACTTATCACAAGACATAATGAAGAAAGTAGGAGTTCCGATTAACATAACAAGAAAATATAAACAACAAAGACCGAACCAATTTAACTTCTTCTTAGTTATTATGACTCATTCTAACAACGAGGTTAAATCGCCTACTACCAGAGCTCTCTTTCTTCGCTCCGATGGACTACTGTGGGAGTCATAAATTGTGTCAGCCAGATTTAGTTGCCTATGGTAGGCGAGTACCCGACATCGTACAGGCTCGGAGCCATCGTTTATCGTCCCAATCTGAAGGACGGCTTGCTCAAGTTTTTTTTGCCTCCCAGATAAAATAAACTAAGGGTCTCGGCCGGGTTTCGAACCCGCGATCTTGAATCTCAGTAAGCAAGCACACATACCACTGAGCTACCTACCACCTCTTACTTCTTATTCCATCCCTCAACAAGGAACATTGTGGGCGCCGATAGCTCAGAAGTAGCGTGCAAGTCTACTGAGCTCAAGATTGCGGTTTCAAAACCCGGCCGAGGCCCTATTATTTGTATAATTCATTTTATATATAAATATATAGAGAAAAATTCAATACAGTTTTTGAATATATCATTTAAATAGACTATGGAATTGTATAAATGGTATCCGATTTACCAAACTATCGATAATACTCCACCACTTATTACCTCCATGAATTTTCAACGGAAGGTTATATAACACGAATCCAAAGGAGGTTAATATGAAAGACTGATCAACGTTTTTTTTTTTTATTTATTATCTTCAAGTGTAGTATCTTTATTATATATCTGACATTATGTGTAAAACAGTGAAAATGCAAAATGATATGTTACTATTCAGACAAGAATTTAAACTTGCTAGATGTTTATTATCCACCGACGAAGTTGTGAGAAAAAAAGCTTTAAGAACGGTTAAAAAATGGTTTCTTATGAAATCAAGACAAAATTCGTCAGATTTAAGTAAGATGAATACTTTTTCCTTGATAATAAATCTTATTAATTGCCTGATTTTTTTATTGATTTTTTTTATGTAGAATTTACAGAAGAAGGACTTTTGAAAATATGGAAAGGTCTTTTTTATTGTGTTTGGACTTCAAATTCTTCTGAGGAGGTATGCATTTTGTAAATTAAGTTTAAAAACACATTTTATTTGTTATTAACTGTTTTTATTTATTTATTTTTCACAGAACGATATTATTGAGTCTGTGTGTAATTTGATTCGATGCTTCACCTCCAAAGATGTTCTCTTATTTTGTAATTGTTTTCTTCATACTCTGACTCAGGCTTGGTTTGGGTTCGATCTTTTCACTGTACCTAAATTCATAATGGTAATCTAATATTATTATTTTAAATTATATATTAATTTATTTATTTATATTCTAATTTACTTATGTTTTATGGAAAATTTCAAGCTAGTTCGTCGATTTTTATGTAGCTTATTTGAGTATATGCACAAACGAAAATGGTCAAATAGAATTGTTGAGCCATTCAATACATTGTTATATCGATCATTACAAATGTTTCCTCTTGCGCTGAATTTGCACGTGATTGAATATTACTTGGAGGGATTAGCAAAGGTAAGTTTTTTTAAATTTTTTTTTATATCCTCAAATTTTTTTTTGTGAATTTATATATGTTCGATTGAACAGGTTGGAGGCAGTGAAATAAAAGCAAAAACAGTTGTGGAATTGATAAAACCATTCGCAGATTTTATGTCCGAAACATCGGATCCAAAAATTTTGGATTTCATTTCCAAATATGTATTTCTTCATCTTCTTGCACAGTCTGAGGAAGGGACGAAAGCTAAGACGAGTTATGAAGCTTGGGAATTGGTGAGTGTATTTTTCAGATTACTTTACCATGTACTTTTTCAGCACGAATTACGTTGTCGCTCTCCCTCCAAAGCCATTCGACTGTTTACATAAAACTCAATATTTGACTTATATAGTGACTTCTGAGTCATATTAAATTTTATGAAAATTAATATATGTCGTTCTTTTAGAGTATTGAAATTTCGTGTCAATACATTCATTGCAACTCCACATCGAATTTCTAACCTCCCAGTGTCTTCCAGTATATAGTGTGGTCAAATGAGTAGCGTCGATGACAGAGCCGGCAGATGGGAGAGTCCACTTCAAGCATCCTATGAAGACATCCTGGAGGTAGTCAGGACCCTTGACCATTCTGAACAGTGCCACTTGGTCCCTTCTTGGCAGATCAGAAGGAATCCGCTCGGATTGCCCATTTCTTGCCAATGGCCAACCTTTCCTGTTCCTTTTGCAGACATCCTCCCCATATTTGTAAATTGTTATGGATAAGACATCTTAAAGCCTGTTTTTTCTTATTATGTAATTGTTGTTACTTATAGAACAAGCAAGCTCACATTTACAGGTACATTTACACAAACTAACAGATTGGGTCAACAAATGGAGAATAAAAATTAATAGAGACAAATGCAAACCACATTCACTCTCAGACTCAACACTTGTCCACCAGTTTACATTAACAACCAGTCCACGACATTGTCCGATATCTAGGACTTCATTTAGACAGACCTTTAACTTGGACAACCCATATCAGACCTCAAAAGACAATTCGGATATCAATCATCAAATGACAATTGAAATTATCACTTGAGAACAAACTTCTGACATACAACACCATACCTAAACCCATCTCGGTATCGAGATATGGGATCAGCCAAGAATGATTGACCTCAGCCGCATACAATGTCTTCAGTTATTATAATCCATTATACTACGTCACATTGTCAATGCCCCATTTTACGTTTCCAACCTCACATTACATAATGACCTGAACATTCCATTTGTACCCTCTGTTATTAGGACACGCTTTCAAACTTTTCACGACAAACTCCATCATCACACCAATCCACTTACTGATCAATTATCCACAAACACTCTAGCCTGGACTCCTCTGCGGTCATGTACCTCAGTCGTCCACATGTCATTTCTCACAAATCATACCATACACAATAAAAAATTGCATGTTGTAATATATGTAGATAAAAAAAAAAAACTCATTACAGATGGGGTTTCCGGATGGTGATGTGAGTTGCCTAAAAGAACTTATGGAGACTGCAGAGGTAGACTGTAAAGAAACGGAGAAACCTCCGGTGGTGGAATCTGACAGTGAAAAAGACCCAATCGACGAATTCTACCCATCGTTACCCTTTGATGCAGTAGAAATAAAAGCTTGTCTCCGAAAGGTTATTAGAAAAACGGAGCCATCGTCGAAAACCTGGAGAAAAGTGGCTTCTTTATATCGAAAGTAAGATTTTATTAATATTTTGCATCTTTTTATGTGCTCTGATTTGAATACCCTTGAGAAGTATTTTTTGATCTGACCTCCGAAAATTTTAAGTATTTTTCATAAATTTCATAGTGTTCACTTTTATGAATGTGTTTCACATGTTTCATTTATTACAAAAATATTTAATGGAAATGAAATTGGATAAGAATGTGCAGTGAGTCCAAAATGGGAAAATATAGAGATTTTTTCCAGGGAATGCAGTGGAGATAGTTCTTTAATTAAACTGACTCCAGAATCGCATTTATTTGTCAGCATCAATTGTCAAACAAACTAAAATAATAGAAAAATAATATGTGATGTTTCGAAGATTTATTTATAATAATACATTTATTATAATCTATTTACTTAAGGGCACACTACTGAGCTCAAGATCGCGGATTCGAAACCCGGCCGATGGTTCCGAGCCTATGACGTCAGGTACCATAGGTGAATACAAATTTAGGGTAGGCAAAATTTAGGACTCCCACAGTAGAGTCGGGCTTATGTCCACCAAAGTGAAGAAAGAGCGCTCTGATAGTAGGCGAGTAGTTAAAACCCAGGAACACTCACGTCAGAATTGTTTTCGATGTCCCTGGAGACGCTCATATTTCTCCCAGGTACTCCGAGTTCAAATGGCTCAAACCCTCCTACCACCGAAGCTACCTCCTAGGCTCCTTCCTCTTCCTAATGCTTAAATCCAAAGAACCCTACTACCAAATGTTTCAATTCCAGTCCTCTATTCACCAGAGGCACACTAGATCCAGTCCTTCAGTCCTCTTCATCCCCTCCCATCGCTCCTCGGCCTTCTCCTCTCTTTGGAACTCTCTGCCTCCCCCAATCCGTCACTCTCCTTCCGTGGCTTCCTTCAAATCATCACTATTCCAATTCCTCTTCACTAAACATCCTCCTTATTTTCTAATTCGTCAACCTTAATTATCCTATTATTTACTTTTTTTTTTTTTTCATTCTTTATTTTGTATTATATAGTATTTTATCATATTTCCTAAATTATTCTATCATAATAAATATTTTTTTCTTCATTTTTCATATCTATATATTTTTATCATGCATTTATTTATTTTTTACTTTTATTATGAATATTTTTATTTTTCTTCTCTCTCCTCACACTTCTCTATTTAGCCCCTACTTTCTAAAATTAATTTTATTTCAAACCTTGTCTGGGCATGCTTCCTTCTCTTTTATAGTCAACCATCATGGTATTATGCTCTGTCGATTTTTAATCTATTTTATTTTATTCACATTTATATGGATTTTTTTAAACATATTTTCTCATTTTTTTATAGATGCTTTTTTTTCTTCTAAATTAAGCTGTTAATTTTATGTTTTTTCATGTTAATCTTTTGTTTATATTTATAATTGTTTAGTTTTTCTCCAATGTAGCACTAATTTATTTATCTATGTATTTATTATGTACGTCATACTTATACTTTAATTCATTGTTTCCTTTTCTTTTTTACTCTATATGTATTTATTCTTAGGCGACCTCGTTCCCAGAATAATAAAATTTCTTTTCATTTCAGGAACGAATCACTGTAGCTAATTCTTTCTAAGCAGTAAAGTTATTCATTCGTTCAAATTTGCTCTTTGATATTTTTTTTTTTTTTTTGGCTGTATTGTGTTTATTGTTTCAGATTCCATAAATACATTGTTGGTTCTAATGGTGTCAAGTCAGTCAAAGGGAACAAACCTTCAACAAAATGGGAAGTTAGCTCGTTGCGAGAAAGTCCTGCAAAACATATTGATGCAATGGAATGCACATCCGGAGGGATCACCAATTCTGGGACCTGGGAGGTGGAGAGCTCCGCAAAGAGTAAAAAGAGAAAATTGGAACTTCAAAACAAGTCAAATAAAGATGATAGTCCTCCAAAGAGACAGAAAATATCTGGTGAAACAACAACAGGAAGCCCTAAAACTGACACAGTCTTGACAACGGCTCAGTCGAATGGTTCAAGAAAACTTAGAAGAAAGAAGACAAGAAAAAGTGAAAATTCAAATTCGAGATCAATAAACGAAGAGATTCAAAATTTGGATTTAACAGAGGATAGCTCTAATGTTGACAAACATGGGAAAACGGTTGATGATTGGCTGAACAAAGAATGGGATTCTTCTAAAGAAAATGAGGTAATTATACTTACAATAATTCAATTACAGTAGACTCTCCCTTATCCGGCGTTGCCGGGACCGAAATGACGCCGGATAACAGAAAACGCCGGAAAACGGAAATTATCAATTAATGAGAAAAAATATATCAATTAAAGCATACAAAAAAGTGTTTTTAGGTGAGCTAAGGAATAAAACACGTATGTATTTTGTTGATAACATTTATTAAATTGACGAATATATACATACTGAACATTGATTTATTATATGTACGTATATATGTACATATATTTATCCAAGCATTAGAAAGATATTTTGAAATATGCGTTTAATTAAGTGAAGTAATAAAATATTGTATTAGCGTTTCCTTCATTATAAATACAATGTACATATGTATGTACAATAAAAATACATAAAAGATTCGTGAGTTACGGAATTATTATATACTCGTAAATACACGTGGCTCATATAATTGATAATCTAATAATTGAATGTTAATTTTAGTTTAACAAATTTGATATTATTTTGCGAGCGCCGGATAAGGGAGCGGGCCGGTTAACAGAACGCCGGATAAGGGAGAGTCTACTGTATTTTATTCCAAAAGTAGGTCGCGCAATAATTTATATTACTAAATTTAGGGTTTGGACGACTGAAATCAATCATCGGACGACGATCGACATTATCGCTTGAAAACAAACTTCACATTTACAACACTATACTAAAACCCATCTGGACTTACGGAATCGAGATATGGGGATCAGCCAAAAAATCAAACATACAACGCCTTCAGTCATTACAATCCATCATACTACGCCACATTGCCAATGCCCCATTTTACGTTTCCAACCTCACATTACATAATGACCTCAACATCCCATTTATACCTTCTGTTATCAAGACACGATATCAAAATTTTCACGACAAACTCCATCATCACGCCAATCCACTTATTCTCCAATTATCCACGAACACTCTCCCCACAAACCCACCAAGACGTCTAAAGCGGGCATGGCAGAGGGACCTGCTCCAGGACTAGCCTGGACTGCTCTTCGGTCACGTACCTCAGCAGTACAGCGACACACTTGCCACCGCACATCATCACGATCACTAGTGACAAATGTTGTCGTTGTGAATATGTAAATAAATAAATTAAAAAAAAAATATATATAAAATGTCACGTCGGTACGTTCATTACATCGGCAGTTATTGGGGTTTTAGAATCAACCCTTTCGTTGATCCCTCCATCCCATTAATAGGGTCGTCCTTTTTGGGGGGGGGGGGGAGGGGGGGGGGGGGCCAAAAATCAATAGATGTCCTCTTTATGGGGTTGTGGATACAGTTTCTCGATATACGAGTACATTCATTGTATCGGGAGTTATCGTGTTTATAGACCGATAGAAATCTTTTTTTTTTTTTTTGAACTGAGGTTCGGAAAGCATGAAATTTTGGTTAAAATCTAAACATCGAATTTCTGACCAATAATTTTCCCCATACTTCGTATAGTTGTTGAGTAACAAGAAATTAGTGAGAATTGTGTTCAAAAAGTGTGTAATTTGAAAAAGAAGAGACCTTACTTAACATTTTGAAGACCTAATGTCTCCATTCATTATTTTACCTAAGATGTTCTCCTCTCCCTGTCATCTCTAATAACATTTTTCTAATGTATTTATTGAATTTATCTTCTTTTTTTTAGACTGAAATCGTTATAGATTTCACCCCTCCAACAGTTAAGAATAATGTAAATATAACATTGACGACGCCTTTAAATACTTACTCGATATCAGATTTATCAGGTTGTGACGTAAGTTTTAAAACATCACATTACTTATATTCTCTTATAAATTTTATAATTTTGATTTATTTGTTGACATATATATACTGTATGTATGATTCGCACTCAGCAAACTTATCTTAGTTTATAACTAAAACTGACATGTGTGTAATGCTGAAACCAATGATTCATGTTTAAATTTCTTGTGGAATAATTTTTTTTAAACAAAATTTGTTTTATTATATATCTATTTTTTAATGTGTAATATGTAATTTACAGATTACCCCAAAAAGCACGCCAGGATCTGCTAAAAGGGTGGAGTTTGTCTTGAAAAGAAACACATTTCAAGGTAATTATATTAATTATTTTATACAAATGCGCTAAGTATTGTTTATACAGAAAGAACGAACTAGCCTACTTCCCATTGTATAAAAAAAAAATATAAAAAGTCGTCGGTGAATCACCGTCTATGTACTTCCACATCAAGAATTAATCAATTACGTTTTCGCTCTCCATCCTAAGTCAATGTACGGTTTGAGCTAAAACTCAATATTTAACTTACATAGTGGCCTCTAAATTCTCATACTAAATTTTGTATCGATTCAGTCATTACATCGACAATTATTGGGATTTTTGAGTTGAGCCCCCTCTGATTTCCTCTCCTCTTCGGCTGATTCCGCTGAAAATTAATAGGTGTCTTGCTTTTAGGGCGCTGAAATTTCATGTCAATATATTCATTACAACTCCACATCGAATTTCTAATCTCCTAGTATATATTGTATGTCTATCGTCATATGTCCTCCAAGCCGAGACGTGTGTCACGATGCCCATGTCCATGAAAGAGCCGGCAGATGGGAGAATCGACTACATGCATCCTATGGAGTTACTCTGGAGGTAGTCATGACCCTTGACCTGATTGATGAACAGTGCGACTGGGTCCCTTCTTGGCAGAACAGGAGGAATCCGTCCGCTCGGATTGCCCTTTTCTTGCCTGAGGCCAACCTTTCCTGTTCCTCTTGCAGACATCCTCCCCATATTTATAAATTGTTGTGGATAAGACATCTTAAAGCTTGTGTTTTCTTATTATGTAATTGTTGTTACTTATAGAACAAACAAGCTCACACTTACAGGTACATTTACACAAACTAACAGATTGGGCCAACAATGAACCCCCGTCCGTCTTTTTAGTGAAGCCATGTGGTGCTATAGTATATATTGTAATTGTAACGAGAACCTTGTTCAAAACTGTGACTACTTCGTTCATAAAACATCATTGTATTAATTTTCGCCAAATGGCTAGGAGAATTGGCATATTTACTGTAACATAACAATTTATATATTGAACAATTACCGCAACATGTCGATGTGTAGAATGAAATACGATGTTTTGGACTCTCAGCAACGTAGTTGGTGTCTGTCGACATACACCGGAGAATCGTCGCGTTTCGATCTTTCACATTAACAAAGCCGATTCAACCATACCTGAAGGACCATGGTTGAACCTTAGGCAACAGACCGTACGAAACAGTTCCTTCGCATTCCTTCGGTCCCTGATTCAACCCTAGGATCCTTATAAAATTGAGTACCCTTCCCAGGGTTTTGACTTTTAATTTGGAATATTATCTCGATAACATTATTTACATCGGCAGTTATTGAGTTGAGCCCCCCTCTGATCCCCATTTTCCTTCTGCCGATTCCGCTAGAAATCAATAAGTGTCGTCCTTATGTGGTTTTGATTTCACATATGAAATTTTGTGTCGATACATTCAATACAACGGCAGTTATTAGAGTTTTTATGTTAAGCCTCCCCCCTAATCCACCTTCTCTTTGGTCGATTTTGCTGAAACAATAGTTGTCGTGCCTTGAGGGTTCTGGGATCACATAAATTTTTGTGTCCATACATTCATTCTATCGGGAGTTATCGTTTTCAAAGACACACAGACAACCTTTTTTTTCATATTTGAAATCTACGAGGTCGAAAAATAAAATTCCGTTGATAACTGTGCTTCGAATTTTTGATCGATTACATAACTTCCCCTATACTTCGTATACCTGAGGAAGTAAAAAGTTTAATCCCGGCAGGGAAATAGAAATTTCTTGATTCCCGTTACCACTTGTTGCGATTTTTATTATTATTATTAGTCGATACATTCACAATCGAACAGTCAATCCTTATACCCTCAGATACAGTCTAATACCTTAATTTTTTTAAATTTATATCTGTTACAGAAGTTAAGGAATATCGCATGACGCTAAAGAACAGTCCAAACATACCCTGGAGTGCTGATAAGAAACCCAAGCAAGGTGTACTTAAACCAACCCCTGTCAACAGCCCTATTAATCCATTTTATAAGTTTAAATAACTTAATTTTAATATAATCAACTTTTATGTATATTGTACGTAACTTAATACAAATATTGATAAATAACTATGAATTTATTATTGTAAATTAAATTTCATTTTAAATTAATAATTGATTGCATTTTGTACAGAAATATATTGTATATATTATCATTTTTATCTGTATTATACCATATCATTTTTTTGAGATTGAAAAATAAATGGATTTATTATTATATAAGTTGTTTAAAAAATAAATATAAGTTCTATTAGAATATGTTCCTGAAGTAGAGGATGCCGGTAGCTCAGTAGTATTCGTGCTTACTTACTGAGCTCAAGTTCACCCGGCCGAGGCCCTTAGTTTATTTTATCTGGGAGGTAAAAAAAAAACTTAAGCACGCCTTCCGTTGAATGCGATGGTCCCGAGCCTGCACGAGTTCAGGTACTCGTTAAAGGCCCCTTACTTTAGGTTGATAAAAATTCAACTTAGTTTACAAGCACTCTATTGGCGAACTCAGGAAAATTGTTATAGAATAACGAACATTAGTAGAAGACATTTGATAAGAATATTTATTTGACTCTCAGCATTGATGTCTCTTGAAATATTATCAGATCAAGGTGATTTTAACTCCAAGCTGTTCTTCTTTCACAGGACACCCCAAATTGTTCGTGCGGCGGTATCGAGATTGCAGAACATGTGGTCCTCGAATGTCCGCTGTACGACTAAGCTAGGGTGGAGTTGATTCATGGGAAAAGATCGTATTTGGGACTGGAAACAGACTACCCGTCGGCTCCTGGCGAGAGGAGAAGCAGGCACTGTAAGATGGGCTAGGAACGATTGGCGCAATTGTTCCACCGATGGCTCAATCTCTTTGTTTCCTGAGCTCTTCTCCCGACGTTTGACAGGGTGATATTGCATCAATGCAAGGAGTACCCTCCTTTAAAACTAAATAAAAAACAAAAAATCTTGAAGTGATTTGAAAGTGAAACTCGGTGATCTCTCTTAAAGAGGGGAATGGTAGCTCAGAAGGGGCGTGCTAGTTCACTGAGTTCAAGAATGTGAATTCGAAATTCGGCCGAGGACGTGTAGTGAGGTTTTTTATCTGAGAAGTAAAGCTACCTGTACGATGTCAACTACTCGTTAAAGTCTCCTACCCCAGGTGAATGAACATAGGTAACATTTAGGATTCCCACAGTAGAGTCTGACTGTCCAGTGACGAAAGAGCGCTCTGGTAGTAGGCAATATGACGTAGTAAAAGCTCGGGCATGAGTCACAATAACTAATATCTCTCAAATGAACTCCAGACTTCAAAGAAATTTGGTAACACTACCCCATATCATGTGTTCATAACATATGACATTTTTATATTGTAAGTCATTCAATTTAATAACATAATATATTATTTATTATCTTACATTTTTTATGTTCATCTATTGATACAGAAAACGTTTTAAGAACCTGCAGAGAGATAAGGGTGAAGATATGAAGTCACCATATGACATGACAACAGTTGATCTCTCTAAAATTCAATGCTATTATATTATTAGGTGCGGGCATTCTCTTTTATTTGTATTATTATTAGTTAAGTAGCTATTTTATGTTTTTTAAATTGAAAATTATCTCGTTCAAAGTGGTATTTTCCTGTGGAAAATGCCAGTCATTTCTAGAGATGCAGCGAAAAGCAGTTTTGACTTCGTTGAACTTAACCTAGACAAGGTGCCTAGCAAGGATTTAAAGGTTGGTCATTTTTTTTTTTGTTTTTTGTTTTACTTAGTCTAGGGGAAGTTATGTAATTGGCCAGATTCCAAACATGAAATGAGTCCTCCAGAATCAAAACTCACAATATCGGAAATTAACAAAATTGAGATGGCAGTGGTTATTTTTGCAATTTTTTAGCTGAATTCAAATATGGCATTGGTTAAAATCAAAAGTCACCAAATCCTAGATATAATGGGCCTAGAAGTTGAGGGTTGGAGTCAGAACTAACATTATCTGTAATTGTTGTATTAGGGTGTTTTTCAAAAATATAAGGAATCCGTGCCGCAAGGACGAGCTACATTCTATATTTGTTCCTCGACTATTTCAGTTAAAACCAACTAAACTCTGTAAGGTTTATCTTTAGTTTTGATTGACTATGATCGTATCTGGTTGAAGCCTATCTACCGACATTGCTGTATTAATGAATTTTCAGAAAATGTGACGAATCGGTGCCATAAGGACCACACCTACTCGTACATTCTACATTTCTTCCAATAATAGATGACTATCTACCGACTAGTCTCAAAACAAGCATGGACCCGGTTCCGACTGTGGGTCTGGAACCGAGAAGCGGGTACCCGAAAACAAATATCCGGTTCTGCAGTCGCCAGGAACCGGTTCCGGTTCCACCCGGCACAGTCCACCAGCCCTAATGGGAACACAGCAAATAATAGTTAACCTAAAAATGAATCATTGTAAATAATTTTGTAATAACATTGTAGTAATTTATTACTATTATTTTTTTAAATTAAATATAATTTTAGAGTTCCGAACAAATAAGAAGACATTCTATAGACGCAACTCTCGAATCAAAGCCAGTTGAGAAAGCCCTGTATATATTCACGTAAGTGATTTACACTATATCAAACTTCACGCCGGCTTTAGTTTTTAGTAAAATATGTTTTTGTTTTGGTCTTTCGGGAAAAAGGGGAACATTTTTTGTTATTTAGTTTCGTTTATTATCTGATCTATGCATCTTAGAATGCCTGCAACTTCAGAAATGTTTCCACTCTGGCAAGACAAAAATTGGAAAAAATTACGATATTTATAATTGCTTCTAGTAGCAAATGTAATGTTTTCAGCATCATTGTTTTTATTTAAATTATTACAGTAAATATTCTACGCCGACTTCCATAAATACATTTCTGTCCCTCTTCTATATTACCATGATCTTGACAAAAATATTTCGACTGAAATGTTCAGGTTATCCGATGATATAATATGCATAAACTTCCTGAATCATGGCTTTCAAAAGCTAATTGAATGATCTTCCTACAAAAAAAAAAAACGATCATTTTGTTAGTTTATCGTGCTTACTGCGAGTTCAAGAGCCAAGGCCCTTAGTTTATTTTATATGGAAGGTAAAGACAAACTTAAGCACGCCGTCCTTCGTATGGGACGTTGAACGATGGTCCTGTACGATGTCAGGTACTCGTTAAAGAGCCCTACCGTAGATGAACAAAAATTTGGGACTCCCATTGCAGACGCTCATGTCCACCCGAGGGACCAAAAAGCGCTCTGGTAGTAGGCGATATGACCTTGTAGTTATAGCCCGGGCATGAGTACAATTAACTATAATACTTAAGGAATTTTTCTGAAACCTAGTATGTAAATCGAAGAAAATAGGTCAACAGTTACGGACCGTTGTCTTATTAACCTACATAACCAAAACAAATTATATGGTTTTATAATATCAGGAGCCCTTTATCGTGTAGCTTACGGTACTTTAGAATGTTAATTTTAGAATTTTCTAAAAATACGCTCCCCTTTTTTTATCAAGTATATCCAGCAAGTGTTCCATAAGTTAATCATTCGTTCACTGTTTAGTTATCACTGTTACTTGACTAACTGATAACAGTATCACTTATAGATATTTTCATTCATCATTTTCATTCATGTTTCCGATCATAGTGGTTAACGTAACGTACAATATTTTGATATGAGCCATAGTACAGCCCACTTTGCAATCTGCTTCACTTGAGTCAACAGTTATTCGAGGTTACTGATGAAATGAGGATCACGTGACACTAGGTGCGTTCTTTGTTTAACTTAAGTGTTTTTTTTGTTATTTCAAGTTAAAAGTGTTTATATTTCGTACAGTTTTACCTTTCAAATTATCCATTAAACATGTCATTATGTAGATGAGCTTTGATAACACGTTAGTATAATCATATTATTCAAATATTATCATATCAAAATATTGTGCAATGTATTGTCCTTATATTGTTTTTAGATTTTGACTATTCTTTAGAGTATTTATTCCATAAATGATATTATAAGCCAGTCTATATCAAATATTAATAAACAAATTATTTTATATAAGGACTTTTATTGCGATGTTTTGTATTCAAATGAATTATTACACACTATAACAATGACGTACCGATTTTTGTAATTGAGGTGATCAACCTACAATTCTCTGAAAGGTACGGTATATAAATGTTTGTTTAAATTGTTTTTTTAATTGCAATTAATTACTTGAATGGCTTTGTCGACGACGATTATTATTTTGAAATGTAAGTTCATTCAAAAATTAATTTGTTTCACATTCATTTACTCGCCAACTCGTACAGAACATCAAGCGCTCTACAGGTTGTCTTTACACATTGGCAGTTTTTTTTCAAAATCGAACAGTTACACAAAAAAACAACTAGAAATTTTCTACAATTTATTTTGTAAAATAGTCTTCCAATTATATTTATTTTTTACACATTGGCCATCGTTTCACCCATTCAAATAATTATCAAAACTATAAACAAAAACTAAGTTATTGACATCTATCCATAGTATATTTGCACATATTGATGGTAAGTAAATTATATCTTCTAAAAAAATATACATATAAATAAATATCTTAATATTTTCCGTATTAAGTACTGCTACTTACATGTCAATCGTAATAACCAAAATACATTGTATATATTTATTTTCTCCTTCATGATAAAACTTTATGGCGACAAGGTATCATGTGATGTTTTTATTATTTAATAAAAATAAGTATATTTGGACGACCTTAAGGCCATTGAAGTTTCTTTTTATTTGTTAATAATGGTACGGTTTTAGGTCATATTTTAAAGAAAGTTTTTTCATTAGAACAAAATATTTATTCGAAATTTTGTTTTAGAATTCGTTATATTAGAAAAATATATCTATTCTCAATCCTTGTTTCCTCATCCCTTTTTTCTTTTGTTAGCTTCCAATATTTTTTTATTAAAAGAACTATAGTGTCTTATTTTCAGGGCAGGAGAAGAAGTACAGAAATTGAGTGTTCTACAGTCGATACCAGAATTGTTCAAAGAAGATCAAACGGGATGCTTGCAAAGACTTCTTCCCAAAATGCAGCAGGTATTATTATTATTTATAATGTGCGAATTTCTAAAATTGTCCTATATATATATATATATATATATATATATTTATATTAGGGTGGTCCTTAAATATGCGATTTTGAAACGTGCGCACCCTAGAAAATTTCTTCAACCCGAAACAAAATTTTTGGCGCTAAAAAAATTAAAAATACCATTAAAAAACCCGTGCCCCACAAGGGTTGAAATTTTAATGGAATTTAACATAGGATTCAACGACTATTGCTTTCGCGCATGCTTAGCTCCATAGGTTTTCATTAGTATTCTTAAAACTTATGGTATTTAGAGGTTTTCGAGGTCGCTGAATAAGATGCCGTTGTCAAAAACACGATTTTGACAGTTTACAGCTGTCAACAAGGCTCCAATTTTCAAAAAAGCCGTATAAGAACGCTTTTTATATGTTTTCGCGGTCACTGAGCTCAAATTTCGGGTCGAAATTCAATTTCAACACATCCCAGTTTTAAATAGAGTTATAAGAGAAATTTTGAAATAATTTCATTTAAATCATGCCTTGGGGTAGTTTTTAAAGGCACATAATGCAAATATCACATAGTAATTTAATTTAAAGAAATAATATTTATTACAACAAATCATGTTGAAACATTATCCCTTTGTTCGAATAACAACGATCGAACAAAAAAAAAGTTAATATTAATTAAGACTTATCATCGTTCGTTGGAGTTTGCGCCTTTTTCCAAAATACCAAAACTTCTTCTATGACTGCATGAATACTTGATTCTAAACTAACTTTCAGTATAACAATCCGCGAGTAAAAAAAAAAAAGTTTAAACACTTGTAGTTTGCTTGGTAGTTTATTGCCTCTAATTTGGACGTCAATATCACCGATCAGATGAATATTTTGTCGCACAGTTGGGAGCTCCATGCTCAACCAGTATGATACACGCTTATGACTTGGAGGTTAAATGATCGCACTGTGTAAACTTAGTGCAAGTACTTGATCGACACTAGCGCCAAGTAGCGATTAACGCAACCAAGTTCAATTAATGAAGGCGCTAAATTTAAAACTTCATTTTTCACATAAAAACCATAAAATTCTAGACTCAGAATAAATCTTAGTTTACATTTTTTTTTTTGATAGGAATTTAAATTGAGAATGTTTTTTTTAGTTTAATTAATTTTTTGTTAAAGTATATTAATATTATAAATTTTAAGGACCTATCTATATAATTAGTTATTGATTAAAAACGTTTATCATAATTTGCTAAATACATTTTTGTTGGCAGCTGTGATGTGTTGAAATTGAATTTCGACCCGAAATTTGAGCTCAGTGACCGCGAAAACATATAAAAAGCGTTCTTATACGGCTTTTTTGAAAATTGGAGCCTTGTTGACAGCTGTAAACTGTCAAAATCGACTTTTTGACAACGGCATCTTATTCAGCGACCTCGAAAACCTCTAAATACCATAAGTTTTAAGAATACCAATGAAAACCTATGGAGCTAAGCATGCGCGAAAGCAATAGTCGTTGAATCCTATGTTAAATTCCATTAAAATTTCAACCCTTGTGGGGTACGGTTTTTTAATGGTATTTTTAATTTTTTTAGCGCCAAAAATTTTGTTTCGGGTTGAAGAAATTTTCTAGGGTGCGCACGTTTCAAAATCGCGAAATATTTATATAAATAAATATATATTTATTTATATTATATAATATACAGTGTGGCCCAGATAAGCGGGCCACAAGTGAAATAACTCCTAAACGGTTAGAGATATCAAAATTGTGCATAGAACTAAAGTTGTAGCACTCGCCGAGATCAATAGTATGGCGTCCTCGAAAAGACATAAATGACCCTTTTAATGGCTCAAACAGCCCTTGGAAGGGCGGGGTTCCCTTTTGACCCTTAAGTATCATTACATTTTATTAAGTACTAAAGAAACAAGAAAGAACTGTGCAAACAGATATTTGAAACGTCAAGTAGTTCTCGGAAAAAAAAACGTTTAAAGTTGCACATTTTTCTTATTCCGAAGTTATTAAATTCCAACTAACTTCAGAATTCGCTCTGGGGAAGTACATAGTCTGTGATTTACCTACAACTTTTTTATTTCATTTTTGGAATCAGGATGTTGGAAAACACGAAATTCGGAGAAAATTCGAAATAATTAACTACTACTATAGTTAACTGCAACTATCCTGTTGGTAATTTCGTGTTCAGTTGATTTTGGCTCACCTTGTATAAATAATTTCATACCATTTTTTCTTTGAAACATTACATAGGTACTTAAATATGGCATTAGAAGAAGAAAATAGGTAATTGTTGATATTTTTGTAATTATTTTTTTCCATAGACTTTGCCCACTGCAAGCACGGAATTTCACTTAACTGCAAGTCAGGCAGTGAAATCCCTCATAGAGAAAAAAGTAATTCCTGTGGATACATTTGTACATTCATTTCTTCAGATGATTATTCAGTGTATGGACAACAGGGATCCAGGTAAATACATGAAATAAGCCTTTATTAGGTATACTTATACTTATTATAAATACTATCTATAATCAACTTCTTAGTTAGTTATTATGACTCATGCCTGGGCTTTAACTACGAGGTCATTTCGCCTACTACCAGAGCGCTTCACCTGATCTATTCTCACTGTTCACTGTATTTACGTTATATTTTCTGGTATTATTCAGTTAAAATATGTTCTAATTTCACCCAATCTGTATCTCTGTCAACGACGAGTAACTCTCTAGGATCTAATTGTTCCAACTTGAGAAACATATATATGTACATTATGAGAAATATGTATTTACTATATAATTAATATAACTGTATATATATATTTCAGCATTATACCATCGTCAGGTTTTATTATAATGATGTGAGTTTGCTGACTGCATACTATTCTTATGTATCAGGTAAAGAAAGAGGTTGGATTTTCAATTTTCTAGCAATTTATTTGGCCTAAACTATTACCTTCTTATTTGCAATAATGGCAAAACTTTTTTTTTTTTTTAATTTACAAACAAATATTTACAACTGTATAAAAATAAATACAACAAGCAAATGTGCTAATAGAGAGATAATGACAATGTCAAGAGGGGAGAAATCACCCAGTGGTGACACTCCCTAGTCACTGATTTCCTTTCATTTGTAACCAATCACTGTCACTGCTGCTGCTAAGGAGGTCTCTAGGCCATTGAACTTAAGCCGTCGTTGGGGTAGTATGGCAGAATGGAGAGCACGGACTAGAGGATTATTGTGGGAACGTAAGAAGGGAAAATAATTTTTTATACTTGGATTTAGCGACTTCGGTGACAAAACGTTAAGGTCTGTGTGAAGAGTTTTGTTGGAGACGTAATAAGGAGCATTGGCTATTTTACGAAGGGTTTTGGATTGAAGGGATTGGATGCGCTGGAGATTGGAAGCCTTGGCAGAATCCCAGAGTTCGCATCCGTAAGTCCACATAGGTTTGAGTATAAGTCGTTTTGTTTTCAAAGTTAATTTGGATCTTTTGTCTAGTAGTCTTAGTAAAAGTTTATAACGTCTGTTCATTTCTTGTCTTTTCAGTCTTGTGTGAGGATTCCAAGTTAGTCGTTTGTCGAGTATGAGGCCTAGATAGCGGACTTCATTTTCTAAAGGGATGGGATTTTTGTTAAGATACACTGGAGGGCAGGTATATTTTCGACGAAGGGTCAAGAGTGGTAAAACTAAAATTAAAGATACAATTATTATATTCAAATATTATAAACTAATGTATATGTGCTATGTATGAAGTGATTTTTGTACATATAACAAAATGATTACCATTGACATGAGAATATTAATAAAATTGATATCAGATGAGTTTTTTTCTTATCTTTAAAATTACTAAATAAATAACAAAAACATATTGTTTAGGATGGTAAAACTAAAGTTAGGTTAGGTTAGGTTTTATGACTCATGCCCGGGCTTTAACTACGAGGTCATATCGCCTACTACCAGAGCGCTCTTTCGTCACTCTGGTGGACATGAGCCCGACTCTACTGTGGGAGTCCTAAATTTTGCCTACCCTAAATTTTTATTCATCTAGGGTAGGGGTCTTTAACGAGTACCTGACATCGTACAGGCTCGGGACCATCGCTTAACGTCCCATCCGAAGGACGGCGTGCTTAAGTTTATTTTACCTCCCAGATAAAATAAACTAAGGGCCTCAGTCGGGCTACGAACCCACAACCTTGAGCTCAGAAGTCAAGCACGCATACCACTGAGCTACCGGCGTCCCCTAAAAAAAACTAAAGTTGAAGATTATTATGTTTTAACAAAAATTTTATTTTCTAATAATGTTAGTTTTAGCGCTGTTATTGAAAATAGGGAAGGAATTATTTTAGATCAAAGAAACGGAGATTTCTAAGTTGAAATTTCAATCCATTTCCTGATACTGTTGTCATACCTTTCGGTGGATACCGTTGTCACTGGCTTTCGAGCGCTCGCCCAAAGTACTCGACCAGCAACCAGTGACGACGGTATCCACCGAAAGGTATGACAACAGTAACATATTTACTTAGATTATATACCTTTCCTGATGTATAAGAATGTTTCATACTTAGCAAACTGACTTTGTTTATAACTAAACCTGGCGATGATGCAGTGCCGAAGTCGATAGTATATCTATACAATTTGTTTGTGAAATAGACAATAATTTAAAAAAAAAAATTTCATTTACTTATCTAATAGTTTCATAGTTAGAGCACTCTTTCGTCGCTCTGGATGACATGAGCCCGACTCTAAAATGGGAGCTCTAAAGGCAAGCCCACTCCTCTGAGCTACCGACGCCTTCTATAATAGTTTCATATATATTTTTTTAAATAAGTTTTCTATTTAAAAGTTTTGTATTATTTCAGCGGTCGCCAACGCCTGGGTACAAACACTGTTGGACATTATGAATTATCTTCCAATGACTGTTTTGCAAAATGACGTAAGTACACATTTATCTCTTTAATTCTATCTCTGAGGGTCTATTCATATTTGTCCGTCTTTGAGCACGCCGTCCTTTGGATGGGATGGTCCGGAGCATGTACGATTTCAGGTACTCGTTGAAGATCCCTAGCCTAGGTGAATAAAACCTAGGTTGGCAAAATTTAGTACTCCCACAGTAGAGTCGAGCTCATGTCCAAGTTCAGCCTCCAATCAGTTCCGTCACAGAGCTATAAGTGTCGGATCTGCGATTTACAATAGGAAATACCCTAATCCCGTTCTCACGTAGACTCAGTTCAATCGTAGTCACAAAGCTGCCGGACAGTCGTAAGTTAACTCGAATGGAATATCTTCGGGGACTGAAGGAATGACACCCCGTTACCTACTCACAGTGTACGAAGTAGAGGGGAGATTATGTAATCTGTCAGAACTATTTATATGACAGGATGAATATGTCGACAGCAAATATTATGTTATTATCTGAGAGCCATAAAGAAGGACGACGAAGGGAGGACGGATCTTAATACTGTCTGACAGCCAAGCAGCGCTGCGGGCTGTCAACATAGATTCCACAATATATACGAGTATCATTTGTCCGTGGACCGGAATTTGAGTTCAGTATTTTACTGCAACAACAAATAAAAGAAAATTGTAAGAAATAAAACGGTGAACGATTTTGACGAATTGAAAAATTTATATAATTTTTTTTAATTGTTGAAATTTGAAACGAGTACTTTGAATCGATACAAGTAATATCTATTCGATACCTACTTGGTATCGAAAGAAAAGTATCGATACCAAAACTGCTTGATGACGGATACAAGTATCGATACTTTACTTGTATCGATAGATCCCTACTCATGTCCACCAGAGTGACGAAAGAGGGCTCTGGTAATAGTAACTAACTATAAAATGATACTGTTTACTTTCAGATAATGTCATAACAATCACCTAATTTCTCTCTACGACTGACGGAACTGACTGAAGACAGACCTGACAAGTGTGAATTGACTTTTAACATTTTGAGTCATATTTTCAGTTGTTATTGGTACGCTGATGATTTCATATAATATGTTCATACTAAGTAACTTAAGAAGAGATTCTATCTAGGTAACGCCTGTCGCCATTCAGCGGTCTCTCCTTCAGAAGAGTATTCCAGTTCGTCTGTCCAGCTGTAAGATCCTGGGGGCTCTCGCTACAAGGTTCACTGGAGTTGAGTGAGTATCTATCGGCCATTTGTACTTCCACAGCTGTTGTTATGTGATCGATCAGAAATTCGATGTTCAGTTTTTACAGGAATTTAACCATTTTCCGAATGCTGGAATTTCTAAATTCTCCATTTCTGAGGCAATTTTTGGCTCATTTCCGGGAAAATATAAAATTTATGTCGCCGCTGAATCACCGGCAATGTACTTCCTCAGGACGAAATCAATTAACTTTTCGCTCCCCCTCCAAAACCATTCGACTGTTTAGGTTAGTTAATCAATAGTTGACTTATATAGGGGAATATAAATTCTCATACTAAATTTTGTGTCGATAAGTTCATTACAACCGCAGTTATTAAGGTTTATGTATTAAGCCTTCCCCAAATTCCCCTTTCTCTTAAAACCAAAGGTGTCGTCCTTTGTGGTTCTGCATACACATTTAACATTTTGTGTCGATACATTCATTTTATCTGTTCTGTTTGTAATTACTATTTTTTTTAAAAGCAATAAAATAAATAAGAGAAGTGATATAATAATAATACTATATAATTATCACATAATACATTATAATATATATGAATTAAGAATCTACTTACACAACCCTAAAGTTGATTCTATTTCATTTTTTTTCATCCTTCATCTTGCACTACTGTTGAATTGTTGCTGATTTTCTTTTACGCATTGGTCAAACAGAAGTTTTTCTCAATAATTTATCTATAAAATCCTTTACAGTTAGTTATTATGACACAGGCCACGGTGTTGGTAGATGAAGGATGAAAAAAAAAAAAGATCAACTTAAGGGTTGTGTATGCAAAATTTAGGACTTCCATAGTAAAGTCGGGCTCATGTCCACCAGAGTGACGAAAGAGCGCTCTGGTAGTAGGTGATATGACCTCGTAGTTAAAGCCCGGGCATGAGTCATAATAACTAACTATAGTATAATATTATAACATCACTTCTCCCATTTGTTTTATTGCCTTCTTAAAAAATAGTAATTACAAATTGAACAGATACAAGGAATGTATCGACTCAAAATTTTATATGTGTATCCAGAGAATCACATAAGGACGGCAGGTATTGATTTTAAGAAAAAGGGGTATTTAGGGTAGGCTTTCACTAGGAGGTCATATCGCCTACTGCCAGAGCGCTCTTTCGTCATTTTTGTGGGCATGTGCCCGACTCTACTGTGGGAGTTCTAAATTTTGCCTACCTAGGTTAGAGGTAGTTAACGAGTATCTGACATCGTATAGTGCTTAATGTTCCATCCGAAGGACGGCGTGCTCAAGGTTTTCCTCAGTAGCCTAGCATACTACCTCTGAACTACCGGCGCCCTTGAAGAGACCCTTTAAAGAGCGCCTAATTCGCTCAGAATAATAGTTTGGGTCTTATCAACTCCACCGTTCATCTCTAGTTATGTTACAGTTCTCGTGACTTCTTGTTTCCGCCATTTCTTTTTTTCTCTCCCCACACTAACCGTTCTTCACTTTGCAGACTAAAGCGAGAGATCCTGCCGACCATCCTGTCACTATGTCAGGACGTGAATCCCGAAGTGCGAGCAGCCATGTGTTCCAACCTGCCTGTGGTGGCCAAACAGTTGGGCCCTGAGGGAGTCAAGACCAACCTACTGCCTTCCATCATTGAACTGTCTGCTGATGAGATGCCTAAAGTTAAGGAGACTGCCTATGAGACCATCGTAGAGATCATACCATATGTCTCCAATGGTAACTTTTAAATAATCACATGAACAAAATTTCCCTTATCTTAAATTGTATATTTCGAATCGAATTGCAACATAATGAGTCGAATTTATCATATCGCTGTTCCACAACAACAATAACACAACTGCAAAATTGGGATATTTTGGATAATAATAATAATATTTCCGTTAAACCATAAGATGGTAATAGGATACATCGTAAGAATGTATACATTAAGATACCTTATAATTAAATATATAAACAGATATTAACTCCGTCCCGACCGAAGGACGGCGTGCTCAAGGTTTTTTTCACCTTAGATAAAAAACCTAAGGGTCTTGGCCGGGTTTTGAATCTGCGATCTTGAGCTCAGTAGACTAGCTCTCAGCTACCGATGCTCTATAGGTTAGGTTTTATGACTCATGCCCGGGCTTTAACTACGAGGTCATATCGCCTACTACCAGAGCGCTTTTTCGTCACTATGTTGGACATGAGTCCGACTCCACTGTGGGAGTCCTAAATTTTGCCTACCCTAATTTTTTATTCACCTAGGGCAAGGGATCTTTAACGAGTATCTGACATCGTACAGGCTCGGGATCATCGCTTAAAGTTCCATCCGAAGGACGGCATGCTTAATTTTCGTAGAAAATACATACTTTAAGAATTTGAACAACATTTTTTGAACCAAAAAATAAATATTTATAATAATAAGATGTAAAATTTAAAACTTAAAGAGCTGATTGGTTGATATGGCAGCTATTACAGCTCTGCATATTCTAGGCATGCTTTTAATAAGTTTCTCCAATTTTTCTGCAGACATTTTCTTCCATTCATCCTTTAAAATTCTCCAGAGATCCTGTTTGTTAGTTGGGGCTAACCTTCTCATATTCCCATCCAACTCGTCCCATAAAAGCTCCATTGGATTAAGGACGGGAGACTGTGGTGGCCAAATCATTATTTTTTTTTTCCTGTTAAACCGGACGCTCAATAGCTTAGAAGAATGTTTTGGATCATTGTACTGCATGAACACAAATATTTCTCCAATTATTATATTTATACCAGAAAGAATTGCATTCTCTTCCAGGATTTTTTTATATATTTTTTTCATGATTCCTTCAATTTTGACTAAGTCGCCAACTCTGTTCCCACCGAAACACCCCCAAACCATTACGGAGCCTCCACAAAACTTCATTGTAAGCATGATACAATAATTTTTGTGTCGCTCACCTGATGTTCTTCGAACAAAAATGTTCGTCATCGAGCACCAAAAATCTAAAATTTGGACTCGTCAGTCCATAAGACTTTTCCCCAGTCACCTCGACTCCAATTTTGCTGTTCTCTTGCCTCTTTTTTTTTTTATTTATGGCTGTTAAACATCTTATTATTATAAATATTTATTTTTTTTGTTTTAATAATGTTGTACTAACTATGAAAATATATATTTTCTAAGAAAATAAAGGTTGGCAAATACTTTTGACATCCGACCTTAAGAGTTAATATCTGTTTATGTATCTAATTTATAAGCTATTTTATTCTACATATATTTTTTTCTCTTCTATTTGGCGCAATGATTTCAGAAGCCATTAGCGCCAACACAACTTTTATTACAGTATGTATACCTTGGGGTGACATTATGGCTGGGGCTATCTTCCTGGGTGGCTCCGACTAACAGAGAGGAGAAAGCAGCCACATTCTTATTATGTATCCTATTACGGTTATGGTTTAAAAATTTATTAAAAAAATTTAAATATTATTATTGTACCTTGCAATTAAGGATGAGAAAAAGAGCCACATTTTTGCAATATTCCTTTATTCATGTTTTTGAGTGTTCCATAATTGCCAACCTTTTTTTTAAAATTCTGATTCCAGATGTGATAAGGAACGCTTTGCTGCCTCTTTTAAAGCAGACCTGCGCTTATGCTTTTAAATTTGATGAAAATCTGCTTGTGGTCGTTGCAGCTAACTATGGCAAAATGGTGATAGGCCTTGAAAGTAAGTTCTCATATATTTATTAGTTTCAAATAAGTACTCAATCTAGTATTATAATAAATTATTATGGTAGAATGAGTGTAGGCATTCAATTTTAGTATTAAGGGGAACAAAGGACGGCGTGCTCAAATTTCTTTCTCCCCGATCAAACTAAAAACCTAATGGCCTCGAATACATAGTCCTACATAGCCGGTGATTAAATGACGTATTTTTTTCTTATTGTGTTTGATTATTTACTTATACAGAGGGCGCCGGTAGCTGAGTGGGTAAGGGTAAGGTGGCTTGCTTACTGATCTCAAAATAGCGGGTTCGAAACCCGCCGAGGCCCTTTTATTTAGTTTATTTTATCTGGGAGGTAAAAAACAAATACGTAACACGCGTCAGGTACTCGTTAAAGACCCCTGCCCTAGGTGAATAAAAATTTAGGATAGGGAACATTTAGGACTTCCATAGTAGAGTCGGGCTTATGTTCACCAGTGTGACGAAAGAGCGCTTTGGTAGTAGGCGATATGACCTCGTAGTTAAAGCTTTAACGAGTACCTGACAATGTACAAGGCTCAGGATCATAGCTTAACGTTCCTTCCGAAGAACGACGTATACATAATGTATGCGAGGGTCAACATTTTATTCTTAAAGATAAATTGAGGTATAAAGCTTAGAGCTAACCAATGTGCGAATCTATCATTTTAATGTTCGTTAATCCAAAATTAATGATTTTTTTTTTTTGCAATATTGCTATTATATATTTCACTATATGAAATAATTTCATGTAAGCATAAATATCGTTAAACATTTTTTTACAGAAGTTACATTGTCCTCTGAGAAAGAAAATTATGTAAAAACATACGTAGCCCTGGCAGAACTTGGCAGCTCAAGATTACGAAGAGAAAAAGGAAAGGACCACGGTAAAGAGGATATCTTGGCATCATTGCACGTAATATTATATATATATTTTTTAAAATATATACATTATAAATCATTCAATAAGATAAATTGTTTAAAGCAATCAGACATTTTTTTTGTAGTTAATTTGTGTCATTTATATTAATCATAATTATTAATTAATAATTTGTGTAATTAATAGTCATTGGTATTCATTCAATTGAAAAAGGCTTTTTTATTTTTAATAGATAATTTCTTTTTAGTCACTTTACGTCCCATCAGAAAGACGACCTCCTCATTAGAAAGAGACCTGCTTCTCATTAGTGTTGCCTCTTAAATTTATTATTAGAAATCAAAATGAATACGAATAAATTGGTGAATAATTTGTTTTTAAATGAATAATCTTTGATAATTAGTCGAATTACATCTCGAAAATCATTAAATAAATGATTGTTTGTATATCTTGTGGGCGCGGATAGCTTAGCGGTATGCGTGCTTCCTTACTGAGCTGAAGATCGCGGGTTGGAAACCCGGCCGAGGCCCTTAGTTTATTTTATCTGTGAGGTAAAATAAACTTAAGCACGCCATCCTTCGGATGGGACGTTAAGCGATAGTCTCGAGCCTGTACGATGTCAGGTACTCGTTAAAGACCCCTGCTCTAGGTGAATTTATTAATTTAGGACTCCCATAGTAGAGTCGGGCTCATGTCCACCAGAGTGACAATAGAACGCTTTGGTAGTAGGCGATATGACGTTATAGTTAAAGCCCGAGCATGAGATATAATAAATAACTTATAGCTTAATTTTTTAAAAGTTAACAGTTAACAACACAGAAATTGTGTTGGCTGTGACTAGCTACTGAAGCTTAAAGAAGCAAAAAAATAAAAATAATTCTTATTCACTCAATATTTTGGCTCTGCCACTAGTCATAATATATATTTTTTTCCCGAGGGCTGATTGTATCACCGCGGCCAGAGTAGGCCTATTGTGAGCCCTGTGTGTGTTGGTCACTACAGCAGCCCTGTATCTTTAATAAAGACCAGGACTCTGCTGCAGGTTCCCTCCATTACCTACTTCGGTTCTGTTATGGCGGACCCGAAGCAGTAAAATCTTCTCCTTTTTAGTGCCCCGCACTGGCTTAGAATATGAACCGGAGTCTCATTTTCCTCGCCACATTTCCTGCACAGAGGGCTTCTAGCGATGCCCATATTGTGAGGTGTTTGTTCATATGACAGTGTCCTGTGATCAGCCCTGTCATAGCTCTTAGATCCATTCTGCTTTGGGACCCCTCTCCAGAACTGGATGTGTTTCCTGGTCAGCCAACCTTTGCCCTGGTGCTGGAGATCCCGCAAAAGGGTTCCGGCCCTATAGGTCCTCAGCGACTCCTGTGCTTGAACTAATATTAATTAGTCATAAAAATTACAAATATTTAATTTTAATAATAATATATTTTTTTCAGGGGTTTTCAGCTCATTTTGCTGCAGAAAAATTTGTCATGTGTCGCCAATTTTGTGCTTACAATTATCCAGCCCTCGCCAAGTTCTGCTATGATGAAAAAAATAAACAACTAATAGAAAGTCTTCATGTTACATTTTCAAATCTTGCTGTAGATCCTTATTATATGGTTCGAAGAACAATTGCTTGTTCTTTGCTTGAAGTATGTAATATTTCTTATTTTTTCGGAAATATATTAAGTATCTTTTCTTCTAATTTAAATTTTTTTTTTTTTTTTTTTTTTTTTTTTTTAATTTTTTAGGTAGCAAATATTTATGGAAAATATGTATATCTATTGAAAAATGATGTGATCCGCCTTTTGAGAGACGATGCAGAAGAAGTGTTGGACGGGTTTATTCCTCGTCTAGGTCCTATTCTTGCGATCCTTGTAAAAAATGGAGTTATAAAAACCGCGGATCCTACGGTATTGTAATAACACTTTACAATACTTATATTATTACTAGTTGTAGTATTTCAACCCATTTATATACATTCATTTAAGATGAAAAAAACCTTTAGCATGCCGTCTTTCGGGCGTTAAGCGATATCGTAAGGTATTCGTTAAAGACCCCTTGTATAAATAAATCTGGGTAGGCGAAATTTGGGACTCCCATAGTAGAGTCGGACTCATGTCCACCAGAGCGACGAAAGTTATTTTATCTGGGGGGTAAAATAAACTTAAGCACGCCGTCCTTTGGATGGGACATTAAGCGATGGTTCCGAGCCTGCACGATGTCAGGTACTAGTTAATGACCTAAATTATAGGTGAATAAAAATTTAGGGTTGGCGAAATTTAGGACTCCCACAGTAGAGTCGGGCTAATGTCCAACAGAGTGATGAAAGAACGCTCTGATAGTAGGCGATATAGCCTCGTAGTTAAAAGTCCGGGCATGAGTCATAATAACTAACTATACAAAACAAAGAGAACATGTTAAATTTAAATAATAATAAACATAAAGATAAACAATAATAATAAAGATAAAATAAAAGAAACATAATAGCCCTTCAACTCGAGACCCCTCAAAAACCCCCGGTTCTCTGTCATCCCCATCCCTCCAACTTAATAGAGAAGGATTACAAGTGTTGATTATTTTTAAAGAATACACGTTTATATTCGACTTATTTTTCCGATTAAAAGAGAATCAACCCTTCCGTTTTCCCCAGGATTCTACAGCCACTGAACTTACAAGAGGTTTGATCAAGAGTGAATCAATGCTGACGACAAGCCACAATTGGAGATTATATTGCTCCTTTGTTGAACAACTGGAGAATCTCTGGAGTTTGTATCCTACTGATAGTCTCTATAACAATTTTGTACTGCTTCTCATCAAAAGAACTCTCTCGGTAGTAAGTATACCTTTTAAATAACAATTTATTATTACCAGCTGTAAAATGTAGGTGGCTTTGGAGAGAGAGCGAAAACGTAATTGATTAATTTGTGCTGGCGAAGTACATAGTCGGTGATTCATCGACAATTTTTTTGTTAACATTTGACCTTAAAACGTTAATTATTCAATTATGGACTACACATCGCTCATTTGCTGCAACAACGGCATAACGCAAAAATTAGCTTTTTTTGAGTTATGGGCATAGAAAGAACCATTCTCACACATCGTCGGCCTAAACGTGATACCTCGTAAGCGAAATTTTTCCGAAAATAGTTTTTTTTACAAAAAAAACTAAGAAAAAAAATATATATATGATATTGCCATTTATTATTTCACTTTCTCCTATTATCCATAATAGTAAAAAAAATGCTTACGTACTTATAGTAAATATGCATAAATAAATCGGCCAAAATCTAATCAGATCTAGGTTAACACATGAGGTACGAGTTTCTTCATCTCAAATCTCATGTTAATTGCTACAACCATTTTTGAGTCGCAAACTTCCAGTCACATACACACAGACAGATAATGTTCAAAATATGTTCATGAGACTTTTAAAACGTTACGTTGGAAAATCGATCTCAGATTTTCGCGCGATTGCAATACTTATACTTACTTTATAAAAAGGTGAAAATATACATATGAATTAATTTATGTATTATGTATTTCAGAGGAATTTACCCGTCCGCACGGCTTGTATGAAAAGTCTTTTAGTTAATATGCGATATATACAAAAGTTACAACATCGCGCCGATGTGAGAAGCAGAATTATTAATGGTAGACTAGAATTATTTAATTAATTCATATTTTCATAGTTTATATAAACAAATAATTTCATTAAATAATAAATGTTACATTTCAGATTTGGCCTGCAGTAATAATTTTTACGATAGAATGTTCTACTTGAGATCATGCGAACTTATTATAGATATATTTTCTACATCATTTTTTAAAGAACACTTTTTTGTTAAAACTTTACAAATGGCAGGTAAATTTTTATCGATGTAGTTTTTATTTCTTTCATATTAAAGTAGTTGTTAGTTATTATGACTCATGCCCTTTAACTATGAGGTCATATCGCCTACTACCAGAGCGCTCTTTCGTCGCTCATGGACATGAGACTGACTCTACTGTGGGAGTCCTAAATGTTGCTTACCATATTATATTTACCTTATTCTGATAGTCAAAGGGATCTTGTTAAATTAGTGTTCATTTTGTTATATTTATTCTGATGCAGGTGATCCTGTGCCTAATATTCGTTGGGCTGTTTGCAGACTTCTTCCTAAACTTAACAATATGATAAAACTCCCAGCTGATAAAAAACTACAAGATCTAATAGATTCGACTGTAAGTCAATTGGCAACTGACAAGGACAAAGAGGTGCTCAGTATGTTGGCGAAAAATAGACAGGAGATAACCAGACGCGATACTAAGGTATGTGTTTTTATTTATTATATTATTTATATTTACAATATAGGTTAGGTTTTATGACTCATGCCCGGGCTTTAACTACGAGGTCATATCGCCTACTACCAGAGCGCTCTTTCGTCACTCTGGTGGACATGAGCCCGACTCTACTGTGCGAGTCCTAAATTTTGCCTACCCTAAATTTTTATTCACCTAGGGCAGAGGTCTTTAACGAGTAGCTGACATCGTACAGGCTCGGGACCATCGCTTAACGTCCCATCTAAAGGACGGCGTGCTTCAGTTTAATTTACCTCCCAGATAAAATAAACTAAGGGCCTCGGTCGGGTTACGAACCCACATTCTTGAGCTCAGAAGGCAAGCACGCACACCACTGAGCTACCGGCGCCCTCTTTACAATGTATATAGGACTTTCTTATACCAACCACACTATCAGATCACTCACTCTCTCCCCCTCTCCCTTCTCAGAATCATCTCAACTAGCATTACTGGATGTACGAAAGTAACGAGTTGGCGTCAGCGGTATTTTTGTGTTCCATTGTACAGCGTAATTCTGAGAGTGACTTCTTTATACCCAGTAATGTGAGTATGAAATGATTTTAAGAAAGGGGAGGGGGTGACAGAGTGATCTGTAAGCGTGGATGTATAAGAAAGTCCTGTAATGGCCACATCATATATATTTTACATTTTTTCTTCATTATTATAATTTTTCATAAGAACTATCAGTAATAATAAAAAAAAACTTTCATGATTTGTCGCTACGCGTTACAATTTAAACATTGTTTTGAAATATTTGCTATGGAAATGTATTTTTTATTGTTTGAGGCGCTATATTTTTGTCTAATTGATTATCTCAAATCTGAGGACTTATTTGCGATTGAGAATTTAATAAGAAACATTTTTAGTAAGAATCAATTTTTTGATAGGACTAAGCGTTTTCGGGTAAATCAAGAAAACTTTTAAAAATATGTTTCAAAACTACATTTTAAGACAGTTTTGAGGTAGCGTGCTAGCCTACTGTCATTAAGATCGCTGGTTCGAAACCCGGCCGAGATCTTTAGGTTTTTTTATCTGGGAAGTGAAAAAAACCTTCACTCTGTCCTTCGGATGGGATGTTAAGCGATGGTCCTGAGCCTGTACGATAGGTAAATAAACCCGGGTAGTCAAAATTTAGGGCTCCCACTGTAAAGTCGGACTCATTTCAACCAGAGTGACGAGCGCTCTGGTAGTAGGCGATGACCTCGTAGTTAAAGCCCGGCTATGAGTCACAATAAATAACTATATGTATTTTTGCGGTACTTTTCGGAATTATTTATTAAGGTAATATATATTTTTTGTATATAAGTTAGACTTGAAAAATAAAATAAAACTGGTTTATTTAATATATTGTCTAATTTCACTAACTATATATACATGGGAGTACTGTCGGTATTTCTACCATCCTCAGCCAAAAGCATAAGAGATAAGACAGTCTTATCTCTTATGCTTTTGGCTGAGGATGGTAGAAATACCGAAAGTACTCCCATGTATATATAGTTAGTGAAATTAGACAATATATTAAATAAACCAGTTTTATTTTATTTTTCAAGTCCATTTGAATTATTTCACAATATCTCTGCAATAATGTCAGTTTTCATTTCGTATATAAGGTAGTTAACTAACGCACTTCTAGGCCTTATGATCTCCAATATTGTTCTATTTAATTGTTATAAGTAACGTTTCGCCCAAATTCAGTTATTATCAAACAAAAATCATAATAGTAGAAAATTATATTTCCATAAAAATGTGAGTCAATGAAATTAATGTCTAAATTTGGGTGAAATATCACTTAAATAAAACGATTTTAAAGACCATAATGTGAAGAAAAAATAATTTAAGGTAGTTACTACTTGTGAAGAAGTATAATTTAAGTACTTCACTTTAATTTAAGTTTGGTGCTTCACTCACCAACCGGGATCTTATCTTTATGTTACATGATTTGCTTGACTAAAACGAGAGGTATAATTATTAATCCTTGGGGCTAGAGAACTATATATAGGCAATCATTGTTCTTTAATTGGTTCAGTTACATTCCAGAACTACATTGACATTACATAATAAATATAGACATTTACACATGAGAAGGCGGGCAAAAGAGAATACTTGTCGAGGCGGAGGAGCAGCAGGGCAGGGCATCTTGAGGTCCAGGACTGAGCATGGTGCCATTGTCACCATATCTTTTAAAGGCCTCCAAAATCTGTCCTGCTGTTTTGGGTCAGCATTCTTCTTGTTTTCGTTCCAAAGTCAATATTCCTATTGTCTTTGAGTTGTGTAAGCAAACACAACTCTTTGCTGACCCTAAAAATCCTCTCCTAATTTCACCGCATCACAGTAAGGCCTAGAAGTGTGTTCGTCAAACATCTTATATCTTAATTAGAACAGATCTAAAACAAAGAATTTTTAAACCTCTCAAAAAAATCAAAAAATAATATATTTTTTTTTGTATATTGCAGACGTTTCCGAACGATGCCCAGAAGTACGAAGAGGAGAAGAAGCTGGTGGGGATGGCAAAGGTCGCCTCTTCTCCCTCCCCCCTCCCCGCACCAAATCTTGCACTCGCACCCCCACCGACTACAAGTAATCCAAGATTTGTATATATTTATATTTATGTTCTGTATGTATACCAAATCACATATTAGCAAAATTTCATGCTATAAATTTAATTAATTAGACTCAATTTGTCTTGAAATTTAGGAGTTATTAATTACGCATTCTCACTTCTTATCATGCTGTTAAAGGTTTAAATTTAATCAATGAATGCGAACTGTTTTTTATTTAATGAATGTAATAAACTTTTACAAATATTACTTTAATTTTTTTCTAAATTAATGAAAAAAATTGGAACAATTGTTACAAACAATGAAACCTAGAAGGTGTAACCAGACAATCACGAATGAGGCCTATTGCGAATAACTTGAACATTTGAAGCCAGTCTTGGAAGAAAAAACGTCCTCTGGTCAATAGACACGGATTTTTATTCCACCAGAACAATGCGAGTGAACATTGCAAAAGAGACGATGCAAAAACGACACCACTTTGGTTTAAATATATTAAGTCAGCAAAATTCTGCCGACATAGCCTCTTCAAATAGTCGGAAGAGTTAAAAAGAGCAGTTGTTTTATTCTTTGGATCAATAATTTTAAAAGAGTATAGAAAATTTAGAAGTAAGATGGAAAAATGTTATAGAAAATGGTGGAAAATACGTCATTGATAAACAATTAATACATGAAGTTTTTTTTATTACTTTCTATCTCATAATACAAAAACCGACATTACTTATGAGATGACCTGATATATTCAGAAATGGGTAGAGTGGTCAGAGGGAGAGCGAAAACTTTATTAGTTAATTCGAGCTGGGGAAGTACATTGTTGGTGATTCGATAAAACTTGTTTTGTTTTTTTAATTAGTCCTGTAGTTTTCTTTTTCTTTTTAATTCTCATTATGAAATACTAGGGCAGTTTATAAAATTGATTGAAGTTAAATTTAATGTAGCCCGTGGCGGAATGTCCAACTACGGAGGAGCGCCGCAGGGTGTGTTGGCAGCGGGCAGGCGTGGATCCTCCACTAGCTGTAAGTATTGTCATACTTAATTATATATAGTTTTTTTAAAATAATAATAATATATATGGTGGATTGGTACCTCTATATATTATACTATATATATTTGTAACTAAGCATCCAATGCTCTAATCCCTTCCCTGGAAGCGCTGGGCGTCCTCCAGTTACCTTATTATCTGTATGTTTATACTACCTAAACCAAGTCCTTCATGAAGGACCCAGTCTCCCAGTTTCCTTAACGACTTAATGCTCCCATGGACCAATCTTCTAAAGTCCTTCTCTATGACCACATCTTTACCAAAAATGTGGAATCGAGCATATATCCAGGAAGTGTGCCGCCGTCTCGTCTTCTTCTTTATATCTGTCACAGGTGGGACTGTACTTGACTCCTACAGTGTGTAGGTCGGAATGGGTCGGGTTAATTGCCGAAGCTCGCCCCGCCTGAGATTCAGGAACATCTTCGACTGTCTGCATGTGGTTATTTCTCTCCATGACTGCTCCTAAAGGTCTCTAGTCCACTTTTTAATTCGCGTTCGGTATGCCGAGCTATTCCTAGTCCTAGACTTAAAAGGGCTCATTTATTTCCTCCTGCCACCCAATACTGGCCGGCGTGCCCCAGGGTTCAATATTAGTCCCCACTCCGTGTACACTTTCAACTTACCCACCGACCCTAACACATTATCAGCCACATATGCAGATGAAACTGCCATTCTAGCCTCTCACGCAGATTCTCACATCGAGTCATCGTACTACAGAAACACCTCACCAAAATTAAAGTAAATCTTGGAAAATTAAGTTAATCAACACAAAATGTCATCATGTAACATTCACCCTCCATCTTGGTGACTGTTAATGATTCTTGGGATATATAAAGAACACTATTGACCACGTTATTCCTTTATTAACCTCTCTAGGAGATTACACTCACTGTTCTAAAACTGCTACCTAAATTATCTCATACCTCTTCAGTAAAATATTTAAGATTTGGTGGCTGTGCGGGCTAGAGCGTAGGGCTTTGGTCGCATGGTCTCACCATGGTTTGCAGGTTCGAATTTCGTTCGGGAATGAGTTTTATTTCGTAATTTCGGGGATAGAGCTCCCTCCCGGGGCCATGGATGTTGTAAATAACTAGATAACACATTGACATAGCTAATATGCACCGTACATAAAGCCAAAAAAAAATATTTATATATTTAAGATTATTCCTCTATAGAAGGCTGATTTGGAACCTTCACATACGAACAACAGAACTCACATACACCGACGTCTTAGCTTACTGTACAGTATTTTGAATGGGCGTTCGAAATTATGGTCTTGTCAGTAACTAAATTGTTACACCTATCTCCGACCACTCTGAACTTATCTTTACAAATATATGGTTCAGCCAAGACTTCGAATATGAAAAAAACATGAGATATTTTAGTTAGAGCGCTCACAAAGTTCTACATACAGACAGACATCGTGAATATGATCAAAACTTGAAATTCGGTTCCTTGTCCATGAGGTATATAAGTTTCCACTTCCAAAAGTCCGCGTTTCTCAAATTAGAAAATCTATTTTTCAGCTGATATGCGGAGGACTACATCTGGTCCGTTTAATTCAAACAGAAGTCCACCAAGTACAACGAGAGGTAGAGGTTATCCAAGGTAAAAAACCTTCAAACTTAAATAAAATTCTTATAAAAAACCCCAAAAAATAACAAATTTATATTAATGGTATTTCTCCTTTGGATTGTGTAATGAGATTATGAATTTATATATTTTCATAGCTTTATTCTTCTAATGTATTTATTGGTTTAACAACCCAGCTATTGACGCTTCGGGAAGAACCTCCATCATGCTGGCGAAGTACATTGGCGATGATACACCGAAGTATTTTTTAGATACTGAAGTAAATTATTCTCGAAACGTCTATTTCCTAGGTTGTAAAGATCAAACAATAAATTGGAAGAAGAATAAAGCTGTGAAAATATATATTAATTGTCTTTTAAATAATTATGATTGTTTATTATTAATTTTTATTTATTATTGTTTTAGTTTAAACTAGCATTAATACCCGGCGATCCCCGGGGAACTTAGACTTTTCTCCTAATATCTCTCATTCGAATCCTATTCAATAATAATTTACTACTGCTAATAATTCATTTTCTGTATAATTTTTTTTCCGTGATTTTTTCTGATATTTTAATAGTTATTCTGCTATTCGGGGTGGAGATGAATCCAACAAATCTCTTCTTCTTGACTTTTTTTTTTTTCCCCCGCAGAGCGATGGAAATACTTACAACGAAGGGATGCACGTGCATCCCAACAGTGTGGTGATTCCACTAAAACCATCCCCCTGTGTTCTTGGGTGCTTTCATCCCTGGTGTGGGACCATAACACCCTCAGCCGTTCTTGACTTGTAAATGGTGTAACTAACCCGACTTTGTTTTATTTATTTAGATGAGTTACCGGTATCTTTATACTAAGGCCTACCCCCACAACCCCCCCCCCCCCCCTCCCGTACAAAATTTTGAGACGTTACCCTATTTTTCAATTTGGCTTTTAAGAATACTACTGAAATTTCATGATAATCCGTCCATCCGTTAATGCGCTAGAGCAATTTTTATGTTTAGGCCCCCCTTAGAACCCACCCTCCCGTTCAAAGTTTTGGGACGCCACATAGCCTTTCAATCGGGGTCAAAAGGATGCTACATGTGGAGTATCATGAAGATCCGTCCAGCGGTTCTTGACTTATAAATGGTGTAACTAACCCGACTTTGTTTTATTCATATAGATTAGAAATTCTAAGTTTTATAAACTCCTGCATGCCTACGCTTCCACTAAAAAAAAAACAAAATTGATGAATTGAAAATTATACTTATGTTGGTTTTTCAGTAATGCTTTCAATGAGTTTTCGCTCAATGACAAAACATTCCTGGTCGATACTGGAGTCAAAATGCCAATGCAACGAGCTGCTGAGAGTCAAGTGTCCATTCAACCTGTAAGGTCGCCAAGTGCGAAATCTAAAACATCTGAGTTCGGATTGAGTAGTTCCAGTTCAGCTGATAAGAAAGAAAGTAGTGCAAATAAAACTGAGAATACAAAATTGTCTCCAATAAAAAAAACTATTGGGACAAAACAAAATATACCTATTAGAAGAAAAACTGAACTTAAAGATGGAGACAGACAGAAAATGGATGTGAAAAAGTCAGAGAAACGACACAGTATCGGTGTGATTGATGTGAATAAAAATGTGACTGAGACGATAGTAGATAAGAAGTGTGTGATTCGGAACAGAGTCACAGGTAGAAAGTCACAGTTACCCAGGCCGCTATCTGTTACTTTCCCTGTGAGGCCAGTCACTATCGAAGCGGATAAGGCGATAACGATTAGCAGACTTCCAGTTAGCAGGTACGTTTGTGGCTTCTTGTTTTCTTACAGCGATCAATATGAATAACGTATTTTTGTGGTTAAGGGCTGTCCTTAAATTACGTAACGCTGGAAGGGGGGGGGGGGGGGGGGGTGAGGGTTCATCGCAGCGTTATGAAGTGGGTCGGGGGGCAATTTTGACGTTACGTAACGCTAGTTCGATTCAAATTTTGGTCAAATAAATGTTTCATTTTCAGATCATTTTTCGAGAAATAATACCTATAACTTTTTGATATTTTGCCACATTTTAGTGATATGATAAAAAAAATTAAACTACCAAAAAAACAAATTTTAAAATAAAAATACAAAAACATTTCACTTGATCATAAAATACTCAAATTTCTTATGGTGATTTATAAAACCATTCAAGTTTCGCGGATGTTTTGAATAGGTTTTTTTTTGGTGACATCCATAACGACAAACGTGACTTGGTTTGTTTACATGTAGTTCATTCGAATCAGTTCGCAAGTTTAAAAGACAACAATGAATCCAAAAAGTGTTGTTGACAAAGAAAAGCTGTACAATTAGATCAAGTGTTATCAAAATGCGTATCCCGATAAAACAAAACAAAAGGTTCAACAGGATGTTGTAGAAATGTGGAATTCTATTAAAAAACAAGAAAATTTTGTTGAACTTGTAACGGACAAAATTTAGGAACTGACGAGAATTAGTCAACAAAAGAAATCGACACATTTCTTTCTTTTTGGTCTAAAGTAAGTTTTTTTCCATTTTGTTTTTGTATTTAATACACTAAGTGTATAAGTCTTATAGAACATACTGGATTTAACTATTTCTATTAGATTTTTAGGGGGGGGGGGGGGGGGTATAGGCTTCCGTTACAGGGGGAGGGGTGGGTATTCAAATTTGGACAATTTTGCGTTACGTAATTTAAGGACAGCCCCTTTAAATCAATTAGGGAGGGATTGACCGACGATGTAATAAGAAAGAGGAGAAATCAGGTTTGTGGCTTTCGGCACATAGTGTGTCTTCCTCAGTGTCTGTATTGACTTATATTAATTATCAGTAAGGTATTTACGTAATTGTAGCTTATATAACTGGTAAGTAGCTCAGTGGTATGCGTGCTTGACTTCTGAGCTCAAGGTCGTGGGTTCGTAGCCCGACCGAGGCCCTTAGTTTATATACCGAGGCCCTCGTCAGGTACCTAGATGAATAAAAATTTAGGGTAGGCAAAATTTAGGACTCCCACAGTAGAGTCGGGCTCATGTCAATCAGAGTGACGAAAGAGCGCTCTGGTAGTAGGTGATATGACCTCGTAGTTAAAGCCCGGGCATGAGTTATAAAACCTAACCTAACCTATTACTGGTAATGTATGTATGTCAATACAGGCCGTGAAGAAGGCACTCTCATATAAATTAATTTGAAAATTTTCATTTGATTCTCCTGCAAACTTCTTACGTTTCGTATTACGACAGTTTTCTTAGGGACATGAACTTGAATTCAGGTGTGATCACCTTTTCCTCGGTCCCCTTATATATAAATAATAATTGAGGGCGCAGGTAGCTCAGTGGTATGCGTGTTTGTCTTCTGAGCTCAAGATCGTGGTTTCGAAACCCGACCGAGGCCCTCATTTTATTTTATCTGGGAGGTCAAATAAACTTAAGCACGCCGTCCTTCGGATGGGACGTTAAGCGATGGTCCCGAGCCTGTACTATGTCAGGTACTCGTTAAAGACCCCTATCCTAGGTGAATAAAAATTTAGGGTAGGCAAAATTTAGGACTCCCATAGTAGAGTCGGGCTCATGTCCACCAGAGTGACGAAAGAGCGCTCTGGTAGTAGGCGATATGACCTCGTAGTTACAGCCCGGGCATGAGTCATATTAACTAACTATAAATCTAATTTGGTTTGTGTAAATTCTGAATTCATATATAATATATTTATCACAGCATCACTTCTCCCATTTATTTTTTTTCCTTTTTTAAACTGTTTGAATGTGTAGGTCGACTCTATGTTCCATAAAATGAAGATTCTGATTGACAGAAGGAACGTTAACAGAAAGAACAGATGTATTATCGATACTGATGATGGGAGTGCTTCCTGAAACGTCTGTAATTCCTAATTTTTAAAAAAGCACCAAAAAAAAGAGTGAAGTTATTGTGAACTATGCCTGGGCTTTATTAACTCATATCGCCTACTACCAGAACGCCCTTTCGTCACTCTGGTGAACATGAGCCCGAATATACTGTGGGAGTCGTACATTTTGCCTACTCTAAATTCACCTAGGGTAAGGGGTCTTTAACGAGTAGCTGACATCGTATTTCCTCAGAAGGATGGCGTGCTCAAGGTTTTTCCACTGCTCATATTAAAAACAAGGGCCTGGGCTGAGTTTCGAACCCACGATCATGAGAAATGGAAAAATGCAGTGACAAATATATCATTTGAGGAGTTTGGAGCCAGAGCGGACCAACTAGTTGAAACTGAACAGGTAGAAAATGGCAATTGAAAATTGAGTACATTTTGTTTATCTCCATAAATGGGCCCCAAATATTTATTTATATTTGAAATTTTAGAATAGTATTGGATGAGTGATCCCTTTTTGTGTTCTATAAAGTTTTTGAAGGCCGTATGATCCATTGTGAGTTTGAAAATATATGCAGAAAATACTTGTGGACTAAATTTAAAGTGCTACTATCTATCACTGAAGTGAAGAAACTAAGTGATCCACACTGGTTTTGAAAAAGGGAATCTATGCCAACATCAGGATGGTAATAACTCATTTTTCGAAAAATTGTGGGTTGGTCCGCTCTGGCTCCAAACTCCTCATTTATAAATGTGTTTCTCATTACTTCATATATACTCCCTGAAATCTTACAATTTTAGCTCCTAATAATTTTTTGCTTGAAAAAAAAAAAAAAAAAAACTAAAAAAACTTTTAAATTTCTCTTTACAGGCCTGAATCAAGTAAAAAATCGGATTCTCCAAAACGTTGAAGAAGATTCTTACAAACAACGGCTGTGATCCTTACAGTATACTTCTCTAGCTTGTAAACTAATTTTGTATATTTATACCAATGTCTAGTAGGAGATAGAAGTACCTGCAAGTTGAAAACAAAGTCAATTTTATATCTGACTTAATAACAAATAAGAAAAAAAAAAAAAAATTCGCTTCGTGAATTTTAACACAATTTAGTTAATTTCTATATAACTATATTTTCGTATTGAACAATTTTACCAAAGAGTTTAATTGTTAATAGTTTAATTGTTAATCATTGAGTTTTTTTAGACAAATCTATCAAATAGTTTAGTTTTTATGTTAATATATATATTAAATGTATTTATTTGTTATAAAACAAACAGAACCAAAAATATCTTGTCTTCCTTATAATAAATGATATTTGTTGAACTATTCTATTTATTTATAAATAAATAAATTCAGAGGTATGTATACCTCTGATCCATAAAAAACATTCTTGACAAAAATATAATACAATAAAAAATGTGGTTTTGATAAATATATCTGGTAAAGCAACGAAAAAAAAATGTTATCCTTAGGAATTTTTTAAACGGAAAACGATTTATAATCTATGAAAGGTAACAAAATACACGTTATGGGATCACTTTGCTTATTATGTTTTTTTTCAAGAACGGTTAATCTGCGGTCTATAGTCCCGTTTAGACTTTTGGCCTAGAAACCTCCTTAGTCGGTTATGATGAGGTCTGACACAAATCTAATTGTGCTCCGACAGTCAATGTGATGGGTTTTTTCTTAATGTTATCAAAACAAACTTGTTATTGATATTGATACAAGGTGAACACTAATGTTTATTCTCAAAAAAGATTTGAACATTTTAAAAATCCAAAATCATGACAAGCCTTGCAGGAAACAAGAAACTTTTAAATGGCTGTCCTGGAAAATCTATTATTTTTTGAGTTGTGTCACTGTTCTTGTGCACCAACGACTGGTTAAGGGACTGAGAAAGGACCTTAGTATGTTTAATACTTTCACCAGAAAGGAAATACAAAGGATTCAAGAGAAAAATATAACCAGGAGTGCTTTTTATTTTTCAAAAAATATATATTTATTTAATTTACATACAATAATAGTTAATATACAAAAATCATAGTTTCATACAATTATATAATAATTGAGCAATAGAAAATAGGTCAAGAACTGAGGCCGAGCACTCCTAATGAAGGACTTCATAGTGGGGAGTTAAGGCGCAGGCGTTCCCATCGCCATTGCATCTACTCAGGACTCTCACCTCTGACTCCTATCTCCAAGGTGTCCCATAAAACTTTCAATATCAAACCATTAAATAACCGCTTATTAATCACAAAATAACTATTTATTTATTAATAGGTAGTGCAATGAAAAGTAGAAAAAAATAGTTTTTTAATTATTGATTCAATAATGTAGTTATTGAGACTCATGCCCGGTCTACTATCAGAGCGCTCTTTCGTCACTCTGGTGGACATGAGCCTGACTCTACATTGGGAGTTCTAAATTTTGCCTATCTAGGTTAATTTATTTAGGATAGCAGTCCTTAACGAATACCTGACATCGTAGAAGCTCGGGACCATCGCTTAACGTCCCATATGAAGAACGGATGAGTTTCCAAAAGAAGTTTTCCTTTCATAATTTTAATTTTCATAAAGCGAAATCTGTATTAATTGTAAATTAAAAAACCGCCAAATAGAGGTGTGTGGGTTTCTCTGGAACGTCACCATTTTTTATTTTTAAAATATTTTCAAATTTATATTTAAAATCTACTCGAGGTCTGTTCAGATATAACAAATTATAGTTTCTCGATCCCCCCTTCCCCCCCCCCCCCCCCCCTTGAGACAGATACATTTTTAAAACAATACTCAAGGAGGCTTTGCATTAGCCTAGTTGATGTTATATAAACTTCGTTAATAATGATTTGCTAAGCTCGAGATCGCGGGTTTGAAACCCGCCTGAGGCCCTTAGTTTATTTAATCCAAGATGTAAAATAAACTTAAGGGACGTTAAGCAATGGTCCCGACCCTGTATGATGTCAGGTACTCGTTAACGTCGTAAAGTCGGGCTCATGTCCACCGGAGTGACGAAAGAGCGCTCTGGTAGTAGGCGATATGACCTCATAGTTAAAGCCCGGGCATGAGTCATAATAAATAACTATAAACTTGAACACATGGGAAATGAAGCAGTTCCGGAGATACTGACAGACATGTAATGTTACTTTTGATAATGCTGTTTGAAATATTCCCACAAGAAGATAGCTCCAGAAACATGAACGTTCAACGATCTCACTAGGCCTGCCTGGGGTATCTCAACACATTGATCCATCAGCGATATAAGATTGGCAGGAATACCCTCCCGTTCATTTCTGTAAAAAAAAAACAAAAAAAAAAAAAAGCGTATGAGTTATTCACGAGAATTGATGTGTAAACTTTAGTTTCAAAAATTTGTTTTATAATGTTACAGTAAGAAAAGTAGTATGATGAATTAAACTTTCAAATTTATTATTCCACAATTTCTTTTATACATGAAATTATAGGTTTGTGATAGCTAAAATAATTAATTTTTTTTAGGTTTACACTGCTATATTATTTTCTTTTACCACAAATTTAAGCAACCGAAGCATCTTAACCTAAAAGTTTCTTACCGAAAGATCATTTTATAGTTCATAATATTGACATTTTAGTTAAATTCACTACAACGGTAAATATAATCAAAAATGTAAAAATACAATGTTATAGGTTAGGTTAGGTTTTATGACTCATGCCCGGGCTTTAACTACGAGGTCATATCGCCTACTACCAGAGCGCTCTATCGTCACTCTGGTGGACATGAGCCCGACTCTACTGTGGGAGTCCTAAATTTTGCCTACCCTAAATTTTTATTCACCTAGGGCAGGGGTCTTTAACGAGTACCTGACATCGTACAGGCTCGGGACCATCGCTTAACGTCCCATCCGAAGGACGGCGTGCTTAAGTTTATTTTACCTCCCAGATAAAATAAACTAAGGGCCTCGGTCGGGCTACGAACCCACAACCTCGAGCTCAGAAGTCAAGCACGCATACCACTGAGCTACCGGCGCCCTCAATGTTATATATATTCATTCATATGTGACAAAATATATTACACGATAATACGGTCGAAATATATTACACTTTCTTCGATGATCACAACATTAAAAGTACCACATAAAAGTAGAACATAAAAAGTCAAACGCAGTAGAAATATATTACCGACTTTCTTATTCCATTAACGTAGAAATTCTCAAAAACAGCTGACATCACAGATAAAGAAGTGTGTAGTTGTGTGTGTGCGCTGCGCGCGCAACCGTCCGACACACTTACACATGCACATACCGAGAGCTAAGGTGTTTACACATGAAACAATTTGTTTATTATAAAACTAATTTTTTTATGGTCCTTGACTAACTAATTGATTAGAATATTCTGCATTTTCCCGAAAAATCCTGGAAAGCTAACCTTCCATACTCAACGCATAATTATTGACGAGTATCCACTGCTTTTTTTTCATGCCGAAAACCGTCTTGAAATACATTTTTTTTAAGACGTTTCTTGATTTACGCAACAACGCTTACTCCTACCGAAAAATTGGTTCCTTCTCATATTTGAGATAGGACTAATACCACCAAAATTATCGCACAGGGTTCCGTCAAGGTTTTCTCACTTCCCTCGGTTGGGTTCCGAACCCGCAATCTTGAGCTCAGTAAGCAAGCATGTTACATATGAGCTAACGGCGCCCACTGACATGTATAATATGTACCTAGATAACATATGATAAGAAGTCAGCACTTTTTTAGGTTACAGTGTACAGTATACTTTCCTGTGCTATTGGTAAATACCACTTTGTTGGCTTCAACTACAAGGTCATATTGTCTACTATCAGAGTGCTCTTTCGTCGCTCTAGTGGACATGAGCCCGACTCTACTATGGGAGTTCGAAATGTTGCCTACCTAGATTTATTTCATCTAGGATAGAGGTCTTTAGCGAGTATCTGACATTGTACAGACTGAGAACCATCGCTTAACGTCCCATTCGAAGAACGGCGTGCTCAGATAACAAACCCAAGGGCCTTGACCGGGCCTCGAACCCGCGATATTGAGATAATTTTTAGTGGAAATGGAAAGAAAATACAGTGAACTTCGTAAAAAAACATTTGGACAACTCCTCCTCCGGTTGAAAGCGAAGTAAGATTCGTTGTTTGTTAACCTGAGAAAAAACTGTTACGAGTCCCCTCTCATTAAAACAATTTACAGAAATGGCGGACCATATAATAGAACAAGACCAAATATATATGAAGAAATGAAACAAAAGGCTTAATGACATTCTTACCCAAGTAATAAGACACATTTTTCTGGAAATGTGAAATTTTTGAGATTAACACTGCCAGTTGACTGTTCTGCGCCTATCAGCTTATAACCAAGAGACTTGATATCTTCCAAATATTTTTTAACGTCATGAGGCTTCACCTGGAAATTAAAAATATTTACATCAATAGAAAACAGTTAAAAAAAACCTTGATGTTTTTGGTTGAAAATAATTTTAAATTGAAATTATAAAATTGTCCATGTAAATTTATAAGGGAAAAGTAATATATAAATGAAATGATTGGTTTATGGTCACTAAAGTAAGAAACACAAATTTTAGACTCAAATTTTTCTACGAATCTTGCAAAAACAGCATCTATAGTTGTGCCACGTTTATGTTGATAATCTCTTGTTGTAGTTAACTTTCAATCATTAACCATTCTCAGTTTAAATGTGTCACAAAGAACATTAATCAATGGCTTAGCCCTCTCTTCTGCAAAAATAGAACTGAAATCTCCAGCCAAAATCAAAGGTCGTATTCAATGATTGAGGAGTCATATTTATAGATATAAAGCCCGCCAAGATTCCCTCCCCTCCCCTCCCTAATGCCGGTCGGCAGAGTCGGGGAGGGGAGAGTGAAACTTTCGTTGCCACTTCCGTGTTGTAACGCTTTTACCAACTCACTGCCACTGAGACGTGCCGTTGATCCGCTGCAATAAGAACTTTAGGTTACATTCTCTATTTGGGTTCTTCATTATAAAGGTTTCATAGTTTTCGACTTAAGAACAGATATATGTACCTTATATATTTATAGTTAGTTATTATGGCCCGGGCTTTAACTATGAGGTCATATCGCCTACTAACAACTAGCGCTCTCTCGTCACTCTGGTGGACTTGAGCCCTTATATATTTATTAACAACTTTTACTTCCCTAGCTATACGAAGTATACGGGAAATTATGTAATCGGGTAGAAATTCGAAAAATCAAAAAAAATTTCGTATCGACACATTTTATATGTGTATCCAGAATCCTATAAAGACAACACCTATTGATTTTCAGCCAGATCGTTCTGACTGTCTATGTAATGAATGTATCGAAGTGAAATTCCATATTTAGGAGGACAATACCTGTCAAATTTCACCGATACTGGCCGAAGGAAAGGGGCGTTCAGGGGAGGGGGCTCAACTCAAAAACCCTGATAACTGCCGATGTAATGAATTTATCGACACAAAATTTAGTATGAAAATTTTGAAGCTCCTATGTAAGTGAACTATTGAATATTAGCAAGATATTGTTTATTTTTTATTAAACTGTCCTTTGTATAATAATATTAGAGGAAGATATTTATCTAAATATATTAAAAACTCTGATGAAGACGAAAGTAATATTATTAGAATATTAGAGATTGTTTCTATGGAGCAAATTAATGATGTCTATTACTATATTCTAAATGCTATTAACTTAAAAAAACAAACATTATAAAAAAAAAAGATAATGTGAAATGAATTTTAAAGTTGGATTTCTCATATTAAGTTTTTGTTAAATATTTATTATTTACAGTTTAAGTACAAAGTGGTTTGACTTAATGTTTATTAGTTTGGTTTTTTTTTTTATTTTATTTTTTTTATTTAAAGTTATTATCATATGTATATGTGTATGTATGTATAAAAAAGTGTATATTTTTCTGATTTGCTTATAAAATTTATTAAGTGTGAAATTCTTACTTTACTATTATATAAAATGTATATTCAAATTGTAACCCAACTCTCTACAATAAGCCTTAATAGGCTTCAATGTAGTACAGTGGAATCCGCTTATTAACAATTCGCTTAATAGGAATATCCGCACATTAGCATCAAAACACGCTGGAACGGACCGGATCGGCAAAATACAGTGAGTTTTGTCCGCTTATTAGCAATGAATGTCCGGTTTAAGGGTTCAATTATGAACGCAGAATGAGGTTTCGAGATAGGAAAATAGGATGTTTCTCGGAAGGTCGGTTTTCGGGGAAAAATAACACTTGCGTAAACAGTTTTAGTTTCTGACTATTCTCTAAAAAACGGAAAAAGTAAAGCCATAATTACATAATTCTCAGAAGACTTTGATTTTTGAACCGAACCCCCGCGAGTTTTAAACAGTAAGCTATTCAGTTGTACTCGGGTCATTGTGAAGTGCGTGTTGTTTGTTAAAAACATTATGGTCAGACCTTTGCCGATCATTATAGATACGAGGAGTACATTCGAAACATGCTTTCGAACGATCTAAGACAAAGTAAAATCGACAAATATTTTTCAAAACCTTAACTTTTTACTGTAAATATGTATATAATACATTTTATGTTTCTTTATTGACGATTTTTTGACCTACTTTGTTCGTATTATGTACCTCGATTTGTTAAATACATTTCATGGGAAAATTTTCATGCCTACCTAATTTGTATATTTTTCTTTCCCCTCCCCCAATCCGTTTATTAGAATCGTCCGTTTATTAGGTTCCGATGTGATTCTAATAAGCGGATTCCACTGTAATAAATAAATTAAAAAAAAAATATTGAATATTAGCGCAAAGAGGCGACTGGTTGTGGAGGGGGAGCGAAGTGATTCTTGATGTGGAATAGTTCATTATTAAAGTGTAATTTAAAAAATAAAAAAACATTACTTCCATGATGTTAATATGTCGTTCAGCGGTCAAACTCAAACTTTGGAACTCTTTGTCTTTGGTTAAATCGAAATTGGAGAGAACCAGTTGTTTGGCACCAAGTACTTCGCAGGTTCTGCTCAGACCGCCCAGGTTGGACGGTTTGTCTATCAAGGAGGCCAACAGAATGAGTCCTTTGGAGCTGCTCGCTTTGGCGTTTCCATCAATATCCGACTCCAAACCCTTCCAGGGTACAAATTTCTTTTGAACACTCACACTCAATGTATCGTCAGAATTGGCGGTGGAATCTATAATATATAAAAACTATATTATACACATTGTAAGTTGAACCAATTATGTTTTTCAGTAGGTCATTCCAGGTTTGTATTGTTGATATAGAATGCTCCAAGCATTTTTTTTTAGCCTTATATAGGATGCATATTAGCCATGTCTCTTATATAGGTGTTATCTAGTTAGTTACATCAATGGCCCCGGAAGGGAGTTCTATCAAGGAAATAAAACTCACTCCAGGGCGGGATTCGAACCCGCAAACTATGGTCAGACCTAAGTCCTACGTTCTAGGGATGTAAAACTATCGATAGTTGACGTTACGGATAGTTTCGATACTATCGATACTTTATATTTCTGGGATCCACTGAATTGAAGGAAAGTTACTGTTCTTGTAGCGTACTTTGTTGTTTTGAACTGAAAAATGAGTCAAACGAAAGTCCGATATGGACTTACCCACATTAATATATTTAAAATAGAAGGTTTAGGATCTCGGCCGTTTCCATAGTCGGCCATTGCTTCTAGAATGTTCCATTTAATCTAGTTGGTCCATTCGCTCTACAAACCTCTTATTTGAGTCCATATGGTTCCACTACTTACACACAATTTTAACATTACATATATACATCATTATTGTACATATTACATATCCCAACATATACATATAGCATCTAAATTTAGTATTACGCACTATTTGTTATGTCATACATAAACATCCCCCAACCCATAGGTCCGCGAGTGTCAGGGAACTAGGTGCAGGACAAGACACACGTACATTATATACATATATATGGTGACAAGCGTAATCGGTTCAAGGGAAGGGGGGCTCGACTCAAATATCCTAATAACTGCCTGTGTCGACACATAATATAATATGAGTATTGAGGCGCCACTATGTAAGTCAAATTGGCTTTGGAGGAAGAGCAAAAACGTAATTAATTCGTAGTGGGGAAGTACATCCGGTGATTCACCGACGAATTTTTAAATTATTTTATTGTTGTTATTCATCTAAAAGTTTGTTTTGAATCAAGTTAAATATTTTATGCGGCTCCAGTTCAGCACAAAAAAACAAACAATAACTGCAATAACGCATTTATGCAAATCCAAAACTCCATAAGGACGACACGTAACTTTTTTCAGTCAAATATAAGGACAATAAGGACGTATCGATACGAAATTTTCTATGTGGGTCCAGGACCCAATGAGGACAGCACCAGTCGATTTTCATCGAATGTTTCCTGCTTTCTCCCCACAAATTATTAACATGAATATATTTTTAAGTTATTCTTTTTCATTTAAATTGTTGTTTCACCTACATTTTTATAATATTATAAATATTTGCTTACCTGGTGTTCTTATAACCCACAGAGGTGCAGAATACCCATCCAAAGTTTTATCTTCAGCCATTAAGTTTTCAAAACATTTCAAAGCTTTAAAACAATGTATAATCGTTTTGTGAGGGATCCATTCCTCAGAAGACAGCTTGGAAAGTCGAGGTAGGTCCCAGTATACTGTCTGTAAAAATAGAAAATCTATTAAATAAATGTATCTTTTGTAAGAAACTTATATATATATATACAAATAATATATCTGAATTTATAAACTTCCGAATATCCGAAACGTCTAATTCCTAGGGCATAAAGACCAAAAAGATAAATGGGAGAAATGTGGAACTATGATAAATATATTATATAGTTAGTGGGACGTTTTACATGTAAAGATGTCCTAAGTATCTATTTTTCAACATTTTTTTAAAAAGCTTTGTGTAAAAAAATTATTTATAAAAGGTTTTATAGACGTTTTGAATAATTTAAATGCGTTGGAATGATCCCATCGCCCGATTGGCTGGAATTTTCAAGAGCTTCAAACGCAGATTTTCACCATTTTTTTATTGTTATCCAACTATTAAATATTGTTAACTATTATAATATAATATTTAGTTAACAATATTTAATAGTTAGATAACTTATATTATATAACCAAGCTACTGCAGCAGTGAGTTTTGTCACTTCTGATGTAGGTCGGAACTACATGATTTGTAGCGACTCCATCTCCGCTCTTCAGGGTATCCAACAGCTTAACAGCCGCTGCCCCCTTGTATATAAAATACAAAAACTTCTTGGAAATTGCATAAGTGATAAAAAGCAGGTGGTTTTTTGCTGGATTCCCTCACACGTATCGAAGGAACCATACAGCGGATAGAATGGCAAAGGAAGCAGCGCTGCCTGGAGAAGGAAGAATGGTAACGACAATACCAGACCTAAAGAACTGCCTACGTCACAAAATAAAAGAGAGCTGGGCCTCTTTGTGGATCAACATGGAACTAACAAATAAACTTAGGTCCATCAAATCAAATATCGATAAATGGCAAAGTTCCGAAAGGCAGAATAGGCAGGTGTGTTTGATGTGGCTACGTGTAGGCCACACTCGCCTAACCCATGGCCACCTCATAAACAGTGTGGCAGCCCCGGGCTGTGGCAGGTGTGGGGCCTGGACTCTCACAGTAAGCCACATCCTGGAGGAGTGCCCTGGATATGAGGAAATACTAAAGGCCGTGGCTTTGCGAACAAGAGACCTACATGAGATGCTCGGAGACGACAACTCGTCTATCGAAGCCGTCCTAAGCTCAATGAAGACAAGTCACCTCATTGAATTCATTTAATCAAGTGTACGGCGTCAAAAATCTATGACAAAAATCTATCATTGGATGCCGATAAATAAAACTATTCTATTCTATTATATAACATAAATAAAAACGAAAGAATATTTATACAAGCTTAAGAAAAAAATAATACCTTCAACGTAAAATGTTTCATTGGATCAAATGCATCAAAATAAAAATCTGATAGCATTTTCTTAGCATTCATTAGCATATTTCCTTGTTCTTGAACTTTCCACTGATTTGTCATTATTATACTGTATTTTTCTGCTATATTATCACTCAGAGGCCAAATTTTGCTTAATACAACCTTTTTGTAGATAAAAAATATATATAAATATAATGTACAATCAAATAAAATAAACTTTTTTTTTTGAAAATAATTATTAGCTAAACAATTTTTTTTTAAATACCTTACTTGAGCATAGAGTCGCAGAGTAAAATTTTGAGCCATACACCATGGGAAAACATTTTGAACAAGTTGATCAAGAAATTCTTCATTTTTCAATGCCGTTGCTAAATGGTAAGCTATTGACATAAAACTACACAAAGAACCCAATCTTTGATTTCCTGCCTGAACAAAATAAAGAATGTACATTATAAATAAATTAAAAAAAAAAAAATTTAAGGAGTAGTCAAGGTCCACGCCGTAGATTTTCCGTGAAAACGTCGGGATAAAGTCATTTTTTATTTTCTTTTCGATGCTGCCGTAGCTCTTGCATTTGCTCGGCACTGGACGTTTTAGGTTTTTTAAATTCCTTTTGATGCGAGCTTTCATCTGATTTGCGTTTTCTATAATTCCGCGCATATTTACGATACATATGAGACATCTTTAATTTTTTTTCAATTTTCAATTTAATACAGATTTTTACATATATTTCAGCGAATATTTTTATTGTTTCACTTTGAGGCCTTGTAGTGCTCCTCAATCTCTTTTCAATGACAGCCGAATCAACGTCCTATCTAAACGCGTTATCACGCTACACTAATTTCTAATTTTACACAACGCTAATTCGCAACAATCATCCGCCGGTGCCCACATTAGTCCGATAAAGTCACAGGCAAAACAAACACTGCACAACTAACACGTACAGACATGCTCTATCCATTGTTATCGCATTATTAGTCTCGTAGTTATTATCGATTGAAATCTGACGGTATTTTGTAACACAAGAAAGTTTGACCGGCTATCACTGTGCTTAACTAGCGAATAGACGTTTTCACGTCAATAAATAAATTATAATAGATAAGTTGTGACATCGGTAGTTGACGGGTAAATACCAACAGCGTAAAAATATGATATTTAAAAAAAGAATATTAGCAATAAATATAAATGAGTTAAACAGTAGACACTGTACATAGCGGTGGCTCAGTGGTATGCGTGCTTGCCATCTGAGCTCAAGATCGTGGGTTCGAAACCCGACCGAGGCCCTTAGTTTATTTGATCTGGGAGGTTAAATAAACTTAAGCACGCCGTCCTTCGGATGGGACATTAAGCGATGGTCCCGAGCCTGTACGATGTCAGGTACTCGTTAAAGACCCCTGCCCTAGGTGAATAAAAAAATTGGATAGGATAAATTTAGGACTCCGACAGTAGAGTCGGACTCATGTCCACCAGAGTGACGAAAGAGCGCTCTGGTAGTAGGCGATATGACCTCGTAGTTAAAGCCTGGGCATGAGTCATAAAACCTAAACCTATATAGCGTGGGTTGAGGGGTTAGACTGATCAGGTGAGCGATACGCCCCAACCTTGTCCCCCATCTCGCTAAAACGAAAATGTCTTTCATATTGATTTAGTAACTTAGTCACGTAGAATCAATTAACTGAGAAAACATGAAATAATTCTTTCTGTCTTAAAGTTCTCTCTAAATGTTATTCCGGGATGTTTTGGAATCAAGTCGGAAAAGATTTCATTGAAAACTCCGCATCGAATTTTTGATCCGATTACATAACTTTCCCCATGCATCGTATAACTGGTAAAGTAAAAATTATATTTCAAAGCTATTCGTACAAGTGATGCAGATCAGTGATCCAACACGCTGGTTGAAATAAACAAATTAATGTTGTCAAAATCTCTGCCTCTGTTTAATAAGTAAGTACAAGCCTTACAACGGATATGACTGTATTAAAATTGACAACTATGACATCCAAAATAAACACTTTAGTTTACAAGCTTAAAACTTGAGGATAACTTCCCACTAGGGATTCGCAAATTTGGAATACTTACTTCTTCAAATATGTTCCAAAAATTGTTGACTATTGGTGGATAATGTAAACAGAATCGAAGAAATAGCCATTCGAGCATATAACGAACACTCGGCTGTTGGTTGTCTCCTTTGAGGGATTCGAACGTCCAATTAAATACAGCATCAATTGTGGGCTTTATAAAACATAAAAATATTATACAGAATAAAAATATTTATAAAAATAATTATAAGGCGAATAAATTTTGCGGATAGCTAAGTGTCGCTTTGGCTTGACAAGGCCAATTGTGGAATAGGCATTTGAAAAATAAATTCGATTTATTTATTACAAAAATGTCTCCGTTTCTCAAGTAGAAGTCACGTCTACCTTGGAGGTTGGTATAAGAAAGCCGAAGAAAAGAGAAAACTTTGTGATTCTTTCTGAAAGCGAAACATTTTTTGGGATTTCAAAAATGCTTTAATAACTTTGCGTTCCAGGTCGCGAGGAAGCTTTGCGCAGACTTGGCAAACATGGTTTTCAAGTGTTTTCCTTAGAAACGAGAATTTCTTTTGTCAATAGACCGTTGAACCGACTTTAAAAAGTTTTGGAATACAATAATAAAAAGAAAAACAATTTTTATTAAACTAGCAATCATTTAAAAATAAATATTACCTGGAACTATATATTTCTTATTAAACATTCTTTGGTAAATCCTAAATTGAAAGTAGGGCATCGAGCGTTCCTGAGGGAAGCGATATGGACACTGCGATGCCGCAAGCACTTTAACGAGAATGGGGCCTTATCATCCCAAAGCGATATATTATTGTATAGAACTTTAAAAAATGCGTACCTGAAAGTCGTTGATATAATTATTGTTAATATAAAATTCCAAAATAATGATAGCTTGAAGTATTTTATGCTTTTTCCGATGAACTGCTGAATTGTTGAAGTATCTTTTATTATTTTTTGTTAAACTGTGATCCATTTGTATCAGTTCCTGAATCACTGATATAACCAACTGGTCCCTGTCTTGTTTATTGGTCACTGAAAGTAGAATATTTAGGGAGAGAAGTCTCACGTCCAGGTCGGTTCTCCAGGCTATGCTATTTAAATCAGGTGAAATATATAAATATTTAAGATGAAACAGAAATACTTGACCATTTTTTAATACTAGTATATATATCAAGAAAAAATCGTCGGTGAATCATCATACTTAAATTTAAGTTTAAAGGACAATATAATACTTAAATTACATACTGATCAATTTCTTCTTTCTCAGTATACATTGTATCGGCTTCCTGTCGTGATATTATATATCTTAGAATATTATCTTCATATCTACGGGAAAATAAACAAATATAGATACAAATATATATAGATACATATTATTTGTTACTCGTAATGATAACATACCTCTTGTCTTTCGTCAAAATTGGATGAAACACTAAACCTTTGACTATTATTCTAGAAAAATATTTGACTGATGTTGATAATTTCTGTAGTTGAGTGAAAAGCAATGTAACTAATCCCGTAACTTCACAACCAATCTCCATTAAACTATCAGCATACTAAAAAATAAAATAAAAAAGTTATTAAATAGCTCTGTAGGCTTATTTTTTTTACTATGTTTAAATTATATAGTTTTATTTAGGAACATACTAAAACATAATTTGGAGGGTTTGAAAGTGTAGCACTTCCACTCCTACTGTTGAAAAAAAATTGTCGGTGAATCACCGTCAATTTAATTCCCCACAATGACATAATCAATCACGTTTTTGCTCCCTATATAAAACCGTTTGAGCTAGAAATCAAAAGTTGACTTACATAAACGGCTTCTAAATACTTGTATTACATTTAGTATTGATACATTCTTTACATCGGCAGTTATTAGGTTTTTCTAGTTGAGCCCCCTCCCCTGAACCCCCACTCCTCTTCGGCAGCTTTCGCTGAAAATTAATAGGTTCCTTATTGGGTTCTGGATACACTATGTAATTTTGTATCGAAACATTGATTCTGTATATATATATTTTTTTCATTTTTGTTTTCAGGGGCTGTAAAATATAATGAAAAAATTGAATTTTGAAGTAAGAGTGGGGGACAAGTGAAACACAGTTTTGGTCCTCTCCCCCACAGCTGCTATATTCTGGAGACTTTCGATTTTTGTTGATTTGAGAAATTTAAATAAATATTTGATAATTATAAAAGCCCCTTTTAAACTTTTAAAGACGAAAATTTGTTCAGTTGGATTTTCTCCCAATATCCCCCGAAAAAATTCCCTTATTTGACTGGACTAATTTAACGTAAATTGTTCAAGATAGTTATACTTGGATTATTTCAGGGGGTCTGTAAGCAATAAATACCGCCCTCTCGTTTTATTATATTTTATTGATTACAATCATGTAGTCTTTTTTCACCATATAAACCCAAAATTTTGTGTTCTTAAAGATATATTTATAAGAGAAACTATCCTCATTTATAATATACTTTAAAGCCTAAAGAAAAAGAGAATAATAATAACAAATATACTCACATCAAATAAGCAAGAATGGAGGGCTGTTTTTTCTGTAATTGATTCTTGAAATGTCATTGAAATCCACATCTCAACACTTTTCCAAAATAGATCACTTTTTCGTAGTTCAAAACAAGCTTCCCAAGATTCACGAATAAACCTTATAATTTCTTCTACACTTTGATTTAATGGTAACAAAAATTTAAACGCTTTTAATATTGACTCTAAAACAATTGTTCCCCCTTTTTGTATTCCATCAAACCCAGTCTCAGTTATTTTGTCAATTGAAAATAATATTAATTTTTTTTCTAAAAATTCTGAATTATTGGATACATAAATTCCAAAAATATTCCATAAAATGTTGATAATTTCTGAATGTAATTTACCTCTTTCACATTTAGGCTGGCCAATCTGAGAGGATTTTCTTACCAATGATTGATCAAGTAGTCTTTTTCTTAAAATTATTCCTTCAACATTTTCTTCAAATGCAGACATTCTAGATGTTTTATCTTCATAACGTAGTAACATTTTATAATGCAAAAAAATAACATTAACTGAAAAATATTCTGTCGTTAATTGTAAGTCATTTTTATCTAATAATTGAAAAGCCTTCTCGCACATTTTTGAAGAACTTTCTAAAGAAATTGTATGAATATTATAAAAACATTTTAGGGACTGAATATATAAAATAATTTTTGCTTCATTTGAATTCCCTGTTAAAAATTCTCCCTTAATATAATCCAACAAATTGTCCATTTTACCATCAATGTTACTGAGTAAATCATTTTTCATTATATCATTTGGTTCATGAAATTCTATTAGATATGTTAGGTATAATAGGCAGGAATCCTGAATTGTGTGTGAAGAATATGGCCGCTTTGAACAATGTATAAACTGATCCAAAATCGGTTCAAGAAAAATTTGGGAAACATTGTCCAGTACTTCAGTGTCGACGAATAAGACTGTTACAAGAGCTGAAGTGTATAGTTGATACGAAGCAGGCGATTCAAATATTCTAGAAGAATATATTCTGGCTATTTCGTTGGTGTTTTCTCGAATTAAATATTTCTTGATAAATTGAACACAATTATTCCACATATGTGTACCTCTTTTTAAACATTTCTTTGAATCAAAAGAGCTCAAAATGTCTATCACACTTGAAAATGTCATTTGCTCATTAGCTAAACAAAATATACAATTTAATAATCTGTTTTGTATAGCAGTTCGCAAAAAAAGGCACTGTTTATGTCTTATATCGCACACAATTTTCTTAATATTGTCAACACAATTCAATCCCCATGATGGACAAAGTTGAACTTTTGAAAGTGCGTCCATAATATAAAATAATGGTATATGTTTAAATTGTTTTTGGACCAAAATATCTAGTACTAATTCAAAAATAACTTCATGAAAGTCTGAAGTAGATACAGAAATAAACCATTTTTCGATAAATGTTAATGTTGCAGTTCTTGTTTCATATTCATCACATGAATTGTACAAAAATGTATTGTTTAAAGATTCAATAAAACAAGACAGTAAAATATTGAATTTATGATATTTAGCTACATAAATGATATCTATATTTGTGACTGTTGTCAATGCCCACTTGAGAACATTCACTGAAGGGTGGGTTAATAGTCGAATAAATACAGGAAAAATCCAAGAATGTCCAAAATGAATTTTCTTCATTGACATAGAAATTTCAATAGCTTCATTTATTTTTTTTAACGATGCAGTCACTATATGTTCTTGTTTTTCTTCAGTCACATCAAAAAGTATGAACAAACTATCCCAAAATTTTAAAAGATCTCGCTTTTTATCCGGATCCCAATAAAAACATTCCAACTCAATAACTTTATTAGAGTCTTTAAATGATGTTATCGATGTTCTTAATATATAAAGAGATCTTTTTCTTAATTCTTGATTTTCATGAATTAGTCCATCTTGAATAATTTCCCAAAATAAATTCTTATAATATAACGAATAATTTGAAGATACATGCAAATCCATCAATACGGTTAGAATTATAAAAATGTTTTCCAATTTTTGTGGATAAAATTTGTCTATACAAAACCAAAGATTATCTAACATTTCAACTTGAAGAGACAAAATTTTCGGAAGAATAAACTGTCCAAGAGCTATACAATGTTCAGAAGATAATTCAAAATACAATTCAATTAGGTACTGTGTATAACTTTCTGGAATAATAAACCTGCTACAAATTTCATTTGTATGTTGTTTTAATGTAAAACTGCACAGTTTATCTAGAATTTTGAAAGAATTGCGCAGACATCTGGAATAATGAGGCTCACTCTTTTCTAAAACAAGTTTAAGAAGTTTGATTTTCGTTAAATTAAGCATATCATCAAAAACTTTCTGACTATCATCATGTGGCAAGCAGCTAAGGGAAATTTCTAATATATCTGTCAAAGAATTTTCATATGAAGTGCAATTTTTTTCTTCATCCAAAAGCCAAGAAGTACAAAAGTTAACAACTTCCAGATAATCGGTGTATAACAATGTTTGTTTAATGTATAACTTATACAATAACAAGTAATGTAACGCTTGTAGTTTCTTTTTGATTAATTCTTCATTCAAATCTTTTGATTTAAGTGAATTCACCAACTCAATAATACCGTCATTTTTCAAATGAACAAAGTTAGAGAAAGCCTCAAAAATATCATCTAATGCTACAAGCATTTTTGGTATATTATAAAATACTTTATGTTATAAAAATGTTAAATACATAAATTTTACCATACTTGACCATAATCAACAAAGAGAAATAACATGGTAAAACATTTTTTTCCATAAGGTGAAAAATGGAAAAAAATATAAAGCTAACTTGTAAATTACTAGTAATGCACAACTTTAAGTAAGCATATAAGTAGATACTTCGGCCCAAGATGAAAATGAATATTCAAAAGCACTTTTAACATATATGTGAGACATACCGCAAGTAATTAGAAGTTAAACATATGAACACATTTCAAAATACCCCCTCTTTCCCATGTTGCAACCTACTTCATAGGTTACACATGTAATTGTTTGGGTGTGTTGTCTTTCGAAATTAATCAAAATGAATTCAGGAAAACTTTAATTATTGTGAGCTTATTAGCTCTATTAAAAGTGTTATTTTTTTATTATTTTAAGTATGGAGGTGTTTAATCCAAAAAAATTGATTCGTTCAAAGTCAGGTTTAAGGATTGTTGTCACAAACGAAGAATTTAAAAGTCCTTTTGTGATACAAGAGCCTCTTTGGGTCCCTGATAAAGAGGTATTTATTAATTATTAATTCATGTTATATACATAATATAATTGGATGATAAATAATTCTTTGGTATTTATTCCAGGCTTCTAATTGCTTTAATTGTACAACCAAATTTGGATTTACTACAAGGAAGGTAACCAGAACTAAAATTACGTATTATTTGTAATTTTGGTTGTATCTGTATGTATTTGTTTCTAAAATCACGAATATTCTTTTTTTTTAGCATCATTGTCGAAGATGTGGGCAGATATTTTGTAGTTGCTGCTGTCAGAATAAAATTTCACTTCAGAGGATGTGTTTTGTTGATCCTGTTCGTATTTGTATCAAATGTGAGCCCAAAACTAAAGAAGAAAATATGTTTTTTGCTCGACATTTGAAATTGTTAACTAATGGTATGTATATTTTTTAAATATTTTATTATTTGTTGTGTATATCTATGTTTGATGTTTTTCTACAAGTTTGTACTAATCAGTAGCATTTTAAACAACATTAGTTTTTACAATTAATGTGATAGTTTCCCAATTTGGACCTGGTGGGCGGGGTACATAGAGACCATTCTTCAGCTTGCTATTTGGAAAATAAAAAAAAAAGTTCATGACAATCCAAAATGGTTAATTTCCAAGATTTAAAAATGGTTATTTTCCATTTAATTAATAATTCATTTTCCCGTTAAAATTTTTGAAAAATGATTTATGAATCAGTTTTCATATTTAGGTATATGCTTGAAAACCATTTCTAGAATTTTTATAATTTTTTGGAAATGTCAGTATATTGTGCGGTGTATTGAAATTGTATATGGCGAAAATAAGGGAGCATATAATGAAGCCCCTATAGTAAATATCTTTTTTGCATTGTATGGTTCAGAATTTGCTGATCACTACAGAGGAAAATCTTTCATAGGTTTAATGAAGACCAAATTTTTTTGTCTTCGTAACCGGCATATTAGCTTTTCTTCAAAAATGTCTACACTCTTATTTCTCTGAAGGCCATATAATCTTACTAAAGTCTGAAAGGATGTTTCTGCCACCAATTTCCTACACTATTTATCACGTGCTCAGATAGCATTATTTATCCCCTACAGTAAAGCCGGGTTTACACTATGTAGCAAAACAGTTATAAACAGCTAGCAAGGGAACATACATAGCCGGACTGGAAGCGTGTTTTTTGTTGTAGCACAGCTGTCATCCAAAGACGCTTGTAGTTAAATCTCTATTAATCACAATAACTATTTCATTTGTAGGTGCAGTGTTTAAAGTAGATGACGATAAAACTATCCCCACATCCTATCATCTTCTACATTGCAAATTATCGCAAGATCACAGGCTAGTTTTTATTTTTTATATAATTTATGTACTTATAAATTTTCTGTCGTTTTTATGACAATTTTAACACTTAGGTATCTTTTGTTCGATGGTGTTAAAATACCGCCAGTTGATATTAATGAAATTACTTCAGTAAAAATATTTAAGGACACTAAATCAGGTAATAAATTTTTTTAATGTACAACATATGTAGAACATGTTATATATATATTTTTTTTTCAACCCAATAAAAGTTAGGTTTTTAATGATTCAAGGACTTTGACAGAGATGGATCGAGGTAAAAATTTGTGTTTATTTAATTTTCTATTATTTAAATGATCTCTACATATAATTTTTATTTGGGTAGAAAATTTATAAATGAACTTGATTTATTAATTTTAATGTTTTTTATAAAGGTTTGAAGAGTTTGGATTTTTCGTATGCAATTGGAGATGGAGAAAAAAATGTTCGACTGGATATTGCCAATGGGCCGCAAGTGGAAAAAGTGGCATTGAATTGGATACATGCCATAGAACAGGCAAGTTTGAGTTATTACTATGAAATTTGTTCGATATCCACAAAATTTACTATATGGAAAATGTTTTGTATTTTACGTTTGCTATAGAGCAAATGGTACATTATATTATAATGTAAATAGAGGGCGCCGGTAGCTCAGTGGTATGCATGCTTGTCTTCTGAGCTCAAGATCGTGGGTTAAAACCCGACCGAGGCCCTTAGTTTATTTTATCTGGGAGGTAAAATAGACTTAAGCACGCCGTCCTTCGGATGGGACGTTAAGCGATGGTCCCGAGCCTGTACGATGTCAGTTACTCGTTAAAGACCCCCTACCCTAGGTAAATAAAAAATTTGGGGTAGGCAAAATTTAGGACTCTCATAGTAGAGTCGGGCTCATGTCCACCAGAGTGACGAAAGAGCACTCTGGTAGTAGGCGATATGACCTCGTAGTTAAAGCCCAGGCATGAGTCATAAAACCTAACCTAAAATGTAAATACACAATATATTATATTAACTTGGTGGCAAGAATTTGAAGTGAGTTTGGTTCAAAAAATGCAGATATTTAAAATGTCCCTATTTAATGTTTCAGGCATTCGAACTTCTAAATCGAGCCGTGGAGCAGAGAATCTCATGAATGTTTCAGGCATTCGAACTTCTAAATCGAGCCGTGGAGCAGAGAATCTCATGAATGTTTTTATCGTAAGATGTCTTAAGTATTATTTGTTGTCATATTGTGTTTTTAAATATTTTGTTTATTGCATGAATATTATTAGATTTAAGTATTATTATAGTTGTTAAGTTTTATTGAAGTTGTTTTTTTATTATTATTAACCGTGTTGTAAAAGATCGGGATTATAATTTTTTATATTATTCAGATCTGTGAAGATAATCTCACACTGTTTGAATTTCTGAAATTTGAACATAGGTAATTTCTGTCGCCCATTTGCAAAATGAGATATATTCGTTAAGTGGCGTTTACACTGGGGCACATGTATGAGAACATGTATGAGGCAACAAGTCAATAAACAAGTTTTGAAACATCGCCTCATACAACAGCACATACATTTTGTATGAGCTTCAACATTTCCTCATACATTTTGTATGAGCTAAAAAAAGCTCATTCTTTGTCTTGTGTGAGGTGAATGCTTTGATTTGATTGGTCCATGAAGAAAAGGTTATACACAAGGTTACTTTACGTTTTGTTTGTATTAAAAGCGAAATTTTTAATTACCTATAGTTTTTTTTTTATAATAATAATAATTTTTTATAATAGTTATAATAATTTATTATTGCTCAAATAAATAAATATAATGTCTAACTGGACAAAGGAAAAAACGTTGTTACTAATCGAGAAAATTAGGGCTATTAACGTGTGGGATCCAAAGTGTAAAGAATACAAAGACAGTAACCGTAGAAAAGATATTTACAGTACAATAGGTGGAGAATTGAATAATACCGGAGAACTGGTATAATACTTCCTCTGGTAGAACTTTCAGTATAGCACAGCAAACCTCTTCAATAATGTAGCAAATAGAACTTTTTGAGATTCTATGCATGTACATTAAACTTGCGAAATCAACGCCAGTAGCTAAAAACCGCAAAGTTACTGCCAGTTTGTCAGCTGGTGGTATAGCTTCCCGTAACCTGGTATCTTGTTTAGTTATTAATGGGGACACCTTAACTAGAATATCCTCAAACTCTGTAGGAGTTAATCTACAATAATTTTTGAACCCTGATCCATCTTCCAAAATTAGCTCACTAGTCAACATAGTGTAAGCCCCATGTGTTTTCCTATTTTTAAGAAACTGCCTTTGCCACCATCTTCGTTTTCTTTTATTATTTGCTAATAAAAGTAATGTACATGTAGATAAATAAAGAAAACATTCTTCATCAGACATTCCTCAGGTTTTGTTATAAACTAAATAATGTTTGTACATGTCTTCTAATTCGTACTAGCGAAGTACATAGCACCTTTATTTACACCGGCCAAATATATCAGACTTTTTTCAGTAAGGGCGACAGATTTTGTGTATAAAGGTTTTGAGAAAATGATTATAAGTGAAACACAATAATACTCGTGATCAAAATATTTCCGAGATCACAAGATTCTGGATCCGTTACAACACAGGGTTATTTTATTGTTTGTTGTCATCTTATTCAAATTATTTCATACAAGTTTTAATAATTAATCCTTAAATTTATTTATTTTTAATTCCATATATGAAATTTTAAGATGAATTAATCAAATTTTATCAATGTATAGTGTTAATAGAGAATAATTTTGTAATTTTTATTTTTGTATGGTTTTTGTAAGACTTAAGTAACATTTGGTGATATTCCTGATATAATTTATAAATTTTGTAAAAGAAAGTGAATAGAAACAGTTATTTCATCAAAAATTTTGATGAATTCTTGTTTTCATATGAATTTATTATATATTTACATTTTTTTTGTTAATTCTGTGCTGTTTGGGTAAAGGGGTATATGTCAATTGTTTGTGAAAATGGGTAACACCTATCTAAAGCAAGTCATAACTTGCTTTAGATAGGTGATCTCTATGTTGGGGTAAAGAGAAATAAGTCAGAATCTTATGACATCATTGAAAAAAAAGGAAGTGAAAAGGGGGACAACTGAGAAACATGGGAGTTCTCTGAAAACTGAAAACAGAAAAACTGACATATACCCCTTTACTCCAACACCACAGAATTAGATATAATCGACTGGCTTTATGCGGGATTTTCGGTTGTATAAAGTAATGTATTTATATAATATTTTGGCTTTATGCTGGATTTTTTATATACTTTCTTCAAAAAGTAGTATATAGTTCTACTTATAAAATGTTTAAGTTATTGTAAATGATTTATATATATTTTTTCATATTATTTAATATTTATGTATGCAGTTTCAAGGAGAATAGTTTAAATTTAAGATTATATTATTTAGTGAAAATTGAGGGCTCTCTATCTGGAGGGGTGCGGATTAAGTGCCTTGGAAGTTATGATCTGATAAATTCTTGTTATTGTTAAGTTTTAGTTATAAATATATCGCATCTGTCGTAGAATAAAGGTACAATTAAAAAAATGCGAATTTTGAGTTACCAACGATATTGAATTGAGGAAGTAGCCCATTTTGTACGTAGAATATCAGGATAACTCTAGTTGGTTTTCCCACCACCCAAGAGGGAGCGTTTCTTTATTCTGTTGGGGGAGTGAGTCTTTTTCGTCCGGAAAAGAAAGAGACAAATCAGTAATGCCAAAGCAGTTGGAAGGGATGTAGCTCATTTTGTTTTGTTACTTTTTGTGCTGACAAACTCATGGTGGCGTTTAAATGAGGAGATAGTCAAAAGTACAGAACAAAAACTTTAATGTTGATTTCCCAACAAAATTCAATTTTTGAGTTGTACCTTTATTCTACGACGGGTGCGATATACCGGGTGATTCATTTAACCTGAAAAACAAGAATAAGTCGAAAAATAAGCTTTATCGAAAAAAATTGTTCAAACAAAAGTTGCAGGGTTTAAAGAGGGACATATAATGGTAATACGAAATTTAACCTCGAGTGGCATTTTCAGGGTTAAATCAAGGGCAACTTCGATTTTTTCAATGGAAACCCATAGTTTTAATTGCATACTTGTATTCTACGTAAAAAAATACGTATCTTTTGTAGGAAAACTTTTGTTTGAAAATGTCAATTTTTTATGGTTTTGAGAATTTAAAAACACAAATTTGATGCACAAAGAAATAAACGTAGATTAAATTAAAATGAATGTTATTGTAACAAAGAATCAATATTTTACACAAAATTTTGAAAACAAATTTTAATTGAATAATTTCACACCACTTATCAACAATTAATTATCATCTTAATAAATGTTCAAAATGATGTCCCTGAACTTCAATACATTATTCAACACGTGTAATGAAACATTGCACCGTCCTTAATAAAGTTTTTCTGTCAATTTCTCGACATGCATTTCTGATTCTCTCTTTCATATTTTCAGTTGTAGTTGCCACATTTTTGTATTCTTGTTCTTTTAAATATCCCCATAGAAAAAAATCTGGCGAAGTTAAGTCCGGTGACCTAGCTGGCCAGTTTACTGGACCACCTCGACCAATCCATCGGTTAGGATAGTCTCGTTTCTTATATTCTCAAAACCATAAAAAATTGACATTTTCAAACGAAACTTTTCCTACAAAAGATACGTATTTTTTTACGTAGAATACAAGTATGCAATCAAAACTATGGGTTCCTATTGAAAAAATCGAAGTTGCCGTTGATTTGACCCTGAAAACGCCATTCAAGGTTAAATTTCGTATTACCATTAAATGCCCCCCTTTAAACCCTGCAACTTTTGTTTGAACAATTTTTTTCGATAAAGCTTATTTTTCGATTTATTCTTGTTTTTCAGGTTAAATGAATCACCCGGTATATAAATATAGTTATATTATGACATTTGACTATTTCAATATATGAATGATATTATTGTAAATAATAAAATTATACTTTTCAAAACAACTCCATTTGAACTACTTATTACTTCATATTTTAATTATAATGGAAAGGGCTTTTTTCAAGATTTGTTTATAACGTCATTTATTTGAACGTAACAAACGCAAATTTATTGCAAAAATTAAATTTTAATGTAATACGACTCACTTGTAGTACACTTAACAAACTATTAAAAATTTCTTCTGAACAGAGATTCATAATTACACTGAACACAAAAGGATAGCTGCATTTCTGCTCAAACCACTGTAGATATATGGCTCATAAAATGGTTCGGCTAAAACATTTAATCTAAAAAGTATTCAAGTTTTCCAGTCTAAGAACACTCCACAATGATCTCATCATAAACACAGTAGACACAATTCAGGACCCGCAATCCAAATATCCACTCACTTTCTTCACTGCACTTGTCCACACAATCCTTCCAGAAGACTGGAAACTGCAGAGGAGATCGAACCGCGACATGAATAAAGTTATGACGAAAAATTGCTCTTCCTCTCCCCTCATTTCTTGAAACAACCATTATAATAACGCCATTAATTATTTTTGAATTTTGCCCTGAGGAGCTACCGCTGCGTGGCCTCTCGCGTCACTCAAGACATCTACTCACCGCAGCCTCTTGGTAGCTGGCTGTTGCATAAAAGTAACAGTTACGTTGTAACATTATAAGACAAAAATTAGTGTGTGCTTGGAACACACGCCGGATGTGAAACTTCTTTCGTGATTTTTCTTACCTTTAATTATCCAGAATCCTTTTGTTTTTAACAATTTATTTTTTGCGATTTTTTTAAAGGGTTTAATTTTACTAATTTCGAGCATTTAAAGAATCGTGCATCTATTGAGTTAGTTATTGTGACTCAAACCCGGACTTTAACTTCGAACTCATATTGCCTACTACCAGAGCGCTCTTTCATAGACCTGTGTCCGACTCTACTCTATCCTAAATTTTTATTCACCTAGGGTAGGGGGCTTTAACCAGTATGATATTGTACAGGCTCGGGACCTTCGCTTAGTGTCCCATCCGAAGGACGGTGTGCTCAAGATTTTTTCAACTCCCTGATAAAAAATCTAAGGCCCCCTGGTCAGACTTCGAACCCGCGATCTTGATAAAAAATATAGGAACATTCATTTTTTTTTTTAACTTCGTGAAACTAGAGAAATTTTTCTAGAACCTCAATTTCATTGGTACAGAAAAGTGGTCTACGAGCGAGTAGGGGTTCTCTGACCACGCACAGGCTTGGGGCCGTAGTTCAAAGAGCTCCAGGTGGGTTCCAACCCAAAATGTTGAGCACAATGAACAGACATGCTACTTCCGTGCTACCGGTGCCCTCTTTCTAATAATTAGAATAATATTTAAATAATAAAAGAGGGGTCAGCAAATAAATAAATAAATAAAACATATTTTATTACAAAATTTATTTTTCTAAATGCTACTTATAAACAAGACATATTTATTTGTACATTAATTTTACAAAATATGTTTTTTTTTCATTGCTCATTTGGATTTCAAAGACATCATATAAAAATAAAAAAAATTAAGGGAATTACATAGTTCGGATGTTTAAAAACAATTAAATCTTGTATAATCAACATGGCATTTATTTATGGCTAAGCTAATTTATAAAAAAATTTTAACTTAAAAAGTTTAGATCTTTAGAGAAATATAATGGCACAATTGTTTTTGAGGAAACTTACAATTTTTGAATCTGAAATACGAATGGCCATCTTTTGATAAAAAAATTATTATTAAAAATTATAAAAAAAAATAAATAACAGTCAAGTGTGAAAAAGTTCACACATTGGAGGGTTTCGTGGGTAGTTTGTTACGATATTTTTATATTGTCCTAAATTTTGAATAATATGCTTCTATTTCCCAGTAGTTCATTTTAAGGCCCTCAACCAAATATTGTCCTATTTTCTAGAGTTGTTGGTATGATCCAATGAGAACGATTCCTGACACACAAAATATAGTTTATTTTTTCAATTTCTGTTCGTAAATCTTGTTTTTGATACTAGTTTGGGCTATGCTAAGTTTCAAATGTTCATTTTACTCCTGTTACATTTATTGTGCAGCTAGTTACCCCGTTAGTAGGGGACATGAGTATCTTGAGTCAATGAGCTCCGCTAGCACAGAACGTGCATCTCTCCGGTTTTCATGATCGCGTCTCCCCTCTGGCACTATTACGTCATAAGAGTCACATAAACAAAACAATTTTGATAATCATATTGGAACACCATTTATCAACTCTCGAAAACACAACAATTGTATCTATTGCCCCATTTTTTAAATAAATAAAACTGGGAGCCCCTTCCAATCTCTCATTTTGAAATTGGTCAAATACGTTCAATTTACTAACAATTTGAGCACTAGCGAACTTTATTTGATGTTTACACCCTTTGCTGTAGAGTCCAAATAATATCAACCAACGAAACCCAAATAAATTATATTAAAACAAATATTTTTATATCACAGGGATAAAAACAAACTTAAAAATTAAATTAAAAATAACCAAAGAAAGGTTTAATTTTTATTTTTTTTTTTTAATTTTTCGTATTATATCTAATGGTATCATATAATATATATACATGAAACTGTGTAGACACATTTTTATTATGTATTTTACATTTGATTCGCGCAAAAGGTTACAGCAAAAGTGTAACATATAAAAAAAATATATTATACAAACATACACACATATTTACGTAAAATACATTATAAACAAAAATAAATAGGTACGTTGTACACAGAGCGTTTTGATTTACAAATAAAAAAAAATTTTTTGACATAATTTTGATTGCTCTTATGATTAAAAATAATTACAATTTGTCGAATTTAGCAACCAATAAAAATTATATACATGAAGAACTACAATAATGAAAAATTATATTTATGTTATTCTATTCAATTTTGATTAATACAATAACTTTAAACATATTTACATCGAAGTATTATATACTATTTGTGACATCGATCCGCTTATATAATAAGTAAATTATATTTTACATACAAGCTCGTTTTATATTTATAAAATATTTACAAACTAATTAACATGACTTTAGAAATTTATTAAAACATTTATTATCATATTTCATTTATATATATTATACATATAGATTTTTATTTTTATAAAAATTAATTTGATTAAGTGAATGATTGCAGAAATTTAGACTTATACATTTTAATAATTGATTATTTATGGCAAGTTTCAAGCTTAAGACAGCTCATTCTGTAAGATAAATAAGGGAGAAATACATTAAGTATATTAATTTTGATCAATTCCCACTATTTTTATTATATGTATGGTGGAAGTTATGTAATTGGTCAAAAATTCGATGTTATGTTTTCACTGGAATTTCTGTCAGTCTGTGTGTGACCATGATAACTCCCAATCGAATGAATGAATCGATACGATATTTTTTATGTGTCACCAGAAACCATGAGGACGACATCTACTATTTTTCCGCGGAATTGGCCAAAGGGAATTAGGGGAGAGGCTTCTTTCGATTTTTGGCCTTATTGAACGTGCACATTGGCCATTATTAAGGAATAAGTGTGTCTTATAAGTCAGGAGTGTGTGTTCTTGTTTGTGTCAGTATGTATGCGTGTTCACAGAGTAATGTTGTTTGTCTTAATGTAGCTGTATAATTCTAAGTATAAGTCGTGTTCGTTATGTGACAGTATTGTTTGTAAGTTAGCCGGTAGTGGGCAGTCAGTCTGTGTTATTGCTCTCCACAGTTGATCCCTACCGTTAGTGTACTTGTTGCAAGCCATGATGATGTGGTTGGCATCCGCTACCGATTCCAAATCACAAGGACATTTGGATTCCATCTGGATTCCAATACGTGCCAGGTGATGAGGGGAGTAATTGTGATTAAATCTCAGTCTGCATATTGTCGTATAAAACTTTCTGGCTTCTGAGAATTTATGGCTATTTAGGATAGAGGCTTAATATATTAACTCTAATAACTGTTGGTATGACATGAAATTTCTGTATGTAAATTCAGAGTCATCTAAGAACGGCATCTATTAATTTTCAGCAAAAGGGAAGAGGGCTCAACTCAAATATTCCAATAACTGCCGATGTAATGAATTTATCGACACCACATTTTATTTGAGGATACAGAAGCCTCTATGTAAGTCAACTATTAATATTTAGCTCAAAAGGTTCTTCAAATAGTTTCTTAGCTGCCACAAACACGTTTGGCTTATTCTGGTTTCTCTTGGTACATATTTAGTTAATTTATTATTTTTTTTAACAAGGAATCGGGAGTAAATTTGCGCCTTAATAAATAAATAGAAGGTTATCCAGCATCGCCAGGAGTTACTTTAAACAGGTTAGTAACGTTATCTGCCTGGTTAGTAAATTTAAAGAAATAAGTTGATATTTTCAATGATTTTGAGGCTGGTGGTTTGTGATAAGACCTATAAAACGATGTTCAACACAATGTTTAGTTCAATACACAAAACGCATATTGGTTTTGGAGAGGTAGTAAAAATTGTGTTATTAATTCATTCTGGGAACGTTTCAGACTGCTCTAAAGAACTGACAATTGTTCTTTTAGGTCTGACAATATTCAGACGTTTACTTCGTCGCTGCTTTTATGACTGTTTCCTTGGTCCTAAGAAACTTTTTTTCTTTATTCATACTGATAACTAAATATAACTAAAGATGGCAACTTTGAGGTCATTATATTCTCACTATTAAGTGTTAGTGATAACCTCATCTTTAAGTATTGCTCCGTTACTAATGTCAGCTTATCACAGCGTGTGCTGATGATGAGCTTAAGCTTCAAACCATTATAACTATTTATTAAACCAAATTTCTGCATTCATCCACTAAGATGTATTCCAATCCACTCCATCTATATTTTAGCACCGGATATTTGCATCAGTTCTATAGGATCGTACCTAATTTATTCTCATGTTCAATGCTTAAATAAATATATTAAATTTATTTATTCAATAATTGTGAAAGCTTTTCATTATTTTTCTTTGTTTTTTTTTTTCTCGACCCTGTAGAACTAAAGCAAAACATAGATGTCGATAAAAAAATTTAAAACTATTATTCATGGCCATCACTGATGAGACTGATTGGCACAATATCAGACCGAATTACCTAAATCACTGATTTCAGGAACTCCACGGTCACTTAAAAATAAATAATTAACACTATACAAGAATTGCTATGAAGCCTAGCTAAAAGCAGTGATAAACATGAATAATTAAATCAATGAATAACGTTTTTCGTTTTGAAATAAATAAATAATCCTGGTGTTTAGTGCTTAAATAAATAAATTCAACATTTTTCTAATATAATTTATTTATAAAGGCACCAGGATTACCTCTTTTCTACCCTAAAGAACTATTGCAAGTTTTAGATGCCAAAGAACGTATAAATTCAAAAAACACGTTATTCAAGATTTGTTTGTGCCGATCAGTGGCTAGTTGCTGAGGGTTCGTTATATCCTGAGCTCTGCGTCGGTGGTCCTCTGGCGGACATGGTGGGAGGTAGGATGGCGAGGGGTGACGATAGGGCTGAGGGAGGGGGACGTGGCCAGTGGAGAGAGGGCTGGAGAAAAACTGGGACTCATAGCGGCCGAGAGCACCCCCGCACTGTCATGGTTGATGGGGGACCTAGGCAAGAGGTGGAGCCCTTTGGGACCCTGGTGAGGGGGGTGATGTGGCGGCCGGCCCGAGAGGACAGGGGCCGCGATAGACCGGGGTGCCACTGAGGTAAGCAGAGGCGGCCCTTTGCCCTTGCCTCCGCTGGAAGTCCCCGAAGTCCCACTCTTGACACTGCCTGCATCCTCCTTGAGACGAGCTATCTCTGAGAAGACATGAGCCAGGGGCTGGTACTGGGGTCCCCAGTCTAACAAATAGTCCCAGTTGTAACTGCCAGTCAGCTCCTCCTCTGAGTGTACTATGGAGCTGAGGGAGCCTGTCATGGAGGGCTGATGCCCGGGCACGAAGGCTCCCATTCCCATCACAGCAGTCGCAGGCTCTTCAGCCTGACTACTGCTTTCCGTCAGCTTTGAGTAGATCAGGTTGGTGATGTCTGCCTCCGCGGTTCCGTCCTCATCAAACATCCGCAGCCCGTCAATCGGCACTCCCGCTCTCAACATTATGTCCTTACTACTACCGCCCCCCACACTTTCTGTCCGTCTCCGTGACCCCGAACTACCCTCCGTGTTAACAATCCCCAAACGAGCCAAATACTCCTGAGTATTGTGCACACTTACATCAGACATATTATCGTCCGAACTCCTATGAAGAACACCATCCCTTTGTATACCCTCATTTATCATTCTGATCTCCTCATCTTCCACATCATCGCCATCCTCCGCAGAGCCCCTTCCAGAAGACCCACTCTGATCAGATCCCGAAATCTGAGAAGTAGTTGCAGCACCCGACTGTGAACTTGTAGATTTATTATTCCTATAAGTCGGCAAATCTTCATATTTCGGAGGACCAAACTGACTAGCAGGTCCAGCGATGCCTCCTCTAACTGGAATTGTGTCAAAAGCACTTGGATCCACAAAATTATCTGTATTCTGTCCAGAATCCAATCCAGGCTTATTGACACTTTTCTGTCTTCGGTTCCTCACATGAAGAAATAAAAACACAGCACCAAAACACAATATAATAACTATAAGCGATATGAGAAGACCGATAGCCCAGTCGGCCACTTTACCAGTAGCCGCGGCCATGGCCGTATTGTTCGCTCCTTCCTCCGGGATGACAAGATTGGTGCCAGGATGTGCCAATGGATCGAAGCTGATCTCGACGACAGTAATATTAGTAAGAGACTCCTGTCTTCCTGAACTTGCTCTGATAACAAAGCTGACATCCTGCTTTATGTTCAAGTTACTATCAATCTTCTTCTTTATCATAACAGCACCAGTGGTCCGATTCACTTTGAAGTAGGGATGCTGCTTTGTCAGTTGATACACAATCCTTCCATCAGGGCCCTTGTCCCTGTCAGTGGCTACCACAGTGCCCACAACATGCCCAATAGGCAAATCATTACCACTAATGACAAACCTGTAAGTCCTTTCGGTAAATTGTGGATAAAATTCATCTCTACTTTCTATCTCAATTCTTACCTTTACTTTGGCACTTTTCCCTCCGGAATCAGTCGATGTCAATGTCAAAGTATATCGACTTCTAGCTTCATAATCGAATACAGAATTTGTCGTCACCATTCCAGTATTTTCATCAACTCTGAACAACTTCCAAGAATCATCATTTCCTGTATAACTCACCACAGATACAGCTTCTATTGAGTAGTTCAGCTTACCGAAATGACCCCGATCCATGTCCGTGGCTCGAGCAGTGAATACTTTCGTTCCAATTGGTTCATTTTCACCTACAAATTCTAAATACTCAACTACAGGAAAGTGGGGAGCATTGTCGTTTATATCTTGTAGAATTATCTTCAATTTTGTGTAGGTAAGTAAAGAATATTCTGGAGATCGAGCTCCATCAATGGCGCCTATAACCAATGAATAGTGAACAAAGCCTTGATCATAGTCTAAAACCTTTTTCACAGTTAAAACCCCAGAAGAAGAATCAATTTTGAATAGATTTTCATCATTTCCAGAAAGTATATCAAAATAAAGGTCCGAGTTAGGAGGTAGATCTTCATCGGAACATTTCAGTTGGATAACAGAAGTGCCTATGGCCACATCTTCAGAAATTGAAATTTGAGACTCCATATTGGCAAAACGAGGTGGACTGTCGTTCGCGTCTTCCACCGAGACACGAACTAGGGCAGCTGAAGAGTTGTCTGCATCTTGGACCACTCTCAAGTTGTAAGTATCCTGACTCTCTCGGTCAAGGGGCTTAATCAGAACTAAATCTCCGTTGGGTCTGGAAGAGAGAAAAAAAAAAAAAAAAAAACATTACAATTAGACATTTAATGATACAATCTATCATATTAATATTAATGATTACAAATAAAGTTCCATTCTAGGAATAGATAATTAAAATACACAATTTCTTTGTCAAACTTCACTATATATTCTCAAATACTCAACTAGTTTCGCCGTGTTAAGGCATTATCAAGAGTCACTTATAAACTGACAGAATTGGTTGACAGGGTAGAAGATACAGTTATGGAGGGGGGTTTAGGTAGTGACGGGGAATCCCTTGTTTGTGGGAATGTTTTGCCAACTCACATTTAGAGAATACTATAATTTTCATTTGATGTTTTAATTTGCCTTTAAATTCTATTTATTTGTTTTTATTCACTTTAAATTCTATTTTACATTTATATAATTCAAGAGTTCTATTTATATAAATACCAACACTTTACTGTTCGCTTCACATTATTAATTTGTATAAATATATTTTCTTTTTATTTTATATTTATTATTATCTTGTAAATATCTGTTTATTAGAATGTATAGAGTAACAAAAACAAGGGATTCCCCGTCATTATCTAAAAACGCCCCTCCATAACTGTACCTTCTACCCTGTTAACCAATTCTGTCAGTTTGTAAGTGACTCTTGATAATGCCTTAACACGGCGAAACTAGTTGAGTATTTGAGAATATATAGTGAAGTTTGACAAAGAAATTGTGTATTTTAATTATCTATTCCTATTAATGATTATTAATTTCCTTCCATGATTCCATAATCCCGTTGCTCGATCCTTGTCATCACGTTCCCACCCAGACAATCCTCCCAGAAGACAGAGGCGGTGCTGGCAGTGAGACCTGACCTTGGCAGTTTCCAGTTTCTTCTTTCATTGTCTCCTCTCTTTAGCTCCCTCTCCGTCTGCCTTCACCGCTAGTCAGAGGTTATCATGCAGAGTCCTCTGAATTTTTGACAATTTTCGCGATGACATCCCTGTATTTCTTAGGAAACTTTGTGAGCACTCCAACTTGGAAACGATTGTATTTAAGAACTTGAAATTTCAGATGAAGATATTACATATACTAACCTAGATGTGATTAGATTTTAGGACATAATCAAAAATCTCTTCAAATAGAATAGAGAAAACTGAAAAGCACATTATATATATATATTACAATACGATTTTTCGCTGGCCGCTCGATTTGCGAGATAAGAAAACCGTCCAGAAATGTCATTTTAAAACCAATTTTTTTAGACGTTTGCTCAATTTACGTAAAAACCGTTAATCCTATCGAAAAATTTATTGTTACCAAAAATGTTCCTTATTAAATTTCCAACTTACGGGGATCCCCAGATTTGGGAGTGAGAAAGAATGATCCGTAAAAACGTGGTTGGAAATTATATTTTATTATTGTTTTTTATATATTCCCTATTTGTATACATTATTGTTTTCCTTTCTTATTATTTTGTTTATATACATTAAATTTTAATCTCAAAATCCTCAAATTTATCTATTATTTATTTTAGCAGATCGTAAATGTGAGAATAAATTATTTAAATAAATAATAATAATTTAAATAATTGCTTTATTCTATGAAGCTTATCACCTAACCTATCAGGATATACTATAGTTTTTTTGTTTTCTTTTGTAACAACGTAGAATAATGTTACATACCCCATGATTTGAAATATTCGATCGGTGTTTCCTTCAATGATGCTGTACTGTGTTAGGAAGGGTTCAGCACTGGAAGATGTCGAACTCACTTTCAAAAGTGATGTACCAATTTTTGTATTTTCTTTAGTTGACACCCTGAAACAACAAGAGAAAAATTATTATTTCAATAGAAAATTAGTGAAATTAAAAATATATTTAAACTTTTTCATGTACTTCCGCAGAACGAATTGCGCAATTAATTTCTCGCCCCCCCCCCCCCTAAATAAGTAATTAGATATATCAGTCCAACAAATTTTTTTATTTTTACCACAACTAGTTTCGGCAATTTGCCATCTTCAGGTGGTGAATCTTACTAGAGAAGAGGTCAAGGGACACGTTCGAGTATCAGGGACCAGCTGGACACTGATACTCCAACGTGTCCCTTAACCTCTTCTCTAGTAAGATTCACCACCTGAAGATGGCAAATTGCCGAAACTAGTTGTGGTAAAAATAAAAAAAATTGTTGGACTGATAAATCTAATTACTTATTTAACAAGTTAGTCCACTACATCTGCCTACCACCAAGTAATATATATATATAATTATTATATTGTACTTTGTATCATACCTGTACTCAGACTGAGTGAATGTAGACTTAGTGGCGCCCCTATGACCGATGTTGACCCGGACAGTTGCGGTGGTGGAGAGGGACGGTTTACCAGAGTCAGTTGCCATCACTGTCAGATCCACAACTTTGGGTTCTCCTGTTGGAGCCAGGATGGAGGATCTGTTGACGAGGAGTACCCCTGTCTTGTCGTCCATCAGGAACCCCTGATGTTCAACTTCCAACAGGGAGTAGCTAATGTGGGAGTTTCTGTCTGAGTCTGCATCCTCAGCATTTACTGTTAGGATGGTCACCACTTGGTCCATCGAGTCTGAAAAAGAAGAAGAAATTAATGCTCAATTATAATTTGTATTCTACTATTTAAATGGAAATAGAAAAATGAAAATTAATAGAAAAATGAAACTAATCAAAAGAGAAGATCAGGTTCTGTCGTGAAAAAAACTCAATATTTGGCCAACATTTCCTTCTTGAGGGCCTTATAACAGAAAAAACTCTCTGTTAAGTGCCGTTATAATCGGCACAAAATATAGTATGATTCAGAAGCCACTATGTAAATCAACTATTGATTTTTAGCACAATGGCCGATTGGTTTTAGAAGGAGAACGACAATTTAATTGATTAATTCATCCTGGGGAAGTACATTGTGATTAACTGATGACTTTTTTTCTTGTAGGATAAAATCTACTATCATCAATTCTAAGGCTAAAAGTCATCAGTAAATTATTGATATTAGTTTTGAAAATACCTAAATGAGCGAAACGTTAACCGATATGTAAAAAATAAATATATTTCGGAGATTGTAAAGCCAATTATGTGTTGTTTTTCAACCATCTTCTATCTAAGCAAAATATGGTTATTTTCTTTTTGAAAACTGAATGAATGAAATGAAAATGAACGAAATTAAAATCCCATAGAAGCTAGCCTTAGGAGTCAGAGGTTTTCTGAATTAGGGGGACTGGAAAAGTATGGATTTGAACGAATGAAGAATAGGAGCATAGAGAATCTGGAGAAGGAGAGAGTTCCAGAGGGAGTTAGCCTGGATAAGGAAGGAGCTGTGGTAGACTGTTGTTCTGTATGAAGGGAGGTAAAGATGGGAGGAACGGGATCTGGAGGGGTAGAGAGTTCCAGAGGGAGTTAGCCTGGATTAGGAAGGAGTTGTGGTAGATTGTTGTTCTGTATGAAGGGAGGTAAAGATGGGAGGGACGAGATCTGGAGAGGCAGAGAGTTCCAGAGGGAATTAGCCTGGATAAGGAAGGAGTTGTGGTAGGTTGTTGTTCTGTATGAAGGGAGGTAAAGACGGGAGGAAGGGATCTGGAGAGGGAGAGAGTTCCAGAGGGAGTTAGCCTGGATAAGGAAGTAGTTGCGGTAGGTAGTTATCCTGTGGGAAGAGAAGTAAAGACGGGATAAGCTAATAGAGTATAAAAAAGCAGTGAATTTTCACTAATGTTAGTATAATATGGTTAAAATAAAGATTTTTACCAGGAATTGTAGTCTGATAGTGTGACTGAGTGAAAAGAGGAGGATTGTCGTTATCGTCCGATACTAGCACTGTGAGTGTGGTGTGTGCAGTATGAGCACTATCCCAGACTGTCACACCCACTCTGTACTCCTGTTGGGTCTCAAAGTCAAGTCGTTCGCAGAGGGTCACTCGCCCACTGAACCGGTCAATGCTGAACTTGCCCCCACTCGACTCTGATAGGTTGTACATTAGGGCTGGGTTGGTGTCCACGTCATTGGCTGTCATCGTTGTCAGAACGCTGCCTATCTCTTTTCCTGAAAAACAGAAAAAAATAAATACAAGTTAGTTATTAAGACTCATGCCCGTGCTTTAACTACGAGATAATATTGCCTACTACCAGAGCGCTCTTTCGTCGCTCTGGTGAACATGAGCCCAACTAGGGGACTATGGAAGTCCTAACTAGGTTTACTACGGATTGGTGTCTTAAAAGAGTATCTGAGATCGCACAGGTTCGGGACCATCGCTTAACCGGCCATCGGATATACCGATCTTAGAGTCGGACACTCATCTGATTAGTAATAACAATAATCACAATCTTAGATAATCTCAGGTAACCTGATAATTGTATAAATATGACAACCTAGCAAACTTTTGAAATGTCACATTTTAAATTTGTGCTGACGATGGCGTAGTCCGAAACAGTTACACTTTACGTATTTTTATTTATAATAATAATTTAAATACTCAATTCTATTGTAACAAATTGCTCATTCTTTAATATTTAGGTCTCATTTTCATTTTCCTGGGAGAATTACTCCACAGATATCCTACAAAAAGGTCTATCTGCGTTATTTTTGATTAATATTTTCAATACTACTATCTTTATTTTTATTAGTTATTTATTCATTTATTTCATTTTTTATTTATTTTTTATTATTTTTGCTTCTTCTTTCTCTATATTTCGCACATTGTGATCTGAGGAAGAACGTCCTGAAATATCGTCGTGAAAGAAGACAACTCGAAGAATTAATTAATATAATTTAAAATATAATCAAAAATTGTATCTATTATATTTATTAGTATTATTATTTGTTACTATTATTGTTATTACTAATCACCTTAAGATGTAATAACATTTATGCTAATAACACACTTTTATAAAGTATATTATTACCATGTTATTGTTTAACTGAAATAAATATTATTATTATTGTCACATACCTTCATTTACAGTGATGACTGAATGAGGTGGGAAAGTTGGCTGGTTGTCATTGATGTCAACAACGTTGACAAGGATGGTAGAGGTACCAGTCAACTGAGGTACCCCCTCATCAGTTGCTATCACTGTCAGACGATAACTGTCCCGGATCTCCCGGTCTAGGACAATGTTCATCTTCACTATCCCAGAGGAAGGGGGCTCAATGATGAAGGCATTGTCATGGTTACCGTCGACTATGTGGTAGAGCAGCTGGGCATTGGAGCCTTGGTCCAGATCTACGGCTGACACCTGAACAAAAACGACAATGTATATAATAAATATTTCACACATTTAGAAGATAATAGAAAAGTTTTGTCCTGGAAGTCATAAAGACCTCATTTTAAATATATTATGAGCAAATTCTGAGACTCCCAGACTATTGAAATGAGGTTGGAGAAACGTCAAATATTAATGGATATCGTAGCAGAAATTAGGCTGATTATCAACTGATTATACTTATACTTCTACTTAGCATATCTATCGCAGTATACCTCATTGCATCCTGAATTTTCAGACATTGTCAGGAAATGGAATCCAATTATATGGTACATTAAGTAGGTACTACTTAAATCAATGGAATTAGTAAAAAGAAAATACAAATTTTTGATGGCCGATAACTACCATACAACCTCAAGTTTGTGTTCAAATAAACAACGATATATTTTTGTGATTGCTGAATCAAGTTTTCCACTTAATTAAATATTGTGCTTAATATTTATCCTTTCCATATTTTTTGAACATTACGCTTATTATTGTCACTTACTAATTCTCTGACGTTTCGTATAGTTCTTGTTAACCCTAGATAATGGTTTTCTTTAATCTATTAGTAGTGGAGGACCACAAAGAGGGGAGGAGATCTTGAGGTGCTAGTTATTAAAAATTACGTTAAATATTAAAGAAAGTATTAAAAAAACTATTTGGTTCCTCACTTTGCGCCTTTAATATTTTTAAAGGTACAAGACTTAGTATTTGTTTTAAAAAGAAAATAATAATATATAGAATAAACAGATAGGTAAATAAACTTTGCCATTAAAGCTAGGTTCCACCCTCATGGGAGTGAAAAGAAATGAACAAGCCGTCAAACTGGTTCATAAGTCAACGGAAGAGAACGTTATTGGACCCAATCCCTCAATAAGAATCTCGAAGGCGCAATGCAAAACAGTCCTTGGGAAATGGGCATAGCGGAAAGGAAAATCATATTGGGGCAAACAGTCAAGTTGTCGACAGTCAAACATTGATTAGAGGATAACAAAAGAATATTTTATGGTGGAGAAGACGTTCCTCAACAAGTTGGAAAAACAGAGCTTCGAGAGGTGGAGTAGATAGTTAAATAGAGGGGCTGTTATATGGGCCTTCAGACTTTAGATAACATGGGTACAAAACCCACCACTGCAATCAATCATCTAATATATTTAATCAGAGGAAAGTCCATCACTTTACTAAAGGGCGATAATAACCGAAGCAGTTGTTCGCCCAAAATAACCAACCAACCAACCAACTTTACTAAATGTTGATTTCTACAGTAGTTTCCGAAAAGGGTCCTAATAAAAATATAGAAAGTTTATGTATGACGCAACTTTTAAGAAAGTATAATATACGTGAAGTACATAAAAAAATTGCAATTAACAATTACTTTATTTATATTCTTCTAAATATATAATGCCATATAATGTTCCTGGATTTGCAAAAATACTCAATCTAATCCAAAGATATTTTGTTATTTGGTTGACGGAAAATAGGAAAGAATCGAGAACAAAACATTGGGCTTATTAATATTTAACCTACATTATAAAGAAAGTAATTTTGAAAATAAAAAAAATCAATTATTTACTAAAATTTACAGTTTATGTTTAGGCTTAAAGCTACTCTCACTCGAAGGATGGCGTGCTTAAGATTATTTTACCTCCCAGATAAAATAAACTAAGGGCCTCGGTCGGGTTTCGAACCCACGTTCTTGAGCTCAGAAGACAAGCACGCATACCACTGAGCTACTGGCGCCCTCTATTAGAAATATATTAAAAACCAATATCAGTGATTTGTCGAGATCTGTCGCCACCTACGGGAACTATCAACCAATGTGTCTATAAATAAAACAAACTTATTTTTTGAAATATTGTCTATTCCACTAAAGATATTTATAAAAATAAAACTACCGGTTTCGGCATCACACCATCGTCAGGTCTAGTTATGAACTGAAATATTTTTAGTGGAATAGACAATATTTCAAAAAATAACTTTGTTTTATTTATTTATTACAAATTCCACAATATGTCCGCGTTCCTCAACTTGGAAGTTCAGCTACCTGTATAACGAAGGTTCCTTTGTTGTTGCCCTCCCAGACAGTGGCCGAGTACTGAGGTTGAGTGAACTTGGGAGGATTGTCATTCTGGTCGGTGAGCTCCACTTGGACCTTGGTGTACCCGTACAAAGGCTGTGCCTGTCCCAGAGGGGCTGACGCCTCCACTGTCACTTCTAGGCTCTTCTCTGCCTCCAGGTCCAGACTCCCGATCCCTGTTCGCAATACACCAGTCCTGGAGTCTATCTCGAACTTGCCTCCTTCGTGACCAGCCACTAAGCTGTACGTAATACGTTGTCTTCTTCCATCCGACCTTACTGCTGACACCTGTAAATAAAATCAATTATTAATAACTGTTATATTTTAAATTTATTAATTTTGAATTAAGTTTGATTCCCTTCAGAGAGTTTTATGATTCAGTTGGGAGAGAGATTTGGAGCACCTGGCAGGAGGAATTTTCAGTTTCTAGAAAGGGAAGATTTTACAAAGATCTGAATCCTATGGTTGAAGTTCGTTCTTGGTTCATTCGGGAGCCGACTACCAAGAAACTTTGTCGCACGATTTGTCGTCTGAGGTCCAATCCATGGGTTGTGTGGTTTGTATAAGCACAGGATAGGTTTGGCTGAATCGGCTTTATGCCCTCATTGTGGTGAAGTCAATTCTTTTGAACATATTTTCATGTTGTGTCCGAAATATGCTGAAGAGAGGCTCACTTTGTTTTTGGCGATAGATTCCAAATTGTGTCAGCCATTCAACTACGCTTGTCTTCTGGGTTCTGGTAAGGTGGACATTTACAGGAGTATCTTAAGTTTCATTAAGGCAAGTGGAATCTCGGTGTAAAATAAAAAAGAAATCTAATATATTCATATGAAATCGTTTGTTTGGCTATGGCTTAGTGCTAAGGAAAAAAAAATAATAATAAAAAAATATTAAGAACAAAAAAAAACTGATTCTTATAACATTTCCAACTAGAGTTTTTTTTTCACTCGATTTAAGAGAGCAATATGAACCATAAGCTAAGAGGCTTTGTTGTACGTACTTCAGCCTACATTAGAACCACCGAAACATGGCAGCCAGGGAGAGGGGGTAGCGAAGGGGGAGCCAATAGGAGAAGTCTGTAATCCCACATGCGTTGACGGTCCCGCTGTGCTCCGAGGCAGGGAAGGGGTGCAAATCTTGGCAACACTGCACCCCTATGACTTCAACCAAACCCTTTCCCTGCTCTTCATACTAATTTCATATTTAAAATTTTGGCAACAATTTGTAAAAGCCACTTTACATAAAGGTTTCTTAACATTCTAATTAGAATTTTATAAATATATATATCTTCAAATTCTTCAACTAAAAAAATATTAAATTAAAAATTTGAAAAAACCCCGACACATATAAACATTAAAAGGAGGGGGGGGGGGGGGGGGGGGGGGGGGGGGCTGAAGAGCTTAGAGGGGAGGGGCTAGGCCTTATAAACATTTGAGCTCAAACTCCAAGTCTCTAGCTGTAATAGAGGCCGAGATCCCTACACAGGCTCTGATGAAACCTGAATATCTTGGAAACGGCATACCCGATTTCCACCAAACATGGCTAAGAATCATCTCGCAAATACCAGTTTTTGAAACAAAAAAACCGCTTTGAAATCGGTTCAGCCGTCTTGGAGCTACGATGCCACAGACAGACACACTCATACAAAGGCTTCAAACTTATAACACCCCTCCTTTTGCGTCGGGGGTTAAAAATGGTATATTTTATAAAATAATTATTCTAAGTCATTGTTATTCTATAATCTAGTTCAGTATAACATAAACTTTGTTAATTATGTGTGAAGAAAGCCTAGAATTACCTCTTTTTTTTGGCATCTGAAAGTTTTTATTCAAGACAGCGAATAGATCACAATATTCTAGTTTGTGAATGAAACTATAAATTATTCAATAATGAAATGTATAAATAATTTTACCTGCAGTATCTCAGTGGCTGGAGGTGTATTCTCTTGGAGACGGGCCGTGTAGGTGGAGTTCTTGAACCTGAGTGTTGGAGTGGGTGCAGGGGCAGGGTCCGGCTCCCCCACCCTGATCTCAATGAGACCAGTGGAACTGTGAGGCGGGTTGCCTCGGTCCGTGGCCACCACCTCCAGTCTGTAGAGACGGCCACCCCCAGCCTCCATTGAAGCCAGGCTGGAGGTGGCACTCACCACCCCCGACCGTGGCTCCACACGGAACTTAGACGCCACCCCCACTAAGCTGTACATCAATTCCGCATTGGCACCTGTTGACAAATATAGATAAATATTGTTATACGTTTTCTAAATCAAATTGTATTGTTAATCTTAATAAGTTCACAACTATTGATAATTAATCTAAACGGTCGATTAGTTCTGGCGGGAGAGCGAAAACTTCGTTGACTAATTCTTGCTGGGGAAGTAAATTACCTGTGATTCACCGATGACTTTTTTAATTATAAATTATTATCCTCCTTCCTTAACTAGCTGGTGTTCCTCAAGGAAGTATCCTAGGACACATCCTCTATACAGTATACACTAGGGATGGGTATCGATTAACAGATTAATCGAAATAATCGATGTTTTAGTAAAACATCTGTGTTTTTTTAATCGATGTCATCTGGGTTTGATTAATCGGATATTCGATGATTATTTAACGATTATTAAATTTTTAATTAAAATTACAACTCATCCGAAAAACAGGAGAAAAAAAAGAAAAATGAATTAATTATAATTCATCCGAAGTGCAACTCGCCAGTCGAACCACTCGTTCGCATTTGTTATGTTACTAGCGAATTATCTCGAGATTGCATCGTTGTTATAACAAATGCGCTTGAAATGCTAACGGAATTTATATGAATAGTGCCCATTGTTAAAATGCACATTTTTGGAAATAGAATTGCAATTAGAACATAAGTCATCGGTGAATCACCTGCAATTTACTTCCTCAGCAAGAATTATTCAATTAAGTTTTCGCTCTCCCGCCAGAACCAATCGACTGTTTAGGTTAATTAATCTATAAAGATACCACAAGAGAAAACCATTGCTGCTAGACAAGATTTTAAAATGTTCATCCAATAAGAATGATTGTAAAAAAAATTGTTTATTGTATTTTTAATTTCACTAAATAATGTTACAAAAGATTACCTTCATCGAGGTCGATGGCGCTGACTCTGAGGAGCTCCTTGCCTGAGGGCACATAGGCGGGGACCTGAACTGTGAACGGGTACTCGGTGAAGACGGGTCGGTTGTCGTTCACATCGTCCACACGAACCTCCACATTGGCCTTCTCAGACCTGACATCGTACTTCCCACTGTCTGTGGCGACTACCTGGAACTTGTACACACTCTGTCGCTCTCGGTCCAATATCCTAAAACACACAATTTTATATAATTAGATAAATTAAGGTAAGATTCGATTGGGCTCCTCTACAATATAAAAAAGTAGGAAGTAGCTTAAAAAAAAAAAAAAAATTGAGCACGTCGGCCTGCAGATGGGACATTATGCCATTGTCCCGAGTCTGTGCGATGTCAGGTACTCGTTAAAGACTTCCTACCCTAAATGAATAAACCTAGATTTAGGACTCCCACAGTCCATTCGGGTTCATGTCCACCACATCGGGAAAAAGTCGTCGGTAACTCACCATGTACTTCCCCAGAACGCATTAATCAATTAACTTTTCGCTCCCTCTCCAAATCCGGTGGACGGTTTGCGCTAATATTCAACAGTTGATTTACATAGAGGCTCCTCAATCCTCATTCTAAATTTTGTGTCGATAAATTCATTACGTCGGCAGTTATTAGTTTTTGAATTGAGCCCCCTCCCCAGGACCAATAAGACTTATTGTCTTACACTTAGTGTCGTCATTAGAGGGTTCTGAATTCACATATAAAATTTCACATCGATACATTCATTCTATCGGGAGTTATGGTGTTCACAGACACATAATTTTTTTTAATAGTAGTAATATAGCTGAGGAAGTAAAGTGCACTCTGGTAGTAGGCGATACGACCTCATAGTTAAAGCCTGGGCATGAAGAACAATATGTAACTATATTTTAACCTTTGAAGCATCTAATGAAAATATATATAAAAGGATATGTTTGTTGTCGTAAGTATTTTACCGTCAAAACAATTTACAATTACTTCAGTCACGACCTCAATATTACCTTTTTTTTTACTCAAATGTAAACACTACAATAAAGATTTACAGACATTAACGTACTGTATATATAATATCTTCCCATAAATATATTCAGTAAGTTATAAAATGTTATTATTCCTCCAGTCAGGTTAATGTTCCTTTCTGACTACAGGAAACTGTACAATTAAAGAAATTTGCATACTGTAACTATTAACTATGAAAAAAGTTTTCGCATAAATCAAACAAACGTCTGAAAAAATGGATTCCAGAAATAATTTGAAACGGTTTTTGGTAGGTAACTCGTAAAATCGGGCGCCCTTTGAAAAAAAACATACTGAATATAAAATGTACCTTTTAGTGTTCTTTACAACTTTTGTTTGAAGAGATTTTTGATTAAATCGTAAATATAAGAGGCATCTTGTAAATAGGGATGCAAGCCTTTATGCTCAAATATCGATATCCGATATATCGTTCTTTTTAAGCCAATATTATCGATAAATAGCGATATTTTAAGTTCATAATAAAATGAGAATAAGGTAAATAAATACTTAGTAATTTATTGACAGAAGGTAATTTTAATTATAAATGAAATTACAAAGACCAAACCCCCATCCCCGATCCAATGAAATCAAAAAAGTAAATTGCTTAATCTTTTACCGCGCAATCTATTTCTTGTTTGAGTAATGGTTGCACCTGCTTTTGAAAACAGCCGTTCTGAGGGTACTGATGTAGCGACTATTGGTAGATGGCTCAATTCTATAATAACTATTATTAATTTGCACATGTATTTGTAAATATTATTCATATTATATTAGAATTAAATGTATTAATGAAATTAATAAACTATATATTGTTTTGTTTTTGACTGCCACTTTTTAAAATTTAAATTGAATTATAGGACGTTAATGACAATATCGAAATACATTTTAAAAATGTTATGAATATTTATGTAGGTATTTGATATTATCAACGGCGAGTTAGACTCGACTCCAGCGCCATAGCTTTTTATGTTATAATGAGTTCTCTTTCGGTTTCTTTTTTGACCGAAGGTTACAGTCGGACCAACTCTCCGACAGAACATCACTAGCCTAGTTTTATGCAACATTGTGCCGTCCCAGATGTATGGGTAACCAGATCCTTTTATTAATTGGGTCAACTCTCAACCCATACAGACATTTCTGTCGTACTGTCTTCGATATTACCTTTCATTCATATCGATACTTCGATATAATGGTCGTGGGCTATATCGATATAAATATTGATATCTACGCTTTCCTTAGACAGAGCGCTCACAAGGTCCTAAATCGCGAAAATTAGTAAAAACTTGTTCAGGGGACATTGAAACGTGAAATTTTATTGAAAACTCGATTTCCAATTTTTGGTATAAATAAGAAAGTAAAAGAAAAAAAAAACATATGGGTGAATCTCTGGCAATGTGCTTCCCCAGTACAAAATTATTATTAACATTTTTTTTTGGCTTTATGTACGATGCATATTAGCCACTCCATAACGGTGTTATTAAGTTATTTTACGACATCCATGGCCACGGGAGTGAGTTCTATCTACGAGATAAAACTCACTCCCGGACGGGATTCGAACCCGCAAACCATGGTGAGACCATGCGACCAAAGCTCTACGCTCTAGCCCGCACGGCCACCATGGCTCCCGAAGCGTTACAGTTGCATAAAGATTTTTAAATATATATAATTTAAAAAAAAAATGAATTTACGGGATAATTTATAAAAATAAAAATAGAGGGCGCCGGTATTTCAGAGGTAGTGTGCTAGCCTACTCAGCTCAAGATCGCGGGTTCGAAACCTGGCCAAGGCCCTTAGGTTTCTTATCTGGAAGGTGAAAAAACCTTGAGCATGCTGTCCTTCGGATGGGACGTTAAGCGATGGTTCCGAGTCTGTACTTACCACATTGGATAGTTGAAATGTGAGTACTTGATTCGTAAAACATTGTTTTTTTCACTTTCGCGAAATGATTAGAGGAATTTGCACATTAGCCGCTCTACTACCATTTACCATATGCACATTAGCTTCTCTACTACCATTTACCATATGCACATTAGCCGCTCTACTACCATTTACCATATGCACATTAGCCGCTCTACTACCATTTACCATATGCACATTAGCCGCTCTACTACCATTTACCATATGCACATTAGCCGCTCTACTACCATTTACCATATGCACATTAGCCGCTCTACTACCATTTACCATATGCACATTAGCCGCTCTACTACCATTTACCATATGCACATTAGCCGCTCTACTACCATTTACATAATATATACACAGTATAGTGTATTGTATAGCAACATAAAGGTGGTGGGGACGATTACTTAAGTTTTTACCTGATCAAATACTTCATTACTAACCCCAAACGTATCCCTAAGAAAAATTAAGATTAATTTGTCTGCTGTGTAACTTTGCATGACATGGTCTAGTGAGGTACTTGAGCGATGTCGTTAGGTTATCCAAAAGATATTACCAATGGGGGGGGGGGGGGGGGGGGGGGGGGCGGCCTCAGTAGCAAAGTATCGAATCGTGATTGAGGTCGCGGGTTGGAATCCTGCCCGAGACCCTTAGTTTATTTTATCTTGGAGTTAAAATAAACTTAACTCATTAAAGACCCCTATCCTTGGGGCTCTGGTAGTAGGCAATATGGTACTCACCCTGTGGTATATATGTGTCCAGTCTCTGGGTCTATCCTGAAGAGAGCATGTGTCTCATTGGCCAATGAGTAGCTAACTCGAGCATTGTCGCCCACATCCCGGTCCACTGCTGTCACATTGAGCACCAGACTGCCTGAGGGCACATCCTCTCTCACTCTGGCTCTGTACTCCGGCTCCGTGAATACAGGAGGATTGTCGTTCTCGTCCAGTACAAGGATGGTGAGGTTGCAGGATGTTGACAAGGGTGGAGAGCCGCCGTCAGTGGCTGTGATGGTAAGACGGTAAGAGGCGGATGACTCTCGGTCCAGAGGTCGAGCACTCAACTCCCCTGTCTGTACCTCCATGCTGAACCTGTTACCTGTGTTGCCACCTAGCAGAGACACAACAACAACATTATAATATAATATATAATATTAATTTATTTAAATAAATAAGAAAATAGATAAATTCAAAGCAATATAGTTCAACAGGAGTTATGTAGTGAGTGAAAAAAAGTTGCACTTCTTTGCACATTTTGGCCTTTTTATTTCAGGTTTTTAAATTTTTTTACTGCACGAAATCTGGGATCTATTTATTATACTTATACCATTATAATTATTATATCATATATTTCTTGGTGGTAGGCAGATGTAGTGGACTAACTTGTTAAATAACTAATTAGATGTATCAGTCCAATATTTTTTCCAACATCAGTAAACTGACATCTTCAGGTGGAATCTTGCTGAAGGGTCAAGGGACACATACGAGTATCAGTGTTGAGCTGGTCCTTGATACTCTTATGTGTCCGTTGACCTCTTCTCTAGCAAGAGTCCACCTGAAGATGTCAGTTTACTGACGAAACTAGTCGTGGTTTAAGAAATGTTGGACTGATACATCTTATTACTTATTTATTATTATACCATTCACAACAAAAATTTCATGGAAAAAAATAATTATTACAAGAAATACCTGTTATCGTATACGTAATCTCAGCATTGGAACCAGTATCCTCGTCATCAGCCTGAAAACGGTGTATAACCCCAAACTCAGAGTTTTCTGGAACGCCGAGGGTGTAGCAAGCTGGGAAGTGAGGTGGGTGATCATTCACATCGGCCACATTGATGACAAGCGTCGTTGTAGCATAGTGAGGTCCGTCAGCGGCAAAGATGGCAACTCGATGACTGGCCGCCTGTTCTCGGTCCAGAGAAGAGCCTAGAGTCACCACACCCGTCAGAGGGTCGACCACCATCAGCTCTGAACTTGACGAGTATCGTATACCCAATCCTCCTGAGAAAACATTTAAAAATCAAAAAAATTAGTTATTATAACTTATGCATAATGAAATTATCGTGTTGGCAAACACATATTTACAGCATTTTTTGTTTTCATTTTTGCAATCAAATAGTGGAAAACATACAATTACGATGAAAACTCCGCATTGAATTTCTAACCGATTACATAACTTCCCGTATACTTCGTAATATAGCTAGGGAAGTAAAAATATTAACTTAGTGGCGTTAATAGGGCGTGAGAATTAACTTAGCGGCGTTAATAGGGGTGAGAATTAACTTAGCGGCGTTAATAGGGGTGAGAATTTGAAGTGAGCCGCTGATTCACCGACAATTTTTTTTTTTTTTTTCTGATTATAACTATAGTTAGAATCAAGAATTATCTGAAATGTAAACACAACCCTCAGATAACTGAATTTCTGATGATCAGATTTTGTGTCAGGTTTATTACCCATAAGAGAGTTTGTTTAATCCTTCATCCAAAAAATGACATGATTTTTTTTTTTTTTTTTCCGAGGTCTGATTGTTTTACCGCGGCCAGAGTAGGCCTATTATGGGCCCTGTGTACCAACGTCCCTACCACAGCCCTGTATCTTTAATAAAGTCCAGGATTCTGCTGCAGGTTCCGTTATGGCAGACCCGAAGCAGTAAAATCTTCTTCTTTCTAGTGCCTTACACTGGTTTAGAATATGAACCGAAGCCTCATTTTCCTCTCGCCACATTTCCTGCACAAAAAGGCTTCTAGCGATGCCCATATTGTTTGTTCATATGACAGAGTCCTGTGATCAGCCCTGTCATAGCTCTTAGATCCATTCTGCTCATATTCAGAAGCTCTCGGCTCCTTTTCTCTGAAGGGTTCCGCTATAAAAGAGTTTTGAATGTCTTTCCTTTGGGACCCCTCTCCAGAACTGGACCTTTTATTGTCGACATCATGTATTTACATCCTCTATATGAAGTATAGATGAAGTTAGTTAATCAGTTGGTATTTCATTTTTTATACATTATTATAATCATATTATGAAGCCCAAGATTAAGCCAAAGAATTATCCACAGAAGGATAAACATTCTTTAAAATTAGTTAATTTTTATAAAATTTCTATCCATGTGTTATATAGGTGGAATCGACGAAGAAGGGTCTAACGATAAGACATGAGGGATCCTGAAGTTGTGTGTTATCTTAAAGATTTATATCCTTTTCATCTATCGAAGGATGGGTGGCATTAGTGAGAAGGTCCTTCGATAAGAGACTCTAGACTCTCTCCTTAAAGTAGGGTATATCTTCACAAGGTAAATATTTACTGATGGGGCTATGTACATATAGATACACATGTCCCTTCCCTTTTCAAATAATATATAGACCATATCAGTTATTAGTTTAAAAAATGTTGTCGGTAAAACATCGACAATGTGCTTCCCCAGTACGAATTAGTTGACTTACGACTTACATACGAACATATGAATCCTACATTTTGTACATCGGCAGTCGTTTTTATGTTTGTTTTTTGAAATATTGTCTACTCCAGATGATATTTATACATAAACTACCTGAGAGGTAAATAAATAAACAACATCTCAATTACAAACTGTCATGTGTAAACAGAAAACAAGATGTCAACAATATAGTAAGCTAATAAAGATTATAAGTAAAGTAATGAAGTATAGAAAAATTAAGATTTGTAAAAGGAAAAATATTCACAGATTCTGAATAAATGTAATGACTATTTCAATGTCTTTAAGGAAGTCTATTATTTTTCTTTAACGGGATTCTTCAGTCAATGTTGCAGCGTGTCCGGATACTTTCGTCTTGTCTCTTCGTGTTTCAGACACTAATTGTTTTTTTGGAATCATGATAAGAAAAATAATAAGAAATTCTGTTGAAAACTCTGCTTCGAATTTTTGACAGATTACATAACTTCTCCCATACTTTGTATAGCTGAGGAAGTGAAACAGTAACTAAAATGTGAACCGACGAAAAAGGTTTTCATATAAGACGAAAATGGCTGAGGAGTGTTAGAATGGATTTGATAATCAAATATCATATAACTGTACCCGAGAGGTACCCGGATAACTTAATAAGGGAGGCAGTGGATGAGGAGACGAAGGGTATGGCAGGATACATTTAGACAAGAACCTTGGAGGCACGCCCACTTACGGGATGAGCCAGGATAAAACGAGAAAATAAAGGATCCAGGAAGAAAGAACTGACTCTGAAGAAAGCATTCCACAACACCAATAAGGGATAATGAGTAATGTTTCTTGAGATCTTCAGTTATGTGAACATGATCTTAGTGATTATGAAGGCAATTGATGGATCAAATATAGAGTAGATCACACATGGAAGGGATCTGAAATAAAAATAAGTCGGTGAATCACCGACAATGAATTTCTCAAGAAACAAAATCAATTTTTAACTTACATACGGACTAAGAGGGCGCTGGTAGCTCAGTGGTATGCGTGCTAGTCTTCTGAGCTCAAGGTCGTGGGTTCGAAACCCGTCCGATGCCCTTAGTTTATTTTATCTGGGAGGTAAAGTTAAGCGATGGTCCCGAGCCTGTACAATGCGAATGGTTTTGTGGGAGGAGCGAAAAGTATAATAATTGAATAATTCTTTCTGGGGAAATACATAGTCGATGATTCAACGACAAAAATTTTGTTTCAGAAATGGCTTAATTTTTTGAGATTTTTCAAATTTTTTTAATTCCTAGTAAGACGTGTTAAGTGGTAGATCTATGCTGCGACTATCTGTGAAGGTCACGAACACGATATGATCAGGGAGTGTTGCGATACGACCACAATGAACCAGAAGTGCTGTTAACGCATCCCATATACGGCTGTCTGCATTCCGATTATTCATCCAGTTTGTTCTAAAATGCAATTCTGCACTCGATCTGATAACATACTAACGTCATGGCAATGTAATTTGGAATCCTTGATATCGATATTATTTACCAGAGGAAGATTCAGACGCCACTATGTACGTCAACTGTTGATTTTTTAGCCTAAACGGTTGATTTGTTTGGAAAGGAGACACAGGGAATGAATTGGTAAGTCTAAATTTGTAACTCTTCAGGGCAGCACTTTTTTACTTTTGCATTAACCGTTTAGATCCAGTTTTTGGAATAAATAAATTATGTTTGCATCATTATTAATCATATACCTTCTAAATCTACAGAAGTGAATGAAAATGAATATTATTCCCCATCACTTATCTACTTATTAACCATATTTTCTGAAATACTTGTGAATGATGCCTCACTAAAGTTGATTTAACCGAAAACGCCCTCTTCACTTGGAATAGTCTGCCATAGTGAATAGATGGTTAAATACATTTATTTCGTGAATGATTCCTCAAAGAAGTAGATTAAGTTGATTTAACCGAGAACATACACAATTTTACGAGATACCAAGAAACCCACATTCACCCATTCACTTAGGATAGTAGGGTAGAGGTCTTTATTAAGGGACCATCGCTTAACTTCCCAACCGACGGACGGCGTGCTTAAGTTTATTAACTAAGGACCTCGTTGTTCGGCTAGTTATATAATAATTATAATTACATTATTTACTTTCAATTTCCACTAGCACATTAATCCATAGATTTTTAGTTTTAGCTTCCCCTATGAGACAGGCATCTATTGTTTTTCAGCCAAATAGAACAAAGTGTACTTAGAGAGAGAGAGAGAGAGCGGAAACTTAACCATTGCTTCATTAACTAATCCAATAGTTAAAGTCGACTGCAAGAAGTGTTTCTCAAAAAGTGCGTTTCCAATAAACTACAAAAAACTATATTTTTGCAATCGACCTTGACCACTAAAAATCGCTCGCGTGAGAAGCCTTAAGTGCATGATCACTTAGCCTTTCGCTGTGTCTCAATAATCTGTAGTTTTTCACTCATTTCTTCACAACTATAATTCTTGTATTTCATCAAATGTTGAAACTATTTTCTTAGCCCCTTCACAACATCCTTTCACCAGTCAATTGTTGAATTCCTGACAGACAATTCAACAATTTCTATCTTATTCATTTGATTCTCGGCAATTTAATTCCCCAGCACAAATCAATCAAATAAGTTTTCACTCTCCCTCTTAAAATCAGTTTACCGGTTTGATTGAAAACATACTAAATTTCGTGTCAATATTTTCATTCTAAATATTATCTTGTTTAAAAACACCAACAAAACTTAAAATTAATGAAGGAAAAACTGAAGCGATCCTGTTTACAAAAATACACCAGAAAGTAGAAAATTTGGACTGGACCGTTACAATAAAATACCTTGGTGTTCTTCTAGACAGACTGACCTTCAGGCAACATATCAGACAGAAAGCAAATACTGTGAGCATATTAATTTGTAATTACTTATTTTATTTATATTCATTTTATTTATTTATTTAGTTTGTTAAAGGTTTCTTTATATATGTCATTATTGTTCAGCTGACCAATATATAATTTTGGAAATGTTAATGCCAACATTGTAAAAGTAATGGTCACTGACTCAATTGTATAGTGGTGATCCCTTTAAACAATACAAATTATTATTATTAAATAGTATTATTACTAATCAATCACATTTGTATCAGATTCTAAGAGTTATTATCTGTTTATATATCGCTACCTCAGAACAAGACTGTCACAACTCAAAAAATATCGAATTCTTACTAAACTCATAGGAAGAATGGTAATATGGTATACTTTTTTATGGAAGTCACAATTGTAACTTCTAATTCTGGCTACCAGAGAGCAGATGTGTCGGTCTTCCATTGTACGAAAAGGTTGGGCTTTAAAGGGTGTTATGATGGTGAAAGCTAAGTAAAATTGGCTTAAAAGTAAGTGTTATTAACCGTGTAAAAGATTATTGCTCTAGCAGTTTTCTAAGTACCATTAAGGATCAGTAAATTATAAAACGTGATTTCCCAAAACTCACATTTTTTTAGATGTGACTGTCTTGTTCTGAGGTAGCGATATCAATTTTATAAGCAATCTGTATACGTTACATTTAATGCCCTTCCCCACTTCTTGAAGACAATAAAAACAACAAGAAAATTTAAACTTCAACTAAATACGTTTATGTTAGAAAAAAATCTATTCGGAAACGGACTTTTTTTTTCTTATTATTCAAAAATAATCATAAAAATCCTGTTTCAGATCCAAAAACATTATTTGATACATAGCTTTCATCTTTATTTTCTTGGCAGAGTTCCTCCACAGATATCCTTCCTTTAGTTTATGTCAAATCTACGTTTTGTTTAATAATTATTTTTTATTATTTATATAGTCATTTATTTTATTGCTCTTATAATATATAATGTGTATACATATATTTTTAAAAATATTATATACTGATTTCTTCATATTTTTTATATATCCCACATTGTAATCTGATGACGGAAAGTAAGAACGTCCTGAAATATCGTCGTGAAAAAAATCATTCCGGAAGAATTATAAAAAATAATTGTCTTAAATTAAATTAAACTAATAACTGCATTTAATGTATTTACTAATGTTATTATTTTTGTATATTTATTCATTTTTAATTCATTTCATCCTATTTTTCACTATTATTATTGTTATTACTAATAACGTTTGTCTGACTCTAAGAATTAATATAAGTTTATGCACCTAATTTATAAGCAATACAGTTGGTTAGTTATTGTGACTCTTGCCCGGACTTTAACTACAAAGTCATATCGCCTACTACCAGAACACTCTTTCGTCACTCTGGTGGACATGAGCTCGACTCTGCTGTGGAATTCCTAAATTTTGCCTACCCTAAATTTTTATTAATTTAGAGAAAGGGTCTTTAACATCGTACAGGCTCGGAACCATCGCTTAACGTCCCATCCGAAGGACGGCGTGCTTGAGATTATTTTACCTCTCAGATAAAATAAACTAAGGGCCTCGGCCGAAACCATGATCTTGAGCTCAAAAGGCGAGCATGCATACCACTGAGCTTTCTATGTTATTTGAACTATTTGCTTCAACAGTGAATTAATCCCTACGGTACAAAAAGGGGTTAAATATTTGTTGAAACTTGGAAGTTTATTGCACTTGCAAGTTATATTACCAAGTAAAATTAGATGCATTTATGGAGTAAAAGGTTGTTGGTAGACTGCACGATAACTGCACAATGAATATCATTACATGGGAGCAATGCACATTGCTCGGCTAGGGATGTACACAATTATTATTATTAATTCAGAGTGGTTAAGCCCTTTTAAGTATCTACTGTAATTATTCACGTTGGGTCGTGTAGGCAAGGACTAGTAACAATTTCCAGGTCATATGTTTATATAAGGGTTTTTGTTGTGATTCACACACCACAGTCGTGAGCTCTCCAACTACATGTCTCTCTTCTCTTTGTATTCTCATTATTCCCTTTCTCTTTTAAACTAAACTAAATCTCAGAAACCGATTTTATTGGTTAAAAAAAAAAAGTACTTCCCCAGAACGAATTAATTAAATTTTCACTCTAATCAGAGGACCGTTTGCGTAATATTCAATACTTGACTTACATAGGGGCTCCTAAATCCTCATACTGAATTTTGTGCTGATAAATTCATTATATCGACAGTTATTAGGGTTTTCGATTTGAGCCTCCTCCTCTGAACATCCGCTTCCCTTCAATCGATATCGCTGAAATTTGACAGGTTATGCCCTCATTGGGTTTTGACTTTAAATATGAAATTTCATGTCGATATATTCATTACATCGATAGTTATTGGAGTTTTTAAGTTGAGACCCTCTAGTCCCCCCCTTCCCTTCTGCCGATTCCACTGAAAATTTATAAGTTTCGTTTTTATGAGATTCTGAATTCACATATAAAATTTCGTCTTGATACATACATTCTATCGGGACTTATCGTGTTCACAGACACACAACAACATTTTTTTCATATTTGTAATTTAGAGGTCGAAAAATATGAAATTCCGTTGAAAATGAATTTTTGTCTGATTACATAACTTCCCTTATACTTTGTATAGTTCGGGAAGTAAAATTCAAAAACAAATTAAAAATGAATTTTTATTTTTGGGTCGGTGATGCACCGACGACCTTTTTTGAACATTTCGCGATTGTTTTTACTCCTGTGTAAGATATACTGAAAATAAAGTGATATAAGACTAGAAGAGAAAAGGCAAGCATCTTACCTGAGTTAACTGACGTAGCTTGAACCCTGAGGACGAAGGCTCCAACGGCGGCATCTTCGGAGACATTGGCCGTGTAGAGCTGAGCTGAGAAGACAGGAGGTGTCTGAGTAGCCAGTCGAATTGCCACACTGAGAGAGATGGAGCCTTGGAGAGGCGGAGAGCCCTGGTCACTGGCAGTAATGTTAACAGTATACCTAGTGACTGGGTCTAGGGGGCGGGCCACAGTCAGAAGACCAGTCTCGAAGTTCAAGTTGAAACGGCCCTCTTCGTTACCTCCGGCTATCACATAGGTGACTCGACCCAGCTCTCCAGAGTCCTCATCCACAGCCATCACCTGTAACAAATAAGGAAATATAGAATCATATTACCGCAGTCATGTCTTAAAAGTGCTAGGAGTCGTTGATGAAGGACTGGCTCTTGGTGAATAGAGACAGCCAAACTCGCATTCTCTTTAAGGAAGATTGGAAGTTAGTTCAAGAGACTCAGGAACCCTCCATGAGCCCTTCCAGAGAGTAGAGAAAGGGTCGAGGATTTCTTCAGCCGGTTCTCTCTCTCGTAGCCAACAGCCAGATGATCCTATATACAACCTATGATACAACCACCTACTACCTTCCACTATTCGAAATTTGAACGAGAAACATTTGAATAAAACTGTAAGAAAGAGGCATTATATAAAATTGTTTGTATAATGTTCAGGAATATTTGCTATAATACCGAAAATGTCATTTTATTTATATATAAATAATATATAAAATAAATAATAAAACTATAGGTTAGGTTAGGTTTTATGACTAATGCCCGGGCTTTAACTACGGCTTTTTCGTCACTCTGGTTGACATGAGCCCAACTCTACTATGGGAGTCCTAAATTTTGCTTACCCTAAGTTTTTATTCACCTAGGGTAGGGGTCTTTAACGAGTACCTGACATCGTACAGGCTCGGGACCATCGCTTAACGTCCCATCCGAAGGACGGAGTGCTTAAATTTATTTGACCTCCCTGATAAAATAAACTAAGGGCCTCGGTCGGGTTTCGAACCCACGATCTTGTGCTCAGAGGACAAGCACGCATTCCACTGAGCTACCGGCGCCCTCTAATAAAACTATAAAGAACAAAAATAAATAAAAAAAGTAAATAAATATTTATATGCATTTATTTATGTTTATTTTTTTTTTCACGGACCTCTGTTTTTCTTTATACTCAATATTATTATTTTTTCATTACTCATATTTTGTTTTTCATTTATTTTATTTTATATTTATTCGTTTTCATTATTTAAATAATTGCTCATCATTGTCAATTAATGTTTTTTTAGTTAATTCCTAGAGGCCTCTTTTCTTTATTCTGTCTCAGTTGGTTAATATTTATATTCTTCTTATGTTATTATTCTTAGGGGATGTATGTCCCAGAATAAGGATTATTTTTCACTCATTAATTTTTAGAATTAAAATTTTAATGATTTTTAATTACTTTCTGACATTAGTTAGTTATGACTCATGCCCGGGCTTTAACTACAAGGTCATATATCGCCTACTACCGAGCGCCTTGGAGGATATGAGCCTGACTATTATGGGAGTCCTAAATTTTTATTCACCTAGGATAGGGGTACCTGATATCGTACAGGCTCGAGTTCATCGCTTAACGTCCCGTCCATAACCTCTCAGATAAAATAAACTAAGAGCCTCGGCCAGGTTTCGAACCCGCTACCTCAAATGAGGTTCCTTCTCTTCCCTAGGAGGACTTGTTATGTTCCATTTTGTGAGACAAGAAAGTATAGACACAAAATTTAATATGGGGATTCAGAAACCACTTGTAAGTCAAATATTGACTTTTAGCCCAAACGGTCGATTGGCTTTGGAGGGAGAGCGAAAACATAATTGATTAATTGGTGCTGGGGAAGTACATAGCCGGTGATTCACCAACTAATTTTTTATTTGACGATAAGTTTTTCGTAGTAAAAAAATGATTATTAGATATTTTTGCTTTACTCAGACAACCATTTTATTAATATTTCATTCATACAAATAAATAGTAACCTCTCATTGTACAATTTATAGAAATTATGTTTTAAATTTTTTTTAAAATATAGTTTTCTCAGTTTTACGAAAAAGTGACACAAGATTTTTTTTATTGTACCCTTCTTTCAATTGAGGATTTCACAGGTTGTAAAATGAAAAAAAAAAAAACGTAGTCTGACCTCTCACAGATTTTATTAATTGTGCTAACCGGCTTTCGAAATTGCTCTCATCATCACGATGTCTACAAAGAACCCATCATTTAGTGAACATGTAAAAAAAATAAATAATAATAAAAAAAAAAGGTTTTCGCTTTCCCTCCAAAACCAATCAACCGGTTGGGCTACAAATCGATGGGTGACTTACATAGTGGCTTCTGAACCCTCAGACTAAATTTTGTATCGATATATTTTTTACATCGACCGACATTAATCATTACGTTACACTACAACAAAAAAAAAAAGTGATATCTGAACAAAAACAACTATAACTAAATAAAACGTATATTATGAGTGAACATAAATATTTAAAAAAAATTAAGCAAAACTTTTAATTTTTAATTTAAATGTTATATTCAATCATGAATTAGTGTTACATCTTTACTTAATTCTAGCATACATAGCCTTACTAAAAATGTATATACCTATGTCAATACAGGCCCTGAAGAAGGCCACTCAGTATCGAAAGCTTGGCAAACATTTTACGAGTTCGTTTTATCGACCACAGGCCTGATCTCTCCTTCTTCCTATTAATTCGTTTCCAAAATTGACTATGAACTATATTAGTAAATAAAAGGTGATATATGATTGACTATGAACTATACTAGTAAAGAAAAGGTGATATATGATTGACTATGAACTATATTAGTAAAGAAAAGGTGAAATATTTGTAACTCACCTGACAGAGAGTATCTCCCAATTCGGCTCCTTCTTTAGCGAAAACACTCCGAACTAGAGGCGACACGAAGACAGGCCGATTATCGTTGACATCTTGCATCTTCACCCTTGTCGTAATAGTTGAACTCAACCTTTCAGACTCATTGAGTGCCTGATCTGTGGCCCTCACCACCAGGGTGTAGTCCTTGATCAGTTCATAGTCCAATGGTTTGCTAAGGGTGAGTGTTCCTGTGAGAGGATCAAGAATGAAAGCCTCCTCAGGATGACTTCGGATTAGACTGTACAAAAGATCCCCATTGGGTGAGGCGTCTTGATCGGTGGCCTGGAAGCTGTGTATCCGAGTACCGACTGGAGTATCCTCCTTCAGGTCTAGTTCCAGTAGGCTCTGACTCCAGTGGGGAGGATTGTCATTCACATCCACCACTTCAACCTGTAATAATAAAGAATAATAAATAACAGTTCATAGCTATAATTTATAATTTCTTCACACAATCACCTGTCCAGTCAACGTTTTGTTTTAAATTTTCGTTACTAATATTATTATTTTTTATAATATAATAATTTATTCCATTTCTCATGGTTTATTTTTTTATGTATTATTTTTTATTTCTTTATTTTTATTCTTAATATTTTATACACACTTCTTTCCAGAAGAATAAAAAAAAAATATTTATCATAATTTAAATTAAATTAAAAACTTTACCTAGGTACTGTACTTAATAGTATTATTATTTTTGTAGACATCGATTCGAGTTTAGTACATCGGTTATATGGCGAAAAGGTTTGAACCTTGTACTTGTGCAATTAACCTTGTTTTTTTTTTTTTGCGTTAATGCATCATGGATTATTTATGTATTCCTGTAAAGTATTCTTTGTTTAATATTATCATTACTAATATCATTATTTTGTATTATTTATACACTCATTTATTTAACGTATTATTATTATAATTTTTCATTTATTTTATATATTTCGCACATTGTGACCTGAGGAAGGGATGTAAGAATGTCCCGAAATATCGTCGTGAAAAAGACACTTCTACTCGTGAAAGAATTGTAAAAAATATTTGTTATAATTTAAATTCAATTAAAAACTGTATCTACTATATTTATTACTATTAATATTTTTGTACTAATTTATTTTCCAGTATTTTATTTACCTATTCATTTCATTATACTTTTTTTACAGGTATTGTTATTACTTATCGCATGTGTCCTAAGATTTAATAACTGTTTATAAATAAATAAAAATTAAAATAAATTTTCTGGGACCAAGGTCCCCCTAAGAATAATATACAGGTCAAAGGAAACAATGAAATAAAGTATGAAAGAAATATAAAAATAAATAAATTAGTGCTATAGTGGAGAAAAAATAGACAATAATGAATATAGATAAATAAAAATGAAAATGAACAGCTTAAATATGAAGAAATATACGAAAGAAAAGGAATCTATATAAATAGGAGAATCTATATAGTATAAATTTATAAAAATCAAGAGAGCATAACAAAGAATGCCCCGACAAGGTTTGAAATAAAATTAATTTTAGTAAAAGAGGTGTTTATATATCTGATTCATAAAGTATCTTGATATATACATTTTTAAGGTGTATTCTAATGCCATTTTATGGTTTAACGTAAATAAATATTATTATTTGTTCCTTCGGAACATGTAAGTAAAACGACTGATTACGTACCCTCACGATGACTGCACTGCTCTGATGGTTGATGGTAGTGCTGGTGTCCAAGGCACGAACCTCCAGTCGGTACTCGGAGCACGACTCTCGGTCCAGCGCTTTGGTGACCACCAGAGACCCACTGCCTCGGTCCAGGTCGAAGGCTCCTGGCTCTGGATCTACACTGTTGAGACTGTACATCAGATGGCCTGCTCGTGCTCGCCCTGAGCCACTTGGTCCTCCACCGTCCGTCGTGACCACGTTCCCAATTACATGGCCAACCCCAGCGTCCTCTCGTACCTGAAACACATAAGCGTACAATATATATATATTTTTAATTTCGTGTTGATACATTCATTACAATGGCAGTTATTAATTTTTGTGTTAAGCCTCCCTTAATCCCCTTCTTCCCTTTGGTCAATTTGGCTGAAAATCAATAGCTGCCATTGTTAGAGGGGTCTGGCTTCACATATACAATTTCGTGTCGGGCACGCTATATGGTATACTAGCAGTAATACCCGGCGTTGCCCGGGGAACTTTGACTTTTCTTCCAATATCTCCTATAAGGCTATTCAGTTCCTCGACAGTACATTCATGATGTTATAATTTTCAATTATTCATACGGAATAAGGCTTATAGTCCTTCAACTGTAGTAACGCTAGCTTTGGAGCTAAAACTAATTTATTCAAAAAGATTTCTCATTAATCGTTGCAATGGTTTTCGAGTTACAAAGATTGCGTGAGTGGATGCTGGGATGGACCAAGGGTTGATTAAAAAATAGACCTTAACCTTCCGGTAGATAAAACTTATCTATTCAAAAAGATTCCTCATTAATCATTGCAGTGGTTTTTGAGTTACAAAGATTGCGTGGGTGGATGCTGGGATGGACCAGATATTGAGGTACTAATACGCCTATAACCTTCCACAGACGATGACGAACAAATTAAAAAAAAAAATAATCAAATCCATCAAGCCTTTCGTGAGTTATAGCGGTACAACGCACAGACATTTTCAGCTTTATATATATGATGTGAACGACGTCGATACGTCATTCGTCATTACATAGGCAGTTATTAGGATTTTTAAGGACAACTCCCTCTTCTAACCCCCCCCCCCCCCCCCCCCCCCCCTGTTCTCTCTAGAGAGCGCTTGATATGCATGCTTGTCTTCTGAGCTCAAGATCGTGGATTCGAAACCCGTCCGAGGCCCTTAGTTTATTTCATCAGGGAGGTAAAAAAAAATTAAACACGCCGTTCTTCGGCGCCTGTACGATGTCAGGTACTCTTTAAAGACCCCTGCCTTAAGTAAATAAAAATTTAAGGTAGGCAAAATTTAGGACTCCCACAGTCGAGTCGGGCTCATGTCCACCAGAGTGACGAAAGAGCACTCTGGTAGTAGGCGATATTACCTCGTAGTTAAAGCCCGGGCATGAGTCATAATAACTAATTATTTCAGTTTTTGGGTTTTGCCTCCCCCCTAATCCTTCCATCCGTTTTGTCGATTTGACCAAAAACCAATAGGTGTCGTCCTTATAGGGTTCTGAACACACATATAAAATTTCGTATCGATACATTTCTTCTATCGGGAATTATCTTGTCCATAGACACACACGCATAAGACATTCATAATTTTTTTTTTTTTTTTGAAATCGGGAGTTCGGAAAACATGAAATTCCGGTGAAGACTCAATTTCGAATTTCTGACCGATTACATAACTTCCCCTATACTTCGTATAGCTAGGGAAGTAAAATAAATAAATAAAATAAAATAAAAACAAAATGAAGTAGAAATCCGGTTGTGGAAAACGAGGTACGGGTTGTGTAGCCCCGCATGAGGTTTTTTTTTGGTTTTTATCTCATTTCTTCCTCTTTGGCTGGGAATTTCGGCAAGAAGGTATAAATTTTGGAGTGTCTTTCTGTCAGACACACACTTAGACATACAGTAAAACACACACACACACATTGACAAAATGGATCTGTGAACGGTCTTCATTATTAAAACATGCAGTTGAAGCAATTACGATGAATTTCAATGATTTTTTTTATTTATTTCTTCAGCTACATATATAAAGTATAGGAGAAGTTAGGTAATTGATAAAAAATTCGATGCTGAATTTTCAACGGAATTTCATGTTTTTTAAAATGAAAATTGATGTCTATGAGTGTATTTGTGAACACAATAACTCCCGATAGAAAGATTTCTAAAGAGATGACATTTTAATAATTTTAAATAATATTAAATCTAATCCAAAGGTTTTCAAATTATCTTACTGGGGCAGCAGGGAAAATTAATAGAATAGAATTTACGAGAACAAACACTTTGGGCTTATTTTTTTAAATCATCTTCATTATAAAATTTTAAAAAATTGAAACAAACAAAAATCAAAAGAAAAAACTCAAAACTATTTCAATTTTTTTTTTCTGTTTTATATTTTGGCAATTCTTTAAATTTACGTTATATATTTCTGGGCATATATCCTGTGCATATAAACAAACAACAGTACCTTCTTTTTGGATCAATTTCACCGTCAATTCACTTCTATTTAGTTCATTACAACATAAGCCTAAACACCACTCAGACCGTCTCAACTCAACCCAGACTTCGACTCTCTCTACACACACTAAAAACAGCTGATGGCCGTGTTTTGTTTTTTTACTCATTTTTTTTCAAAAGAAATTTGCTTTTTATAGAAAAATAAATATAATTAATTTTTTTATATTAATAATTTAATCATTTTAATGTGTGTATTTTTTTTTTATACATCACAATATATTCCTTTTATTGGGAATTATCGCGTTCACAGACACATGGACGGAGATAATTTTTTTCATTTTTGGAATTATGAAATCGGAAAACATGAAATTTTGTCGAAAACACATAAAATTTCCCACTAATAACATAACTTCCCCAATACTTCATAAATCTGGGAAAATAAAACGTTACAGTTCGAATCTATCTATAATAGAAATATAATAAGAAAGTCAAATTATAAATATGATAACATATATTTAATTTTTCAAATGTCATAAAGCCAGTTCAGAGATAGATAATTATTATAATAGTTTCTATCATAGACCAACTAAAATAGTGTTATAATAAAAACTATAAGTCATTAAAAATAATGGCAGTGATGTAAGGAAAAAATAAATAAAAGTGTTCAAAAAAATATATAAAACGTTTTTTATATTAAAATAAAAAAAATGCGAAAACGAAGTTGGCAGATCTATCCAATTTACAAGAGGCGTGTTTTTCTAAAAGGGGATTTTGAATTAGCTGAGTTTAATTAGACAGTATAGATAGAGACCATTTTATTCTTTGAAAAATTTAAATTGAGATTGGTTTTAATTATGCTATCGAAGGTATGTAATTACCGACCATATAGATGATCAACTCCTACTTGGGACCCCCCCTTCATTCGGTAATTCTAATCTCAGCCGGTTCAAGGGATTAGTCATCATTCAATAAGCTATATGCAATTTTTTTGAAAATTTTATATTTAAAGTATAGTATAAAGGTAGTTAGTGTAATGCCCGGGCTTGAACTATGAAGTTATATCGCCTGCAATGTACTTCCCCAGAAAAAATTAATCAATTAACTTTTCGCTCCTCCTCCAAATCCAGTCTGCGCTAATATTCAACGACATACATTAAGGTCCCTAAACTCTCATACTAAATTTTGTGTCGATACATTCATTACATCGGCAGTTATTGGCGTTTTTGAGTTGAGCCCTGCCCCTGATCCCCCCTTTTCCTTCAGCCGTTATCGCTTAAAATTAATAAGTGTCGTCCTTATAAGGCTTTGCATTAGCATATGAAATTTTGTGTAGATAGGCGAAAATATAGTTGATGAAGGTTAAAGTAGCAAACCAGATTCCATTTGAATATGAGGATCCATTGGGAGCGCTTCTGGTGAGTATAAGTTGAACCATCCAACTAACTGTTTCCATTAATGTCTTCTACAATGCTCCCCCCTACTCACACTACAGATATTGATAGCCCTCCTTTCCTTACCTGATATATGTAATTGTCAGCATGTCAGTGCTGGCCCTCTTTCTTTCATCATTGTCTTCATCTTTCTTCATCAGCCACGGCTCCTGCCTTGATTTCAGATTCCACAAGCCCCCCTAGAGGGTCTATATTTTATGGTATCTAGACGACGTTTTGGCACCTCATCCTTTCAATCTACTCGACAGACTTAAATAGATTCAAATATATATATAGATATATATATATTTTTTAAATATAAACGCATCATCTTAATGATGAAACCGTTCCAGCTTCACTCCAACGTACGTTAATATCGTGTTGCAGAAATGTTGATGTTATAGTTTTTTCACCGTCTGTTACAATCAGGTTTCATTAAATTCAATAGCCCGGGTATAAAGTTGTCAGTTAATCAACCCTCTAACATCAAATCGACCCGTCTTAATCATCATGACTTTACACAGGGATTTCTGAATTCTCTTATTAAATTTCGTGTCGATACATTCACTACATCGGCAGTTATACAGGTTTTGTGTTGAGCTTCACTCTGATGCACTCCTTCCCATCAGCCAATTTTGCGGAAAATTAATATGTGTCATCCTTATGGGGTTTTGAAATTAAATACCTACCTCTTCAACAGGGAAGAGAGCTGTAGTGTTTGCAACGAAGACCGACCGGACGACATCCACCACTTCTTCATGGAGTGTCCAGCCTTCAGCCAATTAAGAAAAAAATACCTGGTAGAAGAACTAAAGAGCCCCCGCAACCTCACAAGACCCTTTTCAACACTACAAGTAACCAAAACCTCAATAATATCATACTATACATAGTAAGGGCGCTAACAATTAGAGGACATTGGAGTACTGTTGTCATACCTTTCGGTGGATACCGTCGTCATTGGCTGCTGGTCGAGTACTGTGCGCGAGCGCTTTCGATGTGAAGACATCATCTTCAAGCCACTGTTAATGTTGTACTGATATACATATTAACAGTGGCTTGAAGATGATGTCTTCACATCCCTCGCCCACAGTACTCGACCAGCAGCCAGTGACGACGGTATCCACCGAAAGGTATGACAACAGTAACATATTTACTGGCGGAACTAACCCCTTAGATTATATACCAGACATTGGAGTATTTAAATAAAATACCGTTTTTATTTATTTTTTTTCATTTGTTAATTAACAGTTAGGTTCTATTACTTTGTATTTTATTATTATTATTTTCTATTTTCATTTATTTGTACTTTTTTTAACTGAATAATGTATATATCAGGCCGAACCCTGAGCCTAAAAGATGTATTTCCTAAGGGCTAATAAAGAATTGAATTGAAATTAAATATAAAATTTCATGTCGATACATTCATAAATCCTAATTTTTTATTACTTATAGATTAATTTATTTATTTTGGTTTATTCTTTTATGTATTTTTATTATTATTTTACTCATTTTTTATATTATATTTTAATTTAATTTTTATTATTTTTTGTGACCTGATGGAGGGATATATGAACGTCCAGAAAAGTCGACGTGAAAAAGATATTTCTGAAAAAGTTATAAAAATTATTATCTTAACTATAAATAAATTAGAAATTATCTACTGTATTTATTAATATTATTATTTTTGTACACACATTTTCAAATATTTATTTAGTAATTTAATTTTAATTTTGAATAGTATTGATAATTCTAATCCATATGTGTCAGACTCTAAGAGTTGATGACTGTTTATGTATCTAATTTATAAGTTATCTTAATGTAAACATTCTTATGACATATCCTATTACTATGTTTATGGTTTAACAGATATAAATATTATTATTACTACATCAGTGATTTTTGAGTGGGTTTTTGAGTTTATTTCTGATCTTTTATATTTAAATTAAAAACCCCATAAGAACGATACATATTAATTTTCCTCAAAATCTGCCAATGGGAAGGAGAGGATCAAAGGAGGTGGCTCTAGGGAAGGGATAAGAGGTTTGAATGCTTAGGTCCCTAGGTGCTTGCACAACCAACTCCATAATATATTGCCGTTATGGAAAATATACATTAACATTTTCAAAATAGAGGTCTCTTTGTTAGCAGACATGCTGACAAATGTTTGAATTCCTACCTTAAAAGTAAGACTGGAGCTGGAGAAGGTGGGTCGATGGTCGTACAAGGCGAGAACCTCGATGGACAGAGTACGAACAGACTGTCTGGGAGGAGCCCCTGTGTCTGTGGCAGCCACTCGAACACGGTACACTTCCCTCTCGCCAGCCTCCAGAGACACCCGGGTCCGCAGAGACCCACTCACCGGGTCGATGGAGAACACACGCCATCCGTCTGCATCGCGTCCTAAAACAGACAACATCGTCTACGTCAAGTCTCTATGTGACTATACAATAAAATAAACTATAAACTGAGATCTACACCAAAATTACTTTGACTATTATATGGCATTGAATTTTTGAAGCTGCTGTCATAATGAAGAAATGTTTACTAATGTTAAATGGTGTGCAATGCATTCTGCTGTTTGCAAAAACTGAGCTGAGTCAGTCCAAATTTATTGAATCATACTGTTAATGTGGTCGGTCAACATACAAGTTAGTGCATTTGAAATGGGGCATATGAACCGGTTTGTGATCACTGCATGGAAACGTAGGGTTTTCAAGTTAGCGCACTTTTACCGGAACTTTTTCTGTATAAAAAACTCAGTTAATGTTTTAATAATTATCAGTAACTTCTAACCTTGTATGTTCTTTATGAATAATTAATACATCAAATAGATTTCAATTGAATTCAATGGATTTTTTCTAGCCTTTTTGTGAACAACAACAGCTGTTTTTGCACAAAATTCTTTTTACTATGTGTTCTTTGTATGTTGAAGAATATTTTTATCGAAAAAAAGTTGAAGTTTGTACGTTAGAACACTGGAAAAAAACGGCTCAAAAAAAGTGGTGTCCGATGGTAAACCGAAAAGGGCTTCGCCCGGATTTTTACATTTAAAATCGAAAAATTCTATTTTGCGCGAGAATTTGTCTCTCAATTGATTTCAATGGGGATTTTGTTTTTCGGTGATTATTCTTCCGTGGTATGTTCGATTTTAGATTTTTTTAGTAGTAAACCATCGTCACCGTGTCCACTACCATCGTGGCAAATTTCAATGTGATCGGTAAAGGGGTTTAGGAGGAGTACGAGTACAACGAAATACATGAGTCGCCTAAGAAAGAGCTTCGTAAACTCAGCTCAATTATCACATTTCCTGTAGAAATTGTTGCAGGTCTTCTACTAAATTTTGGTTTCTACAGTAGTTTCCGAAATGGGTGCTAATAAAAATATCGGAAGTTCAAGACGTGCAATTTTGAAGAAAATGCACGTACCTATTTAGAAAAATTTCAATTAATAGTTATTTCATTTGAATTTCTTCTAAAATATATGAGGAGTTTGGAGCCAGAGCGGACCAACTGGTTGAAACTGAACAGGAAGGAAATGTCAATTGAAAATTGAGTACATTTTGTTTATCTCCATAAATGGGTCCCAAATATTTATTTATATTTGAAATTTTAGAATAGTATTGGATGAGTGATCCCTTTTTGTGTTCTATAAAGTTTTTGAAGGCCGTAATGATCCATTGTGACTTTGAAAATATATGCACAAAATATTAGTGGACTAAACTTAAAGTGCTGCTATCTATCACTGAAGTGAAGAAACTAAGTGATCCACACTGGTTTTGAAAAAAGGGAACCTATGCCAACATCAGGGTGGTAATAACTTCATTTTTCGAAAAATTGTGGGTTGGTCCGCTCTGGCTCCAAACTCCTCATATATATATATATATATATATTATATATATATATATATATATATATATATATATATATATATATATATATATATATATAATCTGAGATGCCATCAAATTTTTCTAAATTTGCAAAAATGTTCAATTTAATCCAACAATAAAAATTTAAAGTATACAAAATTTAGAACTCCCATATATGTAATAATAGATTCGGGCTCATGTCCACCAGAGTGATGAAAGAGAGCTCTGGTAGTAGGCGATATGACATTGTTAAGGCCCGGCCATGAGTCATAATAACTAATATAATTCTCACCTTTGAGGATAGAATATGTCAAGGTAGCATTGGGTCCATGGTCTCGGTCGACAGCTCGCACTTTGACCACTTCCGTCCCCGGGGGCTGTTCCTCTCTTATCGAGACCACATCTTCCCGAGGGTCCATGATCTCTGGAGCGTTGTCGTTCACATCGGTCACAATGATCCGAACTGGGACGCGAGCAGCTCGACTGGGTGAACCGCCATCTCTAGCCTCCGCCACCAGGTCATACGTTGGTTTAGTCTCTCGGTCGAGTGCTTCTAGCGTCGTTATTACTCCTGAAACAATAATCATCACAAATGGAATTATAATATCGCTAAAACAAATAGATATAACAACACAAGAATACCATAGTTGCCTATAAAAATAGGTTTTCTTATCAACTGTAACTCTCTTTAAAATAAATGAAAAAAAAAAAGGTCGTCGACAATGAACTTCCCCAGAACGAATTAATCAATTAAATTTTCGCTCGCCCTCCAGAACCAGTCTACCGTTTGCGTCATATTCAACAGATGATTTACATAGAATCCTCTTATTAAATTTTGCGTAGATTTGTGTGAATTGAGCCCCCCTTCCCTTTTGTCATTATTTTGAAAATTAATAAGTGTCGTCCTTATGTGGTTTTGAATTGACATATAAAATGTTTTGTCGATATAATCATTCTATTGGCAGTTATTAAATTTTTTATGTTAAGCCTCCCCACGGAGGCATAAATAATACTAAATAAATAAATTGAGGACGCGTTTAGCTCATAGGTAGCCTACTGAACTCAAAATCGCGGGTTCGAAATCCGGTCAAAAAAAACCATGAGCACGCCGACCTTTGGATAAGACGTTAAGCGATGGGGTTGGGTTCATGTCCACCAGAGTGACAAAAAAACGCTCTGCTAGTAAGCGATATGACGTCATAGTTAAAGCCCGGGCATGAGTCACAATAACTAACTAATAGTACAGAATAAATGAATTGTAATAACAATTTACAAGACTAGCGACATTAAGATACATCAAACAGAACTTTGCCAAAGAATGTTACTGAGTTAATGCAGACAAATTAAGGAAATCCCCTCTTGAAAAGATATTGCATTCTTAAGAGTATCTATCATCCGGACATAATATAAAGAAGGTAAATTAGATTTATTTTAAAATAATATTAATTATTTGACAAAAACTATTTTAATTCTAATTAAGTGTGAAAATAAAATGTGCTCATTATTCTTTAATTCATTTATTTTTCTTGTTTTTCACATTTATTTTTTTCGATATTTTAATAGGCCAGAAATTCTATGTTGAGTTAAAATTGAAAAAAAAAAAAAACATTAAGGCATAGTCAAGGTCCACGCCGTAGATTTTCCGTGAAAACGTCGGGATAAAATCATAACAAGTGTTTCGTATTAATATGTAATTTAATTATCAATCTGGTTATACAGAGTAGTATGGTTACAGAATAGATAAATCACAAGTTTATTGCATGTAGCAAGGGTCTGTGGTAGCGATTTACCTACGTTATTGCTTTGTGCCGTTTTTTCATTTTCTTTTCGATGCTGCTCTTGCATTTGCTTGGCACTAGACTTTTTAGGTTTTTAAAATTCCTTTTGATGCAGCTTTCTTCTGATTTGCGTTTTCTATATTCCGCGCATATTTACGATTCATATGAGACCACATCTTTAATTTTTTTGCAACTTTCAATTTAATACCGATTTTTACATATATTTCGGCAAATATTTTTATTGTTTCACTTTGAGTCCTAGTAGTGCTCTTCAAGCTCTTTACAATGACACCCGAATCAACGTCTTATCTAAACGCGTTATGACGCTACACTAATTTCTAATTTTACACAACGCTAATTCGCAACAATAGCCCACACCATCCCCATAACGTCACAGGCAAAACAAACACTGCACAACAAACACGTACAGACATGCTCTATCCATTGTGACCTCAACCGTTGTTATCGCATTATTAGTCTCGTAGTTATTATCGATTGAAATCTGACGGTATTTTGTAACACAAGATAGTTTGACCGGCTATCACTGTGCTTAACGAGCGAATAGACGTTTTCACGTCAAAAGGCGTCCCTGATTCACCGGCAATTAACTAAGTTTTCACTCTCTCTCCAAAAATAATCGACCGTTTGAGCTAAAAATGAATATTTATAGATCACTTACATAAGGTCTTCCTCATACTAAATTTTATGTCAATACATTCATTGCATCGGCAGTTATTCGGGTTTTTATGTTAAACTCTGCCTCAAATCCTCTCCTTTCTTTTGTCCGATTTGGCAGAAAATCAATTGTCGGGGTTCTGGATACACACATAAAAATTTCGTGTCAAAATTTAAAAAAAAATTCTGTCTGTTAACACAATAACTAGGTACCGAAAGAAAGAATATATCGACATGAAATTTAGTGTAAAGAATTCAAATTGATATATTGATTTTTAAACAAATTGGATTCAGAGGGAGAGTGAAAGCTTCAACAGGTATACGATTTATAAAATAATAGAAATATAATGAATGCACTGTTGGGTATTTGAAGAATGCATTTCTTCTCGCTCGTAGAAACGCATAATGTACCCTCCTTAATAACATAGACAATTTTCTCAGGAGGGAATGTTGCATTGCTGACATAGGTATGCAAAGAGGTAGAAATTATTGGACATCTGAACACACAAGTTCTTAAACGGAACAATTGCATTTGCACTTGAAAATTCTCTAAGTTGCTAGATCGAATTGCAAAGTGCATAATTTATACGAAAAAAAAACATTTCCTTAAAGTTATTTAAAACAATGATAATTTATATTGTTCCGTTATTAAAGCACAATAGAATGCTTAAAGTGTTAAAGATAGATGCATTTTGTTATTTAGGAATCGTAATTGATCGTAACGCAAATGTTCATTATCTTTCAAAAATATAGTTAGTTATTATGATTCATGCCCGGGCTTTAACTACGAGTTCATATCGCCTACTACCAGAGCGCTATTTAGTCACTCTGCTGGACATGAGCCCAACTCTACTTTGGGATTCCTAAATTTTGCCTACCCTAAATTTTTATTCACCTAGAGCAAGGGTCTTTAACAAGTACCTCGACATTGTTACGAGGAATGTCATCGATAAAAACGTATTTTGGTATAACGAAGTGCAATCTATTTGTAATAAATGTAATGTTAATATAACTGAGTTTTTGGATAGCAGAATAAAAGGGAATTATATTGTAAATAAAGTAAAAAATGAATTTATTAATGAATATAAATTAAAATCAATAAATAGTACCAATCATATTTTATATAAACAGTTATTTACAGATAATAAAGTTATTTTCTCAGAGATGGATGCGAAGTATTCTTACACTAAGGAAATCAAACTTTGCTCCATGTGTAACAACTAGCAAGATGAAGATGTGTTTCACTTTATTGCAATAAGCCCCATCTTGAAAGAATTTCGTTTTATTTATTTTAGTAAAGCACAGTTAAGCTATATTCAGTTTATTGAATATGTAAATGGACGAAATTACAAAAGTTTAACTATTGCAAAGCCGCCTGGAATTATAGATTTGAGCTAGTTTCACAATTTAATTATTAATCTATATTAATAAAGCTGAAACGGGGTTTGTTTGTTTGTTTGTATGTTTGTTCCAGCATCACGCCCAAACCGCTGGACGGATTTTTATGAAACTTCCCATGTAGCATTCTTTTGAGCCCGATTGAATAATAGGCTATGTGGCGTCCCAAAATTTTGATCGGGAGGGGGGGTTGTAAGGGGGGCCTAAGTATATAAATAGTGCTAACTCATTAACTAATGGTCAAATTGTCATGAAATTTCACACGTAGTCTTTTTAAAAGCCAAACAGGAAAAAAAGGTGTGTGGCGTCCCAAAGTTTTGAACGGGAGGGGGGGTTGTGGGGGGGCCTAAGTATAAATATAGAGCTAACTCATGAACTAATGGGCGAATCGTCATGAAATTTCACATGTAGTATTTTTGAAAGCCAAATAGGAAAAAAAGGTGTGTGGCGTCCCAAAGTTTTGAACGGGAGGGGGGTTGTGGGGGGGCCTAAGTATAAATATAGAGCTAACTCTTTAACAGTTGGTCGGATTGTCACGAAGTTTCACATGTAGTATTCCTGAAGACCAAATAAAAAAAATAGGCGGTGTGACGGCTCAAACTTTTTTACGGGAGGGGGGTAGTGGAGGGGCCTAAGTATAAATATAGAGCTAACTCATTAACTAATGGGCGAATCGTCATGAAATTTCACATGTAGTATTTTTAAAAGCCAAATAGGAAAAAAAGGTGTGTGGCGTCCCAAAGTTTTGAACGGGAGGGAGGGTTGTGGGGGGGCCTAAGTATAAATATAGAGCTAACTCATTAACTAATGGGCGAATCGTCATGAAATTTCACATGTAGTATTTTTAAAAGCCAAATAAGAAAAAAAGGTGTGTGGCGTCCCAAAGTTTTGAACGGGAGGGGGGGTTGTGGGGGGGCCTAAGTATAAATATAGAGCTAACTCTTTAACGGTTGATCGTATTGTCATGAATCGGATTGTCATGAATTTCACATGTAGTAGTAGTAACTATGTATTCGCTGTGGGGTTCACTGTTGCAAGACATTTACTAGCTGTGATGTCCAGCGTTCCTAATATCGTACTAGCTGTGGGGTCCGCTGTTGAAAGGCACTTACTAGCTGTAGTGCTCAGCCCCAGCGTTCCTAACTATGTACTGGCTGTGGGGTTCGCTGTTGCAAGGCACCTACAAGACATTTACTAGCTGTGATGCCCAGCGTTTCTAATTACGTACTAGCTGTGGGGTCTGCTGTTGCAAGGCGCTAGCAGTGTGGCCCAGCGTATTTCACTACGTAGGTACTAGCCGTGGGGTCCGCCGTTGCAAAACTCATACTAGCTGTGATGCCCTGTGGTTCTAACTACATACTATCTGTGGGGTTCGCAGTTGCAAGGCACCTACTACCTGTAGGGCCCAGCTTTCCTAAAAACGTACTAGCTGTGGGGTCCGTCGTTGCAAAAGCATACTAGCTGTGATGCCCAGGGTTCCTAATATCGTACTAGCTGTGGGGTCCGTTGTTGCAAGGCATTTACTAGCTGTAGTGCCCAGCGTTCCTAACTTCGTACTAGCTGTGGGGTCCGCTGTTGCGAGGCACATACTAGCTGTGGTGACCAGCGTTCCTAACTACGTACTAGCTGTGGGGTCCGTTGTTGCAAGGCATTTACTAGCTGTAGTGCCCAGCGTTCCTAACTATGTACTAGCTGTGAAGTTCGCTGTTGCAAAGCACTTACTAACTGTAATGCCCAGCGTATTTAACTACATACTAGCTGTGGGGTCCGCTGTTGCAAGGCACTTAATAGCTGTGATGCCCAGCGTTCCTAACTTCGTACTAGCTGTGGGGTCCGCTGTTGCGAGGCACATACTAGCTGTGGTGACCAGCGTTCCTAACTACGTACTAGCTGTTGGGTCCGCCGTCGCAAGGCACATACTAGCTATGATGCCCAGCATTCCCAACTACGTACTAGCTGTGGTGCTCAGCGTTGCAAGCCACATACTAGCTGTTGTCACAAACGTTCTTAAGTACGCACTGACTAGGACGTCCAGCGATGCTAAGTATTCACTAGGTGTGGCTTCCGCCGTTGAAAGGCGCATACTAGCTGTGGTGCCCAGGGGTCCTAAAAACTTACTAGCGTTACGACAGCTGAAGGACTATAAGCCTTATTCCGTATGAATAATTGAAAATTATAACATCATGAATGTACTGTCGAGGAACTGAATAGCGTTATAGAAGATATTGGGAGAAAAATCAAAGTTCCCCGGGCAACGCCGGGTATAACTGCTAGTAATATATAAACAGGAAAATGTTTTTTTATTTTTATTTTTTGTTAGTATTTTTTACAGGATCATTTAAGTTAATTTTGTAAATTACTACATTTCTATTTGAATTATTTTATTTTTATTTTGTCACTTTTATATATGTGTATTATCGAGTAGAAATAGAAGAGATAACCCCTCAGACGGTTAATTTGACCTTGAGTATTGTCTGTCAATATTATAATTATTATTGTACATCTGTAAAAAGAAAAAGAAATAAAGAAGTTTATTATTATTATTATTATTTTCAGTGAAATCGGCCGGAGAGAAGTAAAGGATCAGAGAAAGGGGCGCAACTCATGTATTAATTGTCAAGTACCTGAATAAAATACGTATTGATTTTCAATAAAATTTGAGTTGGAGAAGTACATGGCTAGTGATTCACTGAAAACATTTTTTTTTTTTTTTTTTTTTTTTTTTTAATATAAATCATCTGTTTAGACATAATCAAAGAGTAGAAAGGCAAATTTGAAATCATTTTTTTTTTTTTTTTTTTAATAATGAAGACACCTTTTGAGTATGAAAAAATGGAAAATTTTAATGATTGAAATATAATATTGGATCTGATGAAAGAACATTTTAGATATAATAGGTTCAGAGGAGCTGTTATTATAATAACATAGGAACCAGGGCTCATAATCAGGGCCGGAGGGGGGGTTACTATACTGGACCAATTTAGGACAAGCGGGTTCATGGCGGAAGTTGGCTCAACTTTGATAAAATGCATTTAGATACTTTTACAACCGTTATTATTATTTTAGCGCTAATTGTACTTCGGAATTTAAGATTTTAAAAAAAATAATGGAATTAAAATAAATAATAACGGTACAAAAAAAGTTGTCGATGAATCACGGGATATGTACTTCCCCAGTATGAATTAATGAATACATTTTCGCTCTTCCCACCAAAGTCGATTGACCGTTTGAGCTAAAACTTAATATATTGCTTCTGAGAGGGCGCCGGTAGCTCAGTGGTATGCGTGCTTGTCTTCTGAGTTCAAGAACGTGGGTTCGAAACCCGACCGAGGCTCTTAGTTTATTTTATCTGGGAGGTAAAATAAACTTAAGCACGCCGTCCTTCGGATGGGACGTTAAACGATGGTCCCGAGCCTGTACAATGTCAGGTACCCGTTAAAGACCCCTACCCTAGGTGAATAAAAATTTAGGGAAGCAAAATTTAGGGCTCCCATAGTAGAGTCGGGCTCATGTCCACCAGAGTGACGAAAGAGCGCTCTGGTAGTAGGCGATATGACCTCGTAGTTAAAGCCTGGGCATGAGTCATAAAAGCTAACCTAACAACTACAGATCCAAGGGACATGATTCACCTGGCTCCGTATAGTTTAGAACATATGTGGAAATATGGACACTCATTTCGATTTTGAAATTCTGAAACGCGAAAACAACAAAAAAAAATGTCGAATTTTGTCATAATTACACAACGTTTTCTATGAGCTAGTAAAAAATAAAAATAAAAAGTAAATGTACTTCCCCAAAACGAATTAATCAATTTATTCGCTCCCCTCCAAAACCAGTCGACCGTTTGCGCTAATATTCAATAGATGTCTTACATAGGGGCTCCTCAATCCCATACTCAATTTTGTGTCGATACATTCATTCTATCGGGAGTTATCGTGTTCACAGACGCACAGACTGACAGCAATTTTTTTTTTCATATTAGAAATCTGGAGGTTGGAAAACATGAAATTCCGTTGAAAACTCCGTATCGAATTTTTGACCGATTACATAACTTCCCCTACATTTCGCAAAGCTGGGGCAGTAAAAAAAAGTAAAAACAACATGGGAAAACTTACCGGACACAGAATCAATCTGGAAGCTAGAATTGGCAGGTATGAGCGAGTAGAGAAGATCAGCATTGAGACCTAGATCGGGATCTGTAGCAGTCAACCTGCCAACGACAGCACCTCCAGCCAGGTTCTCCTCCACCTGCCAGGTGTACCGCTCCTCAGAGAAGGAAGGATCGTTGTCATTGGCATCCGTCACCCGAACAGTGACCTGAGCACTGGCAGAGGCGGCTGGAGACCCATTGTCTGTGGCAACCACCTTGAGACTGTACAAGTCCCGGATCTCTCGGTCCAATGACGCCCGGAGGTAGATGACACCAGAGTTGGGGAAGACGCCAAACTCAGGAGGGTCACTCATGAGCCGGTAGGTGAGTCGAGCGTTGTTACCTGTGTCTAGATCTACCGCAGTCACCTGGACAACCTGAACAGAGAAAAAAAAAATTCTTCATTATAATTTATTATCTATATAAATAAAACAAAGTCGGGTTAGCTACACCAATTTATAAGTCAAAAACCGCTGGACGGATCTTCATGATACTCCACATGTAGTATCCTTTTGACCCCGATTGAAATATAGGCTATGTGGCGTCCCAAAATTTTGAACGGGAGGGGGGTTGTAAGGGGGGCCTAAGCATAAAAATTGCTCTAGCTTTGGGACGATAAGGTTCCGTCTGGCGCAGAGGTCATCTTACATATATCTTAGATATAGAGAGGGCGCCGGTAGCTCAGTGGTATGCGAGCTTGTCTTCTGAGCTCAAGACAAGGGTAGATAAGAACATTCGAAGCTTAGGTCCCTAGGTGTACACACTAGCCCAGTGAAACTACTAGTTATATTAGTATTTATGTCTATTTCATTTATAATTCTGGTACTTTTTTAAATATATAATTAATATTCGCTAAACAGGATTGATTACGTTACTAACATATTGAAAAAATAATTTAATAACTACAATTTACACCTCAAAGTAGGATTTCACAATAAATAGCCATTTTCTGTTGGGGACTGTTATATCGCCTCCACTATAATTTTCATCCGTTATTATCAAATCACTAAGTTCTTGTCAATTATTATCTCAAAGTAATTTTATTTTTAAATAATAAAAAAGACAGTTGAAGATTATTTTGAAAAAATATCATGGTAATTTTTATTTCTTATATCTTTCGTATAAAGAAATATTGTAATCGTGTGAAAATCCGAGATCGAGTTTTTAACGAAATTTCACGTTTCAAGGTTCCCTGGTGTATAAATGGAACATTGTGAGCTCTCTTATTCAAAAACTATTCTAGGAATAAACTTGAAATTTGAATGAAGATGTCACTTGTGCCAACTTAGATCTGATTAGATTTTGGCCAAAATCGAACGAAAATTTAGGTCACTTTAGTTTGGTTTGCGAGATACCTTTTGAAAAAAAAACTACAATGTCGTTTTGAAGCAATTATTTTTTTTTTTTTGCACATTTGCTTCATTTGCGCAAAAACTGTTAATTCTATCGAAAAAATGGTTCTTAAGATAAATGTTCCTTATTAAACATCCAACGAATGTCCTTAGATAGCAGCACACCATATATATATATATATATATATAATATGGTAGCTCAGATGTAGCGTACTAACCTATTTGAACTCAAGATCGCGGGTTTGAAACCCGGCTAAGGTCCTTAGTTTTTTTTTGTCTGGATGGTGGAACAACCTTGAGGACGCCCTCCTTAGGATGGGACATTAAGCGATGGTCCCGAGCCTGTACGATGTCAGCTACTCGTTAAAGACCCCTACCCTAACTGAATAAAAATTTAGGGTAGGCAAAATTTAGGACTCCCGTAGTAGAGTGGGGCTCATGTCCACCTGAGTGACGAAAGAGCGCTCTGGTAGTAGGCAATATGATCTCGTAGTTAAAGCCCGGGCATGAGTCATAATAACTAACTAAAGACTCCTTCCCAGTAAATTCATGAAAATAATATTTGTGTGGAGCATTCGTATAATGAGTAAATGTTTTTTTTTTTTTTTTTTTAATAACTTAATTTTGAATATTTACAATCGGTATAACCATAAGTAAATTTGTTGAATGATACATAGAACAAAGAAAAAAAATAAAGAAAAAAAAAATAAAAAAAATAAAGAAAGAAAAAATACATTGAAAGTAGGTACATAGTTATGTACAAAATAATAGGTAAAACAGAAAATAATAATAATAATAATAAAAAATAATTATAATATTAATCATAAAACATAATAATAAAAATGAAGTAAAATCAAAATAAAAGCCCTACAACTCGAGACCCATCGAAACACCGCCGGTTCTCTGTCATCCCCATCCCTCCAACTTAATGGGGACAGGGGAGGCCGCGGGAGCTCGAGTGATCCCCCATGCCTTCTCGCCCCGCCAATCACTGTCCAGTAGTAGGAGGCAAGCCACGAAAAAGAGTTGAAGGTAAAAGGATTACATGAGGGAAGAAGCTGGTCATCACCAGTACTCTCTAAATATTTTTGCTACAGTAGCAGGTCTCTCAGCCAGCGCCGCCTTAGTCTTCGGGGGGGAATATCTGGATGGGAATGGGATGACAAGAGTTGAGCAACTGGATTGACATGGGGTTAAAGGTTATAGTGGAATTTGGAGAAGCGGGACTTGATGAGGTCAATAACATATCCCTTATAAGGGATTTTAAGGTCATTATAAAGGGTAAGGTTGGACACAGTAAATGTGGAGACGCAATCTTCTTTAATCCAAAATATACTCGTAGTTTAATTATAAAAAAAAAAAACCAAAAACAAGTCTGTAGTGAAGTTTCCCACGTATTCGTAATATATTTTTTTAAATGGCCTTATGGCTCACATACTAATCGTCGAAGGATATATTTTTAATGAAAGCTTATCGAACAATACGCTTTATACGACGAATAATATATATTATTAAGATAATTACTTAGAAGACATAGATTGATAAAATATAATGTAACATTATGTATGTTATTAATTTTATTTATTGTAATTGGGTTAATAGCTGATGAGTAATACACTCTTTCTTGATATTTATTAACAAATAAATGAATAAATAAACCTATTTTTGAAGTATTGTCTGTTCCACAAAAAACTTTACATAAACGGTGGTTGTGGCATATCACCATCGTCAAGTACGAGGGATGATCAAAAAGTTCTAGGACTTTTTGGATTCCGCGGCAACGGAGCGTCGGAGAGCAGTACGGTTGACTCTTCCTGAGCTCAGCTGTTTTTGTAGATTCTCTACAACCTACTTTGTTGTGAAGGTAACAGTCGTTTTTGTGAAACAGGTTTTTTTGTGATCTTTTGTCAAATGAATCAAAAAGAAGAGCAACGCTTTTGTGTCAAGTTTTGTTTGAAGTTGGGTAAAACTTTTACAGAAACTTGTCAGATGTTGCAAGAGACTTGTGGGGATGAATGTCTCGAGTCGATCACGGTGTCATGAGTGGTACAATGAGAGCCGAATATGGTCAGAAGAAAATCCTCGTTCAGAACGCCCATCAACTTCGATTGACGACGATCATCATGAGATAGACAGAGAGCCGATAGAGCGATTTACAGAGAGCTATAGAGCGATTGACAGAGAGCGATAAAAGTAGAGAAATATACAGAGAGCGAGAGACATGGAGCGACATACGAAGAGCAATAGACAGCTCATACAGAGAGCGATAGACAGAGAGCGATTAACATAGAGCGACATACGAAGAGCGATAGACAGCTCATACAGAGAACGATAGACATGGAGCGACATACGAAGAGCAATAGACAGCTCATACAGAGAGCGATAGACAGAGAGCGCATGCAGAGAGCGATTAACATAGAGCGACATACGAAGAGCGATAGACAGCTCATACATAGAGAGATAGACATGGAGCCATATACGAAGAGCGATATACAGCTCATACAGAGAGAGATAGAAGAGAGCGACACACAAAGAGAGATAGACAGCTCATACAGAGAGCGACATACAAAGAGAGATAGACAGCTCATACAGAGAGCGACATACAAAGAGAGATAGACAGCTCATACAGAGAGCGATAGACAGAGAGCGACATACAAAGAGAGATAGACAGCTCATACAGAGAACGATAGACATGGAGCGACATACGAAGAGCAATAGACAGCTCATACAGAGAGCGATAGACAGAGAGCGCATGCAGAGAGCGATTAACATAGAGCGACATACGAAGAGCGATAGACAGCTCATACAGAGAGAGATAGACATGGAGCCATATACGAAGAGCGATCGACAGCTCATACAGAGAGAGATAGAAGAGAGCGACATACAAAGAGAGATAGACAGCTCATACAGAGAGCGACATACAAAGAGAGATAGACAGCTCATACAGAGAGCGACATACAAAGAGAGATAGACAGCTCATACAGAGAGCGATAGACAGAGAGCGACATACAAAGAGAGATAGACAGCTCATACAGATAGCGATAGACAGAGAGCGTATACAGAGAGCGATAGACATGGAGCGACATACGAAGAGCAATAGACAGCTCATACAGAGAGAGATAGACAGAGAGCGCATACAGAGAGCGATTAACATAGAGCGACATACGAAGAGCGATAGACAGCTCATACAGAGAGAGATAGACATGAAGCCATATACGAAGAGCGATAGACAGCTCATACAGAGAGAGATAGAAGAGAGCGACATACAAAGAGAGATAGACAGCTCATACAGAGAGCGACATACAAAGAGAGATAGACAGCTCATACAGAGAGCGATAGACAGAGAGCGACATACAAAGAGAGATAGAAAGCTCATACAGAGAGCGATAGACAGAGAGCGACATACAAAGAGAGATAGACAGCTCATACAGACAGCGATAGACAGAGAGCGACATACAAAGAGAGATAGACAGCTCATACAGAGAGCGATAGATAGAGAGCGACATACAAAGAGAGATAGACTGCTCATACAGAGAGCGATAGACAGAGAGCGACATATAAAGAGCGATAGACTGCTCATACAGAGAGCGATATACAGAGAGCGACATATAAAGAGCGATAGACAGAGAGCGACAAATAAAGAGCGATAGACAGAGAGCGACATATAAAGAGCGATAGACAGCTCATACAGAGAGCGATAGACAGAGAGCGACATATAAAGAGCGATAGACAGAGAGCGACATATAAAGAGCGATAGACAGCTCATACAGAGAGAGATAGAAGAGAGCGACATACAGACAGCTCATACAGAGAGCGATAGACAGAGAGCGACATACAAAGAGCGATAGACAGAGAGCGATATATATATATAGAGAGAGAGAGAACTGTGATGAGCTCACGTTCTCCCCATTACCTCCCTCTTCCCAGTCGAGGACACACAACCATCCGACCAGGCTCCCATTTCTCACTCTGATGGCCATCTACCGGCTGATGAGCCACCAGTCGTATAAATTTGAAACCATATTATAATAATTAATCACTGAAACATATTCCAAACTACAATTTTTTTTTTTTTAGTATAAGATAATATAAGTTAGGATATGAGTTCAATCATGAGACCATCCTGAGCATATAATAGACGAAAGCCAACTTACTCTATGGAAGAAGAACGAGTTCAGAAAGAGAGAGTGAAAACTTAGCTGATAATTCGAGCTGGGGAAGCACATTGCCACTGATTTTCATTTTTGGATTTTAGAAATCAGAAAAACATGAAATTTCGGTAAAAGCACAACATCGAAGTTCTGACCGATTACTAATCTTTCTCTATACTTCATGTAGCGAAGAAATTAAAAAAAAACATACAGAGGAAAAAATCCATAATATATTTATTATCGAAATTAATAGTTTAAAATTTAGAAAAACAGTTTGCCCTCTTGTTTACCTTATACATTTCAATATAACACTTTTGACAACAGTTGGTATTTTTCTTTTCTTTACTTCGGCCCATATTTATAATGTTGTATCTTCCAAAATTAATTTTTTGTTTGATTAAGTTTGTTATATTTTCTATTTTTAATTATAGTTGTATTGATATATAAACGTTTATATATTATGTTATATATATATAAAAAATGTATTACATTTATGTGTGAACTAGTAAGGTCAACCCTTGTATCTTTATAAGCAATAAAGTTTCATTTCAGTTTAGGTTAGGTTTTATGACTCATGCCCGGGCTTTAACTACGAGGTCATATCGCCTACTACCAGAGCGCTCTTTCGTCACTCTGGTGGACATACCCTAGGGTAGGGAGGGGTCTTTAACGAGTACCTGACATCGCACAGGCTCGGGACCATCGCTTAACATCCCATCAGAAGACAGCGTGCCTACGTTTATTTTACCTCCCAGATAAAATAAACTAAAGACCTCGGTCGGGTTTCGAACCCACGATCTTGAGCTCAGAAGACAAGCACGTATACCACTGAGCTACCGGCGCCCTCAGTTTCCTTTCTACTCAGCTAACGATACGCCTTCCGGAGTTTACGTTCTTGTATAACTTCAAGACGGTACCCAGTAGTACAGAGAACCTTATTAAAGCCAAACTTATTCCCGGTACACGCCGAGTGAACCTGCTAGTATTGAAACTTCAAATCTTGATTGGAATCTCTTTGAGAGTGATTCCCTTATCCTGGTTAATTCCACTGATCCGATGTCAAAGGACCGCTCTGGTCCACTTAACTAACGCAAGTCACCTTAGATAAAAGAGGTTATTGATAAATCATTGTCAACTCTAATGAGAGAACACAGAGAACATGTCAACGCAGAAACAATAACCCAACTTACAACAATTTATAACCAACCAAAGACACAATGTCTTCTCATAAATAATTTTCATCCTTCTCCTCTTTAAGAGATCCTCAGGGATAAAAACAACTTGTGAATTTGATTAAATCAGTAGACGAGCGCGTTATTGTTCTCCCGCCCTTCTGCTGTTCCCGCCGAAAAGTTCACGGTGAAGCGTAGAGAGCACTATTGTTGAACGCATATACACCAAGCCAGGGGGCTATCTTGATGGATTGATGAATGATCCGAACCATGTGGGCGACACGAGGGGTTATTCAACTCTTCAGGGCGTCCTCATTAACACCGGCCCTCGGTGGGGGTTCTCAAGAAGTCTAACGATATTAGGTGTAATCCAAAAACGGAACTCTAGGTCGGTGAACAAATTAATCAATGAAATTTGCGCTTATAATCAATAGTTGCCATACATAGAGGCTTCTAAATTCTTTTCGGCTTCATCGACAGTTATTAGAGTTTTTGTCTTAAGCCCCCTTTTCCCTTTGACCAATTTTGCTAAAATACTATAGGTGTCACCCTTATGGGGTTCTGTATACACATATAAAATTTCGTGTTGATACATTCATTCTATCGGGAGTTATCGTGTTCACAGATAGAATTTTTTTTCATACACATTGTTTTTTTTTTTTTTAATTTTTGGAATCAAGGTTAGTTAGATATTATGACTGATGCCCGGGCTTTAACTATGAGGTCATATCGCCTACTACTATGAGTCCAACTTTTCTGTGGAAATCCTAAATTTTACCTACCTACCTCGAGATCATCACATAACGTCTCATCCATAGCTCGGTGTGCTCATGGTTTCTTCATATCCCAGATAACCTCGGCGCTACCGGGCGCCCTCTGTCATGAAGGTTTTGGAAAACATGTATTTCTGACCAGTTACATAACTTTCCCTATACTTCGTATAACGGATAATCCCACCCGCTCATCTTGTAGGTGGAAAACCGTAGGAATGATAGGCAACTGCTTGCCATCCTGGGTCAGTCACCATTCTTGAAGCGGGCGGTTCTCACAGCCTTAGCTAAAATACTACGGGGGTGGTTGCATCCAAGCAGCACCACCAACTGAGGTTACTGTCACCAGCACCGGAAGCCAGTCCCTGGCAGATTCTGATACTGGGACCGGAGCGAAGTAGTAGATGTCCCAATTCCTCCCCTATTCCAAGGAACTAACTCCACCCCAGATCAATTTCCACCCCAATAGGATGAACTAAATATTTTTAGAAGGTTGTATTCTATCCTCGGCGAGGTATGGGTGAGAGCCTCAGCCCTCTACCAACTAAAAAAAAAAAATAGAAAACTACTCAACTAACTTCCCCTATACTTCGTGTAGGTGGAGAAGTAAAAACTACTTGTTTCAGCATTACACCATCGTCAGGTTTACTGAGTGCGAACCGTACATACAGGGACATGAGGTAAATGAGTTAGAATTTTAACTAGGAAATCCACGATTAATTTACTTTTAATAACAGAAACATCCTATTGAATATAGATTATTCCACTTAGCATTATCTACAACTTTTATTTGAAAAATAAATAATTTTTTTGAGCGTTATTTTGTAAAATGTACTTAGATTCCGAAATGAAATGGTTTTATTTTTTATACGATTTCGGGAGAGTAATCAAAACATATTCAGAGGACTCTGAAACGTGAAATTTCATTATAAACTCGAATTTTCGCACGATTACAATATTTCTATATACTAAACGAAATTTGTTTACCTTTAAAAATAATGTTGTCTAAGTTATAATAATTACAACCAAGGATATATTTATGAGGTGTTGAGAGGAAATGTGAAATTTTTAATTGTCATGCTTTCAGGTGGACATTTATGTATTATGTGAAATTATGTTAATTTTGAACTAAATGTTGAATTTTAAATGACACTATTTACGCTTAATAAATACTGCAGAGAAAGTGCAAAACTTGTTCATCTTGCAAAAAAAAACTTAACAATTTTTTTTTGTAATTTTAAATGTAAAATACTTGCAGTAAAATACAAGCTTTTGCTATAACCATTATTTGAGAGGATTCCTGCACATGAACGTTTCTTATGTATAATTGCAAGATAAGAGTGAACGCTTTCGTCAAAAGTTGATTTCGATGGTAAATTATAAAAATATATTTTCCGAAAATACAACTGATTTTAACTACGAGATATATCCCCTTCTACCAGAGGATAGCGTTTTTTAACGACTATCTGACAGCGTACAGGCTCGGGACCATCACCATACGTTCCACTTGAAGGACGGCGTGCTCAAGGTTCTTTCACCTTCCAGATAAAAAACCTGAAGGCCTCGACAGGGTTTCGAACCCACTATCATTAGCTCAGTAAGCACAAACACACTACCTCTGAGCTACCGGCGCCACCTTACGATATTATATATTTATTATAGCTCAGTGGTATGCGTGCTTGCTTACTGTGATTGCAGGTTCGAAACCCGGCCGAGGCTATTAGTTTATTTTAGCTGGGAGCAGGCAGTCCTTCGAATGGGACATTAAGCGATGGTCCCGCCGAGCCAATACGATGTCAGGTAATAGTAAAGACCCCTACTCTAGCTGAATAAAAATTTAGGGTAGGCAAAATTTAGAACTCCCACAGTACAGTCTGGCTCGCGACCACCTGAGTGACGAAAGAGCGCTCTGGTAGTAGGCGATAAGACCCTCGAAGAAAACGATTAGACCTATCGAAAAATTAGTTCTTATCAAAAATGTTTCTTATTAAACTTCAAAAAATCAAAATGCACTTAGCTTTGAAGTAGAACCAATACAATCAATGTATTAACGCCCCAAAATGTAAAATAAATTTTTTGATTTATAGGTTCGACATGAAGTTCGGACAGATTACATAACTTCTTCTGTACAGAATTAATAAAAAAGAAAAAAAGTATGTGAGCGATGTGTTGAGTGAAGTATGAATGGTGGATGTTAATGTTAATTAGGACAGTGGGAACACGATGATTGATGAGTGGTGGCAAGACTGAGAGGCTGTACAGCATCCACTGGGAGAGGGGATCTCTCTGTGACTGGGCACATATCTAGTAGAGAACCGGCGAATATTGGGAGAGGATGAAGGGCATTGCAAGTACTCTGGATTGGGAGGAAATATAGCAAGTCATTGGAGAAGAGGCTGGAGACTGCAATGGAGAAGAGACTGAAGATTGGATTGGAAAAGAGACTGGCGATTGTATTGGAGAAGAGGTTGGGGATTGGATTGGTGAAAAGGCTGGAGACTGCAATGTAGAAGAGACTGAAGATTGGATTGGAAAAGAGGCTGGAGCCTGGAATGGAGAAGAGGTTGGAGATTGGATTGGAAATGAGACTAGAGATTAGATTGGAGAAGAGGCTGGAGACAGGATTGGAGAAGAGGCTAAAGATTGGATTGGACAAGAGACTGGAGATTGGATTGGAGAAAAGGTGTTTTTTAAACTTCTCTGGGATGTTACATTGTTGGTTAATTCCGGCATTTCTTCCAGAGGTGTCTTCTTATTTTTTCCGACAATACTTCGGGACTCTTACAAGTCCCTTCTTCCGGTCACTATGAACGAAAAAACGTCCCAGAGGTGTGGAAGAAATGCCAGAATTAACCAACATTAGAGAAAAGGCTAAATATTGGATTGGAGAAAAGGCTGGAGATTGGATTGGACAAGAGACTAGAGATTGGATTGGAGAAGAGGCTGAAGCTTGAATTAGACAAGAGACTAGAGATTGGATTGGAGAAGGCTGGAGATTGCACTGGAGGAGAGGCTGGAGATTAGATGGAGAAATTAAGCTGTTAGAGATTTACTATACGATATATAGGGGGAGTTATGTTAAGTGGAAGAAGATTTTTTGTCAGGAAGTCGGAAAACATGAAATTTCTATGAAAACTCAACATCAAATTTCGTGTATACGTTAATTTCAGATAGAATATATATAAATATCGACACGAAATTTTAAAAGTTTACCCAGAATTCCATGGGAGGAGAGGCATATATCACATACATATCATGTATCCAAAAAATGAAATGTTGATCCTGCCATCGGTTCTTTTAAAAAACAAAATAGATAAAATTGTCTTTGACAAAAAAACAAGGGGGTGCCCTAGGGATCTAGTCGCAAACTGCTAACCGAAAATAGCTACGAAGGAAGCGACTAGAGAAGCCGACCAGACCTCTAAGTGGGCTCAGCGACGTGTTCTGACTCCAAGACACGTCACATCGTAAAACTTCCCTATCTTCTTGACTCACGTCTTCTATCAGGTTTATTTTACTGCTCTAATCAGAACTTCATTAGGTTAAAAAAAAAAAAATAATAATAAAAAAACTAAAAAAAAAGTCACTGGGCACTTTTTTCAAAACTTTTCTTTTTATTAATTTATTTTTTTTTAGCAGATTTATCGATCTATTTTTTGCAGATAACTAATTCGGAAAAAAAGGATATATTAAACAAAAAAAAAATATATCGTGCAGATTCCAGACTTCAAAAGTGAAGTCTGAGAGAAGAATAAGATTATAGAGTATTACATTTAGACCCCTTTGTATAACAAGGTCCCAAATTTCGAAGTTTTTGTTTTTGAAGTGTGTTTTCGTTTAGTTTTGTATACGAAACCCTCTAAGGATGATACTTATTCAGCCAAATCAGGGTTGGGGGGATTATAGACAAGGTTTAACATAAAAAATGTACTAACTACTGTTGTAATGAATCTATTGGCATCAAATTTCCTATTTAAATTCAGAACCCCGTAAAGATGACATCTATCAATTTTCTGTGAAATCGGTCGAAGGGAAGGAGGGGTTCAGAGAAGAGGAGCTCGACTTAAATAACTGTCGAATGAATATATCGACACAAAATTTAGTTTGAGGATTCAAGGTCAAATGTTGAGTTCTAGCCCAAACGTTTGATTGGCTTTCGAGAAAAAGCGAATATTTAATGGATTAATTCTTGCTGGGGAAGTACATAGAAGGTGATTCTGATCATTATTGATGGTTCATAAATAATAATCGTCATTAAGGGCACCGGTAGCTCAGTGGTATGCGTGCTTGTCTTCTGAGCTCAAGAGCGTGGGTTTGTAACCCAACCGAGGCCCTTAGTTTATTTTATCTGGGAGGTAAAATAAACTTAAGCACGCCGTCCTTCGAATGGGACAATAAGCGATGGTCCCGAGCCTGTACGATGTCAGGTACTCGTTAAAGACCCCTGTCTTAGGTGAATAAAAAATTAGGGTAGGCAAAATTTAGGACTCCCACAGTAGAGTCGGGCTCATGTCCACCAGAGTGACGAAAGAGCGCTCTTTTAGTAGGCGATATGACCTCAGAGTTAAAGCCCGGGCATGAGTCATAAAATCTAATCTAACCGTCATTATTAATGACTATTTTATTTTTTGAGGTTTCCTTCCGATTAACGCAAATACAGCTAATTTTCTAATTCATATTAAATCAATCCCTTCGATCAAAAATCCTTTGTACAATAGACAATGCTCTTTTTAATTTTATCTCAAAACAAAACCCTTCACGACATTTTAAGCGCCTGTGACCTAGAGACCTCCTTAGCAGCAGTAGTGACAGAGATTAATTACAAATGAGAGTAACTCAGTGATTAGGGAGTGTCACCACTGGGTGATTTCTCTCCTCTTGACATTTTGTCATTGCCATTTTCTCTCCCTTAGCACATTTGCTTCTTGTATAAATTTTTATATAATGAATCATCTCCTGAAATACTACTCAATGTGAACGAGTTACTGAGACTTCGGATTCTTAGGTTTTTACCTTTTTTTCCCTCTTCTTGCAATCACGAAAATGATTGATTACTTATTCGATTCATGTCTTCTGGAATCGATCAGTTTATTTTGAAAACCTAATTGGCATGAGACTACCTAAAAATACCTAATCATAAAAAAATAAAGAAAATATTAGAAAAATACGATTTGAGGAAGGATAACAAATGTCATAATTCGTATTTCGATGAAAAGCGGATGTTGGGAGAGATGGGGATTGTTTACGTTTACGTAGAGGAGAGGGGGCTAATGCCTTTAGTTTCTCAGTTGCAGCTCTACAGAAAAATACCAAAGACGAAATCACATTTACTGCGGCAGTGGATAGACGATTGCCATCTTACTTCTGGCCGCAAAGTGATATTCTGTGAAGGAAGCTTCTCTGCTTTTAAAATAATTCTGAGAGATAATATAAAGAACCTCATAGTATAAACCCTAGAAAAATACTTGGTTGTGCTCCAATCAAGAGAAAGATTCTATTATTTTACTAGTTCCTTTCATTTTAAATCTGTATACATTTTTTGTTTTTATTTTTTAATATGTCTCAATATCATGTTCCATAAATTTTTTAAAATTTTTATATTAAAGTTCCAAATTCTATATTCAAATTTTATATTGTATTTTTCGTAACCCAGAATAACCTATTCAGGAATTTTCTCAACCTTTTAGGTTGCCTTTTCAAAAAAATCTTAAAAAAACCTATTTCACATGTTACAAAAACTGAAACGGGGGGACTTTGTTGTGCCTATAAACCCGGTCTTTGCTTATGAATAAACGTAAATAAAAATATATGGGAAAAACCCGGTATCTGCTTATGAATAAACGTAAATAGAAATATATAGGAAAAACATGTGGTACCTGGGAGTTAAGAGGAAGAGCTTCCGATACAGGAACAACGTACTCGGTCCTTTCAAAGACTGGAGGGTTGTCGTTGACATCCTGCACTTCCAGAAGTACCGTGAGATTAGTTGAGAGTGTCGGAGATCCGTTGTCTGTAGCCGTGATGAGGAGTGAGTGCCGTTGTGCCGCCTCATAGTCCAGACGACCGGAGAGCCACAGGTCCCCTGTGTTCGGATCCAGACGAAACATACCTCGAGGACCACCTTCAAGTCTGTCAACAAAACAAAACCTTATTTAAAAATTGAAAAAAAAATTAGGAGGATATATAAAGAAAAAACCACATGCAGCCAGTCGAAGATGTTCCTGGGAGGGGAGTCCAAGGGTGCCCCAAGGATGGGATCCTGAACCTCAAAAGGAACGAGCTTTGGCAACTAACTGGAGTTCTCACAGGAATAGTTCTCAATAGACCTAAGCACTGTAGGAGTCAAGGAGAGTCCCTACCTGCGATAGATGTGGGGAAGAAGACGAGACGGTGGCACACTTCCTGGGCATCTGCTCGGAATACTTGCAAACGAAATTTCACATCTTTGGTAAATATGTAATCACAGAGGAGGATTTTAGAAGATTGGACCACGGGAGCATTCTCAGGTTCATTAAGAAAACTGGGAGACTGAGCACACTATGAAGAATTGGTTTAGGTAGTATAAACATACAGGTAATATAATAAGGGGGTAGCCCAGCGCTTCCAGGAAAGGGATAAGAGCACTGGATGCTTAGGTCCCTAGGTGTAAAACACTATATATATGTGCTGGGGAATTAATCAATTACGTTTTTGCTTTCCCTTCAACGTTTGAGCTAAAACTCAATATTTGACTTACATAGTGGCTTCCGAATCCTCAAACTAAATTTTGTGTCGATACGTTCATTATATCGGTAGTTATTAAGATTTTTGAGTTTAGTCCTTCATCGATCACTTTCCCTTCGGTTGATTACGCTTAAAATTAATAAGTGTCGTCCTTATAGTGGTTTCAATATACAGTCGACTCTCGATATAACGAAAAACTCGATATTACAAAATGAGAGGTCCCTTGATAAAAAATGCATTTCTGTACACTCAGTATAACGAATCGATTTTTAAGATATGTTGGTTTAAAACACGCGGTAGTACGAAATAGGAACGTATAAAGACGCTGTTTCGACACGAAATTATATATTTAAATTTTAAGTCCAATGAGGAAGATACCTGTTGAATTGTAAGGAAATTGGGCGAAAAGAGGGATATATCAGAGAAGAGGGTTCAACTAAAAAACTCGATTAACTGCCGATATAAAGATTGTATCGAAATACAATTTAGTTTGAGGATTCAGACCACTATATAAAGTAGGGATGGGTATCGACCAACAAAACATTGATTAATGACATCGATTATTATTTTCTACTAATTAATTAATCGATTAATCGACCGCACAAACAAAAGTTAATACAATCAGTCAATCACAACTCACAAATGACAAAACACAAATGATTAGAAAATAGAATTAGAAGTAGAACTATTAGAAGGTTACTTTTTACTTATCACCAGTTCACCACAGAGGTACTGTGTTGTATCGATAGTCGATACGATAGTCTCCTCCCACTTTTTTAGGCGAGTTGCACTTCGGATGAATTATAATTAATTCATTTTTATTTTTTTTCTCCTGTTTTTCTGATGAGTTGTAATTTTAATTAAACAGTTAATAATCGTTAAATAATCATCGATTATCCGTTTAATCGAACCCAAGTGACATCGATTAAAAAATCACAGATTATTTTAACAAAAAATCGATTATTTCGATTAATTGATTAATCTATACCCATCCCTAATATAAAGTATAAGTCAAATATTGATTTTCAGCCCTATCAGTTTGGCTTTCTTGAGGGAGAGCAAGAGTTTAATTGAGTTCTTTCTGGGGAAGTACATAGCCGATGACTCATCGACGAACAATATGAAAACCCTTATAACAAAATAAACTTGTGGAATAATATGGACGTACCTGTAGATGACTCTACCGAGATCTCCAGAGTCTCGGTCGGTAGCGTGGGCCGTGTACAATGGACTCGAACCGGTTTCAGATTCACGAACTGATATCCGAACTGCTTCTGTGTCAAATTCGGGTGCATTGTCGTTCACATCTTCTATTGAAATCTGAACCTGTTCAAAAAACAAAAAAGAAATCATAACATTAATAATTATATTTAAGCTATATATTTTGTTGTATTGATACTATCTCAAATCTGAGGATTTATTAGCGATTGAGAATTTGATAAGAACATTTTTGGTAAGAATTAATTTTTCGATAGGACTAAATGTTTAGGGTAAACCAAAAGAAATGTCTAAAAATAAGTGTCAAAACTACATTTCAATACGGTTTTCGGCATACATATATACAGTAGACTCTTCCTCATCCGGCGGTGCCGGGACCGACGTGACGCCGGAAACGGAAATCATCAATTAATGAGAAAAATATATCAATTAAAGCATAAAAAGAAGTTTTTTCAGGTGAGCTATAGAACGTATGTATTTTGTTGATAACATTTATTAAATTGACAATAATATGTACACACTGAACATTGATTTATTATATGTACGTACATATGTACATATATTTATCCAAGCATTAAAGAGATATTTTGAAATCTGCATTCAATTAAGTGAAGTAATAAAATAGTGTATTAGCGTTCCCTTCATTATAAATACAATGTACCTATGTATGTATGTACAATAAAAATACATAAAAGATTCGTGAGTTACGGAATTATTATGTGCTCGTAAATACACGTGGCTCATATAATTGATAATCTAATATTTGAATGTTAATTTTAGTTTAAAAAATTTGTTATTATTTTGCGAGCGCCGGATCAGGGAGCGCGCCGGTTAACAGAACGCCGGATAAGGGAGTGTCTACTATATTTGATAAAAAACATGTACATATTTAGTTTTTACTACAACGTATACTCGAAAAGATTGTTGATAAAACCTTAAACATAAGTGGTATCTTGTACGATGTACTTAGTGGTGTAAAGTGGTCTCAATTTTCGTCCGATTTCCGCCAAAATCTTACGAACCCATGATCTTGAGCTCAGAAGGCAAGCACGCATACCACTGAGCTACCGGCGCCCTCAATAATAATTTCTGTTTTCATTACGTACATCAAAAACTGTTGAATTATTTTCCGATGGAGGCTATGATATATAAGTTAATCTTACCTGTGCGTGTCCGTAGGCTGGAGGACTTCCACTGGCCGCCTGGACATTCAGAAGAAGACTAGGATGTGTCTCATGGTCCAGCCGGCCTGCAGTACGAAGACTGCCAGAGACGGGATCTATGGCGAAGTAGCCATCCGGATCACCAGAGTAGATGGAATAGCGAACACTCCCTCCACGACCTGCACAAAGAACAAAAAGAAAAATGGGTTAATTTTGAAATTTTATACAGTGAAAATTTCTAACTTTTAATGTTTTTATTCACAAAAAGATATTTACATCTGTATAAAAATAAAAACAACAAGCAAATATGCTAATAGAGAGATAATGACAATGCCAAAATGTCAAGAGAGGAGAAATCACCCAGTGGTGACACTCCCTAGTCACTGATTTCCTCTTATTTGTAACTTATCACTGTTGCTAAGGCGATCTCTAGGCCATTGACACTTAAGCCTTCGTTGAGGAAGTATGACAGAATGAAGAGCACGGACTAGAGGATAGAAGGGAACATTTTTTTTTTACTTGGATTTAGTGACTTAAGGTGACAAAAGGTACACACAAAATATATTATGAGGATTTAGGATTCCCTGTTGATTATTAGCCAAAAGGGGTAATTAGTCTCAGAAGGAGAGAGAAAACTTAATTAATTTATTCGTTCTGGGGAAGTACATTGCCGCTGATTCGGCGCAAATCTGTTTTTTCTTATATATGAAGAAAGAAAATTTAAAATAAAAAATTTTAACCTCAGAATGAAAGAATAAATAATAATATATATTGTTTTTGACTTTTTCTTCCATTTAATGCTTCAATACACCTACAGTTCTTTATAAGTAATTTACAATTTTCATTTTCTTTTAAAAGAGTAAAATGAACAAAATTTAAAAAGGAAACAGAAAGAAACAAAATAAAAGAAATGGAATAACACGAACTGGCAACCTTGAAAATGTGAGTGAGTTATCGTTAGCGCTCAATGGCCTAATGCGTCAGAAAAAAAAAACATAATTTGGAATTTTAATTACTAATTTGAATGATTTTGTTTATTAAGATGTATAAAGAATTTATAAAAAAAGATTGTTCTGTTGTCGCTAATATATATAAAAAAATATATATATACAAAAAATACATAAAAATTCTTTTTTGAAATTGACTAAATAAAAAACACCATTTTTTTTTTAATAAAAAAAAAAAAGGTCATTTCAATGATAAGTCTTGTTGGAACTGCTGTCATATAAATGGATCATTTTGAGAATGGATTCACAGAGGTGGAAGAGAGAGAGAAGAAGAGACAGAAAATCTCAGACCGATGATAGACTAATCCTGTCATAAATTTTACAACAGCGCGGTGGCGGGAAAAAAGCGGATTACTCCCGCTAAAATCCCCCACTAATTAATTACAACGACTCACAAAGAGAAGAGGAGAAGAAATTGCCAGCTTTTCGTCATACTTTAAGTCCAGCGAAGGGAGGGGGGGGGGGGGGGGGGGGGGGGGGCTCGACTTCTTGGTTTGCTATAGTGTCCATCAAACAAAGTCACAAACGTTGATGCAAATCGAGGTTCTGTCGTGTAAAAGAAAATGCAAAATTTGGCCAACGTTTCGAAAACTGTTCATTTTCTTCTTCAGGGCCTACAGAATATAAACAAACAAATTAGACATTATGGACAATGATATAAACAGAGACTTTATAATAATTTGAAAAAGAGGTGATTTAAATTTTTTTTAGTTATTTAGAGATATATATATATTGTATTATATGGTTTAATACCACTTTCAAAGGTTGTATTTTTTTTTTTTTTAGAGGGCGCCGTGGGTTTGTAACCCGACCGAGGCCCTTAGTTTATTTTATCTGGGAAGTAAAATAAACTTAAGCATGCCGTCTCTCGGATGGGACGTTAAGCGATGGTCCCGAGCCTGTACGATGTCAGATACTCCTTAAAGACCCCTACCCTAAGTGAATAAACATTTAAGAGTAGGCAAAATTTAGGAGTACCCCCATAGTAGAGTCGGGCTCACGTCCACCAGAGTGACGAAAAAGCGCTCTGGTAGTAGGCCATATGACCTAGTAGTTAAAGCCCGGGCATGAGTCATAAAACCTAACATAAAAGTTGTATTTATTTTTTGTTATTTATTTATTTATTATTATTACTTTTCTCTCTTTCATTTATATAAAAAAAAAAATTGTTTCCATCTCTTATTCAAATTATTATAAAGTCTCTGTTTATATCATTGTCCATAATGTCTAATTTCTTTGTTTATACTCTGTAGTCCCTGAAGAAGAAAATAAATAGTGTTCGAAACGTTGGCCAAATTTTGCATTTTCTTTTACACGATATAACCTCGATTTCCATCAACATTGAAAAGATACTGTCGACTCTACTAATCAAAAGTCACAAACGTTGATCACTTTAAGTACAACTGACTTTAACTCCTTATGGATGCTTTTTGGACAATTTTCTTGTAATATTATTAAGAAATAAAAACATGACTGAAAGAGAAAGAAACTGGCGTTAAAAGAAAGAAGAAAGCATAATCAAAAAACAACGAACAAGAATGGATTAAATGTGTAGATTTGTAAAAAAAACAATGAAAAACAAATGATACATCATATATTTTTTTGGAATTAGACAATATAAAAGTATACAGACACCAACAACCTTAGTAATTGTTAATTAAAAGGTTACTTAGCCAAAGCAGACACCATATATCTCTAATTTCAATCATTATATTTATGTTATTTTCAACATTTCTGCTGGAATGTGACATTTATGACGGGGTTTTCCTAGCTCCTTGTACCTGGTTCCTTCAGCACCCCTGTATTATTGTACCATTTCATTGCAATGTAAGACTCCATCCAGTGTACCTACATGCCTTCTCCCCAATCCGTCTTATTCATAGTAAGTCAGTTTAATGTTTACTCTTTATTATGTTCCACCTATTTGTCTATTTCCATTATTAATGTTTATGTTTAGTAATGTATTCATAGTAAGTCAGTTTCAATTTTTAACTTGTTACAGTGTCTATTTTAACGTTCAGTAATGTTTATCAACACACTAATTTTGTTTAATTATGATTCTAATCTAAATTCCCCGCCCCATGTTTGTAGGCACTGATGATGATATAAAATATATCGACACGTTGGCGTTTGAATAGTGTTTTCTTCCATCTTTGACTGACCCTCAATATTTCTACAATTAGAATCTACAGTCGCTAATCAACATCTACAATATAACAGTTAAACAAGTTATTTTTATTTATTTTATTATCTTTCTAATATATCTACACAGATCGCAGAAATGTATTATAACATTGTTATAAATCACTCTTGTTCAAAGAAAACAACATAACTTACTCAAATTATATGTGCAACAAATGCAGACTTAATTAAATCTTGGAAGTAACTGTTTCCAAGACCTTTCCTGCGGAAATGTCACTGTATTTTTGGGGTTTCACATTTAATTAGTATGTGGAAAGGAGGGAAATACGAACCCATGACATTCTAATCTGTTTAATTGCATTGAATTTATGCAGTCTTTCGCAAACACATTGGTAAACAATTGCATTTTTTGTAGGAAGGGGGGGGGGGGGGGGAAGTTGCACATGCGCTCCTTAATTTGGTTAATTGGTCAAGTTCGGTAGATCAAAGCATGTTTTTTTTTTTTTTGGCTGAGGGTAATCATGAAACTTCAAAGTTGTCTTTCATTTGTGTGGAACAATGCCTCGTTAAGATTGGAAGGTGGTGAGAAGCACTGACTTTCGTTGCTCTACCTGCATTCCAACATTCGCTAAATTCGCGCGTTCTTCGATTCAGGCGAATCACCTGACACTTGTCTTTGTCACTAAAAAATGCGGCAAAATTTATACATTTTTCTAGTAGAATTCTCAAGATAGATTATGAAATTAATTTTGATTTAATTATTTCCATCCCAACACGAATTAATCAATCACGAACTTCTGACCCATCATTCTGCTTATTCTGCAGTGATACTTATTTGTGTTAGGCCAGCCCTCAAATTCAATATGTGTCGTTCTTTTCGGGTTCTGGGTACATATACAAAATTTTGTGTCGTTTCACAGATAGTATAGAACGAAGTTATGGTCTGAACACGACAACTTCCGATAGAATAAATATATACCTATATAGAACCCAATAAGGTATATTATTGATTTTCAGCCAAATCAACCGGAGAAAATAGGGAGATTAGGAGTGAGAACGCAAAAAAATGTCAAATAACTACCATTGTAATTAATGTATCGACATAAAATTTCGTATACAAATTTAAAACCACATAAGGACGACAAATTAATTTTGCCGGAAAATGAACGAAAGAGGGTGAGATCAGAGGGGTGTCTATACTCAAAAACTGAAATAACTGCCGATGTAATGAATTAATCGGAAAATTGAGTATGAGAATTCAGAAACCTCGATGTTACTCTGTCCGTGAACACGATAACTCCTGATAGAATGAATGTATCGACACGAAATTTTATATGCGTATCTAGAACTCAAAAAGGTGACACCTATTAATTTTGAGCCAAATCGCTCATAGGGAAGAGGGTGATTAAGGGAGAGTTTTAACAAAAAAAAACTTATAACTGCCGATGTAATGAATTAATCGAAAAATTGAGTATGAGAATTCAGAAACGTTGATGTTACTCTGTCCGTGAACACGATAACTCCCGATAGAAGGAATGTATCGACAAGAAATTTTATATGCGTATCTAGAACCTCACAAGGACAAAACCTATCAATTTTTAGCCGAATCGCGTGAAGGGAAGAGAGTCTTAACAAAAAAAATTTAATAACTGCCGATGTAATTTTGTGAACGGTGCTGGAGCCTGGTTAAACTTTTATCCCCCCCTCTGGATCCGCCCCTGAAATGCTGGAACAAGAGACAGAAAGACCTCCGTAGTACTTTGAATAGATCTTCTTATTAATCGCAGCCATTGTCCTTGTTAATTAGAGAGACCAGCGGGGTCTCTAAGCCAGTGTACAGACATTATTGTGGTGACCATATCGGCCCCTAGACACCTCACATCATTCTACCTCCCATAAATAAACTTAAAATGAAGGCGAATCACCGACAATGTACATCCCCATCACGAATTAAAACTCAAAATTTGACTTCAGTGGCTTTTGAATACTCATACAAAATCCTATAATTATACAGTAGAATTCCGATAATTCGTATGGTCAAGGGACTGAAGGTTTGGTACGAATTATCGGGATTACCAATTATCGGGAGTAGAAAATAAAAAAAATAAAAAACGCATTAATGCAAATATGTATGTATTAAGAAGTATGTACAATGTGGTAAGAATAAACTCTATGCAATAAACACTGCTTTATACTAAACTATACAATAAACAATACATGCAATAAAAAATATGTACATATGTTCTAGATTAAATAAACACCAATCAAACATTTGTTGGAAAAAATGTTGGACAAGATCAATAAAATGGCTAAAACTTTCCCCCTCTCCTCTCCTCTCCTCATTTCCTTTCAGTGAAAAGAGTACGAATTACATGAGATTTCATAGAAAACTAGTCTCTCTCACTCGCTCTGCCCTTTGGTTCTGTAGGAATCATGTGATTTCCTAGAAAACATTTATCTTGCACTCATTCTGCTCTCTCGTCTCTCACTGTCCTCTCTCCCCGTCTTGAAAACAGTACGAATTAACGAGGTTTTTAAGCTGGAAATACGAATTATAAGACGTTTTAAGTGACCTCGAGCATAAAAATAATACGAATTACCGAGGGGTCCGAAATGCATTGTTTTTATACCACTTATCGGGATTTTCTTTGGGGACCGGCAAATTTGTAAGGATTAGCCGGAAATACGAATAATCGGGATATGAAATATCGGGATTCCACTGTAGTTAGTTATTATGACTCATGTCCGGGCTTTAACTACAAGATCATATCTAATACTACCAGAGCGCTCTTTCGTTACTCTGTTGGACATGAGCCCGACTCTACTATGGGAGTCTTAAATTTTGCCTACCCTAGATTTTTATTCACCTAGAGCAGAAGTCTTTAACGAGTACCTGACATCGTACAGGCTCGGGACCATCCGAAAGGACGGCGTGCTTAAGTTAATTTTACCTCCCAGATAAAATTAAGGGCCTCACCCGTGTTACGAATCCTCTATCTTTAGTAAGCAAGAACGCAAAACACTGAGCTACCGGCGTCCTCAAAACAATTATATAAAAACAGAAAAATGTATAACATAATATAAAATTGAATCATAATAATAAAATAACTTACTTTAAAAAAAAAAATAAAAAAAACTCCCATCAATGGTGCAGAATAATTTAAAATTAAATCACACTAGAATAGAAATGTGAATAGTTTTATCACAGATATGGCATATTTACATAAATGTGGTCAATTTCCTGTATTTCACTGAATGACATGATCAGCGATAGTTTTTTTTTTTTTTTTTTCGCTGGACAAAATGCATATATTCAAATTGCATGGTGCATATATCCTGATTACCTGCCACCCAAATGCATTAACATACTCAACGTACTGCTCACTTAATTCTAAGGAGAGCAACTTATTTTTCGATTTACATTTTTTTTTTTTTGTTACAATTTATTTTATACTTTGTTTAACTTTTTTATTTACTGTAAATTTATTGACACTTGCTAAAAACTGGTGCAAGATTATGTCAAGTATTTTTTTTTTAAAGTTTTTTATTCACTTAGGAACAAGAACGGATATTGATTTTCCTCAATGAAATTATTGACTAACGATGTTTTTTTCAAGTATAGGTGAAGTTATGTAATCAGAAATACGTTGTTAAGTTTTCTGTCTCCATATTCCAAGAATGTAAAAAAAAAAAACCTTTAATTACCAGTTATAATAATCCCAAGGAAATATTAATCAATTACTCTTTCGCCCTTCATTCAAAGTCTATGAACCATTTATGAAATTAAATATTAGACTAACATATTGGCTTCTGAATCCTTACATTAAATGTAACGATAAATTTATTACATCGGCAGTTATTAGGGTACTTAAGTCGAGTACTCTGGTTCCTCATTTCTTTTGACCGATTTATCAGAAAATTAATAGATGCCATTTTCATTGGGTTTTGAATTTAAATATATTTCAACACAACATAAGTTTACTGAGACCCAAGGACAGCATCTGTATCAGATATTGGCTTAAACATTGACACAACACACACCTCAGTAAAATTAAATCGTAAAAAAAATTTAATTTTTACAATATTTTAATTAGAATTTTCAGATTCTTCACAAAAAAACTAGGATTTCCGGTATTTTTAGTTTTCTTGTACGAGCAATAGTTTTCGAGATATTGGTTTTTGAAAGTTGCGTTTTATATAAAATCAATTGGGAATGGATTCAGAGACCTGTCCGCAAACCGGGCGAAGAGTGGGGGCGACCCTCCCTCCCCACCTCATGTCAACATCTTATAACACAACATAATTCAGTAAAACTGAAAAGCACGGCCAAGTACGAAAAAATGTCTGCCTATGTAAATAATAAACATAAGTTTGACTCATGAAAAGTTGTGGTATAAATCCAATACAATGATATTCCGAACCATTAGATTATAATACAATAACAAAGAGTTTTATATTGTATACTAAGTACACAATTAATTAGCAGATAGTAAACTGGAATTGGTTAGAAAACTGGGACAGGTTTGAACACGTAACAAACACAAAATTTTTTCACTTTTTCTTATTATTATCAATTTCCTGAATGTATTTTATCGTTGCTGTATTTTTTTCGTTATCGTTATAATATTGGGTTATTTTTTATTATATATATATTTTTATACCCGACCGAGGCCTTTAGTTTATTTTATCTGGGGGTAAAATAAACTTAAGCACGCCGTCCTTCGGATGGGACGTTAAGCGATGGTCCCGAGCCTGTACGATGTCAGGTACTCGTTAAAGACCCCTAACCTAGATGAATAAAAATTTAGGGTAGGCAAAATTTAGGACTCCCATAGAAGAGTCGGGCTCAGGTCCACCAGAGTGACGAAAGAGCGCTGTAGTAGTAGGCGATATGACCTCGTAGTTAAAGCCCGGGCATGAGTCATAAAACCTAATCTAAAATGATATTTTTATACATTAAAAAAAATTCGTATATCAACATTGATGACGTCATCCGAACGCCCGGACACTGAAAAAGGAAAAAAAAAAATATTTTTTGCCAATTCAACCTTAAGCTATTCCAAAGTTTAACGCTGTAACTTTAAAATTAAAAATGCTACAACTCATGATCTACAACATAAAACACTACAAACCGCTTGAGCGTTTACTTAGAAAATCGCTGGCCAAATAGAGGTTGACACCAAAATAACGCATACGAAATCAGGGGCGTAGTCAGGATTTTGAGCAAGGGGGGGGGGGGGGGGGGCAAAGTTAGGCTACAGTGGCGGGGGGTATAGGGGTATCCAAGGGGCACAGCCCGCAGTTTCCATGGTTAGCGTTGCAGACTTTTGTTATTAATTTCGAAGACTCGGACCTCTAGAAGCTCCCCCTGAGGTAACCACTGACTGTAATACTTAAGTTGACTTTACATGAGCAGCAAAAATGCAAAGTGGTTTCAGTGCTTTTAGAATTAAATTACTCACATCCAATAGCGTGCATTTGCTGCTGCTGCAACTTTGCATTTTTACTGCGCATGTAAAATCAGCTTTAAGAGTATAAAATATAATATATTGAGATACGTGCAGATATTGAGCTCAGTAGACTATGATCCTACCACCGATCTACCGGTCCACTTTCCCATAAAAATATTTGTGAAATATTTATTTATGAAAATTATATGTACAAATGGGCACTATATATGAACCAGGAAATTTTTGGTTACGAAATTTTCTTAGTAATAGACATGTAGGGTTTATGCTAGCCAATTTCTTATGTTTACAGAGCGTTAATTAGACATCATACCCTCGAGAAGACTAGGGCGGCACGAAGGAGAGTCTCAACGCCAAAGATAGGTCAATATTAACTGTTTGACTTTCTAATCATTTACATACAGCTCGTTACAAGGTAGCTGCTTGAACACACTTCTTGTATAATTAATGGCACAGATGTACAATTCTAGGTTGTAAAGAAAAATTTATAACTCTCACTAAAGCGGGATTTTCATAACCCGTCCACGAATAAGTGGGGCAGATCAAGGATTCAATGGCAATATATACATGTTACGTAAGTATTTAAATTTTTGAATAAACCATAAATGTAAATGAACAACAAAACAAAAAAGTCCTGAATCAGTAGTTGACTTATGTATCAATTTCTGAATCCTTATACTAAATTTTGTGTCAATATATTTATAATTGACAGAGTTAAGATAAAGATGAGAGACGAGATCTGGAGAGGCAGAGAGTTCCAGAGGGAATTAGCCTGGATAAGGAAGGAGTTGTGGTAGATTGTTGTTCTGTATGAAAGGAGGTTAGATCTGATGGACGGGATCTGGAGGGGGAGAGCGTTCCAGAGGGAATTAGCCTGGATAAGGAAGGAGTTGTGGTAGATTGTTGTTCTGTATGAAGAGAGGTAAAGATGGGAGGAACGGGATCTGGAGAGGGAGAGAGTTCCAGAGGGAATTATCCTGGATAAGGAAGGAGTTGTAGTAGATTGTTGTTCTGTATGAAAGGAGGTAAAGATGGGAGGAACGGGATCTGGAGGGGCAGAGAGTTCCAGAGGGAATTAGCCTGGATAAGGAAGGAGTTGTGGTAGATTGTTATCCTGTTTGCATAAGAACTAGAGATGAAGTAATAAAGAAAATAGCTTCTTCATGTAGGATCAATAGTAAATGGGAAAACATGAAATATCCTTTTCTCTTTCCATGTAAACCCTATCTCCATTCAGCAATTTCGAAATCATATGTGTCCTGAATGTTATCTCTAAATAGGAAAATTCAAAATATGAAGTTAAGTTGAAAAGTGTTCAGCTAATGGAACAATTAGACACAAAAGCTAAAACCTGTTTTTAACCCAAAACGGATAAAACCAAATAGTTTTCAAAAGTATTCAATATACTGCCATAGCTCATATTCAATGGCATCTGTTAGATCTGAATTAATAGCAACTGCCATAAGTTTGTTACAACCACCATTTTGTCTTCCAAATATTTTTCTTTCTTTATCCACCTGCTCAGGGTTCTCCAAAGAGAATTTACAAAGGTTAAAATAAATTATCTTTCTATGTTAAAGATGTTAGTCGTCCAGAGTGACCATCCATTATGTCGCAGACGGGAAGTCTTGGATGTCTTCATGCCATCCTCTTCCTTCGGTGGTTTGGAGTAAGAGGGAACATGGGAGGTAAGGGAAGGGACTTTAATTAACCAGCCAAAGACGGGAGAATGCAAATCAGAACAAGAGACACAATGGAAGAGATACCGCTCCCAGATAACAATAGGGAGTTGAGCGGTGTTATGAATACATTAGCAGAATACCCGGGGAGGGAGGGAGGAGAGAGAAGGTAAAACTTGGCGAAGGATACCCTAGAAGAGAGGGAGGGTAGGAAGGACTTGGAGTGGAGGGCAGAAGAATGTCACCAGGAAGTGGGGCTTGGAGAAGAGAAAGGACTACCGTAGGATCTGGATCTATGAAGAATACGGAAATATCGCAGGAAGTTGGGCTTGGTCAGAGGACTACCATAGAAGCTATGACCTTGGAGAAGAGAACGGAATACGCCAGGAAAAGGGGCTTGAAGAAAACCAAGGAGCTAAGACTTTGGAGAAGACATCTGAACATTACAGGAAGTTGGACTTACAGAATCCCGAGGAATACTTTAAGAGGCGTGTAGACACGCGAGCAACGAGCCGAACATTAGTCAGTGCGCATGCCTGGGGATGAAGTGCGCAGGCGCTAGACGAACAAGGTAAGCTCGGGGTCTGCTCCACCTGTTGTCGGTTTTTTGACGAACCATCAAAGGAATGTTCGGCTCGGGCTGCGGTGTGTGTAGACTGGTACCGAGCCGAACCGTCCCGACTTGACCCGAGCACTGTTGTTGTTTATAACCAATATTATAACCTTCTCAAATATTTAGGTTTTTGGAAGTGCACGTTCTTTTTTTTTTTTCAATTTAAATATATATTTAAATATTATTCAATAAATTATATTTTATTATGGCTTCTGAAGACTGGTCTCAGGAGCTTCAAATTCAGTTTGCTCAGGCTATGAGACAGTACCCAGTCATATGGGATTTGAAACACAAATTACTTTTTAATAAAATAAAGAGATTGGATGTTTGGGAGGAATAAATGTTTCCTAAAAAAGTGTTCATTTTAAACAATCTACATGTAAAAATAAATTACGAATCATAATAAATTCGTATCCGTATTAATTGTACTACGAATATGTAAATTAATTACGTAAGTAGCTACCTACCTTGAGCATTTTCTGATTGAAGACTTTAAATAATAATAAAATGAAATACAAATAAACGTAAATTTGTTATCTGCAGGTTAACTTGTGCAGGTTATGTTCGTTAGTATGGTTGTGGAGCATCCAACTGCTCGGCTCATCTCTGTTCTGCTTGGAGTGTGTTCGTTGAAAACTGAACACGAGCCGAGCACTGCTCGGTTCGTTGCTCGCATGTCTGTACTAGCCTTTAGGAGCTAGGACTTTGGAGAAAACAACAGAATAGAATGTTCAGGGGGGGGGGGGGGGGGGGGGGGCGATTCGTTGACAGGTTGAATAACAGTCTATGTAAACGAATGACGTCATTAAAGTCTGTGCGACAAGACCGCAAGAGGTCCTTGCATCACTAGGACTTCTTTCCCAATTTAACGTGCATATTTCTTTATCCTTAACGAAACTGACTTATGAGTCTCTGCGCTAGCTGGACCGAGGACTATCCTAGGAGCCAGAACTTACAGAAGACTGAAGACTACTTTAGAAACTAGGACTTTGGAGAAGACAACTGAACACCTCAGGAAGTTGGGATTGACCGAAGAGTATCTAGGACAGGGGTGGCCAACCCAAATGATCTTGCGGGCCACTTTGGAAATATACAATTATATATTCCCATAATAGATTTGGACCCACAAAAAAATTTTCTGGAGGAAAATTTAAAACATAATGAATTATTATTATTGTTGTTTTTATTATTATTCATGAAATAATGAAATAATATATGAAATGAAATAAAACATTATTTATTCAATTCAATTACATCAAAAAATCACTTCTTTATATTCATTTGTAAAGATAATAAGAGATGTTTCCATTCAATTTAGGTCAGAGGTAATTAGAAAGAGTTCACTATCCGATGAGGAGACAAGTGAATATAGGAAGGGTAGATTCCTTTAGGCAGACAGGAGTAGAGTAATCCCATAGGAAAAAGCCCTATTTTACGTCAAGTTAGCTACTTACATAGGATCATTTCGCCAAGTGAGCCTATTGTCTGCCTATCTCAGATAAGAGTTAATCAGAATAAATTTCCATTGAGAGTTCGTGTCTTCTCTTTGCTGTCCACTCACAGTCCAAAGCCCAGAGTCTCTTTCCACTTATATTTAAACCATTAATTCCTTCCTATTCTTTCTTATTATTATTTATTCCTTTTTTTCATCTATTATTATAATAATATATTATTTATTATTAAAATTTAAATTAAATTAAAATTTATATCTAGTGTATTCATTAGTATATAGGTCTGATCGGCAGGTTGCACTGATGCGCACAGGAGTTGGTGTATGGTGTAGAGCGGTGTAGTGGGGCATAAGTGATTTGTACCTGATCAACCGAACGTCAGAGTGCAGGTTGGTGCAAGATTGCTCAAGACCGTGGGTTCGAAACCCGACCGAGGCCCTTAGTTTATTTTATCTGGGAGGTACTATAAACTTAAGCACGCCGTCCTTCGGATGGGAAGTGAAGCGATGGTCCCTAGCCTGTACGATGTCAGGTACTCGTTAAAGACCCCCAACCCTAGGTGAATAAAAATTTAGGACTCCCACAGTAGAGTTGGGCTCCTGTCCACCAGAGTGACGAAAGGGCGCTATATGACCACGTAGTTAAAGCCCGGACATGAGTCATAAAACCTAACCTAACCTATAAATGTAAGATGTGCCCACACATTCCTTTATAACGCCTAAAACCCAAATAAACTATACTTTTATTCTAGAGTTTCGACAAAATATTTGAACGTCATACTGTTAGATGAAGTCTAAAGGGTTTTGATTAATGGTTCACTTTCGAATAATGACTTTTAAATAATAGTATAGATAGGAGGAGTGTGAAAGAAGAAAGATCATCAATAATGCCGAAGTGGAGAGACGAAGGAAGAGGTGGGATGAGTGTCCAAAAAACAGACTGATACTAACACCTTCAAAAAAGAGAAAAAGAAAAGAAACAAATTATGGAAGGAGTCAATGGAAGTTCCATCTTGAGGTGGTCCTTGCCGATAAGAGGGGACGGAAAGAGGTAAGAGGTGTTATAGGACAGCGTTGGGGGGCATATAAGAGTGTCTCCAACTGATGTTCTCTTATCTGCAATACCCCTGAGTGGTATGACAACACTTGGACAACTGTGAGAGAATGTGCAAAATAGCGTCACGACCTAGTACTAACACCCAAGATTGCCAAAATTATCAACCAAAATGAAGGGGCAATATGAAAAGCGTTGGTGATTTAAGCGTGTCTTCTATATTTCCAACCGATGTTCTCTTATGATGCATTAAGCATTACAACCAAGCATCCACACCATGGCCCCCACATTGGATTGCGGGCCCTGTAACCAGCATCAGGGTCGGGCCCCCATCTCATAGTCATGTGCTATATTATAATTACATGGTTATTTTTTAACCCTTTTACAATTTTATTTAAACTAAAAATAGATTGTAAGGTATAATTAATGTTACAGTATCAGTTAGATTTTAAAACCAAACTTATTGATTAAATTATTTCACACATCAATTGCTACCGTGATTATATCATTTACTTTTATTTTACTAAAATTAACGTTTACATTTTTAGATTTCTTTGAAAAAAAATTGACAAAAACTAGTATTACGATCTAAAAAAAAATAACATTAAGAGCTCTAAAAATTACGATGTTTGTGTGTGTTTAATACACTGGCTACAACAAAACCTTACTTATAGCCTAACTGCCCTAAATTATCATAGCTTTCCTAGCTTTCTTTTGACTAAATTTATCAATAACATCTGAAAAGTCAATAGTTTTGGCCAATTCACTGGACAGCTGGACAATAGGCTGGGAAATAGGAGTGGGGGAGGGTTGAGGGAGTGCGTGGGGCCCGTCTATACCTGTCTTGTGCCGACTGTTTTATACTAGTAATTTGCAAACAAGAGTAACTATCCATGCACGCAACTAATTAAATAATAACTTAATACCTCGCACAACTAGAATATGTATCTATTATACTAAATTTTCTTATAATTATATATTTTGCCTGTTTAAGCTATGATCCCTTGCAAAATCTACTAAAATAAAAAAAAAAAGACTGGACCCGGACCCCCTTTGGCCCGGACCCTGCAACCAAAGTTGCACCAGCCCCACCCTTGTGAGGGCCATGATCCACACCCATGACTACTAATATGATCAACCAATAGGAAGGGGCAATATGAAAAGCGTTGGTGATTTAAGCGTGTCTTCTATATCTCCAACCGATGTTCTCTTATGATGCATTAAGCATTACAACCAAGCATCCACACTAGGGTGGAACGAAAATGGCCTTTTAAAATTTTTTTTAGTTATTAGATTGGTAATAGTGGAGAAAAGTTGCCTTTTATGTTCAAAACAAAATTTAAAAAAAATTGGTTGCAATACTACAACATCTTGAGGTGCCGCAAAGAGCTTAAAGTTTGTAAAAAAATTGAAAAAAATGAAAAAATTTAAACTTTGATAAATTATTTTTTATGAATTTCTCGTTCATAAAATGTTACAAAGATGGGTTTAAATACATATATAAGCATTAGAATTTGAAAAAATTATTAATTATAAAATATAATAAAAATAAAAAATATTTTGTAATGTCAAATTTTGTATTTCTTACTTCTGTATCCTTAATGATTACAAATGTTACAGCTGCAAAATGTTTGTTTCTACTTCATTGCCAAATTAAACTGGTCCTTGCGGCACCTCAAGACGTACTCCAATATTTTAAAATTATCTTATCTACACTAAAAGGCAACTTTTCCGCGCTATTCCAAATTAAAAATCACATAATCGAGACACGCAAAAATCTTTGAAAAAGTTCCAAAAAAGTGTGTTTTTATGAAACTTTAAGGTCCTTGCGGCACCTCAAGACCTACTCCAATATTTTTCATATTTTTTATTTATCTTATCTACACTAAAAGGCAACTTTTCCGCGCTATTCCAAATTAAAAATCAAAAGGTGATTTTTTCGTTCCACCCTAATCCACACCCATGAATACTAATATGATCAACCAATAGGAAGGGGCATTACGAAAAGCGTTGAAGATTTATTGTTGATTATTTAGAAAACTTGTGCATTTAATAAGCTTCCAAACGATAAAACACTATATTACATGACCCCTATACTTGTGTAGCAATATTATGGTTTTAGTGACAAAAGAAGGTAAAAGTATATGACATGTCCCATAATCCACACAGTGTTACAATGAATTGAGGATTACTATATAAACATTATTAAGAAACAAAATTATTACTGATAATGTATTATGAGTTTTGTTTTGAGTCAGAGTCAAATAATAAGTTTTCATTTCTCTATAAACTGTCAAATTCTTGTAATTGTAATAATAAAGTGAACTTATTTTAAACGTAATTTACCGCTCTTTCTGATGGTATAATTAACTTTGTGTTAGCTCTTATACTTAAGGAGAAATAAGAGATTTTATGCAAAAAAAAATAGTGCTAAGTACAAAAATTGGAAGATGTTGAATATTTCTGAAACGAATCCGAATCGGACCTATGTTTATAGGAAATTTTTTGTTCAAAATTAAATTTCCTTTAAGACACCAAAGTTGCTGGAGCACCCTATATATACCACCTGAATAGGGCTGCCGAAAACAGGACGACGCAGCAGGGAGGAAATCTACTCAACCAAGGCATGCGACCTGTCTTCTCTAAGAATCAGGATTGGAGTATGTTTCATGCCTATCGCTAGAATATAGTATGTTACAGATCTAACGTCCCTGCATTATTCAAGATAGAATTCAGTACAATCCAAATATTTTACATAAACCTTTTTTTTTTATTTTTCCGTCAAATTGATACAATCGGAGTGAATAGATGTGGAGACAAGGGAGCGAGAGCTGACAATCGTCTGGGGAATGCAGCCATTGTGTGGGTGAACCCTTGCCAACTCGGAAGCTGGATTATGTTAAAAGCTGAGAGAAGATGTATTATTTTATATAAGCTCGTGGTGGCGATGTGAAAAGCAAGCACCTGGTCAAGATCCCTATCTGGGGGGAGCTACGGAGGTATGTGTCGCTGCTTCTAACGTGTATTGTCGTGACTTCGTGAACCGAAAATAGAATCTAACCAGTGTTGAGGGGGCGAAGATTTATCGCTTTGCAAACTTATCGAAGAGGGACACTGGTCCCCTATGTCTTTTTAAGGGTTCAAGAAGTACGTTCAAAACCGTCTACGAAACTCTATTAACGTGTGTTTTGATGTTAACGTGAGGAGAGCAGATATGAACGTGAGGTGTCATTAATTCACAGATTGTCAAATAAAAAAGTCCTCGGTGAATCACTTGTGCTTCCCCAGCACAAATCAATCAATTGCGTTTTCGCTCTCTCTCAAAGTCAATCCGTTTGACTAAAATTCAATATTTCCCTTCCTTAGAGCCTTCTGAATCCTCATACTAAAGACTGTTGTGTCGATACATTCATTACATCGGCAAAAGGGGATATGAGATGTATTGAAATTTAACACATACATTCAAACCACTATAAGGATGACATCTATCAATTTTCAGCGGAATCAACTGAAGGGTAGAAGCGAACACAACTAAAAATTCCCAACAACTGCCGACTTTTTTGAACGAAAATTGAAAACACTTTCCCCCGGGACTTAACTACATTTTACAAGATACAGCTTATGTTTATGACCTAGTAAAAAAGAAATTACTTAAAAAATAATTTAATTTAATTTAGGAACAATCGTTAAATTCTTTTTTGATTTCTTCTGTTGAAAGAGTAGTAGACCCAAAAAGGATCTCCAAAAGGAGGCTTTTGTTCTAAAAGATAGTCAATAAAGCTATTTTATTTATTTAATTGTAGAGAATACGGAAATACATAATTTACATGAAATACGATTTTTTACAGGTTGTCCAGTTTTTTAAAAAAATTCCGAAAACCATCTTGAAATATAGTTTTGAAACACATATTTTTAGACGTTTCCTTGATTTACCCGAAAACGATTAGTCCCATCGAAAGATTAATTCTTACCAAAATTGTTTTTTTTATAAAATTTTGAATCCTAATAAGGTCTCAGATTTGAGATAGGATTAATACTACAAAAGTTACAGTGCCCCGAAGAATGTCAACTAAATGTCTAAAAGGAACATATTTAAATACTCGTAATTATATATTCAAATATATGTGATGTGGCCATTACATGAATTTCTTATACCAACCACTTACAGATACACTCTCTCCTCCTTCTCAAAATTATTTCATACTGGCATTTCTAGGTATAAGAATGTCTATTCTCAAGATAACGCTGTACAATGAGAGAAAATGAAATGATTTTGAGAAGGAGAGGGGGGAGACAGAGTGGTCTGTAAGCGTGGTTGGTATAAGAAAATCCTGTAATGGCCACATCACATATTTTTTTAAAGTCGTTCCGTTCGCTAGATACATCTTTTCTAGATGATTAGTTAGGTATTGTGACTAATGCCCGCTACTACCAGAGCGCTCTTTTGACACTCAGGTGGACATGGCCCGACTCTCTAGGCTCGGGACCATTGCTTAACGTCCCATCCGAAGGAGAGCGTACTCAAGGTTTTTTGACATTCCAGGTAAACAACTTAAGAGCCCTTCTTGAGCTCAATAGGCAAATACAGAAAATATATAAAGCAAGAATTTGATCGACTTCCCAAATCGATAATCCAGGGAACCAGATTTCTTATGCTTAATTAGTCATTGTCACTCATGGTCGGGCTTTAACTACGAGGTCATATCGCCTACTACCAGACTCCACTATGATTTCTAACTTTCATTTAAACAAGTTTATTCTCTTAGAATATAGGTTTTTATGGCTGACGTCATACAGGGATGTTGAGCCCAGTAGGCAACCATGGCTCTTCTGATTTTAAGGAAATCCGCTAAAAAGAATTAATTTAACAGATTATTGCAATGTGCATACTGAGTACAGAACGGTGATTAGGATGCAGAATGCACTAAGTGGCAATAGGCCGGGACGGGTCGAGTTAGGAATTTTGCAACCACCATCTCAGATTACTATCGATGCAACTCAACAATGGCGGACGGCTCCCCCACCATTCCCGCACTCCGTTCTCCGAGGAGATTTCAAGCCTCTTTCTAACTGTAAAACTCTTTTACCATCCAGCATTAAAGTCTCTTCCCCTCTCTCTGATTAAATCTCATTGCTCACCTTTCAAATGGGTAATTTGTCAAATTGAAGTCATATTTTACTTTTATTTTGTGTCGATATGTTCCTTACAACGGCAGTTATTAGAGTTTATGAAGACTCTTCACAAATCCCCTCCTTCACTTTGGTCGATTTGGCTGAAAATCGATAGCTGTTGTCGAAGTTCTAGTTACACATATAAAATTTCGTGTTGATGCATTCATTCTATCTGGAGTTATCGTGCTCACAGTCAGAAAGTCATTTTTTTTTTCATATTTGGAGGTCGGCAAACATGAAATTCCGTTGAAAACTCCGTATCGAATTTTGACAGATTACATAACTTTCCCTATACTTCGTATATCTGGGGAAGAAAAAAAACGTCAGTGTCGACCATTCGAGCGTTAGGGCTCAAAATCGATAGTTGACTTATTAGAAACTTTTGAATCCTCATTAGGGTGGTCCTTAAATTGAAAAAGTTGAAATTTTAAAATGTGCTCCCCCTAGGTCGAAAGTAGTTCCCACAAAAAAATTTTTGGCCGAAAAAACGAGAAAACATATTGAATAACCCGTTCCCCATCGAGGTTGAATTTTAAATGGGATTTAACATGGGTTTCAAAGTTTTCTTCAGTCGATCGATTTCTGAGCCGTTGATTTCCATCGCTTTAAGGTAGAAAATGGTACTCAGGGGTTTTCGGGGTCGCTGAAGCAGAATATGACTATAAATACTCATTTTAATACATGCCAGCTGTCAAAAAACCTGTCATTATCATTTACTTTTTTCATAATCACGGTTTTTTGAGTATTATCAGTTTCTAAACAAAAATGTCTACTAGTTTCGATTAAAAAAATGTAAGGAAAACATTTTTCGATATTTAATTAATTTCTAAAAATAATTTTCACACTTGACAGCTGTCAACAATGATAATACTGAAAAAACCATTGAAACAGTCTAAGTTGTGTTGTGGAAGTTGGCAGTCTAGATAGAGAAGTGTTTTTAGAGTTAAGGTGTAGTGAACCAGTATGAGTGAGAGAAGATGCAGGAGTGAAAATAACAGTGAAGTAGATGCGCAAATGTCCTTTTATTTATTTACCTATATGTTTATATGCCCAACATAACATTGAATTAAAGAATGGTCACAATATTTAAAAAGAAAAGAGACTAAAGTAGATGTAGAAATTAGTTTGTAAGATTTTTATTGTAATTTGATTTTTTTATTTGATAATAATATTTTGATTTTATTTATAATGTAGGTTTAGGCAAATAAACACAATATTTGTTCTCTTGTCTATGCTATTCATTTTCCCTGTGAACCCAGTAGGATAATTTATACCTTTGGAATAGATTGACATTTTTGAACAATTGGGAAAACAATATGGCATCTCATTATTATATTTAGAAGAAATCCAAATGAAATAATTATTAATTTAATTTTTTTTTTAATACGTGCACTTCAAAATTGCACGTCTTGAACTTTCGATATTTTTTTAGGACCCTTTTCGAAATTAGATGGAAAAGTAAAAATTCTGTTCCCGACAACCACCTGTTTTTGATACATCCGCTTGTGATCGCCATCACAGCCATTTAATGTAATTTGTTAATTACATTGTAATGCATAGATAATATAAAAAACATTGGTTGATAAAGATTACGTATGATAAGAATTTTTTTTTCTTAATTTCGACATGCAACGATAAACATTACAAAAATAAATTTCTTAATTAAGTAATTAAAGGGTCAACTTTTTTTTGTTTTCTAAAAAAAAAAAAAATTCTAAGTAGACGATTTGAAATGTAGAGGAGTGAGATGACCAGAGTGTGTAGAGGACGATGGAGAGTCAATTAAAATATGATAATGTGTTTAATGGGAGTCCTCGTGATTAGGGTTGTGGTTTAGGTTTAATAGTCTGCTGATAGGGATCGCAACCACCCAACGTACACTTACCCATCGTCAGTGTCCTCTCTAGTCAGCCATTATTAATATACCCTATCTCTAGTCCTGTTAACTTCCTCAGATATACCTAGTATAGAGCAAGTTATAGTTAGTTATTATGTCATGCCCGGGCTTTAACTACGAGGTCATATCGCCTACTACTAAAGCGCTTTTTCGTCACTCTGGTGGACCTGAGCCCGACTCTTCTATGGGAGTCCTAAATTTTGCCTACCCTAAATTTTTATTCACCTAGAACAGGGGTCTTTAACGAGTACCTGACATTGTACAGGCTCGGGATCATCGCTTAACGTCCCATCCGAAGGAAGGCGTGCTTAAGTTTATTTTACCTCCCAGATATAAAAAAACTAAGAGCCTCGGCCGGGTTTAGATGGGAGGTTAAGCGATGACTGTATGATTAAAGATTAGTAGGCAAAATTTAGTACACCCACAGTAGTCGGGCTGAAAGAGAGCTCATGTAGTAGCCGATATAATCTCGTAGTTAGAAGCCCGGGCATGAGCCAACATAACTAATTAGAGAAAAATTAGTTGATTAATTCACACACAGAACACGTTATAGACACCTACACACATCGAGGAGAGACAAATTTTGTCAGATGTGGAGAAGGGGGCTCTATCCAAGACCCAAGTCTTGGATGGGGCCGTCGCCTTGTACTTCTGCAGACGCGGCTTACCAATGGAAGCAGACACGGGCGTGGCCTGTAGGAGGAGGTGCAAAGACAGGCGAGACCAGAGCGCCTGAGGGGCATTGTCCAGGAATGGATCGTGGAAAGATGACAACAGCGTTGGGCGCGATCGACAGATGCCCAAACAACTTTTGCCTTATTCCCGAGCGTCCGGACGCGCCTTAACTCTCCATGGATACAACCAGACCACTGGTGCTATCAGGTCACGGCGACTTCAGCGCCAAGCTCATCTTCTTTAAGAGGAAGAACAGACCTGCCTGTTCGTGTAGCGGCGTCAAGACTGCGGAAGACGTAGTCTTCGAATGCCCGCTATGCGACGGCGCTGATTCGCCGGACAGGATCGTACCTGGTACTGCACCTACCTGGCTTTTGGTCGGTTCGTCTCCTCCTGGCTCTGGGGAGTAGGCAGAACAGAACCTCGAAAAAAATCGTGCTTCATGTTCAAAAACATTATTTGATACATAGCTTTCATATTTATTGTTTTGTCAGAGTTCCTCCATACATATCCTCTTTAAGATCTGTCGAATCTATGTTATACAATTGAAAATATGATAAATTAACCACTTTTTTATTGAACACTTAAACGATATTGTTATGTCCCTTCATCAGGTCACAATTGTAAAACTATATATATATATATATATATATATATATATAAAATAAAAATATATCAAAGAAAAAAAAACAAGAAAAATCAAATAAAATAGAGATGTTTTCGCCAGAGATCTTGTGGAAGTTCATTGTAAATACTACTGAATAAAAAACTTAGAACGAGTCAAAAATTCCACTATATTTATATAAAATACACAATATATTTCGCTGGTTAGAGCAGTGTCATAAGTCTGTATCCTTTACACTTGACAATGCTCTAACCAGCGAAATAGATTGTGCCTTTTATATAGTTAAGTGACACCTAACTACAAAAAGCATAGACTCAGCATCAGCACTTCTAGAAACAATATAACGGCGTTCGACTGCCGCGCGCTCAGTCTATTGAGTTCCGTCTTGCTGTTCACAACACCTTTACTTTGTAATTTTTCTGTATTTTAATAAAAGTTATTTTTTAAAAACTACTTTGTTGAATTCAGAACTTAATTGGCGCTGCGGACAGGATCTCGCGAGTGATTTTAGTGGTGTTTCTCCATTGATCATTTGAATCTTAATTCTTCACGCGGGATTCGAACTTATTTCAGTAATTGTGATCTTAGTGACAGTGTTTTGGCCCATTGGTGGAAATTCATTATTTCCGGCGACCAAACAGAAGACGGACAACTCTACTTTAGACCCAAGGACCTCCGCAAGGGTATCTGCGATGTACATCATCCAACTCCTGTAAGTCCTTGCCTTATTTATCCTTAACTTTAGGTAATCATTTTGAACCAAATTTATCCATTTTTTATAATCTTGAATAATTAAAAAAAAAAAAAAATAAAATAAAATAATAATAAAATAAATACTTAATAATAATAATATCTTTTAAATTTTAAATAATTCATAATTAATTAGATAAGTTTCTTAAATTGTATAGAAAAAAAAAAAACATTTCTTATTTTAATAGACAAACTAAGGAAATCTTTAATCTTTATTTCTTTATTTGCACATGAATTCAGCACAAGTAGAACTAATTGCAGATAATACCCAGTTACTTGAACAAATTAGAAATAATTCAAATAGACCGCTTGTTCAACCTGCTAAATTTATTATTAATAAAAATCAAACTAATACAAATATGTCTCCCCCAGTACTCGAACCAACACCTGTCGCCCCCACACAAACCGAGCTTCAGTTGCTAGTCAATTCTCTACCTCAGTATTCACCCGGAGATAATTTATCGATTTTTATTACGGAAGTAGAAAACTTGAATAAACATTTAGAAAACAGACTGACACCCGACTTACAGTACATAGTAAATTGCTCGATCAAATCAAAAATAAAAGGTGAAGCTAGGGACTTTTTAAGTTACCTTGCTGCTGACAACTGGACCGAAATCAAGAAAACTTTGTTACAAAAATACGGAGATCAGAGATCGGAGGACGTACTTCTAACCAACTTGAAACAGACCGTACAACAACGAAACGAGACATACATGGACTTTTACGCTAGACTCGTCAAAAATTATAACAATGTATTACAAAATATAATGCTTAACGTAGAAGAGCCAAATTACTTAGCCTTTAAAAAATTTGAATATACCAAACTAGCAACAAAGACTTTCCAAATAGGATTGTTAGAACCTTATCGGTCCTTCCTCAGTCATTTTGAGCTAAGCTCACTGGAGGGATGCATAAATAAATGCCAACTCCTTGACAATCGTCAAAGCGAATGGGACTACACAGAATTCATTCGTAGGACCCAGGGAACTTCAAAGCCTCCGCCCCAACTTAAACCTATTCAGACTCATTCAGTACAACCGCCTGGATATCCAAACCTTTATGGATATAATCCTAGACCAAATCCCAACGTGCTAGGGTATCGTATGATGCCACCTATGCAACAACGGGCCATCCAACACCCACAATATAAGCAAGGTCAGCAAAACCTAGTTAGACCTCCTCCACTTCCCCCCAGACAAGGTCAACAACCGTTTACCCCAAGATTTCCTGTTAGACCAGCATCTGGAATGTACCAGAATGCTAGACCAAAACCAACCCCTATGTCTATTCAATCCAGGGTAAACACTCAACAATTTAACCGTAATAGACCTTGGACTAACACTCCGCCCGTGCCAATGGACGTAAATACATTGGAAACGGAACTCACAGATTATAATCCTTATTTTTATTATGATGATGGAAATTACACATACCAACCCTATGAAGAAGGAGACGTAGGTCAGAGCGAAATAGACTTGACCAACTCTCACTTGACCACCCCCCACATTGAGGAACCAGACGAACAAACCGAACAAATTGAACCAACTGAAAATGTAAATTTTTGGGAACCAGCCTCAGAACTGCCGACCACGTAGACCTTAATTGCTTAAATTCAAAACCCAAACTACCTTTTCTATATTTACCTCAGACTAACTTAAAAATTTTAATCGATTCAGGAGCCTCAAACTCAGTCATTAATACACAACCTGCTTTTGAAAAATTCTCTCAATATCTGTTCAAAAAACCATTCAGCATTACTGGATTGTTAAACAAGAAATCAGCTGATGAGTTCAAGCCCCTCTATTATCAGAACTTGGCATTCACGAATCAATCAATTTTCACGTAATTGACTGGCACAAACATTTCGACGCACTAATAGGTAGCGAAGATCTAGAAAGACTTGGAGCGATCATAGATTATAGAAATAACACACTCAAAATCGCGAATCAGGAAATTCCATTCCTCCTAGGATATACTTCCCAGTCAATCAAACCTTGCAAAGTGCTTGTAAATAATTATGTCAGAATACCGGTGACACAAGAACAAGGTGATGTATGTCTCCCAGAGATAAAACTTACCAACGATATTACGATCCCCCAATCTTTAGTTACTATACGCAATGGCTTTTGTCTAGTACCTATAGATGTAAACAATACAGAGATCTATTTTGATGAACGAATTCCTGTCACACCTATCTCAGTCACAGATATAGAATACCCACAGCCTTCTAAACCTTCCAAATTAAACGTCTCTGAAGCAATTAGGACGTCACACTTGAATGGAGAAGAGAAACGAGCCATACTCAATATTTGTAGACAGTTCAAAGACACCTTTTATGACGATGAAGAGGGATTACCTTTCTCCAATTCTGTCAAACACAAAATTAGGACAACAGACGAAGACCCAGTATACGTAAAATCTTTTAGACACCCATATCACATGATGACCGAGATTCAGAGACAAATACAGAAACTTTTGGACAATAAAATCATTCGACCGTCAATATCGCCTTACAGTGCTCCCGTATGGATCGTACCGAAGAAAATGGACGCATCCGGTGAACGAAAGTATAGAATGGTGATAGACTACAGAAAGCTTAATGAGAAGACAATTGAAGATCGTTACCCCCTCCCGCGAATAGACGAAATTTTAGATAACTTGGGTAAATGCCAATATATTAGCACTCTTGACCTAGCTCAAGGATTTCATGAGATAGAGATGGACCCCGGATCAATAGAAAAGACAGCCTTTACAGTAAACAATGGACATTACGAATACCTCAGGATGCCATTTGGTCTCAAGAATGCACCAAGCACATTCCAAAGGGTGATGGATAATGTATTACGCGAGTATTTATACAAATTCTGTTTCGTTTACATGGACGATATTGTAATTTTCAGTAAATCTCTAGATGAACATTGTCAACACTTGAGGAATGTATTTCAAAAATTACGAACATTTAATCTCAGAGTCCAACTGGACAAATCCGAATTCTTGAGAAAAGAAGTTCAGTTTTTAGGTCATGTCGTGACCCCGGATGGTATTAAACCAAACCCAATAAAAATAGAAGCTATAGAAAAATATCCCATACCGCGAACTACGTCAGCAATAAAATCATTTCTAGGACTAATAGGATATTACAGACGTTTTATTTCCAATTTTGCCAAAATAGTAGCACCAATGAGCAAATGCCTCAAGAAAGGATCAAAACTGGACCCGAATGATCCAGACTACGTACAAGCCTTCCAACAATGTAAAGAATTATTAACAAATTCACCTATTTTAGCTTACCCAGACCTGTCAAAACCATTTCTTCTTACAACCGATGCATCTAATGTTGCAATAGGAAGTGTTCTATCTCAGAATAATAGACCTATTGGATTTTACTCCAGAGTTCTCAACAGTGCAGAAAAAAATTACTCCACAATTGAAAAAGAACTACTGGCTATCATAGACTCTACAAAACATTTCCGACCATACCTATACGGTAAGAGATTTACAATAGAAACTGACCATAAACCTTTAGTTTGGCTGTACAAAATAAAAGAACCAAACTCTCGTCTTATCAGATGGAAAATAAAACTGGAAGAGTTTGACTTTGAGATCCAGTACAAGAAAGGGAAAGAAAACTTTGTAGCAGACGCCCTATCAAGAATTGAAATTAATAACTTTGATGACGAAGAAGCTGACGATTCAATGTCAATCCAGGTATGTTTGGACGAAGGGGACGCCAATCAGCTGCGCAGAGAAGCTCAGGCACTCTCAAACAATGATCTGGATGAAATACTAAATCAACCCCCAGATAACAGTGAACAGTATCAAGAAATAATACAAGATCTTGAAAAAACATTAGACGAACAAGACAATGACACTGATCTGGAAACCGTGCACTCAACTGATGGAGACACTGGAAAAACTGTCCCTATCAGCGAAAGACCACTAAATGTTTTCACCAACCGAATTATATTTAGCATCGGAGAAACTCGTAAAAGTAGATTAACTAGACCTTTCAATAGGATGACTCACTTCGCAACTATCAGAAGAAGCGCTATGGAAGAGGACCTCTCCATTCTCCTCAAACAAATCATAAGACCAGACCAAAATTTCGGTATATATTTTAAGGACGAAATAATTCATAAACCGTTCCTTGACCTTGTATACAAGATATTTAATAATTCAATAAAAATATTTATCTGTACGAAATTCTGTCAAGATGTAACCGATGAAGACAGACAAAATAACATTGTAATGGAATATCACGACCAAAACCACAACGGTATAAACGAAACCCTGAACCAATTAAAGGAAAAATATTTCTGGCCAAAAATGAAAGATACCATCAGTAGTGTCATCAATATCTGTGATCTATGTCAACGATCAAAATATGAAAGAAAAACGTACGACCTAAAACTTTCAGGACCAATGACGGCTCAAAGACCATTTGAGGTCATCCATATTGACACCTTCTCTTTCGACGGCTCAAAATTTCTAACAATAATCGATTTATTTTCTCGCTACGCTCAGGCATACCTTATCAAAGATGGAACTAGTCTGACAATTCTAAATAAACTCCGACATTACTTTTCACATCATAATCTACCTAAGAAAATAGTTTGCGACGAAGGGAGAGAGTTCAAAAACAAGACTATGATAGAATTCTGCAAACTAAACAAGGTAGAACTCCACTTCACAACAGTCAACAATCCCAATTCAAACTCGCCCATAGAAAGACTACACTCGACAGTGCTAGAAAAATTAAGAATTATAAAGTTAAAGAAACCACGTGATCTTCCATCCAATCACATGATAACTGCCATTCTTATATACAATCAAGCAATACATTCATCAACTGGATTCTATTTATTGTATGGACCATACGATCGACCCATAGATTTCGACCTAGGACTCACGACTTTCGAACAATATAACGAAAAACGTAAACAAGAATTAATGCCCTTCTATGATAAAGTCCATAATAAAGCCAAAGAAAAAGCCCAGCAGGTACTAAATAAAAGAAACCAAAATAAAGAGAATAACCCGGACGTACAAGACCAAGAAATTTACATTGAAAGGAACAGACCTAGAAAAACTGACCCTCCATTTGAAAAAATAAAAGTCACAGGACAAACCAAAGGTAAAATTCAAGGAACTACTAAGAAAGACAGACCAACTACAGCCCACATAAGAAAGGCAAAAAGACTAAGGAAAAATGTTTCTTCTGTGCAGGTCGATCCTGATCCCGACCAGCCTGGCCCTCCAAATAACGAAGCTTGAAACAAACGGATACTTTATAGAACCACTGTCAAATGTTAGCTTACTAGATCACTACCACAACTTTCTATTTCATGTTAATGTCTCTAAATACGAAACAAGCTATAATACACTCATATTGAACTCTAATATACTAAAGACAAATGTAGTCAACAATACTATAATGAGTAGAATTAGTAGCCAATTAAAGGGAACTATTTATAAGATAAGGGAAATTTTAGATAAGTTAAGTAATAAGCGTGAAAAACGTGGGATAGTAAACGGACTCGGAAGTATAATTAAATTTGTAGCTGGAAACCCGGACAATGACGATTTAAATACTATAAATAATAATGTCGATGCTCTCTTTAAAAATCAAAATAATGAAATTAATAAGATTTCTCAGTTTACATCCTTCGCTAATCATGTTAGTAAAAGAATTGAAGACGAAACACAAATATTCAACCAAAACATTAGAGATACAAAAGTCTTTTTAGAGAAGTTGAAATCTTTTGAAGATAGTCAAATTATTTTACAAAATGAGGTTTATCAAGCTGAACGTATACTGAACTCCCTACTTGTCCTTGAAAGGACCATTAGCCTAGCATTCAACAATATACCTAATCTAGAAATAATTAGCACAAATGAATTAATACAGATACAAAACTATCTTAAGAAAATGTATAGGGATAATCAATTACTCCCTTTAGACAAAAATCATCTATTTAAATTGTTAAACGCTTCTAAATTATACATATTTGGTATAAATCAAATGATTACCTTCCTTCTCAAAATACCAATCCTAAAACCTTTCCAAGCAACCTATTCCAAAATTTACCCTGTACCTAATAGTGAAGAAATTATCATTCTACCACCTAAAAGATTTCTCGTCATCTTGGAGGACACTGAACTCTGGTCTGATGAAGAATGCAAGGTAAATAATGGAATCACCCTGTGTACTCAGCAGCCTAGTCAAGAACCCTGCACCACCACTAGCCTCGACCGCTGCAACTCTGCCAAAGTCAAAAACTCGTATAAAATAGTGACTGCACTATCTAATAAACAAATATTAGTTATGTTTCACCAACCAAATGAAATCATCGAAGACTGCGAAGGCATACCCCGCACAAAGACTATACAAGGAGCCGCTCTACTAAGCTCATCCTGCCGACTTATAATCGGAACATTGGTATTTACATCAGCCGAACCATCCTTCGAGATCACACCACCTAAACTAAATCTAGTGCATTTGGAAAGCAGTCATGAAGTCAACCTACAACTTCGTCACCTAAGCCCGTCAACTGATCTTCATCAAGAAGCTGTGGAACTGGCCCAACAACCCATCCTGCTGTCACCAATAGTCCAATTTTCTTATTTAATCTTAACCATAACATTATTAATTTGTATGTTACTTGTGTTAGTCGTGTTATTCAGATACCGACATAGACTACATGATCTGTTCTGCAAACCTAGAACAATCATCACGGTGCGCCCCGCAGACGACCAAGAAGCTGGACCCCCCATGATGAGCTGCCAAAATTCGAACGGGCCGTTCGAAAAACTTAGGAGGGAAGAGTTAAGTGACACCTAACTACAAAAAGCATAGACTCAGCATCAGCACTTCTAGAAACAATATAACGGCGTTCGACTGCCGCGCGCTCAGTCTATTGAGTTCCGTCTTGCTGTTCACAACACCTTTACTTTGTAATTTTTCTGTATTTTAATAAAAGTTATTTTTTAAAAACTACTTTGTTGAATTCAGAACTTAATTATATAAATACTAGCAGTAATACCCGGCGTTCCCCGGGGAACTTTGACTTTTCTCCTAATATCTCTCGTTCGAATCCTATTCAATTCTTCAACAGTAAATTCATGATGTTATAATTTTCAATTATTCATACGAAATAAGGCTTATAGTCCTTCAACGGCAGACATCCCAGCTAGTAAGTTTTTAGGACCCCTGGGCACCATAGCTAGTACGCGCCATTCAACGGCGGAAACCACAGCTAGTGAATACTTAGCATCACTGGACGTTCTAGCCAGTGCGTACTTAAGAACGCTTGTGACTACAGCTAGTATGTGCTTTGCAGCGGCGGACCCCAGAGCTAGTACGGAGTTAGAAACGCTGGGCACCAGAGCTAGTATGTACCTTGCAACGGCGGGCCCCACAGCTAATATGTATTTAGGAACGCTGGACACCACAGCCAGTACGTAGTTACTACTACTACTACTACTACATGTGAAATTTCATGAGAATCCGATTAACTTTAATGAGTCAGTATTATGTTTATGCTTAGCTCCCTCCCCCCCCCCCCCCCCCCTCCCGAGCAAAATTTTGAGATGTCACATAGTGTATTTTTCTATTTCGCCTTTAAAAATACTACATGTGAAATTCCATGACAATCCGACCATCATTTAATGACCGATCCCTATCTTCGTATATAGGCCAACACCCACAACCCCCTTCCGTTCACAATTTTGCGCTAAAACAATTTTTATGCTTTAAAAATACAACATGTGAAATTCGATGACAATTCGATCATCTGTTAATGACCGATCACTATCTTTATATTTAGGCCTACCCCCACAACTTCCCTCAAGTTCAAATTTTGTGACGTCACACACATAGCGTTTTTTTCAATTTGCCTTCTAAGAATACAACATATGAAATTCCATGACAATCCGATCATCCGTTAATGACAGCACTATCTTTATACTTAGGCCTACCCCCACAACCCCCCCTCACGTTCACTATTTTGTGACGTCACACACCCTATTTTTTTATTTGGCCTTTAAAAATATTACATATGAAATTCCATGACAATCCGATCATCCGTTAATGACTTAGCACTATCTTTATATTTAGACCCCCCTTACAACCCCCCCCTACCGTTCAAAATTTATGGACGCCACATAGCCTATTTTTTAACTTGGCTTTTAAGAATACTACATGTGAAATTTCATGATAATCCGTCCATCCGTTAATGTGCTTAGCCCTCCCCCCCCTCCAGTTGACCGCTAGGAACTCTCTTCATAAGAACCTTCCTCGGACTTCAACGAATATTTGAAAAAAAAAATTAGCCGAATTGGTCCAGCCGTTCTCGAGTTTTGCGCTTAGCAAAATTAGCCAGTCATTTTTATTATATAGATAGTGGAATTTTTGACTCGTTCTAAGTGTTTTATTCAGTAATAAATAAAATAGTATATAAGTAATTTAAAATAATTATTAAAAAAATATATCTATGGAAGAACTCTGCTAAAAAATAAAAATGAAAGCTATATATCAAATAATGTTCTTGAATATGATTTTTTGTTATAGTAATATATATCGTATACATAGGGACCTAAGCATTCAATACTCCCGCTGGACGCGTTCCCTGGAAGCGCTGGATTTCCACCTTGCCTAGTTATCTAATCATGAAGGACTTAGTCTTCCAGTTTCGTTAGCGAATCTAAGAATACTCCCTTGGTCCAATATACCAGGGTGTTCTGACAGACGGACGGTTAATAGGGTTTCCGTAGAAGGTCTTCGACCTACAAATGCCCCTCCATTCTCTTGTGTAATGCCCTGGCTCATTACTTATAATGTGAGACCTGTCTTATTGCATTCCTATAAATTTACAAGTAGCCTATCTTTTTTATTCTTCTAATATATGACATTAAAAAATCCTAATTGAAGAATATTGAAGTCATTTGACTGGATTTATTATCCAACTTCTGAAGCTGTAATCCTTAATTCCTCTTCCTTCAGTGGACCTCAAGGGTCACTAATAACACTAATATGAGCTCGACCAACAACAATCACTATATGACGTTCTCGAGTCCTGGACACAACATTGATAGCCTATTCAACTAATCCATAGAACTTCTGTTTCAGTCACGATCTCATTTTATCCTCTTCTAATGCATTTGCCTCTGCAGTATGCAGCAATAAGGCACTAACTATGACAAATTGTCAATGTAAAACTTCTGATTATACAACTTCGTGAGAGTAGTTTTGAATGTTTCGGTTCATTACGTGGCTACCGTTCCCATTCGTTTTCACGCATTGCCGTTCTTGTTTATATCATTGCAAATAGTTGACATGTGTTAGGTACTAAAAATCCTTTTCTATTACGTTATTGTGACTGCCCGAAATTATTCCATACCTTATGTAGGATAGGAAATGAATGCTGCAATGTCATCCTCATTGCAAGTGCAAAATGCTTCTAAGACAGTGACATACATCGTAGTCAGTTAGTTCAATGGGATTTAGTGTTTGAGTGGTCAGAAGTTACAATCCAAAGGAGGCGCAAGTAATTCAAATCGGGTATCTTGAGTATGGGTACGTCCATAGTGCACCGCCTCCGCTCAACAGCTTAAACCGCGGTAGTTGCAAACAGCGAGGTGAACCCGCGCGATTCTAGCTGGTGGTGGTTATAGAGAAATAAATAAAACAAACTTATTTTTGAAATATTGTCTATTCCACTAAAGATATATACATATATAACTACCGGTTTCGGCTTTATACCATCGTCAGGTCTAGTTATGAACTAAGTCAGTATGCAGAGAGCGACCCTTCAAATACATCTCAGGTCAAAGGGTGCTATTAAAACTTGGGAGTCCCCCGGCTGTACCGTTAGCTAACTCATGAAATATTTCTTAACAAAACCTAGTTCTAAATTTACATAAAACAATGTCACTAGACTAATACGGGGAAAAATAACAAATAAATAAGTACAAATACAAGTAAATAATAAAAAATAGAAATAAAATTAATAATAATGTTAGGATTTAGATAACTTGAAACATATATGTGGAACCAAATATTAATAACAGATAATACAAACATATATGTGGAAACAGAACTGGTTTAGGGTGTTAACAAAGGGGAATAGTTGAAATAAATTTGGTCATTCATACAAATGTTCCTTTTGTTAGCTTTATTTATTTCTAATTGTTCCAAGCTATTAAGTAGCCTGCTTTTTTGGCAATAATGGAGATATTTGATGCCTGTAGATGGGTCGAAAGTGTGGCTATTGTCAATTATGTGGGTCGCGAATGTAGAACGGTTTCCTCGGTTCTTTATTTCGGCCGTGTGTTCTTTAATTCTTTCCTTAAAACGACGTCCTGTCTGTCCAATGTATACTTGACTGCACGTCGCACACTCTAGACTATAAACACCGCTTTTATTTTCAATATCTGTTTTGTCCCTACCTCTCTCTAGGCACTGGCTTATGGGATTGATAGTTTTAAACCCGATACTGAAACCTTCTTTTTTCAACTCTTTACCTATTTTTTCTGAAATTTTTCCGTGGTAAGTTAAGCTGACCCATTTATTATAAACTTTATTTTGTGTTTCTAATTTGGTCAGTTTGTTCCTAAAATTATGATTTTTGACCTTCTTTTCAATTTTATTTATTGTTTTTTGTGGGTAGCTATTGTTTTTGGCTATTTCCTTAATAATCTTAAGTTCTTTATCTTTTGATTGTTGGGTCATTGGAATTGAGTAGGCCACTTCCATTTTATAAAAACAAGAGTAAGAACAACGTGCTCAGTCGGAAGATAATAGCAAACTGACCGGGCGTGCTAAGCGGTAAGCGGGTAAAAGAAACAATAATTCATTCCAGTTGAAGCGGGTAGAAGCAGTTTGAGCCGGTTAAAGCAGGTAGGCAGGTGTACTATGACCGCCCCAATAAGTTTTCACTACTTTTTTTTCCCCGCCGCGATAAAGCGGGAAGCGGTGCACTATGGACGTGCCCTATGACAGACTAGCGTTTACCCACTGACCAAGGATGCTTGTCATTTAGATGAAGTATAGAGCTTTTTTTTTTTTGCATCAAAATAGAAATGTCAGCACTTACAAGAGGAAAACATTTAAAGAAATCGAATCAGCATTCAGGCTTGGTGCAGGAACATCTGCAAGTGTGGAGAATGATTAAACAGGTGTTGAACTTGGTGATGGTCATCAAGACGAGAAGACAGGTGGTGGACGTAGGGTGACAGAGTTTTCGAGAAATTCTCACAAGGACATCTCAATAGAAGATGGCGGAGAGGAAGGCTACAACTGAGACGACGTCGAGGATTTGAGCTCCTGTTTGGATTATATCAACCTGGAATAAACAATGAGCATATTCCCCAAACTGAATGTTTACCTGAACTTTTAAATACCCAGGTAAGTAGTAGAAACATGGGGATTGAGGAATAGCGCAAGTTCAACGTTGCCAAATCTACTTACTCATCGACCACGCCTCCGTGAGAAGGGGGCGTGGTTAAGGGTAGGTAATGCTCGTCGGGCATATGCAATACCCTACATACCACTTACTCGTTACTTAAGTTGGTTAGCCCTGGCTGGACTCTTACAATTGTTTCCCTCCTCTTCGTCAACCATGTAAGCTCAAGTGAACAAGACACACACTCAGATTATAAGGAGGATCAAAGGATGTAGAGAATAGACAATAAGACGAAGCAGGTTGAAAGCGACAAACAAAAGATGTCTTGAGATCCGTTAGAAAGCTTCATACAAAGCCTTTGTTTCAGATCAATTTTAATTAGTTCGAAGAACCCTCAGGGCAAGATCTACTCAAAATATGGGTCAAAGTGCGCAGCACACCTAAAGACAACAGTATCAACAAAAGACAACATGGGGTATATGGGAACCAACAAGAATTGTACTACTCATTGATATGCAAGACACATCGCATTGTACGACATAGTACGGAACCACCTCTTCTAATTAGGTCTGGAAGTAGTACAATTACACTTGTCCTGGATACCAAATTTCGTAAATACATCCAAGATGGTGGCTTGAATAAGAGAGTACAATACGTAACAAATTGTGCGTTAGACATTATATATATGTGGTGGGCTGGTGTTTTACACCTAGGGACCTAAGCATCCAGTGCTCTTATCCCTTCTCTGGAAGCGCTGGGCTTCCCCCTTATTATATTACCTGTATGTTTATACTACCTAAACCAAGCCCTTCATGAAGTGCTCAGTCTTCCAGTTTCCCTAATGAACCTGAGAATGCTCTCATAGTCCAATCTTCTAAAGTCCTCCTCTGCGATTACATCTCCATCAAAGATGCGGAATCTCGTTCGCGCATATCCCAAGCAGATGCCCAGGAAGTGTACCGCCGTTTGGTCTTCTTCCCCACATCTATCGCAGGTAGGACTGTCCTTGACTCCTACAGTGTGTAGAACGGACCATGTCCTGTGAGAACTCCAGTCAGTTGCCTAACTTCATTCGTTCCTTTTGAGGTTCAGGATCCCGTCTTTCAGAACTCTGGACTCCCCTCCCAGGAACATCCTCGACTGCCTGCATGTGGTCTTTTCTCTCTATATAAGCCCCATCGCATTAGACATTACGAAGAGTTTGTGAGGTCCGCACATATCATGTTTAAGCCGTTTATAAAGAAACATTAAAAATATTATACTGTAAATAAATATGAAAATCTAAATTGTGATATTAATAATAAAAAATAATAAAACGTAACCCGGCCGAGGGAGGCCCTTACTTTATTTTATCTGGGAGTTAAAATAAACTTGAGCACGTCGTCCTTCGGAGGGGACGTTAAGTGAAGTTCCCGAGCCTATACGATGTCAGGTACTCGTTAAAGACCCCTACTCTAATTGAATAAAAATTTAGGTCTCCCACAGTAGAGTCCAGAGTGACGAAAGAGCGCTCTGGTAGTAGGCGATATGACCTCGTAGTTAAAGCCCAGGCATGAGTCATAATAACTAACTAACTATAATTTTTTTTTGTGGAATTAGACAATATAAAAGTTACATATGGTTTGAATCCTTATAATCCAAAATTCTTCGTACAATAGCCAATGCTCCTTATTACGTCTCCAACACGCTGTTTTCAATATTCCCTTTGTCACCAAATTAGATAAATCCAGGCACAAAAAATTATTTTCCTTCTTAAGTGCCCACATTAATCTCTAGTCCGTGTCCTCCCTTCTGCCAATGGCCTAGAGACCTCCTCAGATCAGAGAGTGACGGTGATTATCCATAAATGAGTGAGACTCAGTGCCTTGGGAGTGTCACCACTTGACATATTGACATTGCCATTTTTTTTTATCCCTTAGCCATATTTGCTTGTATATATTCTATATACAGTTGTAAAGATAGCTTTGTGAATAAAGAAAAAAAACATGATGGTTTTGTTCTGTTGCAACGCGTTGTCCACGTTAGTGCAACAAATATCTGTCGCTTTAAGAAACATGCAAAGTCGTGTAGACTACTGTTGACTAAATGTAAATCTAACGCATGTTTAATGTAGATTATCAACACTAGTTAAGTCCTGTTGGAATGTTTTTGCGGACTGCACACAATGAACAATTCTTTAATGCTTGTTACACACTGTGTGAAATTTTTGTATTTAGCAAGATCAGGTTTTGTGATAGAATCTCATAAATAGATATAACGGATATGTGAAAGTATCTATGCTATATAGTTGAAGATACATTTGATACAAGTTGGTAGGAAGCTAATTATGGATTCCTGGCCAAATAAGAAGAACTGAAGGGGGTCGTGCCGTGTAAATTGGAGACTCTCTGAAGATACAATGCAAGGAGTCTTCGACCACCCCCATATCGGAATTTCAAATACCCTTCCTATCCCCAGGAGGATATGCAAATCTGAAACCAGGACAATATCCACACCTTAGTGGCCGACCATTTACTTTAGTTTTAGTTAAGTCCAGGACATGGTATAAAGAGCCCATCGTGACTTGAACAACTCACCTTGCTCTTCGTTCATGGTCCACTATCTATTTTATCCTTCAGGATAAATCCTCCATCCCAATGGATATCAACCATTTGAAATAACATACGTATCTTCCATTGTAAAAGAGATAAAAAGACATCAAAATCTTGTTTATTGTATGTCTTTCACGTTTACATAAGTGTACAACAGACTGTGAAACGTGAAAATCTTACAAGATATCTTACGAAACATTGAATTTACATTTGGTAAAAGCCACCATTTGAAGCTTCTAAAACTTTTTATTACTTTGTCTCCAAGGAGAAGCTCTCTCTTACTACAAAGCACTGAATAAGTAACAGTGGATTTAACTACGAAGTCATATTGCCAACTACCAGAGCTCTCTTTCGTCGCTCTTTTCGACATCGACTCCTACCTAATTCGCCAAGGTGAGGGTCATTAACCTGACATTGTACAGGCTCGGGACCATCGCTGAAACGCTGGCATTTCAATGAAATGTATATATATAAAATAATAAATATATACAAATCCTCAAAAACTGAATTTTGAGTAGATACATTCGTTACATTGGCAGTTTTTAGGGTTTTTGATTTGAACCACTCTCTTCTGACCCCCTTCCTTTCTGCCAATTTTGCAGAAAATTATTAGGTGCCGTTCTTATGTTGTTTTGAGTTTAAATATAAAATTTCATGTCGATAAATTCATTACATTGACATTTACTGGTGTTTATGAGTTGTGCCATCCTTATTGGGTTTCAAATCATTTTAAAGCCAATGGGAAATTTCGAAGCAGCTGAAAAAAGGTCAAAACGTACAGAATGGGGGTGTGGGTTCGAAATTGTGGATGGAGGAATGATGATGGAGAATTTAAGAAAAGCTAATGGGAAAATCAGAAGACAGACAGAAAGGTGGAAGACGTACAAGGATGGTTAGAAGATGTAAAGGGAGGAATGACGGAGAACTTATAGCCATAGCCAATGGGAGATCAGAAGACATATGGAAAAGAGGAAGAGATACAAAGAAGGAGTTAGAAGATGTACAGAGAGGAAGGATGGAGAACATAAAACCAATGGAAGATTAGAAGATGGATGGAAAAGAGGAACCTTCCTATGATAGAGAGAGATTGCTGAGAAAAAAATTTCAAACCAGAATAATATTAAGACGTTTTTGCATTATAAACATTGCAATAAAATATTGTCTATATATATTTCTTGGAATAAACAAAATAATTCTAATTAGAATAAATCGTTTTGAAATATTTGTGGGAACATTTTTTCTATGGTGCAAGAACATAATTGCCTTCCTCTGAATCAACTAACTAGACATTATAAGTATATAATCTACTTCTCAGATTCTACTTTTAACAATTCATGATGATTTCATACAAACGATGATTAATTGAACATTTCTGATGCATAAGTATGCCATTTATTCAGAGCCTGAGAGGATACTGGCCTAAATTGAATGATGAGTTAGTAGCATCACTATGAATGAAGTCATTCATCGAATATCATTTCACATTCACCTTTTTTAATTACATTCATTTATTCCCCTTCTTTGATTACAGTCGATATATTCCCTGATCCATGTCTGGTATAAAACAAATACTTATTTTTTTTTAAGATTCTGACCATATGGACCTGGACTATTTTTCAAAATAAATTATCATTCAACAAAATTATAAGAGAAACCGAATGAAAAATGTTTTTCTGTTGGGTTATAATGAAGATTTGTTGTTTATTTTGCAATTATTATAGTTTATAAACATAAACCAAGGTCTTGTACAAAAAATAATTTTTAGTAACATAGTCACTAGATAAATACTGAACGTCATAAGCACCAATGACTATTTTCCGTAACTCAGTGAAACCTCGATTATCCGTCAATGTATGGGATAAACGGTTTAGTCTAGCGTTAAGAAGGAATCGAAAAATTACAATAAAAAGTCTTCGGTGAATCACTGGCTATGTAATTCCCCAGAACGAATTAATCAATTAACGTTTCGCTGCCCCGTACAAAACCGTTTGCGCTAATCAATAGTTATATTAGACAGGGGATCCTAAATCCTCATAATAAATTTTTTGTTGATAAGTTCAGTTACTGGCGTTTTGCAGTTGAACCCTCCTTCCCTTTGGGCGATTTCGCTGAAACTCCATGTCATGTCCTCGTAGATTTTTTAATTTACATATGAAATTTAAAACGGCAGTTATTAGAGTTTTTGTGTTAAGCCTCCTCCCTAATCCCCGGATTTGTGTGAAAATCAATAGGTGTTGTACTCTGAAACTTTCGGATACACATATAAAATTTTGTGAACACTCACACTCCATTGTTGGATTCCGGAGGTAGGAAAACATGAAATTCCTTTGAAAACTCCGCATCAAATTTCAGACAGTTTTCATATCTTCCTCTATACTTCGTATAGCTGGTGTTAAGTCGCGAGTTGAGTGTGGGTGAATTCGGGAACACGCCGAGACAATCGATAGGAGTCGGCGGGACTCTTGAACTACATGAGTCAGTAAGCAGTTGGGCACCACGCGGGGTGGACTGAGTTGGTTGAGTTGGCTGTTACCACGCGGGTATAAAGTGAGTCGTCTCTTAACAACGAGAGGGACCAGTTGGTCACCACGCGGGGTGGACTGAGAGTCTGGGTCGAGCCAGCACGCGGTGTGCGGAATGGATTCGTCCTTATTACCACGCGGGTATAAGGTGAGTCGTTAGTTACCATGCGGAAGTGAGTTGTTTATTACCACGCGGGTATAAAGTGAGTCGTCTGTTACCAAGCACAGTAAGTGAGTGACTTGTGTAGTTCCCACGCGGTATGGGACTTATTATTGAACAACTGACTTTGTGTTCGTTACCACGCGGTTTTGTAATAAGGGTGTTGACCAAATAAATATATCTGTTGCTCTACTCTAAGTTCTCATTAACCTGTACCCAAACCCAACAGCTGGTGAAGTAAAAATAAGTCAAACGGAAGGAATGAATAGAAAAAATATTAACTTTTTGATCTAATCAATATAATAAAATCAATATTTGACTTACATAATGGCTACTGAATCCACATACTAAATTTGGTGTCGATGCATTCATTATATCGGTAGTTATTAAGGTACTTGTATCGAGACCCACTTCTGATCCTCCTTTTCGGCCTGACTTAAAAGTCAACAGGTGCCGTCCTTATTCGGTTTCGAATTTAAATATAAAATTTCATGTCGATACATTCATTATATCCGGCAGTTATTAGGGTACTTGTGTCGAGACCCCCTATTCTTCCTTTTCGGCCGACTTAAAAGTCAACAGGTGCCGTCCTTATTCGGTTTCGAATTTAAATATAAAATTTCATGTCGATACATTCATTATATCAGCAGTTATTAAGGTACTTGTGTCGAGACCCACCTCTGATCCTCCTTTTCGGCCCGACTTAAAAGTCAACAGGTGCTTATTCGGTTTCGAAATTAAATATAAAATTTCATGTCTTCATTCATTCTTTCAGAGTTACCGTGTTCACTAGGACTCAAGGAATATGATATTTCTGACCAATAACATTACTATTACTACCCCTACACTTCGTATATCATAAGGGAAAAACTTTGTTCTTTAAATAAATTTAGTGTGTAGTCAAATATGATTTTTTTTTGTATTTTTACATTACTAGAACTATGGGACTCAGTCAAGAGTTCCAACATTAACAGAATACAAACTTTTCAGTCAAAAGTCCTACACAAAGACCTCAACATTCCTTATGTCCAAGACCTAATCCAATTCCGCTTCAAGAAATTCCATTCCAAGTTGAATACCCATCCCAAACCTGTCGCTCAGCGCATGTCATCTCAGTCCCATCCTGACAACCCTCCACGCCGCCTAAGACGACGCTGGCCTCGCGAACTTCTTTGAATAAATAACGATACATTCTAAGGGAGTGTCAGCACTGGCCATCAATTGTACATTTCCTTTTTTATATATTTTTTCGTCTAATACAAAAATGCATCGGAGCTTGAAAGGACCAGTGGCTCCACTATGAATGGCTGTTACAAGAAATGGCATGAGAGATGCAGTTTGGTTCTCAATGGAATAATGGAGCTATGAAGAGTAAATGGCTTCCAAAATGGCTACACTGAAATATATATCTAACATGGTATGTTTTCTGGTTTACACATATATCGATTTTATTGCTTGGACATTGCTACAGCAACATTGAAAGGAATTGAATACACTCTGCTTCCATACATTCTATTGTTCATTGTTGAGAGGTAAAACAAGACAACGCGATGAGTCCTGGTCTAAAGTCAAAATAAGACAAAGGACCACTTTGAAGTAAAACATAAACAATTAATAAATTATTTTAGACAAGGTGTGGGTATCATTTGCAAGAATTGTGAGCTCGTCTATTTTAGACAAGGTGTGTGTATCATTTGCAAGAATTGTGAGCTCGTCTATTTTAGACAAGGTGTGTGTATCATTTGCAAGAATTGTGAGCTCGTCTATTTTAGACAAGGTGTGTGTATCTTTGCAAGAATTGTGAGCTCGTCTATTTCAGTCTAATTGTAGGAAGAGGAGGCTATTCAAATATAGATTAATGGCAGAGATAGAGGAGGTGCAGGTTTGAGGGCTATAGAGGGCGCTATTGTCTGGATGGAACAATTAACAAGAAAACACAAGGAATGGTGGGGGAACTGTTCACAATAACTAGACCAATCAGATGATCTTGACCGATTGTCTAAGCCATTAGCGGTGAAATAAACAAAGTGTGTGTTCAACGACCCTAATGGGGATGAAGGCGATGGCCACCAACGTCTCATTTATCATCAGCCAAGTCTTAAGGGAGAAGGATGAAGGCGACTGAGATTGTCATTAATGTCTCATGCATCTTCAGTCAAGTCTTAAGGGAGAAGGATGAAGGCGACTGAGATTGCCATTAATGTCTCATGCATCTTCAGTCAAGTCTTAAGGGAGAAGGATGAAGGCGACTGAGATTGTCATTAATGTCTCATGCGTCTTCAGTCAAGTCTTAAGAGAGAAATATGAAGGCGAGATTGCCATTAACGTCTCATGTATCTTCAGTCAAGTCTTAAGGGAGAAATATGAAGGTGACTGACATTGCCATTAACGTCTCATGCATCTTCAGTCAAGTCTTAAGGGAGAAGGATGAAGGCGACTGAGATTGCCATTAACGTCTCATGCATCTTCAGTCAAGTCTTAAGGGAGAAGGATGAAGCCGATGGCCACCAACGTCTCATCCATCATCAGCCAATTCTTTAAGAAATGATCTTTTGTGTTAAGCTTCCACCCTAATCCTTTTCGGCACGTCCGCAAACGCCATTTCCTCACCTTTCACTCCTCCCACAACTAAAATAGCCAGTGATCAACATATGAGTGATTCGCCCCACCTGAATCCAGCATATAATAAAGCATATGAGACTAGAGAACTGGAAGCAAAGAGATAATAGGATCCTCGTGCCATACTCCCGGGATTCAAGTCAAATAGAGTCGTGGGATCGTGGACAACGTCTCTATGTACTCTCTTGTCACGTTCGTATATTTACCTACACGAACACAAACCTCATGTTACAGGTCATTTTATCCACCCTACTCGGCTGTTATCATCTGGTTTGTTATCAGCAATTGTTCTCTACTTAGCGCAATCAATCAGAGGAACTGCAACAGTCTACAATGTTAATCGTAAGCGAACTTATCTGAGTTTTTGTTAAGTCCCTCCCCTAAATCCCCTTTTGCTCGATTTGGTTGAATATCATCAATAGGGGTAGTCGTAAGAGGGTTGTGAATTACATATAAAATTTTATTTTGATACATTCAGTCTATCATGTTCATAAACAGATTTTTTTTTTCATATTACGAGTCCGTAGGTCAGAAAAGCATTGAATTTTTTACATAACTTCTCCTATACTTCATACAGCTCGGGAAGATGCAAAATGTATGGCTGAAATAAAAAAAAAAAACAAATGGTCCAACCGAACAAATGATATCCTCAACAACTGATCACATCAAATGATAAACAGAACAGAACTCGACCAAGTCGGGGCTTGTAACAATTTTATTTATTATGACTTGTATCAAAACAACTTATGTTTGTATTGAGAAGGAGATACACAGCGATAACAGAACTTATTCTGGGTTTTGCCTTTTCCCATACATTCGATAAATTCATTACATCGGCAGTTATTAGGATATCGTCTAGCACTCTCCCCTTCCCTCTGACCGATTTTGCGGAAAATTAATAGCTGCCGTTCTTAAACCATAAAATTTCATGTCGATACATTCATTACATCGGCAGGTATCGAGTACCCTTCTCTAAACCTCCCATTCCTATTGGCCGATTATATTCTAGGGGTAGTTATCATGTAAGTAAACTATAAAAACATTAAATTCAGGTGAAAACTGAATGCTACACCCCCCCTCCGCAGGTAAAAACTATAAAAAAAACATGAAAAACCGGTGAAAACTGAATGCTACCATGAAAAACCGATGAAAACTGAATGCTATCATGAATGCTACACCCCTAGTGATTAAAAACTGAATGCTACAATAAATGCCACACCCCGCGGTAGGTAAAACTATCACCCCAAAACTTCTGGATCCGCGCCTGAACTAATGCCTCTGTCAGCTTATTGGACAACTATACCATTCAGTACATTCTCGGCCTTAAAGACACTGTTGAATATATATTCGAGTGAATACGCAGAGAAAATTTGAATAGAACTCCTTACTTTCTTAGGCTTCTGGTCTAGATGTGGATTTTCCAGGGGTGTCACTTCGATATTATGAGGAAACTACACGATTCTTCAAATACTTATTTTTTTAATATGGAAAGCATGTACTTAGATTATGAATATTGTAAGTAGTACTTACCAGAATGTGAAGCTTTGACAGATCCAATGTGCGTATTGGGAGAGACATCTTCCCTGACGGACATAGAGTAACGAGTCTTCAAGAACTGCGGTGGTGGTGAGCCGGGATCCCGAACAGAGATGTAAACCTCAGCTTCGGCTCTGGCCTGAAGACCTCCTCCATCAACAGCACCGACGGTGAGCCGATGTAGCCGTGGGGGTACCGGGCGAGCTAGGGAGATTTCTCCACTCTGAGGGTCAATCTTGAAGAGGCCTTCTGCATTGCCCGAGGTGATCCGGTAGGTAAGTCGGCCAAAACGTCCGGAGTCTTTATCTGTGGCGGCTACCACAAGTACTGCCCCCGAGACTCCACCCTCGCGAAGGGACACGTTATACTCCCTGGGGTAGAAAACGGGCCAATTGTCGTTGACGTCTGTCAGCTGGATTTTGACGTTTGCTCGAGTGCTAAGTCCACCTGAAAACATACAAAACAATGAATAAAACATATATTATGAAGAAAAAATCAGATCCCGCTAATCCGGACACCGATTATCCGATTAATCCGGACGGGATTAAAAAAAAAATTAAGATTTAGTAAACTAAAAATTTAATTTAGCGAGCGGTAAAAACGAAAATATTTCAAAGAGGGGGTTTGACTACTGACCTTGAGGCGCCTATAAGATCGTACGGTAAAACGACGTCGGTTTTCTTTAAAGCGAAAAAAGTCGCGTCTAAAAATATTATCCTTGTTTTCATTACGTACCTACTGTACATTGTTTCATATTATAGTTCTGTTCAGAATTTAACGTTTACATATTTCGTTTTTAAAATTATTAATGTTTACATCATAACATTAATGTACCGTGATTTGTTTTCTACAGTAGTACTGTACTGTACAATAAATAAATTTTGAGTTTTAATCACAAAGATGTTTTTGTTTTTTTAACCCTATCTCAGTTCATAGGTCGAAAACTTAGATCTACGTATACATTATGTAGTATTGAAAATGAAATTAATCTGAAGGAAAAGGTGTATTTATGAGAAAAAAAAGTCGCTAAAATATTTATCATGTGCATTTTACAGCAAATTCCATTTAATCAGGACTTTCGCGGATCCGGACGGGGTCCGGTCCCATCTAGTCTGGATTAGCAGAACTCCACTGAATTTATGACCTTACCAAAAATGATTTAAAGTATAAAAGACAAAGCGGTTTGCGAGATATATGCCGAAAACCGTCCTGAAATATCGTTTGAAAACACATATTTTTCGACATTTCGTTAATTGACCCGAAAACTGTTAGTCCAATAGAAAAATTGGTCGTATCAATAATGCTCCTTATTAAATTTCCATACCCAAGTATGTCCTCAGGATCAATTCGACCGATACCTATGTATTATTTAAATAAGTAAAAACAAAAAAACTTAATTTATTGTCTAATTTTCCAAAGATATATTCATAAAGTGGACCGGATGTGGTTAACTCCAATTATTAAGGTAACCAGTTTATTTTCATTTATTTAAAGATTACACAGGTATAGCTCGTATTAGTCAAATCTGAGGACTTATTAGCAATAGAACATTTAATAAGGAACTTTTTTCGTAAGAACCAATTTTTCAATAAAACTTTCACAGCAGTTTTCGTGTAAATTAAGGAAACTTTAAAAATATGTGTTTCAAAACGACATTTCAGGACGGTTTTCTGCATGTACCTCGCGATCCAGGCGACCTGCGAAAAAATCGTGTACCATACAAAATATCTGTCTTTTTGATAAGATCATAAATATACGGTATCTTGTAAAATGTACTTAGGTCCTGAAATTAAGTCTCAATTTACGTCCGATTTCAGTCAAAATCTTTCCTATCACATACACAAGAACAGACATTATCGAGAAAATGGGCTAAACGTACTCAGTGAAAATCTGTTGAAACCTCGATCTCAGATTTTCACACGATTACAATACTTTCACAGAAGTTTCCGCTCTCCCTCTCCAATCGTCCGATTTAAAAAAAAAAAACTAATAGGTGTCTTACTCAGAGACTTCTGAATCCTCACATAAGATTGACTCAATATTTAAAATTTTGTTTATATAGGTATTTTTACTTCCCCGCTTGACGATGTGTAGGGAAAGTTACGTATTTTTTACCAAAATTTCATGTTTTTCGATTCCAAAAATTGTCTATGTCAACTATTGAGCTGATTAATTCCTGTTTGGGATGTACATTGCTAGTGATTCACTAACGACTTTTTTTCAATTTATTTTTGGATTCAGGAGATCGGTAAATATGAAATTCCGGGGGAAACGAAACTTCGAATAACTTATTCTAAAGCTTATTTATAGCTGAGGAAGTTAAAAAGCAGTATGGAGGATGCAAAAAAAAATTCCATAATTAGAAAATGTTTTTGGTAAATGGTTGATAAATTATTTTCCATTTGATAGTTTTCTAAGCCCCCCGAGTCGTTAGAGCCAGGGCGATGGGGTGGACATTACCGTCAGACCGTGCGTGCGTCATCCGAGTCGTGATCGGACAATAACAGTTAGAGACGAGAGACACATCCTTCAGGGACCTCTTGGATGCTGCTTATCTGGAACCAGTCCGTCCAATGCCAGCCCAGGGTGGGGCCACAGGTCACAAGATCTCAATCAGAAATCTCAAGCAACTATACACTTCCAAGCATCATCAACAAAATGCTTTTAGCAAGGAATTAACTTATTGTTTTTCCTCATAGAAACAATAGACGGAACCAGTTTTCAACGCAACAGCGTCATCATCAGTGACACATGAGTATATATATATAAATGAATATATATATATATAAATTACAAATATCGAAAAGTAACTAGCAACTCCTTAAAGCATTAGGTAACAGAATAACAAAACAAAACTTCCTTACACAACCGTGTACAGCGTGGAGTCTAAAGGATTACTGACATAGATCAAAGGGGGGGAAAGGTTTATTCATCTCTCTATTGAAAATAATATTCACAATAAATACAATATATAATATAGTCTTATCTCGTGAAGGTAAGATTCGAAATTCGTTTTGGGAACTGGGATGGAACCCATACGCACGACTTAAACGACAAGAGTTGAATCGACATTATGGACTTACATGTAGACTTCTTGGCCAACATCAAAACTACAGCTAACAAACTGACAATTTGCAAAACTATAATACGTCGAATATGAAATAAGGCCTCGAATTGTGATGTTCAGCCAAATAATTCAATAAAAACCGAAGACCTAAAGTTCCCAACCGTCCAGGAACTAATCCATTCCCGATTCTTAAACTTTATATAAACTTTCATGCCATCCTAACCCATTTACACAAGTCTTATCCTCTCAATCCCATCCTGACAATCTTCCACATCGTCTGAAGAGAAGGTGGCATCGAGATCTTCTTAGTTACTTAGTTCTGACACATGTCCGGGCTTCTTTAACTACAACGTCATATCGCTTACTATCACTCTACTATGGGAGCCCTAAATTTTGCCTAATTTCACCTAGCTCTTACCCTAGGTGAACGAGTACCTGACATCTTACAGGCTTCGAACCATCGCTTAACGTCCGATCCGAAGGACGGCGTGCTTTAGTTTATTTTACCTCCCAGATAAATTCCTTCCTCTTCCAAATACTAAAATCCAAAGAACCCTACTATCTTTACCAAATGTTCTGATTTAAGTCCTCCGTCCACCAAAGACACATCAGATCCTGCCTGACTTTCAGACCTCTTCATCCCCTCCCATCGCATCTCTGCCTTCCACAACTCGTTCCTTGTCCAAGCCTCCTCTTTCTGCAACTCTCTGCCTCCCTCCATCCGTCACTCCTTCCGTGGCTTCCTTCAAATCCTCTCTGTTCCAATTCCTCATCGATATAAAATCCTCTCCTTCCGTGGCTTCCTTCAATTCCTCTCTGTTCCAATTACTCTTCGATATACAATCCTCTCCTTCCGTGGCTTCCATCAAATCCTCTCTGTTCCAATTCCTCTTCGATATACAATCCTCTCCTTCCGTGGCTTCCTTCAAATCCTCTCTGTTCCAATTCCTCTTCGATATACAATCCTCTCCTTCCGTGGCTTCCTTCAAATCCTCTCTGTTCCAATTCCTCTTCGATATACAATCCTCTCCTTCCGTGACTTCCTTTAAATCCTCTCTGTTCCAATTCCTCTTCGATATACAATCCTCTTTCTCTGATTAGTCTTCCATTCCCTTTCCTGTGTATTCTCCTACATTTACCATCAATTCTTACCATCTCTGTATTTATTTATTTTATTATTGCATCTGTTTCTCTTAAATCAATATTATTTCAAACCCTCTGGGCATCCTCCCCTTTCTTATATATTTAATGTATCTTATTTTCATCTTTGTAGTAAATATGTATTTTCCATAATAATTTAAGTATTTTTTGTTTGTTTTTCTTCTTGGGCTAATACATAATGTATTTTATTGTTTATTTATTTTTGACTTTCATGTATTTTTATTCTTAGGGCACCTCGGACCCAGAATAAAATATATTTTGATTTAATTTACAGTGCCAGTGATTCAATGACGATTTTTTAAAAATTTAATTGCTATAATTTGTAAGTGATATGACCTTATAAAGGCCAAAGAAAACCTCACTACGCCATCAGATGGATTATAAACCTACCTTACAATATGTACAGACATACTTATCTTTTATCTAAAGACTTTAATCTATTTAGCATATATTTAAAAAAATAACTACATTTTCCTGTTTTGTTTTTTTTACAAACAAATAACACATAGACCTTGAGTGAGAAATTGTCGTAGGTGCTCCACATTTTAAATTAATTAGTTATTTTTCGATTGGATAAATATCCAGAGTGGTAATAATTAATTACCTTGAGACTAATAAGACCCCGTGTGTAACATATGTAGATTTATATTGTCATGATCAGTGTAGCAACCAATGACCTTAGCGGTATTAGAATGTATCTTAGCCACCAGCTTCAGCATGTTGACGGCAGATCAATACTATTCACTATTAACTATATTTCATTCTAATTGATAGTATTAAAGAAAAAAATGTTAATTAGTAATTGTTTATCATGCCCGGGCTTTAACTACAAGGTCATATCGTCTTTCGTTGCTCTGGTGGACCTGAGCCTGAGTCTATAGTAGGAGTCCTAAAAGTTGCCTACCCATGTTTAGTTTCCTTACCTAGGGTGGAGAGACTTTAATGAATGACCATCACTTAAAGTTCCGTCCGAAGGACGGCGTGCTAAAGGTTTTTGACAGCGATCTTGAGCTCAGTAAACAAGCAAATAATAAAAATGTATTTTATAATTCGTTGCTACGCGATACAATTTAAACATTAATTTGAAATACTTCGAGGTCTGAGTCAATGGTGAGACGGTCGGAGTGGAGATGGAATGAGAGTTTAGGCTCAAGGTGTGGAGAACTAAGTTGTAGTGAATTGATTGTGATTAATTGGAGTTTTAATTGAAATGTTATCTTAAATTTTATGCTATTCATTTTCCCTGTTGGCCCAGTAAGATGATTTTTTTTTTTTTTTTTTTTCTTTTTTTTCTTTTGGCTTTATGAACGGTGCATATTAGCCATGTCAATGTGTTATGTATAATTATTTAAGACATCCATGGCCCCGGGAGGGAGTTCTATCTACGAAATAAAACTCACTCCCGGACGGGATTCGAACCCGCAAACCATGGTGAGACCATGCGACCAAAGCCCTACGCTCTAGCCCGCACGGCCACCATGGTTTAAAAACCTTTGAATTAGATTTAATATGTTTGAAAAATTTAGAAAAACAATATTGCATCCTTTAGTAATGCAAATGAAAAATTTGAAAATTGAATTTTTTTAAAATTTACTTGCACTTTCTTGAAAATTGCAAGTCTTGAACTTTTGAGATTTTTTTAGAGCCCTTTTCGGAAATTACTGTAGAAATAAAAATTTAGTAAAAAGACTAGTAACAAAATTTCTACAGGAAATGTGGTAATTTATTGTTTATTTAATTATTATTAACTCTCTATTTTTTGAGGCGCTCAACTCAAATCTATGGACACATTAGAATTGAAAAATTAATAAGAAAACTTTTTTGTAAGAACTATTTTTTCGATTGGACTAACAGTATTTGAGTGAATCGAGAAAACGTCTAAAAATATGTATCTCAAAAACCGGACGGCCTCGTTACACTATATTATAAGGAAGTTCAAAGTAAACAAATAAATTATTTCTTTCTGTAAATAAATATTCAAATATAGCCATTAGAAGGGCTTTATAACTTTGTCAGTAAGTACAATGTTGAAGGAACGTGGAAACATGAGAGAACATTGAACGTAGAAAGGCTGATAAGAACTATTATAAAAGATGTCCTGAGGACATTTATAGTTTAGTGAGGCTGGTTAGGCAAGGACATACTTTTTAAGATAGGTAAGTCTGTGGGTGTGAAGGCTCGTGGAAAACCAACTGTTGGAGACACCTATGGGGTGTGTAAGAAAAGTAACGATGTTGTAAATCTAACAGTCGAGTTCTTTCAGGTAGCGAGGGGGGGCTCCCATCATTATTTATAGAGAACTCTGATCAAAAACAATATTTTACAGAGTGTTGACTCAATGAGGCCATATTGTAGTACAGTCCAACTATGTAGGACATAGTGATCAATTGATATTCAACTAAGTAATAATTTTAGTATAAATAAGTATTATAATAGTGCAAAAATCCGAAATTAACTTTTCAACAATATTTTATAGTGTTGACTCAATGAGGCCATATTGTAGTACAATCCAACAATGCGGGACATAGTGATCAATTGATATTTAACTATGTAATAATTTTAGTATAAATAAGTAATATAATCGTGCGAAAATCCGAAATCAACTTTTCAACAATATTTTATAGTGTTGACTCAATGAGGCCATATTGTAGTACAATCCAACAATGCGGGACATAGTGATCAATTGATATTTAACTATGTAATAATTTTAGTATAAATAAGTAACATAATCGTGCGAAAATCCGAAATCAACTTTTCAACAATATTTTATAGTGTTGACTCAATGAGGCCATATTGTAGTACAATCCAACTATGTAGGACATAGTGATCAATTGATGTTTAACTAAATAATAATTTTAGAATATATAGTGAGTCTTATAATCGTGCAAAAATCCGAAATCAACTTTTCAACAATATTTCACATTTTTAATTCCCCTGAATACGTTTTGACCATTTCGCGATGATGTGTATAAATTATTGGAAATTTGTGAGCGCGAACTCAGAAACGATTATAGTAATAAACATTTCACAAAACACCGCTTATAATAATGATCTTTTTCTGTTGAGTCCCTTCCCCTAAATATCCGTTCGGCCGATTTTGCTAAAAATCTATAAGTGAGTGTTGTTTTTAAGGATACACACATACAAAATTTCATATTGATGTATCCATTCTATCGGATGCTATTCTGTTCAATATTTTTACACAATACAATGATTCCACTTAACTAATGAAATGAAGAAAAACAATATTAGATTTTTGAATGTAAACAAAGAAAAAATCTATGAATGAGATACAAGAGGGAGCAGTCAAGCGTGGTCGGTTATTACGCAAGTACCGTACCTACACACGTTGGTTGCGCAAGGAGCCTTGTACCCGCGCACCTGCTATATATGAAACTGTCTTTTCATTGATAATAAACAGCTAATTACATGGGATTTACTTATTAATCAAATTTCACCCACGGGTGCTACATCAACACACCTTCTGTAATATATCAGGAATATATTCAACAGGTGAAGGCTACACCAGACATACGTACTCTCATGTATCATTTATTTGGAAATGATATGCGCAGTAACCAGTTTTAAGGTTCACTGTCACCTGAGGAGGAGTCCTCTAGAAATGTTGAAAAAAAATAAATAAATAACTTTATTGGGGTTTTTGAGTTGAGCCCCATTCCGATCTCCTCTTTCCTTTCAGCTGATTCAGCTGAAATTTAAGAGATGTCACCCTTTCCCCTTAATCCCCCATTCCCTTCGGGCGATTTAACTGAAAATTAATAGATGTTTTTGTTAAGAGGTTTTAGCTACACATATAAAATTTCGTGTTGATACATGCATTTTATCAGGAGTTATAGAGTAACACACACAAACACATAAACAAGACAGACTTTTTTTTTTCATTTTTGGAGTTGAAGTTTAGAAAAACATGAAATTTTGGTGAAAACGTCACTTCGAATTTCTGACCGATTACATAACTACTTCTATACTGAACCAAGATTCCAGGAATCACTACACAACATACATTAACATCTTTCCTAAACAATTAGCACCCCTAAAGTTTTTCCTTACTTTTTCCTAAAGGCTTTTCGTTTCCCATTGCAGGGATCCCTCAACAATGTATCCTCCTCCGGGGGATTTTGACTCTTGTGGGTCTTGAGGAAGGGTTGACGACAAACATGATAGGATAGTATGTCTTTAAAAACTAATTTACAACCAATCTTTTGCGAAAGCCCACATCCGCACCTGATTAACTGATTGCAAGGGGTGGGTTTTGAACCCATGTCATCCAAAACCTAAAGGCCCATAAATCAAACCCTCGTTTTTACACATATACCTCTTCAGTGAAGCCTAAGATCATTTCCTTAATCTCTTCTGGGTTAAGAAACGTCTTAGTGAAGAGTCTCATAAACGAATGACCATCACATTCACCCAAAATGGCGTGGTTTCCTCCATTACTTCAGAACGGATCCAAAACAAAACCCATTACAAATCTCTCACACATAGTCTATCTCAGCGACAAAAAAGTCAGTTGTGTTCAAGACATTTGAGATAAATGTTTGCCGTGTGTCTGTTAGTTGACTGATGTTCTAGTTGTCTGTATAAAACAGTCGAGGGTGATGTATAAGCAATGTTGCCTCAGACGATGTCGGAAATGGCCTGCCACAACAGCGATCCGATATATCAAACACCTGTTCTGGGTAAAGAATCAGACAAGAATAACTGAAAAAAACAGTTTCCTGTTCTATATCTCCAGTTGTTATGTCTACACAATGACACATAGCTTATACTGTTTCCTTGAAAAATAGCGACGAATTTTTTTTTTCATATTTGGAATCTGGAGGTTAGAAAACATAAAATTCCATTGAGAACTCCGCATTTATGACCGATTACATAACTTTCCCTATACTGGTACTTCGTTTAGCCGGTGAAATAAAAACATTCTGTCCGTCTGTGAACTCGATAATTCCCAATAGAATAAATGTATCGATACGAAATTTTATGTGTGTATCCTTGAGAAGTACTTCTGATGATTTTGAATCGAAACAGTCAAAATGATGAGATCAGACGGGGGAGGGCTTAACTCAATAACCCTAATAATTGCTGATGTAATGAATGTAACGAAAATATCAACATTTTGTACAAATAAATTCGTATAATATAGTCTAACATAACAACTGAGGGGGGTAGTCGTGGGAGGCAATATTTTTATCATATATATAAAGCTGAAAATGTCTGTGCGTTGTACCGCTATAACTCTCGAACGGCTTGATGGATTTGATTAATTTTTTTTAAAATTAGTTCGTCATCGTCTATGGAAGGTTATAGGCGTATTAGTACCTCAATATCTGGTCCATCCCAGCATCCACCCACGCAATCTTTGTAACTCAAAAACCACTGCAATGATTAATGAGGAATCTTTTTGAATAGATAAGTTTTATCTACCGGAAGGTTAAGGTCTTTTTTTTAATGAACCCCTGGTCCATCCCAGCATCCACTCACGCAATCTTTGTAACTCGAAAACCATTGCAACGATTAATGAGAAATCTTTTTGAATAAATTAGTTTTAGCTCCAAAGCTAGCGTTACTACAGTTGAAAGACTATAAGCTTTATTCCGTATGAATAATTGAAAATTATAACATCATGAATGTACTGTCGAGGAACTGAATAGCCTTATAGGAGATATTGGGAGAAAAGTCAAAGTTCCCCGGGCAACGCCGGGTATTACTGCTAGTATTCTATATATCGGACCATGCAATGGGTCCTCAAATTCCTGAGGCTCTCACGACTGCTCTCCCTTCTTAACATTGTTAGACCAGTTAGAGTAGATCACCCGCAATATACTTCCCCATGCACGAATTAATGCATTAATTTATCAAACGTTTGATCTAAAGAGGCATTACATAGTTCCATTTTCCAATTTTCGAACCATCTCCAGAACTTTGAGGGACTCTCGCAAGGTCGAGTGTATGTCTCACAGTTACTCCCGTTTCTCGTCGGGTAATCTACTGTCAGCAGTGGCGGATTTAAGGAAAAAGGGCCCGGATCAGCAAAAGCTCTCCGGGACCCCGGATTTATTCAAAAGAACATAAAATTTGAATTTGTTTTATCACAGACTTTATTTTTGATTTTGAAATACATTTATTTCATTGATTTAAAAAACAAAGCTAGACAAGAATACGTACCACGCGGAAAATTCATTTTTGTTCATGTAAAAGTGAATTTTTCACGATTATACAATAAATTTATCTTTTGTAAATTTAGAAGCTTCTGATATGAGGGCCCTCGAAAGCACTCGACATGTGAAGGTTTGCCCTTTAATAAAAGGAGATGCATTTTTGAAAAAAAAAAAAATGAATTAAACAATTTTATATGTATTTTTGTGTTTAAAAGAATTCGAATAAAATAATGTTCCTTGAAATACAGAGTAAAAAATACGATTGAGTTTCAATAGTCTAAAACTTTTGAAGTAAGTATCATTTGGTGAGAGGGGTCCGTGGGGCAATTGCTGAGGGAGGCCCGGTCAGCCAATACTTAATGGCTGACCTGCTAAGTCCGCCAATGACTGACTGTATTATAAACTTTCTCCAATCCTACTAGAGAGACAGAGTGTATATTTTCTTTACTTACTGTTTATTCATACTGATTGCCCTAAAACATTATGACCCTGTGTTATGACTCCTGAACCGTACTTTTTATAGTGACCTGCCCGGTTTTTACTACCAGCTAATTGTGACTCATTGTTTCTTCTTTGATTACTAGTGCTCTGTGAATTACAAAAAAAATGAGTCACAGTCTCTGAGCTTTCCCAGAAAGAATTAATAAATTAAATTGTCGGTTCTCTCTAAAACCAATCGACGGCTCAGAATATATAATCACCAATTCAACAGTTGACTTACATAGGGGCTCCTAAATCGTCATACTAAATATTTGCCATCTCCCCTGAATTCCCACATCTCTTCAGCTGATATCCCTGAAATTCGACAGGTTATGTCCTCACTGGGTTTTGACTTTAAATATCAAATTTTGTATTGATACATGGGTATTTATTTCGGGGTTTTGAGTTGAGCCTCCCTCTGATCCCCCCATCCCTTCTGCCAGTGTCGTCCTTATGAACTTCTGGATACACCTATACAATTTCGTATCGATACATTTATTTCGTATCGATACATTTATTCTCTCGCAACACGCGCAGATAAAATGTTTACTTCCCCAGTATATGAAGTGTATAGCAAGTTGTTTAATTGGTATAAAAATTAGGCGCAGAGTTTTCAAAAGAAATTTATTTTTATTGCATTTTTTTTTTTTTTTTGGACAAAATAGTATTTTCTTTTATTATTCCAAAAATGAAAATTAAAATTTTGAGCAGGATAACACTCGATAGAATGTGTATATCGACACGAAATTCTATATTTGTGTTCAGAGTCCTCTAAAGACGACATGTATCGGAATAGATAATTAAAATACACAATTTCTTTGTCAAACTTCACTATATATTCTCAAATACTCAACTAGTTTCGCCGTGTTAAGGCATTATCAAGAGTCACTTATAAACTTTATAAGTGATTTATTGTGTGTCGATACACACAAGTCAATTATAAGTTTATAAGTGACTCTCGATAATGCCTTAACACGGCGAAACTAGTTGATTATTTGAGAATATATAGTGAAGTTTGACAAAGAACCTTTGTATTTTAATTATCTATTCCTAGAATGGAGCTTCACAAAGTAAATCTGGAAACCATAAATTATTCGACATGTATCGATTTTAATCCGAATTGGTTAAAGGATGGGGGGGGGGGGGGGGGGGGACACAAAAACTCTAAAATCCTCTGTTGTAATGAATGTCTTATGTAAATTCAAAGCCATAAAAATATGGCAACTATAAATGTTCTGTGAAATCGGTAAAGAATGTATCGATGCAAAATATGATGATTCAGAAGCCACTATACTCGTATAAGACAAATATTGGGTTTTCGCTCAAACGGTCGATTGGCTTTGCAAGAGAAGCGAAAAGGTAATTTATTAATTCCTTCTGGGGGAGTACACTGCGGGTGCTTCACCGACAATTTCTTGTGTCTCTTTTGGTATCAGGAGGAATTAAAACATTAAATTCCGTTAAAAACTCAACATCGAATTTCAGGGGAAGCAATAAATTAACCGTGATATATATATATGGTTTGGTTAGGTTTTATGACTCATGACCGGACTTTAACTACGAGGTCATATCGCCTACTACCAGAGCGCTCTTTTGTCACTCTGGTGCACATGAGTCCGACTCTACAGTGAATTAGTTAAACGAGTCTAATTCAGTCCTAGAGAGAGTATCAATGCAATATTGTACTCTTTTAGCACATTTTCTTGTATATATTATCTATACAATTGTGAATATTTATTCGCGAATTTTAAAAAAAATATATAAAAAATAAAAATAAAAATCATTCGATAAACAGCACACTTGATTTGAGAGGATTTTTTGGAACATGTTTTGGACGTGATGTATTCAATAAAAGAACACGATTTGGTTAAAAATCAATAGGTGTCATCTTTACGAGATTCTAGAAACGCATATAAAATTTTGTGCCGATATACACACTAGATATATGAGGAGTAACCACGGTCATATATATGGAGTCACTCTAGATATGAAATTTAGTGTTTAAAGAATGGTTACTAACCTAAGTACCTCAAAAAGAAAAATTACTTAATATTTTTTGATAATTATAAAAAGATAATAGTAATTACCTCTGTCAGTTGCAATGATGGGAAACTCAAAGGCTTGTCTTGTTTCAAAGTCCAACGGTGCAGCGATGCACACTTCACCAGTGTCGGATCGCACGGTGAACTGTGTCAGGCGCCCACCAGCGTCTCCAAGTGTATAGTTGACCAGAGCGTTGACGCCGCAGTCAGGATCAGTCGCAGAAACCTGGAAATAAATAAACAAATAATATAAGTGGGCGTATCCAGATAACAGGACAAACATTGGCCTATTTATCTGCAAGTAATGTATGCATAATCTTAGATAATATTAAATGAAGTTATGCAAAATAGAATAGAATATATATGTATATATTATATACATATGGTTAACAATATTTTGGAAGGATTGACCAACGATGTAATAAAATTAGCGAAGAATTGAGGTCGATAAAAACAAGTAGAATTTCTGCCAGGCTTCGGCAATGAGTGTGCCTTCTTCATGTGTTGTCATATTTATAGGCCCTGAAGTAATATACATATACATGTATGTATTAGTAATATATGTGTATATATATTAGAAAGGTTAGTGTAAATAAAATAATAGTTATTGTGAAAAAAAAATAGTTTTTTGTATTCAAAAACATTATTTGATATATAGCTTTCATTTTTATTTTTTTGGCCGAGTTTCTCCACAAATATCCACTTTAGGGTCTGTAGAATCTACGTTTTAAATATACGTTAAATTACTAATTTATCAATAAGTTAATCTATATCATATTTATAATAATATCTTTAAGGCAATATTTATAAGTTAATAAATTAATGTAACCTTAACTATAAATATAAATTGTTACCAACATATTATATGATTTAAAAAAATTTTTGAATTAAATTATTTCCTATCCTGTACCAATGTTAATAAAAATTGTTAAAATAAAAATATAGTCTATTAGCACAAAGAGAAACTGAAACTAGAAGAGTTAGGTATGGAAGTTACACTTCAAACGTGTGTACTAACTACACACAAACTGAAACTAGAAGAGTTAGGTACGGAAGTTACACTTCAAACTGCACACACACACTTTTTTATTTTTGTTTTCAATTTATTTTATCAGCGTTATCCACTTCGCCATATAAGAACCTGGAAGCAGTGATTAAAATGGATAAGCCAAGGATCGGTGAGGTAAATAGCCAGGTATGTAATGATAATATTCATTTTATGTATATTATTATATACTAGCGGTTTCTTTTAAATAGGTTATCTATGGGTGATTATGTTAAGTTAATAACCAGTTAAAAGAACTGGTTATTAGACGATGGGCTCTCGGGTAGCTGTCAATATCGAGTCCAGTCTATTGGTATTCATCCTGGGTCTAGGACGAAGCATGAATCTTGATGAGCTGTAGGCTACCTACTTCGGGCTACCGCCCCGACTCTGTCTCATGTCGCTTTCATTTTTTGGATATAGTTTGTATTTAAATAAAGATCGAGTCATCATCGATATGAGATGATATTCACCCTATTTATCGATATCTCAAAATCATTTCATAGGTACTGGCATTACTGGGAATATGAAAGTGTCAGCGGTATTTTTTTGTTTCATTGTACAGCGTAATTCTCTGACAAGGAGAAGGGGGAGAGAAAGGCTACATCACATATTTTTTTTTATTATTTTTTTTTTTTTCGTTTCATAAAAACTACCAACAATAGTCAGTTATTATGACTCCATGCCCGGGCTTTAAATACGAGGTCATATCGCCTACTACCAGAGCGCTCTTTCGTCACTCTGATGGACATGAGGCCGACTCTACTGTGGGAGTCCTAAATTTTGCCTACCCTAAATTTTTATTCACCTAGGGCAGGGACCTTTAAAGAGCACCTGATATCGTACAGGCTCGGGACCATCGCTTTACGTCCCATCCGAAGGACGGCGTGCTTAAGTTTATTTTACCTCACAGATATAATAAATTAAGGGTCTCGGTCGGGTTTCGAACCAACGACCTTGAGCTCATAAGACAAGCACGCATACCACTGAGCTACCGGCGCTCTCAAAAATAAAAGTCATATCGACTACTACCAGAGCGCTCTTTCATCACTCTAGTGGACATGAGATGAGCCTAACTCTACTATAGGAGTCCTTAATTTTCATTTACCATCGGCCTTACGTTCGGGACCATCGCTTAACGTCCCATCCGAAGGACGGCGTCATTAAGTTTATTTTATACTACAACAAATAAAAACATATTTCATTATTTTATTATTCGTTCCTACACGATTCAATTTAAACATTATTCTAAAATATACTTTTTTTTTTTCGAGGGCACCATATGCGTACCGTCTTTTTAGGTCAAAATCATGGGTTCGAAACCCGACCGAGATCCTTTTTCTATTTTATCTGGGAGGTAAAATAAACTTGAGCACGCCGTCCTTCGGATGGGACGTTAAGCGATGGTCCCGCGCCTGTACAATGTCAGGTATTCGTTAAAGGCCCTGCCCTAGTTTCATAAAAATTTAGGTTAGGCAAAATTTAGGACTCCCAAAGTAGAGCCGGCCTCATGTCCACCAGAGTGACAAAAGACCGCTCTGGTAGTAGGCGATATGACTTCGTAGTTAAAGCCCGGGCATGAGTTAGTTCGTTCAATGAATTCCCATATTTTATAGTTCTATTAAGTTTCTGGATATCGATCGGATGGAAGGTGGATCGACTAGAATACCTAATAACTGCCGATCTAATGTATCGACACAAATACTACAAAGATTTAGAAGCCCTATTAGTCAAATACACATACTTTTTCAGCCCAAACGTTCGATTGACTTTCAAGGATAGCAAAAACATTATCGATTACTTCGCGCTGGAAAAAAAACATAGTGATTCAAGTTCCTTTCATTTTAATAAGATAATTTTATATACAGATAGGTAATCCTACTGTTTATATTATTACAAATTACAGTAAAAATAAAACAGTAGTTATAATTTTTTTATTGTCTTGGATCATAAAACCTTACTAGGTATATTGAAGGTTGTTTGTGAGAAATTCATACCTGTTTATGACTATTTATATTACCTGAAACCTTGAAAGTTCACATGAAACGATGGCTGACTATACACGCACAGGTACACATTTCATATTTTTAAACACTTAATAAATCATGTAATATTATTCCTTTCCTTAGAAAAACCATGTAACTACCGTGTAACATTAAAAATTATATACATATACATATATATATATATATATATATATATATATATATATATATATATATATGTATATGTATATATACCTATATATATATATATAAAAGGGAAAAGTCAACTGTACATTGATCTAATTCTGAGTCACTTTCCAGGAGGGCTATAAATCTGAAAATTTGAATAATAAGTTTATGTATTATAAGTTCCAGGATATATAGAAAAAAATTACATTTTTTATTCCAAAGGATTTCGGAAATGTAAAAATTTCTCAAGAATAACCAGCGCCGGTAGCTCAGTGGTATGCGTGCTTGACTTCGGAGCTCAAGGTCGTGGGTTCGTAGCCCGACCGAGGCCCTTAGTTTATTTTATCTGGGAGGTAAAATAAACTTAAGCACGCCGTCCTTCGGATGGGACGTTAAGCGATGGTCCCGATCCTGTACGATGTCAGGTACTCGTTAAAGACCCCTACCCTAGATGAATAAAAATTTAGGGTAAGCAAAATTTAGGACTCCCACAGTAGAGTCGGGCTCATGTCCACCAGAGTGACGAAAGAGCGCTCTGGTAGTAGGCGATATGACCTCGTAGTTAAAGCCCGGGCATGAGTCATAAAATCTAACCTAACCTCCATTTCACATAGTTATTGAATACGATATGAGCTCGTAGTTAAAGCCCGGGCATGAGTCATAATAAATATCTCCTTCCTTGAACAGTAGACTCTCCCTTATCCGGCGTTCTGTTAACTGGCGCGCTCCCTCATCCGGCGCTTGCAAAATAATAACAAATTTGTTAAACTAAAATTAACATTCAATTATTAGATTATCAATTATATGAGCCAAGTGTATTCAAGAGCAAATAATAATTCCGTAACTCACGAATCTTTTATGTATTTTTATTGTACATACATACATATGTACATTGTATTTATAATGAAGGGAACGCTAATACAATATTTTATTACTTCACTTAATTAAACACAGATTTCAAAATATATTTTTAATGCTTGGATAAATATATGTACACATGTACATAAATCAATGTTCAGTATGTACATATTCGTCAATGTAATAAATGTTATCAACAAAATACGTACATATTTTATTTCTTAGCTCACCTAAAAACACTTTTTTTTCTGCTTTAATTGATATATTTTTTGCTATTAATTGATGATTTCCGTTATCCGGTGTTTTCTGTTATCCGGCGTCACGTCGGTCCCGGCATCGCCGGATAAGGGAGAGTCTACTGTATACAGTTTGAAGGCAACACTGTAGCAATTTTTTTTTTTTTTTTTTTTTCAAAAAAATGTATCTTGCTGACATTTATTGCACGGGGGGGAAAAAAAAAAGATTTTAATTCACAATACGTCTAACGATTTGGAATGGCTTCGAAGAATCACCTAAAGAAAGAGCCTTGTAGAAAAAAAAAAGTTAATAAAAGCCATATTTATTTTTGAAGTTTTTATATCTTTAGACAACATTGTTGTTTATGGACAATAAATCCAATGAATGCAGTTTTGGATGCAGTAAAACGCACTGACGGTGCTCTCATAACCTACTGCTAATTGCCAAGAACCTTCTTCGTATTTAGTTTTATTTTGAGGGGGGCCGCCTTCGTGATTCATTGTGTTCTATAGTATAATGTGAAGCGATATTAATTCTTAAGGGAAACTACCATAAATGAAGAAAAAAATCTATATTCAACAACATACATAAAATAATATATGAATAAATGTTTATTTAAATGTTATAATTAAAAAAAATAATAAACAATTTAATAAATAATAAAATTATCACATTTCCTGTAGAAATTGGCTGATAGTTTCCGAAAAGGGTCCTAATAAAAAAAATTTCAATTTATAATTACTTAATTTGGATTTCTTCTAAAATATAATTCTTAGTTCCCACAATAATCCTCTAGTCCGTGCTCTCCATTCTGCCACACGTTCCCAACCACAGCTCAAGCGTCAATGGCCTAGAGACCTCTTTAGCAGGAGTGTCATCGCAGGGTGATTTCTCTCCATTTGACATTTTGACACTGACATTAATCTCTTTCTTAGCACATTTGCTAGATATTTTTTTTTAAATAGTAAATATCTATTTTAATATAAATTTAAATAAAAATGGATCGAAAAAATATAAAATTCTGTTGATAATTCAATATCGAATTTGTGACCGTTTACATAACTTCCCCTATACTTTATCTAACTAAGGAAGTAAAAATTATTTTTAATATACATTTAGATCCTCACTCCAGGATGCCAGTGAAGAAATTCTGTCTAGAAGCACTTTACTCCAATCCAATGGTTGAAACCAGTTCTGCCCATATGATGTGTGTCTCCATATTTAATTTCCCTTATGGCATATATATGTGAAAATGTGTCTTGTCTGCATATTTATTCGTTACAGCTTTTTTTATCTATTTTATTTATTAATATACTCTTTCGAGGAGTAATTACATACAAACTTGATGCAAAAAAAAAAAAAAAAAAAAAAAAAGTCATAAATATTGTTGATGGAATTTGAAGTGATGACAAAATTCTAAAAAAATTAATATATGTGAAAACTAGATTCATCACTGGCTATGTACTTCCCCAGGGAGAATTCATCAAATACATTTTCTCCCAACTGTTTGGGCTAAAAATTAATATATGACTTACATAGTGGCTTCTGAATCCTCATACTAAATTTTATCCATCCTTATGGAGTTCGAAATTTAAATATAAATTTTCATGTGGATATACTCATTACATCCGCAGTTATTATCAAAATTAAATTTGACTAAGTGTGTCCACAATCCCATAAAGATGACGCCAATAGACTTTCAGCCAAATCAGTTTAAAAAAATGGAGGGTTAAAAGGGGGGGTGAGTGGGGGGGGGGGGGGGGGGGGTTGAACTCAGACACACTAATATGTCGTTATGTAAAAGGTCACATATTCGATATTAAGTTATCAACAGAATTTCATATTTTTTCAAACCACTGATTCCATTTTTTTTTTTTTTAATTTATTTACAAATAGATATTTACAACTATATAAAAAATAAATAGCTATAATAGAGAGATTAATAGCTAGGTCGAAATGTCAAATGGAGAGAAATCACCCTGTACTGACACTCACCCTTTATGCCCAAAGAAGGAGTTATTTAATAACATAATTTTTGTATATCATTGATTCTTATATTTGATTTTTTTTTTCTTTATAATGTATGTTAAGTGTTAGTTACACAATATTTTTTTCTCCCTTTGGATTAGATTGAATATTTTTGGAAATTTAAAACAAATTGCTGGCATCTCAGAACTATATTTTAGAAGAAATTCAGATGAAGTAATTACAAATTTAAATTTTTTTTATTAGGATCCTTTTCGGAAAGGTACTATAGAAATCAAGACCAACTAATTTCTACAGGAAATGTGTTAATTTTATTATTTTTTAAATTATCACATTTTATTGAGCTGAGTTTACGAAGCTCTTTCTTAGGCAACTCATGTATTTCGTTGTATTCGTACTCCTCCTAAACCCCTTTACCGATCACATTGAAATTTGCCACGATGGTAGTGGAGACGGTGACGATGGTTTACTACTAAACAAATCTGAAATCGAACATACCACGGAGGAATAATCACAGAGAAATCCCCATTGAAATCAATTGAGAGACAACATTCTCGCGCAAAGTAGAATTTTTCGATTTCAAATGTAAAAATCCGGGCGAAGCCCTTTTCGGTTTACAATCGGACAGCACTTTTCTTGAGCCGTTTTTTTTCAATGTTCTAAAGTACAAACTTCGACTTTTTTTCGATAAAAATATTCACAGCTGTTGGCTGGAGCAAAAAGGCTGGAAAAAATGCATTTTTTTTTTTTTTTTTTTCTTTTTTTCTTTTGGCTTTATGTACAGTCCATATTAGCCATGTCAATGTGTTATATATAATTATTTAAGACATCCATGGCCCCGGGAGGGAGTTCTATCTACGAAATAAAACTCACTCCCGGACGGGATTCGAACCCGCAAAACCATGGTGAGACCATGCGACCAAAGCCCTACGCTCTAGCCCGCACGGCCACCATGGCCCCCAACGCATTGAATTCAATTGAAATCTATTTAAAGTATTAATATATTCATAAAGAACATACAAGGTGAGAAGTTACTGATAATTATTAAATCATTAACTGAGTTTTTTATACAGATATGCCTGACTCAGCTCAGTTTTTGCAAACAGCAGAATGTATTGCACATCTAGTTAAACATTTATTCATATATTAGGTTAGGTTAGGTTTTATGACTCATGCCCGGGCTTTAACTACGAGGTCATATCGCCTACTACCAAAGCGCTCTATCGTCACTCTGGTGAACATGAGCCCGACTCTACTGTGGGAGTCCTAAATTTTGCCTACCCTAAATTTTTATTCACCTAGGGCAGGGGTCTTTAACGAGTACCTGACATCGTACAGGCTCGGGACCATCGCTTAATGTCCCATCCGAAGGACGGCGTGCTTAAGTTTATTTTACCTCCCAGATAAAATAAACTAAGGGCCTCGGTCGGGCTACGAACCCACAACCTTGAGCTCAGTATTCATATATTATTTTATGTACTATTATGTGTCGATTAAGAAAAGTCCCTATCGATCCAGTTCATTGAATTCGCGCAGGGGAAGTACATTTCTGGTGATTCATCATGAAATGAATATGTGATTAATTTTAAATAATATTATATTAATTTTTTTTTTTTTTTTTTTTTTTTTTTTTTCCTCCCCTTTTCTGGCTTTATGATCAGCGCACATCAGCCATCACTACACTGTCATTATGTATGAATGGGCTTCAGTATTTGGAATTATATAACTTTATGACCAAGCAGAGGGCCCCCAGGCCCCCAGCATGCGGCCCCGCCAAACCAGGTGACAGAGGACCGCTCATCCGGGCTACTCCCTGAGTACTGGGCACAGTGGTGCTGCTTTATATTAACTTTATATTACTTCAGCGAGGCTTGTCGCTGAGGGTGTGCATGTGTGTACGGCCGTCCACACCCTCCAAGCCCGGGACTGTTACAGTCCAAAGAGCCCATCTGAGCCGCCCCAAGCCCCCAGCCCGGCCGGCACACACACCCGGGCACCCAAAGTGCCCCCCACCAGGTCACGCCATTATATAATAGGATAAGAGGCTAATTAGTTGTAATAATAATCGAAAGTGATTTTAAATCTTTATGTTATTATTCATCAAATATTTATATAGGTGGTCAACTAAGGTCATTTTTTTATTTGGAGAAGAGATGAGAGGAATGATATGAGTGGGAAGAGGGAGACAATGTTGGACTATTGCCTGGTAGAAAGAGTCCCTTCCGGTGGCCGTTAGAGTACATCCGAGGAAGACATGGTTAGCATCGGCGGGGGTGGCCTGGTCACAGTCGCACTCAGCCGAGTCCACCACCCTGATCTTGTACAGGTGTGCAGGTAGACAGTTATGATTCAGTCGTAATCGGATCAGAGTTGTCAGTATGTTCCTGGGTCTGTTGAATGCATGGAACCAAGGCTTGCTAGGGATTATAGGCTGTATCAGACTGTAGAATTTTCCTTTGGCTAATTTGCTGTTGTCATATTCCTTCTGCCAATTCTTCATCTGAATTCTGAAAAAATGAGATTTTAAATCTGAGGTAGGAATTAGGTTAACCCTGTTTCCACCGAGGACTGCTTGCTCAGCCAACCTATCCACCTCGTCGTTGTGTACGTTGCCACTATGTCCTCGTATCCAAACCAGATAAATGTCTTTACCAGCTCTACGGAGATCCGCTAGGATATCGTTTATTTCACGAATCACTGGGTTCAATTGTTTATAGATATACTTATAGATATACTTATATTATATTAATTAAAGAATTAAATCATTTCCAATTTTAGTTATGATGAAATTATGAAACAAAATAATGATATTACTTTAGAACATGTGTCAAAGTAATTTGATTAATTTGAAACAAAAAAAAACACTTCCTGCTTATTGTTTTTTTATATATTTTGAATATATTTATATATTTTGCATATACAGCAATGTCAGATATGAGGAAGTATAACAATTGTGACTGCTATTTGAATTTCAAGAAAAAAAAAAAAAAAATGCATATATGTTTTATCTTGACAAGTAAACATTATATGTAAAATATGCATACATGAAAAAAAAAAGTTGACCTCAATTCAATACATTTTTTGAATAAATAATGAAGAATGAGTCAGTCATTCAATTTCAAAAACAAAAACAAAAACAAACAAAAAAACATATATTTATTGTCATTCTTTTCTGAAAATGATTATATCATACTTTCCCTTATGCATATCTGACATTCTTAAAATATTCAGTGAAAGTTAATTTAGGGAAAAATGCTGAACATTCAATTTTAGTATTTTGTTTCTGTCTGCATGTTTGTTATCACTCATGCCCGGGCTTTAACTAAGTGATCATATCGCCTAATACAAGAGCGATTTTTTGTCGAGTCTAATGTGAGAGTATCTGACATCGCACATGCTTGGGATCATCACTTAACGTACCATCCGAAGGACGGTGTTCTCAAAGTTGCTCACTGATAAAAAAAAACTTTTTTAATATGGGTACAAATTTCTCTAGGAATGTTGGTAGCTCCTACTGATCTCTAGATCGCGGATTCGAAACTTGGTCGAACCACATAGATTCCATGTGGATAGTTCCGGGAATGTACGAAGTCGAGTACTCGTTAAAGTCAACTCTAGGTAACTAAACCTGGAACGAAACTTGAAAATTCAGGACTCCCACACTATTGCCTATTTAGGTTTATTTTATTTATATGCGACCATGCTACTAATATAGAATAACTATTAACAACGAGGTCATATCGCCTACTACCAGAGCGCTCTTTCGTCACTCTGGTGGACATGAGCCCGACTCTACTGTGGGAGTCCTAAATTTTGCCTACCCTAAATGTTTATTCATCTAGGTTAGGGGTCTTTAACGAGTACCTGACATCGTACAGGCTCGGGACCATCGCTTAACGTCCCGTCCGAAGGACGGCGTGCTTAAGTTTATTTTACCTGCCAGATAAAATAAACTAAGGGCCTCGGTCTTATTAATATTTTTTTATATTTATTTTAGGACAAAAATTGGACACATCATATAAATGTTTTATATAAAAAATAAAATCCAGTTCCTATTTCCGATTGTGGTTCTCGAATGTCCGCTGTACGACCTAGGGTGGAGTTGATACGCGGGACAGGATCGTACCTGGGACTCGACCTACGGCAGCTGGTGATGGAGACCGGCTACCTAGTGTTCAGCCGATTAGTCGCCTCCTGGCGGAGAAAGAATGAAAGCACTATGGACCCTGCGCCGGGGACGACTGCAGGCACGCAGCGAGCGCCGCACATTTATCCCGAGCTCTCTTGACACGCCAAGGAGCGCCGCCAAGGAAATTAAAGTGGGTTGTGAGTGGCCGCCGATCGTCGACGGCGGTCGCTCCTAGCCGACCAGAGCAACGGATTATTAATATTTTTTCTGTATTTAAATATAAATAATAAAATTAAAGAGCGGGCTGGAAGGGGGCTCGACACAAATTTCCCAATAAATGCCGATGTAGGATAGCTGAGTGGTATGCTTGCTAACTGTGCTCAAAATCGCGGGTTCGAAATCTGGCTGAGGCATTCATGTTTTTTATCTGGGAGGTGAAAAAATCTTGAGCACGCCGTCCTTCGGATGGGAAGGTAGCTCCAGAGCCAGTACGATGTCAGGTGCTAGGTTAAAGACCCCACCACTATATGAATAAAAATTTAGGTTAAACAACATTTAGGACTACCATAGTAGAGTCGAGCTCATGTCCACACAATAACCAATTACCGATGAATGTATCGACACAAAATTTAGTATGAGGATTTAGAAGCCACAATGTATGTAAAATGAGTTTTACCAAACAGTCGAGTGGCTTTCAGAGGGAGAGCAAAACTTTTCTTGATTAATTCATCCTGGGGAAGTACACAACTGGTGATTTTCCAACATTTTTTTTTTCCATTGTCACAGAAATGTTGACAACAGGCCAACATTTTGGCATACATCAAGAAAAAGAAAAAACATCTAAAAAAAAACACTGGTTTGTCAAGTATTTTTTAGTTAATTTATCGCCACCAAAAAACCTGTTCAAACCATTACGAATCTAATGCCGTAACATTGACCAAATTTGATCGTTTCAAAAGTTGTTTGAAAATATATGCATATTTTTGTATTCTATATACATACAATTTTTGACAGTTGATAGTATTGATGTTCATTATGGAAATTTTGTAGCTGACACTATGATTCAAATACATCTAAATAATTACATTTAATCTCAAATACAAATACATTAAATAGGGGAAGTTACGTAATCAGTCAAAAATTTGATGCGGAGTTTTCATCTTTCCGACCTATAGAATCCAAAGATGAAAAAAAAAATGTCATGTGTGTGTCTTTGAACAGGATAACTCCTAATGTGAATCTAGAACCCTCTAAAGATAATACATATTGTTTTTCAGTCAAATCGACCGAAGGGAAGGGGGGATTAAAGGAGAGGTTTAATTCAAAAACTCTAATAACTGCCGTTGTAATAAATGTATTGACAAAAAATTTAATATGAGAATGAGATACCTCATATAGATCTCCTTCGGAAGAACGAAAGAGCGCTCTGGTAGTAGGCGATATGACCTCGTAGTTAAAGCCCAGGCATGAGTCATAATGCCCACTGGGTTATGATGTTGGCTTCTTCAGCAATACAATGTATAAGTGATGTTATGTAATCGGTCAAAAATTCGATGTTGAATATTAACCGGAATTTCATGTTTTCCGACCCCATTATTCCAAAAATGAAAAAAACCGAAGTCGTCGATGGATCACGGGCATACTTTCCCAGGTGCGACAAATGAACTAAGTTTTTCCTTTCTGTCTCTCTCTCTCCCTAACCCCACTCGCTCCCTCTCCATCTCTCTCTCTCTCTCCCGGTGTCTCTCCCTAACCCCACTCGCTCCCTCTCCATCACTCTCTCTCTCTCCCTGTCTCTCTCCCTAACCCCACTCGCTCCCTCTCCATCACTCTCTCTCTCTCTCTCCCTGTCTCTCCCTAACCCCACTCGCTCCCTCTCCATCACTCTCTCCCTATCTCTCTTTCTCCCTCTATCTCTCTCACTCTCCCATCCCTCCCTCTCCCTCACCCCTCTCTCTCTCTCTCTCTCTCTCTCTCTCTAATACATCGATTTGACTGAAAATTGTTAGATATCTTATATAGGGACTTCTGACCCATCATACAATATTTCATAATGATCGTTCGTTTTTTATGCGTATCCAGAAACCTCTAAGGACGTGAACTATTATTTTTCAGTAAAATCGGCCGAGAGGGAGGGTAGGGGATTAGGGGGAGACTAAACAAAAATCTCATAACTACCATTGTAAAGAATATATAGACACCGAAATTTAGTAAGAGGATTCGGGAGTCTCTGTTTAAACTATTAAAACTATTCGGTTAGTGTTAGAGAGACTGATGATTCACCGACAATATACATTTTTTTTAAAAATTTTTGGGACAACAATTCTAATTAAATAGGAGTTTGTGTACAAACAGTCATCGGCGTATTCCTTTTTAAGAACGATATATCCTTAACGGAACCCGTTAATAGATGGTCAGTGTAAAGCGGCGTTCCTTTTTGTCACTTAAAGTGAATAGAATAGTATAGTATACAAATTTGGAGGGTCACACCCTATGTGTTTGATGTCCATCAAGTGTGTTGACATAGGATTATAGAGCTAACATCAACAGAAGACGGCAAACATCAGAGAGCCATTAGTGTGTGCTATCTTCTCCAAGGGAAAAAGCTTAACAGACAAATAGAACCTGAGCATTTTCTCAATGTTATAACGGCCGCATGTATTCTGCTCTGTTTTCTCCGTATGCCAGAAGAGGGGACATAGAACAGACGAAAGGATGCCTTCTAGAGGGAGAAAGAGAAAATGTTGTTCCGATAAGAACGAAGCAGCCCTACAGGAGCGAAGGGTTAGCAGGCTCTGAGGGAGATACCTCTGTCAGGAGACAACTTTGTCACATCACTACAACACAACGTACAAGGACGAAGGGAAGCCAACTAGATAGAGGAAGAGGAAATTAGGTTCCGATAAGGACGAAGCAGCCCTACAGGAGCGAAGGGTTAGCAGGCTCTGAGGGAGATACCTCTGTCAGGATAAGACGATATGGAGACAGCTTTGTCACACCGCTACAGCACAACGTACAAGGACGAAGGGAAGCCAACTAGATAGAGGACGAGGAAATCGGGTTGTGATAAGGACGAAGCAGCCCTACAAGAGCGAAGAATTAGCTGACACTGAGGGAAGTACCTCAGACAGGATGACAACTTTCTGACACCGCTACACTCATTATAACCACACAGTTTTACACCTAGGGACCTAAGCATCCAGTGTTCTTTTCCCTAATCACACAGTTTGACATCATTCTCAGCAGTCTCTTAGCCAGTAATGGAAACCACATGTTATACTAACCTTTGAAAAGCCGTCGGAAATAAATTTGATAATTCACTTCATTCCTTTTCAATATAATATCAATTATCTCGAATTGGCGAGCAATTATAAAAAATTTATGGCAGCTATAAAGCTGATTTGTTCCCATGGATTTTTATATTTCATTCTGAAGAGATCCGTGAAATTCCTGAACATGTTATGGATGTTCCAGGGGCTCTATTATTTATGGAAAAAATGCCTGAGGAAGCGGCAACTTTAATTAGATATCTAAGTGGTTTTTTATAGCAGTCAGACCACACGGTAGCTATCCTATATCTACCTTTGCTCCCCTCTCTTGCTCGTCAAGTTATGATACTTTTTTCCATTTAAGTTCAATTACGTTGTTCAAGTACACTATCTACTTATGGTAATGCATTGTCGTGACACTTATATATTAAGTAGATACATTTTATGTGTTGGAAAACCTTCGACAAAATAAGTATTAATATCGTACTAAAAAAAAGTCATAAAGTTTTATTTTGCCTTACATTAATTATACATTTTTACGGAACACTTGCTATAACTGAAAATTAGAAAATTTCTGTGGCGATAGAACAGAAAAATAAATTCAAATATTTCCTAAAAAGAAAATTCAAATTTTAATTATTAAATTCTCTAAAAACTGTTGTTCCGCAGTTTAATGGAGGTTAAAATTACCAATTTTTTTTCTCACAAATGAGGCCAACTTTTTTCTCACCTGTGATGAGGCCAACACATATGAAAATAGTGTGTTCTTTTATTTTCATATACCCATTAATGCCAGGACGAAATGTATTTAAGAGGAGAGTGATCTGAATAAAGGTTGTTGGTATTTCATAGTCTATTGACCACATTATATATTTATTAAAATAATAAATAAAAAATCTACCGATGATTAAAAAAAAAAAAATATTTTAAATTTTGTTGCAATGCATTGCAATTTAAACTATACTAAGAAATATTTCCTACATAAGTTTATTGAACATTTATTGAACTTGTGCAGATTTGTATACGAGTATAGCTGTCTTACTTCGTGTAAGAATGATATGTTTAGATCGTGATCTAATGTTAAGTTTGAAACGTAGAATGGGCATTGGCATAGGCTTGGCAGAACCCAGAGCTGAACGCCATACATCCAGACAGGTCTGATGACCTTATAATTGTGAATTAATTAAACATTTCTTCGAATAAAATTTGTAGAGAAAATTGAAAGCCAGATTTTGTATGAAATACAATTTTTCGAAGGCCGATTGGTTTACGAGATACATGCCCAAAAGTGTCAAAGTGCATCTTCAGAAACATTTTTTTTAAAGTTTATATGATTTACTCGAAAAATTGAATCTTACCAAAAATGTTTCTTATTAAGTTCAATACACCATCATTGAGATAGGATTAATAAGAGCAAAGTAATAGCGCTGTACAGAATGTACTGTTGGGTCGCGCGAGGGGAAGCCAGAGCGGGTGAATTCGGGAACACGCCGAGAATCGATACCTGCGGTGTGTTCCTTGAACGACCTGTGGTGAGTGACTTGTGTGATTCATTGAACTACAAGTCAGTCGTCTCTTAACAACGAGAGGGACCAGTTGGTCGCCACGCGGAGTGGACTGAGAGTCTGGGTCGAGCCAGCACGCGGTGTGCGGAATGGATTCGTCCTTATTACCACGCGGGTATAAGGTGAGTCGTTAGTTACCATGCGGAAGTGAGTTGTTTATTACCACGCGGGTATAAAGTGAGTCGTCTGTTACCAAGCACAGTAAGTGAGTGACTTGTGTAGTTCCCAAGCGGTATGGGACTTATTATTGAACAACTGACTTTGTGTTCGTTACCACGCGGTTTTGTAATAAGGGTGTTGACCAAATAAATATATCTGTTGCTCTACTCTAAGTTCTCATTAACCTGTACCCAAACCCAACATGTACAATAACTAGATGAAAGTAATAGTTCAAAGCAAGGGGGGAGGGAATGCTCTGTAAAAACATGGTTAGTATAAGACAGTTCTGGGCAAATATTCAGTAATACAGCTTCAATATTTTGATAAGAAACTGGATCTGATTGATATAGTCATGATTGTAGCACATGTTTCTGCTAAGAAAGTGATGAATGCGTGTCGAGAAATCAAACAGGTTCCTGCGCCTTTAGCTTGTCACGCACGCAACTATGGTATACTTGACATGACATATTCCTTCTAGAATATTTCTTCTACGGTTAGAAGGAATGGGTACCTCACAAACCCCGATTCCAGAAAATGAAGATCTTCACGTGGAATTCATCTACAAAATTACCTCCGTTTTCTAATTTAAACATTTTTCCTTTTTTTTTTTGGCGATTTTTTTTTCTTTTTGTTTTATAAAAAACAATAAAAAAGACGTCAGTAAATCACCAGCAATGTACTTCGCCAGAACGAATTAATCCCTTCAAATCCAGTCGACCGTTTGCGCTAATATTCAACAGTTGACTTATATACGGGCTCCTAATTTCTCATACTAAAATTTTGTGTCGATAAATTCATTACATCGGCAGTTATAAGGGTTTTTGAATTGAGACGCCTCTCCTTAATCCCTCTTCCCTTTAGCCGATATCGCTGAAATTTGACAGGTTATGAGGTTGGCACTTGATTTCAAATATGAAATTTCATGTCGATATATTCATTACAACGGCAGTTATTAGAGTTTTTAAAATAAACCTCTCCCCTAATTTCCCATCACCATCTAGGCGATTAAGCTGAAAATCGATAGTTGTTGTGGTCACCCATATAAAAGTACGTGTTAATACATTTATTCTACTGGCAGTTATTAGTTTTTATGTTAAACCTCCCCCCTAATCCCTCCTTTTCCTTCGGTCAATTTGACTGAAAAACAATAACGGTTCTGGTTTCACATATAAAATTTCGTGTCGATACATTCATTCTATCGGGAGTTATCGTGTTCACAGTCACACAGACAGACATTTTTTTTTTCACATTTGGAATCTAGAGGTTGAAAACACCGCATCAAATTTTTTACCGAATACATAACTTCCCGTATACTTTGTATTTCTGGGTAAATGAAAACTATAATGTGCCATAACAGTACATTCTAATACCAACCACTTCTTTACAGATCACTCACTTCATTTTTCCTCTCTCAAAGCTAGGGATGGGTATCGACCAACAAAGCATCGATTAATGACATAGATTATTATTTTTTACGAATTAATCGATCAGGCGGTTTTTAAGTTGGTCGTGTTCCCACATCTTTCTATTTTAACTCCACAATACCGACACTTAGCATCTCTCAAAATGCTGCCAAACCACACTTTTGGGAGGCATCTTCTTTTAACTAATAAAGTTAACTAATAAATAAAAAAGAACACCGAGTGGCACAAGGCGAACGCACAAACAAAAGTTAATATAATCAGTCAATCACAACTCACAAATGACAAAACACAAATCATTAGAAATTAGAAGTAGAACTATTAGAAGGTTACTTTTTACTTATCACCAGTTCACCACAGAGGCACTGTGATGTATCGATAGTCGATATGATAGTCTCCTGTCACTTTTTTAGGCGAGTTGCAATTCGGATGAATTATAATTAATTCATTTTTTTCTCCTGTTTTTCGGATGAGTTGTAATTTTAATTAAAAATTTAATAATCGTTAAATAATCATCGATTATTCGATTAATCAAGCCCAGATGACATCGATTAAAAAATCACCGATTATTTTACAAAAACATAATTAATCGGTTAATCGATACCCATCCCTACTCAAGACGGTATCCTGTGAAAGGTACTTAGGCCCTGATGTAAAGTTGCTCAATTTCCGTCAGATTTTGGTCATTATCTAATCAGATCTTAATTATGACATCTTACTCTTAAAATATATTTTTTTTTGCATGGATATAATTAATCATACATTTTTTTTTTTACAAAGCTCTTGACAATGGAGTTGTTTAAATTGCCGATAAAGACATGTTCATTAAATGACAATGTTTAATGTCAATTAAAGTCTAGCAACACACGAACTAATTATATGTACACAGAAGATAGAGAAAGTCCGCGAGACGAAGTTCGTGAGGCGGGCTTGGTTCCATGGCGAACTTCGTGTTTCATTAGGGCCCTCAAGCTCATTACCACTACTCCCTTAGACATTTTCAGACATCTTTTATTTTTTGACCAAAACAACTAACTACCAGAGGTCTTCGAGACTCTGGGAATTAGAAACCTCATGAACAATTATCCACCAATGTCTTTTTCCCCTCTTAGATCAGATAATATCATTGTTGTTGGTCTTTTGAATTTTATCTTTTTAATTACATTGTTAACAAACAAAAAAAAGTCATCGTTGATTCACCGTCAATGTACTTCCCCAGAACGAATTAGTCAGTTAATAAATCTTCGCTCAACCTCAAAAAACCGGTCGCTGTTTGAGCGAATATTCAATAGTTGACTTAAACAGGAGCTCCTAAATCCTCATCAATTCCGGTGTCAATAAATTCAATACAACAGCAGTTATTGGGGTTTTTTAATTGAGACCCCCCTGAACCCCCCTTCTCTTTAGTCGATAACGCTGAAATTCGATAGGTTATGTCCTTATTGTGTTATGACTTTAAATATGAAATTTCATCTCGATATATTCATTACATCGGCAGTTATTGGGGTTTTTGAATTGAGACCCCCCTGAACATCTCCTTCTCTTTAGTCGATAACGCTGAAATTCGACAGCTTATGTCCTCATTGGGTTATGACTTTAAATATGAAATTTCATCTCGATATATTCATTACATCGGCAGTTATTGGGTTTTTTGAATTGAACCCCCTTCCGATCTCCTTACCTTCTACCGAAATGGATGGGGTTTTGAATTCACATTAAAAATTTTGTGTCGATACATTCATTCTATCGATAGTTATTAGCGTTTTTATGTTAAGCCTCCCCCTTCTCAATGGTCGATCTCATCAGATTTAAGTTACAAGACTTTACACCGCGATTTGAACATCACACCCTCTGACACAACCATTAAACATTTATACCAACGTTTCTACACCAAAATTTACTTACACACCAATCCGGAAATTCGCAAAATCCTAAATACAAATTTACCCCACAATCCCCCAAGAAGATTAAAGAGAGTTTGGCATAGAGATCTCATGTTATGAAGTGATGTCATGAGGGTTCAACCGCTGGCTGTTTTTCCTCTCTCAAGCCTTTCATGTCATATTTATTTTTATTATTTTATTTTATTTTTATTATTTTTGGATAGTACCAACATGTCAGCCCAGCCGCTGTATGTGCATTTTTTTTACATAGTTGTGGCTTTAAATAAATAAATACAAAAAAAAAAAAAAGTTATTACAGATGACATCATCATATCAAATTTCAAGTTGATAGCTACAACTGTTTCTAAGTCAAAACATATTCAAGAGACCTCGAAACGAGAACTTTTTTTGAAAAGTCCAGGAAACGTCTGAAAAACGGTTTTCGGCATGTATCTAAAAAACCGGACGACCTGCAAAATATCGTATTTCAAATAAAATATCTAGGTAAAATACCGATTATGTATCTTGTACCTCGAAGGAAAGTGGTTTGAATTTTCATCAATTTTCGTCCAATTTCGGCCCAAAAATCTCTTTTCAGATTAAAAATAGCACATGTGACGTCTTCATTTTAAATTTCAAGTTCAGAGCTACAATCTTTTCTGCATTAAATATTCAAAACTTATTCATGAAACCTTGAATCGTGACATTTTTAACCCCCATCGCAAAAGAAGCTTTTAGCATCGTAGCTCGAAGATGGCTGAACCGATTTCAAAGCGGTTTTTTTTGTTTCAAAAGCTGATATTTGCGAGATGGTTCTTACCCATGTTTTGTGGAAATCGGGTATGCCGTTTTCAAGATATTCAGGTTTCATCAGAGCCTGTGTAGAGATCTCGGCCTCTATTACAGCTAGAAACTTGGAGTTTGAGCTCAAATGTTTATAAAGCCAAGCCCTTCGTCCATATTTAATATTTTTATTGGAAACTCGATCTCGAATTTTTGGAGTATTATACAATATTATTACTAAAAGTACTAAGAATAGTGTCAGGGATCTCAAGGTTTTTCGAGATGTTGAGAAGGAAGGGAGGTGTGATGTGATGTTGGTCGTGTTAGGTCTCATTCAAGGTTTCTCGTATCGGAACGACTGGAGGCGGACTCTCAGAATAAATTAGAGATTAGAGCCTAATGAAATAGAAACTGTGTGAAAGGAAAGAGAAGCAGGTTTTCTGCTGACATCTACCACCCATTATTCATGTTCGTCAACCATGTCAACATCGTGCACAAGCAAACAATTCGCCAACTACCAAGTTCTCCATCATCGTTCATCGAATTTCCAGTGTACATATCTGTGGTCACAGGGAATAAATTGTTAAGTCTAAATTCGTAACTTTTCAGAGCAGCACTTTTTTACTTTTGTATTAATGTGTAAATCCAGTTTTTAGAATAAATAAATTATGTTTGCATCATTATTAATCATATACCTTCTAAATCTATAGGAGTGAATGAAAATGAATATTGTTAATCCTTTCTTGGATTTTCCCTTAGTTACCTAATCATTCCCCACCACTTACCTAATTATTGACCATACTTTTTGAAATACTCATGACTGTTTCCTCAAAGAAGTAGATTAAGTTGATTTAACCGAGAACATAAACAATTTTACGGGATATCAAGAAACCCACATCTTTATAATTCCGAAAGTATTAGAGTCCTGAGCTCCCAACTTCTTCACAGTGCGCAGATGGCTTGGGAGATGATCACAGTACTCTTAACTCATTTTGGCCATTTTACGACTTAACAACTTATTCCCTGTGACCATAGATATAAAAATCAGGTAAAACGTTGAGCACGCTCTCCTTCGGATGGGATGTCTCTTGTTAAGGACTCCTCAAAATAACTCCTAGAGTGAAGTCGGGCATGAGTTACGTTAACTAACTATATATAAATATAGGGCGCCCAGTGGTATGCGTGTTTGCCTTCTGAGCTCAAGATCGTGGGTTCAAAACCCGACCGAAGACCTTAGTTTATTTTATCTGGAAGGTCCTTCGGATGGGACGTTAAGCCGATAAGGTCCCGAGCCTGTACGAAGTCAGGTACTCGTTATAGACCCCTGCCCTTGGTGAATAAAAATTTAGGGTAGCAAAAATCACAGTAGAGTCGGGCTCATGTCCACCAGAGTGACGAAAGAGCGTCCTGGTAGTAGGCGATATGACCGTATATGACGACACCTATTGTTTTTCGGTCAAATCGACCATAGGGAAATGCTGTTGTAATAAAAGTATCAAAACAAAAATTCATATGTGAATTCAAAACCCCATAAGGACGACACATCAATTTTCAGTGGAATCGGTAGAAAGGAAGGGCGGATCAGGGGAGAGGCTCAATTCATAAATCCCAATAACTGCCGAAGTAATGAATGTATCGACATGAAATTTTATATTTAAAGTCAAAACCCAATGAGGACATAACCAGTCAAATTTCAGCCATATCGGTTGAAGGGAAGGGGGGGTTCAGGGGAGGTGGCTCAATTCAAAAAGCCATTACACAACAAACAGCTGCTGATTTAATGAATTTAATTTTTTTGAAGTTGACTGTTGAATACTAGAGCAAACGGTCGCTGGTTTTGGAGGGGGAGCGAAAAGTTAATTGATTAATTCGTTCTGGGGATGTACACAGTCTGTGTTCATTCACAATATTTTTTTTCATAATAATAAAAAAATAGCTTAAAATTCGTTGCTATGAGTTCTAATTTAAACAATAATTTGCTAGGGTTCCAAAAGATATTCCTTACTGTTTCACTCATGTCCATTCTGACAAGCGACATAAGATATAATGAACGTAGAAGTATTGATGATGTCAGTCTGTGTACATTCACAATATTTTTTTTCTTAATTTTAATGCTTTTTTAATAATAATAATAAAATAGCTTAAAATTCGTTGCTATGAGTTCTAATTTAAACAATAATTTGCTAGGGTTCCAAGAACGTGGGTTCGTAACCCGACCGAGGCCCTTAGTTTATTTTATCTGGGAGGTAAAATAAACTTAAGCACGCCGTCCTTCGGATGGGACGTTAAGCGATGGTCCCGAACCTGTACGATGTCCGGTACTCGTTAAAGGCCTCTACCCTAGGTGAATAAAAAATTTAGGGTAGGCAAAATTTAGGACTCCCACAGTAGAGTCGGGCTCATGTCCACCAGAGTGACGAAAGAGCGCTCTGGTAGTAGACGATATGACCTTGTAGTTAAAGCCCGGGTATGAGTCATAAAACCTAACCTAACCTTGCTAGGGTTCCAAAAGATATTCCTTACTGCACATTTTAATCAAAAAAACAGTGAAAAATAAAACAAATCGTAATGATTTATTATAAATTTGAATATAAAAAAAAAATACAAAAATTAAGTTTCACTTACGTCCATTCTGACAAGCGACATAAGATATAATGAACGTAGAAGTATTGATGATCATGTCAAATCTACAACGTACGTAATATGTAAGAGGGAAAAAATGCCGCTAGATGAGAGCTAATATTTTTAAAAAATAAATAAATAAATAAAAAATAGTGACGTGGACTACTTGGAAATGATGATGTTCTGTTCAATGACGTCTGAATGATGAGGGACTGACACATTACACGGATGCCCAGTATAATGCTGTCAGCTATAGGATAATGGTGAGTGATTAAATAGATTAATTAGTTCCAACTTAGCGTTTAAATGTAGAGTGCAGCAGCAGCACTTTACGTTTAAAAAATTTAAAAAAATCACCGGCAATATACTTCCCCAGAACGAATTAATCAATTAATTTTTCGCTAGGCCTCCAAAACCAGTTTGCGCTAATATTCAACAACTTTAGGGCCTCCTAAATCCTTAAACGAAATTTTGTGTCAATAAATTCATTGCAGTAGTTATTGGGTGTCTTATGTATCATGTCGTACGTTTGCGAGATATATGATACGACAATACAAAAAACTTTATTGCTCCTCAATCACTGGCTATGTTCTTCCCCAGCAGAATCAAAAGATGCTGTCTGTGTGAGTGTGTGTCTGTGTACACGATAACTCACGATCGAATGAATGCATCGTCATGAAATTTTTATTTAAGTCGAACATCAAGGGAGACGCCAAAAAATTCGAGTTACAGAGTTTTCGACTTATGGAGGATTTCGACTTGGGCGAATTTTGATTAGACTTGTAGAGGTTAAGATTCATTCTAAATAATTTTGAGTTAGAGAGGTGAAATAAATAAAAATTCAAGTTACAGAGGTAACAAACATATTTACATTTATTATAAATCAACATTATTCCAAAATATCCTGAAAATAAAAAATACGTAGTATATGTAGGTATTAAAAAGTCAGTAATTTTTTTTTGCTTTAGATAATTGGTAATCCTATTTATTGTATACTCCTAAATTGTTTTCTAAGAAACAATGGTGTACATTGTCGGCAAATTCTTAAAGTCGGTAACTTATTTTTCTTCGAGCTATAGAGGTAATGTTTCAAATAATCGAGTTGTAAAGGTTGTAAAATAAAACATTGCTATGTTCGAGATACAGAGGTCCAATTTATTTTTTCGAGTTATAGAGGGAAAATATGTACCAAAATGGCTTCTAGGGCTCACTGATTATTTCGGCTAATAGAGGGTTGAGATTTCGAGTAATGGAGGTTTTGGGGCTTGAAGGGAAAGGAACAAAACTTTTTTTCGAGTTTTGGATTTGGTGGGAGAGCAAAAACTTACTTTGTGTTGGGGAAGTACATAGCCAGTGGTTTACGGCGCCTTTTTTTTTTTTCAGTAGAAGGAGGGAGAGCGGAGTGGGGGGGGGTTCTATGTTATGTCTGGAGACTAAAGGGTGTTCCTAATGAAGCGATTAAACAGTAGATCACGGACTGGCGGCATAGATGGATGTTGGGTGCACGGTATGACCTCTGCCCGGAGCACCATCGTCACTTTACGATCCTCCACTCCTTCTGTGTCCTACCAGTCACGCTACTCATCCTAACTACAGTCCTACCAGTCTAGTTCAATATACAACTCAAAACAAACATAATAACTACACTTAATAGTTCACTCATTAAGACGAAATAATAGTAAAAAGTGTCCATTATAGGACATTCTTATACCAACATCGCTTACAGATCACTCTCTACCCCTCCCCCATCTCAGAATTATTTCTTACTGTCATCACAAGTATTTCATGACGATACATTCTTTCGATCGTGAGTTATCGTGTACAGAGATACACACTCACACAGAGACAGCATTTTTGATTCTGCTGGGGAAGTACATAGCCGGTGATTGAGGCAAGTTTTCTTTTGGACTGAGTGGATTGTTAGGTTAGGTTTTATGACTCATGCCCGGGCTTTAACTACGAGGTCATATCGCCTACTAGCAGAGCGCTCTTTCGTCACTCTGGTGGACATGAGCCCGACTCTACTATGGGAGTCCTAAATTTTGCCTACCCTAAATTTTTATGCACTTAGGGTAGGGGTCTTTAATGAGTACCTGACATCGTACAGGCTCGGGACCATCGCTTAACGTCCCATGCAAAGGACGGCGTGCTTAAGCTTATTTTACTTCCCAGATAAAACTAAGGGCCTCTGTCGGGTTTCGAACCCATGATCTTGAGCTCAGAAGGCAAGCACGCATACCACTGAGCTACCGGCGCTCTCTTTAGAAAGAAGATATAAATCAGTATCGAAAAGAGGGCTAGTACGCTTGGCTTCTGAGTTCAGGAATGTGAGTTCGAAACCCGGCCTATGGGACCTTAAGCTTAAGACACTCGACCGTACGTACATACTTTTAGATGTTTCTTTGATTTACCCGAAAGGATCCGAGTGGATTCTTAAGCTTGTGCAATTTGATAATAGTGAATAATAAGTTATTCACTGTTGAATGGATTATTTACTAAGCCACAAGTAGGCTCAGAAGTAAGAAAGTCTGTGACAATGAATATAATAATTATTGCTGAATAATACGCTTCTTGTTCGCGAGCAAAAATAATTCAGCGGAATAGCGAATGATAGCACTCAGTAATTAAACACACCTCCATGTTCATCGTTCTTAATTATTACATCCTGGTGTAATTATTGTCTTCATGCCACCGTTCTTCCATTCCTATTGCATATAGGAGTGTTGACAGTCTATCGAATATTTAGAATTTGACTACAGAATGATAGTGAACAAAAGAGAGACATTAAAGAGCTACATCGAAGATAAGTAAAGAACAAGGGAAGCTGTCAGAGAAGGGTATGTTGAAGAAAGTCCGAGTGGGACGGAGAAGATAAAGACACCAGAGGACAAAGGAGAAGATGAATGGAGGAACTGTTGGAGAAGTCAGAAAGGAGAACTCGGGGAATACAATGTTCTTGCACGATCATGGTCGACCAGAACTAACAAAGGATCCCCTGAAACAATACTGCACAACTAGTCGAACCTATAGACCAACCATAGTCTCCAACCATGGTGTAGGAACAAACCAACACAGTACAGGACCAAACCAGCAGTCTTCAAACATGGTCTAGGATGCGAGGTTTCTGTATAAGATCCTTAAGGAGACGTACTGATAACGAAGATGTTCGAAAAGCTCCAGGACTTTTTGAATTCCGCGTCAACGGAGCGTCGGAGAGCGGTACGGTTGGCAGCATTAGTTGTTGTGACTCTTCCTGAGCTCCGCAGATTTTGTAGATTCTCTACAGCCTACTTTGTCGAGAAGTAACAGACTTTTTTGTGAAACAAGTTTTTCGTGTTTGAGTATTTTGTGATCTTTAGTCAAATGAATCAAAAAGGAGAGCAACGCGTACAAGAGGTTCGAAGAAGCTCTTCAAATCAAATGTCAAGGTCATGCTCAGTTTTCTTCGACTGGAAGGGTGTTGTCTACTACGAATTGATTCCACGAGATGAGACAATTAATCGTTTTCGTTACCTTCAAACCCCGAGAGATTTGCGCGAGGCTGTGAGGAAGAAGAGACCTGTGGCGAAGTGGGGAGTGGGTGCTGCACCATGACAACGCGCTTGCTCATTCGCGATTATTGAACAAAAAACGCCATGGCCGTCATCCCCCGGCCCCCACATTCACCAGACCTAACCCTGCGGACTTTTTTTTATTTCCAAAACTCAAGAGACACTTAGAAGGGCAGATATTTCACTCAACTGACGAAATTAAAGAAAAATTGCTGGAGGAGCTGAACAGCATTCCAGAAGATGAGTTCTCATGGTCCTTCCAGCGGTGAAAACGGCGGTGGAAAAAATGTATGGCTTCCCAAGGGAACAATGTCCAATAACTTGTACATTTTTTTAATAAATTAAAAAAAAATGGGTCCTGGAACTTTTTGATCACCACTTCAGATACTTGAGTCTCAAGAAAGACGTTGGATGTACGCAATAGTGAATGATACCCAACGGAGACAGACTTTCTCGCTTTCGGTAGGCTCCTCGGTCTGTAAGGCAAATAGCGCCTTATGCTTAAGCTGATACTCTGGTGAAGAATCTCCTTATCCCGCTGGTGTACCCTGTAGACAAGAAGATGTATGAGGATTCCAGGTCCTTGGCATAGCCATGGTTTCATTGAAACGTTTTAGGACTTCTGTTCTCTAAAAGGATGAAGATAGGAACCGTCCAAAGGATGTGTTGAAGACTTTAACTTTCCCTACTACGATGTTCTAAACAGAAAAAAAATTCATAAACCACTTTTCCAAGAATCTCTCTACCTTCATTTTCAACAGTTCTTCCAATTTGCAGTTCCAATTTTCCATGATGACAGAATATAAGCCAATTGTCAGTAGTAAAGTTGAAACTATAGAAAATAGTAATATAATAGAAAAACACTATAGTAATAACCTGAGACGAACGTAGGAACAGAAGTGGTTTAAGGTGCGTTGTTAGGCTGGTTATCTTGCTATTTGCGAAACCACCCTGATGCACTCACTGACTCTACTATGCAGCGGGCATGGCATGATCTCAGTTGCAGTACTATAAAACACAACTTGGCATTGTCTGACTCAGTTTTATTATATAATTACAGGTAACAACTCCGGAAAATGTGAAAGGTTCTGCAATTCTAGATCGATTTCAGTTGTGTCGATTCTCATCCTGTCCTTTTACCAACTCGAATCATTATTTCGAAATTTTCTAAATCTGTACTTTTTTTTTTTTTTTTTTCTCCACCGCAAACCAATTCAATTATTGACACGATGAATATTTTGGTTGTTAGAGCAAGAAGTGCTGTAAAATTTACTTCATGATATGGCCAGGCGAGTTAAATTATAGTGGAGGCTTCAAGGAAAAGATTCCGAGGCTTTTAGGTATTTTATCTTTGAGGCAAAAAAACCTTAAGCACGCCGACCTTCGGATGGGACGTTAAGCGATGGTTTCGAGCCTATACGATGTCAGGCACTTGTTGAAGTTCTCTATCCTAAGTGAATAAACGTAGGTAGGAAAAATATAGTACTCACACAGTCGAGTCGGGCTCATGTCCACCAGAGCGACAAACGAGCGATATGAGCTTATAGTTAAAGCCCGGGCATGAGGCAAAGTAACCAAATAGCTAAGGATAGGATTGAGCCAGAAATTAATTTTCCGAAAAGGCTTCTGGGTTCTCTTGTCTTGTCTGAAAATATGAAGTTTCTGAAAATTAGGAGCCATTATCTAAGCAATTGCGCCGTATAGAGCAATTCTTCTGAATTTTTCAATTTTCCAAATTGAAAAAATTGAAAAATAGAAAATTCATTTCTGCAATACAAAATGTGATTTTTAATTAAAAAAAATTTTCAAAACACATAATTGATCGGAAATTTTCCGTAGAATCCAATGCCGTTGGTTATCTTGCACTAGCTCGACGCGCATGCGCAGAAAATGTAAAAAACTGGAAACTTCATATTTTCAGACAAGAAAACTGCTTTTCTTTGAATTAAATCCAAGATGGTGACCCTTAATACGTCGTACATTTGGAATTACCCTTCTAGCAGCAGTGAGTTAATATTCTACTTGAAGTCTACTCAATAAAATTGATTATTTTGTAGGAAAACATCTGGGGGGGGGGGGGGGGGCGCTGGGTACGCTCGAATTAAGTAATGGATATACAAAAAATCGAAAAAAATCATAATTTTATTTCGGCTAAACGAATATAGGGGAAGTTATGTCATTTTTCAAAAATTTGATATTGAGTTTACAGTGGAATTTCATCTTTTCCAATTCTCTGATTCCAAAATGAAAAAAAAAAAAAAAATCGGTGATTCACCGATGTTTTCCCACAGAAAATCTATTATATTTTCGCTCTTTTTGTGTCGATACATTCAATACATACTTTTTGAGTTGAGCTCCATTAAATACTAAAGTGTACTTAGGCTCAGAAGAAGAGTGGTATCGATTTTCGTTCGCTTTCAGCCAAAAATTTCATCTTCATTTCAAATTTCAAATTCATAGCTACAATTGTTCTTGAAAGAGCGCTCACTTTCGAGTTAATAAAATCACATAATGATGAAAACGTGAAAATTTATTGAAAATTTGATCTCGGATTTTTGCACGACACTTTTTTATACCGATGAGATATATATAAAAAAAAAAAAAATATATATATATATACACTAAATACTAAAATTTCGAAGAAGTAAAACAATTTTCGTGTCTAGTCTTGTCATGTGCTATCATTCTTCAACGTCATTATAGACGAGTTATCTTTGACAAAAAAATAAAACAAAAAATGTGAAGAGGTGATAATTACAAAAATAAACAAATACATATTAATGTCGAAGGACTTAAGTATAGTTGGTTGTCATATTTGACAAGATTAATGGCTTCTTTTGAATAAATAAATACATTTAAAATGAGCTAAATTGATTTTTAAATCTTTGTATATTGGGATATATTTCTATTTAAGCGATAGGACGAAAATTTATCGTTTTTCGTTTATTTATTTATTTTTTTTTTAATCTCATTTTTTTGGTAGGGGAGATTTGGGCTGGTGTGCCAGTTTCGATATTACCGATATTGCGTTAAAAATGGACATCAAGAGGAAGTCAACGATATATGACATCGAATGCAACATCGAAGTGCACCATCGATTGTCAGGAAATATAATATAATTTTTTGGTAGGGGAGACCTGGGCTGGTGTGCTACAGGGGCTGGTACGGCACAGTCTCGATATTACCGATATTGCGTTAAAGACGGACATCATAATGAAGTCATCGATATTTCCCATTGAATGCAACATCGAAGTGCACCATCAAATGTCAGGAAATATAATTTTTTGGTAAGGGAGACCTGGGCTGGTGTGCTACAGGGGCTGGTAGGGCACATTCTCGATATTACCGATATTGCGCTAAAGATGGACATCAAGATAAAGTCAACGATATATAACATCGAATGCAACATCAAATTGCACCATCGATTGTCAGGAACTATATTTTTTTTGCAGGGGAGAGCTGTGCTACAGGGGCTGGTAGGGCACAGTCTCGATATTACCGATATTGCGCTAAAGAAAAACATTCAAGATAAAAAAATCTATATTTATCATGAATGCAACATCGAAGTGCACTATTGATTGTCAGGAAACTTCGGCTTTATTTTATTAATTGTAAAAATATCGATGGTCAAATTTCAATAACATGACGTGAAGAGTGAAAAATCAATATTTATTAAATACAACGTATTTTTTACTTCCCCAGGTATATGAAGTATAGGGCCGCGGCCCTTCGTTTATTTTTTCTTAGAAGGAGGGAGTGACACAACTGGGTGATTTCTCCCCTCATGACATTTTGACATTGCCATTACCTCTTTATCAGCACATTTGCTTGTTGTATTCATGTGTATACAGTTGTAAATAGCTATTTGTAAATAAAAAAAAAAGAAGATGAATTAAACTTAATAAGCACGCCGTCCTTCGGATGGGACGTTAAGCGATGGTCCCGAGCCTGTCCGATGTCAGTTAAAGACTCCCTGCCCTAGGTGAATAAAAATTTAGGGTAGGCAATATGTAGAACTCCCATAGTAGAGTCGGGCTCGTTTCCACCAGAGTGACGAAAGAGCGCTCTGGTAGTCGGCGATATGACCTCATAGTAAAAGCCCGGGTCATAATAACTAACTATATGAAGTATATTAAATCGGAATTTCAAGTTTTTCGACACAAAAAAAGTCTGTGTGTCTGTGAACACGATAACTCCCGATAGAATGAATTTATCAACACGAAATTTCATATGTGTATTCAAAAGCCTCTAAGGACAACACCTATTAATATTTCGCAAAATTGGAAGAGAAAAGGGGTTCAGAGATAGGGGGATCGACTCACTATAATAACTGAGGGTGTAAGTCAATATGGAGTATTTTGGATGGAGAGCAAAAACATAGATTAATTCGTTCTGGGGATGTACATAGCCGGTGATTCACTGATGACCTAGGGACCTAAGCACCCATCGCTCACATCCCTTCTTTGTTGGCTGAACTGTGGGAGTCCTAAATTTTGCCTACCATAGTTTTTTAACCTAAAATAGGGGTCTTCAACGAGTGAAATCGCACAGGCTCGGGACCATAGCTTAACGTCCCATCTGAGGGCATCGGCCGGGTTTCAATCCCGCGATTTTGAGCTACCGGCGCCCTCTCAACAGGCTATAAGGTTCCTTTTTCGGGTTTCACCTTACAGAACCCGGTAGAGTAAGGTGTTAAAGTCTACTTAATAGTGATAGTTTAAGGAGGGTGATCTGAAGAGTGTTGATGTCTGCATTAGAGTGTGGGACTCAGGCCAGGCTACTTGTACGGACAACTATCATTCCAACTATGCCGAGAATCCCAACTATCTGACCCAACATCTACCATTCTATCTTCGGACTTCACTCCTTATACAATCCTCCTCACATAACAATTACCATTAATCATTATTAGATCCTGAATGTACCAGAGGAGAGTAACAGATGCCGAAATAGGCAGGCAAACAAGGAATCAGAAAAAAAATCACCGGCTAAACTTCCCCAACGAGAATTAATCAATTATGTTTTCGCTCTCAAAGCCACTCGACTGTTTCGGCAAAAACTCAATATTCGATTTGCATAGTGGCTTCTGAATCCTCACACTAAATTTTCATTTAAGTTTTTGTGTTGAGCCACTCTACTAATCCTCTACTTCGTTTTGCCCGATTTGACTGAAAATCAAAGAGAGTCGGCCTTACAGGTTTCTGGATACACATATAAAGTTTCGTGTTGATACATTCATTCTATCTATGCTGTGGGTCACCATATGTTTCTCAAGTAAGGTGTGGGTCACAATATCTTTCACAGGGATGGTGTGGGTCACAATATCTTTCACAAAAGTGGTATAGGTCCTATATTTCACAATAACTTTCTCAGGAAGGAGTGGGTTACAATATCTTTCCTAAGAGAGGTGTGGGTCACAATATCTTTCACAAAAGAGGTGTAGGTCACAATATCTTTCACAACAGAGGTGTGGGTCAAAATATCTTTCACAAAACAGGTGTGGGTCTCAATATCCCTCACAAGGAAGGTATGGGTCAAAATTTATTTCACAAAACAGGTGTAGGTCACAATATCTTTCACGACAGAGGTATGGATCACATTACCTTTCAAACAGAGGTGTGTGTGAGTCTCAATATCTCTTACAAGGAAGTTGTGGATCACAATATCTTTCACAAAAGAGGTGTAGGTCATAATATCTTTCACAAAACAGGTGCAGGTCACAATATCTTTCACAAGGGAGGTGTGACAGTAAAACGTTTAAGAACCACTGGTACATTTTATTTATTTATTTATTGTTATAATTAAAGTAGGTATTTTATTTGCGGTAAGTTAAGTAGCTTCACTGTCAAACTAGAAAAAAATATTATTTTCAATCAGAAAATTTGCACGTCAGTAAATAGACAGATCCTTGGCGTCTGTAAATACACTAAAGATAACTTACAACCGCATATAAAAAAACCCTCCTCAATGTCAATTTCATCATTGGAATCTATGTTATGATCCGTTTTCTTGTCATATATGTTCAATATAACCTTGTTCTTGTGTAAAATATTTCCTCGATTGATTCAAAGATTAGCGCCCATGTTGAATAGATAATTGAATGTTTATACACACAAAACAAGGGAGTAAATAGGTCATATTTTATAGTTTATGGACGTTGTAAACATTTACATCTCATGTACAGCAAATTATAGATTTTATTATAGTGGTCAAGTAGTATAAAGTATTCATGAATAAAATTACATGTAAAGGAACGAAATTAAATCTTTAATTTTATATGAGTTATCAATGATTATTTATACCTAAACGTCAGACTTTTTCCCCTTTTTTTTAGCGAGTTTACTGACATTATTTCTAATGAACTGCATAATGTGTATAAAGACTAAACTATAAATTAATAAGTTATTTCAAGGAAAAATCACAAAATTAAATAGTTATTGTTGCTTTACCTATTACCAGAGAGCTCTTACGTTTCTCTGGTGGGCATGAGCCCGTCTCAACAATGGGAGTTCTAAATGCAGTGCCGGCCCGAGGCAAGTTTTAGGATAAAGCAAGATCCAATTGCTTGCCCCTAATGTATACCAGTTGTGTGTGCAAGCATGGAACTTGGAAAATCTCAACATCTCAAGTCTCTGTCCAATTTGTCGATTGAAAACAGCCATGCTCGTTGGCATTATACTCTTCACAGTACCTATACCGGTGGTGCCTCGCCCGCGTACTCGACCCGAGCGCGTCTCCAACAGATATGGTCATTCACATACCATGCTAGCCACATGCTCGCAATCAAAATATCGAAAAGCGAAAACAATATTTTTTCCTTTATTTTTCTTTACCACTCTGGCGCCCCCTGGAGTAATTTTAAGCAGGTTAGTAACTTTATCTGCCCCGTTAGTAACTTTATATTAAATCATTTTAGAAATAAGTATACATTTTCATCTTTTTTGTTACATTTTTGAACTTATACAACGTCCGTCGTCAGTCCTTTAAACTCTACCCTGTACGGGTGGGTTGTGCCACTCTTGGCGCCTGGAGCGGCCGCTCCGTTCTCCCTATGGTAGGGCCGACCCTGCCTAAACGTTGCCCATCCTAGTACACCCAGAATAGGGTCTTTAACGAATATTTGACATCGTACAGGCACGGAACCATCATTTAACGTTCCATATGCAAGACGGTGTGCACAAGGTTATTTCACCTTCCAGATAAAAAAATTAAGGGCCTCGGCCGCGTTTCGAACCGGCGATCTTTAGCTCAGTAGGGTAGCAAGCTTCCTCTGGGCTACCGGCACCCATTTTATATCAACTGGCATCCTCAATTTTTGCACATAGATGCTTATTACATATAATAGGTGTCTATATGTATACTAGAAGTTTACACGGCATTGCCCGGAGTAATTTTAAGCAGGTTAGTAACTTTATCTGCCCCGTTAGTAACTTTAAATTAAATCATTTTAGAAATAAGTATACATTATCATCGATTTTGTTACATTTTTGAACTTATACACCGTCCGTCATCAGTCCTTTAGACTCTACACTGTACGGGTGGGTTGTGCCACTCTGATGAGGTAGCTATTGTGTTAAAACACGTTCTGGTCGCAAATAAAACAGTAGGAAGGCAACGTATTTTGTTTCTATCATAAAATAGATCTTTAACGCTTGTTTTTTCGAGGGCACTTAGACTTTATACTTTACGGGTGGGATGTACCACTGATTAGTTGATCACCCATAAAACCGTAGAAACATTTACCTCGAAAAAGCAACCGTTGAAGATCTATTTTATATTAGAAACAAAATACTTTGTCTTCCTACTGTTTTATTTGAGACCAGAACGTGTTTTAACACAATAGCGACCTCATCAGAGTGGCACAACCCACCCGCACAGTGTAGAGTCTAAAGGACTGATGAAGGACGGTTATGAATTTAAGTCACTTATTCAATATTAACGCAAACGGTCGACTGGTTTTGGAGGGAAAGCGACAAGTTAGTTGATAAATTCGATCTGGGGAAGTTCATTGGCAGTGATTCATTTTTTTTTTTAAATTTGGAAAAATGAAATTTCTGACCGAAATTATAACTTCTTCTATACTTAAAGTCCAAATGAAAATTCCTTTTTGAGATTGTCTAAAGGTAACATGAAGCTGTTTGCTGTTAGAGATAGGATTGATAGGTGTAACACACTAGCTACCAGGGGGCTATGCCCCCGAAATGGTCCCCATTACTTATGGACAACAGATATCTAGCTGGATAAGGTTTGATTTACTTCAACCTTCCTTAAGTGCAAATCCCAATTGCCCGAGACTCCCATCTGTCATGGCAGAGCTCCATTCGTAACTTTCACCTCAGGATATGGGGCTCTCTATGCCTTAAGTATACCTACTTGGCGTAACAAGGGTATTTGCGAGTGCTTGGGATGAGGCCACATATTCGGAGGGGGGGGCACATTTTACCAAACCAATAATGTTAATAATCAGCATTTCAAATAAGAGTTAGTTATTATGACTCATGCCCGGGCTTTTAACTACGAGATCATATCGCCTACTACCAGAGAGCTATTTCGTCAATCAGGTGGACATGAGCCCGACTACTAATTTTTATTCAACTAGGACTAGAATTATAAAATAAACAAAGGGTCTCGGCCGAGTTTCAAACCCACGATCTTGAGCTAAGAAGGCAAGCACACATACCACTAAGCTTCCGGCGCCTTCTTTTGAAAGAAGATATAAATCAGTATGCTAGTGCGCTTGCCTTCTGAGCTCAGGATAGCGGGTTCAAAACCCGGCCTATGGGACCTTAAGCTTAAGACACTCGACCGGTTTTTGAGATACATTCCGAAAACCATCGTGAAATGTAGGTTTCAAACAATTATTTTTAGATATTTCCTTGATTAACCAGAAAACAGTTAGTCTAAAATTAATCCTTACAAGAAATGATCCTTATACAATTCCCAAACGGTGCCTTCTTTTTGATCGAATTGTCTCAAAATTAATAGGTGGCGTCTTCAGAGGGTTCTGGATACACATATACAATTTTGTGTCCAAATATTCAATCTATGGTAAGTTATCGTGTTCACAGACACACACAGACAGAATTTATTACTTCCCCAGCCTATACGAAGTATAGGGAAAGTTATGAAATTCCAATAACCCGATGTAATGAATGTATCGACATGAAATTTTATATTGAAAGCCAAAACCCCATAAGGGTGGCATATATTAATTTAAAAATATAAAAAAAATGAAAATGGGAGTACTTTCGGTAATGCTACCATCTTCAACCACTACTTAACAAATACTAAATGAAAGTTCAACCAGTTTATACAAACTGTCCCTTTTCAGCCCCTACGATGTTTTTCCTTATCCTTCATGTTCAGTTAAGTCTTAAAAATAAGTAAAACTTCAAAACAAAATCCGTCTCATATTGAAATCTTAATAATAAAAGAAAAAAAATGTACACACATTAAGATTATTAATATGCTATAAAATCAAGATATCTTAGGAAACAGCCCAGAAGAAGTTAAAAGTAAGGCGGGAAAACTACTTAAGCACTTAAGCACAGCTGCAGAGTAGGGCTGGAAGTTAATGTCGACAAGAGCGACTTCCTTATAGTCAGTAAGAATATTCATCTGGAGCAGAAACTAAATGTGGGGACCTTCTCCTTCCCAAGAGTTGAGAACTTCAGGTATCTCGGGTCCACGGTAACTACGATGTTGGAGGAGGTGGACAGAAGACTTCTGCAGGCCCAAAGAGCGTATTTCTCTGTCATCAAGCTGCTACGGTCCAGAGCCTTGTCAAGGAACCTGAAGTATAGGATCTACAGCTCCATGGTAAAGCCCGTTCTGATCTATGGGTGTGAAACCTGGACCCTGACCTCACATCTGGAGAAACGTTTCCAGACGATTGAAAATAAAGTGCTGAGGAAGATAGCAGGTCCGGTCAAGGATAGAGAAACCCAAGAGTGGAGGATCAGAACCAACAGGGAGCTGAGGGACATCTTCTGGCAACACCCGACCGTAGTTGCAGATATGAAATCACGGCGCTTAAGATGGGCTGGACACGTGGTGAGAAGCGGACAGCAGACAGCCATAGGACGCATCATGGACGCTCAGGTCCAAGGAGCCAGATCACGAGGAAGACCACGGCTGAGGTGGACTGACCTGGTGAAGAAGGATGCTGTGGAACACCACGTGGTGAACTGGCGACCGGTGGCGCACGACAGATCGTGGAGAAGGCTAGTGTGGGCGGCTAAGGATCTTCAGGGTTCGTCGCCAACGGAGTAAGGGTAAGAGTAAGTATAAAATCAATTATTATTATTTGTAAAAAAAAACAGCTGTTAGGAGTGAAGTAACTTAAATAGTGAATAAATATACAAAGATGGACTAGTAGCATTTTGTTTTAAAACGAAATGAGAACAACCAATGAAACTAGTGAGGACAAAAGACGATGATCAGCTGTTTCAAATAGTGTGGAACAGTCTAAATTGTGTTGTGGAAGTGGATAGTCTAGAAAGAGAAGTGTTTTTAGGGTTAAAAGTGTAGTGAACCAGTCTGAGTGAGAGAAGATGTAGGAGTGAAAATTATAACATTGGAAGTACGTAGAAGAGAAAAGGTACTTTTTATTTATATGTATATATGAAGAAAATATAACAGAACTATAAATAGTGGCCACTACAGTACAGAAAAAGAGGGCGCCGGTAGCGCCAGTGGTATGCGTGCTTGACTTCTGAGCTCAAGGTCGTGGGTTCGTAGCCCGACCGAGGCCCTTAGTTTATTTTATCTGGGAGGTAAAATAAACTTAAGCACGCCGTCCTTCGGATGGGACGTTAAGCGATGGTCCCGAGCCTGTACGATGTCAGGTACTCGTTAAAGACCCCTTCCCTAGATGAATAAAAATTTAGGGTAGGCAAAATTTAGGACTCCCACAGTAGAGTCGGGCTCATGTCCACCAGAGTGATGAAAGAGCGCTCTGGTAGTAGGCGATATGACCTAGTAGTTAAAGCCCGGGCATGAGTCATAAAACCTAACCTAACCTAACCTAACCTAAAAGAGAAAAAATATTGATATAGTTTTGAGTAGGTAATTAGTTTGTAAGATTTTTCTTGTAAGTAATTTGATTTTATTACTTGATATTGATATTTTGATTTTATTTATAATGTAATTTTAGCTAAATAAACACAATATTTTTTTTTTTATTCTTCAAAATTGCACGTCTTGAACTTTAGATATTTTTTTAGGGCCATTTTCGGAAACTACTGTACAAATCAAAATTTAGTAGTAGACCAGCTACAATTTTTATAGGAAATGTAGTAATATTTATTATTTATTCTTTTGTTTTAATTATTATTAATTTTGTTTATTTAATTATTATTTATATATTTTTTATTATCACAATATAAAGTAAATCGAAGGTGAGAATAATAAATATATGAATAAAAATAAAAAATACAGTTTTCTTTATATTTTTTATTAAGTGTTTCACAATATCCCTGCGAAAATGTTAAGTATCATATTTTAATTTTCCTCGAAATTGGTTGAAGGGAACGGGGGACCAGAGAAGGACGCCTCGACTCAAATACTCTAATAACTATCGATGTATTGAATGTATCGATAAAAATTTAGTATGAGAATAATATTGAGTTTGTCCAGACGGTTAATTGGCTTTGTAAGGAAAGCGAAAACAATATTCATTAATTAGTGATGGGGAAGTACATAGCCGGTGATTTACTGACGTTTTAATTGTTTGATGAAATTCCTGATTATATAACTTGCTCTATACTTCGTATAATCGGGGAAGCAAAATGTATTCATGTATTGAAGATATCTAATTTGGAAAAGAATTTGGAATAATACATAAATCTTCTGTGACTTAGGATACTATCATCGGGGATTTATTGACAGTTTGACGGTTTGAAGACTCCTGGACAACTGTAGAGACCACAGCTGAGAAATGACCATTAAATAAAATATTGCAACATGAGTGCTGAAGTCTTTTATACAGACCGCGGATTAATAAACGACCTAATGGTCAAGAAGATGAAGAAAAAAAAAAAAAAAAAAAAAAAAAAAGTTCATACGAAGTCCCCGCTCTTACGGATTAAAAGGGACTTTGCGTCCAATGGAAAACAAGTTTAATGCACTTTGAAAAGTGTAGCTCGTAAAGCTGTGTTGACGTTGGGTGCATAACGAGAACCACTTAACATGTAGATCATGTAATGTACAGAGGTTAGACATGGAGCCCAACTTACTGAAATATGTCTGTCTAAATAAAAATAAATAAATACTTTCAATGGTCGTGTTTTCAACTCCTTATCCGGGACGTATTATTGGTCATAAACGGAGTTGGCGAGAGTCTTAGAACTGACCTGGCCATAGGATAAAACCGTTCTTAATTGGAATAGGTTCTTTTTTTTTTAACTTTCACAAATTTATAGTCAGGAAAAATATTTGAAATAATTATTTTATACTAGCAGTAATACCCGGCGTTGCCCGGGGAACTTTGACTTTTCTCCCAATATCTCCTATAAAGCTATTCAGTTCCTCGACAGTACATTCATGATGTTATAATTTTCAATTATTCATACGGAATAAGGCTTATAGTCCTTCAACTGTAGTAACGCTAGCTTTGGAGCTAAAACTAATTTATTCAAAAAGATTTCTCATTAATCGTTGCAATGGTTTTCGAGTTACCAAGATTGCGTGAGTGGATGCTAGGATGGACCAGGGGTTGATTAAAAAATAGACCTTAACCTTCCGGTAGATAAATCTTATCTATTCAAAAAGATTCCTCATTAATCATTGCAGTGGTTTTTGAGTTACAAAGATTGCGTGGGTGGATGCTGGGATGGACCAGATATTGAAGTACCTACTAATACGCCTATAACCTTCCACAGACGATGACGAACAAATTAAAAAAAAAATTAATCAAATCCATCAAGCCGTTCGTGAGTTATAGCGGTACAACGCACAGACATTTTCAGCTTTATATATATGATAAAAATAGTGGCCTCTCAATTCTCATATATTTTGTGTCGATACTTTCATTAAATTGGGAGTTATTGGGATTTTTGAGTTGAGGCCCATCCCTGATCCATATCTCCCTTCAGCGGATTCCGCTGAAAATTGATAAATGTCGTCTGTATGTGCTTCTGGATATACGTATAAAATTTCGTGTCGATACATTCATTCAATCGGGAGTTAGCGCGTACACACACACACAGACAGGCTCCTACTGATTTTGTTTTCCCTACAAGAAAAATTAGGTTGAAAATCAATGTCAATGCGGGATGTGAAAAAACTCTTGAGCATGCCGTCCTTCGGATTGGACATTGTGATGGTCTCGACACTCGGGTTTCATGATTACCAGAGCGACGAAAGAGTGCTCTCGTAGTAGTCGATATGACCTCGTAGTTAAAACCCGGGCATGAGTCAAAATTACTAACTTAAATTGTGTTGACACATTCATTGCATGAACAGTCGACCGATTTGAATTTGAAAATCGACAAGTTTCGTCCTTATTTGGTTCCTGGATTCGCATATAAAATGCACAGTGCAGAAAGATTCATTGTTAGAGGTCAAATGGCAGTAAAATCGATATCACTCGAAAATCACGTTGAATAAAAACGCCATTTTTGGAAACAAGCGTGCAAGTTGCTTTATTGAAATCTGAAATACTCGATAATATGAGGGTTTTTTGAAGTGAGAAATTACAAGTCCTGTAGTTGATTTTTAGCCCTCCATAGTGACAGAGTAAACCCTTATATGGAATATTTATTCTGGGTATCCTGGGGTTAATTTGTACAAACCCCTATACATATGTCTAATATTTTTTTAATTTACAACCATCCCTGAAAATTTCATTGAAATTGATTAAGGGAGCTAGAAGCAGTGGCAGCTTTATTCAGTGTTATTAATTATATGCAGTTTGTAGGTTTTTTGAGTTGAGGCTACCCTTCCTTTCGGCCGATTTCGTCGAAAATTAATATATGTCTTCCAAATAGAAATTTTGGATATAGGTATACAATTTCGTATTCGATTTATTTATTGTATTGAGCCTTCACACAAACACATAGACATAGATAGGATAACATAAAATTCCGTTGAAAACTCAATTTAGAAAACAAATTACATAATGTCCCTAATACTTCGTACATCTGGTGAAGTAAAAGACGAAAAAAGCGTTTTATTTTCTTTATTTTTCCGAAGACGACACCCTGAGAAAATTTTCAAGAAAAGGATTCTTGAGACTTGAGGTGACAAGATTTAGAGTCCAAGAAGGATATAATTGGAACCTTTTAATAATTTTGTTCCCAGAAAAAAAAAAAAAAAAAATGTAAAAGCGACGATCTGTTACCGCGGTGAGAAGTGTTGCGGCATTTTTAAATTGCACCCCCCCCCCCCCCCCAGAGGAATTTGAATATGGCCAGCGTCGAGGAATGCAGGAGAAAGAGTTATCTTAATACAGAAGGTAGACCCCAGAACAATGACAGAGGCCCGGGGTCCAAGAACCAGTTTATCTGAACCCTCAGCAACATCACCATCTGCTAATACACCCCTTTACCTTATAGCCCTCGGTGAATCAAATGCCCTATGTACTTCCCCAAGGTAAACCAAGTACAGTTGAAGTTGTATAATCGATTGGAAAGTCGATGTTGAGTTTTTCATATTGAATTTCATGTTTTCATCATTTCATCATCAATAAGTGTCATTCTTATTAGAATTATCAGGAGTTATTCCACTAAAACTGCTCTTCCCTTTGACCGATTTGGCTGAAAAAAGTACACAGACACACAGCATTACGAATATAAAGGAAGGGTCAAAAATTCGATGCAGAGTTTTCAACGGAATTTCATGTTTTCCCGATCTCTAGTTTACAAATATGAAAAATAAAATGTCTGAGTGTCTGTGAATACGATAACTCCCGATAGAATGAATGTATTCACACGAAATTTTATATGTGATTGCACAACCCTTTAACGACGACACCTATTGTTTTTCAGCCAAATCGACCAAAGGGAAGGGGGGGTTTACAGGGGAGGCTTAACATAAGAACTCTAATAACTGCCGATAGAATGAATGCATCGACACAAAATTTTATATGTGTGAGCAAAACCCTATTAGGACAACAATTATCCATTTTTAGCCAAATCGGTCAAAGGGGAGGGGGGGATTTCAGGGGAGGCTTAACTCAAAAATTCTAATAACTGCCTTTGTAATACGATTGGTATAAGAAAGATCTGTAATGATTCCTTAACAATTTTCTGGAGGAGAGGGGGTCTTTTCAGAATAAAATTCTCAGGGCCCCTAAAATTATAAATTTGCCACTCAGTACCATTATGTTTATTCTTCTCGGAAAACTGAATTACAAACTTATGATTCATATATTATTTCGAGAACAATTCGTCCCTAATTCACAGTATGGAATATCGTAAGGCTATCAATTTCCATTGAACAAGTCAACAATACCAACCCTGTTAACCCTGGTTCCTTTGAACTCCCTTTAGAATGAATGTATTCACACGAAATTTTATATTTGAATCCAGAGCCCTCTAACGACGACACCTGTTTTCAGCCAAATCGTCCAAGGGGAGATGCTTAACATAAAAATTCTGACAACAGCCGTTGTAATGAATATATTACACAATGTAGATGATGATTAGCGACTGTAGATTCTAATTGTAGGAATATTGAGGGTCAGTCAAAGATGGAAGAAAACAGGCAACACTATTCAAACGCCAACGTTTCGATATATTTTATATCATCATCGGGGCCTAGAAACATGGGGGGGAATCAAGATTAGTGTGTTGATAAACATTACTGAACGTTAAAATAGACATTATAACAAGTAAAAAAATTGAACCTGACTTACTATGAATACATTACTAAACATTAAAATTAAATATAGATATATTGTTAACCATAAACATGAACGTACACTAATACAAATTAAAATAAAAAATAATCATGGAAATAGATAAATAGGTGGAACTTTATAAAGAGTAAACATTAAACTGACTTACTATGAATAAGCAGGGTTGGGGAGAAGACATGTACACTGGATGGAGTCTCACATTGCAATGAAATAGTACATTAATACAGGGGTGCTGAAGGAACCAGGTACAAGGAGCTAGGAAAACCCCGTCATAAATGTCACATTCTAGCCAGAAATGTTGAAAATAATATAAATATAATGATAGAAATTGGAGAAATATGGTGTCTGCTTTGGCATTATTACACAATTACACAAATGAAGATTCAGCTGGGGCCATGGTGGCCGTGCGGGCTAGAGCGTAGGGCTTTGGTCGCATGGTCTTACCATGGTTTGCGGGTTCGAATCCCGTCCGGGAGTGAGTTTTATTTCGAGGATAGAACTCCCTCCCGGGGCCATGGATGTCCTAAATATAACTAGATAACACAATGACATGGCTAATATGCACCGTACATAAAGCCAAAAAAAAAAAATAATAAAAAAAAATAAATAAATAAAAAAAAATAAATAAAAAAAATAATAATAATAATAATAATAATAAGATTCAGCTGTTCCAATGTAAATAAATACTAGTTGATGAAGGTTATTCGATTGGTTTTTGAGCGACAGCAAAAACTTAATTGATTAATTCGTTTTGGGGAAATACAATGCTTTGCTTTGGGTTAAATCGCATCGACTGACATGTTTATAAACGGGCTTTCTACAGGTAGGTCACTCTGACCCTTGGGTAATCCAACAACCAAAAAAATCTAAGTTCTTGTGAGATTTCGACTCATTTCTTTGTGTATAATTTATTAATTATAAAAAAATATATATATTTTTATGTTGAAAAAATTATTTTAGACAATAATTTCAAAAAAAATGTCGCTGAACACAAAATTTAAAATTGCGAACACCGACTGAGACAATAGACAGAGTTAATTACACATTTTTACTGAAATTATGTATGTAGTATTAATTACTGAAACTTTCCCTTCACATTTTTCAGCTCATTTTTATAATAACATAAAATTAACTAAATTGAACATGATAGCCAGGTCATTCTATAGATAATTGTTTTTATATGACAAAACTATAATAAAAACTATCATGTTTCTTGGGGGAGGGCTTTTGAAAGTTTTCCCGTTGACAAAATTTTATAGCTAAACTATTATACTATTAAAAAATTATCATCATTCAAAAAAAGAAAAAAGTCATCAGAATCACTGTCTATGTACTTCCCCAACACGAATTAATAAATTAATTTAGGTGTATCTATTATTTAAAACTATCCCTTCTTCTTCATCCAAAAGAACCGATGGAAGGGACAAAATTGTATTCTTTCAGATAAACCTATCTCTTTTGCTTCACCAAAAGAACCGATGGAAGGGAGAAAATTGTATTCTTTCAGATAAATCTATCCCTTTTGCTTCATTAAAAGAACCGATGGAAGGGAGAAAATTGTATTCTTTCAGATAAATCTATCCATTTTGCTTCATCAAAAGAACCGATGGAAGGGACAAAATTGTATTCTTTCAGATAAATCTAACCCTTTTGCTTCATCAAAAGAACCGATGGAAAGGTCAAAATTGTATTCTTTCAGATAAATCTATCCTTTTTGCTTCACCAAAAGAACCGATGGAAAGGTCAAAATTGTATTCTTTCAGATAAATCGATCCCTTTTGCTTCACTAAAAGAACCGATGGAAGGGACAAAATTGTATTCTTTCAGATAAATCTATCCCTTTTGCTTCACTAAAAGAACCGATGGAAGGGACAAAATTGTATTCTTTCAGATAAATCTATCCCTTTTGCTTCACCAAAAGAACCGATGGAAGGGACAAAATTGTATTCTTTCAGATAAATCTATCCCTTTTGCTTCACCAAAAGAACTGATGGAAGGGTCAAAATTGTATTCTTTCAGATAAATCTATACCCCTTAGTTAGAACCTATAGGACCGGAAGCCTTCTGCGGGATCTCTAAGAGCACCGCAAGGGCGGTAATAAAAGGTTGGCTGACCAGGAATCACATCCAGTTCTGGAGAGTGGTCCCAAAGCAAAGACACTCAAAACTCTTTGTAGCGGAACTCTCAGAGAAAAGGAGCCGAGAGCTCCTGAATATGAGCAGAATGGATCTAAGAACTATGACAGGGCTGATCACAGGACACTGTCTTATGAACAAACACCTACACAATATGGGCATCGCTAGAAGCCCTCTTTGCAGGAATTGTGGCGAGGAAAATGAGACTCTGGTTCATATTCTAAGCCAGTGAGGGGCACTAGAAAGCAGAAGATTTTACTGCTTCGGGAAAGTACATCCATCTCTAAGCTACTACCTCCCCCTGTCAATTTGGCTGAAAATCACTTTCTGCCTCCGAAAGCGTTTCGTTGTTGAAACTGTTACTTAGTGTTATTAGACACAAGCATTTATACAGACAAATAAATACCTAATATACTCTTTTTATCTGGAAGGTAAAATAAACTTACGTCCTTCGGATGGTACGTTAAGCGAAGGTACCCAAGCCTGTACAATGTCAGGCACTCGTTAAAGATCTCTGCCCTAGGTGAATTATATCTATAGGCAAATCTACGAAAATCTTGAATCAATATTTTTATTTAATTTTTAGATAATAGGAATTTATTTTAAAATAAGAAGACTTGAGATAGGTCCTAAGGTCCAAATCCTTCCACCCCTTTCTTGACTAACTGGTACAAAAACCAGAAATTTTATCTAAATGTAAAGAAAAAAAAACCGAGTGTTTTTTTTCAACTCGATTGATGTGAGAAAAGTTAACATCTGGTAGATAATAAAATCCCAAATGATTATTTACTAAAAGTTAGTCCATTACAGTTTATCGAGAAAAAAAAACAAAAAAAAAACCATTTTAAACAAATCTTACAAAGGTATGTGTGTTGTTTATTAGTAAATGCATTTCCAATGGTTTTTTCTTGAACAATCATCGTTTTTCAGTGATAACTTCAAGATTGTATAAATAAAAAATATAATTTAAAAGATATACACCTAAAACGTTTGAAATTTCTGAGATTCATTTAGGTACTTTTCCAAAAATATCCGCAACTTATTTTTTTTTTAATACGAGAGATGAAGGTGAAGAAGAGATTCATCCGGAAGAATAAAATAGTTACTTTCCTGTCAGTCTACTAGAACTTTAGTCGTATTAATTCGATCTCTTATTTAATGTTACACTGTGATTGCAAATTTTATAAAGAACATTTTTGTTGAGGACACATTTTTCGATAGGATTAACAGTTTTCGCGTAAATCAAGTAAATGTATACAAATATAAGATTCGTGATGTCATTTTAGGAAGGAATCTATCTCGATAACTGGGCCTTCGAAAAGTCGTATTTCATATAAATTGTCTTTCAGTTTTCTTTACAACATGTATTTGAAGAGATTTTTTTGTTGTCGTAATACATACAAGCGGTATATTGTAAAATGTATTAAAGCGCCGAAGCGATGGAAGCGAATAAAAATTTAGGTAGACAAAATTTATGACTCCCATAGTAGAGTCGGGTTCAAGTTCAATATATTACCAGAGCGCTCTTTCGTTGCACCAAAGCAATATGTATAATATATGGTAATATATTAGTCGTAGTTAAAGCCCGGGCATGAGACACAATAACGAACATAGAGAAAATGGTCAAAACGAATTCAGGGGAACCTAAAATTGTGTTGAAAACTCGATCTATACGATACATTCTTATACTAAACGATTTGATCTATTTTCTTGTTGTTTTACCTTGATCCAATGATGATACCATACTGTCCGAAGACTATACATTTAGTATAAGAATGTATTGTATAGATCGAGTTTTCAACAGAATTGTAGAATCGTTTCTAGATCCCCTGAACACGTTTTGTCCATTTTCTCGATGTTAGTTATTTTGACTCATGCCCGGGCTTTAACTACAACTAATACACTACATATATAATAATGATTAATAAAGTCGACAGTATCTTTTCAATGTGTAAGGAATTCGAGGTTCTGTCGTGTAAATGAAAACTCAATATTTGGCCAACGTTTCGGAAACTATTTATTTCCTTCTTCAGGGCCTACAGAATACAACAAACGAATTAGTCATTATCGCCTGTCTGTGCATCTATGAACACGATATCTCCCGATAAAATGAAGGTATCGGCGCGAATTCAAATATGAGGATTTATAAATCCCTATGTAAAAGTCAAATATTGATAATTACCAAGGAAATTTGAAAATAGATTAATTCGTACTGGGGGAAAAAATTGTCGGAAATTCGAAACGATAAATGAAATTTCTGTGAAAAGTCAATAATGTATTTCTGACCGATTATATACATTTCCATAACGGAAAATAGTTATTATGATTCGTGCCAGGGCTTTAACTACAAGGTCATATCGCCTACTACCAGAGCGCTCTTTCGTCCCTCTGGTGGACATGAGCCAGACTCTACTAATTTTTATTCACCAAGGGTAGGGGTCTTCAACGAGTAACTGACATCGTACTGGCTCGGGACCATCGCTTAACGTCCCATCCGAAGAACGACGTGCTTAAGTTTATTTTACCTCCCAGATAAAATAAACTAAGGACCTCTTGGCCGGGTTTCGAACCCACGATCTTGAGCACTAGAAGGCAAGTACGCATACCATTGAGCTACCGGCGCCCTCTTTTGAAAGAAGATATAAATCAGTATTGAAAAGAGAGCTATATAGGCTCAGGATTGTGGGTTCGAAACCCGGCCTATGGGACCTTAAGCTTAAGACACTCGACCGTACGTACATATGTACAATGATACAAAACCTCGAATTCTTTATACATCACATATATTATATTACCTAAATCCGCCCAGTGCAGTATCATAATTTAGTGCAACTAAGCATTTTTTAAGAGATATTGTAAAAAACTTAATAAAAAATATAAAGAAAAAAAAATTAAAAAAAAAAATATTGCCTATTTCTAAACGACTGCACTTTTTTGTTAAGTCGTGGCTGAAGATGGTAGCAATACCGAAAGTACTCCCATATATTTTGTGAAATACACAAAATTTTTAAAAACACACGTTTTACTTTATATTTTTAACTAGCTGACCCGACAGACGTCGTTCTGTCAGAAGCTATTGGACTGGATTTTTTTTTTTTTTTTTTCTTAGATAGTATGCGCCTTGCAACTTCGTGCAACCAGCTATTAAGTTCTTAGAACTGCTGGGCAACACAGATAGTACGTAGTTAGGAACGCTGGGCACCACAGCTAGTACGTAGTTACTACTACTACTTGTGAAATTTCATGAGAATCCGATTATCTTTAAAGAGTCAGTATTATTTTTATGCTTAGCGCCCCCCTCCCGTTCAAATTGAGATGTCACATAGTGTATTTTTCTATTTCGCCTTTAAAAATACTACATGTGAAATTCCATGACAATCCGATCATCCGTTAATGACCTTTATATTTAGGCCTTTCCCCACAACCCCCCCTCCCTTTCAAAATTTTGAGATGTCACATAGCGCATTCTTCAATTTGCCCTCTAGGAATACTACATATGAAATTCCATGACAATCCGACTTAGCACTATCTTTATATTTAGGCCTACCCCCACAACCCCTCCTCCCGTTCAAAATTTTGAAATGTCACATTGCGTACTTTTCAATTTGGCCTTTAAGAAAACTACATATGAAATTACATGACAATCCGATCATCCGTTAATGACTTAGCACTATCTTTATATTTAGGCATTTCCCCACAACCCCCCCTACCGTTCAAAATTTATGGACGCCACATAGCCTATTTTTTAACTTGGCTTTTAAAAATACTACATGTGAAATTTCATGATAATCCGTCCATCCGTTAATGCGCTAGAGCAACTTTTGTGTTTCGCCCCCCCCCCCCCCCCCCTTCAGTTGACCGCTAGGAACTCTCTTCATAAGAACCTTCCTCGGACTTCAACGAATATTTAAAAAAAAAATTAGCCGAATTGGTCCAGCCGTTCTCGAGTTTTGCGCTTAGCAAAATTAGCCAGTCATTTTTATTATATAGATAATTTAGTGCGTTGAAAAAACACCTGAAAAAAAAATGTGTTGACCTGAACACCTCACTAACTAATGATATATCACTGAGATGACACTGTAGTGTTCAAATAGTGTTCTGGTTATAAAATAGTGGGAATATAGATTTTTTTTATTTGACATATCTCATCCCAAAATTGACAATAATTTATTATAAGATATTGAGTTACTTTCCGATGAGGTCACGAGGCCAGCGCCTCTTCAGAATGAAAAAATGGCCATGTTCTGGTGTGGATATTATAGAAGGTTGTGGTCGTGTAGTGAGTTGTGGGACCGAAGAAGGGAGCCAGTGCATCCCCACCATCCGACCAATATACATACAATGCAACTGCAATGGTCCCCACGTTGCACTTTTTAAATGCATCTTTCCCCTTCCATCCCGTCTCTTCAAACCTACACTCCTAACTAATACATTTGATTATTGTTTTATAGTTCGAAATGAAGCAAACACTTTTAAATAGGTTTCAGACATAAAATGACAGGTACAAGCGTTTAGAGCGATTTTTTAAAAGATCATTGACAATTTACTTCCCCAGAAAGAATTAATTACTTCACTCTCCCTGTAAAATTAATAATTAAAAAAAAATTAATAATTAAATTAATAATAAAAATTAATAATATTAGTAAAAATAATAATTATTTATAATTCAAATTTTCTTCAAATCTAAAATTTGGGTGGATACAGTCGTTACATCTGCAGTTATATAGTTTTTGTATTGTATCGGTAATACATTGTATATGTGTATCCAGAACCCCATAAGAACGACACCTATTAATTTTCAGCGGATTTGGCCGATAGGAAGAAGGGGAACTCAAGTAAACAAAAAACAATAACTTCCGATATGATGAAAATATTGGCATGAAATTTTATATATAAATTCAAAAACTCAATAAAGACAAGACATATTAATTTTCAGTGAAATTGGCCGAAGAGAAACGGGGAAATAAGACATGCTCATGAACTTATCGACATAAAATTTAGTATGAGAGAATTGAGATTTTTTACTACTCAATAAAACACTTAAAACGAATCAAAAATTCCACTATATTTATATAAAAGACACAATATATTTCGCTGGTTAGAGCATTGTCAAGTGTACAGGATACAGACTTATGACTGGTGGTAATATGTTGAAAACAGTCAAGATAGAGGGTGGGAGAGGAGGGGGGGGTGGAGGGGAAGAGTGAGGGAGGGGGACAGAACAGGAGAGGGGAGGGGAAGAGTGAGGGAGGGGGCAGAACAGGAGGGGGGGAGGATTTTGAACCTACGATCTTGAGCACAGTAGACAAGCACGCTTACCACTGAGAGAAAAAAAAAAATCATATTCATTAATTGTTAATTATTGCCTGATGATGATGGCAACCTCGAAAGCCGGCTAGCAAGAATATATAAAATCTGTGAAAGGTCAAAAGGTCAGACTATAGTTTAATTTACAACCAATAATCACTTCTCACTACATCAGTCATTTTTATATTATTAGATTAATATCTAATGGGGAATATTTTCCGATGTAATTAATGCATAATGCACATTCCCAATGATTCACCGACAACTCTTTGATTTTCTTCCCTTCTAATTTCCATTACACTTTGTAAATTATGACTGTTGTATATCGTATAGTGTATATGTGCTAACGGACCCCATACAGTCTTATCCACTGTGAGTCCATCCTTCATAAGGCCGTTCCTAAGGCGACTCCCGTGTTAGAATATTTTAAAGACCCCCCCCCCCCCCCCTCCACCCCTCTTCGAGCACTAACCAACAGCCAATCTGTCATTTGAAAAAAAACACTTTAAAACAGTCACCCACAGTCCACAAATACTGATAACCCACCCATAAGAACACTATTAATCATGTATTATATATTATTTTAATTTATTCACGCAAAATAAATAAATAAAGCAAGCCTTTAACATATTGTGGTTAAAACGTTATCTTGAATAAATATACAAAAAGCATTAGTATTTTTCGATTTTTTTTTTTTTTTTTTTTTTTTTTTTTTTTGGCGAACTGATAAAGAAATCAAATTAATCAAATTTTATTTTTAAAATATGAGGAGGCGTGAGACATTTTGGGCAGAAAAGGACAATAAGTAGAAATGAGTCTCTTATTCGAAAAATAAAGGAAAAAGTGTCTTTGAACCACCAGGAATGTACTTCGCCAGTGCTTTATGCACTGACTCAAAAACAATTGTCCGATTAGATTAATAACACTGTTCAACAAAAAAAAATTAAATTCATTTTTCTTGGGGTATCATTTTTAATTCTTATGGGAAATTGCCTCCTGGATTCAAATCTGTAATTAGTTTTTCTGTGTCAGGCATAGTTTTGAAGTTATACGCAATTTTAGTTTTTTCAAAATTGTTACACTTCTTATTTCCATGTTGTGTATTTATGAAGGCAAAACATGCAACTATCAATATTTTATTCACTTATAAAATTACAGTAGAACCTCTTTAAGTCGAACCTCGATAAGTCGAAAACTTCCAAAACTCGAAAAAAAGTTTTGTTCTTTTTCCTTCAAGCCCCAAAACCTCCATTACTCGAAATCTCAACCCTCTATTAGTCGAAATAATCAGTGAGTCCCTACAAGCCATTTTGGTACATATTTTCCCTCTATAACTCGAAAAATAAATTGGACCTCTTGTATCTCGAACATAACAATGTTTTATTTTACAACCTTTACAACTCGATTATTTGAAACTTATTACCTCTATAGCTCGAAGAAAAATAAGTTACCGACTTTAAGAATTTGCCAACAATGACCATTGTTTCTTAGAAAACAATTTAGGAGTATACAATAAATAGGATTACCAATTACCTAAAGCAAAAAAAAATTACTGACTTTTTTTAATACCTACATATACTAGGTACGTATTTTTTATTTTAAGGATGTTTTGAAATAATGTTGATTTATAATATATATAAATATGTTTGTTACCTCTGTAACTTGAATTTTTATTTATTTCACCTCTCTAACTCAAAATTAGTTAGAATGAATTTTAACCTCTACAAGTCGAATCAAAATCCGTTTAAGTCGAAATCCTCCATAAGTCGAAAACTCTATAACTAGAATTTTTTGGCGTCTCCCTTGATGTTCGACTTATAGAGGTTCTACTGTATTAAGAAACATTTTGGACAGCATAAAACAAAAACATGAAGGAGCCCATAAATTATCATCATATATTGTATAAACAATTATAATCAGTAGCTGAATTACTCAAGGACTTCTGAATTTACATACTTAATTTTGTATTGATTCATTAATTACATCGATAGTTAAGAGTGATTTTGTATTGATTCATTATTTACATCGATAGTTAAGAGTGATTTTGTATTGAGCACCCCGTCCTCTTTGGCTATAACTGACTGGAAATCAATAGGTGTCGTCCTTAAGTGGTTCTGGACAAGACAGACAGGATCTTTTTTCAGGTCTGAAAACCTTCTGGCCAATTACATAATTCTCCCTATACCTCGTATATTATACTCTAATCTAAATCTGCTTGAATCTGCGACTAAGCTCACTTGAACCCGTGACTAAACTTACTTGAACCCGTGGCTAAACTCACTAGAACCCGTGGCTAAACTTACTTGAACCCGTGGTTAAACTTACTTGAATCTGTGACTAAACTTACTTGACTCTGTGACTAAACTTACTTGAATCTGAGACTAAACTTTAACTGAAATTCCGGTGAAAACTTAACATCGACCTTCTGACCAATTACATAACTTACTCTATCCCTCGTACACTTGAATTTGCGACTAAGCTTACTTGAACCCTTGACTAAACTTACTTGAAACTTGCGTCTGAACATTACTCAGGGAACATTACTCTAAACTTAATCTACGTGAATCTATCTGCTATCTACTGTGATGTACACTACGGAACATTTTTTTAATGAATATTTTAATGAAAAGAGGTAATTTTTTTTTATTATAATCTAATATCATATATATATTAGATATATATCAAGGTGTTTAAGAAAACAAAACAAGAAAACATATAAAAAACAGCTGTGAAATAGTGTTAAATGTAATGGAGTCGTGAGCTAGCTCTAAAACGGTGCATGTGGTTTTGATATGTTTTAAATAAAAATGAAGTTGAACAATTAGATGAAAGTTGACTGGGGTGGAATTAAAGTGTGAAGAGTTGACGGGGTCTGGTTTTTGTGGTAGAGGCGTCGAGAAGGTACAATTAATAATATATATTTTTCAATATGCCCAAACAAAAAAAAAAAAAGAAATAGTTTTTTAAGTATTAATTTAATGTTTTTGTGCCATTGTAAATTTTTGTTTTGTTTGTTCAAATAAGTTTTTTTTAAATTTAAATATGTAAATATAGATAATAACCCAATTATTTGTCCTCTTCAAATTCTATCCTATTCATCTTCCCTGTAGTCCCAGTAGTATCATTTAAAAAACCTTTGGATTAGAAATTAATATTATTTAAAATTATTAAAAATTGGTATCTCTTTGTGAATCCAAGTGTAAAGTTTGTTTAATTGAATTTTTTTCGTTGTATACGTGTACTTTCTTAAAAATTGCACGTCTTAAATTATTGATTATATTTTTTTAGGGCAATTTTCGGCAAACTACTGTAGAAATCAAAATTTAAATAAACAAAAGAGATCAAATTTCTACAGGAAATGTGGTAGCAATCAAGCTTTTATCACATTTTTGGCATCCCTTGTGGGGACGATTTTCGCCACAAAGCCCCATCATATTTTGGCAAAACCTTGATGGGAGAATTTTTTTATATTAATTAAAGTAGGGAAATAGGTTGAAAAAGATGAAAAGGATAGAATAGAGACAAATAAGGGTTACATTTAATTTTGAGAAATAATTTTTTTTTTGCCAACTTCAAAAGAAGGTTACTATTTTATATAACATTGTTTTTGTTTAGTAATTATATATTTAGTAAAGTAAGAAAATGCCAATTACCAGAGGACAAGCGAGATTAGAGGAGGAAAGTAGAGAGGAAGGGTCAAGTTCGGAGGAAAGATCCGATATGGAGTTATCGGAAGATAGAGAAAGGGAGACTCCAGCCGCAATGGAGTCCATGCAGGGTACAGGTGAGGAGTCGCAAGGGGAGGGGGTAAATAAAGATAAAGAAAAAGAGGGCATTGCTGCTCCTGATATGGAATGGCTCCGTGTTGTGTTGACAAAGTTAACTGGGGATATTGGAAACATGAATCAAAAAATAGAAGAACAGGGTAGAAATTTAAGGGGGGATATGAATCAAAAAATGGAAGAGCAAAGTAATAAATTAGGAAATTTAGAGACAAATTTAAAAAGGGAAATGGGGGACAAATTAGGAAAATTAGAGACAAATTTAAGAGGCGATATAAAAAATTTAGAAGTTAAATTAAATAAAAATATGGACAATTTGAAGGACCAGATAGAGAATTTGCAGAAAGATAAACAATGTTTAGGAAATCGAATAGATAAAGCAGGAGAAAACTTAGAAAAGCACTTAAATCAAAAAATTAACAAGTTGGATGAAGGGAATTCTGAAGTAGAAAAAGAGGTTCTTATTATTGACAGTCAGTCACAAGTTGATGAAGTAGAAGGAACAGAGAATAACAGTGGGGAGGAACAGACCCAAATTTTAGAGAAAGAGGTGGAGGAAGAGAGTCAAAATGTAGAAAAATTAGTATTAAGTGAAATTCAAGAAAATAGGATGAATGTTGATGTGGATGGACAGAGTGAAAGGAACATTTGGATGTTATTAGACAAAACAAACGAACAGACTGAGGACAACAAACAAAAGACCAATTTTAATTTTAAAGAAAATATAGTTAAAACTTACAGACAAACTGGAAACAGAAAGGAGGTTAATAAAAGACATAAGAACAATTTTAAAAAAAGAGTAAGAGAATTTAAACAGGTATCAAGGACAAAATTAACACTGAGCAAATATTTAGAAAAGGGGGAGGGGATTTTTAAAGACATAATTCGCCGGGGCATCCGGAAAAAGATAAAATTAAATTTGGGCTTTGCAATATAATTGCATTAGCCACTTTTTATAGTGAACCTATTTTTTTTTGCAACTCGGATGAGTTTGAGGAAGTGACTGACAGACTAACATGACAGAATTAGGATCAATTTAAAATATGACGAAGTGACATTGGACTAATATAATAGTATGGATGATAAATTTATTTTTTGGATGAGAGAATTTTGGTATATGAAGAGTATGGATGAATTTTGGTATAGTTTTGCGTTTAAATTAATTAGGATTTAAATTAATTAGGATTTATATTTTTTTTTAGGATTAGATTAGATATTAGGATCAGTATAAAAATTAATCTAAGATTATATTTAGGGATTAGTCATCCAAATTTAACATATACAAATTATTTATTTGAGACTTACATGTTAATAACGATTTTATTGAAAATTAAAACATATATATATACAGCTGATTTTGAACGAACATAATATGGAAGAAGATCGATTTTTTTTTATTATATTTTTTATTACAAATGTTAGAAAGATAAAATCAGCAGGCTGAGAGATGCCTAGATCTCTTTGGAGACATGACGAACTTCCTGAGGCCGAGTCAAGGGGACAGATTTTCTGTTTCGGAACTGTTCAGCTAGGATACCGGACGTGACTAAATCATAATGATATTATAAATTAGAAAGACGAACGAAACTGTATAGAAGCCTTGGAAGAATAATATATTATATAAATTGTATGTATGCATAGGTTATTAAGTTTTTGTTATTATAAATTCTATTATTTAGACAATTTCATTTATTATTCTGAGTAACATGTTTTTCTACGTAAATTTGTTTAATAGAGAGAGTAGATGAGAAGAGTTGTAGGAGCACATTATATAACTTTAGGAATAGGAACAAACAAAGGGTAATATTAATTAGAGAAGTTTTGAATTAATTGCTGATGACATTCTTTTAGACGTCGGGATTATATAGATTTGTTTTGGGAGAAATTATTTTTTTTAATCCTAGTAAGAGCTAGTGATTAATTGGAGATTTATATTTTTTTTTGATCTGCGAGAGATGATTTTTTTTGTGTCGACTAGAAAGAACTAGCGATATATATAGGAGATTTATGATGTAGTGTTGGTTGCCTACCTGAGATAGGAGGAACCGTATTTTTGCTACGTCAACGATGAAGTTATTATTATTAGGGAGTTATTAGTAGAGAAGGAAGTTGAAGTAAAAATATATGTGAGATACAATTTTTTTTAGTTAGGAAGTAAGAAGGACGTCTCAAAGAATTTAATACCTCAAAAGACAAGTACTATATATATTAAATAAATTAAATTTGTATTCCTTATTACCCGGCGTGAGGCCTAATTTTGATTGTTAAGTAATATTTTGGAAGTGTGATGAAGTAAAACCGAAGGATTTATTTAATTTTTATTTCAAGTAAATTTTTTTTTTATATAAAATCTTTTTATATAATTATTTTGAATACATACAATTGTATATTGATGGTAAAGGCGGAAAGTAAAATTAATTGGCAAATTCTTAAATCTATATGCAACTTGATTATTTCCAAACTTGATTTCATGACTATGACTGATCCTGTAAATATGTAAACATTTAGTATTATATTTTTTTATGTTCAATTAGTTCAAATTTTTATAAATTTAAGTTAACATTTTCTTTAGGTTAAGGATTAATTGTAAATTTTTAGATTAATATTTGTTTTTGTTTATTAGAAATTAGGTACGTATATATATAAGTTTAATAATTGTAAATAGTTATAAAAAAAATAAAAATGGGCATATATGTATAAAAAGAGCGTCGAATTGGGCATATAAAAAATAAAAATAAATCAGTGAGTGTAAGTGAGAGAGAGACTTCGATACATCGTTGAGCAATGAGTTGAAGACATCAAGGAGCCAGCCAACATGTGCGTTTGAGGAGGAAGCTAATCTACCTGTGTATTGGAGGAAGACGTTAATCCATCTGTGTATTGAAGGAGGAAGCTTATCATGTGGATTCGAGGAAGAAGCTAATCAACCTGTGTATAGGAAGAAATTAAATCTGAAAGAACTTATAAAAAAAAAAAATTTTGTGAACAAACATTTTTTTTTAAAAAGAAGGAAAAGGCAAATGTGATGTACACTACGGAACATTTTTTTAATGAATATTTTAATGAAAAGAGGTAATTTTTTTTTATTATAATCTAATATCATATATATATTAGATATATATCAAGGTGTTTAAGAAAACAAAACAAGAAAACATATAAAAAACAGCTGTGAAATAGTGTTAAATGTAATGGAGTCGTGAGCTAGCTCTAAAACGGTGCATGTGGTTTTGATATGTTTTAAATAAAAATGAAGTTGAACAATTAGATGAAAGTTGACTGGGGTGGAATTAAAGTGTGAAGAGTTGACGGGGTCTGGTTTTTGTGGTAGAGGCGTCGAGAAGGTACAATTAATAATATATATTTTTCAATATGCCCAAACAAAAAAAAAAAAAGAAATAGTTTTTTAAGTATTAATTTAATGTTTTTGTGCCATTGTAAATTTTTGTTTTGTTTGTTCAAATAAGTTTTTTTTAAATTTAAATATGTAAATATAGATAATAACCCAATTATTTGTCCTCTTCAAATTCTATCCTATTCATCTTCCCTGTAGTCCCAGTAGTATCATTTAAAAAACCTTTGGATTAGAAATTAATATTATTTAAAATTATTAAAAATTGGTATCTCTTTGTGAATCCAAGTGTAAAGTTTGTTTAATTGAATTTTTTTCGTTGTATACGTGTACTTTCTTAAAAATTGCACGTCTTAAATTATTGATTATATTTTTTTAGGGCAATTTTCGGCAAACTACTGTAGAAATCAAAATTTAAATAAACAAAAGAGATCAAATTTCTACAGGAAATGTGGTAGCAATCAAGCTTTTATCACACTACTACTAAACTTACTTGAGCCTACGACTAAACTTACTTGAACCAGTGACTAAACTTACTGGAATCCTCGGACTAACAGAAAGCAGATTTATGCAGGCGAGACTTAACCAACAGGACACAAAACATCATGTCTAGATTGTCCAGTGTGACCAGAAGAAACTGGTTTCAGACACTCTACACTCCGTAGAGGTGTGAATGAAAATTGATATAATCTTTTTTGTGTGTATACAGTAAGGCGCCTTTTGTCGCCCGTCTTTCTGCTATATTTCGTAGTATCAGATTTCGTTTGCAGTCGATGAATATCGCATTCATTTCTACTACCATGGTTTCCTGACAGCCTTTTGCATTAAAAAGAAAAAAAAAGACAATAAATCACCTGTAATGTACTACCAGCGCGAATTAATCAACTAAGTTTTCGCGCTCTCTCTAAAATCACTGAACCCATTTGGTTGACAAACAGTATATGTCTTACTTACTCCGAAAATTGGAGGGAAAAAATTGTCGGAAATTCAAAACGATTTTCTTAAATTTCTGTGAAAAGTCAATAATGTATTTCTGACCGATTACATAAATTTCCATATGGCAAAATAGTTATTATGACTCATGCCCGGGCTTTAACTATGAGTTCATATCGCCTACTACCAGAGCTCCTTCGTCACTCTGGTGGACATGAGCCTGACTAATTTTAATTCTCCTAGGGTAGGGGTCATCAACGAGTAACTGACATCTTACAAGCTCGGGATCGTCGCTTAACGTCCCATCCGAAGGACGACGTGCTTAAGTTTATTTTACCTTCCAAATAAAATAAACTAAGGACCTCTTGGACGGGTTTCGAACCCACGATCTTGAGCATTAGTAGGCAAGCACGCATAGCACTGAGCTACCGGAGCCCTCTTTTGAAAGAAGATATAAATCCGTATCGAACAGAGGGCTAGTGCATTTGCCTTCTGAGCTCAGGATCGTGAGTTCGAAACCCGGTCTGGGGGACCTTAAGCTTAAGACACTCTACCATGTGTACATATTTTTAGATGTTTCCTTGATTTACCCGAAAACAATTAGTCTAAAATAAACCCTTACAAGAAATGGTCCTTATACAATTTCCAATCGCTACACGTCCTCCGATTTGGGATAAAGTCAATACAAGAAAAGGTATAGCTGCTCGCATAATCATAATATGATATATTATATATAAAGCTGAAAATGTCTGTGCGTTGTACCGCTATAACTCACAAACAGCTTGATGGATTTGATTTATTTTTTTTTTAATTTGTTCGTCATCGTCTGTGGAAGGTTATAGGCGTATTAGTACCTCAATATCTGGTCCATCCCAGCATCCACCCACGCAATCTTTGTAACTCAAAAACCACTGCAATGATTAAAGAGGAATCTTTTTGAATAGATAAGTTTTATCTACCGGAAGGTTAAGGTCTATTTTTTAATCAACCCCTGGTCCATCCCAGCATCCACTCACGCAATCTTTGTAACTCGAAAACCATTGCAACGATTAATGAGAAATCTTTTTGAATAAATTAGTTTTAGCTCCAAATCTAGCGTTACTACAGTTGAAGGACTATACGCCTTATTCCGTATGAATAATTGAAAATTATAACATCATGAATGTACTGTCGAGGAACTGAATAGCCTTATAGGAGATATTGGGAGAAAAGTCAAAGTTCCCCGGGCAACGCCGGGTATTACTGCTAGTGTAAACTAAACGTATAATAATAATAATGATATGTAAACTAAATGTATATAAAGAATACAAAGTTAGAGTGCTCTTTCGTCACTCTGGTGGACATGAGACCGACTCTACTATGGGAGTCCTAAATTTTGACTACCCTACATTTTTATTCATCTAGGGTAGGGGTCTTCAACGAGTAACTGACATTAAACTGGCTCGGGACCATCGCTTAACGTCCCATCCGAAGGGTGTCGTGCTTAATTTTATTTTACCTCCCAAATAAACTAAACTAAGGGTCTCAAATATGAGAAAATAGATACAGTCATGAAATTACATACAATTGAAACATTTTTTTTTCATATAATTTCATCTTTTAAACTATCATCTGGTTTTGAAAAGAAATTATTGAGAACAAAAGATTCAAGATTTTTTGATAAATGACAGGTCAAAAGACTGAAACTAATCACAAATAATATTAAAAGATAATTTATTATTCATGGGTCAAAATAAAAAAATACAAAAGAGCCCCCCCCCCCCCCCCCCCCCCTTTGTATAGAAGAAATATACATTAGTGTATATGTGTATGTGTGATAAGAGGGTCACTATTGTGGTTTGACCTGACGTCACTTTTAATTAACTTTTTGTGACCGATCTTAGATCTCAGATTGCTGTTAGTAAAAGGAACACGCTCCTTTATAATTAATGATCTACAACTATTATAGAAAAAGAATGTCTTCAGGAAAGTGTGGACTCGAGAAGATAACCCGCCAAATGTTTTGTCAATGAATAGATTAGCATAATGTTTAGAAAAATTGTTCGATGGTTCATACTTCCCCAGTGCAAAATAATCAATTACGTTTTCGCTCTTCCACCAAAAACAATCGAACATTTCGGCTAAAACTCAATATTAACCTCATCGATATACTCAGTCCCTGTTCTCTGGTCACCCTTTACTTTCCACCGATTTTGCGGAAAATTTATAAGTGGCATACTTATACCTAGTAATGCCAATATGAAAAAAACTTTGAAGAGGGGAGGGAGAGTGGTCAGTAAAAAATTGGTTGGTATAAGAAAATCCTCCCACATCACATATACTTTTTTCTATTCTTTATTTTTATTTATTTATTATTATTATTTTTTTTTTGGAGGGAGTTCAGTAATATCAAAATAATTATTAAGAATTTATACTTTGGTTATCCAGCGGGCTCTGCACAAATGTCTGGTACGTGAGAACATTTAGTAGCAAATGAACTTTTCCAAAAGGGGGAGGTTATCGACGAAGAATGTAATCTATTGGGTCGTTAGACGTTAAGACATAGGGACGAGTTTCATAGGGGTAATCCTTCATCCATCAACCCTCAGTTTAATAATAATAGTAATTTATTCAAAAATTCTTTAGAAACATTAAATAACATTAGAAACAGATATATATTAATTAAATAAAAAGTATAGCTCATTGATGACTTCGAAAAACTTTTCCGTCATGAAAACTTTTTTGTAATCTGTTTTTGTGTTAAGTTCCCCTCACACCCCTTCCATTTGGCTGATTTGATTGAAAATCAATAGGTGTTGTCCTTAATAACATCCTTAATCAATAGGCGTTGAGGGCAGTGGTAGCTCAGTGGTATGCGTGCTTGACTTCTGAGCTCAAGAGCGTGGGTTCGTAACCCGACCGAGGCCCTTAGTTTATTTTACCTGGGAGGTAAAATAAACTTAAGCACGCCGTCCTTCGGATTCGGATGGGACGTTAAGCGATGGTCCCGAGCCTGTACAATGTCAGGTACTCGTTAAAGACCCCTACCCTAGGTGAATAAAAATTTAGGGTAGGCAAAATTTAGGACTCCCACAGTAGAGTCGGGCTCATGTCCACCAGAGTGACGAAAGAGCGCTCTGGTAGAAGGCGATATGACCTCGTAGTTGAACCCCGGGCATGAGTTATGGGGTTGTTATGGGGTTCTGGGTATACATATAAGATCAATAGGTGTTGTCCTTATGGGGTTCTGGGTGTACATATAAAATCAATAGGTGTTGTCCTTATGGGGTTCTGGGTATACATATAAAATCAATAGGTGTTGTCCTTATGGGGTTCTGGGTGTACATATAAAATCAATAGGTGTTGTCCTTATGGGGTTCTGGGTGTACATATAAAATCAATAGGTGTTGTCCTTATGGGGTTCTGGGTATACATATACAATCAATAGGTGTTGTCCTTATGGGGTTCTGGGTGTACATATAAAATCAATAGGTGTTGTCCTTATGGGGTTCTGGATATACATATAAATTCAATAGGTGTTGTCCTTATGAGGTTCTGGGTGTACGTACAAAATCAATAGGTGTTGTCCGTATGGGGTTCTGGGTATTTTCAATGGAATTTTATGTTTCTAACCACCATATTCTAAAAATGAAAAAAAAAAAGTGTGTATGTCTTTGAACACCATAACTCTCGATAGAATGAATGTAACGCCAAAAAATTTTACATGTGAATCCAGAACAGTCTAAAGTCGACCCGTATTGATTCCTAGCCAAATCAGCCAAAGGAAAAGGTGGTTTATGGGGGAGGCTTATCACAAAATCTATAATAACTGCCGTATTATAATATGCTATATTATAATATCGTATTATAATATGCTATATTATAATATCGTATTATAATATGCTATATTATAATATCGTATTATAATATATTATATCGCTTATTATATAAGTCAAATATTGAATTTCAACGAAGACCTTTTTTATATCGTTCCTTCATGACCATCCCTATAATTCTCTCTGATAAATAATATATATATAGTTGGAGTATAATTTGACAATGTTATTATTTCCATAATAGGGATGGTACGAAAAACAAACAGAACAACCGGAAAACAATTTAGAAGATAAAAATGCTTTCTGGGATGAGCGACAATTTTCCTAAAAAAAAAAAATAATCTTCCGAGAAATAGTTAGGTATAATTTTCGTGGAGGAAAAGAGTTACTGTAATGAGCGGTGAAAGGTGCGGAGAAGTGTTTAAACCACGCTGTCTCATTTCAACACCGACCACAAATGGGACGAACTTCGAAATTGGAATTCGAAACTCAATGAGTGTCTCTGACTATAGGTTCATTTTTTCAGCGGTACACTTAACGGGTCAAAATGTCAAAAAATAAATTAAAAATTATCGGTGGATCATCGGGAGTATACTTCACCACCATCAGTTAATCAGTTGTTTGATAAGGGTCCAAGAACACACAATCTTGGTTCAAAAAGTAGGGAGGACGACCTCAGAAGGATGGGTGTGAGAAGATGGAGACGGTAGGCCGAGGATAGAGAAGATCGTTGCGGAGGCCCAGGTTCTAGAAGGACCGTGAACGAAGGTGAACGAATGGAGGGATACCCGGGAGGACAAAGAAGAAGAGGTAGACCCCGCTTAGGTTGGCTGGAGGACGACCTCAGAACGATGGATGTGAGAAGATGGAGACGGGAGGCCGAGGATAGAGAAGAATGGTGGAAGATCGTTGCGGAGACCCAGGTTCTACAAGGACCACAGCGCTAGAGAAAGTAAAGTAAGTAAGAAGGTGAACGACTGGAGGGACACCCGGGAGGACAAAGAAGAAGAGGTAGACCCCGCTTACGTTGGCTGGAGGACGTGGAGGACGACCTCAGAACGATGGGTGTGAGAAGATGTGGTCTTATCCCTCGGGTTCTGCCGAGATTTATAATCTGCAGCGCATCCAATCTCTTCAATCCAAAATCCTTCATACAATAGCCAATGCTCCTTATTATGTTTCCAACAAGACCCTGCATACTTACCTTGTTGAAAGAAAGATGAGTTAGTAGCCGAATTAACTTTTTTTTTACCTGAAACAAAAATAATAAACAAAACCATTAATTATAAAAAATTATTTAATAATTTAAAAATATACAAATTAAAAGTTACATAATAGCGAATTCGAGAGAAGAAATGCTGAAACTATTCACTGCTTTTTAAGCTCAACCTTGGATTTGGTCAAAAATTATAGAGAAGAATTTGAATTTCTTGAAGAAAAGAAGGAATTGCGGTTTGATCTGTTCTTTGTTGGCGCATGCGCTATGGCTATCAGGGCTTAGGGGAGAAAATAATATAGGGAGATAACAAAGAATTGAACGGTTTGATCTGTTCTTTGTGGGCGCATGCGTTATGGCTAACAGGGCTCAGGAGAGAACATAATATTGGGAGTTAACTAAGAATTGAACGGTTTCATCTGTTCTTTGTTGGCACATGCACTATGGCTAACAGGGCTCAGGAGAGAACATAATATTGGGAGATAACTAAGAATTGACGGTTTCATCTGTTCTTTGTTGGCGCATGCACTATGGCTAACAGGGCTCAGGAGAGAACATAATATTGGGAGATAACTAAGAATTGACGGTTTCATCTGTTCTTTGTTGGCACATGCACTATGGCTAACAGGGCTCAGGAGAGAACATAATATTGGGAGATAACTAAGAATTGACGGTTTCATCTGTTCTTTGTTGGCACATGCGCTATGGCTAACAGGGCTCAGGAGAGAACATAATAATTGGGAGATAACTAAGAATTGAACGGTTTCATATGTTCTTTGTTGGCGCATGCTCTATGGCTAACAGGGCTCAGGAGAGAACATAATATTGGGAGATAACTAAGAATTGAACGGTTTGATCTGTTCTTTGTTGGCGCATGCGCTATGGCTAACAGGGCTCAGGAGAGAACATACTATTGGGAGATAACTAAGAATTGAACGGTTTCATCTGTTCTTTGTTGGCGCATGCTCTATGGCTAACAGGGCTCAGGAGAGAACATAATATTGGGAGATAACTAAGAATTGAACGGTTTGATCTGTTCTTTGTTGGCGCATGCGCTATGTCTAACAGGGCTCAGGAGAGAACATAATATTGAGAAATTACCATTTAAGTGGGGTACTTTCATGCCTTCTCTAAGAAACTGTTCGTAATGACAGGGAGAGCCTATTGGCAGACGGGGTCGAAGAACTCGGGCTTCTCTCTTCTTACTTCTCTCTTCTCATCCAATAGGCTTCTGTTCTTCTTCTTTTTCTTTTTCCTTTTTTTTTTAAATTGCTCATTAATTGTGATCTCAATTTAGCAAATTTCCATAAGAAATGAGGCTATAGGCTATAGGAGGCTATAATGAAAAAAATATCTTATCTTATAACTTCCCCAGTTATACGAAATATTAGAGAACCTATGTAATCGGTCAGAAATTCGATGAGGTGTTTTCAAAAAATTTCATGTCTTCGAAACTTTTGAAATCAGGACCAAAAAATTTAAAAAAAATGTTTGTGTGTCTGTAGCACGATAACTTCCGATAGAATAAATGTATCGAAACAATATTTCATGTGTATTCAGGGCTCTATAAGAATGACACCTAATAATTCTCCACAAATTTGGTCGAAGGGAAAAAGGAGGGTAGACCAGAGAAGGGCTCGACCCAAATACCCTAAAAACTGCCCATATAATGAATGTATCGACACAAAATTTAGAGGACTTTTGGGGGGGGGGGGGGGGGGGGGGAGAGAGTAAAAACGTAATTGAATAATTTATGTTGGCTATGTACATTAGGGTGGTCCTTAAATTGAAAAAGTTGAAATTTTAAAACGTGCTCCCCTAGGTCGAAAGTAGTTCCCAAAAAAAAATTGTTGGCGCCGAAAAAACGAGAAAACATATTAAATAACCCGTCCCCCATCGAGGTTGAATTTTAAATGGGATTTACCATGGGTTTCAAAGTTTTCTTCAGTCGATCGATTACTGAGCCGTTGATTTCCATCGCTTTAAGGTAGAAACTGGTACTCAGGGGTTTTCGGGGTCGCTGAAGCAGAATATGATGTTAAAAACTCATTGTAATACATGACAGCTGTCAAAAAACCTTTTTTCATAATCACGGTTTTTTGAGTATTATCAGTTTCTAAACAAAAATGTCTACTAGTTTCGATTAAAAAAATGTAAGGAAAACATTTTTCTATATTTAATCAGTTTCTAAAAATAATTTTCACACTTGACAGCTGTCAACAGATTTTGTATTTTAAAGCATTTTTATTGTATATTACAATATTTGGTGAATAGTATTGTAATAAAAGTGTTTTAATTTGTATATCAGTAATAACTGGTATAGAAATTTTATAATAAAACAACATCACGTGTTTATTTTCTTTATTGAAAAAAAGAAGGCTTTTCTTTTTGTTTTTGTATCGACACCACTAGGGTTTAGGGTAGGTGGCTCAATTCAAAAAACCCTAATAACAAATGATATTATGAATTTATTGACAAAAAATTTAGTATAAGAATTTAGGAACTATGTAAGTCAACTGTGGAATATTAACGCAAACATTAGACTGTTTTTGGAGGGGAAGCGAAAAATTAATTGATGATATGATTCACCGACGACTTATTTATTATTGCCTCTTACATTTGACATAATAACACTATAAACTAGATTGATGAGAGGCAGGGCAGGAAGGACTGGGAGGGCTGAGGGGGAGGCAACATTTGACACTAATGACAACTACATTTTCCAGGGAACCACGTAATGACTGCTCACTGGAAGATACTATCACAGAGGAAGCACTTACACTGAATTATCTTCTAGTTTTTTACACTTTTTTTCTTATTATCATTTTTTTTTTGTTTTTTTATTTCGACTAATATTATTTAATGAGTGACTGTATTAGTCTGAGAGAATTTTTTTTAAACCATCTTACATTCAACTTTTTCCCTTCTTCTGAGATGTCTCTTAAAACTAACCATTATAATAACCAGAATGGAAACTAAGGTTGAAGAAAACCTTAAAATGTAGCTGAAATAACCTTAGAAACCTCATAATACGTTACGTAATCGGTAAAAAATTCGATGCGGAATTTTCAACGGAATTTCTCTCTGTCTGTGAAGACTATAACTCTCGATGGAATGAATGTATCGACACGAAATTTTATATGTGAATCTAGAACACACTAAGGGAGACACTTATTAATTTTCAACGCAATCAGCAGATGAAAAGAGTGATTCAGAGAGGGACTCAACTAAAAAATCCCAATAAGTGCCGATGTAATGAATGTATCGACATGAAATTTCATATTTAAAGTCTAAACCCAATGAGGGCATAACCTGTCAAATTTCAGCTAAAGGGAAAGGGGGGTTCAGGGGGGAGGGCTCAATTCAAAAACCCTAATTTTCAACGGAATTTTATGTTTTCGTTACCTAAAGATCACAAATATAAAAAAAAACAATTCTCTCTGTGAACACGATAACTCTCGATTTTATAAATGAATCGACACGAATATTATATGTATATCCAGAACCCACAAAGGACGACGCATTGAGTTTCAGCCAAATCGGCCAAAAGGCGAAGAAGAGGCTTAATATCAAAATGTATTATGAATTCATAGACCTATAAAGACAACACCTATTAATTTTCAGCGAAATCAGCCGAAGGGGAGAGGGGATCAGAGTCAACTAAAAAATCCCAATAACTTGATATAATGAATGTATCGACATAAAATTGAGTATGAAGATTCAGAAGCCGATCGATTGGCTTTTGGAAGAGGGGAGTGTGATTTGAACGCCATGAACCATCGCAATGAAGTGATCTGATAGATATTTATCAGTATCATTACGGCATTCTCTGTAGTCATGGTTACCAAGTAACAGTGAATTTGACTCATGCCCGGGCTTTAATTATGAGGTCACCAGAGCGCTCTTTCGTGACCTGACTCTAAACTGGGATTCCCACATTTTGTCTACCTAGACTTATTGACAAAGCTCAACGTCCCATTCGATGGATGGCATGGTCATGTTTTTTTTTCACTTACAAGATAAAAAATGTAAAGACCTCGGCCGGGTTTCGAACCCATGATTTTGAGCTAGCACGCTACCTCTGAGCTACCGGCGCCCACTATCAGGGCAGGCGGAACATGAAAATGGCGCCCGAGCAATACTGAAATAGGCGCCCTCAAAGTTACCTTTTTCAAGTCTAATAATAAAAATTATGGAATTCCCATTTCTTTATTAATTTTATAACACGAAAAAATCCACTATTTTATGAAATGGTTTTATGTCAATACCACTTCTCACTTTTACAAATAATCTATTTTTTTATACATAATCGGTGCCACGGCAATTTGGCATCCCGGTCTTTTGTCCGCATCGCCTGGACCTTCCGCCGGCCCTGCCCATTATACAAAGCTGAAAAATGTTTTCACGTGCAACGGACAGAGACATACGATTTCACTATTCCTGAAGACAACTTTGCCACAAAACCGTCTTCTCGTTACGGATCAAGGCACAGCCTGAGTTGCACTCTGACGGAATGTTGTTAAGTTTAAATCCTTCGGTGAATCGTGATTTAATCAAAGAGCGTGAATAAGACTGAAGAGGATCACGAGGGAGGTTCATTAGAATTGAGAACTACATCCAAAGAACGATGCGCAGTTTCCATGCGTTCTCTGGTATATTTACGGCACATTTTCAAAGGTGTCCAATTTTTTTCCAACGATATTTCGAAATTTATTATATATTATATAGTTATTATATATTATCTGGGAGGTAGAATAAACTTAATAAATTTAAGCACGCCGTCCTTCGGATGGGACATTAAGCGATGGTCTCCGAGCCTATACGATGTCAGGTACCCTGCCCTAGGTGAATAAAAATTTAGGATAGGCAAAATTTAGGATTCTCACAGCAGTCGGGCTCATGTCCACTAGAGTGACGAAAGAGCTCTCTGGTAGTAGGCGATATGACCTCGTAGTTAAAGCCCGGGCATGAGTCATAATAACTATTAATTCGTTCTGCTTTTTTTAGGTTTATTTTTTAATATTATTATTTGCCGTAGTTGCCATTAGACGCAAAACAAGAGGGCAAAGAACAGGTATTTTGTGTGTCTATGATCACAGAATTTAAATGAGGGTTGCCGACGTCAAGAAAGAAGGTAGAGGACTGTTTTTTTGCCGAAAGGACACGATCCTGGTGAGAGGGTAAAGGACTAATTTTGTGGTTGTAAGACTCCACCTGTCTACCCATGTCATTATCCTTCGTAACTCCAGGCTCCCTGGAGCCATCAGCCTTGCTACTTACAATAAAAGAGGACTGCAAGTTCCTTCAAAGGACTTCTATAGTAAGTCTATCTTCAAACTTCCTGTCCTATCTTCAAACTTCCTAAGCTATCTTCTGCTGTTTTCTGATCTCTAAGAAATATTTATAATTGTGATTTTTTTTTTTTTTTTTTTTTTTTCATTTTTAAAGGCCTTCCATTGATGCAATATCACCCTGCCAAACGTGGAGAGAATAACTCGAGGAAGAAGGGGCTACTGAGGGACTGGGATTTGCCATCGGTGGAAAAATTGTGCCGCTAGGAGCCGACGAATCGGCAGAATATCGGGTGGTTTTCCATCGTCAACTGCCAAAGATTCAGTCCCAAATACGATCCTGTCCCATGAATCAACTCCACCCTAGCTTCGTCGTATAGCGGACATTCGAGGACCACATGTTCTGCAGTCTCCATATTCCCACACGAACAGTTCTTCTTGTGAAAGAACAACACTTGGAGTTAAAATCACCATGACCTGATAATATTTGGGACGTCCAGTGATTTGGTTGTACCCATGTTGAGTCAAGGCGTACCCGGACGTCCGGGAAGTATGTGTACGTTGTTCGGCCATCCGAGCATCGTGACCAACGTTGTTGCCATTTTTCCACTATCCAATTCTGGACAATGTCATTGCAGCACTCTGGTCTGGACTGTCTGCGCATCTCTTCCTCCAGGGCTCGACGCAAAGTACGAAGCGACAGTCCCATCTAAGATCAAGTCTATGGGGACAGTTTGGTAGGTCTTTGTAACTCTTAAAAGGGCTGCTCTCTGGGCTTGCATCAGAATCGTGCGCTACCAACCTGCAGCACCTTGCTACAGCCACGAATACCCTTGCGTAGCCGTCTTTCGAGGTTGCCCTCATCATCAGGCTCACAACATACATATCAGAAATTATTTTTTTCCTACTTCTTTAGACGTTAGCTTGATTTACACGAAAACGATTAATCATATCGAAAAATTGTTTCTAACCGAAAATGTGTCTTATTAAATTTACAATCGTTATGTGCTTTCAAATTTGAGATAGGACCAATACGACGAAAGTTATATAGCTTCAAACAATGTAAAATAACCATATCTCAAAAGTTACTGAGTATAACAAATGATGAGGAGGCAGGGAGAGTTATCTGTAAAACCGTTGGTATAAGAAAGTCCTGTTACATTTACAACACATTTTTTGTAGTTGTTGATAATACGGCTTGATTCCCTTTTGTTTCAGCTGTATAAATCGGGGCAACGATTAGCTTCTCGTCGTTAGCGTTACCGCGTTGTAAAGCACCAGGAGATCTTCCCAACTATTTACGTTCCTGTAGCCGAGTGGACTTATCTCTCTCCCATGTGTCATTATGACCTCCAGGAGCATTAGGTTTCATCTTTTTCTCATTACCCCCTCCCAGGAGCCTTCTCTCCACCAGAAGGAACCCACCATCAGAGTAACAAGATTTTCCATTACACAATTCCAATCTCAAGCTTGAATTAAAAAAAAGAAAGATGGCAGAGACCTGAAGAATGTCACAATGGTATTTCAATTTAGACCATGACGTAAGTGTATCAATTCCAGGTTATACATTATTTTTTATTAATACAACGCCTGATAATTAATACAATAAAAATTCGTTATAACGTTCCCGTTTATAACAATTTCCCGGATATAACGCTCTTTTTCCTGGCCCCCGGAAGTCGGGGCCATCTAACAAGTAATATGTATAATGTATTTAAGTAATTTTGATTATTTAATTTGTATGCACATAATTACATAACTTTTTTTTTATATTCCTTATATATAACATATATTACCTATGTCCTCTTTATAGGTTAGGTTAGGTTTTATGACTCTTGCCCGGGCAACTACGTGGTCATATCGCCTACTACCAGAGCGCTCTTTCGTCACTTTGGTGGACATGAGCCCGGCTCTACTGTGGGAGTCCTAAATTTTGTATTTGAATCGGCCATTGGAAAAAGAGGGATTCGGGAGGGAGGGGGGCTTAACACAAATACTCAAAAACTCCCGATGTAATGAACTTTTCCATGAGGTATCAGAAGCCCTTATACAACTCAAATACTGATTTTTATCACAAACAGTCGATTGGTACAATCAAAAGTATCGATCTTAGATAATTCTGGATACTGATATAAAATGTCGTGTCGATAGAATGAATGTATCGACATGAAATTTTATATTGATTTTCGGCCAAATCGAGCATGGAGATGAGGATTAGTGGGTGGCTTAACGCAGAAACTCGAATAACTGCCTCTGTTATGAATATATTGTCACCAAATTTCGTATGTGCAACGTAATTAACAAAACGTAATTAATTCTTGCTGGGGAATTTTTTTGCCAGTGATTCACCATCGCCTTTTTTTTTCAAATGTATACATGGCGGTACATGGATTACACAAACAAGATCCTTCACAAAAATACTCTTCTCTTTGACAGTGAAGATCCTTTCTGATAAGCATCACTTTTAATAACTCTTAATGCACATCCTGACGGAACTCAAGCCACCTCCAGTGTTTGATGGAGAGGCAGCAGAAAAGCTTCTGGATGTGTCGGTCGAGGAAGTCGGTAGGGCTACTTCAAAAGAAAAAATAAAGAAAAAGAGAGAAAAAATAAGAAAAAAAAAACACTTTCTAAATGTAATTAGGAGGTGGCTGGCGCCTTGGGATGGGGCTACTTAAGGGCTCCTTTGTCGTATGGACCCGATGCCCGGCCCACTCATTGACCTACCCTCAGACCTGAATTTTAAATCAGGGCCCATTTTTGCCTTAGGTGAAATTGAAGAGATCAGAATTGTCGAGTTCTGCACTTTTTTTTTTTTTTTTTAACAGTTAATACCATTCTGCAAATCTCCTATGTTATCAGGAAACTTCCTGGGCTATCTGCGAACATCCTATGTCATGTGGAAACTTCTTCTACTATCTGGAAACTTCTTGAGCTATCTGAAAAACTTCCTGTACTATCTAGAAACTTCCTGGGCTACTTGCGAACTTCCTATACTATCTGGAAACTTTCTGTGTTATGTGGAAACTTCCTCTACTATCTGGAAACTCCCTGTGTTATGTGGAAACTCACTAATATTTAGATACTTCCTGTGCTATCTGCGAACTTCCTGTGTCATGTGGAAACTTCTTCTACTATCTGGAAACTTCTTGAGCTATCTGAAAAACTTCGTGTATTATCTGGAAACTTCCTGGGCTACCTGTGAACTTCCTATACTATCTGGAAACTCCCTGTGTTATGTGGAAACTTTCTCTATTATTTGGATTCTTCCTGGGCTATCTGCGAACATCCTATGCTATCTGGAAACTTGCTGTATTATCTGGAAACTTTCTCTACTATTTGGAAACTCTATCCAGAATTTCCAAGCTCCAAGAACGCAATGATTTCAGTCAAATCGGTCAAAGAAAAAGAGGAGATTACGGGGGAGGCTTAACTCAAAAACTCTAATAAATGCTGTTGTAATGAATGTGAATTCTGAACTTATTAATTTTAAGCGGAATCGTCAGACGAGTGGCTCAATTCAAAAACCCTAAGAACTGCCGATATAATGAATTTTTCGACCTAATATTTAGTATGAGGATTTAGGAGCCCCTATATAAGATATATATGTATTATAAAGGGTCGACTGGTTTTGAAGAAAAAAGCGAAATATTAATTGATTAATTTGTTCTGGGGAAGTACATTGCTAGTGATTCATCGACAATTTTTTGGTATGTAAACATGTTAGCTTTCGCTAGGGGCTTATGTCAGACCGTCAGAGCCTAAGTTTCGTTGATGTACATGCGTACGTGTGTGTTTCGGACGGTTGCGCGCGCAGCGCGCACACACAACTACACACTTCTTCATCTGTGATGTCAGCTGTTTTTGAGCATTTCTACGTTCATGGAATGATTAGATATAACATAGATGTATACAAATAACAATGATTAGATATAACATTGTATTTTTACAACATTATTGATCATATTAAATATTATCAATAATGTTGTAAAATACATTGTTAAATTTTACCGTTGTAGTAAAATATCAATATTATGAACTATAAAATGGTCTTTCGGTAAGAAACTTCTAGGTTAAGATGCTTCGATAGCTTAAAATTGTCACAATAAATAAAATTTGTAGTAAAAGAAAATAATATAGCAATGTAGAACAAAATATCATTTTGTTATTAATATATAATAATAATAATAACTGCTGAAAATATCGATCAATAAATAATATATTTATTGTCATATTGTCACTAGAAATAATATAATATTTTTACCCATTTCAGGAGATATCGAACAGCTTATTTCATTTTTAAATGACAAACTTAATCTACAAATGAATACGAATCGAAGCATTTCAACAACAAATTCGAAAACTACCATCGACGATGTATTCTTGCGGTATTTAGAGACACTACAAACAAAGTATATATCTTATTTTAGCTACCACAAATCTATAATTTCATGTATAAAAAAAAAAAATTGAAGAACAATAAATTTGAAAGTTTAATTCCTCATATTACTTTTCTTATTGTAACATTATAAAACAAATTTTGATCAAAATCAATGCAAAGTTTTGAAAGCAGATGTTTACACATCAATTCTCGTGAGTTTGAGGGTCACTCACACATTTTTTTTTTTTTTTTTTTTTTACGTTTTGTTTATTCTTCTTATTATCCAATGGGCACGAAAATGTTTATTATGGTCTAAATGCACAATTGTAGGACAATAAATAAAATATCCTCTCTTTTGACAAAAAACTACACCCGACAAGAGTTGGGCCACCTAAGAAGTAGCACCTCTTTTTACGGGGGGGTTAGAAGTTTGCCCATTATCACCCTCCTGTACCACCCTCCGTAAACACTGTATCTAGCCGGCTCACAATATGGCAGCCTTCCAGTCTCTTCTTCAAGAAAAAGCTTTTATTGATCTAATAACCAGGAAGTACCCTAAAACTTGTTGGTACAGAACATTTAAAAGAATGTTCTGTACCTACTAAGTTTGTGATGTAAAAAATACACGCATTATAATTATTAAAATATTCTATAATTAATTATTATTTTTTGAAGAAAATAATCCAAATAGATTTTTCTTATAAAAACAGGTGTTAGGACATTAATAAGTTAATTAGTAAATATACAAAGACTGGAGAGGGCGTCGGTAGCTCAGTGGTATGCGTGCTTGCCTTCTGAGCTCAAGATCGTGGGTTCGAAACCCGACCGAGGCCCTTAGTTTATTTTATCTGGGTGGGAAAATAAACTTAAGCACACTGTCCTTCAGATGGGACGTTAAGCGATGGCCCCAAGCCTGTACGATGTCATGTACTCGTTAAAGAACCCTACCCTAGGTGAATAAAGATTTAGGGTAGGCAAAATTTAAGACACCCACAGTAGAGTCGGGCTCATGTCCACCAGAGTGACGAAAGAGCGCTCTGGTAGTAGGCGATGTGACTTCGAAGTTAAACTCCTTCTTCACAAATGTATATACAGGAAATTTTATATGTAAATTCAAAACTCAAATAGGACGACACTTATTAATTTTCCGCAGAATCGGCAAAATAAAATAGGGGATCAGATGGGGGCTTAACTCAAAAATCCCAATAACTGCCGATAAAATGAATGTATCACCATAAAATTTCATATTTGATGTCAAGGTGAAGGAGTGTGGCTCAAGTGTAATCTGAGGACTTAATCACATTTTTTTTGGAATCAAGGTATCGAAAAACCTAAGATTTCGGTGAAAACTCAATTTCGAATTTCTGACCGATGACGTAACTTCCTAGATCTTACAGCAGTGGGGTGTAGAATATAGTTAATCTTTTCCTGGAAGACAACAATGAAGAATGTCTAAACGAACCAAAGTTTCCGTTCCTTTCATTCCGCGAAGACAATTATGTGTATAGCCTCAGGTTAGTATCGCTTACAGCGAACATTTCCAGCAGGTAAAACTGCTCTCTGATACGACTGTTAAGAAAATACTGAGACTTTGTGCATACGAATGTGGGAAACTGGATTCTGAATTGCCACTGTACTGTGTCTTATGCATATGGAAGGGAACATGAATCCAAAGAGACAGGAACTCGCCTGCTGCAACACCAGTCATCAGATAAGAAGAGGAACATACGCTAAGGAGTGAGTATGCAGACGGAGTAAACAGTAATGTTGCTGATATGTCATCGTAATGAGACTTGTCATCAGGTCTAAGTCCTATCTAGCATAAGTACAATACTTCAAGTATCGTACAATGTTTTTTTTTACTTCGCCAGCTGTATGAGGAATAGAGAAAGTTATGTAATCAGTCAGTCACTCATCACCGGCAATGTACTTACACACTTGCCCCCCCCCCCCCCCCTCCCCTCCCCCCTCCAAAACCTAAATTAATTTTGGCTTTAAATATGAAATTTCATGTTGATACATTCGTTATCGGGGTTTTTGAGATAACCCCCCTCTGATCCCCCCTCCCCTTCATTTTGGTCGATTTGGCTGAAAATCAATAGAGAGTTCTATATACGGTATTTCACGTGTCGAGCTCCTCTGAACACGCGATGGTTCCTTGTCAGTATGTGAATACATTCGGGGCCTAAGTACAGTTTACAAGATACCACATATTTCTGACAATAAAAAATCTTTTAAAATAAAGTAGAGACAATTGAAAGGTACACTTTATATGAAATACAATTTTTTGTAGGTCACCGCATTTTGCGAGACATATGCCGAATGTCATTTCCAAAATTTTTTAGACGTTTGCTCTATTTATACAAAAACGGTTAATCCATCCGAAAAATTGATTCTTACCAAAAATATTCCTTATTAAATTAAAACTCATACGGCCACTCATCACATAGGCACAAGCCAGACCATCAAGAAACTGGTCAGGTTCGAAAACAAAGTTCTCCGCCTTGCCGCAAACGCGCCTTGGATGTTACGCATACCCCGGAGCTGGGTGTTCCCGACGAACGAGACTTCATATTGGAGTTAGCGACAAGGTTTCAGGACTGGGCTGCAGACTGTTTCTGTTTTCGCTACCTTTGGCATTGGGGAACCTCTACCATACCGTCGTCTGAAGCCCCGTCATTATCCCCTGACTACCGTCTTTATTATTATTATTATTTGTTTTTTTTTTAACTTTTTTTTATTGTGACTTTTTGCGCCAACCAAATAAAAAGTTTTTTTTTTAAATTTATTTTCTTCTTCTACTTTAAAATATTATGTCATACAGCCCTTATTTCTTATATATACTATGTATTCTACTACAAATTATGTCAGGTACCCGTCAAAGACCCCTATTTGACTTGGGTAGCCAACATTCAAGGCGAAAGGGGTCGTCAATCAGAAAAGTGCAATAATCGTAAAATCCATTTCTTGGCTTATGCGGAAAGTCATCAATGTATTGTGAATATTATATTTTATTTGGTCAGACGAGAAAAAATTGTAGAAAAAAATTTAAATTAAAAATCACCGATAGTCATTTTGCAGATAGTTTCGCCCTACGTTTATCTATGTTCAATAGAATCGTCGGCATCGTTTACAGACACTTAAGCAATGGAAAACGTTGAATTATTGGAATCGTCCATTATGACCCCACCATCTGGCTAGAGTCTAGCTGGAATAAGACAGTAAACTAAATTATTCAATTATCCCTTTTGACAATACTTCATCCCTTCCCTTTCCCCCCCCCCCCCCCCTTTCTGTAGTTTGTTGTTGTTGTTCTTCTTCCTGCGGCGCTAAGGTCCTGAAAGAACCCGGGCCTCCGTCACAATATCCTCCATTCGTCTCGATCTAAAGCCTCTTCCCTCCATCCTCTGAGCCCCAACACTCGGAGGACCGTCTCGACGTCGTCCAACCAACGGGGTCTCGGTCTTCTTCTTCTCCTGGCACCACCTGGCCTAGAGTAGATGACCCAACCAACGAAATCTCGCCTGCTTGATCACAGTCTCCAGGTCGGACTCCCCGTAGGGGTCTCTCAATTCTCTGTTCTTCCGGATCCGCCATCTGCCGTTCTCGGAAACAGGTCCATAAATCTTTCTGAGTATTTTTCGTTCCCACAGTAGGAGAATCTCTCCAACGCCCAAGTTTCACCAATGTCACAATTGGACGGAAAATTGTTACTTCCCCAATTATACGAAATCTATGGTATCTCATAGAAATAAACGACGTTGTTTTATTTTTGACCATTTGGCCAAAACCTGTTTACAAAGCAACAGCGTCATCATCAGTGGCACATCCCACCCACACAGCGTAAAGGTTAAAGGACAACTGGCTGGTTTTCACTAGTTGTCCTTTAACCTCTATGCTTTGAGGGTGGAATGTGCCACTGATGAAGCTATTGCGTTGAAAACCGGTTGTGGTCGAAAATAAAACAATTCGATGCTGAGTTTTCATCTAAATTTCTTGTCCTGATTCAAAAACAGAAAAAAAAAAACAGAAATTCCTTATACCACGCTTTCAGATCTCTCTCTCATAGTAGAGTCGGGCTCATGTCCACCAGAGCGATGACAGAACACTCTTGTAGTAGGCGATAGGACCTCGTAGTTAAAGCCCGGGCATAAGTCCCAAGTTGCCAACCATCGACCATGGATACTCATCTGCAGTACAAAAGGTGTAAATGTTCCTCTTTTGAGCGCAACCTCAGAGACTGCTGCTGGGCACGTGACAGGTTATGTCTCTCGTTATTGTATCCACTACCTTACACCTGATATACGCCACTCTAAGTGATAATAAATTTCACTAACACACCGTCCCACCTTCTCTATTACCCATTTAGAATGTTTCAAACCATATTTCATTCCTTCCATATGAAATGTTCCGTTCCGATAACTTCAAGTAGGACGTACTTTACATTTCTTGGTTTACGTTCTATTTACTGTTTATTGTTTTTCTTAATTTAAATATAGTTAGTTAATTATTATTTAATTATAATTAAATTATAAATAACTGGTATAATTATAAATAATTATAAATAACTGGTCATATCGCCTACTACCAGAGCGTTCTTTCGTCGTTCTGGTGGACATGAGCCCGACTCTACTGTAGGAGTCCTGAATTTTGCCTATCCTAAATTTTTATTCACCTAGGGCAGGGGTCTTTAACGAGTACCAGACATCGTACAGGCTCGGGACCATCGCTTAACGTCCCATCCAAAGGACGGCTTGCTTAAGTTCATTTTACCTCCCAGAAAATCAAATAATTGTCGAACAAAGGCGGTATGGGATTACAGGATCAAATAGTAAATTTTACATATGAAATTTGATTTTTATGTTGATTCATAATTTTAGCCATTGATTTGGCAGAAAAACAATAAGTGTCATTCTTAGGGGCTATCGTGTCTATACACTGATTGTATTCTGAGTCATTGTGTTCACAGACTGTGTTTTTGAAATAGTTATTTATTTAAATAGTTAATAATTTCTCAATATTTATTTTTATTTTTTCGTAAAACTGCTATCATTTTAAATTAAAAATGGAACTAATATAGTTAAATATAAAAACATTTATAGGTCGCATCATTTTTTTCATATCCTGCCGTAAACTTCTGATGGAAGACCAAATATCAAATCCTGATTATGATGATACTGAAGAACAGGGGTATAGCCAGGGGGGGGGGGGGGGGGGGGGACTATTAATTATAATAAAAAAATAGTTTTTACTAAAAATGGATTGTTTGCAAGTTACCAATAGGATCTTCAAATTTCCCTAAATCAGCAATCAGCTGTTACATAAATGTACATGTACAAAACAAGTCATATTACATTTATTTAAATATACATGAATTCCATCATTTCATTTCCTCTCTCAAAATCGTCATTTATGTTATACTTTATACTCTAAAGCTGATTTTACATGCGCAGTAAAAATGCAAAACTCAGCAGCAGCAAATGCACGCTATTGGATGTAAGTCATTTAATTCTAAAAGCACAGAAACCACATCGTGCATTTGGTGCTGCTGCGCTTTGCATTTTTGCTGCTCATGTAAAGTCAATTTAAGTATTACAGTCAGTGGTTACCTCAGGGGGAGCTTCTAGGGGTCCGAGTCTCCCAAATTAATAACAAAAAGTCTGCAACGCTAACCACGGAAACTGCGGGCTGTGCCCCCACCCTCGTAGCCTAACTTTGCCCCCCCCCCTGCTCAAAATCCTGGCTACGCCCATTTAGTGTTTTAATAAATTAATTTTCTGATTTTCTCGCTTATAAGTAATGATCTGTAATCAGCGGTTTGTAAATAATATTTGTAGGAAAGGATGAAATCGCATCCGACTTACATATAAAAGAGGGCATCAATTTAGTTCAAATCAAACTGGGATGGATTTCTGACAGTTGTTGACACTTGACGCAGAGTGAGTGTCTGACAAAATGGCTGCTTCCTGGAGCCACGCCTACCAACTCCCTTCCATCTCATTTAGCTAATTGGACCTTCTCCAGTGGAACTACACCCCAGAGTTCTGCACTTGTGGGGAAAAGTGCACAAGTGCAGATGTCAGCAGCAAGAGGATCACTTAGAAGGAAAGCACGGTGCATGGCTACTGAGCTCAAGATTACGGGTTCGAAACCCGACACATTTTTACTCCCCCATTATGGGGAAGTTATGTCATAAATTTAGTTAGTTATTATGACTCATGCCCGAGCTTTAAATAGGAGGTCATAATACCGCCTACTACCAGAGAGCTCTTTCGTCACACTGGTGGACATGTGCCTGACACTACTGTGGGAGTCCTAAATTTTGATTCACCTAGTGCAGGGGTGTTTAACGAATACCTGACATCGTACAGGCTCGGGACCATAGCAAAACGTCTCATCCGAAGGACGGCGTGCTTCAGTTTATATTAACTCCCAGAGGTATCGAAGCCACGACCTTGAGCTCAGAAGGCAAGCACGCATATCACTGAGCTACCGGCGCGCTCGAATCCCATCCTATATCTGTATCTAATCTAAATCTAATAATTGCCGTTCTAAGGAATGTATGGTCAAAAAATTTAGTATGAAAACTCAGAAGCACCTTTGAATGTCAACTATTGGGAAAACGAAATTGATTAATTCTTGCTGGAGAAGAACCGATAACCTTTTTTTTTTACTATTTCTTCCTCGATTATTTTTATACAGACAATAAAAACATTTATAAAATAATTTTTTTTTAAATTTTTCTCTTCAAACTATCGATGGTGCACATCGATGTTTGTACTTGGATGCTCTGAGGATGTGCAGACTATGGAGGCGTACACATCCGGAAGAGGCAGGTTACCCCCACCACTGTCACGGATGACAGGATATGACGGGTAGTTCAACCTGATTGGTTACCTCTCACCACGCCCACCTCCGGCCCATCCCTCCCAGTCTAGTCTCCAGTCAAATAATAATGGTAAAAACAAACTAACACAATGGCGGAACTTAGCCTAAATAAATTAAATTAAATTATGAATAATGTTATTTATATGTTATTACATAACAAAATTATTTTTTAGGCTGCCGGTAGCTCAGAGGAAGCGTACTTGCCTAGGCGGGTTTGGAACCAAGCCGAGGGTATTAGGTTTTTTATCTGGATGGTAAAAAACATGAGCACGTCAACCTTCGGAAAGGACGATAAGTGAAGGAGAGCCTGTACGATATCAGGTAGTCGTACCCGAGACCCATACCCTTGGTGAATTAACAAGTGTAGAGTAGGTCTCATCTGTGGGACGAAAGAGCGGTCTGGTAGTAGACGATATGACCTCGTAGTTAAAGCCCGGGCATGAGTCACAATTATTGTAAAGATTATTTATTTCAATATAGGTATATATATATTTTTTTTGTTTGTTTTTGGCCCTATGGTCAATGCATCTCAGCCATGACACTAATGAGCTACGAATACAAGGAAGGATTAAATAAGTTAATCTAAGAATTTTGCAAGAAGGGAGACTGAAAAGAGAGGACTAAATAATTTACAAGTGAAGATATAGTTAGGATTAAAATTGGAGTAACTATAAAACTATATTATTTGCAGAAATAAAATTGAAAAGAGCGTCAAAGATCTCAATATTTCTAAGTCTACTAATTATGAGTCGGTTGGTATCATAATATATCGGTATCGATATATCATATCGGTATACCGGGTATATATATATTGGTATCGATATATCATAACGGTTGGTAGAAGGACACGATGGGATATTAAAGTATGAAATAGCTGGTCATTGTGTTATTCCGACCCCAATTTCAATTTCCCGAAAATGAAAAACAAACCTCCTGTTTGTATGTGTGCGTCTCTGTGAACATGATAACTATCGATAGAATGAATGTATCGACACGAAATTTTATATGTGCATCCAGAAGCCAATGAAAAGATCCTATTGAGTGTCAGTCAAATAGGCCATAGGAAAGAAGGGGTTGAGGGGGGGCTTTATACAAAAATTCTAATAGCTGCCAATGTAATGATTATATCGACATGAAATTTAGTTTTACTTAGTTAATTCGTTCTGGGGATGTACATGGCCGATGGTGTACCAATTTTTTTGTTATCTTATATCAAAAAAATAGAACTTTGGGTAGGGTACGATACTTTTGTAGAATGTATCCATTATCCGACTTAAATACTACCTAGAGTTCGCCATTGAAAATAACTCTTCACCTTATGTAGAAAATTATGAAAGCATTTTTTGATTACCTGTTTGCCAAATCAGGGCTGAAGAAGAAGAGAAAAAAATAACGGAAGACTCAGAAAAATAATTACAGAACTTTTAATTGTAGATATTTTAACAAATTATTTCACGTAAATAACAATAATTCTTTCAAAATTTAGAATAATTTTTTTAGTAACTTTGAAAATGATTCTTTTTTGTTTTTATTTTTTTATAGGAAGTTTTTTGCACACTGAAATTGTTAATTATATAACAATAGTGAAGCGGTAGGTAGCTCAGTGGTAGGCGTGCTTGCTTACTGAGCTCACGTTCGCGGCTGAAACCTTTAGTTTATTATATCTGAGACGTAAAATAAACTTAAACACGCCGTCCTTAGGATGAGACGTTAAGCGCTGGTGCCGAACCTGTACGATGTCAGGAACTCGATAAAGATCTATTATCTAAATGAAAACAAATTTAGGGTAGGCAAAATTTAGGACTCCCACAGTAGAGTCGGGCTCATGTCCACCAGAGTGACGAAAGAGCGTTCTGGTAGTAGGCGATATGACCGACGATAAGTTAAAGGCCGGGCATGGAGTCATAATAACTATCTGACTATTGTTGGTGAAAAGTTGAGATGAAAAAAAGTGAAATTTATGTGATGTAGCCATTACAGGACATTCTTATACCAACTACGCTTTTACAGTTCATTTTCTCAGAGAATTACGCTGCACAATGAAACAAGAAAATACCGCTGACGTCAACTCATTACTTTCATATACACAGTTTGAGGGGGGAGAGGGAATTTAGGCGATATGACCTTATAGTAGAGCCCGGGCATGAGTCCATAATAACTAACTATAACAAATAGCAGATAACCCAGCTTAGCCGAAGTTAGTAACTTTAAGTTCCATGATTTTTGAAATAAGTTGACATTTTCAATGTATTTTAAGGCCGGGGGCTTGTTTTTTTTTTTTTTTTTTTTTTTGTTATATTAGAAATATAGATATTTCTAATGCCTCAAATTTTAAGTAAGACGTTTAAAACGATGTTCTACTCAACAGTGATTTCAAAATGCGAAACATATATTAAACAACCTTTTGTTTTTATGTTTTCTCGGTTATAACGCGCTACTGTCATGTTGCCTAGAGGAGCGTTATAACGAGGTTTCGTCTTCATATAGCGATAGAAGGAACTAACCCCAGAAAAATCAGATCAAGAAAATACGATGAGTCATCATCATCATAGGCGCAACAGCCCGTCAAGAGCCTTGGCCTCCTCCAGGAAATGTCCCCATGCAGCTCTGTCCTGGGCCAGTCTCCACCAGCCCACCACACCAAACCGTCTTGCGTCTCTGTTCACTGTCTCCAGCCATCTTCTTCTGGGTCGTCCCACTCTTCTCCTACACTCCGGTGTCACATTCACAAGTTTCCTTGATATAAGGTCGTCGTCTTACGTGTCCAGGCCAACAGAGTCTGGCAACTCTAATTCAGTGCGACAATTTTGGCTCTGAAGAGAGTGCGTACAACTCCTGGTTGTATAGGATGCGCCAGACGCACGGAGTATTTTCCTCTCAAAGGTGTCAAGACGCCAGGAAAATAAGATGTCAGAAGAAATTTTGAAAAAAATTTACTTTCAAGCCTCAAGCTCAGACGTCTAAGCATTTCCTTATTATTCTAATAATGATGTAAAATACATTTTTGAGAAAAAACAATTGAATTTTTATGTTTTCTCGGTTGTAAGGGTTATTGGTTGTAAAACAGTGTAAGTGGTAGAAGGGAGTATTGGACTGATGGTAAAGAATGTAGAGTTCCGGGCAAGGGGCCGTAAGAAACTCAACAGACAAACCACAGGGAACCTAAGACCACAAGAAAACAACGGTGGAATCTATTTCTTCTTGTCGATCTGCTGTGAGAGTCAAACGGGAAAGTGGTAAGAGAGAAGTATAGATACAACCACAGACTATACCGAAAGCCCTAGCGAATATCTAAAAACCCCAGACACTCTCAGATATAGACACAAGTGGCGGATCTACCAAGAGGCCCCCAAAGGAGTTTTTAACGGAATTTCATGTTTCCTGAGAGGAGAGAACAAATATGAAAAAAAACAATTCTGTCAGTCTATGTGAACATGATAACCCCCAAAAAAATGAATGTATTGACACGAAATTTTATATGTGAGAACCTGAATCCCTATCGAATTTCAGGCAAATCGACCAATGGGCATTAGGAGAGAGGTTTACCCCAAAAACTCACTTAATAAGTTTCAGGGCAATCGGCAGGAGGGAAGAGGGTGAAAAAATTAATTTTTATTAGAAGTTATGGTGTTCACAGACGTACAGCTAGAGAAGTAAAAATGGCTACGTCGTCTATTTTTTACACATACCTAACTGATCACTGAGTAGATATGCAATCCAGTGTAGCTCTTTTTTGATTACATTTTCAGAGCCCCCTCCCCCCACCTCCCCCCCCCCCCCCCCCTCATGTCAGTCCATCTTTCTCACACACATTCTCTATATTTCCTATTTAAGTGTAATGAGTTGAAAATTACTGGAGGGGAAAATTATGTTGAGATAAAGTGTTTTTTGGCGGGGAATCATCCCGTTGGAATAACATGATTGGAGGTTCTCCCATGATTTGGAGCGAGCGAGAAGGATACGGAGTAATTCATGAGAGAAGAGTGTAGTGATGAACCCTGCTGGCTCTAATAACGAACTCTACTCGTGGGGGTCGAAAAAAAAAAAAAACCTAAAATATATTCGATATGATCGAATCAAAACAATCATGTATCGATCTAATCGAACCAATCGTAGAGTCATTGTGTCGATTTTTATGTCCCCTTTACTCACGATGCGATGCGGGGGGGAATCGTGTCAGTTCGCTGAGCTTTTATCTTAAAACTGTTAATACGACTCATGTCATCTTTGAGAAGAAGCATAAGAGGACAATTCCATTTTAGGCGAGGGTGAGGATAATCAGGATGAATATGGGAGGAGAGGGAAATGGGATTGGATTATTTGATGTACAGTAAGGATGTTCTTAATGAAATAGTCTGTTGAAGACATAAAATCAATTCGAATTTTGAAGGAATACATTTATTTCTGATAGAATGTATCGACATATATATATATATTTTTTATCGATAATATCTATATCTATTTCCGCAGCCGGAAGGGATAAGGGAGCGGAGGAGGGGAAAAATCCTAATAACTGTCGATGTAATGAATGTATTGACATGAAATTAGGTATGAAGATTCAGAAGCCATTAATGATTTTTTAGTTCAAATGGTGGATGGTTTTGTAGAGAGAGCAAAAACGTAATTGAATAATTCGTCCTGGGGAAGTACAACGGTGATTTAATGATGGAATTTTTCTTTTTTGAGCTGAAGTTCAAAACTGTAAAATCCCTTTCTTCCTCTTGAACAGTTCAACTAATTTTATCCAGAAGGGTTGAAGATGAGTATTCTTTGCCAAAACTAAGGGCACAACAGACAGAGTAGTGTCTTGATTGCGATGGTCGACCGTCGAATTAAAAAGGCTGGACGTACTCGGATCGATATGCCTTTTACGGAATACGAGTACATACAATTAATGTTGCTGCTATTTTATGTTCGACAACTGGAAAATGGCTCTTTAAAAATTGGGTACTAAGATATATAAATTGGTTGAGGCGGTTTGGGTTCGCTATTTTATTGCCCCACAGGGGATGCCAAATTGTCCGTTTACGCATATCGCCCCATAGGATTGTGTTACATTCTGTCATTTTCCGCTGGTCGGAGGCGATGAATATACTAACTGAAGAGGTAGCTCCTTTTGTAATCCAGTGAAACGATGGCTCTGTCAATTAAAAGTTGGCATCCCTTGTGGGGGAAAAACAAATTCCGTTCTCTTCTGCAATATTGACTTTTAATACACCAGCTATACACTAAAACATCTATCCATCTTTCTTCTAAGGAAGCACAGTCGATCACATCTGAACAGGTAGACATTCTCTTCAAGAGCTAATGAACATTTTCTAGCAGATAACTTATGGAATAAGTCGTATTCTTTAGTTGGAAACAAAAGACAATTATCTTTTCGAAATGTGTTGCAGAAAAAAAAATAATAATGATGAAGAAAACTTCCATCATTTTTCTTAGAAAAAATAGAAATGGAAAATATTTTTAAAAAATTAAAAAAAAAAAGAAAGCTTAACTCAGGTCTAGGTGCTGTCTTTTGAAAGACTAAGCTTTACTATAATGACGTTTTACGGGACGGGATCCGCTAATTTCATTAAAAACTTAATGACTGCGCCGCGGCGTAGAAGAACTCGGAGGGAGAAAATGGGAAAGGGTTTTTACGAAGAGGGAGGGAGGTACGTCAAAGTAGCAACATAGAAGACTTCTCATAAAGAATGTGGCAGAATTTACTGTCTTTACTAATATAGTAATTAAAAACTCACAACTTCACTTTTCCAGAAACAAAGAGGGAATGATGGCAAGCTGTTCAAATCACAGACATTTTACGGAGAGGATTGTTTGCCTTAAGAAGAAACTCACTAAGATGTATTAGGAAATGGAGAAAGGAAAAAAAAAATGTTATATACAGTATAACACTTCGTTATAACGCTCCTGTTTATAACACTCTTTTTTATATCATCGCGAAACTTCTGATTTTCTCTGTATTTTACTTCTAGCTTTGCAAAGTTTTGGGAAGGTTATGTAATTTTTAAATAAAATTTTCTTTTATATTCGTCATGTAGACTTATATATTCTTTTATACAATTTTTCCGATGGCTTCCACAAAATTCGATGTTGAGTTTTGACCGAAATTTTATGTTTTCCGACCCCAAAATTCCAAAAATTAAAAAAAAAAAAATAACTCCCGATATAGTGAATGTATCGACACGAAATTTTGTAAATATATCCAGAACCCCATAAGGACGGCACCTATAAATTTTCAGTCAATCAGTGAAAGAGAATGGGGATTAGGAGGCAAGCTTAATCGTCAATTATTGATTGTTAGCCCAAATTCATGTTAGAAAATTACAGGCCGGCGCTTATATATAGATATATAATAGAGGGCGCTGGTAGCTCAGTGGTATGCGTGCTTGCCTTCTGAGCTGAAGGTCGTGGGTTCGAAACCCGCCCGAGGCCCTTAGTTTATTTTATCTGGGAGGTAAAATAAACTTAAGCACACCGTCCTTCGGATGGGACGTTAAGCGATGGTCCCGAGCCTGTACTATGTCAGGTACTCGTTAAAGACCCCTACCCTAGGTGAATAAAAATTTAGGACTCCCACAGTAGAGTCGGGCTCGTGTCCACCAGAGTGACAAAGGAGCGCTCTGGTAGTAGGCGATATGACCTCAAAGTTAAAGCCCTGGCATGAGTCATAATAACTAATTATAGCGCTTATATATATGTTCACATGGGAGAAATACTTTTTCACGCCTATTATAAATAAACTGTGAATTAATAAATCAATTTTAATGTTAAACATAAAAATTACGACATTGAATATAGCCATTAATAAAATTAGCCTAACATTCTTTGAGAAACAATTATACAATTACTATATATAGAAATTCATTAGACATTCGTAATGAAATTTGTATAGCTTATCTTTGCAATATTGTATGCGGTACTTTGATTTATGTATAAGTAACATTTTTTTTTTTTTTTTTTACACAGGTTTTTTCATTGATTATTCCTGTATTAATTCAAAGCGAATATCTGTAGAAAGTGAATTTAAATATAATTGATACTTTGGTAGTTCAATTAGAATCTGCGTGCAAATACCAAGAAGAACGTGACCCAATACAAGCGCAGTTGTACAATAATAAATATCAGTTGGGAATACGTGCTTTATCTTATACCCTGATATCTGATTGGTTTTTGACCGTTAGTTTTGAAACTGGGTTCTATCGGTTCCCATAATGCCCTTCGGGAAGGTCGTATACAGTTAGTACACGGAATAGCCACCAGGGAGGCATACTCGACTAAGAGACAGAGAGAGAAATAACCCACAGTTGAGGATTCCAAGGAGTTGGGAGATGGGAATCCTGAATCTCAAATGGAGCGAGTTTAACGATCTAGCGTGCACCTAGGGACCTAAGCATCCAATTCAACAGAAATTGTAAGGACACCGGTAGATCGTTGGGCTGGGACATTAAGCGATGAGAGCCTGTACAATGTCAGATACTCTTTGATGACCCCAACCTTAGGTCAATAAATATTTAAGTTAGGCAAAAGTTATTAGTCGTGGCAGAAGATGGTAGCAATACCGAAAGTACTTCTATATTTTATATATATTTTGTGAAATAGACAATATTTAAAAAAATACTAGGATTTAAACACACAGTAAAAAAAAATAGCTTACCGAATAAGAAAGTTACTTACACAACACAAAATGATAAATGCTTAGTAAAATGTTAACCCAATAACTAAAAATACATTGCCTAGTAAGTTAATCCAAATAACACGGTAAATAAGGCGCAGTAGGAAATTTCAGAACACTCGGTAAAAAATTTGAATGCCAAGTAAAAAAAAATAAAGACTTAAATTTAAAATGCACAGCACAAAATTGCAGTTTTCCGAGTAAATCCAGTAGATATATCCGAAGAAATAAAATTTTGACACTCACAAAGGTCCTTATAGTGAAACAGTCCAGGTTCTCCTGATACATATAGAGAAACCCCATGGAGGAGCATAAAAAAAATATCTAATTGCGAACCGACAAATTTATTTACCGTGAATATATCCTTTTTACTCTGCTTTTATTTTTTTTACTATTCGTTAAATATTTTTATACTAATATTTAATTTATTTATTGTGAATATATCCTTTTTACTGGGGGTTTATTTTGTTTACCAAACGTTAAATATTATTCTACTAGCATTTAATTTATTAACTGTGAATATATCCTTTTTACTGGGGGTTTATTTTGTTTACCAAACGTTAAATATTATTCTACTAGCATTTAATTTATTAACTGTGAATATATCCTTTTTACTGGGGGTTTATTTTGTTTACCAAACGTTAAATATTATTCTACTAGCATTTAATTTATTAACTGTGAATACATCCTTTTTACTGGGGGTTTATTTTGTTTACCAAACGTTAAATATTATTCTACTAGCATTTAATTTATTTACTGTGAATATATCCTTTTTACTGGGGGTTTATTTTGTTTACCAAACGTTAAATATTATTCTAGTAGCATTTAATTTATTTACTGTGAATATATCCTTTGTACTGGCCGTTTATTTTGTTTACCAAACGTTAAATATTATTCTACTAGCATTCAATTTATTTACTGTGAATATATCCTTTGTACTGGCCGTTTATTTTGTTTACCAAACGTTAAATATTATTCTACTAGCATTCAATTTATTTACTGTGAATATATCCTTTTTACTGGGCGTTTATTTTGTTTACCAAACGTTAAATATTATTCTACTAGCATTCAATTTATTTACTGTGAATATATCCTTTTTACTGGGCGTTTATTTTGTTTACCAAACGTTAAATATTATTCTACTAGCATTCAATTTATTAACTGTGAATATATCCTTTTTACTGGGGGTTTATTTTGTTTACCAAACGTTAAATATTATTCTACTAGCATTTAATTTATTAACTGTGAATATATCCTTTTTACTGGGGGTTTATTTTGTTTACCAAACGTTAAATATTATTCTACTAGCATTTAATTTATTAACTGTGAATATATCCTTTTTACTGGGGGTTTATTTTGTTTACCAAACGTTAAATATTATTCTACTAGCATTTAATTTATTAACTGTGAATACATCCTTTTTACTGGGGGTTTATTTTGTTTACCAAACGTTAAATATTATTCTACTAGCATTTAATTTATTTACTGTGAATATATCCTTTTTACTGGGGGTTTATTTTGTTTACCAAACGTTAAATATTATTCTAGTAGCATTTAATTTATTTACTGTGAATATATCCTTTGTACTGGCCGTTTATTTTGTTTACCAAACGTTAAATATTATTCTACTAGCATTCAATTTATTTACTGTGAATATATCCTTTGTACTGGCCGTTTATTTTGTTTACCAAACGTTAAATATTATTCTACTAGCATTCAATTTATTTACTGTGAATATATCCTTTTTACTGGGCGTTTATTTTGTTTACCAAACGTTAAATATTATTCTACTAGCATTCAATTTATTTACTGTGAATATATCCTTTTTACTGGGCGTTTATTTTGTTTACCAAACGTTAAATATTATTCTACTAGCATTCAATTTATTTACTGTAAATATATCCTTTTTACTGGGCGTTTATTTTGTTTACCAAAGGTTAAATATTATTCTACTAGCATTTAATTTATTTACTGTAAATATATCCTTCTTATCGTGAGTTTACTTTTTTTGCTATTCGTTTACTTCTTTCCGTGTTATAAATTTATTACTCTAAATTTAATCTTGTAATTGTAAATTAATTTTGTTACTGTAAATAATATGTTTTCTACTGAACTTTAACTACTGTACACAACTTTTTGCTGCTGTGCATTTAATTTACATCGTTCAAAAAACATATTTTGTGTCGATACATTCATTACGGCAGTTGATAGGGTTTTCGGAGAGGGCGCCGGTAGCTCAGTCGAGGCCCTAATAAAATTAAGCACGCCGTCCTTCGGAAGGGACGTTAAGCGATGGTCTGTACGATGTCAGGTAATCCTAGGTGAATAAAAATTTAGGGTAGGCAAAATTTAGGACTCCCACAATAGAATCGGGCTCATGACCACCAGAGTGACGAAAGAGTGCTCTGGTAGTAGGCGATATGACCTCGTAGTTAAAGCCCAGGCATGAGTCATAATTAGAACTTTTTTTCAGGTGGAGTTAGAGAAAGGCAGTTTGTCTCTCTGTTGTTGCTGAGATTTTTTTTTTTTTTTTTTCCTTCTTTGTCCGTTGTTGATGGGGGTGTAGCTGTGGAGTCACGTAGGAGTGTAAACACACACCCTGGACTTGGGAGATGGTCACATTAACTGTGAGGGGGGGATAATGAGGGATAGAGGTCGGGGAATTCAGTGGTGGAGTAGGGGAAGCTAACCCCCCCCCCCCCCCCCCCCCCCCCATCCCCCCTTCTACCAGAGATTTCCACGCTTCCGACCTCTCTCTCCAGCCAGATAGAAGAGATCAGGGCTAATGATAGTCATCAGTCAGGAGAATATCCAGTCCAACTGCATGGCATTCTTCCATAGGGATAAACCTTCTTCTATTAGATTGAAAAGCAAAAAAACGTCGTCAGTAAAAATAAGTTTCCGCTCTCCTACCACTAATCGAGCGTTTTAATCAATAGTATACTTAAACACAACCCTCAAACAAAATATCGTGATAATATTTTCATTACATCGGCAGTTATCAGGATTTTTGAGTTAAGCCCCTCCACTGATTTCCCACTTCTCTACGGCATATTTACAGGAAAGTTAATACAGTAGACTCTCCCTTATCCGGCGTTCTATTAACCGGCGCGCTCCCTTATCAAGCGCTCGCAAAATAATATCAAATTTGTTAAACTAAAATTTACATTCAATTATATGAGCCACGTGTATTTACGAGCGCATAATAATTCCGTAACTCACGAATCTTTTATGTATTTTTATTGTACATACATATGTACATTGTTTTTATAATGAAGGGAACGCCAATACAATATTTTATTACTTCACTTAATTAAACGCTTAATTAATGCTTGGATAAATATACATATGTACGTACATATAATAAATCAATGTTCAGTATGTACATATTTGTCAATTTAATAAATGTTATCAACATAATACATACGTGTTTTATTCCTTAGCTCACCTAAAAAAACTTTTTTTACGCTTTAATTGATATATTTTTTCTCATTAATTGATGATTTCCGTTATCCGGCGTTTTCTGTTATCCGGCGTCACGTCGGTCCCGACAACGCCGGATAAGGGTGAGTCTACCGTGCATGAAAGTTAATACAGGTAATTAATTCGCGGTGGGGAAGTGCATTGCCGGTGATTCACCGTTTTTTTTTTTTTTGTTTGATTAGCGGCTCGAAAAACATGAAATACAACGATTTTGAACGATTATATTACTTCCCCTATACTTCAATTAGCTGAGGACAAAACAAAAGATGTTTTAGTCAGTAACGTTTCCGCTCTCTCTCAAAAGCCAATCGACCGTTTGGTCTAAAACTTTTTTTTTTTTTTATTATTATTATTTTTTATATAATTTTTTTCAGAGGGCGCCGGTAGCTCAGTAGTATGCGTGCTTGACTTCTGAGCTCAAGGTCGTGGGTTCGTAACCCGACCGAGGCCCTTAGTTTATTTTATCTGGGAGGTAAAATAAACTTAAGCACGCCGTCCATCGGATGGGACGTTAAGCGATGGTCCCGAGCCTGTACGATGTCAGGTACTCGTTAAAGACCCCTACCCTAGATGAATAAAAATTTAGGGTAGGCAAAATTTAGGACTCCCACAGTAGAGTCGGGCTCATGTCCACCAGAGTGACGAAAGAGCGCTCTGGTAGTAGGCGATATGACCTCGTAGTTAAAGCCCGGGCATGAGTCATAAAACCTAACCTAAACCTATAATTTTTTTTGGCCTTATGTTGCATATTAGTCATATCTCTTGTAAAGATGTTGTTTTCTAGATAATTTACGACATCCATGGCCCCAGGGAGGGAGTTCTATCTACGAAATAAAACTCACTTCCGGACGGGATTCGAACCCGCAAAACTACGGTGAAACCATGCGACTAAACCCCAATGCACTCGCACGGCCATAATTATTATTGTTGAAGCAGACAATTTTACCACTGTTACTCATCCATTTTTCAATTCCTTTACAAACTGTTACATTACCTCTCTACATTTGTTGTTTACCCAAGGTAGCATATTTGAGAATTGCATTCAAAACTCACCTGAAACAGAGGAGAAAAACAATTTATTAAATTTCTTTAAAAATAAAAGTGTCATAGGTGAATCACCGTCTATGTACTTCCCCAGAATGCATTAATCAATTAAGTTTTCGCTCTCCATCCAAAGTCAATTGACCGTTTGGGCTAAAACTCAATATTGAATGAATCTGGTGGTAGGCGGATGTAGTGGACTTGTTAATTCAATACATATGTATCAGTCCATCAATATATTTTATTTTTTATCACAACTAGTTTAGTGAATCTGACATCTTCAGGTGGTGAATCTGAACGTACATAAACCAAATTAGACTAGAAATTTACGAGCTTTCACAGCTCATGTCAATCATTAATAATAAATAAGTTAAAAACAACACAATGCAATTACATATTTAATATTTGACTTATATAGTAACTTTTAAATCTTATTACTAAATTTTGTGTCAATACACTCATTACATCAGCAGTTATTAGGCTATTTGAGTCAATTCTCTTCTAGAAAGTACACACATAAAATTTTGTGTCGATACTGTGTGTTTTCAATTTTTTTTATTTTTTATTATCGGAAAACATGAAATTCCGTTGAAAACTTCGCATCGAATAGACTGATTACATAACTTCCCCTATACTTCGTAGAGCCGGTTAAGTAAAGGTTCATACTCTGCTGGAATGGTAAAATTTAATATTTATTTTATATAAGTTAATAATAATATTATTCGTTTAACAATCTGAAAATATCCTATTATAGGAAGGCAATAAAATGGTAATATATTCATAATTTATCGCTGTAAATAAAAGGATCCAAGGTTGTTCAAAATATATTGCGTTGGTAATAACGTAAGTCATCTCGCAGAACGTAAATACGGAAACAGATTGTCACGGAACAAGAGTTCAATGAGATTTGAAGGTGAAAACATGCATAAATGATAAGGAATTGACAATAGGACACCTAGGGACCTAAGCATCCAATGTTCTTATCCGTTCCCTGTTAACTTTACTTTTACTATCTAAGATAGGCAGGGCATTATTTAGACGCAGGCTATCTAGGCTGCAGCCTATGGGCCCGCACCCCAACTTACTGCCTTTAATGCTAAAGAATTTAAATACTGATTTTTACATATAGAAATAAATCTCAACTTTATTCTTTAAATAATAGTTATTCATATCATAGCTTTAGTTAGTTAGTTTATTCATTTTTTAGTTTACATTTTTCGGGGCGCTATAACCTTTACTGTACTGATCCTTTCTCAAATCTGAAGACTTGTTAGCGATTGGAAATTTTATAAAGAACAATTTTGGTAAAAATTAATTTTTTTCAAGGAAAAGCCTAAAAATATGTGTATCAAAACTACATTTCAAAATGGTTTTCGGCATGTAGGTATCTCGCAAACCGGACGACCTGTGAAAAATATTATTTCATATAAATTATATATTTTAATATTCTCTACAACTATTATTAGAAAAGTTTTTTGATTAGGTCATAAACATAAGTGGTATGTTGTAAAGTGTAGTTAGATCCAGGGGGAAAGTGGTCTCAATTTTTCGTTCAATATTAACCAAAATCTAATGAGACTTGTTAGAATATGAGACTTCATAATTCCAAATTTCTAGTTCATGGCTACAATCGTTTTTGCGGTAGAGAGCTCACAACTTTTCAATCACATACAGACACACTCACGGACAGACAGACATCATCGCGAAAATGGTCAAAACGTACTCAGGGGACTTTGAAACGTGAAAATTAGTTGAAAACTCGATCTCGAATTTTTGCACGATTATAATACTTCCTTATAGTATAAGATTGTAAACTGCCTAATAACTGCCTTATATAATAAATGTATCGACATGAAATTTTATAATAAAATTTAAAACCCCATGAGGACAATTAATTTTTTTGTTAATTTTCACCAAAATCGGAGGTTCTGGGGGAGGGGCTCAATTCAACAGCTATTAGTATAATACATGAATAAAGAAAAGTAATAAAATAAAATTAAAGGAACAAAATATCTGTGGAGTAATAACGTCTGAGGTCTCATTATTACTATAAGTAATAGGTTAGACCGAACTCAGAGCCTGTCCCAACCCCTCCGCTATTACGAGTTATTAATTTATAAATAAAAAAAATATATATAAATAAAAAAAAATTAAGTCGAGACGCTGGTTTCTAAATTACTTTGGTAATATTGAAACGATTATCAGTAATCAGTGACTTCTCGTTATTATAAGTATTTTTAACTGTGAGAAGAGGTCTTATGGTCACGTAGATGGAGGAAAATGTCTAATAACACCGGAGTTAACTGTGATCGGGTTCAGCCATTTTGAATATCGGAGCCCATCATATTAATTATAAGTCCTGAGAAAGGCTGAGGGGGGGACCTGGTCACGCCTCTCTCATGTCTTCATATCCAGATCCTCCCCCCCACCTTCTCTCAAAGATAGGACAATTTGAAAAAAAATAAAAAATAAAATGCGCTTCATGTCCAAAATTACAATCGCTCCGCTGTTAAACACGGGGGCGCCCGTATCAGCTGATTGGATTTTTTCCTTAATAATACATATCCAGTTTAAAGTCCTCGGCACGAATCGTGAAGCTGTGCTCGTCTATCTGTATTATTTATCGAAGGAAATGAGAAAATATATATAAAAAAAATGTTAAAAAAAAAAAAAATGATAAAACGTCAATTCCTGATCGAAATTTTAGTTCATCAAAAAAAAACATAATCTTTCCTAAGGATACTAATATCCTGTTGCATCCGTGTTCCTGTAAATAATTATGAAGTATAGGAGAAGTTTTATAATTGGTAAAAAAAAAAAAATTGTGTTTTCACAGTAATTTCACGTTTTCCATGCCCAAAAAAAGTGTGCCTGTGAAGACGATAACTCTCGATATAATAAATGTACTGACAAAAAATTTGAAATATCCAGAACCCCATAAGATCGATAACTATTGATTTACAGACAAATCGGTTAAAGATAAAGAGAGGATTATTGGGAAGGTTCAGAGAACCTATAGGACCAGAACCCTTCTGTGGGATCTCTAAGGGCACCGCAAGGGCGGCAATAAAAGGTTGGCTGACCAAGGAAACACATCCAGTTCTGGAGAGGTATCCCAAAGTGTCCTTGCTCAAAACTCTTTGTTGCGGAACTCTCAGAGAAAAGGAGCCGAGAGCTCCTGAATATGAGCAGAATGGGTCTAAGAACTATGACAGGGCTGATTATAGGACACCAGAGGCGAAGCCCCAGGGACCAGAGCAAAAAACTAAGATAAAAATGAAATGTAGATGTTGATTAGCGACTGTAGATTCTAATTGTAGGAATATTGAGGGTCAGTCAAATATGGAAGAAAACAGGCAACACTATTCAAACGCCAACGTTTTGATATATTTTATATCATCATCAGGGCCTACAAACATGGGGGGGAAATCAAGATTAGAATCAAAAATAAACAAAAATTTTTCTGTTGATAAACATTACTGAACGTTAAAAATACATAATAACAAGTTAAAAATTGAAACTGACTTACTATGCATAATTACTAAACATTAAAATTAAATATAGATACATTGTTAACCATAAACATGAACGTACACTAATACAAATTAAAATTAACTATGAATACATTACTAAACATAAACATTAATAATGCAAATAGACAAATAGGTGGAACATAATAAAGAAGAGGACGTTCAAATACAGGATAGAGGTCGTTCTAATACAGGATGGAAGACGTTCAAATACAGGATAGAGGTCGTTCTAATACAGGATGGAGGACGTTCTAATACAGGATGGAGGACGTTCTAATACAGGATAGAGGTCGTTCTAATACAGGATGGAGGACGTTCTAATACAGGATAGAGGTCGTTCTAATACAGGATGGAGGACGTTCTAATACAGGATGGAGGACGTTCACCCAGACGAACGAGCGAACTGCTCTTTTCCCAATTCGAATCACGTTCAGTGAGACCCAGAGAGTCCTCCCCAAACTGCCTCCTTTCTTCGTATATATACATATCAAATCATACACCCGAAACCCACAGTTGTTATCTACCCTCAGCAGGGAATTCATTATACAAATCTCGTTATACCGGAGTCGGCAAGTTCCTGCACTCCAAAATCCTTCTTATCTCAAAAATACTGAAATTTAAACAGAACAGTCTCAGTCTATAGAATACCTGAATCACTTCATTAATTGTTTATGTGTTTAATACGAATTGGTGATTTGATATGAACAACGTATTAAATTCTAATCTAATTCCTTCTACCGATTGGTCAGTGCATTAAAGTCTCAAGAAAACTATCTTTCAATAAACTGACATCGAGAAACTCCGACTACTAGCATAAATACGACTATACATTAGCAATATAAATTTTACTACTTGGAGGGTTTAGATATGAGTTTTGTCCTGAAAGTGTCTGCAGGCTGTACCTTAGATGAGAAGGACGACCTCATACACTTCTTGTTCTATTGTCCTTCTTTGTGTATCTCCAGGCAAACATTTCTCCACAAATATTTCACTAATATACCAAAATTAGATTCAGAAACTTGTGCGCTTTGTTGATATAGTAAATCTTAAAAAAATCAAAAATTTCTTTTTATTTTTTACTATAGGCTTAAAAATTTTGAAAAAAAATGTTTAATATATTGCTTGTAAAATATATATATATTTTTTTTTCAGTTTTATTTTTGTGTTATTGTTTTGTTTTATATAATTTTGAATTGTTTTTATTTTCTAGTTGCTTGCACTATTTATATTGAATAGTATGTTCATATTTATTATTTTAATAATATTTCTATCTTTATTTAGTTACTATATTGCTTATTTGTTACAATTATATATATTTATAGCTATTTTTTTTTAAATTTTAGGTTTAGGTTTTAGGTTTTATGTCTCATGCCCAGGTTTTAACTACGAGATCATATCGCCTACTACCAGAGCGCTGTTTCGTCACTCTGGTGAACCTGAGCCCGACTCTACTGTGGGAGTCCTAAATTTTGCCTGCCCTAAATTTTTTTCAACTAGGGCATGTCCCATCCGAAGGACGGCGTAATTAAGTTTTTTTTTACTTCCCAGATAAAATAAACTAAGGGCCTTTCGAAAGAGTCGGCTTTCGAACCCACGATCTTGAGCTCAGAAGGCAAGCACGCATACCACTGAGCTACCGGCGCCCTCTCTTTTATTTTATTTACTATAACTATAAGAATATGTATTATAAAAAAAAAACATTCATTGCCATAAAGGTTGTAGTAGTTAGTTATTATGACTCATGCTCTATTGTGGGTTTTATGTTGAGCTATCTCTCTAATGCACTTCTTTCTCTGGTCGATTTGACTGACAATCAATAGCAGTTCTGGATGTACAGTTCGTAAAGTTGGGAAAGTAATATATTTTTCAGACAGCCTGATGATAAGGGCCACCTCGAAAGCCAGCTAGAAACTAATAACAGCTGAGGGATACTGTGTTGAAAATAATACAGGAAGCGTTTAGTATTATAATATTCAAATGTTTTTATAGCATTGATGAATGAGAATGAGCGACTTCACTTGGAGTTGCAGTTTTATTGCATTGACAACGTTGCAATGTTGGCTACAAAGACACTGAGATGGACTGTGTGAACCCTGTAAGGATCCCACAGACACTAAAACCAAGAGGATTAGATTCTTGGACCAATACAAATCTTTATTGACTTCGTACAAGGATGAAGAACTGAAATCCTCTCTTACCTTATTTGACCTTATAACCCTCAGGTCTCTTGTCTTTACAATTAAATAGGATAGTTGGAAAAAGGAAATAGAGTTCATTTGCCGGAAACAACAACGACGACAACAATGACTCCTGAAAATGTTGTTGCTACGAACAGAAGATGCTCCTGTCTCAAATGCCATACATGCACCTGTCAGAAATTGACTTCAATGATCATAACTATTTCGTTTGGGAAAGAATTGGCATTTATATTTCAAGATTTCCAGGAAATGTTCAGATCCTGTAAGAAGCTTTTGTTGCCATCGTTGAGAGGTTAAGCCAGGAGGTTTTATCCAGCAAATAATTGGAAGAAGTTGTACAATGACTTGAGGACATGCCTTTGAATAAGTTAGAAGTGGATGCAGGGGATGTAAATGTGGGGGTCCAAGTTTGCAGTTTGCAGTCTGCAGTTTGATTATGCAAATCTGGGTCGTGGCCTGGGCTCTGGTCACGTGAACAGAAGGCCCTAACCGAGCAACGTGTCAATACCTAACCTATCTCCTTAGGCTCTTCCTCCTTTCCAAGCCATCCAACATCAAGAGTATCACTCCTTCTAATCCTGCTCCACCGCCTCCACCATATCTACCTCCATCTCCACCCCCACCTCCTTAGCTACTTCCTACTCTTCCTCCTTTTCAAGCCATCCAACAACAAGAGTATCAGTCCTTCTAATCCTGCTCCACCGCCTCCACCATATCTACCTCCATCTCCACCCCACCTCCTTAGCTACTTCCTACTCTTCCTCTTTTCCAAGCCTTCCAACATCAAGAGTATCAGTCCTTCTAATCCTGCTCCACTGCCACCTCCAGCGCCTCCTCCATATCTACCTCCATTTCCACTCCCACCTCCTTAGCTACTTCCTACTCTTCCTCCTTTCCAAGCCTTCCAACAACAAAAGTATCAGTTCTTCTAATCCTGCTCCTCCGCCACTTCCACCGCCTCCTGCATATCTACACCTCCTTAGATTTTCTCTATCTTTTCTCCCTTCCAAGTCATCCAACATCAAACGTATTCAATCCTTCCAATCAACATATCACAAAATTTCACATGTAAATTCACAACTACAAATTTCACATGTAAATTCACAACTACAAATTTCACATGTAAATTCCCAACTATAATTTCACATGTAAATTCACAACTACAAATTTTACATGTAAATTCACAACAACAATCACATGTAAATTCACAACTACAAATCAGAGGAATCAACTGAAAGGAGAAAGAAAAGTGAGGGGGCTCAACTCAATATTCCTAATAACTGCCTGTATAATATACATGAAATTTAGTATAAGGTATGAAGGAAATTTAGTATATTCCGGTGAAAATCCAACATCGAATTTCTGACAGATAATACAACTTTGTATAGCTGTGGAAATAGATATGCAACGGTATAAAATATGCTATCGCAAAAAAAACTAGATGAGAAAAAAGAAAAATACATAATATTTTTATGAGCATAAATTTCAAAGTGACCCATTTCCAAAATGAATACAGTAAATATTTATTTGCAGAAGAGACCTATAGTTGAATTAACGAGATACATAAAGTATTGTTGAGACAGACGCAGGATGGGAACAGTAGGTGGTCAGGCATCGAGACACACCTCCCACTGCCTTCTTTATAATTAAAATATAATATATTATATATCTCATAGATATATTTTATTTATATATCTCATAGATATATTTTATTTATATATCTCATAGATAAAATTCTCAATCCATTTACTTCTCTGGGTTCTTGGATTTGAATTGAAATATCTTGGGTATTTGGGCAAAAGGGCTTAAGTCAGCTAATCTGAATTTTAGGGGGGGAATTTCTGAAGGTTTGAAAAATTCCTACAAATCAGGTAAAGCACATTTATGTTACTTGAAATATTATTTCAATAAAAGTAATAAATATAAATAAAGTAAAATATTAGGTATTTCTCTGTCATAAAGCTTCTACGGTCCAGAGCCTTGTCAAAGAACCTCCATGGTGAAGCCCGTTCTGATCTATGGGTGTGAAACCTGGACCCTGACCTCACATCTGGAGAAACTTTTCCAGACGTTTGAAAATAAAGTGCTGAGGAAAATAGCAGGTCCGGTCAAGGATAGAGAAACCCAAGAGTGGATGATCAGAACCAACAGGGAGCTGAGGGACATCTTCTGGCAACACCCGACCGTAGTTGCAGATATGAAATCCCTGCGCTTAAGATGGGCTGGACATAATTTCTTTTATACTGAAACTGGTGACTCAACGGCAATGTACTTCCCCAGAAGGAATTAATCAATTAATTTTGAGCTCCCCCTCCAAAACTAGTCAACCGTTTTTGCTAATAACTATAGTTAACTTACATTAGGGCCCCTAAATCCTCGTACTAAATGTTGTCTGGATAAATTCATTACATTGTCAGTTATTAGGGCTTTTGAGTTAGGCCCCCATGCCTCAACCCCCCCTTCCCTTTGTCCAATATCGCTGAAATTCGACATAAGTTATTGGATTTTGCCTTTAAATTTCATGTGGATAATTTTTTTTATATCGGCAGTTATTGAGTTTTTGAGTTCAGCCTCCTCTGCTTTTCCCCTTTTGCTTTTGGCAATTTCGGAGAAAAATGAGAAGTGTCGTTCTTTTGGGATCCTGAATTCACATATGAAATTTTGTGTCGATAGCTAAATAAGATCTAAATTAGCACATGTGACTTTTCCAAGCCAAATTTTGAGTTCATAGCGACAATAGTTGTTGCGTTATGGCTCTCTTAATAATTTCCATCACATATACACACATATGAACCGACATACATCAAAACATCTTCAAGGGACCTTTTAAAGTGAAAATCCGTTGAAAACTCGATCTCGGATATTCGCACGATTACGAAACTTTATTATTGTGAAGGTATAAGGAAGTTATATAATAATAATTAATGAAAAAAAAAAATCATTAATTATGAAGCTTCGTAATAAATTGAAGAAAATAAAAAAAAATTCCGAGTTGATAGTTGAGTCTTTTAATCAAAACTTCTATGCATTCATAATCAGGCTGGTGCTGTGAGGTTACAGTCTACGGTTCAACGAGTTTCCACTGTCTTGGCTCTTAGGTGAAGAAAACCTGTAAATCACCAGCAATGTACTTCCCCAGTTAGAATTAAACAATTCGCTATCCAAAAAATCGATAGGTTTCATGGGATTCTGGATAGTTATATAAAATTTCATGTCGATACGTTCATTCTATCAAGAATTGTGTTCCCAGACACACAACTATATATACATAAATTTTACTTCCATTGATATAGTATACGAAGTATAGGGGAAGTTATGAAATCGGACAGAAATTCAGTTTTCATTGGAATTTAATGTGATAGATAGATAGGGAGACAGAATGAATGTATCGACACGGAATTGTATATGCGTATGTAGAACTCGATTTTCAGCTAAATCCGGTGGATTAGGATGAGGAGGGAGGCTTAACACACTCCAAAAACATTCGGTGTAATGAAAGGATTAGCACAAAATGTATTATGATGTTTTAGATAGTCCCTGAGTAAGATAACCTATTAATTTTCAGCTAAACCCAAATTTCAGCTAAATCCGCCGAAGGGAAAGGTGGATTAGGGTGATGGGGGAGGCTTAACAAACTCTAAACATTCAGAGTTATGAAAGAATTAGTACAAAATGTATTATGATGTTGTTTCTGAGTAAGATATCTATTAATTTTCAACCAAATCAGAAGGGACAGTCAAAACTGCAGTGAAGTTCATTACCGTAGTAATTCACCCTTTTTTTTTTTTTTAATTTTTGGAAACAGGGGTCGGAAAATAAGAAAATCCAGTGAAAAGTGAACGTCGAATTTCTGACAGATTAAATTTAATTTGAGTTGATTCTGTTCTGGTTACATATAGTTCATGTTCACCATCCTCCCTGTAAAACCAACCCTGCAGAGGTTTACTTTGCTAAGTTGCTCCATTTTTGTGAAGTAAATGTTTCTCTCCGGTGGGGTTTGGTCTTGGGCAAAAATGCCCGTTTTAATAAGAAAATTCGATGATAATAATAACAATGATGCAAAAACAGACTGACTAGGATGAGTTCTGGAACTTTTTCGTTTGCTATTACTCTTTAAACATAGGTTAAAGAGGCTTTTATGAACAAGAACTAGAAGAAAAGCTACGGATGAATGAAGGAGAGTTGTCTGAAGAGGTGAAGAGGGTGGGCGACAGGAGAAGGTAGGCGATAATGAGGATCGTGACCCAGTAGACAATGGAGGATATGTCAGGAGCTGGACATAGGGGTGACCTTACGACGACCACTGGAGCCTGAGGCAAGGGCAGAGCGTAGCTACATAATTGGCAGGAGAAGCTCTAGCATTATAGAGACTGAGATCCACAAAACTAGAGACTATCTATGACGAGAAGAAGTTGCGATATAGTCGCTGACTCACTTTCCAAGGGTCAAGTCTCTCTCGCGACTCAAGGAAGATGCAATGAAACCTGGCGTCCAGAACAAAGACCTGGGAACCCGAGTGTTGGTTCTTGACAGAAGTTGGTATATAGTCGCTGACTCACTTTCCAAGAGTCAAGTCTCTCTCGCGACTCAAGGAAGTTGCAGAGAAACTTGGCGCCCAGAACAAAGACTTGGAAACCCGAGTGTTGGTTCTTGACAGAAGTTGGTATATAGTCGCTCACTCACTTTCCAAGAGTGTCGGGACTCAAGGAAGATGCATAGAAACTTGGCACCAGAACAAAAACCTGGGAACCAGAGGGTTGGTTCTTGGCAGAAATTGCGATATAGTCGCTGACTCACTTTCCAAGGGTCAAGTCTCTTTCGGGACTCAAAACTTGGCACCCAGAACAAAGACCTGGGAACCCGAGGGTTGGTTCTTAGGAGAAATTTCGATATAGTCGCTGACTCACTTTCCAAAAGTCGAGTCTCTCTCAGTACTCAAGAAAAGCCAAAGGAACCTGGCACCCAAGGCGAAGACCTGGGAACCCGAGTGTTGGGTCTTGACAGAAGTTGATATATAGTCGCTGACTCACTTTCCAAGAGTCAAGTCTCTCTCGAGACTCAAGAAAAGCACAAGGAAACTTGGCACCCAAGGCGAAGACATGGGAACCAGAAGGTTGGTTTTTGACAGAAGTTGATATATAGTCGGACTCACTTTCCAAGAGACAAGTCTCTCTCGGGACACAAGGAAGACGCATCCTCAACACAAAAACTCAATAACTGCGGATGCAATGAATGCTTCAACACAATTTTTAGAGAATTCTAAAGTCCTTTTCTACGTCAACTATTGATGATTAGCCAAAACAGTTGATTGCCTGTCCGAGGGAATGCGAAAATTTAATTAACAAATTATTCCTAAAATAGAATATCGCCGGTCATTTACCGACTTTATTTTTGGAATCTGAGGGCCGATGACAGTAAGGACCGCCCTAGTGTACGAGGTGTGTTTAAAAAGTAACGGGAATTTTGTAATTTCGCGAGTTGTATGAGTGCGATTCGAGCGATTTTTTCGTTGTTGTGTTGGTAAACATGTCTGGAAAGTTGGTCACGATCCTCATTATCGCCTACGTTCTCCTGTCGCTCACCCTCTTTTAGTCTGCTATCAAAGAGGTTACATGTGTTTTGGTACAATCGACGATTATTTATTTGTTTACAAAATGGATCAGAGAATTTGCATTAAATTTTGCTATAAGAATGGAATAAAGTGCAGCAAAATTTTAGAAATGTTAAATATTGCTTTCGGTGAGTCTGCTATGAATAAAACTAGGGTTTACGAGTGGTATAAAAGCTCGACAAGTGCGGTCAAATGTGAAGGTCATGCTCACTATGTTTTTCGATTTTAATCCCATAGTGCACCATGAGTTCTTGGTAGGAGTACTACCTACAAGTGCAACTCCGTTTGCGTGAAGCAATCTGAAAAAAACGCCATAATTTGTGGCGAAACAATTCATGGCTTTTGCACCACGATAATGCACCTGCTCACACTTCATTGCTTGATCGTGAATTTTTAGCCAAAAACAACACTGTAATGATGCCCCAGCCTCCATATTGAGTACCAGAAGTGTTTCGGGGATTGGAAGAAATGGCATAAGTGTAAAATATCTAATGGGGACTATTTTGAAAAGGATAACATTGATGTAGACGAATAAATAAAATTATTTTCAAAAACCGAAAATTCCCGTTATTTTTTGAACACACCATAATAGGCGTGCTTTCTGCTACGTTTGTCTAATTCCGATGAAAGGAAGCGTAGCCAGAAAAAAAAAAAAAACATTATTACGTTTACTTTTTTCGGAACTTACCACTCTGTGCTTATATTTGTCCGAGGGATTGCGTTTACCAACTGCATTAGATGGCTTATCATCTTCTATAAACTCTAGTAATAGTTCGTGTCAACACTTTGTAGCGTAGATTCTGATTGTCCAATGCTAGGTGGGTAAGTCAACGTTGGTTTACGGTAGGCTCTGTCAATATAAAGATGTGACTTACCGTTCCTTCGCCTACAGTCCTTTTCTTGTTTACACCTCTGACAACCCAACTCCCCTGACTGGCTTTATAGTTTATTTCACATGGTCGTGTCAAAAGGGTTGTCGGCTTCTTACATCTCTCACCTTCTGTGTGGCCTCAACAGACTCAAGACAACTTGGAAGTCTTCTAGCAACAAATTCCAATAGAAATAAACGCTCATTCTTTATTTTGTTCGTCCGATTTCATTCATAAGTCATTGCTCCTTCCAAAACCAGCGTTTGCGCAATTATTCAACATTTGACGTACATATTTGCTTCGAAATCATCATACAGTGTAGTTATTACGATATTTAAATTGAGCCTCCCAACAACCCGTCCTTTCCTTCAACAGATATCGCTGACATATGACAGGTTATATCCCCATTGTGTTTTGGCTTTAAATATGAAATTGTATTTCGTTACATTCATTACATCGGCAGTTACTGGCGCCGGTTGCTAAGTGCTTGCCTTCTGAACTCAAGGTCGTGGGTTCGAAACTCGGCCGAGGCCCTTACTTTATTTGATCTATGAGGTAGATTAAACATAAGCAGGCCATCCTTCGGATGGGACGTTAAGAGATGGGGATTAGGACCACCAGAGTAACAAAAGAGCACTCTGGTAGTAGGCGATATGACCTCGTAGTTAAAGCCCGGGCATGAGTCATAATAACTAACAATAAAATTTCGTGTCGATACATTGATTCTGTAGGGAAGGGGGACGGATTAGGAGAGGCTTAACTCAAAATCTCTAATAATTGCCATTGTAATGAATTTATCGACACAAAATTTCATATATAAATTCAGAACCCAATGAGGGCATAACCTGTCAAATTCATGTAATTAGGTACCGATAATTGGTGGTAAAGAAGAAAAATATTATTAATGTTGAAGTTAATGAGTTAATGATGTGTTACTATTGGTGAAGTAACTTGAAAGTAACTGCGGAATGACTGCTTAAGTAACAAGAAGAAATGGACAATTGTTATAGTACGGGAAATCATTTGAAGATACCAAATGTTAGATTGGTGAGACCCAAAGAAGAAGTCACCTCTAAACAATCTAATTTCAAAGACAATGTACTTCTGAAGAAATTTTTGCTCCTCCTCGAAAACCAGTTGACTGTTTGCACTAATTTTTAATAGTTGTCTTACATGGGGGTTCCTAAATCCTTATACAAAATTTTGTCCGATAAATTCATTATTAGGGTTTTTGAATTGAGCCCCCTCCCCTGAACCTTCCTTTCCCATCAGCTGATATCGCTGAAATTTGATAGGTTATGTCCTCATTGGGTTTTGACTTCCAATATGAAATTTCATGTCGATACATTCATTACGTCAGTTATTAGGGTTTTTAAGTTTACCCCCTTCTGATCACTCCTTGCCTATATATCACTAAAATTTGATAGCTTAACGTCCCATCCGAAGGACGGCGTGCTTCAGTTTATTTTACCTCCCAGATAAAATAATCTAAGAGCCTCGGTCGGGTTTCGAACGCACGTTCTTAAATTAATGAAACTTAAAGTTACTAACTTCGGCTAAGCTGGGTTATCTGCTATGAGTTAGTTATTATGACTCATTACGACGCTTAACTACCCTTCTAAGGACGACAACTATTAATTTTCAAAACTCTGTCGACATGCGGAGCAGTGCCTCTTGGTCGAACTGAACTCTGCCCTGTCTCCCTATACCGTTAGATGGCTCTACGGATTGTTGTTTCCGGCAGACCTAAAGTAGGCGCCGCGTAACTCTGGCTATGCCCATCTTCCACCAGAACGACAGAACGGGCCACTTGTTCAAGTGTCATCACTAATTTAACAAGAACTTTCTCGGAAAAAATCGCAAAAGACACTGGAGAAAGATGCGAAATACAGAAGATAAACAGCCATTGTTTTGTTATCGAAACTACGACTTTTAAGGAACAAAAGATTCAAAAGATAGTAAATACAGAGAGAATTAATTTCTCCCTATGTAGTTGTCTTCAGGATGCATACGCCAAAAGTGCATTTTTTGCATAGATCCAAAGGTGTCAAACCTATACCCTGACCTAACGTCAGGAGAAAAATTTCCAAACGTTCCCCTCTTTACGGTTGTATTAAATTCTCTAGGTACTTAAAACAGAGGAACTAAATAGAAGGTAGAAAGGACATGGTACTGTTAGGAATCCGGGCGTCACCATGCCTCAAGTCGTGTTTATCTAGCTTGGAGATCGCAGATGGCTATCGCAAACACACGGCTTATGGACATCTGTGTTCATTATGGATAAAAGGTTCTCAATTTTACTTTCTTATAATTTTATTATCGTGCAAAAATCCGAGATCGAGTTTTTTTTTTTTTTTTAAGGAAATTTCTTTAGCGAGACTAGTGAATCGGAATTACCTCGACACTAAAAATCAAACCTGACTGAGATTTACAGAACCCCACCGACCCCTACTCCTAGCAATAAAAAGGCATTGGGAGCCCTGGAGTTCGTCTACAAGAAGCTGCAGACAGGAGGAAGTGGGCATCGCCCGGCACACCCACGGCTACCTGATCGCAAGAGAACAACCTCCCAGGTGCGATCATTGCCACCTCCCACTAAGTGTTTACCATGTCTTCTCGGAGTGCTCCTTCTATGAAGACCTTCTTAGGAAAAATGATGTTCCAAGGAGCTTGGAGGAGGCGCTGGGGGACAGCCCCACCATTCTGGATAGAGTCATTAATTTTTTAAAAGAAACAGGGCTATACCAAAGAATTTGAACTCTTCTGTCTGTGATCATTTGCCTATTTTAGATCGTTCTGTCAGTTGAGTAGGGTCTAAACTATGGCCTTACCCTTGAGGGGTCCCCCTGAGCGCCCAGGGGCCTGGGGCAGCTCCGCCGGGGCCTCTGGACTTGGAGGGTGTGAACAGCTTTCCTAACATGCACACCCTCATTTTCAAGCCCCGCTATCTCCACGATTAAGCTAAGTGCTTACACATACTTGAAAGATTGGCCCGGCGATGCTGCTGTTTGTCCACTGGCCTGGCCTGCCTGTTCGTTGGGTGCCCTGGGTCCTGTGCTTGGCCTTCCCCGGTCCCCCTGGCCTCCTCCCATTCATGGCTGTTTTCATCATTTGTATAAAGAGTTCGCTGGCTCAGTTAGAACAAGGAATATAAGAAAGTAAGGCGATAATAACCAAAGCATTGTTCGCCCCAAATAAACCAACCAACCAACCAAAATCAAACATGAAACGCTAAGGAAAAGGGGATGAGTAGCACATGCAAGTCAACTACGAGTTTAGGTCGGTGACGATGCATGTTTAATTATTAATTTAATACGTTTAGTTTTATTCTGAGAGTGTTAAATAGTTTAAAATGCCAAACAATTTAAGTCAACAAGGTAATTTTTTATAATTTCGCGATAGAATGAATGTATCAACATGAAAAGTATGAGCATTTAGGAGCCCCTATGTCAACTATTGAATATTAGCGCAAACGGTCAACTGGTTTTGAAGGAGGAGCGAAAAGTTAATTGATTAATTCCTTCTGGGGAAGTACATTGCCGGTGATTTACCGAAATTTTTTTTTTTTATTATTGGAACCAGAAGGTCGTAAAACATAAAACTTCGTATAGTTGGAGAAGTAAAAAAAAAAAAGTGCATTTTAGCTGTCTGAGTAGGATTGCAGTCTAATTTTCTCATTATTAAGCCCTCAGCCCAGATGCAATTACATGAAAAAAAAAATTACAATAAAAATGAAAGAAAATGCATAATAATTTCTTAAAAAAAAAAAAAAATACAAATAAATAACATTTCAAAATGAACAGAAGGCGAAAAAGCAAAAAAAAAAAAAAAATGGCAAAAATAATATAAGAGTGAAAAAGATGTAGAACAAATGTTTGGTCCGTAATAAGAGTACTAAAGTCAGAAAGGTTGAAGCATTAAAAACGAGTCGAGCAGGCCAGTCTAAGTACTCGCCTCCAATTAAGTATTTAACATGTCCAATCCACCGTGTAATAATAGATATTTTATTCTAGGTTAAACTTTGAAATTCCATTGAAATAAAAAACAGTAGTCGGTGCATCATTGGCAATGTACTTCCCCAGAACGAATTAATCAATTAATTTTTCGCTCAATAGCTGAATTACATCTAGCGGTTCCAAAATCCTCAGAATTATTTCTGTGTGGATAAATTTACATCGACATTAAGGTTTTTAAATTGAGTCCCCTCCCTTATAGGCGCATAACGCCGAAAATTAATAAATGTCGTCTTCCACATATTTTTTTTTTTGGGGTGCTCCTGACCCCTTAGGGGGGTCGGTCACATCACTTTATTGCGTTCTTCCGGCTCTTTACGCCGAGTGATCTCGGGATCTTTTCGGGGTTTCCGTTCTGCCTACGTCCCAAGAGCCGGGAGCAGCTGCCGCACTCCTGTCGGGGGTGGTGGGGCCCCCGGCACTTTCTCCGCCAGGAGGAGACGAACCGATCATAAGCCAAGTAGCCAGCCTCTGTCATCAGTCCCGGCAGGTCCAGTCCCAGGTACGATCCTGTCCGGCGAATCAGCGCCGCCCTGGGCACGTCGTATAACGGGCATTCGAGAACTACGTGTTCCGCAGTCTCGACGCCGCCACACGAGCAGGCAGGGCTGTTCTTCTTCTTAAGCATAGCACCTGTGACGTCCAATGGTCTGGTTGTACCCATGGAGAGTCAAGGTGCGTCTGGACGTCTGGGCAAATAGGTCGATCGCGTCCAACGCTGTTGCCATCTTTCTACGATCCATTCCTCCTGGACAATGCCCCTCAGACGCTCTAGTCTCGCCCGTCCTGTCGATAGATTCATTACAACACCAGTTATTGGAGTGCCTACCCTTCTTCAGCCGATATCACCGAATTTTGACAGGTTCTCATTGGGTTCTGACTTTAAATATGACATTTCATATCGATACATTCATTACATCGGCAGTTATTGGGGTTTATTAGTTGAGCCGCTCTCTCCCTTCCTTTCTGCCAATTCCGCTGAAAATTAATATGGGTTTTTTAGGGGGGTCGGTCACATCACCCTATTGCGTTCTTCCGGCTCTTTACGCCGAGTGATCTCGGGATCTTTTCTGCCTGCGTCCCAGAGCCGGGGGCAGCCGCCACACGCCTGTCGGTGGTCGGTGAGGCCCCCGGCACTGGGTTAGAAGGCTTTCTTGATTCTCCGCCAGGAGGAAACGAACCGACCATAAACCAGGTAGCCAGCCTCTGTCATCAGTCCCGGCAGGTCCCAGTCCCAGGTACGATCCTGTCTGCCGAATCAGCGCCACCCTGGGCACGTCGTATAAAGGGCATTCAAGAACTACGTGTTCCACAGTCTCGACGCCGCCACACGAGCAGGCAGGGCTGTTCTTCTTCTTAAAGACGCCGTGACCTGATAAGCACCTGTGACGTCCAATGGTCTGGTTGTACCCATGGAGAGACAAGGCGCGTCTGGACGTCCGGGAAATAGGCGAAGGTTGTTCGGCCATCTGTCGATCGCGCCCAACGCTGTTGCCATCTTTCTACGATGCATTCCTGGACAATGCCCCTCAGACGCTCTAGTCTCGCCCGTCCTTGCATCTCCCCTTCCAGGGCTTGAAGTCCGTGTCTGCCTCTATTGGTAAGCCGCGTCTACAGAAGTACGTCTTTCACATATGAAATTTAGTGTCGATAGATTCATTACAACACCAGTTATTAGAGTGCCTACTCTTCAGCCGATATCACTGACTTTTGACAGGTTCTCATAGGGTTTTGACTTTAAATATGACATTTCATATCGATACATTCATTATATCGGCAGTTATTGGGGTTTATTAGTTGAGCCCCTCTCTCCCTTCCTTTCTGCCAATTCCGCTGAAAATTAATATGGGTTTTTGGTCATACTTATAAAATTTTATGTCGATAGATTCATTCTAGCAGTAGTTATTAGAGTTTTTATGTTAAGCCTCCCCTGTGATTCCTCCCTACCCTTTGACCAATTACCCTGAAAATCGTCGTTAGAGGGTTCTGGTTTTATATATAAAGTTTCGTGTCGATACATTCATTCTGTTGGGAATTATCGTATTCACAGACACACAGAGAGACACAAATTTTATTTTCCATATTCCGAAATATAGAGGTCGGAAAACATGGAATTCCGTTCAAAACAGCATCAAATTTTTGATCGATTACATAACTTCCCCTACACTTCGTTTAGCTGGGGAAGTAATAGTTGATATTTCTATATAAATTCAGTATATGAAATTTAGTTCATTCTCTGGGGCGCTATTGTCCTATCTGAAATCTGAGGGCATAATCAACCTTTTTCGGTAAAGACAACTTTTTCGATTTAAATACATCAATAAACCCAATAAAAAAAAAAACTTTTGCATAGATAAAAAAACATTTTTGCACAATTTAGAAAAATTTGCTGGCATTTCAGAGTTATATTGTAGAAGACCTAAATGAAGTAATTACAAATTAATTTTTTTTTTTAAATACGTGCATTTTAATTGCATTTCATCAAGTTTATATTTTTTATTAGAACCCTTTTCGGAAACTACTGTAAAATTTCTACAGATATTTTATTATTGTTATTTAATTAATACATTTTATTATTTTTTAAATAATTTTTATTATCACAAATCCTTTCTAACTTATTTATCACTATATTTTTTTTTCTTCTACACACTAGATCCAATAATCATAACAGGTTTAATTGCATACACTTAACACACACTATTCTAGGTAGCAGTGTTTAGATTGACCAATGAAATAAGAAAGAAAGCGGATCACAAGAAGATGCAACTGACGAGATGCACCACAACACTAATGAAACGTAGTTATTAACTTGAAGAGATAAAGGTTATAAGCTTGGTTATAAAACTTGTTTTAATTGGCTCTGATTGTAGTCAGTTGACGGTTACTTGTCAGTTCCAGTCAACAAAATGGCTTCATTTCAAGCTTCATTCTATCATAAGAATACAAAGAAAACGCACTCTGGCTGTTTATATATGAAATTTTTACAGTTTTTCATATCTGATAGTAAGATGTTGAGAGACTTCTCATAGAAATAAAAGAGGTTGTCTTCCCACTGTTTTATTTTAGACCAGAACCGGTTTTCTACGCAACAACGTCATCATCAGTGGTTCTATGATTGAGTTATAAAATATACAAATACTGAAAATTATAAATATCTCTTAAAGCATCAGGGTACAGAGAAGATAAAAATTAGAAACTTACTTACCCCACCCGCACAGCAAAGCGGTTAAAGGACAACTGGCATAGCTCTAAGGGGTGGGGATAGCTAGGTTCACTCCCTCTCTCTACATGCAAAACCATTCATTCTAATATATACAATAACTAAAATAAGTCTCTACATAATGGTAACATAATATAAAATTCACCATACAACCAAAGGAATTTTCTGTCTGTGCCCTTACTTCTGTCACACTTCCTCAGCGACGCTTTGAGCGCCAAAGGCCAAGAGACCTTCTCAGATCTGGCAGTGACAGTGATTAGTAATAAATGAGTGCAAGTCCCATTCGAAGGACGGCGTGCTCAAGGTTTTTTAATTTTACCTCCCATATAAAAAACCTAAGGGCATCGACCGCGATTCGAACCCGCGATCTTGAGCTCAGTAAGCAAGCACGCATACCACTGAAAAGAAGAAAACATCGTTATACTCACATTCGCAAAATTGTTAGAGGAATTTCTACATTGGTGCAGAAAAATGTGCAACGTTGAATAAATAAGAACATGTAAGAATATAAATGGGGAAAAGAATAATACATTAGTTAATTATTCTTAATAGCACTTGACATTTATCAAATAAATATATTATGCATGCAACCTTCGGCAGGACATGAAATTCATTTATCAAAATATATAAATAATTGTAAAATTCTTTTTGACATAATTCGTTCATACTTCATACTTATTATAATGTTAAATACGACTTAAAAGAAAGCCTTTTTTGAGAATTTTTGAAAGGGCGCCGGTAGGTGGGCGGAAAAATTGAAAATCCGGTAAAAACATCGAATTTCGGGCAGATTACATAACTTCTCCTATACTTTGTAAAACTGGGTAAGTAATACAGGACTTTCCTCTCTTGCCTGGTGTCACTTTTACCTTCCCAAGCCACAAGTGGATTTAAATACCACTTTAGATGACCCAGTATAGTTTTTCCTGGAGACAATCATGAGATGTTATTCCAAAGGAAGAGTAAATAGTAAATTTATTGACATTACATGTGTGAGTCCTAAATTTTTCCTCCCCAGGTTTCGTTACGAGTAAGGGGGTCAATAACGAGTGTCTGACATCATACAGGCTCGGGACCATCGTTAATGTACCTCTTAGGATCATTTCGTTGAAAGTTCCAAATGAAGAGAGCGTTTTCGGTTAAATCAACTTTAGAGAGGCATCATTCACGAGTATTTCAAAAAGTATGGTTAATAATTAGGTAAGTTTGTTGAGCTGAGTTTACGAAGCTCTTTCTTAGAAGACTCATGGATTTCGTTGTACTCGTACTCTTCCTAAACCCCTTTACCGATCACATTGAAATTTGCCACGATGGTAGTGGACACGGTGACGATGGTTTTACTACTAAAAAAAATTGAAATCGAACATACCACGGAGGAATAATCACCGAAAAACGAAATCCACATTGAAATAAATTGAGAGACAAAATTCTAGGGCAAATTAGCATTTTTCAATTTCAAATGTAAACATTCGGGCGAAGCCCTTTTCGGTTTACCATCGGACACCATTTTTTGAGCCGTTTTTTTCAGTGTTCTAACGTACTTCGACTTCTTTTCGATAAAAATATTCACAGCTGTTGTTGTCTACAAAAAGGCTAGAAAAAATCCATTGAATTCAATTGAAATCTATTTAAAGTATAAATATATTCATAAAGAACATACAAGGTGAGAAGTTACTGATAATTATCTAATAATTATAATTATTAAAACATTAAATGAGTTTTTTATACAGATATACAGCAGAATGTATTGTATACCTAGTTTATTTATTCCAAAAACTGGATTTATACGACTAATGCAAAAGTAAAAAAGTGCTACCCCGAAAAGTTACGAATTTAGACTTATCAATTTATTCCCTGTGACCACAGATATCATAGATATCGAATACAATTTTTCGGGGCAAGTTCCTATTTCGAAAGGCCTGAGTTTTGGTTTACGAGATGACGAAACGTGAGTATTTAGCGGCTGTAACATTCCTTCGATGGAGGCTATTTTGAGGGCAGATCTTGAGAATGTTTACCCCTATCTTAATAATAATGCTCCGGGATATAGTGCAAATGGGAAACCTTATATCATTAAATTAAATCATTTAATTACACCTATTAATTTTCGTAATCTTAATCTAAATTAAAAGGAGTCCAGGAGAGAGAAAGAAAAAGAGAGAGGGTCTGTGAGAGAGTGTGTGTGAGTGAGTGTGTGTGTGAATGAGACTCCGGAGGACGAAGAAGAGAAAGGGGAAATTCGATTAGACGAAGGTAGAATCATGTTATCTGTGCCATGCGATCGTAATAATGTTATTAATAACGACGTCATTAAGAAGATGAGCTCTACGCTCTGAATCAATAGGTCGCCCTGACTGAGGAAGGGTAATTGTAGCATGTTGCTTTAGATTGTCCAGAAACCGTCTGCTCTTTTCTGCAGACAATCACCAAGATGCGGTTCTTCTGATACGAGAACAAGACGACATTACGGTAAACAGGGTGATGGAATCGTGCAGACAAACACGATTCACATATCGATATCCGGGTTTCATGGTTTCCTCTGGTAACTGTACAAGTAGAGTATCGTCTTACTTCTTCCAATGAATGGGCTTTCTCTTTCTCAAGGAGTCCCATGACAGAAAATTTGATGAAAAAGAAATAATTGATCTCCGGAATCGGGAATCCATCCTTTGACATAAGTTACTACCAGAGCGCTCTTTCACTCTGGTGGACATGAGCCCAACTCTACTGTGGGAGTCCTAAATTTTTCTTACCGAGGTTTATACACCTAGGGTAGGGTACCTGAAATCGTAGAGGCTCGTGACCATCGCTCAACGCCCCGTTTTCACCTCCCAGATAAAAAAACCTAAGATCTTGAGCTATAACGGCAGTTATTAGAGTCTCTATCTTAAGCCCCCTCCCCCTTCGTGATATGGTTTTGGAAAAGACATATAAAATGTATTGTCGATACATTCATTACATCCTGAGTTATCGTGTTCACAGATACATAGACTTAGAATAATAAGTTATTACCTCCCAGATAAAATAAACTAAGGGCTTCGGGCTCAGAAGGTAAACAAGCATACCACTGAGCTACCGGCGCCCTCACAAAATCTTATATGTAAATTCAAACACCCATAAAAACGAGACCTATTATTTGTTTTTATTTATTAATTAGTCAGAGTGGGACTTAAGTCAAATGTATGTATGTATCCCTATTAGTTAAATACGTTTGTGACTCATACCCGGGCTTTAACAAAGAGGTCATATCGCCTACTACCAGAACGAGTACTTTAACGAGTAAGTGACATAGTACAGGCTTGAGACCATCATTCAACGTACCATCCGAAGGACGGCTTTCTCAAGGACCTCAGCTGTGTTTTGAATTACCGTAAACAGAATAATAAATATACATACATGACCTCCACCTTGGGAAATCAATATTTCGTTGCACTGAATCAATAGATGGTTTGGCTAGGAGTTGCGGCTGATAACTCTACATGCAATCTCAAGATGCCGTTGTCTTGATACGACGTCATTATAGTCATCATAGTAACAGAACCAGACGAATAAACAGGACTCCAACCTAGGAATTATAGTTAGTTATTGTGACATCATGTCCGAGCTTTTACTACGTGGTCTTATCGACTAGTACCAGAGCGCTCTGGTGGATATGAGCCTGACTATTTTGAGAGCCCTAATTTTGTAAATTTTTATTCATTTAGGGTAGGACTCTTGAACGAGTACCTGTTCATAGTAAATGGCCTGGGGCATATCGCTTATCGTCCCATCCGAAGGACAGCGTGCTCATCTAAGAGTCCTGAGCTCAGTATGTTCATCTATCCTTATGAATAGACAGGATATCAGACGTAGAGGGACTAATATTCCACAGTTGACAGTGGGCTCCCAAATCCTCATACTAAATTTTGTGTCGATACGTTCATTAAATCGGCAGATATTAGGATTTTTGAGTTGAGCCCCCTCCCCTGATCCCCCCTTCTCCTTTGACCCTCTCCCCAAAAGGCAATTTCCTCAAAATCAATATGGCGTCCTTATGAGTTTCTCAATACAATTTTTTGATACAATAATTCTGTCAGGACCTCACAGACATGCTGAAAATGCTGAAAGAGAAATTTTCTTCTACAGCTGAAAGGAAAGTTACGTAATCCGTCGGAAATTGTTGAGTTTTCTCTGAAATTTTATGTTTTCGTACACCCTGATTCCAAAAATGTGTAGGTCTATGTGAGTGTGTGTCTGTGAACACGATAACACCAGATTAATCGACCCAAAATTTTATATTTCAATTCAAAACCACATAAGGACACCTGTTAATTTTCAGCAAAATCGGTCAAGGGAAGGGGGGATCAGGGCGCTAAACTCAAAACACAATGTATCCATTTATGGGCGTAGCCAGGGGGAGGGGGGGGGGGGGGGGGCGCGCTAAAACAGCAATGAGCTGTTACATAAATGTACATGTACAAAAGTCATATTACATTTATTTAAATATATATGAATTCGATCATTTCATTTTCTCGCCCAAAATCGTCATTTATGTTATACTTAATACTCTTAAAGCTGATTTTACATGCGCAGTAAAAATGCAAAGCGCAGCAGCAGCAAATGCACGCTATTGGATGTGAATAATTTAATTCTAAAAGCACAGAAACCACAGGGGGCATTTTTGCTGCTCATGTAAAGTCAACTTAAGTATTACAGTCAGTGGTTACCTCAGGGGGAGCTTCTAGAGGTCCGAGTCTCCCAAATTAATAACGAAAGGTCTGCAACGCTAACCACGGAAACTGCGGGCTGTGCCCCCGGGAGTCTATACCCCCCCCCCCCCCCCCCCCCCCTGCTTAAAATCCTGGCTACGCCCCTGAATCCAATAAAAATCTAATATGAGTATTCAGAGTCAACGATTGATAATTAGTCGAACCGGTCAATTGGGTTTTGAAAGGAAAGCCAAAATTTAGTCAATTCGTGCTGGGGAGTTGCAGATGATTCACCGAATTTTTTTTCGGTAACACCAAATTTGTGACCGATAACTTCCCCTATACATCGTATAACTGGGTAAATAATGAGAAAAAATAAATGATGGTGAGAATTGCAGCACATGGCTGTTGTTCTTCTGCAGAATGAAGTCACTATAAAACAACTGACGAACAAAAAACAACATTAGAATCACATCAGAAAACATTCAAAAGTTCATAGCCTTAATGACAAAAAATGAACATTCAAAGAAAAACTGCAAACGATGAAAAGAATTCATGGAGTATATAATCATTGGTATGAATCACAGTGACAAGAGTGATCTCAGCTGACATCTAATCAGCGAACAGATAAATATTGGAGATCATTTCATTGATCTCAGTTATCTGGTTCAGGAACATGGTAGATACCAACAAATCCTCACTCCAAGATTATGGTTCTTCATCGAACATGATGAGTATCTGGTAGAAGATTAAATATATCAGTGATGAAGACATATTTCCTACAAAAATATGTGATGTGTTTTTACAGAGATGGAAGTGATTTGTAAAAATGTTTTATGGCCTTCGAATGGGACTCAACCGATCAAAAAGATGTAATCGGTCAAAAATTCGATGCGAAGTTTTCAGTAATTTCATGTTTTCCGACCCTTAGAATCCAAATATAAAAACATTTCTGTACTTCTGTGTGTCTGTGAGCACGATAACTCCCGATAAAATGAATGTATTGACACGAAATTTTATATATAAATCCAGAGCCCTCTAACGACGATATATATTTTTTTTTTCAGCCAAATCGACCAAAGGAAAGGGGGATTATGGGGAAACTAAACATACAAACTGTAATAACTACAGAATGAATGTATCAACACGTGTGACCAAAACCGTAATAATCATAATAACTGCCGATGTAATCAATCAACATTAAGATGACCAACTGTACTCCTTTAGAGAGTTTTGTACTCCTTTAGAGAGTTTTGTACTCCTTTAGAGAGTTTTGTACTCCTTTAGAGAGTTTTGTACTCCTTTAGAGAGTTTTGTACTCCTTTAAAGAGTTTTGTACTCTTTTTTCGTGAACCGTACTCCTTTTAAAAACTGTACTCCAAAAATACTCCTTTGCAGTCTTTTGTACTCCTTTGTGCTCCATTAATAAATATAAAAACTGGCAAAAAAGCAGTGAAAAACACAATTATCTGCAGAAACACTAGCTGCGGTAAAGTTCAACATGCAAGACGCAAGTGTTTCTGACATAAGTAAGAAGAAAATTCAGAACTATCGAAAAAAATGTATACAAAAGGAAAATATGATTTCAAGAATTAAAAAGATTTAGGTATATAAAATAATTAAATTTATATTAATTTTTAATGTAGATGTTTGCTAGCGACTGTAGAATTCAAAATTCTGGGGGTATTGACTGACCCTCAATACCCCCAGAATTTTTAATATTAATTTTTATATTACCTATTTTAAAAAATATTTTTTTTTATTAAGATCTCGAGGCCACCTCCTATTCAGACGGCGTGGAGGATTGTCAGGATGGGATTGAGAGGATAGGACATGTGCAAATGGGTTAGGATGGGATGAAAGTTTATTGTGGAAATTCAAGAATCGGGATAGGACGAGTTCTTGGACGGTTGGAATGTTTAGGTCTTCATGTAGTAATTTATTGGTGACATAGAAGGGAGCATTTACAATTCGACGAAGGACTTTGGACTGGAAAGCTTGGATGCGGTTTATATTTGATTGTTTGACTGATTAAAAAATATATAGCCGAATGGTTGCGACTTATTGTTTTTTTTCACAACCCCAATCACCATATCCAATGACATTCCATTTTGTAAAAAAAAATTGTTGGTCACCTTAAACTAAATGAAATTTCATTTTTTAAATCAAAACCCAATGAGGGAATAACCTGTCAAATTTCAGAAATAGCTGAATGAATGGAAGGGAGAGTTCTCAACTCAAAAATCCTAATAACTACCGTTGTAATGAATGTATCGAAATAAAATTTAGTATGAGGATTTCAGAGTTTCGATGTAAGTCAACTATTGAATATTAGCGCAAACAGTCGGCTGGTTTTGGACGCGGTGTGGAAAAGTGATTGATTATTTCTTTCCGAGGAATGACCGACGACTTTTTTCGAATGTTTTTATTCCAGAAAACAAAAACCGACCCTACATATGGGAAGTTAACCTCCTGGATATCTGTTCGCGGAAGGTGCTGAAGATGACGCAGTCAAGGCGCCATATTGTTCTTCAGCTATAGGCAATGTTGATACTGTATTTTTTTTTTTATATTTAGTTCTATCTGGTGGATAGTGAGTTTTGTCTGGTTGGGGGGACGTCTCAGGAAAGCAATTGTTGCTTCTAAGTTTTCATTTTTTTTTTTTTTTTTTGTTATTTCTTTTCTTGTCTGAAAGTGGAAACATCAAAGATGGGTCCTCCGCTTTGGAAAATGACACTATTAAATCCGTCTTCTTCAGCTATTTACTTAATGGTGGCAATGCAGCGTCGACCTTGGTCTTCCACAGGTCATTAGTCAAAATTGTTTTCCCCTATAATGGGTACACTTAGGTCCACGCGAGGATGGTTCCAGCCTCTCTTTCAGTCCCACCGAACACACAAAAAGGAATCACTCCTCACAAACCTCAAAATTTCATTCATTCAAAAAAAAAAAAATATCAATGTACTTCCCCATAATAAATTATGGTTTCGCTCTCCCTACAAGAACAATCGACCATTTGGGCTAAATATCAATAGTTAACGTACATATGAGTGTAGTTTTTTTGAGTCCAGCATCTCTCCTTTGATCACCACTGATTTGACTGAAAATATAGGATTTCGGATGCACATATTAAATTTCGCATTAGTAAATTCTATCTACCGGGAAAACTGCATACACTTTTTTTTTTTTTTTTTTTTTTTTGAATCAGGGTTCGGAAAACTTGAAATTCCGTTGGAAACTAGTTTCTGATAGGTAATATAACCCCCTATACTTCGTATAGCTGAGGACGTAAGAGGTCGGTGAATCAGCGACAATAAATTACTCTCCCTCCGAAATCAATCGACCAATTTTATTTATTAGTTGACTATTTCAATCATTAATTGGAACTTATGAATTCTCACTAAATTTGGTTTTGGTACATTGATAGTTAATAATAATTTTTATTTCCGTTAATAATATGGTAATGGAATACTTATTATAAAATAGCTTATAAATTAGATACATAAACAGATATAACTATTTGAGTCTCACGCACATAGTGTAAACAATACTATTAAAAAAATTAAATGAAATGAATAATAAATTCAAAAACCCCTGACAGAAAAATTAAACCTTTAAAAAGAAGGGGAGAGGAACTTGGCCTTATAAACATTTGAGCTCAAACTGCAAGTCTCTAGCTGTAATAGAGGCCGAGATCCTTACAGAGGCTCTGATGAAACCTGAAGATCTAGGGAACGGCATACCCCGATTTCCACAAAACATGGCTAAGAAGGTTGAGCCGTCTTGGAGCTAGGATGCCACAGACAAAGGCTTCAAACTTATAACACCCCTCCTTTTGCGTCGAGGGTTAAAAAATTAATAAATAAATACTTGAAACTACATATATAAGTACAAAAATAAATAATCTTGGTTATCCGGACCATCATCAGTTTTCTCATTTCCCTTTGGCAGATTTGGCTGAAAGTTGATAGGTTTCCTTCTTTCGGAGTTCTGGGTATACACGAAATTCCAGTGAAATCTCAAGAATTTCCGACGGATTATATAACTACTCCTATACTTGTTTTTGTATTAGGTCTCTCCCTAATCCCTTCGTCACATTTGACTGATACTATACTATGGTGATTTTGGGGTTCTGTTTGTGTTCGATATTATGGACCTGATATTTAATTTTTTTGATACAAAATATCGATATTTTCTTTTCGATAGGCCACAACGAGTTTAGTAAGGTTTTCCAGTTCAATCGACGAATTGTCTAATTCCTGCCCTCTCGGTTTCTTGTACTTGGATCCGGCTGACTGTACACGTCCCACATGCCACCTACGTACCTCTGTACCATCTGACAGGAGCATCAACGTACGTACCTTGCCAACGCATTAAGCTGGCTTTCAGTTTCTACATTCCCGCTCTCTCAATTACATTTATTCGTTAGTTTTACTAACTTAGATTTGTCAACAGTTGGTAATAAGTTAGTTAATATGACTCATGCCCGGGCTTTAACTACGAGGTCATATCGTATACACCAGAGCGCTCTTTTGTCACTCTGATGGACATGAGGCCGACTCTACTGTGAGAGTCCTAAATTTTGCCTACCCTAAATTTTTATTCACCTAGGGCAGGGGTCTTTAAAGAGTACCTGACATCGTACAGGCTCGGTACCATCGCTTAATGTCTCATCCGAAAGACGGCTTTAAGCTCAGTAAGCAAGCACGAATACCACTGAGCTACCAGCGCCCTCTACACATTTGATAAGTATGATGCTTACCCAAAACTTGAAAGTAATAGTTAACAATAAAAAAAAAGTCGTCGGTGAATTACTTGGAATGTAAGTAAGTTTTCACTCTCCCTCCAAAACCAATCGAGCGTTTGGGTACAGGGGCTGCTCTCCCATTATCCCCCGGACTCCTTCCGTCGGCTAGTCGCCCCACTACAAAGTACCGTCACCCTGAGACATGCCGCTACCCTGGCGACTGAAGTTCGTTCTGGGGAAGTATATAGCTGGTGATCCACTGTTTTCTCACTACCTTCTGTGGAGACAAGGATTCAGGTAGCCGCACGAAGTTAGCCGTTCGTATTTTTAATAATTAATATTTTTTAATGTTCTTGGGCTCGTTGGAAAGGTCTGAATTTGCCAGTTATTGGAAAAATAAAATAAAAATTTGCCAGTTATTTGGTCATGTGCAAAAAACGTCTGAAAGGTGCAATTTTTCATTTAAGTATATCTTCGTCAATATTTAATGTTTTAACACGTACAACCTCTTAAAATAAAGAAAAAAATATCCTGAAATTTGCCAGTGAATTTCTGAATTTGCCAGGTGCATATTTTTCTGCTAATCCCTGCAATTATTCAAAACCAAGTTTCGGAGTTTCACCGTTAGGGGTATAATTATACACCGTTGATGTAGCTTACAACTTTTACCGCAACTAGCGCCCCTAACGGTGAAACTCCGAAACTTGGTTTTGAATAATTGCAAGGATTAGCAGAAAAATATGCACCTGGCAAATTCAGAAATTCACTGGCAAATTCAGAAATTCACTGGCAAATTTCAGGATATTTTTTTCTTTATTTTAAGAGTTTGTTCGTGTTACAACATTAAATATTGACGAAGATATACTTAAATGAAAAATTGCACCTTTCAGACGTTTTTTGCACATGACCAAATAACTGGCAAATTTTTATTTTATTTTGCCAATAACTGGCAAATTCAGACCTTTCCAACGAGCCCAAGAACATTAAAAAATATTAATTATTAAAAATAAAAGTTAACTTCACGCTCCCGATTCAGGTGTAAGCAGGGGCTGGTTCTCCTATATTATCCCTGGGACTCCTTCCGTCGGCTAGTCGCCCCACTACAAAGTACCGTCACCCTGAGACAGGCCGCTACCCTGGCGACTGATGGACTCTGTCTGCATTGTCTATAGTTTCCGACTTCCTGACCGCACATGATGATTACCCGCTGATTACCTGGAGGAAGGTAGAACGAGGGAGAACTAACTCCTGTAATTTTGAGTTCATTTCACCTGCCTCCCTATTGTTTGGAGACATCGAATTACACGACCATCTCATAACCATATTTTTTTTTTTTTGTCTCCTATATTCATATATAATTTAATACATTATCCTATTTCTAAAGTATAGGGGAAGTTCTGTAATCGGTCAGAAATTCGATGTTGAATTTTCATCGAAATTCTATGCTTCCCAAACCACAGATTCCAAAAATGGGTGAATCACGGTCAATGTATTTATCCACTATGTTTTTTGTATATTGGTATATTTTGTATACTTGGTATATCTGAGGAAGTAATATTATTACCTGTGTGTGTGTCTGTGAAATCGATAACTCCCGAACGAATGTATCTATCGACATGAAATTTTTATAGTTAAAGCACAGGCATGATCATCAAAAAACAAGACAATCTTTAATTATTGTTTAGCTGTTTATAATCATTATGTGTATTTTCTTGAGCAGATAAATATTGTGCAAAAAAATTCTCTTTCGATAAAACGTCTGAATGGAAATGTGGTTTGTCTTCTCACTATTTATTTTATAAACCAAAACACGTTTTAGAACACTAGTGTGTCATCCTCGGTTGTACATCATACAATTGGTAATTAAAATTATTCTATTTATGTTCTCTCACTTGTAATTATATTCTATTTTTCATAAATATTGTGAAAAGTGTGATAGTGAGCGGAGAGAGAGTGTGCGAGAGAGAAGGAAAGTCGAGAGTGAGAGAGAGAATAGATAGAAATTGAAAATTAAGATAGCGAGAGAGTGATAAAGAGGATGTGAGAATGAAAGAGAGAGAAATTCAGAGATGAACAGTGGAATAGTGAGCGGAGAGAGTGTGTGAGAGAGAAGGAAAGTGGAGAGAGAGAGAGAGAGTGATCAAGTGCAGAGAGAGAGAGAGAGAGAGAGAGAGAGAGAATAGAAAGAGATTGAAAAGTAACAGTGAGAAAGAGGTTGAGAGAAAGAGAGATTGAGAGACGAAAAGTGGAATAGTGAGCGGAGAGAGAGTGTGAGAGAGAAGAAAGTGGACAGTAAGAGAGAGAGAGAGAGATAAAGTGCAGAGAAAGAGAGAGAGAATATAGATTGAAAATTAAGATAGCGAGAGAGTGAGAAAGAATGTGAGAGCATGAGAGAAAGAGAGATTCAGAGCCAAAAATTGTGGAGTGATTGATAGAGAGAGAAATAGAAAGAGATAAAGTTCAGAGAGAGAGAGAGAGAATAGAAAGAGAGCGAGCGAGCGAGAAAGAGGCTGAGAGAATGATATATTGAGAGAAAGAGTGATTGAGAGACGAAAAGTGTAGAGTGAGTGATAGAGAGAGAAGTAGAAAGAGATAAAGTTCAGAGAGAGAGAGAGATAAAGAAAGAGAGTGAGCGAGTGAGAAAGAGGGTGAGAGAATGAGAGAGAGAGGCTGAGGTATGACAGAGTGAGACAGAAAAAGCAGGATTAATATTAACAAAGTCTAATCCATCTTTGAGTAAGGCAGATTAATAAAAATTTAACGAGTGGAATAACTGTTATAAGTGATCGTAAATTGAGTAAAATTGTTTTAATGTCCACATTTCACCTTGAAAGTAGCAATGGGAGCCGAGTTGTATAAAGTACAATCCTTGGTTGGACTTAGCTGTCACAAACCTGAGGGATTAGGACTTTACTAAGGACTTTTGGGTAGTCCCGGAACTAAAGTCCTCTTACTTCAAATAATATTTATTTAAGTAACTATAGTTAACGAATGCTCACAGGGTATAACTATCTACATTATTTAATGGTAGGCATAAATAAATTTACGAATAACGTGTTACGTCGTCATCTATGAGGTATAGGGGAAGTTAAGTAATGAGTCAGTTCGAGGATGTGTATCCAAAACGAAGACATATTGTTTTTCAGTCAAATCGGCCAAAGAAAGAAGGGGGATTAAGAGGAGGCTTAACATAAAAACTCGAATAACTGCCGTTGTAATAAATGTATCGATACAAAATTTCATATATATACAATTCCAATCTTTCACAGAATTGGCAGAAGGAAAGAGTGCTCAACAAAAAGTCCAATGAAAGTCGATGTAAAAGGGGTATCGATATGATATTTCATATTTAAAGTCAAAAACCATTGAGAAAACATAACTTGTCAAATTTCAGCAATACTGTCTCAAGAGAAGGGTGGGTTCAGGAGGTGAGCTTAACTCAAAAAGTCGATGTAATGAAGGTATCGATATGAAATTTCATATTTAAAGTCAAAACCCATTGAGAAAACATAACCTGTCAAATTTCAGCAATACTGTCTCAAGGGAAGGGTGGGTTCAGCAGGGGAGCTTAACTCAAAAAGTCCAATAAAAGTCGATGTAATGAAGGTATCGATATGAAATTTCATATTTAAAGTCAAACCCCATTGAGAAAACATAACCTGCAATACCGTCTGAAGGGAAGGGTGGGTTCAGGAGGCCGGCTTAACACAAAAACGCTTATAACTGCCGATTTCATGATAGTATCGACACCAAATTAAGCATGATGATTTAGGAGCCTTTATGTAAGTCAACTGTTGAATATTAACGCAAGCGGTCGACTGGTTTTGAAGGTAAAGCGAAAAGTTAATTGATTAATTCTTCCTGGAGAATGATAATTTTTTATAATCAGGGGTTCTGAAATTCCGGTGAAAACAGAACTTATGAATTTCTTACCGATTGCATAATTTTATCTTAACTTTGTTCAGCAGAAATTTAAAAAAAATTATTATTATTATTTTTTTTTTGGCCTTAAGTACGATGCTATTGGTATTAGGCCATGCTGTGTTTAGTTATTTACGACATCCATGGGAGGGAGTTCTATCTACGAAATAAAATTCACTTCCGGACGGGATTCGAACCCGCAAACCATGGTGAGACCATGCGAACAAAGCCCTACGCACTCGCACGGCTATCATTATTATTGTTGAAGCAGACAATTTTACCACTGTTACTCATCCATTTTTCAATTATTCCTTTACAAACTGTTACATTACCTCTCTATGTTTGTCGTTTACCCAAGGTAGCTTATTTGAGAATTGCATCCAAAACTCACCTGAAACAGAGAAGAAAAACAATTTATTAAATGTCTTTAAAAATAAAAGTGTCGTCGGTGAATCACCGTCTATGTACTTCCCCAGCATGCATTAATCAATTACGTTTTCGCTCTCCCTCCAAAGTCAATGGACCGTTTGGGCTAAAAATTGAATGAATATATACTTTATTTACTTATACATTTACAAAACATTCTCATATCGAGTATACAATACTGACAATAGCCAGGGGCCGTCTGTCAGGACAGAGGGTAATAAAATGCAAAAATAAATAATGAATATATTTCTTGGTAGTAGGCAAATTACTTGTTAAATAAGTAATACATATGTATCAGTCCAATATATTTTATTTTTTATCACAACAACTTTCGGCTTTTGCCATTTGCCATCTTCAGGTGGTGAATCTTAACATACATAAACCAAATTAGAGAATACATTTTCGAGCTTTCACAGCTCATGTCAATCATAAATAATAAATAAGTTAAAATCAACACAGTACAATTACATAACTTTTCTTTTTTTTAAACAAACAAAAATTACCTTATTAGAGACAGGGTCAAAGAACTGGACACATATCAGGGACCGTCTGTCTGACAGAAAGACCCCTTAGGTAATTTGTGGGTTCGAAACCCGGCCGAGGCCCTTAGTTTATTTTATCTGGGAGGTCAAATAAACTTAAGCACGCCGTCCTTCGGATGGGACGTTAAGCGATGGTCCCGAGCCTGTATGATGTCAGATACTCGTTAAAGACTTCTGCCCTAGATGAATCAAAATTTAAGACTCTCACAATAGAATCAGGCTCTGGAGAGCGCTCTGGTACTAGACGATATGACCTCGTAGTTAAAGCCCGGACATAAGTCATAATAACTAACTAATAAGGTAATTTTTGCGTGTTTTTTTTTTTTAAATTATGACATTGCATTGTGTTGTTTTTAACTTATTTATTATTATGATTGACATGAGCTGTGAATGCTCGCAAATTCTAGTCTAATTTGGTTTATGTATGTTCAGATTTACCACCTGAAGATGGCAAATGGCAAAAGCCGAAAAGAGTTGTGGTAAAAAATAAAATTATACTAAACAAAGAAAATTCCTATGCAATTGTACCAATAAAACATGAAAAAATAAAATAAAGTGAATAAAAAGAAAAATATTAATAATTATTATAAATATTGAATTCTATAAATATTGTATTTCTGTAGCTATACAAAGTACTAGAGGACGTTATGTAATTGCTCAAAAATTCATTGTTGATTTTCTACTGAATTTTCAGAGCTCAAGATCGCGGGTTCGAAACCCAACTGAGGCCCATAGTTAATTTTATCTGGGAGGTAAACGTTAAGCGATGGTCCCGAGCATGTGCAATGTCAGGTATTCTTTAAAAACCCCTATCCTAGGTGAATAAAAAAAATTTTGGACTACCACAGTAGAGTCAGGCTACCAGAAGAGCGACGAATGAGCGCTATGGTAGTTACACTATCTAACTCCATACGAAATATTATGTGTGTTTATGGAACTCAATAAGGTCGATATCTGGGCTCATTTCAAAAGCGCTAATAACTGTTGATGTAGTGGATGTATCAAAACGAAATATGAAAATTCAAAGGAACTTGACTAAGACATCTTATTCACTTACAATCTCTTAGGTTTGAGAGGCAGAGTGAAAACTTTTTTTCATGTTGTCATTATAATGTAGATTGGGGCTAATAGTGTTGCGACTGGAAAGTGAAAAGGGGCTGCTGGAGTGCCCGGACTTCTTCACATAAATTATGACCAAGGGGAAGATTTTTTTTTTTTTTTAATTACGGCGGTGAAGGTGTATTGTAGACTGGATTAGATTGAAGGAGGCGATAGGAGGAAACCAATCATCCAGAGGCTAATTGTGCTGCCACCTACCTCCTAGCTCCACTACCACACCGGTCGACAAACATTCGTAGAGTCTAGCTCAAACCATAGGCTCTTCAATGTCTAATCTAGTCTATGGCTGTGTGAGAAGATGGCAACATGTTGAGAAGAGAGAATGATATCTACAACTTGGAAATAGTTCCTCTGAACTATTAGAATTAAACAGTTTCCCTGAACTATTGAAAGTATTGATGACAGTTTCCCTGAACATTCCGCTGAACTATTGGAGGTTAAGCTGTATCATTGAGCCATTGAGTATTGATGACAGTTTCCCTGAACTATTGAAAGTATTGATGACAGTTACCCTGAACATTCCGCTGAACTATTGGCGGTTAAGCTGTATCATTGAGCCATTGAGTGTTGATGACAGTTTCCCTGAACTATTGAAAGTATTGATGACAGTTTCCCTCAACATTCCGCTGAACTATTGGAAGTTACGCTGTCGGTATCTTTGAGCCATTGGAGTGTTGATGAATTTTCCTGAACTTTTGGAAGTATTGATGACAGTTACCCTGAACATTCCGCTGAACTATTGGCGGTTAAGCTGTATCATTGAGCCATTGAGTGTTGATGACAGTTTCCCTGAACTATTGAAAGTATTGATGACAGTTTCCCTCAACATTCCGCTGAACTATTGGAAGTTACGCTGTCGGTATCTTTGAGCCATTGAAGTTTTGATGAATTTTCCTGTACTTTTGGAAGTATTAATGACAGTTTCCTTGAACATTCCGCTGTACTATTGGAAATTAAGCTGTACCTTTGAGCCATTGAGTGTTGATGACAGTTTTTATTTGAAAGTATTGACTAATAACCCACTAGTCACCGAGACTTTTTGGAATTACTGGATCTTCCCCTGATCACTTGGAACGGTTGACTACTAACCAAAGCACCGTTTAAATAAAAAACAATAGCTTTGAACAAAACAAGTCCAACATCAGAATGACCAAAGAGCGCTCCGGTAGGAGGCGATATGACCTTTCAGTTAAATCCCAGGCAAGAGTCATTATAAATAACTATACTTTCTTGATTAACTTTTATTGTACTTTTGATTCACCCAACCTTCCTCCAAATTACTGACAACCATTAGGAAATTTGCCAAATTATGTCTCATTAAAATTTAACAATTCATATGAAAAAAATGTTATAACAAATTGATTGCTTATCACTTCATGCTTTTTCTTTTTAGTTTGTTATTTAGTCTTAACTTTCTAAACATAATGGCTTTCATTTTGAGACAAATTGATAATTATATAATAATTACAAGAAAACTTTATTTATTGAGGTAGGAATATTTCATTTATTTATATTTACTGGTCAGTCTAATAATAGTGGGAATTATTATGACTCATGTATTTAACTATAGGACATATCGCCTACTACCAGAGCGCTCTTTCGTCCCTCTAGTGAACATGAGTCAGACTCTACTGTGATAGTCCTAAATTTATATTCAGCTAAGGAAATACTTGTCAAACCAGTGTTTTTTACATGTTTTTTTCTTAATATATGCCAAAATGTTGGCCTGTTGTCAACATTTATGTGACAATGAAAGAAATAAATGTTGGAAAATCACCACCTATGTACTTCCCCAGGCTGAATTAATCAACAAAAGTTTTGCTCTCCCTCTGAAGCCACTCGACTGTATGGGCTAAAACTCATTTTGAATACATTGTCGCTTCTGAATCATCATACAAAATTTTGTGTCGATAGATTCATCGCTAGTTAGTTATTGTGTGAACATGAGCCCGACTCAACTATCTAATCGGTTAAGAATTCGACGCAAAGAAGACTTAACTCAAAAATCCCAATAACTGCCGAAGTAATGAATGTATCGACATGAAATTTTATATTTAAATTCAAAACCCTATAAAGGTGGCATATATTAATTTAAAAAATATAAAGAAATGAAAATGGGAGTACTTTCGGTATTGCTACCATCTTCAGCCACGACTTAACAAATACAAGTTTACACAAAATGTACCTTTTCAGCCCCTACGGTTTTTTTTCGTATCCTTCATGTACATTTAAGTCTTAAAAATATGGAAAACTTCAAAATAATATTTCGTCTCTTATTGAAATCTTAATAATAACAGACAATTTTTGAAATGGTATGTGCCTACTGAATTAAAATGCAAATATAAATGCATATATAAAATAAATCCAAGATGACAATAATAAATACATGAATTTGTAGGAATATTGAGGGTCAGTCAAAGATGGAAGAAAACAATATTCAAACGCCAACGTTTCGATATACTTTATATCATCATCAGGGTTTACAAACATGGGGGGGGGGGAATCAAGATTAGAATCATTATTAAAACAAAATTAGTGTACCTACTGATAAACATTACTGAACGTTAAAATAGACATTGTAACAAGTTAAACATTGAACCTGACTTACTATGAATACATTACGAAACATTAAAATTAAATATAGATACATTGTTAACCACAAACATGAACGTACACTAATACAAATTAAATAAAATATGAATACATCCATGATTATTAATGTTTATGTTTATTAATGTATTCATATTTAATTTTAATTTGTATTAATTTACGTTCATGTTTATGGTTAACAATGTATCTATATTTAATTTTAATGTTTAGTAATGTATTCAGGGGCGTAGCCAGTATTTTGAGCAGGGGGGGGGGGCAAAGTTAGGTTACAGGAGGAGGGGGGTTAAAAAGTAAATTCATTATTTTTAGCTAATTTCAAAAATTCATTTAACATATCAATTAATACATTTTTTCTAGTCTGGCGGAGGTAAAATGTTTTCTTACATGTTTTCCAAGCATTTTCACCTTTAAAATTTGAGATGTTGACTATTTTTTTAGTTTATTTAATTTTTATATTTTTATTTCTCTGCCCAGGGGGGGGGGCACGTGCCCCCCCCCCCCCCTGGCTACGCCTATGAATGTATTCATAGTAAGTCAGGTTCAATTTTTAACTTGTTACAATGTCTATTTTAACGTTCAGTAATGTTTATCAACACACTAATGTTGTTTAAGTGTGATTCTAATCTTGATTCCCCCCCCCCCCCCCCCCCCTCCCCCCCCCCCCCATGTTTGTAGGCCCTGATGATGATATAAAATATATCGAAACGTTGGCGTTTGAATAGTGTTGCCTGTTTTCTTCCATCTTTGACTGACCCTCAATATTCCTACAATTACAATCTACAGTCGCTAATAAACATCTAAATATATGAATAAAAATAAAAATACAGTTTTCTGAGAAAAAAAGTTTTCTTTAGTTAGTTATTATGACTCATGCCCGGGCTTTAACTACGATGTTATATCGCCTTCTACCAGAGCGCTCTTTCGTCTCTCTGGTGGAAATGAGCCCGACTCCACTATGGAAGTCCCAAATTTTGGCTAACCTAAATTTTTATTCATAGAGAGAGTTTCACCTAGGCTCGGGACCACCGCTCAACGTCCCATCCGAAGGACGGCATCCTTAAGTTGTTTTTTTTTACCTCTCAGATAAAATAAACTAAGGGATAAACTGAGATAGATTTAACAATATTGCTGTACAATCAAGTCGGTAAAAACGGATGAGTACGTTCAAATAACGGTAATTTGTGACTGTAATGTTCAGCATTGATTAAGGATTAAAATGTTTTTTTAAATGGTTTTTATTAGTCGAGTATAACTGTCTGTGCTATGTCCGCCATTGTACAATCAAATATAAGAGATCCCATGTTGAACATTCTTTGATTATTATTCGAATTTTATGGCATTTTGTAAACTTAAAATAATCCTCTGAAATTTAGGGTACATAATTTTTTGAATAATTTTTTTTTTACGATTAATAATGAATCTTTTTATGTAATTTAAAGAGCGGATATATAAAACATAAAACATTTAATTAAAAAGTTAATCGGTTTTATACTTTTTTTTTTACTCCCCAGGTTTTGGAATGCTAACGCAAAGGTAGGATCTAAATGAAATTTAGTGTACAAGGCTTATCTATCGGATGAGACGTTAAGCTTTGGTTCCAAGCTTTTACGATGTCAGGTACTCGTTAAAGACTCCTAGGCTAGATAACTAAATCTAGGTAGGCAACATTTAGGAGTCCCATAGTAGAGTCGGGCTCATGTACACTAAAGCGACAAAAGAGCTTTCTGGTAATAAGCGATATGACCTCGTAGTTAAAGCCCGGGCATCACTAACATATATTTTCTTTATTTTGAATTTACATAAGAAATATCGTATTGGTTAATTCCGGCATTTCTTCCAGAGGTGTCTTCTTATTATTTTTTCCGACTATATTTCGGGACTCTTCCGGTCACTATGACCGACGTGGTTCATAGTGACCGGACCCTTCTGGGACTTGTAAGAGTCCCGAAATATTGTCGGAAAAAATAATAAGAAGACACTTCTGGAAGAAATGCCGAAATTAACCAACAATGTAACATCCCAGAGAAGTTTAAGAAACACAAGAAATATCGTGTCTATATATTATATATCTACTCATATTTTGAAAAGCAGGGTAAATAAATAATTAAAGGTTGAAAAATTAAGGAAATGGACTAATTTATCATATCTGTTCTATTATTAAATTTCTACAAGATCATATCGCCTGCTACCAATGTAATGAATGTGTATGCTCAAATTAAATTTCTGTATTATAGGACAATTATTGACTGATATTATTGGGTGAGCTGGTGAACCTAGGGACCTGAGCATCCAATGCTCTTATCGCTTCCCTATTATCTCTACTATGAGAAACCTCTAGATAAAAAACTTAATCCTCCAGAAAAAACCTTATCCTCTCAGATAAAAAACCCAAACACTTTGGCCATGTTTCTAACCCGCGATCGTGACCAGTGGGCTACCTCTTAGCTACCGGCCCCCTCAAAGGTAGATAGATATTACATCAAGTGACACATAAGGATTATGACATATATATTTTTCCTAAAAAGAAAATGGAGGATTATCTTACTAATAGGTTAGGTTAGGTTTTATGACTCATGCCCGGGCTTTAACTACGACGTCATGTCGCCTACTACCAGTCACTCTGGTGTACATGAGCCTGACTCTACTGCGGGAGTCCTAAATTTTGCCTACCCTAAATTTTTATTCACCTAGGGCAGGGTTAAACGAGCACCTGACATCGTACAGGCTCGGGACCATCGCTTAACGTCCCATCTGAAGGACGGCGTACTTAAGTTTATTTTACCTCCCAGATAAAATAAACTAAGGAACTTGGGTCGGGTTTCGAACCCACATACTTGAACTCAGAAGATAAGCACGCATACCACTGAGCTACCGGCGCCCTCTATCTTACTAATATATAAAGAGACAGCGTTTTTTTCTATGAATTCCTTACGTTTTCATTTTTTTAAAGAAATTATTTAATTTTTGTGTATTTAGTATCGATAGGCCTAATCGAATCTCTGAATAGTTCTCTTTTTATGTTTCCGAAGTCGCTATATGGAAGGCGTATTAACGAGTGTTTGTCCCTGTTTATTGTGTTGTGTTTTCAATTTCTTTAGGTGTGAATATCAATTCAACTTTCTATAAATATATTCTAATGTTACTTTTCGTTAATTAAATGGCTTTGATATAACTCACCATTAACTTTAATCAGAATTGAAAGCAATTTAAGGACTTACCTGTGTTGTGTTGGGGAAAAGTTGTTCTACTATAAGTTAATAGTTTGATTTTAGTTTCGCTTTATTTATGTGACTTTATGAAAAGTATTAGAAGTTATAACACCTTCTTTTGGTGCTAAAGAAGTAAAAGAAGGAATCTTTATGCCAACGAATAACGATGGGTACATATACGCCTGCTTAAAGTTACCAACCTGTGTAAAGTAACTAACCTGCTTAAGTTACAAATCTGCCTAGAGTTACTAACCTGTATAAAGTTACTCCGGGCGAAACCGGGTAGCCTGCTTATTATATATATATATATATATATATATTTATATATATATATATATATATATATATATATATATATATATATCGTTATTAGTATATACGGGGTACAGTTGTTAGAAAAAGGTCACTTCTAAAGAAGTCATTAATCCTTTTTTATCGAACTTATTAACTTTTATTATGAAAATATATTATAGGTCTCTAAAGATATAATTAGTCTTAAAGGGGAGAAAAAAATGGCTTAACAGTTTTTTACTAATATTCTTAATAAAATCATAAAATACAAAGATGGTTAAAAAATGTAGTTTTTTTTTTTTTAATTATTATTATAAGGTACTAAATACTAAAGAAAAATTCTTTGCTATATGAATCATATTTGAAAGATAATTTGCTGGCTTATATGAAAAACTTTATTAAGGCAAGGCGTCCGGTCGGAGCTGAAGTCTTTTTAAAAGGAGAAAAACTCTAAGAATTTTGAATTTAAATAGTCATAGGACACGCACATTTGTAGAACATTTTTCTAATGTAAGTATGTAAGTAAGCTTGTAAGAGGGAATAAATCCATTTTATGGTAACATTTAAAAGGATTACATGTTCATGAAGACATGAAGAAGACCTGAGAAGAGGGGAAACTGAGAAATGGGAATAATAAAGATGAGAAAAATATAATGGGCATAACACACGAATGGTTCAGTGAATCTTGACAGATGAAGATATAAAGGGAAAAGATGAGTTTTCAAGCTTTTGTCGTCGGTGAATTATCGCCTACAACCAGAGTGCTGTTTCGTCACTCTGGTGGACATGAGACCGACTCTACTGTGGAAGTCCTTAAATTTTGCCTACCCTAAATTTTTATTCAACTAGGACAGGTGTCTTTAACGAGTACCTGACATTGTACAGGATCGGGACCATCTGAAAGACGACGTGCTTAAGTTTATTTTACCTCCCAGATAAAATAAACTAAGGGCCTCGGTCGGGTTTCGAACCCACGTTCTTGAGCTCATACCACTGAGCTACCGGCGCCCTCCCTTCTAGTTTATCCGAAAATATTTTTGATTAAATCATAAATTTAAACAGTATCTTGTAAAATATATATAAACTACAAAGTGAAGTTGCGCTAATTATCATCCGATTTTTCTAATCTAAGTCAGTTTAACTTTTATATTCCAAATTTTCAAGCACATTTTGGAATTCTGTTTTTTTAACTTATTTACCAGACTGCCTTATAATAAAGGCAACCTCGAAAACCGGCTAACATAAAATAATAAAGTGAGAGGTCATACATGTTTATTTTGCAACCTGCGAAATAATCACTTCATAAATTTTTTTTTTTTTTTTTTTTTTTTTTTTTTTTTTTTTTTTTTTTTTTGCATTGGAGGGGGAAATGCTGTGAAGCACATTCAGGGAAGGTAGCCCTGGATAGTGTGGGGCTCGAGCCGATTCACCATACCCACTAAAACCCCCTCCTTGCCGATCCTGATTCCCTTCCGCGGAACTGACGGTCTGTCATTATTTCGCGGAAGGGAGGAAGGGTGGGCTGGTAACACCCCTTCTTCTGTTTTATTGCCGCTACTGTTCCTTGTCAGCCCTCTCCTGGAGGGCCAACCCGCCCATGATGAGCGCTGCAAAATCGCAGCCTTCATCCCACGACTCCTGGGAGCGCAGCATAGCGTCCACGTAACTGATAGCAGTCAGTGGGGCGCCCATGCTAATTTCCATTATACATTATTATAATAAGCTATGATTTTACACTTTAAAATAAATTCAAAATGAAAAAAATTGTGACAACCTCTTCTCTACTCATAGTTATTTTCAACACTCCATTTTCTGACACTTTTAATTAAAGCCTAGAAATGTAAATTATTTTCATTTACTCTTCAATTTAAACTTTTCAAATTCCTCTTTTCATTTGCAATTAACAATAAATTGAAATATCAAATACTTTAACCATTCCTTTCTGACTCTGAGAGCATAAATATCGCATAATGACTCCCCTTGAAGGGAAAACTCATAAAATATATAAATACATAAAAGAAATAAATAAATAAAAATAATGAAGAAATTCAAGAAAACATTATTACCATGTCACGAAAGGATGATAAAAATGGTACAGTGATAATTAGTGAGTCAGATTTGTCTGTGGTAAGAATTGAAGCGTAGCGTCTTTCTTATTGCTTCTTCCTAAGGCAACATTAAAAAACGAAAATAACATAATTAGTAAATTTTTTTCATTTTTTGCTTCATTCTCTCTCTTCATAACTTTTTCCGTCCCTTAACTTCTTCATATATATATTTTTTTTAAATTATTTTTCAGGACATATACTCGTATATATATATTTTAAAACTCAATCTACTTTCGGTTAATTGGTGGTTTTTCAAGATATATTTTGTCTTAGTTGAGGACCCTATAACTTTACTCGTTTTGGTCCTATCTCAAATCTAAGCACATATTATCGATTGGAAATTTAATAAGGAACATTTTTGGTAAGGACTATTTTTTCGATAGGATTAACTCTTTTCGAGTAAATCAACAAATTTCTTTAAAAAATGAGTTTCAAAACGATATTTTAACACATCTCGCAAACCGGGGCCACAGCAAAAAATCTTATTTAATATAAATGTGCCTTTTAATTTTATTTTAAATGATTTTTGATAAGTTCATAAAAATATGAACATATCGATAGTAAAATATGTATAATCTTGTATATTATAAAGTGGTCTTAATTATTGTAAGATTTCAGCTAAAATCTTATCATATATATAAAGCTGAAAATGTCTGTGCGTTGTACCGCTATAACTCACGAACGGCTTGATGGATTTGATTAATTTTTTTTAAAATTTGTTCGTCATCGTCTGTGGAAGGTTATAGCCGTATTAGTACCTCAATATCTGGTCCATCCCAGCATCCACCCACGCAATCTTTGTAACTCAAAAACCACTGCAATGATTAATGAGGAATCTTTTTGAATAGATAAGTTTCATCTACCGGAAGGTTAAGGTCTATTTTTTAATCAACCCCTGGTCCATCCCAGCATTCACTCACGCAATCTTTGTAACTCGAAAACCATTGCAACAATTAATGAGAAATCTTTTTGAATAAATTAGTTTTAGCTCCAAAGCTAGCGTTACTACAGTTGAAGAAGGACTATAAGCCTTATTCCGTATGAATAATTGAAAATTATAACATCATGAATGTACTGTCGAGGAACTGAATAGCCTTATAGGAGATATTGGGAGAAAAGTCAAAGTTCCCCGGGCAACGACGGGTATTACTGCTAGTTAAATCTAAGTTCAAGCTACAATCATTTTTGAGTTAATGCGCTCACTAAGTTCCAAACTCACGCACAGACATAATATCAACAAATCGTCAAAACGTATCAAATGCAACGTTGGAAAAACCGCTGAAAACTCGATCTCGGATTTTCCCACGATTGCAATACTTCTTTATACTATATCAAAATATGAAATACCTTTATTCTGTTCTGACTCCGTGAGTATATATATCATATAACATTAGAGTTCTTTGGAGGGGAGATCATAAAATATATGCCTACAAACATTATTTATGTTAGTTTATATATATAAACATTATTATCATGTCACGAAAGGATAATAAAAATGGTACAATGATAATTAGGGAGTCAGATTTGTCTGTGGTACGAATTGAAGCGTAGCGTCCATTATTCATGCTTTTTCCGGGAACAATAAAAACAAAGATAACTTAATTAGTCCATTTTTTAAATTTTTTGCTTATTCCACTCTTTTCTTATCTTTACAGAAATATTTTTTCTTTCGTTCCCCAACTTTTTTTTTTATATAATTTTTATTTCTATATATATATAAATGACCTATTGACAAATAATACCCTAATTATATTTTCACCGTATATTTTTTTTCAATGGGGGTATTTTTAGTCAATAAAGCATATTTTTCTCTGGCGTATTTTTTTGTCAATAGGTCATTTTTCTCTAGGGTATTTTTTGTCAATGGGTCATTTTTCTCTAGTATATTTTTTGTTAATAGGGCATTTTTCACAAATGAAAATGGAAAAACAAGAGAATAATCTAAAAAATACGGTTATTTAGTATCGATTAAGGAATGGATTAATCAAGGACGTATATGAAGGAGAGATGAGGCTTGTGGTCGATGATAACAAACTTGTGGAATTTCTGCCAAGTTTTATTTCATCAATTTATTTTTTGATGCAAACAATATACTAGAAAAAAATTACCTATTGACAAAGAATATCCTAGAGAATATTTATATTTTCACTGTCTATTTTTTCTCAATAGGTCAATTTTCTCTAGTAAATTTTTGTTAATAGGGCATTTTCAATATTATTCCTTTTTGGCTCATTTACACATAACTATATTTTTATTATGCATTTATTTATTTTTTATCCTACCTTATTTTCTGCTTTCTAAATTAATTTTATTTTTAACCTTGGCTGGGCATCCTTTCTTCACTTTTATAATCAACCATCATAGTATTATGCTAGGTCGATTTATATTTATATTTATATTATCAATTTTATTTCTTTCTTAGGTGTATAGATTTGCTTTTTTACTTATTATCTTTTATTTTTGTAGATACTTTTAATTATTTATTTATTTATTAATTTTTTTTCATTATATTGAAGTTGTTAATGTTATGTTTTTTCCTGTTTTTCTATTTCCTGTTTATCTATTTTTTAGTGGTATAGTTTCTCCAATGTAGCACTAATTTTTATTTACCTACCTATCTTTATATTTATTTGTACTGATACTATATTTCATTGTTTCATTCTTTACTCTGTATGTATTTATTCTTAGGGGACCCCAGTCCCAGAATAATAAAATTTCTTTTCATTTCATTTTCTGACAGTTGAAAAACGAAATGCACTCGAAAAAGAAGAGAAAAATCTGAAAAAAAAAAAAATAATAATAATAATGGAGGGGTAACAAGACGGTTATTTAATATCGATTAAGGAAGGATAGACCAAGGATGTAATAAGAAGAAGAGATGAGGCTTGTGGTCGACATAACAAACTTGTGGAATTTCTGACAAACTTTATTTCATCAATTTATTTTTTGAAGCGTGCGCTCACATTATGTATGACATCAGGGTCGGTGGTGTTTGTGGTTTTTATGGTTTTGTTAGAAATGACGTTCGCATCGAGATGCAAGTCTCTAAATCTGCACACCTCATTCCGATGAATGAATAACATCCTAGCAGAATGAAACCATGGAGAAGGCACATAAAGGCGGGTTTTCCTAGCCAGCGTGTTTTGTGCGCCGCGTTTGGCGTAATACGCCCAGCGCAACACGCCGGCACCACCTAATAGGAATTTAGTGTTTGTGTTCTCCTACAGAGCGCAATATGTTCCACGCCAGCGTTGTACGTCGAGCGTGGTAAGACCGACTGCATTCAGAGGAGTCTATTGCGTTGTACGCGGTGTGTCTTCATATATTTTGTGATAGTGTACTGATAGTGGTTGTTTGTTTTTAGTATTTAAAAAAAAATTATATTCTTTATCTTCCTCCGCCAAATGTTTTTTTAATAGCAAAAGAGCAAATATTTTTATCTTTTTTCGTCCTGAACGGCTCATCGTCACAAAATTTTTAAATACTCCTGGGAAATATAACGTTCTCCTAGGAAAACAGAAATGCGCAGCTTGATAAAACATACGCTCCTGCCAACGTGAAATTCCCTATTCAGTTCACGCTGCGTATTACAAACGCTGGCTGGGAAAACCCGCCTTAAAGTGTCGAAAGCTTGGCAGAAATTCGACAAGTTTGTTTTCATCGACCACAAGCCTCATCTACTCCTTCCTGTTATTTAATATATTAAATTTCGTATAAGGAGTAGTGGGGAGGGGAGTGGTTGTTCTGAGCAGATTCCCATGGATAATTAGGGTTTGGAGGTTGTGGTAGCATCCCCAGATAGAAGAGATACGAAGATGCAAGAGAAAGGAGTTAATGAGCCGAAGTTTCATTGTTCAGAGCCGAGTGTAGAGTTGACTGGGCAGGAGGCGGCCATCTTGCATACATTTATATATCTATCTCTACCCCCCAGTCTAGCCCTCCTGTAATTGGACAGCCAACAACCAACATTATACCACAATACATGGCGGGAGAGGGGGGGGGGATTGTTCTCAAATTAACTAATTAATTTTACGTACCGTTAGACCCTGGGGGTCATACCATACCGTCCAGACAAAACTATCAACCCCACAAATGTTCATAAAATTTGATGTTTCATTCAACGTCAAATGTCAAAAAAAATTGTCGTCGGTGAATCACTATGTATTTTCCCAGCACGAATTAATTTCGAATATTAAAATAAATTATTTTTTTTTACAGAAGAGAGCGCCAAAATGTTAGTTATTATGACTCATACCCGGGAATTTAACTTCGAGCACATATCGTCTACTACTAGAGCGCTCTTCCGTCACTCTGGTGGACATGAGCCCGACTTTACTGTGGGAGTCCTAAATTTCTATTCACCTAGGTCAGGGGTCTTTAACGAGTACCTGACATTGTACAGACTTGGGACCATCGCTTAACGTTCCATCCGAAGGACAGCGTGCTACAATGTCAACTAAAATGATATTCAGGAGAAAGTAAATTTCCTGTAATTTACCAACGACTGTTTTTGTTAATTTCATTAATCTTAAGATTTTTTTCTATAACTTGTACATACAAGTCTTCAGTAGTTATAAAATTTGGTTTCAAATTATAGTATTATAGAAACTATGGTTGAAATAAGCTCAAATTCCTGGGATAATGTGTGAGAAGAGTAAAAAGAAGAAAATAATAAAAAAATATAAACTCAATGAAATAATAAAATAAAAAATAAATAAATTGAAGTAAAAAGCATAGATAAAATAGAGTAAAGAGTATAGATAAAATAGAGTAGTAAGGATCTATGTTTGGGTGAGAGGTGTATAATGAGACGGGAGGCCTAAGGAAGGATGAAGGATGGGTTCAGATAGCGGGGACACTTTGGGAGCTAATCCACTTAATTGGGTGGCTTAAGCACTCCAAAACATAGTGGCTCAAGCACTCCGAAATATAGTGGCTCAAGCACTCCAAAACACAGAGCTCAAGAACTTCAAAATATAGTGTGGCTCAAGCACTCCAAAACACAGTGCTCAAGCACTCCAAAACACAGAGCTCAAGAACTTCAAAATATAGTGGCTCAAGCACTCCAAAACACAGTGCTCAAGCACTCCAAAACACAGAGTGTCAAGCACTCCAAAATATAGTGACTCAAACACTCCAAAACATGGTGGCTCAAGCACTCCAAAACACAGTGCTCAAGCACTCCAAAACATAGTGGCTCAAGAACTCCAAAACATAGTGCTCAAATTCACCAAAACACAACACCCAGTAGACCCAAAAATGACTTCATGGACAAATAGTAGATTCCCCGACTAGTCCCCATAGAATTTCTCATGGCAGCTACTAGCTGCCAGCTACTATACCTAGGGCCAAATGCGGCTTGCCAAACGGCTCAATGCGGCCCGCGGAACAATTCAAATACGTGAAAACCTAAAATATAATTCGCTTTTACCATGTTCCATTTAAAATTTTACAATCGCATTATTGTAGTTCTCAGATCTGAGATTTTTTATAGAACAAAAGTTATAGCGCCCCGAAATAAAAAAGTCCTGTAATGGCCACATCCCTTATATTTTTTTCAAAATAACAGAAATTTATCTAAACCTTATTAATTACTTAATAACTGATTTTAATAATAAATAATTTCCAAGAGTAATTAGTAAATATTCAATAAAATTACCATAATAAATAACAAAAAGTGCGATAAAAAAAAATGTAACAAATTACAGAAGTAAGACATAATGCACGAGTTTACTGTAATTAAATGTAAATCAGACTTTAATATAGATAGCCTTTCATATGTGATGAATGCATTATTTACTATGTGATGACATAATATGACTTCCGTACTTTAAATGCATTTATCATACTAAATGCATGTAGGTTGAGAAACATTACATGGTCATATTTTTTTTTTCTTATTTTTAAATTGATTATTCACATAAAAGTATTAATTGAACAAAACTTCAGACCATTAAATATATATTATTATTTATTTTTATTTTTATAAAATGCAAATCATTATTTTTTGCGCAAGTGTAAGAAGTTTGAATATAGATAATAATAATGATAATAATAATAATAATAATTTATCGAGGGCGCCGGTAGCTCAGTGGTATGCGTGCTTGACTTCTGAGCTCAAGGTCGTGGGTTCGTAGCCCGACCGAGGCCCTTAGTTTATTTTATCTGGGAGGTAAAATAAACTTAAGCACGCCGTCCTTCGGATGGGACGTTAAGCGATGGTCCCGAGCCTGTACGATGTCAGGTACTCGTTAAAGACCCCTGCCCTAGATGAATAAAAAATTTAGGGTAGGCAAAATTTAGGACTCCCACAGTAGAGTCGGGCTCATGTCCACCAGAGTGACCAAAGAGCGCTCTGGTAGTAGGCGATATGACCTCGTAGTTAAAGCCCGGGCATGAGTCATAAAACCTAACCTAACCTAACCTAATAATTTATCCTAAACTACAACATTGTAATAGGATTAGTTATACCATTATAATAATTAGTTATTATGACTCGTGTCCAGGCTTTAATTACAAGGTCATATCGCCTACTACCAGAGCGCTCTTTCGTCACTCTGCTGGACATGAGCCCGACTCTACTATGGGAATCCTAAAATTTGCCTACCTTAAATTTTTATTCACTTAGGATAGAGGTCATTAACAAGTATCTGACATTGTACAGGCTCTAGATCATTGCTTAACGTCCCATCCGAAGGACGGCGTGCTTAAGTTTTTTTTTAACACCCATTATAAATTATATTTAAATGTAATTAAGAAAATATATATATATATATATATATGTATGTAAATATGTATACATTTTCGATATTTTTTATTAATTATTTTCAAAAAATTTCGTTGGTGAATCACGGGCAATGAAGTTTTCTCTCTCCCTCCAAAATCAGTACACCGTTTAATCTAATAATCAATAATCAAGTTTTCAATCTATCAATTCATTACAATGAAGAAATTCAACAAAACATTATTTACCGGGTTCAAAAAAGGATGATAAAAATGTCTACAGTGAATCACCATCAATGTACTTCACCAGAACGAATTAATCAATTAAATTTTCGCTCCCTCTCAAAAACCAATCGGCTAATATTCAATAGTTGACTTACATAGGGACAGGTTATGTCGTCATTGGGTTTTGACTTCAAATATGAAATTTCATGTCGATAAATCGGCAGTTATTGGGGGTTTATGAGTTGAGCCTACACCACCTCGTACGTCTTTCCCTTTGGTCGATTTCGCTGAAAATTAATAGATGTCGTCCTTATAGGGAAGTGCATTGCCAGGGCTTAGCAGACATTTTTGACAAAAGAAAATTATATCAATATTTTCTTTGATTTTTAACCTGCTATTTCTAGTCCACAATAATTTTTCTACATACGTTGAAAATACACATACACACAAAAATATATAAAAAAATAAAATGAATAAAAGTTCATAATATTAATATACAATATTTAAAACTCCCGCAAGTTGTGGAACACATAGTTAAATAGTTTCTTAAGGCTCTCAACAGATAGCACCACTGTCCTCCATTCTCATAAGATTTCTCTAACAATCCTGGTCCGAATAAAATTTAATAGATTAAAACAAACATTTTTTTTTTTTTGTTTTATAAAAACAAAAATGTACTACATACTTGTTTTGGCATTATACCATCAACAGTTATCATTATAATGAGTCAGTTTTTGTTTATTATCCTTAATATAAATAAAGAAATTATAACAAAATAAATAAAGAAGACAATAGCCATGTTTTTGACCCAACCGAAGGGACAATAAACAAAATAAATTTTAATAAAATAATGATTTATTATTGTTATTATAAGTTTTGGAAAGTTAGCTAGTTATTGTGTCTCAAGCTTTTAACAATAAGGTGTAAGTCCAAAAGTGTGTTAACGGTCTTTAACGAGTACCTGACATCATACAGGCTCGGGACCTGGTCTTAACGCCCAATCCAAAGGACGGCATGCTCAAGGTTTTTCACCTCCCAGATAAAAAACTTCAGCCGGGTTTCTAACCGCAAATTTTGAGTTTAGAATGCAAGGCCCTCTCAATTTTAGTTGTTGAACTCCATTTTTCGAATAAAAAAATAAATAATTTTAGACCAAATTCCTAACTGAACAGCCACTGAGATTTTATAATACACATATATATATATATATATAATATATATACACATATATAATATATTTTATTGGCCTTTTAAACTAAACCTGACGATGGTGTTATGCCGAAACAAAGACTGTTTGCATAACATTTTTCAAGAATATACAATATTTGAATAAAAAGTTTATTTTATTTATTTGCAATATTTTTAATGTAGATGTTGATTAGCGACTGTGGATTCTAATTGTAGGAGTATTGAGGGTCAGTCAAAGATGGAAAAAAAAAAAAAACACTATTCAGATGCCAAAGTTTCGATATATTTTATATCATCATCAGGGCCTACAAACATGGGGGAGAAATCAAGATTAGAATCAAAAATAAACAAACAAAAAAAAAAAAAAAAAAAAAATTTTTTGATAAACATTACTGAACGTTAAAAATACACTATAAGAAGTTGAAAATTGAAACTGACTTACTATGAATAATTATTAAACATTTAAATTAAATATGATTACATTACTAAACATAAACATTAATAATGGAAATAGACAAATAGGTGGAACATAATAAAGAGTAAACATTAAAATGACTTACTATGAATAAGCAGGGTTGGGGAGAAGGCATGTACACTGGATGGAGTCTTACATTGCAATGAAATGGTACACAATAATACTAGGGTGCTAAAGGAAACAGGTACAGGGAGCTCGGGAAACCCCGTCATAACTGTCACATTACAGCAGAAATGTTGAAAGTAATATAAATATGTATTATTATGGTTGTTTGTGTCTGCATACTCTAACACATATCTATAGATAATTAATAAATAATTTAAAAAAATATATACCTATATAAACTAAAATAAAAAATATAGATAATTTAGATATTGGAGAGAGAACTATGGTGTCAGCTCTTGCTAAGTAAATTGGCATAACAATTACTTAGGTTATTAGTGTCAGTGCGGAAGTTGACTGTATCAAGTGTTATATTTTTAATATATTGTGATGTACACTACGGAACATTTTTTTAATGAATATTTTTAATGAAAAGAGGTAATTTTTTTTTATTATAATCTAATATCATATATATATTAGATATATATCAAGGTGTTTGAGAAACAAAACAAGAAAACATATAAAAAAACAGCTGTGAAATAGTGTTAAATGTAATGGAGTCGTGAGCTAGCTCTAAAACGGTGCATGTGGTTTTGATATGTTTTAAATAAAAATGAAGTTGAACAATTAGATGAAAGTTGACTGGGGTGGAATTAAAGTGTGAAGAGTTGACGGGGTCTGGTTTTTCTGTGGTAGAGGCGTCGAGAAGGTACAATTAATAATATCTATTTTCAATATGCCCAAACAAATAAAAAAAAGAAATAGTTTTTTAAGTATTAATTTAAATGATTTTGTTGCTTTGTTTTTCTTTTGCTTAGTTCAATGTTTAGTTGTTTTTATTAGAATGTGCAAATAAAACAAATAACCCAATTATTTGTCCTCTTCAAATTCTATCCTATTCATCTTCCCTGTTGTCCCAGTAGTATCATTTAAAAAACCTTTGGATTAGAAATTAATATTATTTAAAATTATTAAAAATTGGTATCTCTTTGTGAATCCAAGTGTAAAGTTTGTTTAATTGAATTTTTTTTTTGTTGTATACGTGTACTTTCTTAAAAATTGCACGTCTTAAATTATTGATAATATTTTTTTAGGGCAATTTTCGGCAAACTACTGTAGAAATCAAAATTTAAATAAACAAAAGAGATCAAATTTCTACAGGAAATGTGGTAGCAACCAAGTTATTATCACATTTTTGGCATATCCCTTGTGTGGACGATTTTCGCCACAAAGCCCCATCATATTTTGGCAAAACCTTGATGGGAGAATTTTTTTTTATATTAATTAAAGTAGGGAAACAGGTTGAAAAAGATGAAAAGGATAGAATAGAGACAAATAAGGGTTACATTTAATTTTGAGAAATAATATTTTTTTTTTTCAAACTTCAAAAGAAGGTTACTATTTTATATAACATTGTTTTTGTTTAGTAATTATATATTTAGTAAAGTAAGAAAATGCCAATTACCAGAGGACAAGCGAGATTAGAGGAGGAAAGTAGAGAGGAAGGGTCAAGTTCGGAGGAAAGATCCGATATGGAGTTATCGGAAGATAGAGAAAGGGAGACTCCAGCCGCAATGGGGTCCATGCAGGGTACAGGTGAGGAGTCGCAAGGGGAGGGGGTAAATAAAGATAAAGAAAAAGAGGGCATTGCTGCTCCTGATATGGAATGGCTCCGTGTTGTGTTGACAAAGTTAACTGGGGATATGGGAAATTTAAGGGGGGATATTGGAAATATCAATCAAAAAATAGAAGAGCAAAGTAATAAATTAGGAAATTTAGAGACAAATTTAAAAAGGGAAATGGGGGACAAATTAGGAAAATTAGAGACAAACCTGAGTGGGGTAGAGACAAATTTAAGTAGTAAGATTGACGAACAGAAAACAAACATGACAAATTTAGAGACAAATTTACGAGGGGATATGACTAATTTGAGAGGGGACATTAAAAATTTGGAAGCGAAATTAAATAAAAAGGTGGACAATTTGATGAACCAAGTAGAGAAAATTCAAATAGAAAATGAAAGAGTTGAAAGTAGGATAAATAAAGCAGGAGAAAACTTAGAAAAGCACTTTATTCAAAAAATTAACAAGTTGGATGAAGGGAATTCTGAAGTAGAAAAAGGGGTTCTTATTATTGACAGTCAGTCACAAGTTGATGAGGTAGAAGGAACAGAGAATAACAGTGGGGAGGAACAGACCCAAATTTTAGAGAAAGAGGTGGAGGAAGAGAGTCAAAAAGTAGAAAAATTATTATTAAGTGAAATTCAAGAAAATAGGATGAATGTTGATGTGGATGGACAGAGTGAAAGGAACATTTGGATGTTATTAGACAAAACAAACAAACAGACTGAGGACAACAAACAAAAGACAAATTTTAATTTTAAAGAAAATATAGTTAAAACTTACAGACAAACTGGAAACAGAAAGGAGGTTAATAAAAGACATAAGAACAATTTTAAAAAGAGAGTAAAAGCATTCAAACAGGTATTAAGGACAAAATTAACACTGAACAAATATTTAGAGAAGGGGAAGGGGATTTTTAAAGACATAATTCGCCGGGGCATCCGGAAAAAGATAAAATTAAATTTGGGCTTTGCAATATAATTGCATTAGCCACTTTTTATAGTGAACCTATTTTTTTTTGCAACTCGGATGAGTTTGAGGAAATGACTGACAGACTAACATGACAGAATTAGGATCAATTTAAAATATGACGAAGTGACATTGGACTAATATAATAGTATGGATGATAAATTTATTTTTTGGATGAGAGAATTTTGGTATATGAAGAGTATGGATGAATTTTGGTATAGTTCTGCGTTTAAATTAATTAGGATTTAAATTAATTAGGATTTATATTTTTTTTTAGGATTAGATTAGATATTAGGATCAGTATAAAATTAATCTAGAATTATATTTAGGGATTAGTCATCCAAATTTAATATATACAAATTATTTATTTGAGACTTACTTGTTAATAACGATTTTATTGAAAATTAAAACATATATATATACAGCTGATTTTGAACGAACATAATATGGAAGAAGATAGATTTTTTTATTATATATTTTATTACAAATGTTAGAAAGATAAAATCAGCAGGCTGAGAGATGCCTAGATCTCTTTGGAGACATGACGAACTTCCTGAGGCCGAGTCAAGGGGACAGATTTTCTGTTTCGGAACTGTTCAGCTAGGATACCGGACGTGACTAAATCATAATAATATTATAAATTAGAAAGACGAACGAAAATGTATAGAAGCCTTGAAAGGATAATATATTATATAAATTGTATGTATGCATAGGTTAGTAAATTTTTGTTATTATAAATTCTATTATTTAGACAATTTCATTTATTATTTGAGTAACATGTTTTTTTCTACGTAAATTTGTTTAATAGAGAGAGTAGATGAGAATGATAAGAGTTGTAGGAGCACATTATATAACTTTAGGAATAGGAACAAACAAAGGGTATATTAATTAGAGAAGTTGATAGAGAAGTTTGAAATTAAATTGCTGATGACATTCTTTTAGACGTCGGGATTATATAGATTTGTTTTGGGAGATATTATTTTTAATCCTAGTAAGAGATAGTGATTAATTAGAGATATATATTTTTTTGATCTGTGGGAGATGATTTTTTTTGTGTGTCGACTAGAAAGAACTAGCGATATATTGGAGATATATATTTTTTTTCTGCGTGGAAGATGATTTTTGTATGTCGACTAGAAAGAACTAGCGATATAATGGAGATTTATATTGTAGTGTTGGTTGCCTACCTGAGATAGGAGGAATCGTAATTTTGCTACATCGGCGAAAGTATTCTTAGGGTGTAATTAGTTAGGGAAGTAAATTGAATTGAAATATATGTGAGATACATTTTTTTCAGTTAGGAAGTATGAAGGACGTCTCAAAGAATTTAATACCTCAAAAGACAAGTACTATATATATATTAAATAAATTAAATTTGTATTCCTTATTACCCGGCGTGAGGCCTAATTTTGATTGTTTAGTAATATTTTGGAAGTGTGATGAAGTAAAACCGAAGGATTTATTTAATTTTTATTTCAAGTAAATTTTTTATATACAATCTTTTTATATAATTATTTTGAATACATACAATTGTATATTGATGGTAAAGGCGGAAAGTAAAATTAATTGGCAATTTCTTAAATCTATATGCAACTTGATTATTTCCAAACTTGATTTCATGACTATGACTGATCCTGTAAATATGTAAACATTTAGTATTATATTTTTTTATGTTCAATTAGTTCAAATTTTTATAAATTTAAGTTAACATTTTCTTTAGGTTAAGGATTAATTGTAAATTTTTAGATTAATATTTGTTTTTGTTTATTAGAAATTAGGTACGTATATATATAAGTTTAATAATTGTAAATAGTTATAAAAAAAAAATAAAAATGGGCATATATGTATAAAAAGAGCGTCGAATTGGGCATATAAAAAATAAAAATAAATCAGTGAGTGTAAGTGAGAGAGAGACTTCGATACATCGTTGAGCAATGAGTTGAAGACATCAAGGAGCCAGCCAACATGTGCGTTTGAGGAGGAAGCTAATCTACCTGTGTATTGGAGGAAGACGTTAATCCATCTGTGTATTGAAGGAGGAAGCCTATGTGGATTCGAGGAAGAAGCTAATCAACCTGTGTATAGGAAGAAATTAAATCTGAAAGAACTTATAAAAAAAAAAAAAATTTTGTGAACAAACATTTTTTTTTAAAAAGAAGGAAAAGGCAAATGTGATGTACACTACGGAACATTTTTTTAATGAATATTTTTAATGAAAAGAGGTAATTTTTTTTTATTATAATCTAATATCATATATATATTAGATATATATCAAGGTGTTTGAGAAACAAAACAAGAAAACATATAAAAAAACAGCTGTGAAATAGTGTTAAATGTAATGGAGTCGTGAGCTAGCTCTAAAACGGTGCATGTGGTTTTGATATGTTTTAAATAAAAATGAAGTTGAACAATTAGATGAAAGTTGACTGGGGTGGAATTAAAGTGTGAAGAGTTGACGGGGTCTGGTTTTTCTGTGGTAGAGGCGTCGAGAAGGTACAATTAATAATATCTATTTTCAATATGCCCAAATAAAAAAAAGAAATAGTTTTTTAAGTATTAATTTAAATGATTTTGTTGCTTTGTTTTTCTTTTGCTTAGTTCAATGTTTAGTTGTTTTTATTAGAATGTGCAAATAAAACAAATAACCCAATTATTTGTCCTCTTCAAATTCTATCCTATTCATCTTCCCTGTTGTCCCAGTAGTATCATTTAAAAAACCTTTGGATTAGAAATTAATATTATTTAAAATTATTAAAAATTGGTATCTCTTTGTGAATCCAAGTGTAAAGTTTGTTTAATTGAATTTTTTTTTTGTTGTATACGTGTACTTTCTTAAAAATTGCACGTCTTAAATTATTGATAATATTTTTTTAGGGCAATTTTCGGCAAACTACTGTAGAAATCAAAATTTAAATAAACAAAAGAGATCAAATTTCTACAGGAAATGTGGTAGCAAACAAGTTATTATCACAATATTTATTTTAAATGGTGGCGAAGTGGAAAGAAGAGTAGGAGCGTTCGCTCACCCGATCAGTCTAACCTCTTCAACCCTCTCTCCCACACATTTTACTGTTAGCTATTATGACTCATGCCCCATTTAAATGCAAGGTCACATCGCCTACTACCAGAGCGCTCTTCGCTCTGATAGACATGAGCCCGTCTCTATAGTGGGAGTTGAACTATAGTTTTCAATTAATAAATTATTTATTTTATTGGCCTCTTATAACTAAACGAGACGATGGTGTTATGCCGAAACGAAGAATATTTGTATAACATTCTTGTTATACAACTGACAATATTCGAATATAACGTTTATTTTATTTATTTGCAATATTTTTAATTTATTAATTCTAAAATAAAGTCTACATATATTGCTGTCGACAAGGATAACACCACGATTAAATCCCAGAAATAACTGACTTTATCCCCAGAGCAAGCTCATTTAAATCTAAAACTTGATTTTTCATTTTACACTTCAATCTTATCTGTACAGTTAAATTTTTTTATATACCATTTTACTATTCGTCAGTTTATAAATTGGATCATTTTTCTTATAGGGGAAGTTATGTAATCGGTAAAAACGCGATGCGATATTCGATGGTGTGTGTGCCTGATAGAATGAATTAGTCTTCACGAAATTTTATATGTATATCCAAAACCTTTTAAAGACGCTATGTGTTTATTTTCAGCCAAATCGACATTCAAAGCACTATAAGGAGGAAACTTATTAATTTTCAGAGGAATCGGCCGAAGACAAGAGAGCTGAAGTCAAAAAAGCTCAATAACAGCGGATGGACATGAAATTTTATATTTTTTGTCTAAACCCCATGAGGACAATATCTGTTGAATTTAAGCTAAATTAGCAAAAAGGAAGAGGGGATTATAGGGGAGACTTAACACAAAAACTCTAATAACCATCGATGTATCGACAAAAAATTTCATATGTAGATCGAAAACCCTATAAGGACGACACTTATTAATTTTCAGAGGAATCGGAAGAAAAAGGAGTGATCAGAGGGGCTCAACACAAAAACCTGCCGATATATTGAATGTATCGACATGAAATTTCATATTATAAGTCAAGACCTCATGAGGAAAATACCTGTTAAATTTCAGCCAAATCGACCGAAAAGAAAGAAGAGATAAAAGTCGATGTAGCAAATATATCAACAAAAAATTTAGTATTAGGATTCAACACTCCCTTTGTGAGATAACCATTGATTTTTAGCAAAAACTGTCATTTGGACTGTCACTGGAGTGCCGAAACATAATTGATTAATTCATGATGGGGAAGTATGTTGAAGGTGATTCACTAAGAGGTGGGGGAGGACTCCTGGATAAAAAGAATCCCAATTAACTGAGGGAGAGCGGGGGGAAGTTCGCTGTGTGTGGGCGGAGTTCCGAAATGCAGACACTAACAAAACACAACGGACACAGGAAGAGAAGGCAAAAAAAAAAAGGTAAAAATAAAACTGTGTTTCTCAAATAACCACCCACGGTCCCGAAATTCTCTGCCATATATCACTTTAGTATAATTGACAACTATAAATTGGACGAAGAGGTCACAGTACACCATAAGAACACCGACTGATTTGACCTTACATATTGTCTACAATAGCTCCACAATTTATAAGACTTCAAATATATTGTAACGTGCGTGAAATTCGATGTGTTGTCATTTTTGGATTTTGAATTCACACATGAAATTTTATGTCGATATATTAATTCTATCGGCAGTTATTCGATTATTTATGTTAATTTGCCCCCCTAATCCACCTCTTCCCTTTGGTTGACTTGGCTAAAAATATAAAAAAATAGGTGTTGTCATTAGAGGTTTCTTGATACACATATAAAATTTTGGGTCAATACATTCATTCTTTCGGGAGTTATCGTGCTCAGACACAGATTCTTTTTTTTAATATCTAGATGTGAAAAAACATGAAATTTTTTAAAGTGCTAAATGTACTTTGTGCAAAGTTTTATTCGAAACTAGTTTCAATAAATCCAATTTAAGGGACCACATCTTGAGACGCCATCAAGAAACTTATAGAGGGCGCCGGTAGCTCAGTGGTATGCGTGCTTGACTTCTGAGCTCAAGAACGTGGGTTCGTCTCGACCGAGGCCCTTAGTTTATTTTATCTGGGAGGTAAAATAAACTTAAGCACGCTGTCCTTCGGATGGGACGTTAAGCGATGGTCCCGAGCCTGTACGATGTCAAGTACGTTAAAGACCCCTACCCTAGGAAAATAAAAATTTAGAGTAGGCAAAATTTAGGACTCCCAAAGTAGAGTCGGGCTCATGTCCACTAGAGTGACGAAAGAGCGCTCTGGTAGTAGGCGATATGACCTCGCAGTTAAAGTCCGGGCATGAGTTATAAAACCTAACCTAAGAAACTTATAAACCAGCACCCAAGACCAAACAACCCACTTCAGAAGCTGGATCACTGCCTACTGTTCCATAATGTTTTACAAAAGTATTTTTCGTCAATTGGTAATATAAACGTATAGAAATTGTACCCACTAGATTGTTTTTTGAATATCTATGATAAGTGTTTTTGAACTTTAATTAATGTGTTAATATTCTTGCCAAATGTTATTCTTAATGCGATTATTTTCGATACAAAATGTTATTTGCATAAAATAAAAGTTCGATTTGAAAGAACAATTACTTATTCCATTGATATGAAGATGGCTGATGTAGTGAGAAGTGATTATTTCGCAGGATGTCAAATATAAGGTAGTCTGACCTCTCACAGATGTGTGAGCTCACGTACACCGTTCTCCCAGTTGTGACTCAGATGGTGGACAGGAATAACTCGTCTGTCCCCATCCATGATATTTTAAATTGTTAATGTTTGTTGTAGATTTTTATTTTTTTATTTTTATTAATTAGTTTATTCAAAAAATTTTTTATCAGACTGCCTGATGATGAGGGAAACCTCGAAAGCCGGCCAGCTATTACTTTAATAAAAATCTGTGAGAGGTCAGACTACCTTATATTTGACATCCTGCGAAATATTCCATTGATATTTTTATTCCCCTTTCATCCTCAATAACATAGAATAATTTAAATTAGGTAGATGTACAGGAAAAAATAAATATAAAATAATCATATTATAATATAATATTGGACTCGAAACTGGCCAACTTCATATGAAATGTAAAATATTAAAAATAATGCTGAATTACAGGTCTCAGGAAAATATACAACTCATTTGAATTATTCAGCTGAAATTTAGCTGGATAATTTCTATAATTATTATAGAAATTACCCAACTAAATTTCAGCTGTTTGTCCACTTTGTAACAGCAATAATTATAATATACCCCATATTCTCGTAACTTGTCCAGTGTTAAACCATTTCCGTTACAAATTTATCAATAAATATATCTCAAACCATATAGAAATTTCGGATAAAATAGTTAATTTGTTAAATATTAATGATGATGATGATGATGAAAAAATCAATAATATATTTATTTTTGTAACTAATAGTTTAAAATTTAGAAAAATAGTTTTATTATGATTATATTACAATATAACACATTTCATTTTCATAACAGTATTTTCTATCTTTTCTTTACTTACTTAAAATATTGTAACTTCTAAAATTAATTTATTGTTTAATTAAGTTTTGTTATATTCATATTTAATAAGTTGTATACTATATAAACATGTATATACTAAATTATATTATATGTATATACAATAGAACCTCTTTAAGTCGAACCTCGATAAGTCGAAAACCTCCAAAACTCGAAAAAAAGTTTTGTTCCTTTCCTTCAAGCCCCAAAACCTCCATTACTCGAAATCTCAACCCTCTATTAGTCGAAATAATCAGTGAATCCCTACCAGCCATTTTGGTACATATTTTCCCTCTATAACTCGAAAAAATAAATTGGGCCTCTGCATCTCGAACATAGCAATGTTTTATTTTACAACCTTTACAACTCGATTATTTGAAACTTATTACCTCTATAGCTCGAAGAAAAATAAGTTACCGACTTTAAGAATTTGCCGACAATCTACACCATTGTTTCTTAGAAAACAATTTAGGAGTATACAATAAATAGGATTACCAATTATCTAAAGCAAAAAAAATTACTGACTTTTTTTAATACCTACATATACTACGTATTTTTTATTTTAAGGATGTTTTGAAGTAATGTTGATTTATAATAAATATAAATATGTTTGTTACCTCTGTAACTTGAATTTTTATTTATTTCACCTCTCTAACTCAAAATTAGTTAGAATGAATCTTAACCTCTACAAGTAGAATCAAAATCCGCCTGTCGAAATCCTCCATAAATCGAAAACTTTATAACTCGAATTTTTTGGCGTCTCCCTTGATGTTCGACTTATAGAGGTTCTACTGTATAATGTCTACCCTTGCTATGAGATTTGTATCTGTACAAGCAATAAAGTTTCATTTCATCATATATATAAAGCTGAAAATGTCTGTGCGTTGTACCGCTATAACTCACGAACGGCTTGATGGATTTGATTAATTTTTTTTTAATTTGTTCGTCATCGTCTGTGGAAGGTTATAGGCGTATTAGTACCTCAATATCTGGTCCATCCCAGCATCCACCCACGCAATCTTTGTAACTCAAAAACCACTGCAATGATTAATGAGAAATCTTTTTGAATAAATTAGTTTTAGCTCCAAAGCTAGCTTTACTACAGTTGAAGGAATAAGCCTTATTCCGTATGAATAATTGAACATTATAACATCATGTATGTACTGTCGAGGAACTGAATAGCCTTATAGGAGATATTGGGAGAAAAGTCAAAGTTCCCTGGGCAACGCCGGGTATTACGGTTAGTTTCAAATAATATTGGAATTGGACAGTATTTCAACTTACTAAATTATCTATACTGTCGATAGTTTTTCATCGATAGTATCGGAATATCGATAGTGACTAACCCCTAAGACCCATCCCTATTAAATACGATAGGTTGCCATGAGAGCTGTGCATCTATCAGAAAGAGGTTGGAGCTGCATGTTGCTCTGCTATATAAAACCTTCCCCCGTTGGGAATGCTCTTTTAATTGCCCTTCCGTAATTAGGTTTGGGGCCCCACTGACAAGTTCCTCAAAGGCTAAGAGTATATCTAACTCCTAACTTATCTCTTTGCCTTCTAGCCTCCACAGCTTGAAGACTCTATTACTGGCCCAGTCCATAACTCGACCCTACAACTTACCGTTCTTCATTAATTTTTTAAACGACTCCCACTGGAACACATCCATACATTTATATGAAAAGGGCGCCGGTTGTTCAGAGATAGCGTGCTTTCCTTCTGAGCTCGAGATCACGGCCAAACCGTTAGCTAGCCAGGGGGGGGGGGGCAGGGATGGGCACACCCCTCAGAATGCCCGGTGCCCCCCCAGAAAAGTGCTAATGTAACTAATTAAAAATATATATATTTACAACAACTCCACCACAGACAAACATTACAGTCAAGACATTAGAAGGATATATAAAGCTTCAGTTCCCAGTCAAACGTTATTCTGATTCAAATTACGCTTTCTTAAAGTTTGGACTCCAACAAAAGCTGCCAATTGGCGAAGTATGAGAGTTTACCGAACGCATTTTCGTGATTGTCACCTAGATATGTGAAATTCAACGCATCGATCGTGTACTGCAAGAACCAGGGGGTGGCGGGCGTCAGTTTTTCCTTTCATCAGCATGGCCGCTGTCTTGCTGAGAGAGAGGGTTAACTTGTTCAGACGGCACCAAGTGTCTATAGAGTCGATCGCGGATTGGGCTCGGGCGGTCAAATTGGGGCTTTTGTCGCTCTGGTAGACATAAGCCCGAATCTAAAGTGGAAATCCTAAGTATTATATCTCATGCCCGGGCTTTCGTCGCTCTCGTAAACATGAGCCCGACTCTACAGTGGAAATCCTAAATATTATATCTTATGCCTGGGCTTTCGTCGCTCTTTTAGACATGAGCCCGACTCTAAAGTGGAAATCCTAAATGTTATCTCATGCCTGGGCTTTCGTTGCTCTTTTAGACATGAGCCCGACTCTACAGTGGAAGTCCTAAATGTTATATCTCATGCCCGGGCTTTCGTCGCTCCGGTAGACATGAACCCGACTCTACACTTGAAGTCCTAAATGTTATTATATTAAACAATGTTAAACAAAAGGATGAGCTAATCCGGGAGGTTTCTCATCACACAATGTGAGAAAGACCTTCTGGTCACACATTATCATAATAACAATTAATAGATGCATGTGATTATATTTAATAAGTGATACTTTTATTCAAAGTGTTTATTAAAATAGTTATTAATTGCTATCTTCACATCAGCTATAAAAAATATTATTTTGTTTCCTTTTTGTCATAATTTACTTTTTATGTTTCTACTTATGTACATATATAGTACATATAGTACATATATAGTACATATATAGTACATATATAGTACATATATAGTACATATATAGTACATATAGTACATATAGTACATATATAGTACATATAGTACATATATAGTACATATAGAACATATATAGTACATATATAGTACATATAGTACATATAGTACATATATAGTACATATATAGTACATATAGTACATATAGTACATATATAGTACATATAGTACATATAGTACATATATAGTACACATATAGTACATATATAGTACATATATAGTACATATATAGTACATATAGTAGTATGTATTTAGAAGATAGAAAACATTTTACAACTTTTATTCAGGATTTTGAACAAAATATCTACAGATAACCCAGTCCTATTCAGGAGATTTCAATGGAATTTCATATTTTCTTATGTACTAATTTCAAAAGACGTTATCTGCCAATAGAATGAATGGATCGACACGAAATTGTGTGAATCCAAAATCCAAATCGGCAGAAGAAAAGAGGAGCATCAGAGGGAGTGCTCAACAAAAAAAAACCAACTTTAATGAAGGTTAGGTTAGGTTTTATGACTCATGCCCGGGCTTTAACAACGAGGTCATATCGCCTACTACCAGAGCGCTCTTTCGTCACTCTGGTGGACATGAGCCCGACTCTAATGTGGAAGTCCTAAATTTTGCCTACCCTAAATTTTTATTCATCTAGAGTAGGGGTCTTTAACGAGTACCTGACATCGTACAGGCTCGAGACCATCGCTTAACGTCCGAAGGACGGCGTGCTTAAGTTTATTTTACCTCCTAGATAAAATAAACTAAGGGCCTCGGTCGGGTTACGAACCCACGACCTTGAGCTCAGAAGTCAAGCACGCATACCACTGAGCTACCGGCGCCCTCTAAATTTAATGAATGTATCGACATGAAATTTTATATTTGAAGTCAAAACCCGAAGGGGTTCAGGGGAGAGGGCTGGGGAAGTACGTTGTCTGTGAGTCAACAACTCTTTTTTTTTTTTTTTTTTATAAGAATATTTGATAAATGTTTCCTTTTAAGACTTTTCTCTGTAGAATAAAATTCTGTAAATTCTTGATAAACCTTGAGACGGATTGAAAGGAAATGGTGGCAGTCTATTTTTTTCTTGTTTTTTGATGGGTTTCTGCCATCATGTTAAATGTTCATATGTTATTGCCCCAATTAAAGAGAAGTGAGAAAGACGGCGTAACTCTCTGGATAAAGAATTAGTGGCAGGGGGATAGGATGGGATACAAATGAGCCCCATTATGGGACAGATGGGGTTCTTCGAGGACATCTCAATTCCATTATTGGACAGATGAAGCCGACACTTGGGGTATCTCTGTTACATTATATGGAGTTCTTCTTGGATAAGACCGCATTAAGAACACCCGTCATTTTCTCTTAAAAAAAAAAAAAATTGGTCAATCAACGACAATGTACTTCCCCAGTGATGTTTCTTCTCAAATACTCAAGTTATTGGGGTTTTTGTGTTCAGCTCTTCCCCTAATCTCACTGTTTTCTTTGTTGACGTGAAAACGTCTATTCGCTCGTTAAGCACAGTGATAGCCGGTCAAACTTTCTTGTGTTACAAACACTGTCAAATTTCAATCGATAATAACTACGAGACTAATAATGCGATAACAACGGTTGAGGTCACAATGGATAGAGCATGTCTGTACGTGTTTGTTGTGCAGTGTTTGTTTTGCCTGTTATCGGGCCAGTGTGGGCGCCGGCGGATGATTGTTGCGAATTAGAGTTGTGTAAAATTAGAAATTCACCGAAATATATGTAAAAATCGGTATTAAATTGAAAATTAGAAAAAAAATTAAAGATGTCTTATATGAATCGTAAATATGTGCGGAATTATAGAAAACGCAAATCAGAGGAAAGCTCGCATCAAAAGGAATTTAAAAAAACAAAAAAGTCTAGTGCCGAGCAAATGCAAGAGCTACGGCAGCATCGAAAAGAAAATGAAAAATGATTTTATCCCGACGTTTTCACGGAAAATCTACGGCGTGGGCCTTAACTAGGCCTTAATGTTTTTCTTTGTCTGATTTGGCTGAAAATGTATATACATCGTTCTTAGGGGGTTCTGGGAACACATATACAATTTCATGTAGATACATTTATTCTAACAGGAGTTATCGTGTTCACAGACAGACAGTCACACAGACACCCAGTGTTTTTTTTTTTCGAGTTTTTGGTACTAATTTTTTCCATATATATATATTTTTTTTTTTGGCCTTACATACAATGCATATTCACTTTGAGTCCTAGTAGTGCTCCTCAAGCAAACACGTACAGACATGCTCTATCCATTGTGACCTCAACCGTTGTTATCGCATTATTAGTCTCGTAGTTATTATCGATCGAAATCTGACGGTATTTTGTAACACAAGAAAGTTTGACCGGCTATCACTGTGCTTAACGAGCGAATAGACGTTTTCACGTCAAAAAATACCTATCTGTATTATCTCGTTCTAACTTTATACGAAAAAATTCACGAACAAGCAATGAAGTGTGAAAAGGTGCATTATCGTGGTGCAAAAGCCATGAATTGTTTCGCCACAAATCCGGGCGTTTTTTTCGGATTGCTTCACGCAAACGGCGTTGCACATGTAGGTAGTACTCTTTATTGATCGTTTGACCTTGTGGCAAGAACTCATGGTGCACTATGCCGTTAAAATCGAAACACACAGCATGACCTTCACATTCGACCGCACTTGTCGAGCTTTTTTCGGTCTTGGCGATCCAGAATCACACTCGTAGCAAAATTTAATGCAAATTATTTGATCCATTTTGTAAATTCGCCGATCGTACCAAAACACATGTAACCTCTTTGACAGCTGACAGCAGACAAAACATCCGGTTTGGCTAACAATGTACAGATACTTTTCAGACATGTTTACCAAAACAACAACGAAAAAATCGCGCGAATCGGACTAATACAACCCACGAAATTACAAAATTCCCGTTACTTTTTGAACACTCGTATATAACATTATAACGATGAAATGAACATATCGAAACGAAATTTTAAATGTGTATCCAGTATCTCATGAGAATAACTCCTATTAATTTTCAGCCAAATTGTCCATGGAGAAGAGGGGAATTTAGGGGTCTTAAAACAAAAAAAAATAACGGCTTCCTACGTATCAACATGAAATTTTATGTTTAGATCCAGGTCGATTTTCAGCAAAATTGTAGAATTCTTCAAACTTGGGCCTGAGTCACAAAAACAAACAAAATCACTGAAAAAATACAACAAAAAAAAAAAAAAAACGCTTACATGGCAACTAGACGAATTTTTTCGTTAGAGCAATCCAGTTCTACTTCCTGACTATATATTTTACATTTACCTTGAAACATACATAATCCAAATGATATATTTGTATTTATCAATAGATATCCGTACATACATGAAGACTGAGATAGCACTGCACTATATATAGTCACTCAACGTGAGCTCTATAAATCGGTTTCTCGTGTATTTCTTTATCGGTGATGTGTTTAAGGACCCTTTCGACTGGTTCAAATAGTTTCTTAGCTGCCACAAACACGTTTGGCTTATTCTGGTTTCTCTTGGTACATATTTAGTTAATTTATTATTTTTTTTTTTTTTTGCAAGAACTCGGGAGTAAATTTGCGCCTTAATAAATAAATAGAAGGTTATTCAGCATCGCCAGGAGTTACTTTAAACAAGTTAGTAACTCTGAGCAGGTTAGTAACGTTATCTGCCTGGTTAGTAACTTGATATTTTCAATGATTTTGAGACTGGTGGTTTGTGGATAAGACCTTTAAAACGATGATCAACACAATGTTTAGTTCAATACACAAAACGCATATTAGCAGCGCTCCCTGGATACTGCAAATATTCATATGATCAAACGCTGCAAATTGGTTTTAAACATTAACCTGGAAAAGTCAACCTTTAAAGAGCTATCCTATGTTCAAAATTTGGTCTATGTTTGAAACGATGTTATTCGTGAAATTTCATGAAAACCGCGAACTTTTATGAAAAATTCTACCGCTAAAGAGCTAGATCCGTGTCTCGATTATCCGTGTTCGCGATTAACCGTGGTGTGTAAGCAGTAAGTATAGGTTCCTAGAAACTTAGAGACGGAGACCCTCAGCTAGGTACTTCCGAGAAAAGAAAATGCAGCTGCACCTTCAATGAAATATTCTAGGAATGATTTGAATGAATTATTGAAACTTAGAACTGAAGTAAGGAAAATCACAGGTTGTCAATTACCTATATATTTAAGGAAAATCATTTCAAACCGCAAAAAACAAAGAAGGATTACTTCATATTTCAAGCCCTGATAACGTTATAGCATGACAATGTACACACATAACATAAAAAGTGTCTCGATTAACCGTGGTTTTCATTTATCCGTGGGGACCTCTCCCCCCCATGATCGAGGTTCTACTGTATATATATCGTCAACAGTTTAGACAGGGTATACAAAAAAAGAGCCAGGACGGCTGTTTCTCCTTCGACTTGCTTCACTTCTTTCACCATCAAAGCTCAGTTCCCTTTTTGATAAAGCGGGAAGATGTATAGCCTATGTACTGAAGAAATAAGCTTCCTAACGATGAAAGAATTATCCAAATGAGTTAAGTATACAAACAAACTTTCTCTTTTTATATATTAGTATATGTTAAGTCGCGAGTTGAGTGTGGGTGAATTCGGGAACACGCCGAGACAATCGATAGGAGTCGGCGGGACTCTTGAACTACATGAGTCAGTAAGCAGTTGGGCACCACGCGGGGTGGACTGAGTTGGTTGAGTTGGATGTTACCACGCGGGTATAAAGTGAGTTGTCTCTTAACAACGAGAGGGACCAGTTGGTCACCACGCGGGGTGGACTGAGAGTCTGGGTCGAGCCAGCACGCGGTGTGCGGAATGGATTCGTCCTTATTACCACGCGGGTATAAGGTGAGTCGTTAGTTACCATGCGGGAGTGAGTTGTTTATTACCACGCGGGTATAAAGTGAGTCGTCTGTTACCAAGCACAGTAAGTGAGTGACTTGTGTAGTTCCCACGCGGTATGGGACTTATTATTGAACAACTGACTTTGTGTTCGTTACCACGCGGTTTTGTAATAAGGGTGTTGTCCAAATAAATATATCTCTTGTTCTACTCGAAGTTCTCATTTAACCTGTACCCAAAACCAACAGTATATACATAATATATATGTCAATACAAGCATACTCAGTGCAGAAAGCTTGGCAGAAATTCTCCGTTCGTTGGTATCAACCTCGAGCCTGGACCTCTCCTTTGCTAATACGCGCTGGTTGACTTATACCAAAAACTAACATTATTATTTATCTTTTAAATTGTATGTAAATATATACTTATATATTGTATATAAATTGCAAATTTAATAAAATTTCGTATACGGTCTTCAACCTACGAAAGCTTAAAAAACATGTGCGACACAATGACAAATCTATATGTATGCGTGGTTAGAGTGCTATCAATATATGACCAGAGTACATAGATAGCTACATATGTGCGTGGTATGGTACATAAATCAAAATGCTAAAAGTGCAATAATTTGTAGGGTCACTTACTGAGATGCATGTGGAGATGGACTAATGAAAATTTGCATTATCTCTGACAACTCAACTCACCTGCAACAAAGAACAATAAACAATTAGTTATAATATATTGTTAAACAATTTTAAAATAATTAATAAGTGTGTGGTAAAAGTAGGGGGGGGGGGGGGGGGGGGGGGGGGGGGAATATTGGTGCATTCCTTATTGGATAAAGTAAATTTAAAAATGTTTGACATTTCAGAAATTTTTCACAAAATTTCAAAGAAACTAAATGCGAAAATCACCCGCAAGGTACTTCCCCAGAATTATTCAACTAAGCTTTCTATATCCCTCTCTCGCCTACTACCAGAGCGTTTGGTCCCATTAATGGACATGCGCTATACACTGCTTTGGGAATCCTGAATAATACTTATCCTAAATGTTTATTCACCTAGGGTAGCGGTCTTTAACTTGTAGTTGATATCGAACAACTTGGGATCATCGCTAAAGTTCCCATCTGAAGGACGACATGCTACAGTTTTTTTCACTTCACTGATGAAGAAGCTAAGCGCCTAGCCGGGTTTCGAACCCGCGATCTTGAGCTCAATAGGCTAGCACGCTTCCTCTGAGCTACCGGCGTCTTTATTCCATTCATTACATAAGTAGTGTCATCGCTCTGGTAGTAGGCGATATGACCTCGTAGTTAAAGCGCTGGCATTAGCCACAATAACTAACTAAAATGTATAATAATATATACTATATATGGCTTACTGAGCTCAAGATCGCGGGTTTGAAACTCATGACGAAAGAGCGCTCTGGTAGTAGGCGATGACCTTGTAGTTAAAGCCCGGGTATGAGTCATAATAACTAACTAAGGAAATACTGTAATCGTGCTGAAATCCGAGATCAAGTTTTTAACGGATTTTCAGGGCTTAAGAACATTTTACAAGATCCCTCGGTTTGCGAGATGCATGACGAAAACTGGCCAAAAATGCCATCCTGAAACCCATTTTTTTAGCCGTTTGCTTGATTTGTGCCAAATCGGTTAGTTCTATCGAAAAATTTAACCTTACCAAAAATGTTTCTCATTACATTTCCAACAACGTTTCAACAAAGATCGCTCTGGTAGTAGGCAAAATGATCTTGTAGTTGAACCCCGGTCATAATACACAACTTACCTAATTGTCTTAATTCACCAATTACATAACTTCCCAAGTACTTTGTAGAGTTATTAAGTATATTTTTTAATAGTTGATTAATCATAATATGTATTATATCGTATTATCATATAGTTGATCAATCATAATATATATTATATCAAATAATATTGAATGAATATGTTGAAAATTATCACCTTCTCTTTATAATAAGTGAATGATAAAAAATTAACTAAGAAAAAAAATATGGAGTTGAAGGTTAACTTTTATTACCTCACTTAGTTTAAACTAAATAATAATGATAATAATTTAAGCAATATTTATCTTATTTATTCAACATGTATCAATAAATAGAAATGTATTAACTGGTTTTTTCCTGCCTTTTATAATTCTTTTTTACTCTACACTTGTACAATATTTATTTAAAAAAAAATAATAATAAAAAAACATTAAAATAATAATTGATATTGATAAGTTAGGTGGGATAGATTTATGATTTTCCGTAATACATAGAGCACTATCAATCAATCATATTTATGTAATTTGAATACATTTATATCTACAATAAATTATATTTTAAATAAAATAATCTCCAACTGCGGATTTAATAATATGTATGCAGTTTGTATCAAGTTTTTTTATTAATTTTTTTTTATTTCAGTTAATGTAAGCTAGTTGTGGAATATATAAATATATACTTTATTATAATGTTTCAATACATTGTGAATGTACATTTTAATATTATAGTCGACAAATATTAAAAATAAGAAAAATTATTGATTGATTAAGGAGGAAATTGTTTTCATGTGCTAGAGAAAGAAATGAATGAGCCAAGAAGGGAATTTCTAAAAATAAAAAGTGTATAATTTATCACAAGCTAGCCGGCTTTTGAGGTTGACCTCATCATGAGGATGTCTGATAAAAAATATTCTAAAATATATAGCTATATATTATAGGTTAGGTTAGGTTAGGTTTTATGACTCATCAAGGCAATCTCGAAAGCTGGCTAGCACGTAATAATATCTGTGAATGGTCTCGGACAGTGATATGGCACGTTATTGATAACTATAAAACTTATAACTATATAATAGATAATAGAGTAACGTTGCACAGAATATGAAATACTATCGTAAGCCATTGAAATATATCGTCAGTAATGTACTTCCCCAGTGCGAATGAATATATTAAGTTTCCGCTCTCTCTCTTTTTGAAAACAATTTGTCGATTTGGTTGAAAATGAACAGTTAGTTATTATAACTCATGCCCGGGCTTTAACTACAAGGTCTACTAGTGGACATTACGACACTACTATGGGGAGTCCTAAATTTTTATTCATCTAGAAAAAGGCTCTATTTAGCTTATCGTACAGGCTCGGGACCATGGCTTAGGCAAACTAAGGACCTCGGCCAGATTTCGATCTTGAGCTAAGTAAGCAAGCACGCATACCACTGAGCTACGGGCGCCCCTCTTCCTTATTAGATCCTAGATTCATATAAAAAATTTCGTGTCGATGTATTCATTCTGACACACACTTTGACAAACCCATATAGTTTTCAGCACTATTGTCTAATGCTTAGTGATGTATCATCCAGTGGTTTGCATGCTGCACTGGACGAGTGATGTACCACTGAAGATGACACATTGTTGAAACCTGGTTTTAGCTTATAAAATAGTAGAAAGAGAACCTGCAATAGTGCAATAGATCACCGCGCTCTAATCTACATTCTCTAACTAACGATGTCGTTCAGCATTTAGACCTTCATTGTCAATCATTTTTTCGAACTAATACAGTAGAACCTCTATAAGTCGAACATCAAGAGAGACGCCAAAAAATTCGAGTTATAGAGTTTTCGATTTATGGAGGATTTCGACAGGCGGATTTTGATTCTACTTGTAGAGGTTAAGATTCATTCTAACTAATTTTGAGTTAGAGAGGTGAAATAAATAAAAATTCAAGTTACAGAGGTAACAAACATATTTATATTTATTATAAATCAACATTACTTCAAAACATCCTTAAAATAAAAAAATACGTAGTATATGTAGGTATTAAAAAAGTCAGTAATTTTTTTTGCTTTAGATAATTGGTAATCCTATTTATTGTATACTCCTAAATTGTTTTCTAAGAAACAATGGTGTACATTGTCGGCAAATTCTTAAAGTCGGTAACTTATTTTTCTTCGAGCTATAGAGGTAATAAGTTTCAAATAATCGTGTTGTAAAGGTTGTAAAATGAAACATTGATACGTTCGAGATACAGAGGTCAAATTTATTTTTTCGAGTTATAGAGAGAAAATATGTACAAAAATGGCTTGTAGGGACTCACTGATTATTTCGATTAATAGAGGGTTGAGATGTCGAGTAATGGAGGTTTTGGGGCTTGAAGGGAAAGGAACAAAACTTTTTTTCGAGTTCTGGGGTTTTTCGACTTATCGAGGTTCGACTTAAAGAGGTTCTACTGTATATACCATTCATACTAGTATTATAGATAAATAGCTTTTGTAGTTTCCTAGAAAGAGCTAGAGGACCGACAAACGGACATGCACCCGTTATAATAGATCCGTTTTGCATTCTGTCCACAGAACCTCTTAAAAAAGACTACAGTAAGGGTCGCGTAAGAAATATTGTTTCCCGGACGTCAATCTTCAACCTAATTGTCTTCCCTAGATTAAATTAATCAACTATTTTCGCTCTCTCTCTCTCTCTCTCTCTCTGCACTGATAAGGCTGAAAATTAGTAGGTGTCATGTTCAGAGACTTCTGAATCATTATACTAAACATTTTAGGGCGCCGGTAAATAAGAGGTAGCCTACGGAGCACAAGATCGCGATTTTTTTATCTTGGAAAAAACCTTGAGCTGTCTTTTTGGATTGAACGTAAATCACTGGCCCCGAGCCTGTACGATGTCAGAACACAGTAGGTGAATAAACCATGGTAGGCAAAAGTTCTGACTTCCAGGGTAGAGTTGGGTTCATGTCCACCAAAGAGCGTTCTGGTAGTAGGCGATAAGACTTCACAGTTAAAGGCCGGGCATAAGTAACTAACATAACCACTAAATATTATATTCATATACTCGTGACATCTATTTTTATTAGGATTTTTAATGGTTTATGTTTAAATCCCCTCATCCGCCTCTCCCTTTGAGTCTAATATAGGAAAAGTCTGTATATATAAATGTGTATATATATACAAGGGCGTAGCCTGAGCAAAAAACCAGGATAAAAAAATAAATAAACTAAAAAAATAGTTTTTATTAAAAATGGATTGCTTGCTAGTTACCAATAGAAATTTCCTAAATCAGCAATCAGCTGTTACATAAATGTACATGTCCAAAACAAGTCATATTACATTTATTTAAATAGTTATATATAAATTCGATCATTTCATTTCCTCGCTCAAAATGGTCATTTATGTTATACTTGAAACTCCTAAAGCTGACACAGCCAACAGCGTGCATTTGCTGCTGCTGCGCTTTGCATTTTTGCTGCTCATGTAAAGTCAACTTAAGTATTACAGTCAGTGATTACAGTCAGTGGTTACCTCAGGGGGAGCTTCTAGAGGTCCGAGTCTCCCAAATTAATAACAAAAAGTCTGCAACGCTTACCTCGGAAACTGCGTGCTGTCTATACCCCCACCATCGTAGCCTAACTTTGCCCCCCCCCCCTGCTCAAAATCCTGGCTACGCCCCTATATATATATATATAAAGTTATGTAATCGGTCAAAAATTAGATGCGGGGTTCTCAAAGGAATTTCATGTTTTCGACCTCTCGATCCCAAATATTGAAAAAAACAATTTCTGTCTGTCCATGTGTCTGTGAACTCGATAACTTCCAATAGAATGAATGTATCGAGTTAAAAATGTTATATGTGTATCCAGAACCAGCCAAATCGAGAGGGGGATTAGGGGAGAGGCTTAACTCATAAACTCCAATAACTGCATTTATCGACACAAAATTTTGTATGAAGATTTAGGAGCCCCTATGTAGGACAACTGTTGAATATTGGCGCTAATGGTCTACTGGTTTTGGAGGAAGAGTGAAAAGTAATTGATTAATTCTGGGAAAGTAATTGATTAATTCTGGGAAAGTAATTGATTAATTCTGGGAAAGTAATTGATTAATTCTGGGAAAGTAATTGATTAATTCTGGGAAAGTAATTGATTAATTCTGGGAAAGTAATTGATTAATTCTGGGAAAGTAATTGATTAATTCTGGGAAAGTAATTGATTAATTCTGGGAAAGTAATTGATTAATTCTGGGAAAGTAATTGATTAATTCTGGGAAAGTAATTGATTAATTCTGGGAAAGTAATGGATTAATTCTGGGAAAGTAATTTGTCGATGATTCACCAACAAATTTTTTTTTTGTGATGTTTTGTTTCATCAAAGAAAATTTAAAAAATGAATAACATGAAAAATTTAGTTCTAGACATAGGCAATAGATGGGGTTAAGTACTTCCTTGATATGCATGTAGTAATAAATTTACTGAGGATTTTAAAATGATGAAACATGCCTGGCTGTAGTTGGTAGTAATTTGAGGAGGTTAGGAAGCTGAGGGGACAGTGGCATTTTGTGAGGCTGCACGATGTGATAGTATTTATAACGTCTATAAACAGCCAGGTAACGTGGTCGGTCTCTGCCGTTAGGGGGCACTTTATACAGAGACCATGACCACCAGTTAACATTCTGTACTGGGAGCTGAAACTGAACCCAGAACCTACTGAATGTCAGCTCTACTTACTGTAGAAATGTCTACAGTACCTACTGTAGATCTGTGGTTAGTTATCTGTTCATAATACTGTTAATCCCGGATCTTGTAAATATTGATAATATGAATAATTGATAAAATAAATTGTACACAATTGTAACTCTTATATTGGACAAACAGGCCGGAAGCTGAATTATTTATTTGGAGCTGAAACTGAACCCAGAACCTATTGAATGTCTACAGTACCTACTGTAGATCAGTGGCTAGTTATCTGTTTATAATACTGTAAATCCCGGATCTTGCAAATAGTGATAATATGAGGATGTCTGGCGTGTATATATGTACAAAATTGTAACTCTTCTTATATTGGACAAACAGGCCGGAAGCTGCATTCTGTATTGGGAGCTAAAACTGAACCTACTGAATACTGTAGTATAACTATAGTGTAACTGAACTACTGCTTACTGTAGAAATGTCTGCAGTATTTAAACACAGTACCTATAGTGATTCACCGATGACATTTTTGATATAAGAAAGTCCTGTTATGCCCACATCGTATATATTTTTATAAATTATATTATTAATTTATGTAAAGGGAGGAGCATTATGTAATTGGGCTTCCTACATAATCCTGTTCTATTTATTGTAACCTTGATTTGAAGATTTATGTGATTTATTGTCTTGTTTTCTGTTCAAATTCTCAGTTTCATGTCCTATCAGAAAGGTTATCCTTGTCTGGTATCTTTTATAACGGGGGGGGGACACAAGGCAATACCCTAGCCCGGGGCTACTCCCGGCCTCTTTAGTAGTCGCGTCTATAGTCGCCCTTGGATTCCATGGAGATATGTCCATGTGCATACGACACGGACATATCATAATTGCAACATGACGTCAGCCTTGTTGCACTTTTCAGTGATTTATATGCACTTACCATGTTGACCTTAGATCTGTAGATCAGACATTCAGGAACATGTCAGTTGATAAGAGTAATTAGAAAATGGGTGCCAACTCCTACCTTTCTCAGAATCCTCCAACTAAACTTAACCTTCTTGTTTGAATACTTTCACACAATATTTACATTTTTTTTAAAAATATTCTCTCGACTTCGATAATCGAAGTTCTACTGTATTTTGATTTATATAATTTTAAATTATTTTTGTTTTCTAGTTGCTTGCACTATTTATATCAAAGAGCATGTCCATGTTTATTTATTTTAATATTATTTCTAGATTTTTATTTAGTTACTATATTACTTACTTGTTATTAAGTATATATGTATACATATATATATATATTTTTTTTCTATTCTATAACTATAAGAATATGTATTTAGTAAAAAAAAAACATTTATTGCCATAAAGATTGTATTCTTTATTGGAATCAAAAGTATATTTATCCATCCAATAAAAAAAATTTGATTGACATAAGAAAAATTTTTTAAATAAAGAACAAGAAATAAATCATAGATACTGGATGTAGGAGTGCTTCCCGAATGTCTATAAATGCTAGGGTATAAAAAATAATATAAACACATAAATGGGAGAGCTGTAATAGATACATTATTAGATATATATTTTTTCTTTTTTGAGGGGATGGGTGTTTTTTAAGCGAGTTAAGCCCCCTCTTTAAAAACCCAATTTTTTACAAACGTAAGTTCAAATTTTTGGTTCATACTTGCCTTACTCATCTTATTTTTTTCTTTTTTTTCTTCAAATTTCGAACATTTCGCCTAAAACTCAAAATATTAGCCGAAATAGAGTTTTACAATATACCACTCTCACTGCACACCCTCACAATTAATTTAAACCCCTCCAGACCAAATTCAAATTTGAATTTATAATCTGAAAATTAGAATGCTCGTAAATCCTGCAAAATTTGAGACATCGCAAAATTATTTGTGTTAATCTGTTTCAAGGTATGTCACGTCACTTAAGTTTTCCTAATTCTAAGAGTCTGAGGTTAATTTTTAAAAATGTTTTGGTACTTAAATTTTTCAATACCAACACTTGAAGTATAAACCTACTTTTGGACGCAATAACATCGTATATATCTTCTTTATAAAATCTAAAAATAATATTATAAATAATTGCTTATCTGTAATAATAATAATAATAATAATATCTGATTTTTTCTTCAAGTCTGACCACGATAAAAATCGCACTTTTATTGTAATTTATGGCATATAAATAACCCGCCAATTAAAATTTCATATTTTGCTATCCTCCGCCTTCTTAACATTGAAATAAACTAACGGGAAATTGTCAAGGAAATAAAAAGAAATTTTAAACCAAACTATCAACAATAACTATTTAACTTCAAAATTTATAGACTTAAGAAGAAAGTTTTGATACTATCATCTTAACTCAGGTAAGAATTATATTTAGTGTTATACTCAGAAAATAAATACGGTAATAAAATGTGGAAGGGAAAAAAAACAATAAAAATTTTATTGAATTTCAAGTTTCAATAAAAATGCGTTATGTACAGGCTCAATTTAGACAGTGATACTCTCCCGTGCTGTTAAAACTATTTCACAAAGACTATTGCGGTATCGTATTTCAGTTAACTATTAGTAGTTATTATGTTTGAAATATGTGATGTGGCAAACACATAAGATTTTCATATACCAACCACATTTGTACAGATCCTCCTTCCATCTTCCTAAATTCATTTCATACTGGTAGTATATGAAAGTAATGTGTTGGCGTCAGCGTTTTTTTTTTTTTTTCATATTATTTAACGTCGCATCGACTTGAGTCGTTAGCGACGACTATTGTCTCTAAATGTCCTCATTTAAGGAAGTGGATGAGTTCGTTGTAGTCGTCGGTGGGTTTTTTGGAGTAGTTTTTTCCCCCTCCCATAATCATTACATACTGGCGTTACTACGAAAGAAAGAAATTCGCTGATGCCAACGTATTACATTCGTATATCAATGTCTGTATGAAATGATTTTGAGAACGTGGAAGGAAAGTGATGTATAAAAATGTTTTTGTTATAAGAAAATTATATTATGGCCACATCACGAGATCCTTAAGTTTTTTTAACTGAAAGGTGGAAAAACCTTGAGCAAGCCGTTCTTCGGACGTCACACATTGAAGACCTCTTACCCTAGATGAATAAACCTAGATAAGCAATATTTAGGACTTCCAGAGTAGAGTCGGGCTCATGTCTGGTAGTAGGCGATATGACCTCGTAATTCTTGGGCATGAACCACAATAACTAACTTAATATCTTGAGAGAAAGGTCGAGAAGAAAGCTTGGGAAGTGACCAGGAAATATTGTGCCGAGGACGTGAAGAAAGACGCTGGTCAATTTTTCAGAGGTTCTGACCTCTTCCTGACCCTCCCAGATCTTTCAACCTCTCAGGTATTTAAGGATCACTTCTCTTTTCTACACCAATGGTTTTTGTCGCTTAATTTTTGAACGGAATCTTCTAACTAAAATTAGTTATAACTCACGGTCAAATATTGTTAAAATTAGTTATTCAGTTATTACAACTTATGCCCGGGCTTTAACTACGAGGTCATATCGTCTAAGCGTTTCTTCATCCTGTTTTTTATTTTATTTTATGACTCAGTGCACATCTATGATTGAATAAATATAATATACAAATAATAAAAATTATAAAGTCTTAAACCATCAGGGTACAGAGTACCTAACAAAATAAAAACTTACCCCAACCATATAGCATAGAGTTTAAAGGACAACTGGCATATCTCAAAGGGGTGGGGATAGGTTCACTCATCGTCGTCTCACAACCAAAGGAATTTTTGTCATAAAATATAATTAATAAATAAAATTTTAAAAAATATTATCATAGAGTTAATGAATAATTATTTTAAAAAATATATTTTTTTATTTTACTGTTATGTACAATAGATATTTGTGTATATAGTATTGTGTATATTTGAATGAATGTTTTTGTATGTAGAGTGAGTGAACCTAGCTATCCCCACCCCTTTGAGCTATGCCAGTTGTCCTTTAACCTCTATGTTATATGGGTGAGGTAAGTTTTTATTTTGTTACTATGTACCATGCTTTAAGATTTTATACTTTTCATTATTTGTATATTATATTTATTCAATCATAGATGTACCACTGATGATGATGTTGAGTTGAAAACCGGTTGTGGTCAAAAATAAAACAGTGGAAAGACGTATTTTATTTCTATTATTAAAAAAATCTGTGAGGTCAGACTATAAATTTTATTTTACAACCTGTGATCTAATAACTGCTATTGTAATGAATGTATTGACATGAAATTTCATATAAAATTTTAAGGACTGTTAATTTTTGAAAAAATTGGTCAAACGGAAGGGGGAATTTAGTTTGATGGTTCAGATGTCTCTAAATAACACATATATTGTTTTTTTAACTAAATAGGTTAAGAGAGAGAGCGAAAACTTCGTTAATTAATTCAAACTGGGGAAGTACATTGCCGGTGATTCTCCATTAAGACACCTCGCCCTTTTCTCCTTATAAAACCCTTTTCTCCTTATAACCAGCAACACTAACCACTCTCCAACCTGGATCTGTTGACCCTCACAGTCCTTATCCAACGTACGTCCCTATGAAGGATCACCTACCCTTTGTTCCTTAATGGTCTATGTCCTCTTCCTACGTCACAAATGGACCTCTCTCTACCTGGGAACAATTCCTTATCCTCTTAACGCATAACGGACTCAAATACCACACACTCAGAAATAAAACAAACTACAATAATACTAATGATAGTAAATAATACGAGAAGTAAAAGTTTTAAACCCGTTAGCGTTGTGTAAGAATAATAACATTTTGATAAAGATATTTTGTTTTATTATTTTCTTATACCTGACGGCGCCGGTAGCTCAGTGGTATGCGTGCTTGTCTTGTGAGCTCAAGAACGTGGGTTCGAAACCCGATCGAGGCCCTTAGTTTATTTTATCAGAGAGGTAAAATAAACTCAAGCACGCCGTCCTTCGGATGGGACGTTAAGCGTTGGTCCCAAGCCTGTACGATGTCAGGTACTCGTTAAAGACCCTTGCCCTAGGTGCATAAAAAATTCAGGGTAGGCAAAATTTAGGACTCCCACAGTAGAGTCGGGCTCATGTCCACCAGAGTGACGAATATGACCTCGTAGTTAAGGTTGTTTTGAGATTACTTTATTTTACGTGTGACATCACATTTTGTTTATATATTATATTTTATTTATTTTAAAACTTCTGCTCGCTCAGGATGTTGTCTTTGTTTAGATATGATATTATTTTTTTTGTTGTTTTTAAATTTTCACTCATAATATATGTTTATATTTAGTTTATATTTGTTTTTGTTTAGATATAATATTTCAGTTTGTTTTGGTGTAAATAATTTAAATGTTATTTATTTCTTTAATTTCAATTAGTTTTAATGTCATATCTTTTGATCAAATCTAACATATATCAACTGATTAATAAACATATATGTCAATACAGGCCCTGAAGAAGGTACACTCACTGCCGAAAAGTTGGCAGAAATTCCAAAAGTTTGTTTTATTAAGCCTGATCTCTCATCCTTCGTATATACATAACATTATAACGACGAAATAAACGTTTCGATATAAAATTCTATGTGCTAGTGAACACGATAACTCCCGATAAAATTAATGTATCGACACGAAATTTTATATGTGAATTTCAAACTCAATGACGACATAACCTGTGAAATTTCAGCAGTATTGGCCAAAGATAAAAGGGCGCTGAATTTAAGAACCCTAATACTTGCAAATCTAGTAAATGTGTAGCCATAAAGTTTAGTATGTAGATTCAGAAGCCACACATTAATTTTTAGCCCAATGATCAATTTTTTTTTAGGAAGAGCGATCAAATTATTTTTTAAACAAAATGTCAGGTTAGGTTAGGTTTTATGACTCATGCCCGGGCTTTAACAACGAGGTCATATCGCCTACTACCAGAGCGCTCTTTCGTCACTCTGGTGGACATGAGCCCGACTCTACTGTGGGAGTCCTAAATTTTGCCTACCCTAAATTTTTGTTCATCTAGGATAGAGGTCTTTAACGAGTACCCAACATCGTACAGGCTGGGGACAATCGCTTAACGTCCAATCTGAAGGACGGCGTGCTTAAGTTTATTTTACCTCCCAGATAAAATAAACTAAGGGCCTCGGTCGGGTTACGAACCTTCTTAGCCACCATAAACTACTTTTTTGTACCTTGATTTGAACAAACTACAAAACAAAATGGCAAATGTACAATCTAATTTAAAAAAATATCTATGAAGCACTAATGTACCATATAAAATTTCATTGTATCATCGTTTGCGTTTTAACAAATGAAAAATATTAAAATAGATTCAACATCTACATCAGTATTTTTTTTTCCAACAATTTCCACTATTTCATAAAGGTTAAAATTTCTTTACAGGAAGAGGACAAAAGGAACACAGAAAATGTCATTATCTGGATCAAATGTGTGAAGGAAAGATAATAATAATAATAATATCATTTTAAGTTACGATGTATTCATCAATTATAAAGTTTCGAATAAAAAACAAGAAACATTCATACAGGTTGGGGAAAAAAATTAATAATAATGATGAAAGTAAAGGATTTCAATTTAAATTCGTAAGGACCGCTGCTGACCTTCACATACACGCCTCATTTACACTACAACACCATCTCACACAAATTGAAAACTGGTGCAACACATGGAAAATCAAACTAAATACAGAAAAATCACAGCACATTACATTTACACTTCGACGAGAAACATGCCCCCCCGTTTTCATCTACGACAAGCCCCTCCCTCAAACTAATACTGTACGATACCTAGGACTGACATTGGATCGAAGACTGACATGGAATCCTTACACACGTCTCACACGAAACACGCTGAACCGTCGACTCAAAATACTCTACGGACTTCTAAATAGACGATCAAAATTAGACATGACACAAAAACGGAACTGTTATACTTACTTACTTAGACCATTATGGACATACGGATCACAGATATACGGTTCAGCAAAAACATCCAACATCAAACGAATTCAGGCATTTCAGTCAAAAACCCTCAGATTGATAACACAGTGCCCCCCATACATAAACAACAGAACACTTCATAACGATCTTATGATACACACAGTACCCGACACAATACAAACTATTTACAAACGTTTTTTTAGAAAACTTTACACACATACAAATCCAGAAATACGTACTTTATCTTCACAACACTTACCACAAAACCCCCCACGAAGGTTGAAGAGGAGGTGGAACCGCGACTTACTGCCACCTTAATTCCTATTCGTTCTTAATATTTTTATTTATTTTTATTTTTTTTTACATTATTTCCCTTCACTTTTATCATCTCTCTCACCCATTCCATCAAAGTTGTCTTTCAATTCCTTTTTATTTATCTATTTATTTTTTTTAATTATTATTATTATTATTATTTATTTATTTTTTTTTTTTTCCCTTGTCCTTATAATTAATATAAATTTTCGTCCCGAGGACCTACCACTGGGTGGCCTTCCTCTCACATGCCATTCACGCCAACGTCTCCATACCTACCAACATAGGATGCTGGTTGTTGCCCCCTAGCAACAGTTGCATCTTTATGAATAAAAACCAAAAAAAAAAAAAAAAAAAAATCGTAAGGAGATACTCGATAAATACATTTCTCATAACCGTCATGTCAGTTAAATAATTAAATTTTATTCCCATGGTGACAGTCAGACAAAGAAACAGGTTTTAAACAATATAAGGTTTTCTAATTACGGTTTTCGATCTACGGAATCTTATTAAGAGAAAAAATTAATGTTAAATATATAAATATATATGAATCATTAAAATGTTAATAATACTCACAGTATGAGAGATTATAAATTAAATGACATCAAAGGAAAATAAATGTTAAGAAACTTAGAGAGAGAATAACTGATTGATTGACAAGACGTGGTCGATGCAGACTTAAGTCAATATACAAAAACGGAACTTGATTTTTGTCGTTTTGTTCTATTTTATTGTCCTTCCCCCCTCCCCCCCCCCCCCTCCCTGTAGATACAAGAGCCACATTTACATAATCCAGTAAAAATGTTAAATATAAAATGGTCAAGTAAAAGCTCTTCAGTTGGAGACGTTAGCTATACAAAATAAGAAAACAAGAGAAAAAAAAAAGATTGATACTAGGGAGGGTCATCGAATTCCCAGTTTCCGGAATTTGAGCGAAACATTCGGACGTTGTTCTTCAAATAAAGAAAACGTATGTATTTTAAAAAATATTGTCTATTTCACAAATAATATATAATATGGGAGTAGTTTCGGTATTGCTACCATCTTCAGCCACGACTTAACAAATACTAAATTGAAGTTCAACTAGGTAGTTTACAATCCAAGCGGTAGGTTAGGTTAGGTTTTATGACTCATGCCCGGGCTTTAACTACGAGGTCATATCGCCTACTACCAGAGCGCTCTTTTGTCACTCTGGTGGACATGAGCCCGACTCTACTGTGGGAGTCCTAAATTTTGCCTACCCTAAATTTTTATTCATCTAGGGTAGGGGTCTTTAACGAGTACCTGACATCGTACAGGCTCGGGACCATCGCTTAACGTCCCATCCGAAGGACGGCGTGCTTAAGTTTATTTTACCTCCCAGATAAAATAAACTAAGGGCTTCGGTCGGGCTACGAACCCACGACCTTGAGCTCAGAAGTCAAGCACGCATACCACTGAGCTACCGGCGCCCTCAATCCAAGCGGTAGGTAGGTATCCTTTTTCAGCCCCTACGGGGTTTTCCTATCCTTTCTGTACAGTTAATATTTGAAAATATTCTATATATATTGTTGTTCTTCAAGTTAGACAGTCTAAACAAATGCGGAAAAATTGGTTTAGTCTGGAGTGTCTCTGTTTTAGACTCATTGGCGGAAATACGCTTAGAGCACTCACTGTACAATAAAAACGCCTGCTTTAAATAAACTCTTTAAATCATGCGTTTTTATTACCCAATGCTCTAAGCGTCTATATTCTGTGGAAATATGACAATAAAAGTGCTAAATTAATTGGAAATACAGGTTGTTCTGCGGAAATATGATAAAAAAAGAACTGAATTACGTGGAAATACAGGTCTATGTAGATAAAGATAATAAAAGGGCTGAATTAAGTGGAAATATAAGTCTGTGTTCTGTGGAAATATGATAATTAAAGGGCTGAATTAAGTGGAAATACAGGTCTATATAGATATTGATAATAAAAGGGCTGAATTAAGTGGAAATATAAGTCTGTGTTCTGTGGAAATATAATAATAAAAGGGCTGAATTAAGTGGAAATACAGGTATATATAGATATTGATTATAATGGGGCTGAATTAGGGTGGAAATATAAGTCTGTGTTCTGTGGAAATATGATAATAAAAGAGCTGAGTCAAGTGGAAATACAGGTCTGTATTCTGTAGAAATATAATAATAAAAGAGCTGAATTAAGTGGAAATATATTAACGAGAAGGTCTATGTTCTGTGGAAATAGAAAATATAAGGAAATATAGAAAAATCGGCCAAAACTTTTTTGCGGAGTTTTCATCTTTTCCGACCTTTAGTTTCCATATGAAAAAAAGAAATTGTCTGTCTGACTATGTGTGTCTATCTGTGCACACAATAACTCCCAATAGAATGAACGTATCGACACAAAATTTCACGTCTGAATTAAAAACCCCACAAGGACGACACTTATTAATTTTCAGTGAAATCTGATGAATGGAAAAGAAGGATCAGAGGAGGGCTCAACTCGAAAAAAACCCAAAACTGCTGATGTAATGAACATATCAACATAACATTTCATATATGAAGTCAAAACCCAATGAGGATATAACCTGTTAAATTTCAGCGATATCGGCCGAAAGAAATGAGAGTTTAGGTGAGGGGGCTCAATATAAATATAAATTAATGCACATAAAATTTAATATGAGGATTTAGGAGCCCCTATGTATGTCAACTATTGGTTATTAGCTCAAACAGTCGACAGGTTTTGGAGGGGGAGCGAAAAATCAAAAACCCAATAATACACCATAGATTTTTTTTTCTTCATCTTCTTCAATTTAAATTAAAAATATATATATATATATATATATTTAATAAATTTAATCTGACATTTATATTTCTTTATTTATGTTTATTGTTTTTCGATCTGGTTAATAACAATTGGTTACTAGATGGGCGTCAATATGACGGGGCTAGATCAAAAAACTATATATTAGAGCTATTTTACGAGCAATATTAGCAGATAATCTTAAATGAAATTAGTTTTAACAATGCTTCCAATTTAGTTGCGCAACTATAAATGTCGGAAAGTAAATTGAAATGTATCACTAGATAGATAGCGTAAAAAATAAAATAAAATACATTAATAAGTAATGTAGTTAGTTATTATGAGTCATGCTCGGGCCTTAACATCGAGGTCATATCGCCTACTACCAGAGCTCTCTTTGTCACTCTGGTGGACATGAGCCAGACTCCTACTACGGGAGTCCTAAATTTTGTCTACCCTAAATTTTTATCGACCTAGGATAGGGGTCTTTAACGTGTAACTCACATCGTACATGCTGTAAAACATTATTTAACGTCCCATCCGAAGGACGGCGAGGTTTTGAAGCAAGCACACATACCAATGAGCTACCGGGGCCCTCGAAAAATTAATAGGTGTCATCCTTAAGAAGATCTGGATTCAAATTTAAAATGTCATGTCGATACATTCATTCTATCTTGAGATATTGTGATACTTTTATAATTGCCGTTGTAATGAATTTATTGACACAAACCAAGAAACGCCTTTCGATTTTCAGCTAAATCGTTCAATGGAAATGGAGAATTAGGGAAAAGGCTCAACTGATAAACTCTAATAACTGCCGTTGTAAAGAATGTATCGAAACAAAATTTCATATGTAATGTTAAAACCCCATGAGGACGACATATATAAATTTTCAGAGGAATCGACAGAAGAGAAGGAATAGGAGCAGAGGGATCAATACAAAAACTCTAATAACTAGCGATGTAATGAATTTATCAACACAAAATTTAGTGTTAGAATTTAGGAACTCCTATATATGTCAACTGTTGAATATTAGCGCAAACGGTCGACTGGTTTTGGAGGGGGAGCGAAACGTTTACCCCAAAATGTGGTGCCTTTTCTCATCTTAGAAACACACTAAACTGCCTTCCCATTTCGCCTTAACATCCAAAATCAAGGGGCTCAATCAGTAACTACCGATGTAATGAATGTATCAGCAGAAAATGTATTATGAGGGTACGAAAGTCAATATATAAGTCAACTATGAGGGCGCCAGTAGCTCAGGTCTTCTGAGCTCAAAAACGTGGGTTCGAAACCCGGCCGAGGCCCTTAGTTTATTTTATCTGGCAGGTAAAATAAAACTTAAGCACGCCGTCCTTCGGAAGGGACGTTAAGCGATGGTCCCGAGCCTGTACGATGTAAGGTACTAGTTAAAGATCCCTGCCCTAGGTGAATTAAAATTTAGAGTAGGCAATATTTAGGAATCCCACTGTAGAGTCGGGCTCATGTCCACCAGAGTGACGAAAGAGCGCTCTGGCAGTAGGTGATATGACCTCGTAGTTGAAGCCCGGGCATGAGTCATTAAAACCTAACCTAAGTCAACTATACATTTTTATTAAACGGCTCAGATTTTGGAAGAAGGGTAAAAATTCAATAGATTAAATCGTTCTGGGGATGAATACGAGTATATAGCCCTAGACAGCCAGGAAATATTACCTACGAATACGAGACTTTTCTGACTGTCGTCTACTTTCGACCTACGTATTTTGGAGGAAGAGCAAACATTTAATATATTAATTCGTTCTAAGGGATGAATATAGCCCTAGACAGCCAGGAAATGTTACCTACGAATACGAGACTTTTCTGACTGATGTCTACTTTCGACCTACGTATTTTCAGCATTGAGGACAGCGGCTTTTCTTGAAGACATTCCTCAAAAGAAGTAAGTACCGACATATCCACCGCTGATTTATGAATGACTATTATTTTCTGTTGGGTATAGATTATACCTGTGAAATAAATCAGCTTTACTAATATCTTTATCATCTATTACCATTATCCATATTTCTTCTCTTGGTTATTCTATCTATTTCTCTGTACACAATTTTTCTCCGACAACCCCCATTATAAAAACACATGTTATTAGCAATATGAAAATAAGTACCCACGATTAGCATATTTTTTCATGAAAAGAAAAGTTGTTGTCTTCCCGGGGGTCAGACGGGGGGCTCAAAATACCTCAATAACTGCGCATGTAATGAATTAACCAACACGAATTAAATATTATGAGGAGCCCTTTAAGGAGCCCCTTCATGTAAATATTGTTGAATATTAGTGCAAAACATCGCCTGGTTTTGGAGGGGGAACGTTAACTTGTTTTTTAGAAATTTCTTGGTAACATTAAGTAACAAACAACAACAAAATTTATTTGGACCAGCAAAAAAAGGTGCTATACACAAATATATAAGAAAATTAAGGGTTTAAAATAGGAAGTCCTGGTACAGTCTTTGTTTGAGTCGCCTCCCAGGAGTAGGCGCTCCTAGACTGTAGTGTACAGCCCCGGAACAATGCACAAGGGCTTCGTGGTGGTTCTTCACTAGTTTCTCGATGTGAGCTGCAAAAAGAGGAACACCCAATTCTTCGTGGATTTTGTGATTCCTGACAAACCAGGGTGCGTTTGTTGCTATTCGGAGTACTTTATTCTGGAATGTTTGTAGTCGTTTCATGTTAGTGTTGCTGGTACCGATCCAGACTGGGCAGGCATATGTTAGAAGTGGAAGTAGCAGTGTCTTGTATAGCAGAATAGTACACGTGTGTTTAAGTGGCGTGTTTCTGTTTATGAGAGGGTAGAGGGTGTTAAGTCGTGAATATGCTAGCTGTAGTTTTCTGTTAACGTGTAGTTTCCATGTGAGTCGTGTATCTAAAAGTACTCCAAGATAGCGCACACCCTGGTCCTTAGGATTCCAGAGAATCGGGAGGTCATCAATTTGCAGCTTGATTTGTTCTTCTATGGAGAATCTGCGAAGAGTGAAAATTTTGGCTTCGGTCTTCCCTGCGTTCAGTTTGAGCCTCCATTTTGAAAACCAGTGAGAAACTTCTGTCAGGGCTTCCTGGAGCTGTTCAATGGCGACGGAGAGGACACCATGCTGACAGGCGATCATTGTGTCATCGGCATAGGTGGCTAATGTTGCCGTGGGAATTTCGGGGATGTCTTGCATGAACAAATTGAAAAGTAGAGGGCTCAAAATAGCACCTTGAGGGACCCCGGCTCTTATTCTTTTCTGAGTGCTCATTGCGTTGCCCACTTTAACTTGAAATGTTCTGCCGTGGAGAAAAGACGTAATAAGTTGAACAATGTATCTGGGTGCCAGGCTTTTCTTCAGTTTATATATCAGCCCCTCATGCCAAACGGTGTCGAAGGCTGCGGCTACATCCAAAAATACGGCGGCAGTGTATGTCTTCGCCTCAAAGCCATGGACGATCATTTCGGTCACCCGTTGGAGCTGCTGAACCGCCGAGTGCTTGGCTTTGAACCCAAACTGGTGGGACGGTATGGTGCCTTCTAAACATTGAAGAAGTCTTTTATAAATTATCTTTTCGAAAAGTTTAGACATTGAGTTTAAAAGACTTATTGGCCTATAGCTTTCGGGGTCTTGTTTCGGCCTGCCTTGCTTATGAAATACAACCACGAATGCATTTTTCCACGTGTCAGGAAAGTATCCTCTCCTTAAACAGCCATTGAACAGCCCTGTCAGATATGCGATGCTTTTTGGAGGCAGGTTTTTCAGGACGATGTTGGGGATGAGGTCTTCACCAGGGGCCTTCTTGTTGGGGAGTCTCTGAATGTACAGTGTGATTTCGGATGGGTTCGTGTACTGTATGTGTGGTTCTGCGGTGTGGAGTGGAGTGGAAAGAAATTCGTGGACTGTGTGGAGTATTTCGTGATCTTGTGTGTCATGAGTTCTGAATTTCTGTTCAAGGTGTTGAGCCACTAGCTCACTCTTGTCTTTGTCCGTTGTTACAGTAGTCTGTCCGTCTGTCAGGGGCGGGAGGCCGGGGTCTTGTCGGAGGAGGCGTCGTGTTTCCTTCCAAAGGTTGCTGTCTCCAGGTGTGAAGTCGCTGGTGTATTGTCGGTATCTGTTGATTCTGTCATTGTCCAATTCCCATCGTATTACTCTCGTCAGTCGGTTCAGCTCTCGTTTCTCTTGTGGATCGCGTGTTCGTTGCCAGTGTTTACGGAGTGTATTTTTGTCGTGTATCATGTTAAGTATGCGTGTAGGGGTCTTGTTTTGTTGGATGTTGCGTTGGTCCTTGTAGTGGTTATATGTTGAATTGTGTATCGAGGTGTAAATAGCTTGAGTGAAATATTTCAGTGAGTCGTCTATGTCTTCAGTATTGTCGTAATGCAAAGGGATGTCTATGTTTTTGTCCATCTCCCATCTAAACGCGTCCCAATCTATTTTCCCCTGTATCAGTCTTGGCAGATGTTCTGCCTGTTTCGGGTTCACTTTGAAGGTACACACGACTGGAAGATGGTCTGAGTCGAGTTCTGTCAGTGGTTCGTGATAAAGGGGCAAAGTAAAATTTTGTACTAGTCCAATGTCCAGGATGTCTGGGAGGTATCTCTGTTGTGTAGGATAAAATGTCGGTTCGTCCGGTGCTGATATCTGTACGCCCAGGTTATTAATTATGTTTAATAGTCTTGTCCCGTTGTTGTTTGTCCGTCTACATCCCCAAATTGTGTTTTTACTATTTAGGTCCCCTAGTAATATGGTCGGCCCCCCAGTGAAAATGTGTTCAAAATCTGTCTGGTGAATTCTGATGCCTGGTCGGTGATATGCTGAGATTATGTTAAGTGTTCTGTTGTTGTCGAGTGTGAGTGTGGCCCCAACGGCTTCCAGCTGTTGAAGTGTGGGTAAGAGAAGCTGAGAGTGTGCGAGGTTCCTTTTTATACAAACAGCGACGCCTCCAAATCTGGTTTGTCTGTCTTGTCTGTATATGGTGTACCCTTTCAACTTGAATCTGTCGGTATTATAGAGGTGAGTTTCTGTGATACAAATGATGTCGATGTCGTAGCGAGTTAAAAAGTCCGAGAGTATCGTTCGTCTGTTTTTTATACCGTCAGCGTTCCAGTTAAGGATGGATAAATTAAGAAAAATATTTAAATTAGGGTCCACCATTGTTAAATGAAAATACTTGGGTGAGGAGATTAGATAAAAATGATTTTATGATAGGGATGAATGGTTTGAGAAAGGTGATTAGTGTATTGGTGAGGTCAGTAATGTCGTTAGCTGGTTGGTTGTCTTGGTTGCTGGGTAAGTTAGGTTGAGGTCGAGGTTGGAAGGGTCGGGGTCTACTTTGGTCGAACCAGCTGTTCGGTCGGTCCGGGGTCCGTCTTGGGGGTTGTCCTTTGGGTGGTGCATTGGGGGGATCTTGTCGTTTAGGTTGGGTCTGTCTGGTAGTCCTGTCTACGTATGTCTTGTAGGAAGCACACCCTCTGTAGCTGGCTGGATGGTTGCCCTGGCAGTTGGCACACTTGGGAGAGTCTACCTTCTTCTGTCTGGAGGGGCATGCTGTGAAGTGGTGGTCCTCCCCGCACTTCACACATTTGGGGTCCAGTCGGCAAAAGTTTTTGGTATGACCAAAAGATTGGCAGTTTGTGCACTGCACGACACGGTTGGAACGTCGGCGTGGCTCCACTTTGACAACTGTATAGTAGAGCCGCGTCAGTTGGAAGATGGCCTCTCCAGATGGGGTGTTCTCCAGCTCAACTGCACAGAGGGGTGTGGGGCGTCTATCGTGGTTCAGGATCCGGGTCACTTTTATAACAGGGTATGTCGGGGTCAGTTCGTCTGTTATTTCTGTGTCGGTCAGTGAGTAAGGAACTCCCCGTATAATTACGGAGAGTTTCCTGTCCTCGGGGTTGACGAAGGTGTAGTATTTCACCTTATTGTCGTCATAAAATTTCGTCACTTTGCGGTAGTCATCAGTCGTTGTGAGGCTGATCTTTATTTTTTTGTTGCACTGTTTGGTTTCAAACGGCGAACAAATCAAGCTTTTCAACTCGGTAATAACCAGTTGATAATTATCAGCCTCACAAAGAAAGATGGGAGGGATCTTGGTCTGTCTGTTAGGGGTAGGCTGTCCGTCCGGCTTTGTCGGTTGGGTTGTCTCCTGTCCGTCTTGGAGAGTGAGAAGTGGCTCATATCTGTTCTGTGTTGGCGTTGGTGTGGGTGTTATATGTAGAGTATATCGGTTCCTCTTCAGCTGAGGCTCCTGGGAGATGGCTCTGTTATCAGGGACTACTTGGCCTCCATCTACTGCCATTGATATCCCAGAGTCCTCACAGCTTGAAGTGAGCTGCCTCTTAGCAGGTAAAAAAGTGGATATCATCTCACCTGTTCCGGCTACATTGTTTATTTGCTTGGCAAGGTTAGAATTTTGATTAGTTAAATTATTAGATTGTTCACGTTTCGAAACGCCGGGTTTCATTCTCACCCAAACAGAGGGGGAACTTCTGAGTGTCTTTGTCACTGTTTGGTAATAAAAAAAACTTATAACACCGTCACAATATTAATAATAAATGTTAACAAACTTTAAAACGTGTTACGCACTTTTTAGCCAAAACAGCTGTTTTAACATTAAGTAAAATTTATATTTTTGCTTTAACCCCCTCCCTCCCACCCCCTCAAATCTACATAAATTTATCATAAATTTCAACCTATCGCTACTAATTATAAAATTCGTTCTGGGGAAGTACATTGTTGGCCATTAATCGAACTTTTTTTTTTTTTTTTTTTTTTCTGATAATATTACCATAGAAGAGTGTAAAGTATATTTTTTTTTTATCTTGTTTTTATCATTTTTATTAGAAGTGATATTCAGAGTGGACAGAACACGAATCTTAAGAATACAAAAATTTTAAGAATAGCTCTTATAAAAAAAAACCGATATAACAGAACTGCAGGAGAATTATGGGAGTCTAATGTGGAAAAGGATAAAAGACAGGATAGAAAGATGTACAATAATTTCAGGGAGAATTGATAATGAAGCTGGAAGAAGAGGGGAAGGGAGGGGAAAAAGGAGTGGGGATAGGGGGCGCCATATTTCATGTCCTCTGCCATGTTGCCAGATCTACTAGCTGCCCCTAGTCTTAAAGAGGTCCCTCGGGGTTAATAAGAGGGGGTAGGGGGAGGGGGAGGGGGGGGGGGGGGCTGGTAATTTGGGGGCTACTGGACTTTTTTTGGGTTTTGGCTGCCCACGTCGAGGCCGCTGATGGGATCAACACGTTTCGATTCCTTTCACACTTGAGGCATGAACTCTTGTGTCTTACTCCAAGTATAAGAGTTACCTCTCTCCCTCTGAAAACAATTGAACAATTTGACTGAAAATCAATAGTTATTGTGACTCATGCCCGGGCTTTAACTACGAAGTCATATCGCCTACTACCAGAGCGTTCTTTCGTCACTCTGGTTGACATGAACTCGACTCTACCATCCTAAAATCGATATTCATCTGACATCGCACAGGCTACCCTCTAATCCCCTTCCCTTTGGTCAATTTGGCTGAAAAACAATAGATGTCGTCGTTAGAGGGTTTTGGATTTCGAACCCGCAATCTTGCACTCAGGGGAGGCTTAACACATAAACTCTTAAAACTTTCATTGTAATGAAAGGCTTATTGTAGCGAGTTGGGGTACAATTTGAATATACATCCGATATAATAATAAAGTGAGAATATCACAGCTTAATAAATTTCTAAATATCTAAATATAATAAATAATAATAATAAATGCGCATATTTACTTGTATACATACAACCAAGAGAAATGCAAAACAAAAAAATATATACTTTTATATACATAGATACACATATACATATTATAATGACTTTAAATAAAACCAAACTAATAAACATTAAGTCAAACCACTTTGTACTTAAACTGTAACAAGTATTTAACAAAAACTTAATATGAAAATCTCAACTTTAATTCATTTTTCATGATCTTTATTATTATTTTTTCCTATAAAATTTCATATGTAAATTCAATACTCTATAAGGACGACACTTATTAATTTTCAGCGGAATAAGACTGAGAATTAATTGTAACAAAATTATGTTTGAGGATTTAAGAGCTTTTATATAATTCAACTGTTGAATATTAACGCAAACGGTCGATTCGTTTTGGAAGAGAGAGCGAAAATTCAATTGAATAATTCGTTCTGGGGAAGTTCATGCCGTTCAACTTTTTTTTTACATATTTCTTGATAACGCTAAGTACAATTTTTATTTTTGCTTTAACCCCCTCACACCCCCTCAGATCTACATAAATTTATCATAAATTCCAACCTATCGCTACTAATTATAAAATTTGGTTAATGAACATAATTTGAATAAATAATTTTATTTTATTATTATTTTTATATTACTTTAGTCCCTTTTCATTTCTTTAATTATTATTATGAATTATTCATTTGCGCAAGAGTATATTATTTTTTTATTTGTTTATACATATAACTAAACAAGAAAAATAAAAAATAAAAATAAAAAATGGGGTAATAACTCAATGAAACTTAATTTAAGCAAATAAATTTAGAAACACTGTCCAAGAAACCTGGAGAAACCCATTATGATTATGTATCTTCTATGTATTAGCTTTCAAATTGACTTTGTAATACAAATACAGTTTACATTCAAAATGAACTTTTACGAGGTTAAAAGAAAAATAAAAGATTTATGTAGAATAAAGATGGCATGTATACTTCTGTCAATACTTTGTATGTGTGGGCGAATAAATAAGTTGTTCTAGAGAAGAAAATAAGTTAAAAAAATATATATTTATCTAAGGTAATATGTAGGCGCTTAGATATATAATTGAAAAATTGTCGGTGAATCATCGGCAATCTACTTGAATTAATCTACTATATTTTTTATATGTCTCTCTTCCAAAACCAATCGACCATATGGACTAAAAATCAATATATGATGTAGAGACTTATAAGTCCTCATATCATAACCCTTTCTGTTTGGCTGATTTGGCGGAAAATGAATAGGTGTCGTCCTTCTGGGGTTCTGGATACACGTCCGGAGAATTTAGTCCATGCGACCGCTCGGGACCATCGCTTAACGTCCCATTCGAAAGACGGCGTGCTCAAAGGTGTTTTCACCTGCCAGATAAAAATTGTTCTACCAAATATGTTTAAAAATAAAGTTTTTTTTTTTTTTGAAGTTTTTTTAATTTATTAAACTTATTATATTATTTAACGCATGAATACAATATTACATGTTCGTATTTAAGTAACCAGAATTTTACATATGTTTTACCTTTTTTTTACTAAATCAGTATCAGGAAAGTTACGCTCCCCCCTTTCTGTTTGGCTGATTTCGCTGAAAATTAATAGGTGTCGTCCTTCTGGGGTTCTGTATACACATGAAAGTATTACCAGGCATTGTCCGGGGAATTTTGAGAAGTCACATAGTCCATTTTTTAATTTGTCTTTAAAAATACTATATGAGATTCCATCACAATCCGATTATCCGTTAATGAGCTAGTATCTTTATGCCCCACCATCCTGTGAACCTGTGAATCATATCGCTTACTATCTGAGCGCTCTTTCCTCACTCTGGTGGACATGAGCCAGAGTCTACTGTGGGACTTCTAAATTTTGCCTACCCTAAATTTTTATTCACCTAGGGCAGGGGTCTTTAAGGAGTACCTGACCTCGTACAGGCTCGGGACCATTGCTTAACGTCCCATCTGAAGGACGCCGTGCTTAAGTTTATTTTACCTCCCAGATTAAATAAACTAAGGGCCTCGGCCGGGTTTAGAACTCACGTTCTTGAGTTCAGAAGGCAAGCACTCATACCACTGAGCTACCGGCGCCCCTCAGAGAAGAATCAGGGGAGGGAACTCAACACAAAAACACTAATTTGTCTTCTGATCTCGAGATCGCGGATTCGAAAGCGAGGCTCTAAGGTTTTTTTTTCTCATTTGGGAGGTGAAAACCGATATAAAGAATGTATCTAAAAATTTAGTATCGTATTGTAGAGTATAATAAAACCGCTATAAAGAATGTATCGATACATAATTTAGTGTAGTATTAATATTCCAAATAAATATTCCAAAATTAGTGTAGTATTAATATTCCAAATAAATATTCCAAAATTAGTGTAGTATTAATATTCCAAATAAATATTCCAAAATTAGTGTAGTATTAATATTCCAAATAAATATTCCAAAATTTCTATTCTGATTACTTTCCCACACTTTGTATACCTAGGAAAATAAAAATAAAGATAAAACTAGTTACTTCGTTTAATTTAACAAATAAATTATTGAAAAATATTGCAAAATTTCTATTCTGATTATTTTTCCCACACTTTGTATACCTAGGAAAATAAAAATAAAAATCAAACTAGTTACTTCGTTTAATTTAGCAAATAAATTATTGAAAAATATTCCAAAATGTAATAAGTATAACAGTTGTACCAGGTATGTCAAAATAGTAATTTTATTGTGCTCATTAAGAAGGCGATAAAATACCAAAAGAAATATAAATAATTTCCTAACGATTTGGAAAGCTGGAATCGTAAAATTCCAAGGATACGCTAATCATTAAATCATATTAATTACCAACGACTGCTTTTTGAACTATTTATTTATTTATTTTTTTATCAAATAAATTTTTATAGATAATTACATTACGTTTTTGCGACTTAATTGTTAATGTTAACGTTAGTCATAAACTGTAAACAATTTTATAATCAGTATTCTTGTTTATAATGTTTCCTATAAAAAAAAAAAGCGATAAGCATAAGATATTTAATGAGTTATAGTTTCACAATTAGGATGAAAAATTTGGAGGGCTTAAACACTAGTAACTGTCGATGTAATGTCAAACAGTGGATACCTGAAGCATATTGCTGGTGATCCAGCGACATTTTGGAAAATTTGGAGGACTTAAACACTAATAACTGTCGATGTAATGTCAAACAGTGGATACCTGAAGCACATTGCCGGTGATCCTGCGACATTTTGGAAAATTTGGAGGCTTTAAACATTAATAACTGTCGATGTAATAAATAAATAAAACAAACTTATTTTTGAAATATTGTCTATTCCACTAAAGATATATATACATATATAACTACCGGTTTCGGCTTTATACCATCGTCAGGTCTAGTTATGAAGGACTAGTTCATAACTAGACCTGACGATGGTATAAGCCGAAACCGGTAGTTATATATGTATATATATCTTTAGTGGAATAGACAATATTTCAAAAATAAGTTTGTTTTATTTATTTATTACAAGTTTCCACAATATGTCCGCGTTTCTCAACTTAGAAGTTGTCGATGTAATGTCAAACAGTGGATACCTGAAGCACATTGCTGGTGATCCACCAACATTTTGGAAAATTTGGAGGGCTTAAACACTAATAACTGTCGATGTAATGTCAAACAGTGGATACCTGAAGCACATTGCCGGTGATCCAGCGACATTTTGGAAAATTTGGAGGCTTTAAACATTAATAACAGTCGATGTAATAAATAAATAAAACAAACTTATTTTTGAAATATTGTCTATTCCACTAAAGATATATATACATATATAACTACCGGTTTCGGCTTTATACCATCGTCAGGTCTAGTTATGAAGGACTAGTTCATAACTAGACCTGACGATGGTATAAAGCCGAAACCGGTAGTTATATATGTATATATATCTTTAGTGGAATAGACAATATTTCAAAAATAAGTTTGTTTTATTTATTTATTACAAGTTTCCACAATATGTCCGCGTTTCTCAACTTAGAAGTTGTCGATGTAATGTCAAACAATGGATACCTGAAGCACATTGCTGGTGATCCAGCGACATTTTGGAAAATTTGGAGGGCTTAAACACTAACAACTGATTCATCGTGATTCACCGACATTTCTGTGTATCTGTGAACGTGATAACTCCTGATAGAATGAATTTATCGAAGCGAAATGTCAAATGTGTTTCTAGAACCCCATGAGGACGACACTTGTTGATTTTCAGTTAAATCGGCCAAAGAGATGGGGGATCAAAGTATGGGGCTCGACTCAAAACTAATAACCAGGCAGATTACTTTACTAACCTATTTAAAGTTACTAACCTGATAGTTATTAATAATATGAGGACCGAGATGGACAAAAAGTGATCTTCACTGAAGTATTCTCTACTCGTTCTCTACGAAATCTGATTGCATAAGTTTCGTAGAAACAGAAAATCATAGAAATATGTCATAGCAAATAAAAAGTAAGAAAAAACTAGTTAGTATGACACATGCCCGGGCTATTAATTACAAGGCAGTGTCGCCTACTAACAGAGCGCTCATTCGTCACTCTGGAGGACATGGGGCCCAACTCTACTATAGGGTCTTTATCGAATATCTAACATCGCCATCGCTTAACGTCCCATCCGAAGGACGGCATTAAGTTAATTTTACCTCCTATATAAAATAAACTAAGGGCCTCGGTCGGATTTCGAACCTGCAATCTTGCACCCAGTAAGTAAGCACGCATACCACTGAGCTATCGGCACCCTATTGAAAAAACTATGAAACTTTATTATTAAAAGTTTTATTACTATTTTTATAGATTTCTTTTAAACATTTCTTTTTTTTTTATTATATGATATTTTTTATATATTTGTCAGATTGTTGAATCGGTTTGTGTAAAATGGTGGATAAAATATTTTTCAATGTCATTTTGCCTGTCTTAAGACAATTGAACATAAAATAATAAAAATACATCTTTATAACATGTCATGTCTACTACATTATCAATCCCTCCCTCGCGTTTTACAAAACTTGATATTCTCTTCTTCTAGAACACTTAACGTCTCACTTCGGTTTTATAGGGAGAAAACTATATAAATAAATAAATAAAAAAATGAAGACAGGAAATGAAAGATATATATTTTAATACCAAAAGAGAAGGAGGAGTAAAATATCTTGAAAACTCTTTCCATAAAATTTTCTTACAGTTTATCTAAGTATCACCGGCAATGTGCTTCAACTACCCTCCAAAATCAACTGTTTGGGCAAAAAAATCTATAGTTTACTTACATAGGGGTGGTTTCTGAATCCTCTGTGATCTAAAAAATGTGCTGTTCAAAGTATGGGTAGATATATAAATATACTAGCAGTAATACCCGGCGTTGCCCGGGGAACTTTGACTTTTCTCCCAATAGCTATAAGGCTATTCAGTTCCTCGACAGTACATTCATGATGTTATCATTTTCAATTATTCATACAGAATAAGGCTTATAGTCCTTCAACTGTAGTAACGCTAGCTTTGGAGCTAAAACTAATTTATTCAAAAAGATTTCTCATTAATCGTTGCAATGGTTTTCGAGTTACAAAGATTGCGTGGGTGGATGCTGGGATGGACCAGATATTGAGGTACTAATACGCCTATAACCTTCCACAGACGATGACGAACAAATTAAAAAAAAAAAAAAATAATCAAATCCATCAAGCCGTTCGTGAGTTATAGCGGTACAACGCACAGACATTTTCAGCTTTATATACATATATGATAGAGCTGAGTGCTCCGGTAGCTCAGTGGTATGCGTGGTTGTCTTCTGAGCTCAAGAACGTGAGTTCGAAACCCGACCGAGGCCCTTAGGTTATTTTATCTGGGAGATAAAATAAACTTAAGTATGCCTTCCTTCGGAGGGGACGTTAAGCGATGCTCCCGAGCCTGTACGATGTCAGGGTGGGGGATGAGGGCTCATGTCCACGAGAATGACATAAAGAGCGCTCTGGTAGTAGGCGATATGACCTCATAGTTAAAGTCCGGGCATGAGTCATAAAACCTAACCTAACCTATTATAAAATCAATTATTATTATTTGTTTAACAGCTATTAGGAGTGAAATAACTTAAATAGTGAATAAATATACAAAAATGGACTAGTCGCATTTTGTTTTAAAACGAAATGTGAACAACCAATGAATGGAGGACAAAAGACGACGGTCAGCTGTTATAATAGAGAAAAACAAGTTGTGGAGTGGTCTCTAATCTCAAAAATCAGTAAAAATCATATTTTACATAAAATATGTATTTTGGATTTCTGAACAACTATTATTTGAAAAACATTTTTGATTAGGTAATAAATATGAACAGTATCTTCTAAAATGTACATAAGCCCCGGAGTAAAATGGTCTCAATTTTCGTTCGATTTTAGCCAAAATCTAATCAGACATAAGTTAGCATATGTGACTTTTTCATTCCAAGATTCAAGTTCATAAACGTATTCAGAGGACTTCGTTAAAATTCGATCTCGGATTTTGCACGATTACAATACTTTCTGGTACTACAGGTATACAGGGGCGTAGCCAGGATTTTGAGCAGGGGGGGAAGGGGGGCAAAGTTAGGCTACGAGGGAAGGGGGGGGGGGGGGGGGGGGGGTGCTCCCGGGGGCACAGCCCGCAGTTTCCGTGGATAGCGTTGCAGACTTTTTGTTATTAATTTGGGAGACTCGGACCTCTAGAAGCTAGAAGCTCCCCCTGAGGTAACCACTGACTGTAATACTTAAGTTGACTTTACATGCGCAGCAAATGCACGCTTTGGTTTTTGTGCTTTTAGAATTAAATGACTCACATCCAATAGCGTGCATTTGCTGCTGCTGCGCTTTGCATTTTTACTGCGCATGTAAAATCAGCTTTAAGAGTATTAAGTATAACATAAATGACAATTTTGAGCGAGGAAATGAAATGATCTAATTCATGTATATTTAAATAAATGTAATATGACTTGTTTTGTACATGTACATTTATGTAACAGCTGATTGCTGATTTAGCAAGTAATCCATATTTAATGAAAACTATTTTTTTAGTTTATTTAATTTTATCTTGGTTTTTTGCTCTATTCGTGCCCCCCCCCCCCCCCCCCCCCCCCACCCACCACTGGCTAAGCCCCTATGAAAGTACTGTTACGGCCACATCGTCTTCCAATGGCGCTATAGTCTATTCAGTATTCATCGATCTACGTTTTGTGGTTTATTCTTAGTTCCATGACTAACTTTTACAGTATCCTAGAGTAGTAATCGCCTCTATCCACGCAAATCTTGCTCAAATTTCTCGTTTATTTTGATTTGTTACGGTTGAAGTTAGATCCTCATGCCGAAATTCGGCCCCTTAGATCAGATATGAAGGGACTTTATTAATTAGGTTTGAGGTAGGCGAACGACGGGAGCAGTCTAGCTTCCTTCGTCTTCTTCTAATGGTCTCTCCGTTTTCTAAGACTTGACTTATGGCAGAGCATTTGTCTCTTCCATACTGAGGCCTTCCTTCGCTTCTATCTTTTGATGGAACTCTTCTCTCTCAAGAAAAAAAAAAAAAAATTAAAAAATCAGTGAATCACCAGCTATGTACTTCCCAAGCACAAATTAATCAACTACGATTTCGCTCTCCCTCCGAACGCATTTGACCGTTTGCATTAAAACTCAATATTTTACTTAACCCTCCTAATACCACGTGGGGTCAAAAAAGACCCCATGCGTTTTAAAATGTGTATGAACTGCTCAATATAATTTCTATTTCGATGAGGCTTCAGGACATTTATCCGTAGACAATCTCCATTCGATTTCATTAAGAAAATGTATTCAGTTTGTATTTAAAAAATTGATATAAAATAATATTTTCACAAAAACGTAGTTGGGGTCACGCGGGACGCATCCGTATCACATTTTCGTTCGTCTAATGAGAAGTATTTTCAAGAAGTTCCACTCAGTAAACAATTCCGAAAAGTTACTTTTGCTCTTCAATTGACCTGCAATTCCAAAAAGACATTGCCCGCACCCGCTGGTGGTTTTTCCTGGAGCTCTTTCTGATCAACATTTCTTGGTTTCCACTTCTCGTTCACCTCTTGAATTTTATTTAGATCTAATTCCAGTATGCGTTGACGGTTCGGACCGTAAAGATAAATCATGGAACACATTGTGTCCTCGCGAACGTTGATGTTAGTAGAGCGTGCCAGGGAGATTGCAGGGTTTGAATCTGAGGAGGCCCTTGTAGAAACGGAACAGCTCGAAGTGATCTCCGATGTTGAAGACGTTTTGGAAACGGACGATGAAGAACTTGATGAGCTAGAAGCACGTATGTAAAAACCATGTCACAAAAAAATGTCTTTGCGCTAAATGTAAATAATAATAGCACCCATAGTGTGAATATACTTTTATAAGTTTCATGATTTACTTTTTTTTGAATAAACATTTTTTATACCATTTTTTCTTAACTTTTTAAACTCTTTGTTATTTTTCCCTCATTTTTGAATGAACTTGATTGAAAAAGTTAGAATGAAAAGCTAGTTGGTACATGAAAAATTGAAAAATGAAGTGGGGTCTCAAAAGGACCCCACGTGGTATTTTTCGTTTCACAGGTCACGTGGTATTAAGAGGGTTAATGACTTCTGTATTCTCATACTTAATTTTGTGTCGATGTGTTTTTGTGTTGAGCTCCCCCTCTAATCCCCCCCTTTCCTTTCACCGATTTGGCTGAAAATCAATAGGAAAATCCATCGTCCTCAGAGAGTTCTATGGATACATATACAACAGAACCTCTTTAAGTCGAACCTCGATAAGTCGAAAACCCCAAAACTCGAAAAAAAAGTTTTGTTCCTTTCCCTCCAAGCCCCAAAACCTCCATTACTCGAAATCTCAACCCTCTATTAGTCGAAATAATCAGTGAGACCCTACAAGCCATTTTGGTACATATTTTCCCTCTATAACTCGAAAAAATAAATTGGACCTTTGTATCTCGAACATAGCAATGTTTTATTTTACAACCTTTACAACACGATTATTTGAAACTTATTACCTCTATAGCTAGTACCTCCACAAAATCGGGGCAGCAACAACACCAGACTGCCCCGCGTGCCTTGGTGAGACGGAGTCGGCGGAGCATGTCGTCCTCAAATGCCCCAGATTTGAGGAGGGAAGGAAAAATCTGGAGTGCAGCATGGGCGCCCCGCTGACTGCTACCAGTTACGTGGACGCTATGCTGCGCTTCCAGGAGTCGTGGGATGAAGGCTGCGATTTTGCAGCGCTCATCATGGGTGGGTTGGCCCTTCAGGAGAGGGCTGACAAGGAAGAGTAGCGGTAATAAAACAGAAGAAGGGGCGTTACCAGCCACCCTTCCTCCCTTCCGCGAAGTAATGACAGACCGTCAGTTCCGCGGAAGGGAATCAGGATCGGCAAGGAGGGGGTTTTAGTGGGTATGGTGATGGTGAACCGTCTCGAGTCCCACACTATCCAGGGCTACCTTCCCTGGATGTGCGTCACAGCATTTCCCCCTCCAATGCAAAAAAAAAAAACATTATTTCAAAACATCCTTAAAATAAAAAATACGTAGTATATGTAAGTATTAAAAAAGTCAGTAATTTTTTTTGCTTTAGATAATTGGTAATCCTGTTTATTGTATACTCCTAAATTGTTTTTTAAGAAACAATGGTGTACATTGTCGGCAAATTCTTAAAGTCTGTAACTTATTTTTCTTCGAGCTATAGAGGTAATAAGTTTCAAATAATCGTGTTGTAAAGGTTGTAAAATAAAACATTGCTATGTTCGAGATACAAAGGTCCAATTTATTTTTTCGAGTTATAGAGGGAAAATATGTACCAAAATGGCTTGTAGGGTCTCACTGATTATTTCGACTAATAGAGGGTTGAGATTTCGAGTAATGGAGGTTTTGGGGCTTGGAGGGAAAGGAACAAAACTTTTTTTTCGAGTTTTGGGGTTTTCGACTTATCGAGGTTCGACTTAAAGAGGTTCTGTTGTATATGTATCCATAGAACTCTCTGAGGACGATGGATTTTCCTATTGATTTTCAGCCAAATCGGTGAAAGGAAAGGGGGGGATTAGAGGGGGAGCTCAACACAAAAACACATCGACACAAAATTAAGTATGAGAATACAGAAGTCATTAACCCTCTTAATACCACGTGACCTGTGAAACGAAAAATACCACGTGGGGTCCTTTTGAGACCCCACTTCATTTTTCAATTTTTCATGTACCAACTAGCTTTTCATTCTAACTTTTTCAATCAAGTTCATTCAAAAATGAGGGAAAAATAACAAAGAGTTTAAAAAGTTAAGAAAAAATGGTATAAAAAATGTTTATTCAAAAAAAAGTAAATCATGAAACTTATAAAAGTATATTCACACTATGGGTGCTATTATTATTTACATTTAGCGCAAAGACATTTTTTTGTGACATGGTTTTTACATACGTGCTTCTAGCTCATCAAGTTCTTCATCGTCCGTTTCCAAAACGTCTTCAACATCGGAGATCACTTCGAGCTGTTCCGTTTCTACAAGGGCCTCCTCAGATTCAAACCCTGCAATCTCCCTGGCACGCTCTACTAACATCAACGTTCGCGAGGACACAATGTGTTCCATGATTTATCTTTACGGTCCGAACCGTCAACGCATACTGGAATTAGATCTAAATAAAATTCAAGAGGTGAACGAGAAGTGGAAACCAAGAAATGTTGATCAGAAAGAGCTCCAGGAAAAACCACCAGCGGGTGCGGGCAATGTCTTTTTGGAATTGCAGGTCAATTGAAGAGCAAAAGTAACTTTTCGGAATTGTTTACTGAGTGGAACTTCTTGAAAATACTTCTCATTAGACGAACGCATAATGAATGCATCGACCAAAATTAAGTATGAGGATTCAGAAGTTATGAAATTCCATTGAAAAATCAACTTCGAAATTCTGAACGATTACATAACTTCCTCAAAGTTACTAAGGATAGAGCTTCCTGGGTATGCAAAATTTAGGACTCCCAGAGTAGTGTAAGGCATCATGTCCACCGGAGCGACGAAAGCGCGCTCTGGTAGTAGGCGATTTGACAATGAAGATCCCCAGACACTGAGTAACTATTCTCTTCAATTGAGTTTTCAATCCAAACTAACGCTTTTTGTTGACTCTTGAGAAAACCGTGAGAGCTTTTTAAGATAAAAAGAACAAGCAGTTATAGACTTGGTAAAGGTTTTGTTGTATAAAAAGGTTTTTGGGGCACCTTAAAAGCTTTCGACCATTTGGAAAAAGGGATTGTGTGAGTGTTTGTCTATAATGTATGTAGAAGAGGGAGCCCCGGCGGAGGGGAGGGGGGGGGGGGCCTACGACGGTGCCAGAGAGACTCGTCGACGTACTGACAACAGATAAAAGTCTAGTTTGTGTTCTGGAGATGGGATCGAGAAGTGTGTAGAGTGAAAACGACGCAAGTTCAATTTGTTGCAACCTCCGCTATCCATGGCTTCCAGTCAACGCTTAAATAACTTCTGGACCAATCGAGATAAAAACAAGTTGAAGTAATCCTTATTATCCGTAGTTGGAATCTATTCACTCAAAGTTATAGACATTTGACTTTTCAAGTACATCTCATCTAATAGAAAAGACTTTGAAGAGAGAGCGAAAACGTAATTGATTAACTCATCCTGGGGAAGTACATAGCTAGTGAATCATCGGCAATTTTTTTTTTCCTGTATTTGGAAACGATATATTTATATTATATATATTTTTTTTTTAATTCTTTATTTTGAATATTTACAATCGGTATAAACCTTAAGTAAATTTGATGATTGATACAGTAAAAAAAAAAAATAAATTAATTAATTAATATCAAAAAGAATAGTAAATAAATTTAAAATAGAGTAGTAAATAAATTTAAAATACATATACATAAAATATTAAAAAAATGTTTAAAAAAATAAAAAAAAATATTAATAATAAATCCTTGCTTTGTAATTGCCTAGCTGGTGATTTACCGGCGATTTCAGGGTTTCGAAAAATATGAAATTGCTCTAAAAGCTTAATTGATTAATCCTGGATACACATATAAAATGATATATATAGTTATGTACAAAATAAAAGGTAAAAAAAAATAAAAAATTATATATAATAAAATAATTATGTATAATACAAACGGAATTATGTACTATATGCATAATATATACAAACGGAAACGATATAAGTAAATAAAATCTACTCTCAATTCGAATTTGACCTTTTCATGTTTTTCATGTTTTTCGAAACCCTGAAATTGCAGGTTAATCACCGGCTATGAAATTCCCAAGCAATTTGCTTGAGCTATATAGCTCTTGAATTGAACTATATAGCCGGACTATACAGCTGTTTTCGGGTGACGTTTTCAGAAACTTGTAGCACAACTACATAGCTCGGCTATATAGCTGTTTTGCTACATAGTGTAAACGCGGCATAATCTAGCTCCGGGGATGACCACTGAGTGCTCTAACACCCATCCCCAGCGCAATGCAGTCATAAAAACATAAAAGCCCTGATCCCGAGCTTTTTCCGGGAAACGCCAATAACGTAGCTTGTAAGACGCAACGGGTCGCTTCGGCGAGTGGCGGGGTCCTACAACCGGCCATAGCAACACTAATAAAACCTTATGAATATAAATAATAAAGACATATGTCCTCTCTACACAGCGGACGAGTGGTGTAAAACCCCACAGGGGTCTGGTACACCGGTACACCCCAAAAAAAAAAAAAAAATTGCTTTCCATCTGAAAATAGATCGTTAGTGTGCATGGCACAGGAAAGCCAGGCTTTCTGGAAGTCAATGTGCTGAAAGCTGATGCTAGATAAACTTCACTCTGAGGCCAAGTCGCTCTGGTCACAGAGCTAGTACTCTGCAAGTTGCTGACCTTCTTGCAAGGAAAAATATAAAGGAAAAGTGAAATTAATATCTATATTTCGCTAAAACTGTTATTTTTTAAGAAATAACATTTTCTCTTAAGATGGCAGTATTATGGACTTTTGTGCTCTTATCCCTTGGAAAATATCATCATTGATGAAGAATGCGATCAATCAGGGAGAGAAAAAAACGTAAAAAGCATGCTTATGTAAATGGACAAATAGAAGCGTATGATTAAAAGGATAAAAAAAATATTTGTTCACTTTGATAAGAAACTTTTTATCCGTTTAAATTATAATAATTGTATTCTCGTTAATGCGGACTGTGAGAAGGTTGAGTCTGGTAATCAGTGTTATTATTGGGTGAGTCCAGTCTTCAATTCGATTTAATTGGCACTTTCTGGACTTTTCTCTCTCTTCGTGCAACCTCCAGCTTCCTTCTATATCCATCCATCTCTTCTTTCTCAGTCCAGGATGCAAAAACAAAAAGATTGTTGATTTTGTTTTGCTTTTGAACAAAACAGCATTAGAATTCAGATTCTTGCCAAAAGAAAGCAATCATAATAAGCTTATGTGGTCAACAAATAACCTGCATAGCAAACATCTTATACGGAGAACAATGTTACTCTCCAACGGTGATTTGGTTGAAGCATGGTTCTTGGGCATATTGCAGGTGTACAAGTGTTCCGATAACCATCTTATACATGCAACTCAAGGCATTCTTCCACTGACTGTTCTGATCTGGTAGGCTCAGTGCACAAGTGTTCCGTCAACCACCCTATACCAAGCGGTACCTCCTGGAACAATGGTTTGGACAAGGCATGCTTCCACTGACTGTTCTGATTCAGAGGGCGCATTTCCAGTGCACAAGTGTTCCGCCAACCATCCTATACGAAGAGCTACCTCCGGGAACAATAGTTTGGACAAGGCATGCTTCCACTGACTGTTCTGATTCGGAGGGCGCATTGCCAGTGCACAAGTGTTCCGCCAACCATCCTATACCAAGAGGTACCTCCTGGAACAATGGTTTGGACACGACATATATCTCTCAGTCCTTCTCTCTATCTTTGTATTTTCTTTCCGAACTGTTTTCTTTTTGACGTTTTTTCCCCCCTGTCCTCATTCTCTTCTGGATTGTGTGCTGTTTGTGTTTTTTCTTTGTCGTCTGGCTCTCTAGACGCTCAACTTGACTCACTTTGCATACTCTCCAACCAGATCTTGATCCTAAAGGACGCTCCCTTCTTGTTATGGTTTCTTTAAAGACATTTCTAATTAGGAGACAGAGTCCTGTATGTGCCTTCCGAAAAATAAAAATAAATATACAAGACAACAACAATTATTGGTCAAACCTTCGTCGTTGTTCTGAGCAAGTGCACTTTGTTTTGTTCGCTTCGCTATAAATCACTTTATATTTTTATTTTTTTGATTTCCTAATTTCCTTTCCAATTAATTAAGAGTCAGACTTTTACATTGTAATACATTTTCAAAACGTTGTCGGTGAATCAGCCACAATGTAAAAAATGAAACCTCACACTGTATTCAATATCGATACTGTCGCAGGATAATTGTATCATCTAAAAAACATAAGTCTTTTTACAAAACGCCCCTTTTTTATGGAAAAAAGTATCTATATTAATTAGGCTGATTAGGCTAAGGCGAAAGCATTTCAGCCTTGTTATGTCCATTAAAAAAAAGCTTTCCTTAACTTTTTTAAAAAGGCTAGCCAGTAGCCTTATTGTAATCGGGCTGCCATAGCAGGCCGCAGCGCTACTAGTACCAGCACACAATCCGCATACATATGCAAAAAAATAATGTTTCCAAAGATATGTATGTACCTACATAACCAAATTATCATTATTTTCTGTATATTTTGTACTTTTAAAAAACATCAATAATGTAGGTACTGAATTTTATGTTTACGAAATATTTCCTTTCGATAAAGACTTACATATTTTTTTATATTTTGTATTTTATGTTTATGATAATATTTCTGTTTAATTCAATAAATACTTTTTTAAAATAATGTACACTTTATGTTTTTAAACTTTGTTTAATGTGGTTTATTTTATTTTTTTTTATGTTTTCTTTACTTTACAATCTGTACCAAAACAATAAGTAGAAGTGCTGACTATAAGAATACATGTATACAGTTAATACCAAATATTTAAAACAAATAATAAGAAGCAAGAAAGAAATGAACATGAATATGTAGAAAGAAATGAGTATGTACAAAATAATAGCAAATATATACAAAAATAAATAAATAAAATTTCCGGTTCTATATAAATGAATAAAAAACGGTTCTATATAAATTCTGTTCTGTACCTCTATTCTATTTATTTATAATATTATATTTATTTATTTATAATATTATATATATATTTATTTGTACTATTATATTTATAATTTTTACTATTACAAATTTTTAATGGTTTAAAAGATGTCTTATCACACAGCCTGATGAAGAGGACAACCTCAAAGCCGGCTATAATGAAATATCTGAGAAGTCAGACAACGTTTTTATTTTTTAACTAGCTGACCCGACAGACGTCGTTCTGTCAAAAGCTATTGGACCGGATTTTTTTTTTTTTTTGACCACTTGGAACCACAGCTAGTTCCTACTTAAGAACGCCGGGCACCTTAGATAGTATGCGCCTTGCAACTCCATGCAACCAGGTATTAAGTTACCGTGCAATTATCTCCTAGGTAATACATGCTTAGGAAACTCACCATATTAAAATTAGAGCTATATCCCATCTTTAAGAAAGCTCCATGTGAGATTCATTCAGCATTAATGCACCCCCGCCCCTCCCGTCCTAAAGGGTCACAGCCAATTTTTAAATATTGCTACATAGCGTATTTTTCAATTTGCCTTCTAAGAATACTACATATGAAATTCCATGACAATCCGATCATCCGTTAATGACAGCACTATCTTTATATTTATGCCTACCCCCACAACCCCCCCTCATGTTCACTATTTTGTGACGTCACACACCCTATTTTTTTATTTGGCCTTTAAAAAAACTACATATGAAATTCCATGACAATCCGATCATCCGTTAATGACTGACAGCACTATCTTTATATTTAGGCCCCCTTTACAACCCCGCCTACCGTTCAAAATTTATGGAAGCCACATAGCCTATTTTTTAACTTGGCTTTGAAGAATACTGCATGTGAAATTTCAGGATAATCCGTCCATCCGTTAATTCGCTAGTGCAATTTTTGTGCTTAGCCCCCCCCCCCCCCTCCAGTTGACAGCTAGGAACTCTCTTCATAAGAACCTTCCTCGGACTTCAACGAATATTTGAAAAAAAAAATTAGCCGAATTGGTCCAGCCGTTCTCGAGTTTTGCGCTTAGCAAAATTTAGCTTTCATTTTTATTATATACATTTTCGTCTGTTTGTAATCGACCCAGCGGACGCCACATGCTGCTTCCCTTGCAAGCTCCCAACTTGCAATTTTTAGAAAAAAATATGCAAGTATAAATGCAAATGTAAATATGGTAATTCATTGGCATTCTCTATTGCATAGTATGAATCAGTTAAGAAGTTCAAGAAAAAATGTCTACTTATAATAGTCAAATAGTCCTCCAATCTAAGATAAGTTTCTAGAAGTTATTTCTATTTGTATATTACCATATTCCTGGAATTAAGCCAGAAGAAAAATAAATTCTATTCAATTATTTTTTAAAATAATAATAGATTATCTATTGAAGAATTCACACATACTTCTATTTGTCCACAGATCTTAACGACGCACACACACACCTCTGATCCAACCTTCTCTTCGTCCGAATTCGTAGAAGATTAATAGAACTCATATTTATGGGGTTCTGGACATGCATACTCTCTCGTCGTTCTGGTGGACATCGACTCTACTCTACTCTGGGAGTTTTAAATTTTGATTACCTACGTTTATTCACCTGGGGTGGGGGGTTCTTTAATTAGTACAATAGAGTCCCGCTAATCCGGACACCGATTATCCGGAAAAAAAACTAATTAAAATTTAGTAAACTAAAAATTTAATGTAGCGAGCGGTAAGTACGTAAATAATTCAAAGAGAGGGTTTGACTTGATTTACTCAGTTGGCTACGATGAGAAAGTAGACCGCGCTCTAAATATTTACGCTAATATTTATCATGTGCATTTTCCAGCAAATTCCGTTTAATCCGGACTTTCGGTGATCCAGTCGGGGTTAGCGGGACTCTACTTTATTTGACAGGCTCGTGGCCATCGCTTGACGTCTCCTCGGTTGAGTTTTGAACCTGCCATTTTGGATGGTTGGGGCTGGTTAGGGGTGGGTCGGAGGGGTCCATTTCACTGGATGACGTCATTTCCTGTTCCAGAACGAAGAAATAATATCTACTGAGTACACAGACAAAATTACTTTTCCATTTTTGGAATCAGGAAAATTGAAAACTCCGCATCGAATTTCTGAACAAACACATAACATCCCCAATACTTCGACTAGCTGAAGAAGAAATAGGTGTAACATAGTCTCTAGCGGAGCAAACGAGCAGGTCCGAATACATCCGAAGACCAGGTTTTGCCAAGCTGCCTTCATTCATGGGTGTACTATTTGTTTCCCCAGGGTCTTCTAGCGAAGGTACCTCAGGCCTGTTGGAAACGTTGCTGTTCCGCTGATCAACGAGGTCCCATTAGTGTGGCCATAGATCATGCAAGACACCGTCTATCTTTCGGCGAAGAGCTATCAAATCCTAGACTCACCGCTAATGAAATACCACCAACTATTTGGCTATATTAATAATTTTGCGTCTCTTCCATCAAAAAAGAAAAATGATCCTTTTTGCCTAAATACAGTTAGTTATTATGACTCATGCCCGAACTATGAGGTCATATCGCCTACTACCAGAGTGCTCTTGTGTTACCCTGGTGAACTTGAGCCCCACTTTACTGTGGGAGTCCTAAATTTTGTATTTGGCTATATTATTAATTTTGCCTTTCTTTCATCAAAAAAGAAAAATGCTTCTCATTGCCTAAATATATTTTTGTATATATATTTTTATAATTTGACAGAGACAAAGTGAATAGCTCAGAGATAGCGTACTGACCTACTTGAGCACGCCGTCCTTCGCATGGGACCTTAAGGGATGGTCCCGAGCCTGTACGGTCAGGTACTAATATGAAGTGAGACCTCTCACAGATTTCATTAATTTTTGATAGGCGGCTCCGAGGCTTTTCTCCCAAAGTAGAGTCGGGCGTATCTCCACCAAAGCGAATCAAAGCTCTGTTAGTAGGCGATATGACCTCGTAGTAAAAGCCCGGGCATGAATCATAATAACTATCTTGTTTACTGTCCTGTACGGTCAGGTACTAATATGATGTCAGACCTCTCACAGATTTTATTAATTTTTGTTAGCCGGCTCCGAGGTTTTTCTCCCAAAGTAGAGTCAGGTGTATGTCCACCAAAGCGAATCAAAGCTCTGTTAGTAGGCGATATGACCTCATAGTAAAAGCCCGGGCATGAATTATAAAAACTTTCTTGTTTACTGATAATTGATTCTATTGAGTCTCAATTTCTGTTTTTCTACTTCAAGGATGACGAATAAAAACGTAGAAAAAAAAATCTATATACAAACACTGAAACGGAATGATATCTACGAACAGAGGGGGGGCTACGGGGGCCTGGTGTATAAGAAAGTCTTGTTAACGCCATGTCACGTATAGGGAAAGTTATGTAATCGGTATAACTGCACAACTTCCCCTATACATCGGGGAAGTAAAAATTACAAGTAATTACTACGCAAGACAAATGTTTCCATATAATTAATATTTTATCAGTTTTAATTATATAATCTTTTTTGAAACTGATTTTTTAATTTTTGAGAGGGTCAGAAAGCGTGCAATTCCGGCTAAAATTCGAAGTCGAAAAAACAGAATACATAACTTCCCCTATACTTCATATATCTGGGGAAGTAAACAATTCATTTTTATTGATATAGTATTTAATATATATATATTTTTTTTCCGATACGCCTTTAAGTGAAATATATTGATAATTTAAATTTGTTTTTTATTTATTTTTTTGCCTAAAAAACAAAACTACGTGGGTGACATTGTTACAAAAGGTCAGAAGCAAGATGACTGAAATACTTTCAACGTTGTACCATTTTGTCAACAAAATCACATCTATTATTCATAGGATTCAGTTTATAGTATGAATATTATTAAAAATTCGATGAAAATTAAATGCACAGTAGCAAAAAGTTGTGTTCAATAATTAAAGTTCTGTAGAAAACATATTATTTATAGTAAGAAAATTAATTTACATTTACAAGATTATATTCAGAGTAATAAATTTATAAAATGGTCAAAAAAGTAAACGAATAGTAAAAAAAAAATAAACTCACGGTAAGGAGGATATATTCACAGTAAATAAAAAAAACGCTAGTAGAATAATATTTAACGTTTGGTAAACAAAATAAACGCCCAGTAAAAAGGATATATTCACAGTAAATAAATTAAATGCTAAGAGAATAATATTTAACGTTTGGAAAACAAAATAAACGACAAGTAAAAAGGATATATTCACAGTAAATAAATTGAATGCTAGTTATTGGGTTAAAATTTTACTTACAGTTTTGCATTTTACTGTGCATTTATCATTGTGTATTAGTGGGTTTAAATCTTAGCCTTAAACATTTTTTAGTTTATTAGTTATTGTGACTCATGCCTGGGTTTTAACTCGAGGTCATATCGCCTACTAACAGAAGTCTCTTTCGTAGCTCTGGCTCCACACGTGCTTGTTGATGAAACAACACGGGTTTTCAACACAGTCAACAATACGAACACGCTTAGCTCGAAGTAACTTAATTCCTGACGGGGTATAGTCCGATACTCCAGATAAGTGGGGGTTGAAATCTGTTGGCCCTTAAATTGAGGTCAATTAACGAGAGAGTACGTGGAAACATGAGGTTAAAGGTTATTTGAAACAGGTTCTAGTTGCGTTGTTCTCCGGCTGTTAAGGCATTTGACTGTGGTGTTCATAAACCAAAGACCCATGTCACACAGAACAACGGAGGTCAATGCTATATCTGCCCCACCAGGAGGCTTGCGGTATCTCAAAATTCAATACTAGAATAGAGATTCTGGAGACAGCTAGAGAGAGAGAGTGAACACTTAATCGATTAATTTATTCTGGGGAAGTAAATAACCAATGATTTTTTTATTTGGCTCTGCTGGATTCCAGTCTTGACAGATAACTGTAATAAAATATAATAATTCGAAACGAGTAATTTGTTGTCAACTGTTGACGTTTTATGTAAAAAAATACAAAATTGCAGGTTCATAAAATATAAAATTGACTTGTCAAATGGCGCACAAGGTACAAAATATTTTCTTGTTTTATTTAAAAAATGTTTTTTTAACTTAACTAAAAATGTTTTTTTTAAGTATTAAATTGTGTTCCAAGCCGGTGAGCAATAGTTAAAAAGTTTATAGACATTACTAGGCGATGGAATTGTTATTAGTCATAAACCGGTTGTATACATTTTATTTCCCCAGCTACACAAAGTATAGGGGAAGTTATATAATCGAAATTCGATGTTGACTTTTCAAAGAAATTTCACCTTTTCTTATCTTCTTCTTTCAAAAATGAAATATTGTCTGCCTGTGTATCTGTGAGCAAGACAACTCCCGATAGAATTAATCTATTACAAAAAATTGTGTAACTCCATAAGGATTTCATCTATTAATTTTCCGTGAAAACCATCAAATGGGAAGGGGGGAATCAGAGAAGGGAGATTCCACTCAACTGCCAATGTAATGATTTATCGACACAAAATTTAGTATGATTCAGAAGTCACTATAATTTCTGATCGATTTACTTGACGTCCTCTATACTTAACAGGTTGTCAAATGAAATATAGTCTGACCTCTCACAGATTTTTATTATTAGTAGTAGCTAGCCGGCTTTCGACGTTTCCCTCATCATCAGGCAATCTGATAAAAAATTGTTGAATAAAACTAAATAATTTTATAATAAAAATAAATAAATAAAACAATCTAAAACTTTAACAATTTAAAATATCATGGATGGGGACAGACGAGTTATTCCTGTCCACCATCTGAGTCATGATATTTTAAATTGGTTAAAGTTTTCAGATTGTTTTTATTATAAAATAATTTAGTTTTATTTTAAAAAATTTTAATTTTTCATCAGACTGCCTGATGATGAGGGAAACCTCGAAAGCCGGCTAGCAATTACTACTAATAAAAATCTGTGAGAGGTCAGACTATATTTTATTTGACAACCTGTGAAATAATCACTTCTCACTACATCAGTCATCTTCATATTATTTTCCTTTATACTTCGTATAGTCGGGGATGAAAAAATCGATAAATATAGGGGTGAGTACGATAACGGAAAAGATAGGTAATACATTATTTCGTATTTTTTATATTTGTTTACTTCTTCCCCTACAACTAACCTCATACAAAATAAGACAATGCAATGTGCAATTTCGATGCACTACCTAACAATTACTACATATTATTGCAGAGAAAGCTGGTTCGTCAAGTATTCATCCAATCTGTATTGACTGCACTTTCAAGTGCAATAAACGTCAGGAAGAAAGTTGTTTATTCCAACTTTTTTGAGATATGGCCGTTGCAAGTTTTTATGCGCTACTGTAAATGACAGTTTAGGAATAGGAAAATTGTAAAAATATTGTAAACAACCTTTCACAAAGAAAAGGGATGTTAAACATGTCCATGAAAATATAAAATACAATAAATATTATATTAAATATATATGTTAAGAGAGGGCACCGGTAGCTCAGTGGTATGCGTGCTTGTCTTCTGAGCTCAAGATCGTGGGTTCGAAACCCGACCGAGGCTCTTAGTTTATTTTATCTGGTAGGTAAAATAAACTTAAGCACGCCGTCCTTCGGATGGGACTTTTGAGCGATGGTCCCGAGCCTGTACGATGTCAGGTACTCCTTAAAGACGCCTACCGTAGGTGAATAAAAATTTAGGGTAGGCAAAATTTAGGACTCCCACAGTAGAGTCGGGCTCATGTCCACGAGAGAGACGAAAGAGTGCGATATGACCTCGTAGTTAAAGCCCGGGCACGAGTCATAAAATCTAACCTAACCTATATGTTAAGACGTACGATACCTAGGACTCTATCTTGACAGACGACTGACAAAGGATAAACATGTTTCGCAGACTCAACAGAAAATGAAACGGCGATTTGGACTACTCAAAAGCTCACTAGACAAGCGATTTATTCATTACATCAGCAGTTATTGGGTTTTTTTGAGTTGGGATCCACCTATAGCTTGAAAAAAAATTTGAGCACTCCAGCTATACGAAGCATAACGGAAACTTTTGTAATCGATCAGAAATTCGGTGCGGAATTTTCAACGGAATTTCATGATTTCCGTCCTTCTTTGTGGCCGTGCGGATTAGAGCGTAGGACTTTTCTCGCATGTTCTCACCATGGTATGCTAACACTTAGCCATGGCTAATATGCATCGTACATAAAGCAAAAAAAAAAAAAAAAAAATTAATGCATCTGTTTGTAGGTTAGTTTGTCCCATTATGCTTAAACGGCTGACCGGAATTTCACCTGAGGATGATTCTTATAAGCTCGATTGAAATGGGGGATTTTAGGGGCCCGGAACCTCATCATACCAGTAATCTATCTAGATTTTTCGTTCGGTCTACACATCACCCATTACTTTTGAGCCATGTTTAAATAACACAACTTCAATGGTGTCCAAAATACATTTAAAAAAATTAAAAATAATATATAACAGATAACTAAGCTCAAGATCGCGGGTTCGAAACCTTTATATTTTTTTTCTGGGAGGGGAAAAGAATTTTGAGTTTGACATCCTTCAGATGAGACGTTTAAGGATGGTCCCGAGCCTGAACAATGTCAGGTACTCGTTAAAGACCCCATGTAAGGGCTCATGTTCACCAGAGCAACCAAAAAGCTAAAAAAAGGGTTTTAAGTTTTTAAAAATTTAAAAAAAAAAAAAAAACTTACTTAGTTGGCGAAATCAGAAATAACATGCAAAAATCACCTGGAATAAAAAAAAAAAAAAATTAAAATTTTCTTAATTATATTATGAAATTTTAAGGAAATATTTTCTATCAATAAAATAAAAAACATTCACCTGCTGCAGTAATAGCTGCCGTTAAGACACATTATGAACAACGTCCTCAGTGTAGTCGAAGTTAGTTTATTCGTTTGTAGAACAAAAAGATACTTATATATATATATATAAATAAATGAAAAATAGCATTCTACATTAACATTCAACTACAGTACGAAAGATCATTTTGAAAGAATGCAGGTACTGAGTTGAAGATAAATCAGCATATCAGTCTAAATTACTTTATGAAGGAAGGAATGATTAAAAGTAATAATAAAAAGAGGAGAGGAGTTGGGAGAAGAAGAAGAATCTATAATTAGGGTGAGGAAGAGCTAGAAGCGTGGGTTCGGGCCAGGTAGGAAGAGTGGGAGGGAGAGAGGAATGCGATACCTCGACGACCAGGGGCACTTCTAGAGGAGTCGGCTACCAGCCACGTAGCTGTCTGGACCTCTCTGCACGCCAGGAGGGGAAATATCAGAAGGAGGCATTAGCATTAGTTCGAGATGAGAGTAGCTAGAAGCGTGGGTGGGAGTGAAGAATGCCATATCTGAGGAACAGAGACACTTCTGGAGGAGTCGGCTACCAGCCACGTAGCTGTCTGGACCTCTCTGCACGCCAGGAGGGGAAATATCAGAAAGAGGCATTAGCATTAGTTCGAGATGAGAGTAGCTAGAAGCGTGGGTGTGAGTGAAGAATGTCATATCTGAGGAACAGAGACACTTCTGGAGGAGTCGGCTACCAGCCACGTAGCGGTCTGGTCCTCTCTGCACGCCAGGAGGGGAAATATCAGAAGGAGGCATTAGCATTAGTTGGAGGTGAGAGTAGCTAGAAGCGTGGGTGGGAGTGAAGAATGTCATATCTGAGGAACAGAGACACTTCTGGAGGAGTCGGCTACCAGCCACGTAGCTGTCTGGACCTCTCTGCACGCCAGGAGGGGAAATATCAGAAGGAGGCATTAGCATTAGTCGGAGATGAGAGTAGCTAGAAGCGTGGGTGGGAGTGAAGAATGTCATATCTGAGGAACAGAGACACTTCTGGAGGAGTCGGCTACCAGCCACGTAGCTGTCTGGTCCTCTCTGCACGCCAGGAGGGGAAATATGAGAAGGAGGCATTAGCATTAGTTGGAGATGAGAGTAGCTAGAAGCGTGGGTGGGAGTGAAGAATGACATATCTGAGGAACAGAGACACTTCTGGAGGAGTCTACTACCAGTGGAGCTGCCTGGTCATTATTAGGTGGAGAGGATGAGTACAAAGGCGATGGGAGTAAGAAGAATACGATACCCCGACGAACAGAGGCACTTCAAGAATTGTGGGTAGGAGGAAGGAAAGCGATATCGTGAAGATCAGATGGACTCCTGGAAGCAGTGTAGACACGAAACTGTCTGGTCGTCTCTGCATGACAGAAAGGCGTCAATAGGCGGATATATTAGGAGTGGGCAACAGCATTAGTTGGAGACGAAGAATAGTACTAAGTATCCAATAACCTGACGAACAGAGGTGTTAACCAATATATTTTTTATTTACAACAACATAAAATAAACACTGTAAACATTTTGATTAAGTTTGTTCAGCAATCAATTGTTTTTTCACTATCAAAGTCCGTTAGTTGTCAAATACGAAAGGAATCATTCTCAATATAGCCGTCCGATTATCTTTTCCCATTTGAGATGGATATTGAATTCCTTAATGGGTAGGAGAAAGTTTAATTGTAAAATGCGCTTTAGGTACTACTGAAAAGAAGTGAAAAGAAAAGAGAAATTTTGAATTTTCAGCGAAAACGAACTATAAAAAAGGATTCGCAAAATGGCCAAAGGTAAAGGGGAGTCTCGACTCAAAAACTCTAATAACTGCCGATGTAAAGAAGTTATTAACACAAAATTTAATAAGTATGAAGTTTTAAGCCCCTAGTAAGTCAACTATTGATTATTAATTGACTTTTTCTTTTATGGAATAGGGGGTCGAAAAACGGTCTTGTGTTACAAAATACCATCAGATTTCATTCGATAATAACTACGAGACTAATAATGCGATAACAACGGTTGAGATCACAATGGATAGAGCATGTCTGTACGTGTTTGTTGTGTAGTGTTTGTTTTGCCTGTGACGTTATCGGGCTAGTGTGGGCGCCGGCGGATGATTGTTGCGAATTAGCTGCGGATGTAAAATTAGAAATTTGTGTAGCGTGACAACGCGTTTAGATAGGACGTTGATTCGGGTGTTATTGTAAAGAGCTTGAGGAGCACTACAAGGACTCAAAGTGAAACAATAAAAATATTCGCCGAAATTTATGTAAAAATCGATAATAAATTGCAAATTGCAAAAAAAAATAAAGATGTCTCATATGAAATGTAAATATGCGCGGAATTATAGAAAACGCAAATCAGAGTAAAGCTCGCATCAAAGGAAATTAAAAAAATTCTAAAAAGTCTAGTGCCTAGCAAATGCAAGAGCTACGGCAGCATCGAAAAGAAAATGAAAAATTATTTTATCCCGACGTTTTCACGGAAAATCTATCGTGGACCTTGACTACGCCTTAATATTATTTATGTATTTTTTTTTCTTTCTTTTTTCTGGGTGTACATGGTGCTACGGCCGGTGTTATGACCCCGCCATTTGCCGGAGCGATCGGTTGTGTCCTCCAACCTACCTTATAGGCGTTTCCAAAGAGGGCTCGGGACCAGGGCATCTATGTTTCATGGCCGCGTTACAGCCCCCAGCGGTCATCCCCGAAACCACGTTATACTGTTTTCATTACCTTCCACCAGGAGGCCTACGAATCGACTGAACTCTGGGTAATCAGCTTCACTTATCAGCTTCCGAGGGATTAGTTCCAGGTACGATCCCGTCCGGCGTGTCAACTCCACCATAGGCCCATCGTAAACATTCGAGAACTATGTGTTCTGCAGTTCAACGCCGCCGCAAGAGCAGTTCTTGCCTTCTTCTTGAAAGAGAAGAGAATGGAGTAGAAATTCCCATGACCCGATAGTATCTAGTTCCGGCTTTACCCAAACCGACTCAAGTCTTGCCCGGACGTTTGGAAAGTACGCGCAGATCGTTCGGCAGTATACTCTCAAGGAACCGAAGATACGTTCATAACCTCTGAACCATTGGCAATATTCATCCCATGAGTAACGATCCTGTTAATTGTTCCTCTCCTCAGCTCCCGTCTCAAGTAATTCTTACTGTATTGAATTCATTACTGTTAAAAGTCTCATAAACCCTCCCCCCCCCCCCCCCCCCCCCCTCCAGAGCCGTTGACCATAAATTACCAATCGAAGCAGTTATTTGATTTATTCTGACCATTTATGGGGAACTTTAATTGTTTCTATGACATTTAGTGGAAAATAGAAATTTTCAAGTCTTTAAAACGTTTCGCCTTAACTGTAAGTAACCACCTACTAACGCCATTTCATCAAAAGCTATGAGAACCGGGTGCGTAAAATAATAAATATATAAAAAATATAAATAAAAAAGTATATCTATAGTTCAGATTCTCCACCTGAGGATGTCGTTTTGACGAAACTAGTTGTGGTAAAAAAAAACTATGTTGGACTGATACATCTGTATTGCTTATTTTAAAAAAAGGTATGTTTTTTAAAAATATTATCTATTTCACAATATATATAAAATATAAAAGGGCGCCGGGAGCTCAGTGGTATGCGTGCTTGCCTTCTGAGCTCAAGAACGTGGGTTCGAAACCCCACCGAGGCCTTTAGTTTATTTTATCATATCGGTAAAATAAAGTTAAGCACACCATCCTTCGGATGGGACGTTAAGCGATGGTCCCGAGCCTGTACGATGTCAGGTACTCGTTAAAGACCCCTCCCTAGGTGAATAAAAATTTAGGGTAGGCAAAATTTAGGACTCCCACAGTAGAGTCGGGCTCATGTCCACCAGAGTGACGAAAGAGTGCTGGTTCTTCAAGTATTCATCCAATCTGTATTGACTGCACTTTCAAGTGCAATAAAAGTCAGGAAGAAAGTTGTTTATTCCAACTTTTTTGAGATATGACCGTTGCAATTTTTTATGCACTACTGTAAATGACAGTTAGGAATAGGAAAATTGTGAAAATATCGTAAACAACCTTTCACAAAGAAAAGGGATTTTAACCATGTCCATGAAAATATAACATACGAATAAATTAACCAATAAATATTATTTTAAATATATATGTTAAGAGACAGAGCCGATAGCTCAGTGGTATGCGTGCTTGTCTTCTGAGCTCAAAAACGTGGGTTCGAAACCCCACCGAAGTCCTTAGTTTATTTTATCATATCGGTAAAATAAAGTTAAGCACGCCATCCTTCAGATGGGACGTTAAGCGATGGTCCCGAGCCTGTACGATGTCAGGTACTCGTTAAAGACCCCAGCCCTAGGTGAATAAAAATTTGAGAAGTCTCTAAACAAAACATTTTGATTTTAAATCAAATCAGTAAATTGGTTTCAGCGGGAGAGTGAAAACTTAGTTGATTGATTCGCACTGGGGAAGTACATTGCCGGTGATTCACCGAGGACAATTTTTTGTACAAAAACCAAGACCAGACAAAAATGACGACCAAAAAAAACCAGAAACCTATGAGTTGAATGGAGAGACTCCACATGCTGGTCACCAGATCAGTCAAGAACCTCAAAGAAGGCTACTAAAGATAAAATGTTTAATGGCCCATAATTAGCAGTTTGATCCAATTAAATGCCCAATGTAACCTCCACTTGAGAGTCGCCATTTTATCTTCTTTTCGTTTTCTCCAATTTGGTTTTATTTCATATTTAAAAAAATATATATTGTCGTATGTACTTCTGGTACTGGTCACTGTAGAAAATTCTCGGATCAAGGACTGTGACCCAGCAAATTATAAAACAGTCCTGAGACTGGTCGTCACATATGCGAGTGAAACCTGGGTCCTGACTAGGAGGGACGAAGTCTTGCTCAATATGTGGGAGAGGAAGGTGTTGATGAAGATATACGAGGGGGATAGATGGAGGATACGGACCTGTACAAGAGCCCGGGACCTGGTGCCCTTCGTGAAGCAGGGGCATTCACAGAGGATGGAGGCAGACAGATTGCCGAGGAGGATACTGGAGAAACACCCGGGAGGACATCAGAACGATGTGTGTGAGAAGATGGAGACGGGAGGCCGAGGATAGAGAAGAATGGCAGAAGAATGTTGCGGAGGTCCAGGTTCAACAAGGACCGTAGCGCCAGGGAACGTAACTAACTCCCCCCGCGCCAATTATTCAACTAACGATTCGCTCTGTACTGATCAAGCGAATACAAAAAAAACAAAAAAACCGCACCACTCTAGGAGTTCTCGTTAACGAGTTACACTACTCCTTTGGTCGATTTGCCAGAAAAACAATAAGTGTCGTCGTTAGATGGTCCTACGTGCACATATAAAATTTCGTGTCGATATGTTCATTCTATTGGGAGTTATCGTGTTCACAGACACTCAGACAGACACCTTTTTTTTTTTTCATTTAGAATCTAAAGTTTGGAAAACATAAAATTCGAATTTTTCACCGATTACATAACTAACTTTCCCTGTACTTCGAATCGCTGGGAATAGATATGTATATATAACTAAAAAAACTCGAAATTTATGTCTTTGATGATTCTTGTCAAACGGAATCGTATGTTATCATTCAGTTAATTTTTTTTACGAAACTACATCACTAAGTACCAAATTATGAAACGTTATTTCTTTTATCATAAATAAAAAATATATGTTTAAGTAGATACCCTAAAAATCATTGCCTCATTGTGTCCCAACCGACAAATTCGAATAGATTCAAGTATCAAATTCGAAAAGTTTCTTAAAAACTATCTATCTTATTATTTATTCATATATAATAGTACTGGCTGTATATAAATGTGTATATAGTTCAAAAACGGGAAACGGAAAAATCACAATATATATTTTTAAATTTGTCCTTAAAAAACGAGTCATTCCCTCAAAGTTGTGTAACAGGAGTATTGGAACATAATTTTGAAGTATATTGAACACAGCCTTATTGTTTTCAGAAGTTGGCAATATTAATTTTAAAAAATATGGCAGACCGGAGTGTGAGTGATGAGATTTTTTGTTAAAGCTATTTTAAAGGAAAACTTTTTCAAATTTATATTTTCGGCTGTCATTTCCTCACACCGTGTTGTAAAAAGGTAAGCGCTTATTTATATACTTTTTATGATATATTTGTTTGTGTTTCTAGCAGTAATAATGTATCGTAAAATCGCCTCAAAAAGTTTACTATTATGTTTTATACTTTTGCGCAATAATGTTTCATTTCGTCACTCCCTCATCTACAAATTGTATATTTTATTTGAGAATCAGGCATATATAATATATAGGTATATATATTACTCCCGTTTAAATTTCTCAGGTGCCACATGGCCTATGCTTGTACTGGCTCATAAGGATGTAACATACATACATATGATTTTATGAGAATCTTATGAACCGTTAATTTGGCCCCGCCCACATCCTCTCCTTGTGAGCTATAAAAATAATAAGAACAGTTACCGCTCGTTGCATCCTCATTATGCTATATTTCGCATCTCCTAAACTGCAGCTGCCTGCATTATATATTCCGTTTGCCCAAGTTTGCCTGTCAACACAAAAGGGTTCAGTTCCATTTGCCCATAGTTTGCCCACCCTCAGATTACCCTTGATGGTACCCTAACTACCCCTCGTTTGGAACAGATTGGATCCACATCATCGAGTCTGCCCTAATCGAAATATAATTACCTACCCATCTCGAAACACTGCCTCACATTAAGTAGCCCAGCCCAAATGGTCCTTAAAAAAAAAAAAAGATGAAGAAAAAATTTTAAGGTATATTTCTTAGGCATCTCTAGGCATCGTGTAGGTTAATTTTCCCAGACTTGGTCTCATGTACAAAAATGTATTAACTAAAAAATGTATGAGTAATTAAAGTAATTAATTAACCTAGGTGGCGTTAACAGAAGCGAAAATTTGAAATGAGTTTCCATAACTCGGCCGAGGCCCTCAAGATTTGTTTATTTAGAAGATGAAAAAACCTCGAGCACGCCGTCTTTCGGATTGTACGTAAAGCGATAGTATTAGTACTCCCATAGTATAGTTGGGCTCATGTCCACCAGAGTGATGAAAGAGCGCTCTGGTAGTAGGCGATATGACCTCGTAGCTAAAGCGCGGGCATGAGTTATAATAACTAACTACATATATTACATTGTACAAGAAATCAATACATATATAAAAAAAATGTTTTCATAATTGTTTAAAAAACCCTCTTGGAAAAGATTCTGTAAAATTATACTTTTACAGATTTGGCTGAAAATCAATAGGTGTCGTCCTTATGGGGTTTTGGATACACATGAAAAATTTCTGGTTCACATTCATTCCATTAAATACTAGCAGTATTACCAGGCGTTGTCCGGGGAATTTTGAGAAGTCACATAGTCCATTTTTCAATTTGCCTTTAAAAATACTACATGAGATTCCATGAAAATCCGATTATCCGTTAATGAGCTAACACTATCTTTATGCTTATGGTCCCCCACCACCCTGTGAACCTGTGAGTCTGTCCTTCTGTGAACCTGTGAGTCTGTCCTTCTGTGAAAACGATAACTCCTCATGCAATGAATGTAGCGACACAAAATAATAGTTAGTTAATTACTGCGACTCATACCTTTAAATACGAGATCATATCGCCTACTACCAATTTCGCCTGGTGTATTCACCTAAGGGTTTAATGTCCCATTCGAAGAATGGCGTGCTCAAGGTTATTTCACCTCCCAGATAAAAAAATCTAAGGTGTTCAGCTGGGTTTCGAACCCGCGATCTTGAGTTCATTAGACTAGCACGCTACTTCTGCGCTACCGGCGCCTTCTTCAAGCTTTATAAGTTATTACGTTTTCACTTGACTTATCTCCGCTTCCTGTACCAATCCTACGATTGGTTTCTTCATTAGAATTCCAATTACTTTTCTTCAAAGTAAGACGAGACTGTGCAAGATAACAGGACTTATACTCCAAGAAGATGAGTCTTCTTTCCAAGATGAAAAAAAAAAACAGAAAAAAAAAACAATTACTTTTTTTTTATTTATTATTATGTATTTTTATTTTTTTTTTAACTTAGAAACAACTTTTTCCAAGAACGAAAAATTAAGTAAAATAATGATACAAATAGTTTCACAGGTTGTAAAATAAAATATTGTCTGACCTCTCACAAATTTTATTTATATTTGCTGGCCGGCTTTCGAGGTTGCCCTCAACAACAGGCAGTCCACAAAAAACCATCATTAAGCAACAAAGAAACAGGTTCTGTTGGTTACAGTCCATAAAATATAATGAGTTAAATGAATATAACATTTCAAATATATTATTTGCTAGAAATGGGTATCGATTAACCGATTAATCCGATGTTTTGGTAAAATAATCGGTGTTTTTTTTAATCGATGTCATCTAGGTTTGATTAATCGGATAATCGATGATTATTTAACGATTATTAAATTTTTAATTAAAATTACAACTCATCCGAAAAACAGGAGAAAAAAAGAAAAAAGAATTAATTATAATTCATCCGAAGTGCAACTCGTCTAAAAAAGTGGGAGGAGACTATCGTATTGACTATCGATATAACACAGTGCCTCTGTGGTGAACTGGTGATAAGTAAAAAGTAACCTTCTAATAGTTCTACTTCTAATTCTAATTTCTAATCCTTTGTGTTTTGTCATTTGTGAGTTGTGATTGACTGATTGTATTAGCTTTTGATTGTGCGTTCGTTTAATCGATTAATCGATTATTTAACAAATTATTAATAAGTGTATCGATTAACTAGTAGAAAATAATAATCTATGTCATTAATGGATGTTTTGTTGGTCGATACCTATTATTTGCAGAATTATTTTATTATTTTAATTTTTAAATGCTTTATATACATTTTATTTTTTTACTTTTTATTCATTTATTGTTCTTATATTTATTTAATACTAGCAGTTATACCCGGCGTTGCCCGGGGAACTTTGATTTTTCTCCCAATATCTTCTATAACGCTATTCAGTTCCTCGACAGTACATTCATGATGTTATAATTTTCAATTATTCATACGGATTAAGGCTTATAGTCCTTCAGCTGTTGTAACGCTAGTAGGTTTTTAGGACCCCTGGGCACCACAGCTAGTATGCGCCTTTCAACGGCGGAAGCCACACCTAGTGAATACTTAGCATCGCTGGACGTCCTAGTCAGTGCGTACTTAAGAACGTTTGTGACCACAGCTAGTATGTGGCTTGCAACGCTGAGCACCACAGCTAGTACGTAGTTGGGAATGCTGGGCATCATAGCTAGTATGTGCCTTGCGACGGCGGACCCAACAGCTAGTACGAAGTTAGGAACGCTGGGCATCACAGCTAGTAAGTGCCTTGCGACAGCGACCCCACAGCTAGTACGAAGTTAGGAACGCTGGGCATCACAGCTAGTAAGTGCCTTGCAACAGCGGACCCCACAGCTAGTACGATATTAGGAACGCTGGACATCACAGCTAGTAAATGTCTTGCAACAGTGAACCCCACAGCGAATACATAGTTACTACTACTACATGTGAAATTCATGACAATCCGATCAACCGTTAATGAGCTAGCTCTATATTTATACTTAGTCCCCCCCCCCCTCAACCCCGCCACCCGTTCAAAACTTCGGGACGCCACACTCCTTATTTTTCTATTTGGCCTTCAGGAATAATATATGCGAAATTTCGTGACAATACGACCAACCGTTAATGAGTTAGCTCTATATTTATACTTAGGCCCCCCCACTACCCCCCCACCTCCCGTAAAAAATTTTGAGCCGTCACACCGCCTATTTTTCTATTTGGTCTTCAGGAATACTCCATGTGAAATTTCGTGACAATCCGACCAACCGTTAAAGAGTTAGCTCTATATTTATACTTAGGCCCCCCCACAACCCCCCCTCCCGTTCAAAACTTTGGGACGCCACACACCTTTTTTTCCTATTTGGCTTTTAAAAATACTACATGTGAAATTTCATGACGATTCGCCCATTAGTTAATGAGTTAGCTCTATATTTATACTTAGGCCCCCCCACAACCCCCCCTCCCGTTCAAAACTTTGGGACGCCACACACCTTTTTTTCCTATTTGGCTTTTAAAAATACTACATGTGAAATTTCATGACGATTCGCCCATTAGTTAATGAGTTAGCTCTATATTTATACTTAGGCCCCCCCACTACCCCCCCACCTCCCGTAAAAAATTTTGAGCCGTCACACCGCCTATTTTTCTATTTGGTCTTCAGGAATACTCCATGTGAAATTTCGTGACAATCCGACCAACCGTTAAAGAGTTAGCTCTATATTTATACTTAGGCCCCCCCACAACCCCCCCTCCCGTTCAAAACTTTGGGACGCCACACACCTTTTTTTCCTATTTGGCTTTTAAAAATACTACATGTGAAATTTCATGACGATTCGCCCATTAGTTAATGAGTTAGCTCTATATTTATACTTAGGCCCCCCTTACAAACCCCCCTCCCGATCAAAATGTTGGGACGCCACATAGCCTATTATTCAATCGGGCTCAAAAGAATGCTACATGGGAAGTTTCATAAAAATCCGTCCAGCGGTTTGGGCGTGATGCTGGAACAAACATACATACATACATACATACATACAAACAAACAAACAAACAAACCCCGTTTCAGCTTTATTAATATAGATTTTATGGACTGTAGCCAACAGAACCGGTTTCTTTATTGCTTAATGATAGTTTTTTGTAGACTGCCTGATGATGAGGGCAACCTCGAAAGACGGCTAGCAAATATAAATATCATATCGTCTTATCTCTCTTGTTAGTTAATTTATGCCTTCAAGTTAGTTATTGTAATTTACGCCTTCTACTACGAGGTCAAATCACCTACTACCAGAGAGCTCTTTCTTCGCTTTCTACCTAAGGTAGGATTCTTCAACGAGTACCTGCAGAGTGGGTCGGTACCATCCCTTAACGTCCCTTCCGAAGGCGTGCTCAAGGTATTTTTTACCTCACTGAAAAAAAACCTAAAGGCCTCTCGGCTGGGTTTCAAACGGTTTCAGAAGATATTATTAACTGCATAAAAATTATTATATATTTTTTGAAAATCTCACATTACACAAAATCTGTGAATAAAATATTTTTTTTGATGAAATATTTAAAATAAATTTGAATACCTCATTTACCTGTTAGTTGATTTCTAACTACAAGTCATATCGCCTACTACCAAAGTGCTCTTTTTTCGCTCTGGTGGACATGAGGCCTTTATCGAGTACCTGAAATCGCAAAGGCTCGAGACCAACGCCTAACGTCCCATCCGAAGGGATTTTTAACCTCGAGATAAAAACCTAAGAACCTCGGTTCCGGAAAATTATAAAATTATCTGTAAATCTCCTCACATTACACAAAATCTACGAATAACAATTTTTTTGATGATGAAAAATATTTAAAATAAATTTAAATACCTCATGGATAATTATTTAGTTATATTATGACTCATGATCGGGTTTTAACTATGAGATCATATCGCCTACTACCAGAGCGATCTTTCGTCACTCTGGTGGACTTGAGCCTGATTCTATTGTGGGAATCCTAAATTTCGCATACCCAGGTTTATTCGCTTAGAGTAGGGGCCTTTAACGAGTACCTGACATCGTACAGGCTGGTCTAAAGTTGGAACGTTATTATCGGAAGGGTTTTTGGACGGCGTGCTTAAGTCTGATTTTCGAGAACCGTCTTGAAATGTAGTTTGAAACACATATTTTTAGACGTTTCCTTCATTTACCCGAAAACCGTCAGTCCTATCGAAAAATTGTTTATCACCAAAAATGTTTTTTATTAAATTCCCAATCGCCAGTATGTCTTAGAGTTTAGTTAGGATTAATACAACTAAAGTTATAGGTCATTAAGGAGTACCCGACATGGTACCATCGATGGCGTGCTAAATATTTTTTCACCTACCAGATAAAAAACTTAAGGGCCTCGGCCGGGTTTCGAACCTGCGATCTTAAGCTCAATAGTCAAGTAAGCTACTTCTGAGCTACCAGCTCCCTCAAGTTAACCCCATTCACTTGGAAAGCCTCCATATATATGAATGCGTCTGTTTAGATGACAATAAAATAAATAAAGTTTGTCAGAATTCTCACCAGAGATCAGGCGAACGGAAATCAGACACTCATTATAAGAGTTTCGTTTACGGTCTTCCCACTTATAGAGCCCTAAAGAAATTACCTTACGTCAGAACACGAAACCACTTCAAGCAGACATCTCTACTAACAGTTCTCAAAACGTAATTCATAGTTTTGGTCAATCTTATCAGAAGGTCTTCATTTCATTTCTTTGAGACGATTTCATATCTTTTCTCAGGATCCTAAAAAAGAACTTGTTAAGTTCCTTTTTTTCAAAAATCTTTTCGATTCATGATAAAATTTTTCTTAATAGAGCTACAGTCAGAATCGACAGAAGGTGGGGAGATCAACTCAAAAACCCCAATAACTGCCGATGTAATGTATGTATCGACACGAAATTTTATGTTTAAAGTCAATACCCCATGAGGACATAATCTACCAAATTTCAGCTATATTGGCTGATGGGAAGGGGGTTCAGGGGAGGGGGCTCAATTGAAATAACAATTTATAAAACAGTCCTGAGACTGGTCGTCACATATGCGAGTGAAACCTGGGTCCTGACTAGGAGGGACGAAGTCTTACTCAATACGTGGGAGAGGAAGGTGTTGATGAAGATATACGAGGGGGATAGATGGAGGATACGGACCAATAGGGAGCTGAGGGACCTGTACAAGAGCCCGGACCTGGTGGCCATATTGAAGCAGGGGCGGCTGCGATGGCTGGGGCATTTACAGAGGATGGAGCCAGACAGATTGCCGAGGAGGATACTGGAGGAACACCCGGGAGGACAAAAAAGTAGAGGTAGACCCCGGGAGGACGACCTCAGAACGATGGGTGTGAGAAGATGGAGACGGGAGGCCAAGGATAGAGTAGAATGGCGGAAGATTGTTGCGGAGGCCCAGGTTCTACAAGGACCGTAGCGCCAGGGAAAGTAAAGTAAGTCAATACCCCAAGAGGACATAATCTACAAAATTTCAGCTACATTGGCTGATGGCAAAGGGGTTCAGGGGAGGGGGCTCAATTCAATAATAAACCCTAATAACTGCCGATATAATGAATTTACAAAATTTATTTTGAGTTAGAAGCCTATATTTAAGTCATCTGTTGAATAGCGAAAAGTTTAGTTCTGGGTGATGATTCAACTTTTTAGTTTTTTGATCTTTTTTTTAAATATTTTACCATGAAGCAATAGGACTAAAAAAAAAAAATATAACGAATGTCCGTTAGCTTTCAGTAGTAAAAAGAAGTCATTTTTTTCATAGGAACCATTAATTGTGAGGAGCCAAAGAGATACTTGATTGACAGTGGCAAGTCTATCTGTGGTAACGTTTCTCAGAACTTGACACTTGTACTTAGTCTAGATGGTAAATTGATACCGCGCGAAGCAGTCCAACATAATAACTGTGATTTTCGTTTCAGAACCAAAATGGGCAGCCTTTTCGGATCTTTTCACTATCGGGATTTGTTCATATGTTAAAAAAACAAAAACAGGAGAAGTATTCTAGCAATTCGGGAAGGTGGACTTTCAAGAAAACCATTAACATGAGTGATTAAGGTCGGAAAGTATAGTGCTCAAAGTGTATTTAATAAACAGTAATCGAACTATAGATGGTAGAGGTTCAAAAAAAATATATAAACGAGTTAAAAGCTAAAAAGCCGAACGATGATCAAACAAAAAATAATATATGTAGACGAAATTTTATTTATTTTTTATAATTTTTTTTTTAAATTATAGAGTGAATACATTTAAACTAATATAAAAGATGGATCCGAAAAAATCGGGTGGGCCTGTATCGGGGCGTTAATGAAACGTCTCTGGCAGCGAGTCGTTTTTAGCGTTTAGCAACATAAATAACAACTTTCGACTTCTTTAAATCTCTGTCGAAACAAAGTCGATCAAAAACGCTGCAACCAAACAGATTGGGTGTCGAACACCGTTTTGAAGCGTTCGACTCCTGTACGCCAATGGTCCTCCCATCGCATCGATTCGACTGATGTTGATATCCATCAGCTCGGAGACGTCTTTGACAAATGTTTGGGTGTCATCTTCACTCGCTATGTCCATCGATTCGGGTACAGCAGCGGCAGAGGAAGAAACAGTCTCGCCAGGTAGGTATCAAAACATCGTACATGGACTATCGACAATGAAACATCGAACATCAATGTTTTAATAATATCTTTTGTCCTTTTTTTCTCCGCCATATTATCCTCACTTCTATCTAAAGTGATAAAAATTGAAAAATAAAAAAACAAATTTTCTGAACAAATAATTTCATTTCTTTTCTTTTCTTCTCCTACAATATAAATGTGTTAAACATTTATAAAATATATATTGACAGATATTAAAAATAATAAAAACTCGATGTCTTATTGCCGAAAGTACCACGCAATGGCAAAATTTAATTGTACTTCATAAAAATATATATATATATATATATATAAATTCATTTTATAACTTTTACTGCCTTTTACACTCCGGTTTTTATGGTTTTTTTTATTTCTTTCAACCATCTCGATTTATTAAACGTTTCATGACATCTATGTCTGGGCTGCTAATAAATGACAAAAAAAAAAAAAAAAACAATGTTATTTGCTTTCGGAAAATTTTTTAAAATAATTTTTCGTCACAAAAGAAAATTCCCTCAAAAAATTAATCATAAGCTATGTACTTCCCCAGCGAGCATTAATGTATCAGTTTTAGCTCTCTCTATGAAAATCTATTTGAGTTGGGCCCCATCCCCTAATGTCGTATTTACCTTTGGACGACCCCCCTGAAAATTAATAGGTGTCCCCTTATTGGTTTTCGGATTTACACTCAATAGGTTCCTTACAACGTCAGTTATTTTAGTTTTCGTGATAAAACTCGCCCTTAATTTCACCTTCCTTTTGATCGTTTTGACTGAAAATGGATAGGTGTCATCGTTATTGATTCACATATAAAATTTCGTGTCGATACATTCATTCTATTAGGAGTTATCATGTTCACAGATACACAGAACCTTTTTTAGGCATGCTTGCCTTCTGAGCTCAAGATCGTGGGTTCAAAACCCGGCCGAGGCCCTTAGATTATTTTATCTGAGAGATAAAATAAACTCAAGCATGCTATCCTTCGGATGCAAAGTTGAGGAATAGTCCCGAGCCTGTTCGATGTCAGGTACTCGTTAAAAACCCCTGCCCTAGGTGAATAAAAATTTAGGATAGGCAAAATTTAGGACTCTCATAGTAGAGTCGGGCTCATGTCCATCAGAGTGACGAAAGACCGCTCTGGGAATAGGCGATATGACCTCGTAGTTAAAAGCCCGGGCATGAGTCATAATAACTAATTGGATATCAGTTAATTGATAACTTCCCCTATACTTCTAATAGTGGGGAAGTAAAATATAATTATTAATATAAATACATATTTGTGGGGAAAAAGTTATTTCATTAGGATTAAAGACACAAGAATTTTATTTAACGGAGGATTAACTAGCATAAAGAATTAATGTAACAATAAAATAATATATAATCTGAATGTGAATTACACTCAGTGACTAATCATTGCATCGTAATGCACTTTTATAACGGAATTTAAAGATAAAATATACTTAATTTAATGCGAGGAGCTCTCCTCCAAATCCGTCTGGCGTACATCAAGGAGGTAGTTTAGGTTCTATTTTATACACAATTTACATCAAAAAATTCACAGCAGGGGTTTGAAAAACACTCATCGTTTATGCAATAATATTTTCTGTTTTATCGTTGCAGAGATGAAATTTTGCACAGCTTTAATACTTCCCCAAATATATATTTATATAAAAAAAAAAAAAAAAACGTCGGTGATTCATCGCCTATGAATTTCCCCACCGTGTATTAGTCTATTGAGTTTTCCCTCCAAAGCCAATCGATCGTTTGAGCTAAAACTCAATAATTGACTTACATAGTCAAATATTGATTTTTCTCATACTAAATATTGTATCGATACTTTCATTACATTTATGAGAGTATTTAAGTCGATCCCCCCTCTCTTTGGATCAATTTGGCTGACAATTAATAGATAACGTACATAAGAAAAAAAATAATAAAAATTATGAAAAATGAATTAAAGTTGAGATTTTCATATTAAGTTTTTGTTAAATACTTGTTATTTACAGTTTAAGTACAAAGTGTTTTGACTTAATGTTTATTACTTTGGTTTTATTTAAAGTCATTATAATATGTATATGTGTATCTATGTATATAAAAGTATATATTCTTTCTGTTTTGCATTTCTCTTGGCTGTATGTATACAATAAATGTGCGCATTTATTATTATTATTTATTATATTTAGATATTTAGAAATGTATTAAGCTGTAATATTCTTACTTTATTATTATATCGGATGTATATTCATTTGTACCCCAACTCGCTACAATAAGCCTTAATAGGCTTCAATGTAGTAATAAAAAAATAAAATAGATAAGGTACAAAGAGGATTCTGGATATCAAATTTACAGACAGAGTTATTTTTTCATTTTTAAAATCAGAAGATTACACAACTTCCCTTAAGCTATTCATAAGTGGAGATGGGCCGGGCATGTGACAAAGATGGATTCTCGACGATGGCCGAAGAAGAGGAAAAGGAAGACCTGGACTGCGGTGGAGGAACGAGATTCTAGTTTTGTTCTATCTTGTTTTATTTTTATTTTATTTTTAATCATGAAGTAACAGTTTTACTTGAGAAATAATTTAATTTAATTCAGGAAAAATCGTTAAATTATTTTCTGATTTCCTCTGTTGAAAGAGCAGTAGACTCAAAACCACCAAAAGGAGAGGCTTTTGTTCTAAAAGAATGTCAATAAAGCTATTTTATTTATTTTATACTATTCATAAGTAAATTCAGAACCCATTAAGGTTGACAACTATTGACTTTCAGCCAAATCGACTAATGGAATGGGGAGGATAAGGGGGAGGTTTAATACAAAAAACATTAATAACTTTCCCTTCAGAACACACTTTTTTTCCTTAAACATATTTTCTGGCTACAACTTAGCCTAAAGAAGTAGTTCCTATGGGATTATATTCAGACATGCTAACCACTGACCCATAATGGCGAATGGTTAACTTCAATAGCTCCAATTGAAAACCACTCACTATAGAAGGACAACTGAAAGTCTATATCAAGAATTTACAAGTTTTGAAATTTTCTATCGTAAAAATTACTCTTTATCCAGATCGTTAAAAATTGTTACTTAATAAACAATATAATCGTAGAAACTTTGAAAAAAATTGTATTTTATTTATTGTACTATTAACAGTTTCTTTTTTTTTTTTTACATTCCTTTTCACACTATAAGTTATGTAATCGATCAAAATTCAACAGAACTCGTGAATCAGAGAAAGCCGGTAGCTCAGAGATAGCATGAAAACACCTTGAGCACACCGTCCTTCCGATGGGACGTTAAGCGATTGTCCTTAAATAGATATTGTTTATTCATTTTCAGCGAACTCAGACGACGGTAAGAGGCGGTTGAGAAGAGAGACGCTCAACTCAAAAACCCTAATAACCGCCGATCTATCGACACGAAATTTTGAATATGGATCCAGGATCCAATAAGGACAACTGTAGATTTTCAGTCAAATCTGACAAAGGGAAGAAGGAAATAAAATGACGTATCGACAAGAAACTTTATATGTCTTATTTTACAGTTAGTTATTATGACTCATGCCCGGGCTTTAACTACGAGGTCATATCGCCTACTACCAGAGTGCTCTTTCGTCACTCTGCTGAACATGAGACCGACTCTACTGTGGGAGTCCTAAATTTTGCCTACCCTAAATTTTTATTCATCTAGGGCAGGGGTCTTTAACGAGTACCTGACATCGTGCTTAAGGACGGCGTGCTTAAGTTTATTTTACCTCCTAGATAAAATAAACTACAGGCCTCGGCCGGGTTTTGAACCCACGATCTTGAGCTCAGAAGGCAAGCACACATACCACTGAGCTACCGGCGCACAGTGGGCCAGATCCCGAATCTAGCTGGACAAAAGTCCGAAAATGAAGTGAGCGATTTCGGGAAAAAAACAACCTGGTTCAACAATTAGTATGTGAGAGAAAAATAAACGAAGGGAATTAGAGAGGACAAAGTCAATACAGCGCAGCGACGAAATAAACAAACCACGCAAACAGCTGTATTATCTAGGAGGCTAGGTAGTTTGACTGCATCACCTACCTGTGAGTGTCGCTTCCGAACATTACTGATCTTTTCTTCATTATTCCTCCATGGAAGGCATTCAAAAAGGTAAATCTTAGTAATTTTTGTTTTGTATTAAGTCAATCACAAAGTGTTGGAAGGGCCACAAGAATAGAGCACGTTTGAAAAAAAAAAGTTCATAAGGGCGTAATCAGTATCGCTTCCGAACATTACTGATCTTTTCTTCATTATTCTTCCATGGAAGGCATTCAAAAAGGTAAATCTTAATAATTTTTGTTTTGTCTTAAGTCAATCACAAAGTGTTGGAAGGGCCACAAGAATAGAGCACGTTTGAAAAAAAAAAGTTCATTTTAGTTCATAAGGGCGTAACTTTTTTCGTACCTCTCAGTACCTCGTAAACGTTCATTATTCTTGTTCGTTGACTAATAGATAATAGGATGGCACTAAATTTAACGACCCGTTTTGCCCCGTTTTTTTTTTTTTTTTTTTTTTTTTCACTAATGTTATTTGTAACTGCAGGTGTGATAATGTCTATATGCAGAAGGGAGTTGTACGATATGTTGAGAGCCAGCAATCGTCCTATTGGAAATACCCTCGAACAAATTACATTCCTTTTTGACTTTTTTTTTTTTTGACTATACGTCCTTTTTGATTATACGAAGAAAAAATGTGGACTCGGCAGCTATTGATACGCCAAAGCAAGGAGGTGGCCAATACAAATGATGGCAATGCAGCTCGAAGGTTTCTCCAAAATCCTTCCTTAACAGCTGAAATTACTGGCATGGATGAAAAATTAATGGAAAGGTTTAGCATACTCCTACAGGCTTCGTCATCAGGGTATGATATTTATTTGGAAGCCTTTGAAACTTTCCCTGCTGAAACTGCTCGTATGATGAACGTCTTGCTGCATGATTGGTGGTACACCATGCCTGTCAATGTTCATAAAATACTTATATATGGGAGTGCTCTTATCAAACATATTCTAATACCTATCGGAAAGCTGGCTGAAGACGTTCAAAAAAGCCAACATAAGGAGATAAAAAGGTTCAGGAAACACTTTTCTAGAAAAATGGATCGATTTTTTACTAACTGACATTTTAAACAACCTGCTCATTTTGTCTGATCCTTTTATTGGCTCCCTCAGACCACTGCCTTCCAAAAAAACTGATTAGTGAAAAAGTAAGACAGTCACTTATTTCAACAAGGCCTTCGGCAGAAATTAGCAAAGAAGTCTACAATTCCGTTAGTGATTTTGGTTTGAGCGACTTGTCGCTCTAATTATAATAATTTAAAAAGTAATTAACAAACCATAGTGTTATTTTTCTGTCTTTTTATGCCCTTCTGAATGATTGAAAAATAATAATTTATCCAGTACCTTATTCACAGGACTTTTGACCCGCTAGATTCGGGATCTGGCCCACCGTGCGGCGCCCTCTCTTATTATATCTTATAACCATTTGATCAAATAATATTTCAATAATTTCCAATATTGTACCATATTTGACGAGAAATAAATTTTCAAAAAAAAAAAAAAAAATGGATTACGAATATTTTGGATTGGAGTCAATAAAAATTAATTTAGTGTTATTAGTGCTGAAAAATAAAATAAAAATAAAAAGAAAGAAAGGAATTGAAAAAAAAAATTAAGAAAATAAATTTATGTTTATTGATTTTTAGAAGAGGATTAAAATTCTCGGCTGAAATAAGTGTCACGCTTGGAACAGAACCTGAAATTTCATTTCCCAAGTTTAACATTCTTGTTCGAAATTTATCTTTAAGTAGTCTAAATTCTCTTTTTTCTTCTGTTACTTCTCCAGCTATACGAAGTATTAGGGAAGTTATGGAATCGGTCTGAAATTTAATGGTTTTCAACGAAATTTTATGTTAGCCGAACTCCTGATTTCAAAAAAGAAACGATAACTTCCGATGGAATGAATGTTTCGACACGAAATTTGGTATGAGGATTTAGAAGTCCCTAAGTAAGTCAAATATTTAGTTTTAGCCCAATCGATCAATTGGCTTCGGAGAGAGAGCGAAAACTTGATTGGTTAATTCTTTGGTCAATCAATTTGGTTAAGGGAGTGCATAGCCGGTGAATTCAGTGTTTTTTTTTTCATGATTTATTTTTTAAATTTATTTGTTTCTATTTAGAATTTCTTATTAAAACCAACCTGAAAGAAGTAACTCCATAAGGTCATTTATTGATTTTCAGCCAAATCGCCCTAAGGTTAGGTTAGGTTTTATGATTCATGCCCGGGCTTTAACTACGAGGTCATATCGCCTACTACCAGAGCGCTCTTTCGTCACTCTGGTGGACATGAACCCGAATCAACTGTGGGAGTCCTAAATTTTGCCTACCCTAAATTTTTATTCACCTAGGGTAGGGGTCTTTAACGAGTACCTGACATGGCTTAACGTCCCATCCGAAGGACGGCGTGCTTAAGTTTATTTTACCTCCCAGATAAAATAAACTAAGGGCCTCGGTCGGGTTACGAACCCACGTTCTTGAGCTCAGAAGTCAAGCACGCATACCACTGAGCTACCGGCGCCCTCAAATCGCCCTAAGGGAAGAAGAAGATTTGGGCAGGGGATGGGAGTGACATCACAAAAAAAACAAAAACTAATAACTACTATTGTAATGAAAGATTTGACAAGAAATTTCATATGTAAACTCATAAGGACAACACCTAATAATTTTCAGTGGAATCAGGGTAATCATTTTGGAGGGAGAGTGAAAACTTAATTGAATAATTATTTCTGGGGAAGTACATTGCGAATGATTGACCGTTTTGTTTTTAGAACATGTATATATGTAAATGACAAACAAAAATATGTAAATTATGTGAGTAAAAAAAAAAAAAAAAAACACAATTTGTAAGTAAATTTAACTTTCAAAAATACATTATTAAGATTAAAATCGGCCTAATTCGAAGCGCATTCTTGTGATTTCAAGATGATTTCGTTAAATAACATTGGAAAACAGGTTTTTTTTTTCCAACGAGATGTCCAGCTCTCATCCAAATCAATCAGTTCTTCATGGTAAATTAACAGAACAAATTGAAAAAACAAAAACCGCTGGACTGACATAAGAGACGGACGATCATGACCAAATTGCACTACAAAAAAAAAAAAAAAAAAAAAAAAAAAAAAAAATAGTTAAATTTCACGAGATGTAGTTATAATGATTCATGATGACCAGTTCAAAGTCTAAATTCAACTTCAAAGTTTCAGTATGAAGAATTTTATTTAATATATCATAAATACTGAAGTTGAGGTTATAGAAGAAATTAAAGGGAGGGGGGGGGGGGGGGGGGGGGGAAGATAAATTTAAAAAATCGCAAAATAATGGCGTGAGATATCAACCAATTAGTCACGAACCACGTTTGGGCTAATAATTACTATTACTATTACTATTATTATACTACTGATTATAATCAATAGTTGATACATTGAAATTTATATTATATATATAAATATATTACTCAAGAAATGTTATTGTATAGTACAACAGATTAAGACCATATTGATCCTTAAAAGCTACACTTACCTAAATTCTCGCCAACACATTGGATAAATTTACACACATACATAGTATTGTTTAATAATAGGATTTTATGTACGTTAATTATCAAACAATTTCTTCTTTAACATTATTTATGTATGTAACTACTTTTAAAATCAAATAACCACCTTAAATGTACCTTTACAAAATACTAAATTTTGAAGTTATGACTTTAAAAATTATAGAAAAATTAATTAGTTGTAAAAAACTATATTTAAGTAATTTTGAACATTTTTATTTAATTATTTTGTCTGTTAAACATTTATTGGTTACAGTTTTCGAGAACAAAGTTGCGATATGAAAACTATTCTGATTTTTTGTATTATTGAACAATTTATAACATTCTTTATGTAAGTAACTACTTTAGAAACCCAAATAAGCACTTAAATGTACTTATACAAAACACTAAATTTTGACGTTAGTAACTTATTAAAAATTAAATTTATTTGCGTGATCTCTTTACAAAGAATAATTAATTATTTGTGAAAAAGTAAATTTAAGTAATTTGGAACAATTCTATCTAATTATTTGGTCTTTTTAACATTTTCTGCAGAGATATATGAAATATAAAAAGAAAAACATCTTTGAAATATTGTCTATTGTAGATACTTTTATCTATTTTTTTTCATTATATTGAAGTTGTTAATTTTATGTTTTTTTCCTGTTTATCTATTTTTTAATTGTATAGTTTTTCTCCAATGTAGCACTAATTATTATTTACCTATCTTTTTATTTCTTTGTACTGATACTATATTTCATTGTCTCATTTTCTTTACTCTGTATGTATTTATTCTTAGGGGACCTCGGTCCCAGAATAATACAATTTCTTTTCATTTCATTTCATATTTCACAAAATATATAAAATATATGGGAGTACTTTCGGTATTGTTACTATCTTCAGGCACTACTTAACAAATACTAAATGCAAGTTCAACAAGTTAACAAACCAAACTGTCCCTTTTTCAGCCTCCACGAAGTTCTTCCGTCTCTTTTGCACAGTTTTAAAAATATGAAAAACCTTAAAAATAAAATTTCGTTTAAAATTGAAATCTTAATAATATTTTTAATGCTTTGCGTATTTTCAAGACTTAACTGTACAGGAGGTCTTTTGATATTCAGTCAAATGGACCGAAGAGAAGGGAGGGATGAGAAGGGGAGCACAACTCAATAACTGTAGAGTCAAGTATTGATTATGGTCGTGGGTTCGAAACCCGGCCGATGCCCTTAGTTTATTTTATCTGAGAGGTAAAATAAACTTAAGCACGCCGTCCTTCGGATGGGACGCTAAGCGATGGTTCCGAGCCTGTAAGATATCAGGTACTCGTTTAAAACCCCTGTCCTAGGAAAATAAAAATTTAGGGTAGGCAAAATTTAGGACTCCCATAGTAGAGCCGGGCTCATGTCCACCAGAGTGACGAAAAAGCGCTCTGGTAGTAGGCGATATTACCTCGTAGTTAAAGCCCGGGCATGAGTCATGCACTGTGTCCGAACCGTTTTAAACTCAACATCGGAAATTAGACAGATTACATGACTTCCCCTATACCTCATATAGCCAGGTAAGTCACACGGATGATCGGAGTGTCATGAGTGAAAATCATCATCATTTGTGTGAAATTGCTATCATGTTACTTGTCACATTTATGTGTGAAGGGCCGCATCACTCATACTTAGTGATGAACCAACTCCTTCTTCGTGCTGCCGGTCACCATCTTGGGGATCAGTTCTGCTTTGTTCTAGCTCCGCAGATCGTCTACAACTGTTCACATGATTTATACATTCTGGTAATCCTCCCAGGACAGACTCCACTTGGACGTAACACAAACGTCCTTGTATTCAATATGTGACCATAGACTTCAAATCCTGAGTTAAGCTTCCTATGTCACACTACCAGAGACCGGATTTTTAGTTACAACAAAGTCCCCGATTAGGTTTTTGTAACAGGTGAAATAGGTTTTTTCTTGAAAAGACCTTTTAGGTTATTTTAGGTTGCGAAAAAGCCTAAATAAATTATTTTGGGTTATGAAAAAGCCTGAATAGGTTAAATATAAAATTTGGAACTTAAAAAAAAAAATGTACAGAGAATTAAAATAAAAGGAACTAGTAAAATAATTGAATCCTTCTCTTGATTGGAGCATAATCAAGGACTTTTCTGGGGTTTCTATTATGAAGTTCTTTATAATATCCCTCAGAATTCTTTTAAAAACAGAGAAGCTTCTTGACAGAATATCACTTTGCTGTCAGAAGTAAAATGGCAATCGTGGCCTACATCCGCAGCAAATGCGAATTCGTCTTCGGCATTTTTCTGTATAGCTGCAACACTAGAGCAAGAAAACCTATGAGCAACAGTCCCCCACCGCTTCAACATCCGCTTTTCATCGAAATACGAATCGAAACAATTTCTTATCCTTCCTCAAATCGTATTTTTCTTATATTTTCGTGATTAGGTATTTTGTAGTTAATCTCATCCCAATTAGGCTTGGCCCCCCCAGTTTAGGATACCCACGGTTATTCGCCTAGGTCTTTAACGAGTACCTGACATCGTACAAGCTATCGTTTAACGTCCCATCCAAAGGTAACCTCCCAGATAGAAAACCTAAGTGCCTCGGCCGGGTTTCGAACCCGCGCTCTTGAGCCCAGTAAGCAAGCACGCTCTGAGCCACCGGCACATTCTTATATAATGTAAACATTTCAAATTCAAAATTTTTTGAGGGCGCCCAAATCCCGCTTTTAAATTGACGGACAATCCAATGCTCTTCTCATTATTACAAGTCATATTGCCTATGTCTCTGTTAGCACTCTCTGTCAGGAAGTACCACAAACTATTTAATAGTTTTTGATCCAGTGGACCTCGTTAAAGTGGTCAAGTCCCCCTCCCCCCCTCCTACAAGAATCCAGCTTCATTAGACTCCCTCACATCAATTAAAACCAACATGGCCGCCCGGAGAGAAACAGGGAGAGATAGAGAGAGAGAGAGAGCCGGAGAGAAAGGACAGGGACAGGAGAGATTACCATCGCGGTAAACCACGGCAGAATATATTGTAATTACCAGGGAACCCGCTTCCCACCTAACGTATCTCAGCCATTATGTCTTGTCCGATGCAAATAAACCATATGTCAACCCCCACTACTCTTAACTCCTGCTAACTGCAATATGTTAGATCAAAAACGGGGTTTAGTTCTAAGTGTCAAAGTTGTATTTATTATTAACGTTCTTGGATGCACCTTAATTAAACATGTGCAACATCACCCATCCCTCATATCTCGAAGGAGCCCAGGATCAGAGTGGAGTTTGTCGATCTCCGTCAATAGCTGCCGGAAGATCCAGCGGACATTTGAGGAGTTGATGTCCCCACATGAACAGTTCGAGTTGTTCTTCCTCTTTAACTCTTAAAGAAGAAGAGTTCCGAGACCTGTTAATGTCTGAGACGTCCCGTCGAGGCGTACCCGGACGTCCATAAGTCCTCTGGTCTGAACGCCCATCACTTCATTCAGGACTTGTGTTGCCGATGTCATGAGCAGTAGTGGGTCTATCGTGAGGCTTATGAAGCTTAAACTGTAAGCCTCGCTTATGAAGCACGAGAACTTTTCTAATAGGTGAACTGCTCTAATAGAATGTTCTAAGATCAGAACTGTTGTAATAGGAGGACTGTTGTTGTTTCTTCTGGTCACTATGAACTCAACCAGAAGAAGGGACGTGAAAGTGTCCCGAAATATTGTCAAAAAGAAAAAAAGAAGACACCTCTGAAAAAAATGCCGGAAAAAATCAACATTTCAACATCCCAGAGAAGTTTAAGAAACACATAGGTCGACTGTTTTGATAAACAAAATGTTCTAAAATGAGAACTGTTGTAATAGGAGAACTGTTCTAATAAATGAACTGTTTTAATAAATGAACTGTTCTAAGAGGTGAACTGACCTAATAGGAAAACTATTCTAATAGAAGAATGTTCCAATATGAGAACTGTTCTAATAAATGAATTGTTTTCATAAATAAACTGTTCTAATAGGTGAACTGATTTAATAGGAAAACTATTCTAATAAAAGAATGTTCCAAGAGGTGAACTGTTCTAATAAATGAACTGTTTTAATAAATGAACTGTTCTAATAGGTGAACTGATCTAATAAGAGAACTATACTAATATGAAATAATATTTATTAAAATAATTGTTATCTTATGAATAAAAAGTCCTTTTTATATAAATAACAATTATTGTTATAATTATTTTTTATTTTGGTTATCTTTTCAAACTAATTGCAACAAGAGAAACAAACAGTCACTAGTTGCCTGTTCTCTTAGGTCCCAGGCCTTCAGTAATTTAAATATTCATACCCCTCATTAAATTACTGTCACAACTACTTAATTCCTTTCATTCCGTTCTTGGCATGAAATGATAATGTATGGCGGTTGGTAGAAGAATGTCCCCCCGCTTGCATATCCCTGCTCTGTTGCACATAAATGTTTTAAAATATGCAGAACATGAGTTTCGAAAAAAAAAATGCAAAAAAATAATAATAAACAAATAAAAGAAATGTATATATAAACATATATAACAACCATTTTAATTAGAATATTAAATATCTGTTTTATTACTCATTTTTATTTTTGTTATTTTATTTTTTCTAGCTTTTTTACTCTTTCTCATTGCAAGTCAAAATTAATTCTTCTGTTTGAATGGGAAGGCGTCTGCACTACATAGGCACTACATAGGCACTACATAGGCACTACATAACTACTCTTTTAAGAACTGATAAATAGAGAAAAATATTTGAAAAAAAATCGTCGGTGAATAATCTGCAATGTACTTCCCCCTAGAACGAATTAATTAATTAACTTTTCTCTCCCCTCCAAAACCTGTCCGTTTGCGCTAATATTCAACTGTTGAGTTATATAGGCGCTCCTAAATCCTCTTACATTTTTTTTTTTTTTTTTTTTTGTCTCAGGGATTCCGACCAGATTGAGGAGGGCGCCGACAGACTCAGTAGTATTCTGCTGAGGAAGGTCGACCGATTGAGGAAAGTCCCCTGGTGGAGCGAAAACTTCACCCTCGCCAAGAGGGCCGTTTATCGTGCCAAAAGGCGGTACCAGCGGTGCCGAGACCAACTCCATCGGGTTATTCGCAGGGAAGAGTACCGGCATCTCAGCGAGGCCTATGGTCGGAGCATCGAAGCCGCCAAGAGAACAAGCTGGAGGAGGTTCGTAGAGGACGAGTCCAGCAAAAACCCGTGGTTCCTCTTACGAAATTTTGTGTCGTAGTTGTGTCGAATTCATTAAAACGGAAGTTGATAATGTTTTTGAAATGAGCCTCTCCCCTAATCCCCCCTCCTACTCTTTGGCCGATTTGACTGAAAATATGTTGTCCTTATGGGGTTTTGGATACTCATATATAAAATTTCGTGTCGATATATTCCTTCTATTGGCTGTTATTACAGTATTTATGTTAAACCTCCCCCCTGATCCCCCTCCCTTTCTCACAACATCGAATTTCTCGATTTCATAACTTCCCCTATACTCCGTATAGCTGGGGAGGTAATATCGCTGACTTCCTGTTATTCCTGAGTGTAGCTTAGTAAATACAGAATACTTGATTTATTCTCATTTTTGATTCTTCCCATTTCTTTCTTTTTCCACTTTTTTTTTTATTTGAAAGTCAGGACTTTGAGAATCTCTGAGCCAAAATAATTGCACTAAAAAAAAAAAAAAAAAAAAAAGCGTGAAATGACAGAAAAAAAAGTGACAACTTCTCTGAGGAAGAATGAAATACCTCATTTTGGAATCTCTCATGGATTGGTCAGAAACTTCGGGGTTCCTCGTAATTGGCAATGAGGCCACTTAGAGTTTTGGGCATTCAACTCTTTTTCTCACTGATTTTTTGAAAATTTCAATGTTTTCTGACCCCCTGATTACTAAAATGAAAAAAAGTAGTTGGTAAATCACTGAAAATTCCCTAGCCCAAATTAATTTTTGCTAAAACAAATTTACTCTTAAAAAATAAAGAAAAACATATGTTTTTAGAATATCGTATAATTCACAAAAATATATATCATATATATAATATATGGGAGTAATTTTGGTATTACTACGATCTTCACGACTTAGCATATAAGTGAAAATTCAACAGGTTTACAGTCCTAACTCTTGTATAGTAAGAAAAACATATGGGGTCTTGGATCTACATATAAAATTACATATCGATATACTCTTTAACTCTGCAGTTACAAGGGTTTTTGTGTTGCCCACCCTCAACCCTAAATCCTCTCGTTCCCTTTGTCTGCTTTGGCTGAAAATCAATAGGTAGGGTCCTTATGTCCTTATAGGGTTCTGAATATTCATTCTATCGGGAGTTATCCTGTTCATAGACAGACACACAGACATTTCTTTTTCATTTTAAGTTAGTTATTATGACTGATGCCCGGGCTTTAACTCTTAAGGTCATATCGCCTACTACCAGAGAGCTCTTTCGTCACTCTGATGGACATGAGCCCGACTCTACGACGGGACTCCTAAATTTTTATTCACCAAGGGGTAGGGTCTTGAACGAGTACCTGACAGGCTCGGGACCATCGCTTAACGTCCCATCCAAAGGATGGCATGTTTAGGTTCATATTACCTTCCAGATAAAATAAAATAAGGGACTCGGCCGGAAGTCGAATCCGCGATCTTGACCTCAGTAAGCAAGCACGCATACCACTGAGCTGCCGGCGCCCTCAACAAAAAAAAGAAAAAAAAAAAGCGTCTGACCACAACGTCAGTTGGTCTCAAAAGAAACAATGGTCAATTTTCTGTAGAGGAAACAGACAACATTCGATAGAGGAACAGCATCTGCTGCACGAGCACTATCAGAGGTTCAAAACGGAGAGCACAGATGGTCCCATCATATTTCTCAGAAATACAGACTTCGACAATATGTAAAAATAAACCATGATACTTCTTAATTATTAAGAAATAGGTGGGATTACCATATTTTGGGAAAATTTCAGAACAAATAATACAATACACAAACATCTGAACAACAGCAAAGACCAAACTAAAACAGAAGAAAAAAGTGGTTTACCACAGGGGAGACAGAGTGATCTGTAAGCGTGGTTGGTATAAGAAAGTCCTGTAATTGCATCACATATATTTTTCTTAATTTTTATAATTTTGCAGAAAAACTACGAATACATAAACCATATTTTGAAGTTCGTTGCTATGAGTTACGATTGAAAAATTACTTAGATATATTCTTTATAGACATTTAGTTTACATCGGGGCGCTATAACGTCTGTCGTATTGATCCTATCTCAAATCTATGGACTTAGTTTTTGTGGTAGAGAGCTCACAATATTTCAATCACACACAGACACAGAGAGAAATCATCGCAATAATGGACAAAACGTATTCAGGGGACCTTGATACGTGAAAATCAGTTGAAACATCTATCTCGGATTTTCGCACGATTACAATACTGTAAATATAAGAATGTAATAAACATTTCAAATACTAGATTCGTCTGTAAAATTAGATTTTATATGAAATAAGATTTTTTACAACGGTTCGCCAGATACATACAAAAGACAGTCCCGAAATGTAGTGTTGATAACAATTGTTTTTATGAATCTGCGCGATTTACGCGAAAACAGTTAGTCCTATAGAAAAATTAGTTCTTACCAAACATTTTTATAATTAAATTTCACATCGCATCGGTATCCTTAAATACAATACCTTCATATAATCAATACGATCAAATATATATCATTCCATATTATATAAAATAAATTTCTGCTAGAAATAATTTTAAGTAAATTTGTAAATTTCAACTCAATGAAACGAATTTTAAAATATGGTTTTATTATTAGTAGTTTTTTTATTAAAAATTAAAAAATATATATATAGGTATCCCCGGGGATGGAGAGTGATCTTTACAGCGGTTGGTATTTGAATATCCTGTAACGACCATATAATATATTTTTAGAATTAAATAATCACCGTCAATCTACTTCCTCAGGACAAATTAGTCAATTAAAGTTTTACTCGTACTCTAAACGCCAACTGTTTGGGCTAAAAGTCAATAGTTGACTTACATAGGGGCTCCTAAATCCTCATACTAAATTATGTGTCATATGTTTATGCATATGTATCATGCACATAGAATTTTGACGTGAAAACGTCTATTCGCTCGTTAAGCACAGTGATAGCTGGTCAAACTTTCTTGTGTTACAAAATACCGTCAGATTTCAATCGATAATAACTACAAGACTAATAATGCAATAACAATGGTTGAGGTCAATGGATAGAGCATGTCTGTACGTGTTTGTTGTGCAGTGTTTGTTTTGACTGTGACGTTATCGGACTAGTGTGGGCACCGGCGGATGATTAGTTGCGAATTAGCGTTGTGGAAAATTAGAAATTAGTGTAGCGTGATAACGCGTTTTTAGGTGGCATTGTAAAGAGCTTGAAGAGCACTATTAGGACTCAAAGTGAAACAATAAAAATATATATAAAATATATATAAAAGAAGCCGAAATATATATAAAAATTGGTATTAAATTGAAAATTGCAAAGATGTCGTCTCATATGAATCGTAAATATGCGCGTAATTATAGAAAACGCAAATCAGAGGAAAGCTCGCATCAAAAGGAATTTGAAAAATCTAAAAAGTCTAGTGCCGAGCAAATGCAAAAGCTACGGCAGCATCGAAAAGAAAATGAAAAAATGATTTTATCCCGACGTTCTCACGGAAAATCTACGGCGTGCACCTTGACTACGCCTTAATGTTTTTTGACTCATGCCCGGACTTTAACAATAACATGAAATGGCCTACTACCAGACTATTTTTTTCATATTTTGAATCTGGAATATGAAAGTTTTTCGAAAATTGCCCAATGATTTTTCGACTGATCGACCAGCTTTAGTAAAGGTAAGACGTTTCGCACTCAGCAAACATAACTAACCCCTCGCGTACACCTAATCCGTCATCGGCCGAAGTTTGCTCCGGCGACGATGGCCGAACTCGGACGATTGAATCAAACACTTGTAAAAGAAAGAGAGCGCGTACACAAACACGACCGTCATCGTCCGATAACGCCCGAAAACGGCCGATCAACCGTCGAGTCCGAACTTGTTGGGATTTCTCGCCAGTCTGCCGGCGTCTACAGCGCAAATTGAGTGTATTTATAGTTGAATGTTGTTGTTATCTACCTAAACGACTATGGATATTGAAAAATTAATTAGTTGTGTTTATAATAGACCAACCCTGTGGGATAAACATTCAAAAAATTACAATATTCGAGATGTTTCGAAACGGTTATGGGCTGAAGTTGCATCGGAAATGGATATAGCGGTTCCAGACATAAAAAAAAAAATGGAGCAACTTAAGGGGCAACACAGTCAATTACAGAATACCGACCACGTCCAATGTTGGCACAAGTGGTAAACTGTTGCAATGTAAGCACATACACGTCCGAGTTACTCGTCCGGGTAGTTCTGCCGCCATCGGCCGACAAAATCGGTTTTGGTGTACGCGAGCAGTAATACCGAACTTCTGAACTACTGGCTCTCTCTATATAAGCTCTAAATTTTTATTAGTAAATTCCTAGGTCATCTTCGAGAGGAAAAATAAAAAAAAGAAAGTGCTGAAGGCTATCCGAGGTCGGTGTTGCTGAAATAAAAAAATAAATAATAAAAAAAAAAATGTCTGTAGGATTGATGCTTCACAGTTGAGTGGAGTGGAAATAGAAGTTAGACTGTGAATGACTAGACTAAGAGAGTGTGTTAGTATATGTATGTCTGTGTGTCGATGTGTTGGTGTGTTGGGGGCACCGTAAAGTGACACGGTTTACGAGAACTTGTCCCGAGACCGACTAAAGAAGTGGGGAACCTTTATAGCAGTCCTCTGTGCCTTCATCCCACTGTTTATGATCTCCCTCCCCCCCCCCCCCCCCCCTGCTCCGGTCCACTCGACTCATCTGAAAACTCCACCACAATTATGTATCATAGGAATGGGGGAAAAAATATATAAGAAAAAAAAAAATATATATATATATATATACATCAAGACAAGGAACAAAAACAAAAAAATCTTCGGTGAATCCCCGGTTCAAATCACTTTTGTTTTTTCTCTCCCACTATTACCCATCTACCCTGTGATGTATAAAAATAATAAACACATTGAAAAGATTAAATTATAAACATTAAAAAATTAATTATACCTATTTATGTTTATAAAGAAAGCAAATTTCTATTTAAAACAAATGCCAGTAAAAAACAAAATACGGTCATCAGCTGTTTTTAGTGTGTGTAGAGAGAGTCGAGCACTGGGTTCTATGGCGGCGGTCTGAGTGAACATGGAGAGTGGTGTTTAGGCTTAACTTGTGATGAACTATTTAGGAGTGTATTGATGGTAAAATTGATCCAAAAAGAAGGTACTTTTACTTGTTTATATGTACAGGATATATGCCCAGAAATATATAACTTAATTTTAGAGAAGGGCCCAAATATAACAAAAAAAGATTGAATTAGTTTTAAGAATTTAGTTTTTAAGATTTTATTTTGATTTTTGTTTGTTTCAATGTTTAGTTTTTAATTTTAATAATATAGCTTTAAGAAAATAAACCCAATATTTGTTCTCGAAAATTCTATTCTATTTATTTTCCCTATTAGCCCAGTAAGATTATTTGAAAACCTTTCTGCAAAATTTAGAAGATAAGATGGCATCCTTTAGAAATCCAAACATAAGCGATGGGGTTCGCGCCTATGCACCCCCAGGGGCAGAAGTCTGTATTCTTCTGTTAATCAGCTCTCATTAGACACTATTTCGACAAACTCCCCGACTTACTGGCCAACCTCAAGACGCAAATTGCCGGACTTACTAGACTTCTTCATACAGAAGGGGCTGCGAGGTGTGCCATACGATGTTAAACCTTGCTCTCATCTCTCCTCGGATCACTCACCAGTACATCTCACGCTTTGGGCGGGGATTGAGATCGAATCAACGAAGCCAAGTCTAACGCCAGGAGTTATGGACTGGAACCTTTTCCAACAGCAATTGGAGACAACATTGTCCGTGCCATATTCACTGAAAACGGGAGAGAAAATAGAGGAGGCTGTGGAATTTCTTACCGTATCCATACAGCAGGCTGCCTGGCAAGCAGTCCTACCAACACACACTGATCCTCATCCGACTCTCCCCTCCTACCCTGCATACATCCGTGAGCTGATCGGAGAAAAGAGGAGAGCGAGAAAAAGATGGCAGACCTCGAGATTACCTTCAGACAGACGGACATACAACAGACTGAGCAATGACCTGAAGACGCAAATCAGACTGATTAACGTGGAATACTACGACTCCTCCCTTTCCAATCTGAATGCGGAGGATGGCAGCCTATGGAGAAGAACCCGTAGACTTCTCCGACACCAATCTCAGTCGATGCCAATGCGACAGAACGGCGGATCCTGGGCCGTGACGGACGACGAGAAAGCCGATTTGTTTGCTGCTCATCTCTCATCTACTTTCAGACCTCATCATGATCTTTCAGACATCCATCATGAATCACGTATTCACCATTTCTTAGACTCACCCCTTCCTATCTCCCTCCCACCAAAAGCGTTCACACCCTCCGAAGTTCAGTACGAAATTAAAAATTTCCCCAGAAGGAAGTCCCCGGGCTACGACCTGATAACAGCGGAGATTCTCCAGCGGCTGCCCCGGAAAGCTGTTGTATTTCTGACAACTCTGTACAATTCCATTCTTCGTACAACATACTTTCCCATTCAGTGGAAGTGCTCTGTTATCACTATGATCCCAAAACCAAACAAACCTGAACATGACCCTTCTTCCTTTCGAGCTATCAGTCTTCTCCCTTTTCTCTCCAAGATCTTTGAAAAACTGCTCTATAAACGCCTCATTTCTATTCTTTCACTTCATCTTCCCGATCACCAGTTTGGGTTTCGTTCTTCTCACTCCACCACCCACCAACTGCACAGGGTTGTCGACTACACAGCGTCTGCATTAGAGCGAAAACTCTACGCAGCCGGGGCATTCCTGGATATATCTCAGGCTTTTGATCGGGTCTGGCACGCGGGACTTCTATATAAACTTAAACCCCTCCTACCCCATACATATTATCTTTTTCTTCAGTCATACTTAACAGATAGGTATTTCACCGTCCGTCAGGGCTCAGCTATTTCCTCCTGCCACCCCATACTGGCCGGCGTGCCTCAGGGCTCAATATTAGCCTCCCTATTATACTCCATGTTCATCTTCGACTTACCAACCGACCCTCTCACATTAACAGCCACATACGCAGATGACACCGCCATTCTAGCCTCTCACACAGATCCTCACACCACTTCACTCATACTACAACAACACCTCAACAAAATTGAAGTTTGGAGTAAATCTTGGAAAATTAAATTTAACACCACAAAATGTCAACATGTAACATTCGCTCTCCGCCGTGATGACTGCCCCCCAGTATTCCTTGAAAACCAGCCATTACCTCATACGTCTTCCGTAAAATATTTAGGATTAACCCTCGATAGAAGGCTGACTTGGAACCCCCACACTCGGACGACACGACTCACACTAGACCGGCGACTTAGACTGTTGTACAGTATTTTGAATAGGCGTTCTAAATTATCTACTCGACAAAAACTAAATTGTTATACCTATCTTCTCCGACCTCTCTGGACCTATCTATGGCTTACAAATATATGGTACAGCCAAGACTTCGAACATCAAAAGAATACAGGTATTTCAATCCAAGACTCTCCGACTGATCACGCAATGCCCACCATACGTTAGCAACAAGACTTTACACCGCGATTTGAACTTCACACCCATAGACACAACCATTAAACATTTATACCAACGTTTCTACACCAAAATTTACTCACACACCAATCCGGAAATTCGCGAAATCACAAATTTACCCCACAATCCCCCAAGAAGATTAAAGAGAGTTTGGCATAGAGATCTTCTGGTATGAAGTGATGTCATGAGGGTTCACCGCTGGGTGTTTTTCCTCTCTCAAGCCTTTCATGTCATATTTATTTTTTATTATTTTTGTATAGTACCTCATGTCAGCCCAGCCGCTGGTTGTGCATTTTTTACATAGTTGTGGCTTTCAATAAATAAATACAAAAAAAAAAAAAATGTCATGATAGACCGGGGGTTAGCAAGCCAGTCTCCCATACGAAAGAGTTGTAGTTCAAAACCCGATCGGATAAATGTTTTTTTTTTTCTTAAAAAGTTACACCTAATTGATTCAATATCAATAATAATTTGATTTCTAGGCGCTTGGGAGCGCTAGTGAACTAAATAAAAATTATAATTTGCAGATATTGAAATGTAAAAAAAATTCAAGAAGGGAGGGAAAAAATTCAAAATAGAATTTGTAACAATCAATATTTGATACAATCGATATTTTGTAGATTCGATATTAACTAAAAACATAATATTTATGGGGTTTTGAATTTACATATGAAATTTTGTATCGATACATTCATTACAACGGCAGTTATTAGAATCTTAGTGTTGTCTCCCCAAAAATCCCACCTCCCCTATGGCCGATTTGGCTATAATACGTCCTTATAAACTTCTGAATACACATATAAAATTTCGTAAAATTTGCGGGAACTATCTCAATAAATTCTTAGCGAAGGTCTCCTTCATGCATCAGGGCGTCCATAATTGAAGATTCACCACTAAAGAAAGGACACAGAAGACGGAATCTATCACTAAGAAACCCTCACCTAGATTTATATTGTATCTTCCAAGTGTATGAATAAATTCTTACCTTAAGTCAACAACTTATCTTTAACATTCAGGCAATAAATAAAATCGAGATAAAAATCTAAGATGAAAATGTGATATGGAATTACAATCTTTAATTTTAAGTTAAATGCAGACAATTTATGTCTGATTTCAATGCTTCTTCCTTATCTCTTAGCGTAGGAAGATAAAGAAAAAAACGTTGTCGGTGAATCAACGGCAATGTTCTTCAACGCGAATTAACCAATGAATGTGTGTGAATCCTCAAACGAAATTTAGTGCGCGAACGCTAGTAAAAAACTAGCAACAACGTTGGTCACGAAGTTTGCATAGCTGAACGACATATGCATAGTTTCCGGACGTCCGGGTTCTCCTCAAATCTACGTGTCCCAGATATTATCAGGTCAAGAAGATTTTGACTCCAAACTCTTCTTCTCTAAAAGGAGTTCATGTGGGGGGGCATCGAGACTGCAGAACATGCAGTCCTTGAATGACGACGGGCTAGGGACAACAATCGATCGCCACAGATCGATACCGAGCTCTCTCCATACACGAGGGACGGGTGATGTTGCAAATGTTATTAATAAATGAAAACAAAAGAACAGACTTAAGAAGGGAATACGATCCGAATTTTCCCCCTCGTCTCTGTCCATTGCGTTAATCTGTATCAGGTTTTAACTACGAGGTCATATCGCCTACTACCAGAGCACCCTTACTTCGCTCTGGTAGACATTAGTTCGACTCTACAGTGGGAGTCCTAAATTATGCTATACAGATCTAGTAGGGGTCTTGGAAATGGAAGAGGAGAAAAGAGCTGCTAAAGAGCGAAGGGTGAGCGAAGCGGATCAGAGCGATAAGTAATCTGTATCAAAACGTGGGTGTTTGATGCGCAATATCAAGAAAATAAAAATAGTATGAAAGATGATATTAATAATGACTAACCTGTAATATGCAGCGTCCTTTGGTCTCGTTCTCAGGAATGGTTGCGTTGTAGAAACTCTGGTCGAAGATGGGCTCGTTGTCATTCACATCGTGGATGGTGACAAGGACAGTAGTGGAGGACGACAGAGGAGGAGAGCCTTGATCCGTAGCAATCACCATCACTTTAGGAACAGGATCAGTCTCACAGTCGATATGGGTCTTGGTTGTGATTAGTCCCGTCTTAGAGTCTATTTGGAACCAGGGAGGATGACCAACTGCGTCTTCCCGCAACGAATAACTCAAATCTGAATTTTCCCCCTCGTCTCTGTCCATTGCGTTAATCTGTATCACTGATGTTCCAGGATCTGCCACCTCCAGAACATTGGCATGATAAACGGATTCACTGAACTCAGGTGGATTGTCGTTAACGTCTGTCACTCGCAAATCGAAAGTTCTTGAGGCATGAAGAGGAGGTGTTCCTGTGTCGGTTGCTATTACACTCAGAGTATAATTAGCTTTGATTTCTCGGTCAATCGGCATTGAAACTATAACCAAATAGATAATATTGTCTTGAGTCGCCAAACCGAAGTGACCTTCTCCTCCTTCCAAAGTAACATTAACGTTAGAATATTCTGTTTTGGAATCAGGATCATTCACAGATATCCTAGCGACAAATTCTCCTTTCTGTGCTGTTTCGGAAATTTTTGGTGTAGCATCATCACTCAGAAATATAACATTTATTGTTGGTTGATTATCATTGACATCGGTTACTCTGATGGAAACAAACGCTGTGGTCTCCAAAGGCAATGCCCCATGATCCCGAGCTGTGACAACCAACTCATGCATTTCCTTCGTTTCAAAATCAAGAGCTCTATTTACAGCAATTAGACCAGTCTTTGGATCTATCCTAAACATGGCATCCCGGTCACTTTGCCGTCGATTGATGGAGTACTCCACCTGACCGTTTTCACCAGCATCTGTATCTGTGGCGAACACCTGGAGGATGCTAGTCCCAACTGTTGCGTTTTCTGGAACGGAAGCGAAATATCTGCTCTGGTTGAAAATTGGTTGGTTATCATTAACATCTTGTATAGTAATATTGACGGTCATGGAGCCTCTTAGGGGAGGGTTGCCACCATCTAATGCTTCAATTACAAGACTATACGCCGGCGTTGTCTCTCGGTCAAGAAACCCGTTAATCTGAAGGTCTAGATAAAGAACGCCATCTCTTTCTCTGTGTGACGAGAGTCGAAAAGCATTGTTCAGATTTCCGGAAACAATATTGTACCTTTGCGTGTTGAAAATGTCCAGATCTAGATCTCGAGCAGGGTTTAGAGTTCTCTTGACGTCCCTTGGCGTGTTCTCCGGAAACTCAATCTCCATAAGAGGAGAGGGAAAGGTGGGAGCGTTGTCGTTTTCGTCGAGGACTCTAACGACGACCCGGATGTTCTCTCCACTCCTGGGAATGGCCACGAAGGAATAGGACGATCTATTCTCCCGGTCCAACTTAACCCGAGTACGAATCTCGCCAGAGTTAGGCTCTATGCCCAGGTCGCTGTCGACGGCGGATCCCGGAACGGGCACTATGAGGTAGGGGGGTCCCGAGGCACCGTCCCCGATGTAGCCGACTCGTGTGCCTGGGGGGGCTCCTTCTCGAACCTCGAGGTCCCTCACCTGCTCGCACCCGACCAGCCCCAACCACAGCAGTAGCACCACCCGCATCTCTCAGCCCTCATCCGTCATCTCGTCTGCAACAGAACAATCAAAAACTAATTGTAATAAGGAACATTTATAATAATACATAATAGTTTTATTGAGTTGGGGCCATAAAAATATGCAGCGAATAACTTATTACTACGAGTTGCGATTGACATGATACTGATATCGATACTCAATGATTAATTTAGTATTCGATACTTCATCAGTACTTTCGCTTCGATACATCATGGTATCATATAATTTCTAATTATATATCATAATGCACAATTTAAAGACTGGCGAAATGAATTGGAATCTGAAGGATTATGGTTAGCAGTAATGAGATAAAGGATATTGTTCTTTCCCAAAGTTTTAGTGATTCAGATTTTGCCGCATTATTTTCATCATTGTTATGTATAGTTATTGGCCTAGACTCGACACATTTAGTATCATGCACATTATTTTCTTCAAAATCTATAAATGAAATGATTGGTTTATGGTCACTGAAATCACACGAAACATAAATTTTAGACTCAATCTTTTCTACAGCGTCTATAGTTGTGTGATAATCTCTTGTTGTAGTTAATTTTGGATCATGGACCATTCTTAGTTTAAATGTATCAAAAAGAAACTTAATCAACGGCTTAGCCCACTCTTCTGCAAAATTACAATTGACTTGGTTAGAATCAAAATGGTCCAAGTGACATTTTTGAGAATTTTTCGTTAGGTGCATAATCGGGTACAAAAATTATAGTTCTGTTCAGGAAAAAAGTTATACAATTGAAACCCTAGCCAGTGCTGAGATCTAGTGGCAAATCACTTATTCCATTTTGTTGACATAAACAAGTAACTTAAACATATCAATAGTGACCTTGCAATTATGATCTTTATTCAATTTTATGGTTTGCTAACAGCAACTTTCAACATAAAAGGAGAAGACAAAATATTTCCGGTTTCGATAAATTATAGATTTTTAAATCAGTTAATGCACACTTTCTTCAAAGTTTTAAAAATGTAACTTAGACTATTTTGATTCTAACCCCGTCAATTGAAATCTCCAGCCAAATCAAAGGTCATATTCAATGATTGAGGAGTCTTATTTATCGATACAAAGCCCGCCAAGATTCCATCCCCTCCCCTCCGGCCACCCCCTCCTTCCCTAATGCCGGTCGGCGGAGTCGGGGAGGGGAGAGTGAAACTTCCGTTGCCATTTCCGTTTCATAACGCTTTTACTAACTCACTGCCAGAGAGACCAACGGCATGTAAGGAGCTCCGTTCCAAAAAATGTGTTGACAAGGACCTCCAGGAGATTGGTCTCTTGGCCTTTTGGCAGTATATATATTCCTGGAAAGAGAAGACCTAGAGAAGGTAGCAATTAAAAGTGTACGAAGTAGAAAGACAAGAGACAAGAGGAGACTTTAGTGTTGTGTGGTGTCTAGACTAGAAGGATTGGACATGGGAGACGCTGAGCATTCTTGCAGACCCGGCACAACATTCCCTCTTATCTGATCCTGCCATCAGGAGCTCCTGTCTTCGGCACAATGTCCACTGAAGAGGGGCCTATACAATCCACACAGCTGCAGTCAGACGTCAAAATACCCCCCCCCCCCCCCCCCCCCCCCCCCCATTCTCCCCACCAGCAAAAAAAAATAGTGTGAAGCATAGTGAGAGCCTTAAAGAATTCCACGCAGCTATGACAGCCAGACCCACGATGTTAGGTTAGGTTAGGTTTTATGACTCATGCCCGGGCTTTAACTACGAGGTCATATCGCCTACGAGCGCTCTTTCGTCACTCTGGTGGACATGAGCCCGACTCTGCTGTGGGAGTCCTAAATTTTGCTTACCCTAAATTTTTATTCATCTAGGGTAGGGGTCTTTAACGAGTACCTGACATCGTACAGGCTCGGGACCATCGCTTAACGTCCCATCCGAAGGACGGCGTGCTTAAGTTTATTTTACTTCCCAGATAAAATAAACTAAGGGCTTCGGTAGGGCTACGAACCCACGACCTTGAGCTCAGAAGTCAAGCACGCATACCACTGAGCTACCGGCGCCCTAACCCCGGATGTGCAGGTAAGTTCAGTCAAAACAGGATTGCCTTATACCAACCACTTTTTAACATATTCCTCCCCCCCCCCCCCCCCCCTCTCCTATAATCATTTCATACTAGCATTACAAGTTATATGAAAATGATATACGATAATAATTCGTTACAATACGAATACATTTTAAACATGAAACTATTTCAACACAAAATATTGTACATTGTTAGAGGTGCTATAACATTAACGTTCGTATGCTCATGTACAGAAATTTAATAAGGAACATTTTTTGTACAAGTAAATTTTTCGATAGGACTAACCGTTTTCGCATTAATCAATGAAACGTCAAAACAAAATGAGTTCCGTGTTTACAGGTAGTTTTTGGTATGTAACTCGCAAATCGTAGGGACCATATAAATTATTTATGGTATAGCTTAGATTAAGTTTTATGACTCATGCCCGGGCTTTAACTACGAGGTCATATTGCCTACTACCAGAGCGCTCTTTCATCACTCTGGTGGACATGAGTCCGACTCTACTGTGGGAGTCCTAAATTTTTAACGAGTACCTGACATCGTACAGGGGGGCCTCGGTCGGGTTACGAACCCACGTTCTTGAGCTCAGAAGACAAGCACGCATACCACTGAGCTACCGGCGCCCTCATTTATGGTATATAAATGTCAATGAAATAATTTTGATTAAATCAATAATATATAATAATAGGGCGCCGGTACTCAGTGGTAAGTGTGCTTGCTTACTAGTTCAAGATCGCGGTTGACTTATATAGAGGCTTCTAAATCCTCTTATTAATTTTGTATCGCTGCATTCATTACATCGGCAATTAAAAAGGTTTTTGAGTTGACCCGCCTGTACCTTAACAAAAATCCCATCGCTTTAAAAAACGAAGTTCGCTATCTAGGCCTCATACTCGACAAACGACTAACTTGGAATTCTCACACGAGACTGAAAATATAAGAAATGAACAGACGTTATAAACTTCTACTAAGACTACTAGGCAAAAGATCCAAACTAACTTTGAAAACAAAACGACTTGAGTACAACGCAGTACTCAAACCTATGTGGACTTACGGACTTGAACTCTGGGGTTCTGCCAATCCAAAATCCTTCGTAAAATAGCCAATGCTCCTTATTACGTCTCCAACAAAACTTTTCATACGGATCTTAACGTACCTTTTGTCACCGAAGTCGCTAAATCCAAGTATAAGAAATTATTTTCCCTTCTTAGTTCCCACAATAATCCTCTAGTCCGAGCCCTCCATTCTGCCATACTTCCCCAACGACGGCTTAAGCGTCAATGGCCTAGAGACCTCGTTAGCAGCAGCAGTGACAGTGAAAGTGATTAGTTACAAATGAGAGGAAATCATGTGACTAGGGAGTGTCAAGTAGTATATTTGCTTGTTGTATTTATTTTTATACAGTTGTAGAAAAAAAAAAAAAAAAACGTTGAGCCCCCATTCCTTTTGGCCAATTTAACTGAAAATTAATAGGTGTCGTCTTTAGAGAATTCTGGATACACATTCGTTTTATCGGGATTATCAGGTTCTCATATAGACAAAAAATTATTTGTTCATTTTTGGAATTAGATCGTCGGAAAACATGAAATTCCAAAACTCAATTGTGTTATTACTCCTGTACAGCTGGAAACAGTCAAATGACTGCCCCGCGACATTACACTGATTTAATTGGTTAATAAAGTGGGCGGATATAGGTAACTGTAAATATTATTGTATTATTTTTTCCCATTCTCATATGAGTCAAACACCACGTACAATTCACCACAAGGGTTACTACCCCATTATCTAGCAATTTTCTCTCTAGACAGTAACATAGTGATTTTCGGACGGCCATATCGAATTTGGATGGAGGTTGAATGGCACGGCTTCTCCACATTCACTAGCCGACTAAACGAATCTCATCTCCAATCAAAATATATTATTGTACAAAGATAATAACGGATAACCAGTAGCATATCAAAATATAGCGGCACACAATAACTTGCACGAATTTAGTAATTAATAATTATAATTTTATTTCCGTTAAACCATAAGATACGTCAAATGAATTTATACATTAAGATAGCTTATAAATTAGATTTATAACTATTTGAGTCTAACACATCTATGATTAGTAGTAATAACAAAACTATTAAATAAAGTAAAATGAAATTATCAAAAAAATATATAAGTACAAAAAATAATAATATTAATACATAGATACATTTATAATAAGTAGATACGTTTTTCAATTAAATAAAAATTAAGATAACTATTTTTTTAAACTCTTCCGGAAGTGTCTTTATCAGAAAGATATTTCGGGACGTCCTTACGTCCCTTCATCAGTCCCAATGTGTGAGATATAAGAACGTAACAATAACAAATATTTTAAATAAATATATATTAATGAAATATAAATGAATAAATAAAAAAAAAAATAAATAAATAAATACTAAAGATTCATAAAATAATAATAAATATATAAGAAATATTTTAAAAAATAAATAAATAAAAATATGTACATATATCAAATATTTTGATTAATATATATGTTAAACTTTAACACCTTACAGGCACGGGTTAATATGGTCAAAAAAATCTGAAGAAATTCAGGGGTCATTTTTTCAACATTCTAAACAAAATTCCAGGTAGAGGTCTGAGAAATTTAAACTTTTTTCAAAATAAGGGCCATCCTTATATATATAGAACGAGAACCATTTGAAGGGAGAGTGAAAAATCATTTGAGCCAGGAATGTACATTGACGACTTTTCTCATTGAGCGACTGAAAATATTTTATAATATTAATTTAATAATATGAATAATAATAATTGTATATAATGTTTATTCAATGGTTAATAATCACAATTTGTTATTACATGTATTATAGCAGAACAGACAAATAAATCTATACATAAACAATAACACTTACTAATTTAAAAAAAAAAAAACTTAACATTGCACACTCAAGATCACTCTACCACATTTTTTATTCACAATTTAGCATAAATTTGGAGATAAAAGTTAAAAAAAAAAAAATCACAAAAACGAAAGACATAAATACAAAAATAAATTTGAATTTTATTCACTCATAAAGATAAAGAGTTGAATACTTCTGAGAGAGAAAAAAATAAAATAAATACATTTATTTATATCTTAAAACAAGAATTTTCCATTTAGGAAAAATACTAAGGCATAAAAAAAAACGAAAAACGGAAAGAATTTGATTTAGATGTCCAAATGACACAGTCAAAAGTCATAAAATAGACAGGCCGATACGAGTTTTGGAGCGGCTTCTAGCACCAAATGCTATACCTCCATGTTTCTGCCACTAAATTACACATGAGTTGGATATTGTGACTCATGCCCGGGCTTAAACTACAAAGTCATATCGCCTACTACCAGAGTGCTTTTTTTCTGGAGTCCTACTCTACTTTGGGAGTCCTAAATTTCATCAATCATGTGTGTCACTATCTGAAAATGAAACAGTATTTATGTGTATACAGTTGTAAATAGCTATTTGTAAATTTAAAAAAAAGTCTTGGCTGATGTTGGTAACAATACCAAAAGTATTCACATATATTTTGTGAAATATACAATATTTTTGAGAAACATACGTTTTTCCTTTATAATTTATACTGATAATTAGCTGGTTTTGGAGTAAGAGCCTCTTAGTTGATTATTGATACTTTTTTTGGACCGAGTTCTTCCACTCCTTAAAGGTCTGTCGAATCTACGTTATGATTAATCATTATTTCTATTTTATCTATTTTTATTATTTCTTCTATTTTTTAATTTTATTATTATATTCAGAAAGAATATATGTATTATTACTTCAAGAAAAATTATTATAATTTTTTTGTTTATTTCTTATTAGTATTATTATTTTATGGATCTATATATTTATGATTTTTTATTTATTCTTTTTTATATTTTTTATTTATTCTTTTTTATATTTTTTATTTATTCTTTTTTATATTTTTTATTTATTCTTTTTTATATTTTTTATTTATTCTTTTTTATATTTTTTATTTATTTTTTAAATATTTGTTATTATACTTTGTTTCTATTCTCTTTTCTATATCTCGAACATTGGGACCTGACGAAGGGACGTAAGAAAGTCCCGAAATATCGTTCTGATAGACACTTCCGGAAGAGTTTTAAAAAAATAGTTACAGTAAACTCCCGATTATCCGCGGGATTGACTGGCGTATATCGCGGATAATCGAATTTCGCGGATAAGCCGCAAAATTGCCGATAATGGTTAAACAAAGGCCGAAGGCACTAAAAAAACAACACACAAGTAGTGCTTTAAATAAGTTTATTATACAATAAAAGGACGTACCTGATAACAAAACTCAATCAATGTCATGTAGGTTATTAAAAAGTCATGTTTACTGTTTAACAAAAAAGTCAGTCATTTGCTTTTGCTTTTTCGTAGTGAAACACTTTTTCTTTATTTGTGATTTGAGTTTTCTCAACACCATCTTGTCACAAAGTGATGCGTCGTCTTGCTCTTCAAGGTATTGAATAATGCTGTCAATGTGTCCCAATGCTGCATCACGTGCAGATGACTCACTGGTCAGGCGATTCACTCGCACCCTAAGTAAGCAAACATCTGCAGTGCCGCTAGTCGCGTCCAAAACTGCTCAAGCACACACTACGTATAAAGCGATATATGTACTGCACAGTAATACTGAACTACATAAACGTTTTGTAATGTACATACATTATTAAGTGTACTGTACTGTATGTATATTTGCGATTTACGATTTTTATTACGTTTAAGTATGTATTTAGAACTTTATTTCAATTTTTGTGAAATAATTTTCGGTTTCAAAACCTTCCTTTTTTATAAAAATGCCTCCTACAGGCACCGCGGATAATCCGCAAAGCAGATAAACCGCCCGCGGATAATCGAGAGTTTATCTTAATTTTTATTTAATTGAAAAACCTATCTACTTATTATATATGTACTCGTATCTATGTATTAATGTTTTTTATACTCATATATTTTTAAGTATTCATTTATTCAGTTTGTGATAATTTCATTTTACTTTATTTAATAGTTTTGTTATTACTACTAATCATATGTGTGTTCGACTCAAGTAGTTATAAATCTAATTTATAAGCTATCTTAATGTATAAATTCTTTTGACGTATCCTATATTACAATGTATTGGTTTAACGGAAATAAAATACGTTACTGGTTATCCGTTATTATCTTTGTACAATAATATATTTTGATTGGAGGAGAGATTCGTTCCCGAAATATCGTTCTGATAAAGACACTTCCGGAAGAGTTTTAAAAGATAGTTATCTTAATTTTTATTTAATTGAAAAATGTATCTAATTATTACAAATGTATTTATGTATTAATATTATCTTTTTTGTACTCATACATTTATCTATGTATTAAAAATTTATTTATTTCATTTTACTTTTTTAAATAATTTTGTTATATGTATTGATTTAACGGAAATAAAATTATTATTATTATTATTATGTGCTGGTTAAGCATATTGCCAGTGATTCACCGATTTTTTTGACACATTTCATTAATTCCCCTATACAGAGTATATCTAGAAATGTAAAAGTTGGGCCCCTCATGGCTACGCCATGGCAAACGATCGAATTCTCTCTACCTGCTCTTGTCATCAGATGATGTGTGGGCCGGGTTCGGGTCATCTTAACTCCTTCATTTAAAATTCTAATCATAACCAGATTATTACATTAAAATGTAATTTAGACCATGGGCCAACCATCAACATCTCTAGAGATGTGACGATCCCCAGAGGAAGTTATGTCATCAGCCAGAAATTCGAAGTTGAGTTTTTCTCGGAATTTCATGATGTCTAACAGCCTGATACGGATATCTAATAAAGAACATTTTTTGCAAGAACTGATGTTTTCAATGGGACTAACCATTTTCGTAAAAATCAATCAAACAACTAAAAACAGGTTTCAGAACTTCATATTGGGATGGTTAGGTTAGATTAGGTTTTATGACTCACCCCCGGGCTTTAACTAAGAGGTCATATCGCCTACTACCAGAGCGCTCTTTCGACACTCTGGTGGACATGAGCCCGACTCTACTGTGGGAATACTAAATTTTTATTCACCTAGAGTAGGGGGTCTTTAACGAGTACCTGACATCGTACAGGCTCGGGACCATCGCTTAACGCCCATCCGAAGGATGGCGTGCTTAAGTTTATTTTACCTCCCTGATACAATAAACTAAGGGCCTCGATCGGGTTTCGAACCCACGTTCTTGAGCTCAGAAGGCAAGCATGCAAACCACTGAGCTACTGGCGCCCTTTATTAGGATGGTTATCGGCATTAACTAACAAACCGAGTGACATGAAAAATAGTATTTTATATAAATTGTGCCTTTCATTTTTTTCTACAACTTTGAAGAGATTTTGAATTAGATAATAAATATAAACGATATCTAGTAAAGTGTGCTATTGATTCTCATACAAATCGATAGTTTGGTTCCAGAGAGAGAGAGCGGAAACTTACTTGATTAATTCGCACTGGAGAATTACATTTACATGATTAAACGAAGTCTTATTGACTTCCTCAGCTACACAATGTATAGGAGAAATTATATATAGTTATAATTCGATATTGATTTTTCCCTGAATTTCGTGTTTTCCAACAAAGCCGGAACCAAATTTTGGCATTTAAAATGGCTACAAAGTTATATCAAAGGTCATATAAGATCAAAATGATCATTTTTTTGAGGAAAACGCGATTTTAGCAAATAGCACATTTTTGTCTAACGTTTAACATCGGAACCATTAATTTCTAAAAATCTAAAATTTTATACAGATACTCAGTACTAAGGGAACATTCTCACAAAGTTTGGAGAAAAACAATGTTTTTACATTATATATATGTATATAAATGTATATTTGTAAGCATATTTATATGATGGGGCTGAATTACATTTAAAGTGAGAGTTAGGAAGAAGAACGCCCCAGGGTATTCTTGTTTTCTTCTCTTTATGTCTTGAGGTGGATCTTGAGTCATAAATCAGAGCCAAGACTAGAATGTAACGGATCTATAGAGTAAAGTAGCGTTCTGGGTCTTGGGGGGCGCCCTACTACTACTACAACAACAATACTACTATATACTATATTTGAGTAGTATTCAACACAATAGTCCTCATGTATTCGATCGAAAGATATAGTTTTCACACAGACAAGAATATATTTCTTCCCCAGCTATTCAAAGTATACAAGAAGTTACGTAATCGGTCAGAAAATCGATGTTTTCTATGGAATTTCATGTTTTTCGACATAAAATGAAAGTATCAAAGTTGTACACCAAAAAAAACGCTCAATAGCAGAAAATAGAACTGTAGAGTTAATAATGATATAGAAATAAAAAAAAAAGAAATGTTGAAAAACTTGTTATTATTTTCTTTAAAGTCAAATTTATAAATCACAATTTCATATCACAATATATTAAATCACATGTAAGTATTCTTTATTTTATTTTATTTTTCGACTAGAATATTAAGTATACAAAACTTTGAGTTGTATGAAACTTGGAATTGCATTTTACTTGTTTCTTAATGCATTGGCATTTTGACTCGCGTAAAGCGGATTCCATCATTTGGTGATAAGCGACGCAAGTGATAAGCTTATCAGTTGCCGAAACGGGGATGCCAACCTAAAATGGAAAACGTGCACCGTTGTGCATTTCTAAAATGACATCTCCTACGATTGTGCATTCTTAGTCTACCCAAAAGCCATAATGCTTCACTTTTTTCGGGGTTTGAACAAATCGAAATCTTAGGAATGATCATTTATTTCAGTCAATGGCCCAATTCGGGGTTTGGGTACAACATCTACACAAAAGTTTAGATGTACCAGAACCTAATGCGACAACTAATGTGGGTTAACACAAAAACTCTGAAAAATGCCATGAAATTTTATATTTAAATTTAAAACTTGATAAAGATGGCATTTATCAAATTTCCGCGAAATCGCACAAATTTTTAGCCCAAAAGACCAATAGGTTTCGAAGGAATAGCCATACTGGGGAAGTAAACGTAAATATATTTTTTTTAAACATCAAATTTCTCATCGATTACATAACTTACCCTATACTTGAAGGTAAAAAATAAAAAAATGTATGAAAAAATAAAGGTTATATATGGAGATGATTGATTGAAACAGTGGATGGCAATTTAATCATTCATATTTGCCAGCGCCCCCCCTTCTCATTTAATTTTCTGGTTATATTTCTTGGTGTGTGAGAAGTAAATAAGTTTTTTTTTTTTTATTTGAGGGAATTTTGAAGGAGAGATTGCGTGACCTGTGATTCTCAACTGCTTCCAGAACACCGCCATGCAGACGTAGGTAACTGGAAACGTTCCGTCTTTATTTAGGAGGCCAGGACTAAATAGGAACCCAGATTTATGTTAAGTAATAATAATAAAATATGAACTACTTAGAGTCATTTAACCTCCACTTAAATTTTATAATTAAAAATATACATATATTTTATGAAGATTTAAAGTATATATTTCTCATTTTTACTTCCATAGCTATAACCAAGTATTGTAGTTATATAATAGCTCCAAAATTCAATGCGAGAATTTTACATTTTCTGAGCTCCAGGTCCCAAATATTTAAAAAAAGAAATCCGGGTCTGTCTCACAAAAAAATTCCCGATAAAATGATTATATCATAGCGGAATTATATATGTGAATTCAGAACTCTCTAACAAAGACTATTCATTTTCAGTCAAATCGACCAAAGAGAAAGGGGGAATTAGGGGAAAGGATTAACTCAAAATCTCTAATAACTGTCGGTGTAATGAATGTATCATAACAACAAAATTCGGAAGCCACTGAGTCAAATATTGAGTCAAATGGTCGATGGCTTTGGAGGGAGAGCGTCAACGGAATTGAATAATTTTTGCTGGGTAAAAAAAGTGTACTTAGCCGGTGATTCACCGACGTTTTTTTCCGACATCTTAATATCAAAAAACGGAACGCGGCCGAGGCTCTAACTTTGGTTTTTTGTGTAGTATAGCTAAGATGAACATAACGAACGGAGGTCAGCTTTCTGGTGAATCCACGGATTAACAATATTGAATGACTTACTCAAATCTCTGAACTTATAGTCTTCGAATCCGCTTTGCGACAAGACCTTGGTGAAATTGATTTGCGGGACCGGAATATCACATGGTACTGGACCTCTAGTAGCTACCCAATGTTGTTTTGTCGGCTCTTGGTTGGAGCGGAAGCAAGTAGTGTGATCAGCCGGTTGTCGTCTCCACTCTGATCCTGAGCTCTCTCGACATAATATGTCACACCCCCGCTTCAGAAGTGACCTAACTCAAAATTCGTCAATTTTTGGTGTATGTCGTAAATGAGGTAAGATAAATTATCTCTTTATTCAGGAAAAACGATACTTCTCGGGTTCCAATAGATTAGAAACTAGAAAGAAAAACGTACGAGCCCTCATTACTTCAAAATAGTTATTTCAAATTATAGTAATTTTTCCGTGTTGTTTTACAGGCATTCATTTTGATTTGTGTCACTACTGAAGCGGGGGTGATCATATTATGATGACCCTGAGCTCTCTCGACATATTATGATCCTGAGCTCTCTCGACATATGACATGTGATGTTGGATATGCTGCACCCAAACCGTTTATAATAAGTCATCCCTTTATCGGTCCAAGTTTGGTCCAGGCTTCTTAAGTAGTTGCCTTCACCCTGTCTCATTACCCTCTCTTGCGCAGCAACGGGTCTACCGTAACAATAAGGAATGCGTTTTGCGCCGCTCAAGAGAGAAGACACTCACCGGAGCTAGGTTTGCCATGTGAAACCCTTGCCTCTTATCCTGGCTCCATCTACCGACAACACATCTGCATAACCCCTTTAAGGAACTTCAGGACTTCATTATTTATGGCCGTCCGCTCACTCGGCAGTCTCTTCCTCATCCTCAGGGGGTTTCTCATGACAGAAAATCTAATGAAAAGGGGTCCAAACAGCACAACTCTCAACAATTTTATGACTTTATTATTATTTTTTTTTTTCATCGCTTTCGTTCTTTTAGCTGCAGACTAATGAAGTCTTTTATGTACTTTTTCCCTGTGGCATAAAATAAAAGAGGGCTTCGAATAATCGTCTAAATTGTTGTAAATCACAAAGTAAAAATAACAGAAGCATTAAAAGAGAAAACAAAAGACAACGCAAAGTTATCATGACCGAGGTCATATCGCCTACTATCAAAGCCTGATTCTACTGTGGGAGTTTATACTAGGGATGGGTATCGATTAACCGATTAATCGAAATAATCGATGTTTTGGTAAAATAATCGGTGGTTTTTTAATCGATGTCATCTAGGTTTAATTAATTGGATAATCGATGATTATTTAACGATTATTAAATTTTTAATTAAAATTACAATTCATCCGAAAAACAGGAGAAAAAAAAGAAAAATGAATTAATTATTATTCATCCGAAGTGCAACTCGTCTAAAAAAGTGGGAGGAGACTATCGTATTGACTATCGATACAACACAGTGCCTCTGTGGTGAACTGGTGATAAGTAAAAAAGTAACCTTCTAATAGTTCTACTTCTAATTATAATTTCTAATCATTTGTGAGTTGTGATTGACTGATTGTATTAACTTTTGTTTGTGCGTGTAGTATAGATTAATTATAGATGAATTAATCTGTTATTTAACCAACGATTAATAAGTGTATCGATTAACTAGTAGAAAATAATAATCGATGTCATTAATCGATGGTTTTGTTGCTCGATACCCATTCGTAGTTTATACATTAATCTAAGTGTCTCGGTCAGGTTTCGAACTCCCGATCTCAACATACAATTTTTTTATTTAAATTCAAAACTTCATAAGGATGGCACTTATAAATTTTCCACGAAATTTATTGAAAGGAGGAGAGGGGAGAATACGAGTTTTAGCTCAAACGGTCGATTGGCTTTGAAGGGAGAGCGAAAACACAGAACTTGTACTGGGGAAGTACATAGCTGGATTCACCATCAATTTTTTTTCTCATTTTTGAATTCTGGGGTTCACAAAAAAATTCCAATTTCGTCACTCTGGTGGACATGAGCCCGACTCTACTGTGGGAGTCCCAAATTTTTATTCACCTAGGATAGGGGTCTTTAACGAGTACCTGACATCGTACAGGCTCGGGACCATCGCTTAACGTCCCATCCGAAGGACGGCGTGTTTAAGTTTATTTTACCTCCCAGATAAAATAAACTAAGGGCCTCGGTCGGATTACGAACCCACGATCTTGAGCTCAGAAGTCAAGCACGCAGACCACTGAGCTACCGGCGCCCTCAATTTCCTCTATATCTATAATGTAGACCTTATGATTGAAAAATTATTAAAAATAGGCGTGTGATATATCAAATTGATTAAGAAAGATTTATTATTAATTTTTTTTTTTTTTTAACCAATGATCAAAAAATAATAATGATATTTAAAAAAAAAAATAATAATAAAATAAAAACCACTTTTAAAAACAACCCGAAGTCTTGGCATCTGTTTAATTTTAGGGCGATTAAGGAAGAATGTTCCTTATGAATAAAGATGGAGTCGTGATTATATTATAAGTGATTAGTATAGAAACAAATTAAAGTTTAGAATGAGCTTATCTATACTAAACTAAACTGAAAATGTAGTCAGAGAATAACCGGCAATGTACTTAAGCACAATTAATGAAGTAAGTTAGTGCTCTCCCTTCAAGAACTATCGAGCGAGCTAAAAATCAACAGTATGAACTTTTTTGAATCATACTAAATTGTGTGTTGATATATTCATTACTTCGGCAACTATTGGGGTCTTTGAGTTAAGCCCTTTCTCTGATCATTCCATTTCTTTTGGCCAAATTCACTGAAAATTTATATGAATCGTCTTTATGGATTTTTGAATTTAAATATAAAATAATAATAATAATTGTTATTGTTTAAAGGGATCACCCCTATACAATAGAGTCAATGCCCGTTACAATATTAACATAATAATGACACATATAAAGGAACCTTTGACAAACTAAATATATAACATAAATAAATAAAATAAGTAGTAACAAATAAATAATAATAATGTAACAATTTGAATTTAAATATAAAATAGTATGCCGATACATTTATATCATGTTTTTGGGGTTTTATTTTTATATGAAAAAAGCGTGTTTCATATCCAAAAACATTTTAAGTTAAAGTCATTGGCGTAGCTAACATTATTTTCTTTGGGGGGCGAGATAATAAAATAATAGTTTACAATTCACAACCATATTTTTAGTTTAATTAAACTTAATAATTAACAATCAGGTACTATACACAAAGTATTAGTATGTTCTAACAAAATATTCAACACAAATTTGTCAACGGATATTGTTCTGAAAGGTCTGTCGAATCTAGGTTATGTTTGATCAATATTTGTCATTACTTAAGTACTAATTTATTTTATTTCTCTTTGTATATTATTTTAAGTATTTTAATATTTCTTTTATTTTTTAAATTTTTTATCGACATAAAACTTTATTTTTAAATCCAGAACTCTCTAATGACGAGTGCTATTGTTTTTCAGCCAAATCGACCTAAAGGAAAGGGGGGATTAGGGGAAAGACATAACATAAAAACTAGAATAACTCCCGATAGAATAAATGTATCGATACAAAATTTCATATTTTAAGTCAAAACCCACTAAGGACATAACTTTTCGAATTTCAAGGATAGAGTGGTTCAGGGGAGGGGGATCACTTCCAAAACCCTAATAACTCCCGATGTAATAAATTTATCAACACAAAATTATGTGTGAGGATTTAGGAGCCCAAATGTCAGTCAACTATCGCCGGTAGCTCAGTGGTATGCGGGCATGCCTTCTGAGCTCAAGGTCGTGGGTTCGAAACCCGACCGAGACCCTTGGTTTAGTTTATCTGGGAAGTAAAATAAACTTAAGCACGCCGTCCTTCGGATGGGACGTTAAATGATGGTCCCGAGCCTGTATGGTGTCAGGTACTCGTTAAAGATCCCTGCCCTAGGTGAATGAAAATTTAGGGTAGGTAAAATTTAGGACTCCCATAGTAGAGTCGGGCTCAGGTCCACCAGTGACGAAAAAGCCCTCTGGTAGTAGGCGATCTGACCTCGTAGTTAATGTATAGTAATGAGTTCACCGATTTTTTTTTTTTTTTTTCATACAAAAAAATTGGGAAAAATCAGTATTTAAACACAGTATAGAAAGGCAAATTGTACAATGTACAATTCCCATACATAATAATAGTCGGGTACACAATGTATTAGGCTGTGGTCGTAAGGACGACGGGTCAGTTGTCGGTTGTGGGAAGAGACTTTAATGGTGGACGGCTGCAGTTTACGAGAATGGAGACCCCAAGCCACACAACATTTAGTAACGGTATCTGAAGACTCATTGCATACAAAAGGACTACTTAACCTGTATACTGAGCTTCTGGTAATAAGACTCAAGCCATTTTGGATTTAAAATGGTTTCAAAAGTTGACATTCCTTTGGAAAATTATGTGAAACTATATCAACACTGTCAGAGTAAAAAAAAAATTAGATATTATGAAAAGTAAACATGTAAAAAATACAAATAAAGTTCTTATTTATTACATGTTACATTAAATAATGGAATACATATATAAACAGCGCAGTTCTCACGACATATATGTTCAGGTAAATACCTAATATATATTAATTTATAGGTAATACGCGTGCAAAATATTACTCCATATTTTTTCTTACTTTCAACAATTTTACTGGTTATAACCAATAATTATTAATTTTTTTGTTCTGTATTTATTTACAATCGATAATGAACATGAGGGATATGATGTAACAGAAAAAAGTATGTTAATAAAATTTGATAATAATAATAAGAAGAAAAAAATAGTTATCTGTGAATCATCGGCTATGTACTTCCCAAGCATAAATTAATCAATTAAAATTTCGCTCTTCCTCTAAAGCCAATTTTGTGTCGATGCATTACATCAGCAGTTATTGGAGTTTTTGAGTTGAGCCCCACTAATCAGCCCCCCCCTTTCGGGTGAAAGCGCTGACAATTAATAGATGTTTTCTTGCAAGATTTTTATTTACATATGAAATTTCATGTCAATGCATTCTTTACAAAAGCAGTTACTAAATTTTTTATGTTAAACCTCCCCATTAATTCCCCTTTTTTCCTTGGCCGATTTGGCACGAAATCAATAAATTTATTCTTAGAGATTACACATATACAATTTTATGTCGATACATTCATTCTATCCGGAGTTATTGTGTTCAGCAGACACAAACAGACAGGGCGCCGGTAGCTCAGTGGTATGAGTGCTTGTCTTCTGAGCTCAAGGTCGTGGGTTCGAAACCCGACCGAGGCTCTTAGTTTATTTTATTTGGGAGGTAAAATAAACTTAAGCAAGCCGTCCTTCGGATGGGACGTTAAGCGATGGTTCCGAGCCTGTACGATGTCCGCTACTCGTTAAAGACCCCTGTTAAGTGAATAAAAATTTAGGGTAGGCAAAATTTAACTCCCACAGTAGAGTCGGGCTCATGTCCACCAGAGTGACGAAAGAGAACTCTGGTAGTAGGTGATATGAACTTGTAGTTAAAGCCCGGGCATGAGTCATAAAACCTAACCTAACCCCACAAACAGACATATTTTTTTTTCTTAATTTTGAAATCAGGAAGTCGACTTCGTATAGCTGTGAAAGAAAAAAAAAAAAAGTTTTCTGGGAACGGTATATCAATATCTAGTTTTAAATATACTAAAATACATTGCGTCATAATGTATTCAATATTTCAATAAGATAACCAGAAAGGTATACTTTTTGGTATACAGGCTGAGCGGAGTAGAGCGAACGTAACACTTACGTCTTTGTACAAAAGCGTAGCTAATACATGAACCATATAACCTTGATTTTCTACCTTATGAAAACGTCCCAATGAAGTCTACTTCAATAAGGTGTGAACGTGGGTTCGTAACCCGACCGAGGCCCTTAGTTTATTTTATTTGGGAGGTAAAATAAACTTAAGCACGCCGTCCTTCGGATGGGACGTTAAGCGATGGTCCCAAGCCTGTACGATGTCAGGTACTCGTTAAAGACCCCTACCCTAGGTGAATAAAAATTTAGGATAGTCAAAATTTAGGACTCCCACAGTAGAGTCGGGCTCATGTCCACCAGAGTGACGAAAGAGCGCTCTGGTAGTAGGCGATATGACCTCGTAGTTAAAGCCCGGACATGAGTCATAAAACTTAACCTAACCCAATTGAATTGTTTTAATTAACTTACACAGGAACTTAAGAATCCTCATACTATACATCGAGTCGATACTTTCATTACAACGGCAGTTATTAGTTTTTGAGATGAACCCTCTTTCCATTTGATCGATTTCATTGAAATTTAATATCTGTTGTTCTTATGGGTTTTCGAATTTATTTATGAAACTTCGTGTCAATTCATTCAGTTTATCAGGAGTTACGGTGTTCATACATACTGACATGAATTTTTCCCAGCTTTGGTATTCGGGTGAAATTTCAACATCGAATTTCTAACTGTTAATATAACTGTCCCTGTACTTCGTGTTGCTGAGGAAGAAAGTATCTACTCAGACGATGGATGGTACGCTAAGCGATGGTACCGAATCTGTAAACTAAATACCGAATCTTCTAAACAATTCTACAATTTAAATTCTATTTTTATTGATATGGTAGTTTTCAAGATTTATCTATAATATATATATTTTTTTATACGAAACGCCTTTAAGTGAAATATATTGATAATTTAAAATTGTTGTTTATTTTTTAGCCAAAAAAACAAAACTACGTGGGTGACACGTTACAAAAGGAAGCAAGATGATTGAAATACTTTCAACGTTGTACCATTTTGTCAACAAAATCACATCTATTATTCATAGGATTTTGTTTATAGTATGAATATTATCAAAAATTTGTTAGTTATTGTAACTCATGACCGGATTTTAAATACAAGGTCATGTCACCTACTGCCAGACCGCTCTTTTGTCCTTCTGGTAGACATAAGCCCAACTCTTCTATGGGAGTCCTATATTTTGCCAACCCAGGTTTAGTTAGCTCGAGTACCTGACCTCGTACAGGCTCGGGACCGTCGCTTATAGTCCAAGGGACGACCTGCTCAACGTTTCTTTTTACATCCGAGATAAATTTGTTTTTGGTATAAGTTTATATATTTTTTAAAATTATTTTTTTTCATTGTCACATTGAGGGTGGGTTTGGCATTTTGAAGAATTTCAGTGTTAATTTAATTTGGTAAAAACTTCTGGGGTAGCCTAGAGATTACTAGTTTTTTCCGTAAGTTTTTGGAAGGATTTTTAGAAAGAAAAAAAAATATAGGAGCACAAAAATATTTTTGAAAATTCTTCCGAAGTATTTTAAGTACCTATCGTTCTCTATTAATACTCTAATAACTGCCGATGTATTGAATGTAGTAAACACAGCAGTTAGTATTCAGGACCGTATATGTATGTAGGTCAAATATAAATTTGTAGCTCAAACGGTGGATTGATTATGGAGGGATAGCATAAAACTTCTGGCAAAAAGTATAATCATACAATGTCTAGAAGTTATTTCCATCAATATATTTAAGAATAGCTAAACAATACCTGCATTACAATAGCTACTGTATCACAATAGGTACTACACAGTACCTTATTATAATCATACATTGTTCAGAAGCTATTTCCATCAATATATTTAAAAATAGCTAAACAATACCTGCATTACAATAGCTACTGTATCACAATAGGTACTACACAGTACCTTATTATAATCATACATTGTTCAGAAGCTATTTCCATCAATATATTTAAGAATAGCTAAACAATACATGCATTACAGTAGCTACTGTATTACAATAGGTAATACACAATACCTTATTATAATCATACATTGTTTAGAAGCTATTTCCATCAATATATTTAAGAATAGCTAAACAATACATGCATTACAGTAGCTACTGTATTACAATAGGTAATACACAATACCTTATTATAATCATACATTGTTTAGAAGCTATTTCCATCAATATATTTAAGAGTAGCTAAACAATACCTGCATTACAGTAGCTACTGTATTACAATAGGTAATACACAATACCTTATTATAATCATACATTGTTTAGAAGCTATTTCCATCAATATATTTAAGAGTAGCTAAACAATACCTGCATTACAATAGCTACCGTATTATAATAGATACTACATAATACCTTATTATAATCATACACTGTTCAGAAGCTATTTCCATCAATATATTTGAGGTGTTTTAACGGCTGAAGACTAGGAGAGTTCTACGACTGAGTGGACTGAGATACGTTTTATTCTAATGGTAGAGACACCCCCCTCTAACATTGATGAATGATAGGCTGGTGATAAAGTGGGTTTTACATCTATCATAGACTAATGAAAAATAAAATTTATTACTCAGCTTTGATTTTGTCCCTTTGTTATGGAAAACAGGTCGGTGGTGGTGGAGGGGGGGGGGGGGGGGGATATACGATCCGGATGATGATTACAACACCCAACAATAATAACCACTTTAATTCCTTAAACTATAAACTAAACATTAAACTTTAAAAATAGTTTCAAAAACTATTTTCAAACTTTTTTTTTTGGGGGGGATTCTTTTTAACAGTTGAAAATAGTTAAGGTTTGACGCATAAAAAAAAAAGTGTGCGTCACAGGACGCGCGGCAGGAGAAGAGCTCCTCCGTGATATTTTTGGGTGAAAATAATTTTTGATGAAAACTGACATTATTGCAGAGATATTGTGAAATAATTCAAATGAACTTGAAAGAAATAAAACTTGTTTATTTATGATATTGTCTAATTTCACCAACTATATTTACATGGGAGTACTTTCGGTATTTCTACCATCCTCAGCCAAAAGCATAAGAGATAAGACAGTCTTATCTCTTATGCTGAGGATGATAGAAATACCGAAAGTACTCCCATGTAAATATATTTGGTGAAATTAGACAATATCATAAATAAACAAGTTCAAATAATTTTTGGCTTAAAGTAATTTTAAATTGAAATAATTTCAAATTGAAATTATCAAATTATAAAATTGAAAATTAATCTATATATTTATTAGGGAAAAGTAATCTATGAATGAAGTGATTGGTTTATGGTCACTAAACTAAGAAACATAAATTTTAGACTTAATCTTTTCTACGAATCTTGCAAAAACAGCGTCTATAGTTGTGCCACCTGTATGATGATACTCTAAACTGTCTAGAGATATGTCAAACTAAATATTTTACAGCAAGAGACATATTACTAATTATTTTATATGTAATAAGGAACATATAACTAATTATTATTTTTATTTGTGTCTAGATATATCAAACAAATATTTTAATGCGAGAGACATATAACTAAATATTTTATTTTAATAAGGAACATATAACTCATTATTTTTTTTATTTGTATCTAGATATGTCAAAGTAAATATTTTACTGCAAGAGACATATAACTAATAATTTAATTGTATATCTATCTAGAAATGTCAAACTAAATATTTTACTTCAAGAGATATCTGACTCAATAGGTTATTCAAAGAAATATAATGCATGAAGCATTTAATGAAACGCCTACCTCTAGGTTCAAATGCCAATGATATTCAACGTGCTGAAAGCCTTTATATAAATTGTAGAATTTTTTATCTCTCTTTACAATTTGAAAGTATTTTTCTTTTATTAATTGTCTTGTCAAATTCACTGCTTTCAAATGCATTAAAGAATTATATTAAATAATAAAACGTAAATAATAATAATAATAAAAATAAAAGAAAAAGAAAGGGGCGAATTCAAAATATAACATAACGAACTTAATGGTGTAATGGAGTTTTTGATTTAAATTAAGATATTAACTTTTTTATTGACTAGAAATAAAAAAAAAAAAAATTATAAATGCTTATACCATTAACCGTTAGAGCCTCATAAAACTTTAGAAAATTAAAGATAGGAAAAAAAAAATTTTAAATAGGTTTCTTTATTAATAATTGCTCTTACTGACTTTATCATTGTACCTAATCTTCATAAACTAAAAATTGTGTTAAAAAAATCTCAAATAATTAGTTGCTGTCACATAAATAATATATATATATATATATATATAAAAGATGATAGGTAGTTTTTATGGTAGATCAAAGAGGACAAAAGCTAAGAGTAAAACAAGCAACTCTTGAACTCTTATTTTGATTTTTTTTTTAAACATGGTGAAATCAAATTCATTAGCAAAAATTTGGATCAACGAAAGAAAAAAGGTTCGTCTACGACCATTAGAAGCCGAGTTCATAAAATCATACGAAAATGGTATTAGTGGGTATTTTTGTAGGTTCAGGAGTCGTTCTTATATAATAATAATAATAATTTTTATTGTTTAAAGGGATCATCCCTATACAATGGAGTCAGTTTTACTTTTACAATATTAACATAATAATGACAGATATAAAGGAATACACATATAAAACAATAATGACACATATAAAGGAACCTTTAACAAACTAAATATATAACATAAATAAATAAAAACGTATAAATAAAATAAGTAATTACAAATTGAATATCAATATAATATGTAACTTGAAATACATTATTCGTAAACAATGAATGATTTAAGTTTCAGAGCGCTGATTAAATAATAGAAAATGTTTGAGATCTCATTCTTATTATGGGACAGGAGTAATGTATGAAAGTTGGATCGGTCTATACTGATACTGAGGCAGGAAGTGGCTTCTAATGGGGGAGTAGATCGGACAGGATATTAACAGGTGGTATACGTCTTCCAATTCGTTTTTATTGCAGATTGTACAAAGTTCCTGGGGAGTCATTCTTATATGCAGTAATTGCATTATGAAATTGGGGAGAAATCAATTTAAAAAGGGCGAAAGAGGGATAGCTAGTTAGTAATTGTGACTTATGCCCGGGCTTTAACTATGAAGTCATATCGCCTACTACCAGAGCGGTATTTTGTCACTCTGGTTGGCATGAGCCTGACTCGACTGGATGGCGTGCTACAGGTTTTTTTCATATCCCAGATAAAAAAAACTTTGGTTGGGTTTCTACTTTGTTACTTTGTACGCATGATGCTTTAATGGTTTTGTTAATTACATCTCCATATTTATATTTTATATGTATTCCTTGATGTGCCACAGATGATGACGCAAATAAAACAGTGGGACGAGAACGTGAGAAAGAGCTCATACAGTTCTGGAAACACATCATCGTATAGTGAAAACAGAAAATTCCGGTGGAAAACATCACAAATTTCTGACAAGTTAGTTATTGTGACACATGCTCGGGCTTTAACTACGAGGTCATATCGCCTACCACCAGAGCGGGGAGTCGTAAATTTTACCTAACCAGGGTAGAGGTCCCCATCGCTTAGCGTCCCATCCGAAGGACGACGTGCTCAAGGTTTTCTTACCTTCCAGTTGAGGTAGTAAAATAAATAAATGACTATTGACAGATATATACGTAAACACTACTCGGACTGTGGGACCATATCTGTGCAGTAAGCAGAAAACAGTTTATACCTCGCTGATGGTGACCAGAGCACGTCAGTCATGTTGCATTGTTGATATTGCAGTTTGTCAACAATTAGTGATGACGCAGTCAGTCTTACATGTGAGAAGCCCAGCCCGAGGAGGCACGCACTTAATAATAATAAGTAATTATATGAATTATTAATAATATTTCTAGGTTAAATCAAGGTCAGTAAATAAAAAAATTCAAATAACCTGGTGTCCCATGGAAAAGCAGCGGGAGAAAGTGCGTTCCTTTCCTAAAACAAAAAAAGTATATAAGTTCATTTATATATATGTATATTACATTATATATATAATAATAACCGAGGTCCTTAGTTTATTTTATCTGGGAGGTAAAATAAACTTAAGCACGCCGTCCTTCGGATGGGACGTTAAGCGATGGTCCCGAGCCTGTACGATGTCAGGTACTCGTTAAAGACCCCTACCCTAGATGAATAAAAATTTAGGGTAGGCAAAATTTAGGACTCCCACAGTAGAGTCGGGCTTATGTCCACCAGAGTGACGAAAGAGCGCTCTGGTAGTAGGCGATATGACCTCGTATTTAAAGCCCGGGCATGAGTCATAAAACCTAACCTAACCTAACCTATATAATAATAATAATATATATATATATATATATAAATCCGAAGAACGGCGTGCTCAAGGTTTTTTCACCTCCCAGATAAAAAATGAATTACAGTCGACTATCGATATAACGAAAAACTCGATATGGCGTATGTTTGTACTAGACTTGGTTGTATATCAAATCCATATTCACAATGAATAATAATAATATTTAAATATATATATATGTATATATATTTTTTCCTACGCCGGTACGCTCGCGATTTCCGCCATGCGTCTCCTAGCAGCCCAGTACACTGCAGATTTTTTTGCCGTAGTGCAGTTTCCTTTAATAGCAGTTCTGACGTCCTGGAGAGCGGCGCACACGTCGAGATGCTGCCCTGTCATGTGCTGCTCTGTCTCACAGAGGACGCAGTAGGGGTTGTCCGCTACTCCGATCCGATGTAGGTGTCCCTGAAGGAAATCGTGCCCGGTCAGCAGTCGGAAGCAGGCCACCGAGTGTCCTCGAGGTAGGTCTGGTGGCACCCGGCCTCCTGTCTCCCCCAACACCCGCCACTATTTTCCCTCGGCTTTCATGGAGTGCTCCAGCTTCACCACATTCTGGAGGGTACCCTTCACTATACGTTTCGCGGCTTCCATAGTCAATAATATTTAAATATGATTACTTCTAGAGTAGAAAAAATATGCAAAGAATATTAAAATGGAAATAAAAATGGTGGTGCATTGTAAATTATATTGATCTACAGTCGACTATCGATATAACGAAAAACTCAATATTACAAAATGAAGCCCTGGTCCCTTGACAAAAACTCGAAGTCTGTACACTAGGGTGGAACGAAAAAATCACCTTTTGATTTTTAATTTGCAATAGCGCGGAAAAGTTGCCTTTTAGTGTAGATAAGATAAATAAAAAATATGAAAAATATTGGAGTACGTCTTTAGGTGCCGCAAGGACCTTAAAGTTTCATAAAAACACACTTTTTTGAAACTTTTTCAAAGATTTTTGCGTGTCTCGATTATGTGATTTTTAATTTGGAATAGCGCAGAAAAGTTGCCTTTTAGTGTAGATAAGATAAATTAAAAATATGAAAAATATTGGAGTACGTCTTGAGGTGCCGCAAGGACCAGTTTAATGTGGCAATGAAGTAGAAACAAACATTTTGCAGCTGTAACATTTGTAATCATTAAGGATACAGAAGCAAGAAATACAAAATTTGACATTACAAAATATTTTTTATTTTTATTATATTTTATAATTAATAATTTTTTTCAATTCTAATGCTTATATATGTATTTAAAACCATCTTTTGTAACATTATATGTACGAGAAATTCATAAAAAATAATTTATCAAAGTTTAAAATTTTTCAATTTTTTTACAAACTTTAAGCTCTTTGCGGCACCTCAAGATGTTGTAGTATTGCAACCAATTTTTTTTAATACTTTTTGAACTTAAAAGGCAACTTTTCTCCACTATTACCAAACTAATAACTAAAAAAAATTTTAAAAGGCCATTTTCGTTCCACCCTACTGTACATTCATTACAACGAATCTATTTTTAAGGCATTTTGGTTTAAAACACGTGTATTACGAAGCCAAAAAAATGATAATCCATTGTTTACATCATTCCCTTTACAACAAAGATTGTGAAGAAGAGGACTCAGACTCTGAAGTAGTGCCACATACGTCGAAAGCTGCCTCAGAGTCTCTGAAAATACTTCACCAGTATCTGCTTAGACAAGAAGTTGACGACAGCATTTTTTCCGCCCTCATTACAATTGAAAACGTAGTGGATCGAGCACGCTTAGCCACTTTACAGCAGCAGAAAATTATAGATTTTTAAACAAAAACTTTTTTTCTTTCTTTTTTTAACTTTTTGATTGACCCTTACTTAACCCAGATAAGCGTTTTTCTTATTCTGAAGTTAGTTGCTATTTAATAACTTCAGAATAAGAAAAACGTGCAACTTTAAACGTTTTTTTTTTCCAAGAACTACTTGACATATCAAAAATCTGTTTGCACAGTTATTCCTTGTTTCTTTAGTACTTTAATAAAATGTAATGAAACTTAAGGGTCAAAAGGGAACCCCGCCCTTCGAAGGGCTATTTGAGCCATTAAAAGGGTCATTTATGTTTTTTCGAGCACGCCGTACTATAGCTCTCAGCAAGTGCTACAACTTTAGTCCTATGCACAATTTTGATATCTCCAACCGTTTAAGAGTTATTTCACTTGTGGCCCGCTTATCTGGGCCACCCTGTATATGTCATTTATACAAGAAAATACTATACAAAGAATGGCGTCCTGATTAAGCTGTAGGATTTGTATATACAGCTCAGAAAATATATACTGCAGTTTACGTTACACAATATAATGTTTATCTCTATTTACCGTTACGGATTACCGATATTTATTGCTGCATAATACATCCTGTTGTTATATAGGCTTTATTATACATTTTATGAATAAAAATTTAGGGTAGGCAGAGTGACGAAAGAGCGCTCTGGTAGTAGGCGATATGACCTCGTAGTTGAAGCCCGGGCATGAGTCATAAAACCTAACCTAACCTAACCTACACTTTATATAATAATAATACTGTTAGATAATATTAATTTTTATACGTTGGCAGCAGAATTTGGGAAGCGGGATTTTAAGTATTATTCGGTAAATCGGCTGCCATTTACTTCCCCAGCGCTAAGTTTTCGCTCTCCCCTTGAACCTAATTTACCAAATTAGTTGAAAATTAATAGGTGTCTTACTCAGGGACTTCATAGAAGTTGTTAGTGTTTTTTTGTTAATCCTTCCTCTAGCCCTTCCCTTGGGACGATTTGACTGAAAGTCATTAGGTGTCATCCTTGAAGGATTTTGGATATGAGAGTTGTCTGATCCCACTTTCCTTTCGGTCGATTTCACGGCAAATTAAAATTTATCGTCTTAATGAGATTCTGGATACATACATAAAATATAAAATATATTCATTCTATCGGTAGTTATCCTGTTCACAGGCACACACGCTCACGCACACAGACAACACATTTTACTTACACTGCTCTGCGGAAAAGACAAAATTATGTTTTAAATAGTCGTTTCCTAAATCATACTAAATTTTGTGTCAATAAATTAATTATATAGGCAATTATTAGGGTTTTTTGAATTGAGCTTCCCTCTAAGCCCTTTCTCCTTCGGTTGATTTGGCTGAAAATCACTAAGTGTTGTCCTTAGTGTTCTGGATATGACACACAATTTAGAATGAAGATTCAGCAGCCAATCGAGTTTTATCCCAACTGGTCGATAGGCACTGGAGGGAGAGCGTAAAACAATTAATTTGAACTGGGGAAGTACATAGTCGCTGATTCACCTATGACTTTTTATATTTTTCCTTAATTTTATAATTAAATAGATTTTTTTTTTGGCCTCAAACCATAATGTCCTCATCCTATCACAAAACTAACTGTATTTTAAATAAAGATAAATTTATTGATCCCTGATAAAGTGAAAAAGAACTAAAAGACAGGACGGGGCTGCAGCGACCTTCCCCGGGGCTCCGCGAGCAAGAATGTATTGGCATCCGGGCGGCTGGCTTATTAATTAGATCAGAAATTTGAATCTTGAACAGGGCTGCTGGATAACCAAAGGTAGGTATTATCCAAGGACCAATTCCAGTGCATTATTTAGATAGTACAAATGGCAGTGAATTAGTTGCTTCTGACATGGCGTCGTTATTAAATACTGGAATGAGTTTTGGCAATTGAGGAGTTCTTTACAAGAAATTTAAGGTAAAAACTCAAAATATAATTTCTTACATAACTTCCCTTATTCTTCGTATATCCTCATTACAAATACCTCATTCAAGAGATTTTGGGTTGAGAGCAATAAAACTCGAACTTTTTAGAAATAACGGCCACCCTAATAACCATATCAGTACTTCAGAATAAAAGTGTATAATTTTTTCAGGTATGTAAACATCTTCAGATTCTTAGAAGTTGGTAAAAATAAAATTTGTTTCTTGTTTATCCTTTCTGCTAACTAATAAGAATTCCATATGGTCTAAATTGATTTGAAAAACAAAAAAATTACCTATTTTCTAAAAATGTTTTGTTAAAATTTGACTGTCAGTGTTTTTGAAAACGATAACTCCCGATTGAATGAATGTTTATGTGTAGCCAGAACACCCCATACCTCTTCATGAGGGCGCCGGTAGCTCAGTTGTATGCGTGCTTGCCTTCTGAGCTCAAGAACGTGGGTTCAAAACCCGACCGAGGCTCTTAGTTTATTTTATCTGAGAGGTAAAATAAACTTAAGCACGCCGTCCTTCGGATGGGAAGTTAAGCGATGTTCCCGAGCCTGTACGATGTCAGGTACTCGTTAAAGACCCCTGCCCTAGATGAGTGAAATTTAGGGTAGGTAAAATTTAGGTAGAGTCGGGCTCATGTCCACCAGAGTGACGCGCTCTGATAGTAGGCGATATGACCTCGTAGTTAAAGCCCGGGCATGAGTCATAAAACCTAACCTAACACCTCTTCATTTTCAGACAAATCAGGCAAAGGGAAGGGGGGATCAGAGGGGAGCTCAACTCAAAAACTCTAATAACTGCTGACGTAATGAATATATCGAAATTTTATATATGAATCTCATCCCATAAGGACGACACCTATTAATTTTCAATCAAGTTGGCCAATAGGAAATAAGAGATTGGAGATGAGGCCATACCCATAAAAATTAATAACTGCCGTTTTAATGAATGTATCGGCATTAAATTTCATATGTAAATTCAAAACTTCATAAGGACGACACTTATTAATTTTTAGAGGAATCGGCCGAAGAAAGGGGGTTGCTCAACTCACCCCCAATAACTGCCGATGTAATGAATTTATCGTCCTAACATTTATTGTATCTGTATTTAGAAGCCCGTAAGTCAACTATTAAGAACCCAAATGGTCGACTGGTTTTGGAACGGGAGTAAAAATTTAATAAATTCTTTTGGGGAAGTACTTTGCCGGAGATTCACCAACGAATTTTCTTATATTTTCAAAAATAAATCAACTGTTTGGATCTTTCGAGAGTTCATTCATGAATCCACGATTTTTGAGTTGCCAAAATCTGCAGAAGGGAATGACCTTTAAGCGTCTGGAGGAACACGAAACACTATTCACACGAAGACGAAACCAGTTCATTCCAAGGCACGTTAAGGAGTATACAAGGTGTGTTCCACATATAAAGAGTTATATTCTCTGGGTTACGCATTCCCCTATGTCCGATTTGGCTGCAAATCAATAGGTGTCATTCTTATGGATAGAGCCAGAAGGCAATTTCCGTACAATTGCATTTTTTTTTTTCGCATGCTTGAAATCATTAAAAAAATTTATTTTTACAAATTAATATACATCCTGATTAATATAAATACATTTTATTTTGAAGGAAAATGTACATTTTTTACTGTTTTGGCAAAATTGCACGTTTTTTACAACAGTTTTTAGAAAGAATCACGGATGACCAACTCAAAAAATACAATGCGGCCATAAATGGTGAAGATATTGGATTGGATCTACAACCTGACATTATAAGCAGCTACAAAAAATGTCCCATCACAAGAGTCAGCGTCGAGAGATCGTTTTCCCAGCTAAAACACATACTGAGTGATAGGCGGCACAGTTTTCCAGACAAGAATTTTGAAATGTATTTAGTAGTAAATTTTAAAACATCAATTGCTTAAGTAAAAAATATATATCAATTTAATTGAAGTCAAATTCTCGGCCTCGAGTAATGTGGTGAACTGTGCTTTTGTAATTAACACATGGAGGTAAAAAAAAAATTGTGTTTTCAGTAAATATTTTTTATAAATTTTATAAATAAATTCCTTTAGACTTTTTATTTTATAGATTTATTTTTAAACCCGACCCAATTTTTTTATGAAAATAGTTATTTAATTTACAAATTAGATCCAATTTTTTTTTTTTTTTGGGGGGGGGGGGGGAGAACAGTTAATAGCGGGATTTTATTTTTTGTTGCACATCTTCACACGTTTTGGCCTGTTTATTACACGTTTTTTAAAATTTTTTGGCTGCACGAAATCCGGGCTCGAATTATAAGATCTACAAAATTAGGGTATTATGTAATCGGTCAGAAAATCGATGTAGAATTTTCAGCAGGAATTTCCCCTTATTCAAATAATAAATAAAAAATTTTCCTTTTTGTGCGTCTGTACAATAACTTCCATGATTGTGTTATACAATAATATAAATGAAATAATATATAATCTTATGTGGATCCAAAACGCCATAATTTCTGATATATTACTTAACTTCCCCTATACCTCATATAGGTGGGGATTAGATAAAAAAAAGTTGTCTATGAATGCATTTCGCTAGAAAAATTAATCGATTAATTTTTTGCTCTCCCTCAACATCAATTTCTCTGTTTGGTCTAATAATCGATAGTTGACTTACATAGGAGCTCCTAAATCCTCATCTTAAATTTTGTGTCCATAAATTCATTACATCGGCAGTTATTGTGGTTTTTGAAAATGATTAGGTGTCGTCCATATCAAATTTCGTGTTGACACGTGCTCAGTGTGAAATTCCAGTATAAATTTAACATCGAATTTTTGACCGATTACATAACTTTTTCTATACTTCATTTAAGAAGGAAAAAGAAAAAAAAAAAATTTAAAAAAGGTGAAGAAATGTTTGGGTTTGGTGGGTAGCCTGGAGTCCTGAGCCTGGAGCGGAGATTGTGGTATGGTAGAATGTGTTTGGGTATGAGAGGGGGGGGGGGGGTGGGGTCAGGTAATAGTGGAGGGGGAAACAGCCTACCGCTATTATAACAGGATGAAGGGGGAGCCATGAGGAGGGATGCCAGTGTTCAACCTTACCTCTCCAGCAGCCTTGTTCCTTCGGGGTCCTCCCACCTCAGTCAGAGCATCACATCCAGCCCACTTCTCAGAGACCAAATATTGACATGGGGAAGTAAAACTGATGAAAATATTATCAATTAACTTTTCACTTTCTCTCTCTGAACCCAATTCGGGTTCCTAATTAGCTCAAGATTGCAGGTTCAAAACCTGGCCGAGGCCTCTAAATGAAATGAAATAACAAGAAATGATATGAAAAGAAATTTTATTATTCTAGGACCGAGGTCCCCTAAGAATAAATACATACAGAGTGAAAAATAAAGAAAACAATTAAATAATGTATCAATGTGACGCACAAAGAAATAAATACATAGATAAATAAATTAGTGATAGATTGGAGAAAAAGTAGACAATTATAAATATAGCCAGGGGGGGAGGCACGTGGCCCCCCTGGCCAGAGCAAAAAAACTAAGAAAAATTAAATAAACTTAAAAAATTTTAGATTAAAAATTCCGTCTCAATGGTCTCTGCATACTAAGCATGCACAGAAAGTTGCTGGAAAACGATCGAGAACACTTCAAAGAGGAAGTTCTTTCACGATTTTCGGAGGATAAACGAAAATTGTGCTTTACATAAATGTACAAAAACAAGTCATATTACATTTATTTAAATATACATGAATTCGATCATATCATTTCCTCGCTCAAAATCATAATTTATGTTATACTTTATACTCTTAAAGCTGATTTTACATGCGAAGTAAAAATGAAAAGCAATACACGCTACTGGATGTGAGTCAGTGGTTACCTCAGGGGGAGCTAAGGGTCTGAGTCTCCCAAATGAATAACAAATTATGTTATTATGGAAACAGTCTATGTAACCCCCCCCCCCCCCCCCCCCCCCCCCCCCCCCCCCCCCCCCCCCCCCCCCCCCCCATGGCCTAACTTTGCCTCCTCCTGGTCAAAATCCTGGCTATGCCCCTGAAGTATCTTATAAAATATATCTATATAAATATAAGAAAAAATAATAAATATGTAAAAAAAAACGACCTCAAGCTCAGAAGGCAAGCACGCATACCACTGAGCTACCGGCGCCCCTAAAAAAAAAAAATGCCGAACACTGCCAAAGATATTTTCGTGAAAACGTCAACCATTGTAGAGGCGGGCTCATGTCCACCACCAGAGTGAGAAAAGAGATTCTCATAGTAGGCGATTATACCTCAAAGTTAAAGTCCGGGCATAAGTTACAATAACTAACTAATTGTATTTAATAATATTATTTTTAACAGTATTATTATTAATCACTTGTGTGTCAGACTCTTAAAAATAATTTATGTTTATGTATCTAATTTATAAGATATCTTTATGTATACATTCTTATGACGTATCTTATTACCATGTTATGGTTTAACCGAAATTAATATTATTAGAATAATAACATAATAAAAATAACATAATAATAATAATAGAAATAGTAGCCGGATGTCATGTTTTGCGACACCCTAAAAAAAAAAAAAGGAGAAATGTCTTACTGACTTTCAATCCTTATTTCGTATTATTGCATCTCAAGTATGCTGGCAGTTATTGCCCTCCCGTCTAAGTCCCCATCCCTTTGTCAGATTTAGCTGAAAATCAGTGCCGTTCAAACGGGGGTGTGGACACACATGGAATTTCCCACTGATTACATAACTTCCCCTATATAACTGGAAAAATAAAAATTTAGGCAAAATTGAATATATTCAATAGTTGAGCAAACACGGATAAGAGCATTGGATGCTTAGGTCCCCTAGGTACCAGCCTTACCAAAAAATATAATATAATATGAATATTTTATGAATGAATTTATTCAAAAATTTAACATAGAAAGTTGTCAAAAAAACAGAGAAACAAAATGTGTACAAAACACAAAGAATTAAGAAACAAAAACACATTTTTCATGAAAATAAAAAAAACGGGCATAGAGATTATGGAAATGTACAAGACATTTGGCGTAGAGAAAATAGTTTCATCTTCTCTCACATACAGAAATACAATGCAATAAATTGGCATATATTAATAAATTGGCAGTTGAACTGCCTAGTTAGTATAGGAGACTGAAGAGATGTCTCCCGAACTACAAGAGACACAGGATACATAATGTTTCAATAATGTCCAAATTTCAACATCAATGCCACAACTGTCAATGTTTTCTCAACAACAATTTTTTTTTTTTTTTTATTATTTTATTTTATTTTTTTTTTTTCAAATTTTTGGTAGAGGAAAAAGGTGGCACAATTTATACATTTTGATTTTTTGTTTCAATTTTTGAAGAGGTACGATAGAAAATATATTGACAAGAATGGCTTTTCCAGTTTCATAATAACATTTTAAAATCTAAATTACAAAAAAAATAAATAAAAATACTTTCAATGGTGAATCACCGGCAACGTACTACCCCAGCACAAATTAATCAAAAATGAAACTTCTGAATCCTCCTTAAGCCCTCTCTTCCCTTTGGCCGATTTGGCTGAAAATCAATGTGTCGTCCTTATGGAGTTCTAGATACACAAAAAAAATAGATCGTGCTAATATATTCTTTCTATTGGGAGTAATCATATTCACAGAAGGAAAAAGAAACAAAAAAAGAGACATATAGACAGGAGTTTTTTTTTTCACTTTTGGAACTGGGGTTGAAAGTTGAACCAGTTTACAATCCAAACTTTCCCCTTTTTCTGCCCCTCATGGGTTTTTTCCCTGTCCCTCCTGTAAAGTTTTAATTCTTAAAAATATGGAAAACTATAAAAATAAAATTTCGTCTCAAATTGAATTAATAATAATAATAATAAAATAAGCACAGAAAAATGTGCTGAATTAGAATACAAATATATATATGCATATAGAGGGCGCCGGGAGCTCAGTGGTATGCGTGCTTGCCTTCTGAGCTCAAGATCGTTGGTTTATTTTATTTGGGAGGTAAAATAAACTTAAGCACGTCCTTGGGATGGGACGTTAAGCGATGGTCCCGAGCCTGTACAATGTCAGGTACTCGTTAAAGACCCCTGCCCTAGGTGAATAAAAATTTAGGGTAGGCAAAATTTAGGACTCCCAGAGTAGGGGCTCATGTCCACCAGAGTGACGAAAGAGCGCTCTGGTAGTAGGCGATATGACCTCGTAGTTTAATGTACCTTTCAGTATTCTCTACAGACAGACATACGAACATCTGGTCATCATCTGGTAAAACGTCATAACGTACTTGTTGAAATGTGAAATTCCCATGAAAACTCGTATTGTGTCTTTAATGATATATTATACGAGGTCATATCGCCTACTACCAGAGCGCTCTTATAGTCACTCTAGTGGACATGAGCCCGACGACTCTACTGTGGGAGTCCTAAATTTTGCCTACCCTAAATTTTTATTCATATAGGGTAGGGGTCTTTAACGAGTACCTAACATCGTACAGGCTCGGGACCATCGCTTAACGTCCCATCCGAAGGACGGCGTGCTTAAGTTTATTTTACCTCCCAGATAAAATAAACTAAGGGCCTCGGTCGGGCTACGAACCCACGACCTTGAGCTCAAAAGTCAAGCATGCATACCACTGAGCTACCGGCGCCCTCTCGCAACATATATTAGATATATCGCTCCGTTGATAGAAAAGTGACACAAGTCAAAAATTACATTACAACATTTTTTTGAGATAATTGATCATGGTGAACCCAAGAAGCCAATATTTTTATGTGGAAAAACGACACAACTGTAATTTTACAGTTTTGCCACCAGAGAGCAGAAGTGTCGCTTTACTATTTACCGAGATCACAATACTATTTTATAGAAAAACGTCAGTAGTGAGTTAGGATGATTTTTGATTTGTGTCACTTTTCTATCAACGGAACGATATGTGAGTACTTTCTCTATTGCTACCATCTTCAGCCACGACAACAAAAGCTGAATGCCGAAAGCTTGGAAGAAATTTTATAAGTTTGTTTAAGGTGTCATATTTTTAGGGCTTTGAATTTACATATGATTTCATGTCAATACATTCATTACAACGGCAGTTATTAGAGTTTGTATGTTAAGTATTTGTAAGTTGTGTCTGAAGATGGTAGCAATACCGAAAGTACTTCCATATATTTTGTTTCAACATGACATTTTGAAAAACATTGTGAAGACCTGAGAGAATTCCTGAAATTCTTTACATACACACTTATCATAAAATTTCACTAAAGGATGAAGAAAGTGATCCCTGATAGTTGAGTTGAGGAGCACGGAAGTATAACTCGTGATGTTATCTGATGATGTGGGAAGTAGATGTGACTATGAAATATCGTGTTACTTCAAAAATAACTGAATCACTTAATAAAATCACACATAGAAACCTTGTCTCGACTGCCAAGTGTGAGAGTCTAAATGTATGTTCATAGCATAGACTAAATTCTATGATAGCTCGAAAACAAGACTAAATGTCCAGGAAAAAATCGACCTAGAAGTAAATTCTTGGATATTTAGAAGTAGCAGTTAAGCAGTAACACTGACACAGTGACTGAAGGATCATTTAAAACTCGGATATTTATATCGGAACTGCTCCTTGGCAAATTTGTGAGGAACTTATTTTTTACCCAATTATAAAGAATATTGTTTACATCAGACTTGTAAGTATGTCGTTGCCCACCATACCTCCAAAACGGTTAGACCGATTTTCAAAAAACTATCAATGGTTGATAGTTCTTTTATCCGTGAATGACAGAGATTATACAACAATATCGGCAAGTTCTGTGTCTAGGGCTGGGTTAGTGACACACCAAATACTGAACCGATTTTGATGGGACATTCACTGGTGGACAGAGATGGGCATAATCGTAATCAATGATTACATGATTACAGAGAAAATAAAATTTAATCATCATTGCTATTTTATACTTGATACTATCGCACTGTGAATCTAGCTAAAATGAAACATGATTACATGATTATAATCGTAATCAGAAATCGTGATTACGATTGCAATCACGTAATCATAAAATCATAATCAAGTAATCATGTAATCATTATCAAGTAATCATGTAATCACAATTACTGTAATCGGGGGATTTCGTGGGTATCAAATTTAAAAAAAATGGTAATAGCATTTTGGTTACGTAATAAAGTTAAAAAAAATTACTTATTAGTGTAAAAAATAAAACAATTTAAAATGAAAGGAAATCGAAGGCGATGGTTTGCGCTGTGCAATCATGTGTACATTGTGATTATGATTTCATAATTATGATTACTTGATTACGATTACATGATTACGATTACATGATTACTCGATTACAATCATAATCATGGTCGTCATTACGATTAGAATCGTGTAATCAAGTAATCACCCAATTGTTTTGATTATAATCGTAATCTTAATCATTGATTATGATTATGCCCATCTCTGCTGGTGGATAGCCCATTTATCCAGGAATGAATGTCATAGGGTATATAACAATATCTTCTAAGTTGAGGAACGCGGACATATTGTGAAATTTGTAATAAATAAATAAAACAAACTTATTTTTTGAAATATTGTCTATTCCACTAAAGATATTTATAAAAATAAAACTACCCGTTTCGGCCTCACACCATCGTCAGCTCTAGTTATGAACTAAGTGGCACAACTAAGTGTACTTAGGTCATAACTAGAGCTGACGATGGTGTGAGGCCGAAACCATTAGTTTTATTTTTATAAATATCTTTAGTGGAACAGACAATATTTCTAAAAATAAGTTTGTTTTACTTATTTATAACAATATCGTCAAGTTCTGTGTCTAGGGCTGGGTTAGTGACACACCAACAAATATTGAACCGAATTCGATGGGACATTCACTGGTGGATAGCCAATTTATCCGGGAATGACATAGGGTATATAACAATATCGGCGTTCTGTGTCTAGGGCTGGGTTAGTGACACACCAACAAATATTGAACCGAATTCGATGGGACATACACTGGTGGATAGCCAATTAATCCGGGAATGACATAGGGTATATAACAATATCGGCGTTCTGTGTCTAGGGCTGGGTTAGTGACACACCAAATACTGAACCGATTTTGATGGGACATACACTGGTGGATAGCCAATTTATCCGGGAATGACATAGGGTATATAACAATATCGGCAAGTTCTGTGTCTAGGGCTGGGTTAGTGACACACCAACAAATATTGAACCGAATTCGATGGGACATTCACTGGTGGATAGCCAATTTATCCGGGAATGACATAGGGTATATAACAATATCGGCGTTCTGTGTCTAGGGCTGGGTTAGTGACACACCAACAAATATTGAACCGAATTCGATGGGACATTCACTGGTGGATAGCCAATTAATCCGGGAATGACATAGGGTATATAACAATATCGGCGTTCTGTGTCTAGGGCTGGGTTAGTGACACACCAAATACTGAACCGATTTTGATGGGACATACACTGGTGGATAGCCAATTAATCCGGGAATGACATAGGGTATATAACAATATCGGCAAGTTCTGTGTCTAGGGCTGGGTTAGTGACACACCAACAAATATTGAACCGAATTCGATGGGACATTCACTGGTGGATAGCCAATTTATCCGGGAATGACATAGGGTATATAACAATATCGGCGTTCTGTGTCTAGGGCTGGGTTAGTGACACACCAACAAATATTGAACCGAATTCGATGGGACATTCACTGGTGGATAGTCAATTTATCCGGGAATGACATAGGGTATATAACAATATCGGCAAGTTCTGTGTCTAGGGCTGGGTTAGTGACACATCATCAAATACTGAATCGAATTCGATGGGATATTTATTTTTTTTCTAAAACTATTCCTTTATAACTATCCATCAAATACACCTTTATGTTTTAATCATGTCCGTAATAATATCAATTTTATATGCAGTTACATAATATGCAATTGCATTTTCAAAAAATAATTAGTAGAATGTAACAACAATGGCTAATAAAATACAGTTTTGATTTTATTGAACAACCTCACTTTCTCCATGGTTACAAAAAAACCAATAAAGTGGTCTTCCTCCAGAAAAAAAATAAGTGATGTTACGACAGCCAGTTGCAATATAACCATTCAAAAAACATTTGAGTACAGAAGGTTTTGCAAAGATAATTTATGAAATTACTGAAATTTCCAATATGATAAGTGTTGGAGTAAAAAAAACAAAAAAAATCACCGACTATGTACTTCCCCAGAAAAAATTAAACTCTAAATGTTTGCTCTCCCTACAACGCTAATAGACCGTTTGGGCTAAAACGGCAATTATTGGGTTTTTGAGTTAAGCCTCCTTCCTAAACCCCCGTACCTTAGACTGATTTGGCTAAAAATGTGTCATCTATAGAGAACTCTGAATACAAATAAAAAAATTCGTGTCAATACATTCTATCCTGAGTATTTTTCCTTTTTTGAATCAGAAATACACAAAATTCCGTTGAAAACTGAACGTCGAATTTTTTGTCGATTATATAAATTTCCCAATACTTTGAATAAGTGAAAGTAAAACAATAAATAAAAATATATTTTAATATTTTGGACAGTTTTATTTTAAATTAACTACTCAAATTTCGCTAAGAATAGTGAAAGTTTTTGACTACTTTCAAGGACATATCTGATCAAAGAAACCAGACTGGAAAATGAGACCATCCTGATAAGTATGTCACGTTTGTAAATATATTTAAACGTAGGCGATATAGTTTCACTTCCACAGATACTCAAAATATAGAGGAAAATATGAAATCAGAAATTCGATGTTGTGTTTTTACCGGAATTTCATGTTTTTATAATCTCCTTATTATAAGAATATAAAAAAAAAATGAACATAAAGGATATGAAAAGAGAGTAGAGGAAGGTGCTAAGGAGGGACGCATGGGGTACTCCAGGAGAGATGGATGCCAGAAAGGGAAAATATACGCGAAAATGACACAGTGGTTCTCTCTGGGGAGAGAATTTATAGTTTCTACTTAGAAGATACGATGACAAAGTACAACGTTTGCAACTACTCCACTGTATAAATCAGGGACTTGATGTAAAATAATCAGACTTTTAACTTAAAATAAAAAAAAAGTCTGCTAATATTTATTAGCTTAAACGTTTTGGAGGAGGAGCAAAAAGTAATTGATTAATTCGTTCTGGGGAAGTACATTGACGGTGATTCACCGACTATTTTCTCTTTTGCTGTAGATCAACTCTGTTTCAAAATTAATTTGAATTGTCAATCACATAGAAGTGTATCGAAAGTATTTGAGGTTGTAAATAGATGGAATGGGGGCCATGGTGGCCGTGCGGGCTAGAGCGTAGGGCTTTGGTCGCATGGTCTCACTATGGTTTGCGGGTTCGAATCCCGTCCGGGAGTGAGTTTTATTTCGTAGATAAAACTCCCTCCCGGGGCCATGGATGTCGTAAATAACTAGATAAACAACACATTGACATGGCTAATATGCACCGTACATAAAGCCAAAAAAAAAATAAAAAAAAATAAATAGATGGAATACACATTAACTCAAAGTAGTTTATATTATTATACAATTCTCCCCTCCGTGTATTATTTTCCCTTCATATCGTATACAAGAGCTAAGAGGCATATCATCCACCCTTCACAAATAAGACTAGTTCTTAGCAGGTATTAAAAGAACATAAAGGGCTATGAAGAGAGTAGAGGAAGGGGCTAAGTATGGACGCATGAGGTACTCCAGGAAAGATAGATGCCAGAAAGGGAAAAAACACACAAACACGAAACTGGCTCTGTCTTCAACGTTTGAAATTGGTCTAATGACACAGTGGTTCTCTCTGGGGAGAGAATTTATAGTTTCTACTTAGAAGATACGATGACAAAGTACAACGTTTGCAACTACTCCACTGTATAAATCAGGGGACTTAATGTAAAATAATCAGACTTTTAACTTGAAAAAAAAAATAAAAGTACTCGAAAACACTTAGAGAATATATTTTACTGATAGATAAATAGCATATACTGATGATATTATCTAGTGGTCAGCTCAATTTTTTCTTTTTGCATGTAGATAAAGTAGATTGAAATTTAAGAAAAAAGTTGTTCTGGGTACACATATAAAATTTGACGTCGATACATTTATTCTATCTGGAGTTATCGTGCTCACAGATACACTTTTCTTGAAATTCCCCAGCTATACGGTATATATAGGAAATTATTTAACCGCTGAAAATTCGATGCAGAATTTTCAATGGAATTTCATATTTGTTTCAACCTAATGATTCCGAAATTTTTTTATTTTTATTTTTTATTTATCTCAAGCCAAAAATAAATATGACATGAAAGGCTTGAGAGAGGAAAAACAGCCAGCGGTGAACCCTCATGACATCACTTCATACCAGGAGATATCTATGATAAACTCTCTTTAATCTTCTTGGGGGATTACTGGGTTGTGTATTTAAGATTTTGCGAACTTCCGGATTGGTGTGTAAGTAAATTTTTTGTGTAGAAACGTTGGTATAAATGTTTAACGGTTGTGTCTATGGATGTGACGTTCTAGTCGCGGTGTAAAGTCTTGTTGCTAACGTATAGTGGGCATTCCGAAAATGAAAAAAAAAAATCTGTATATCTGCGTGTCTATGTATGGGTCAAGATAACTCCTTATAGAATGCATTTATCGATACTAAATTGTATATGTGTATCCAGAACCACATGATGACACCTTTTGAAAGACGTCTTTCCACTGTTTTATTTGCGAGCATAATCGGTTTTCAAAGCAACAGCAACATCAGTGGCACATCTTACCCGTGTATAGTCTAGAGGAGTCCTGTAGACTCTAAATTTTGCCTACCCAAATTTATTAAAACCTAAAGACCCCGGCTAAAAGTGTTGTTGACTGCGGATAATTGCACGAAATTTCGCAAATATTAAAAAAGAAGCGAAGAAAGTTAATGCAATAAATGAGGGTTGTCTTCAATAAATCAAATTTCTGATCAGCTTGCATGGATAAGATTATTAAAAATTTTCATTTGCATTTAATTCAAGATACACCTCAAACCCATTACTTTCGCTTTCTTTAATTTGTGTATAAATTACTTCATTGCATTTTAAGAAGTTAAATGCGAAAATGATAACAAATTGCACACTATATACACATTAGTTAGTTATTGTGATTCATGTCCGCGCTGTAACTACGGAATCATTTCGCCTACTACCAGAGCGCGATTCTACTGCGGGAGTACTTTAGTTTGCCAACCCAAGTTAAGTTACCTAGGGTCTTTAACACAGGCTCGGGACCATCGCTCAGCGTCCAATCTAAAGAACACAATTTTTTCACACTACCATCCGAAGGGCGGTGTGCTCAAGATATTTTTACCTCTGAAATTAAAAAAACCTAAAGGCTTCGGCCGAGTTTTGATAAATTATAGAATAGTTTATACGATCTTTAAAGAAGGAACAAACTAACACGAATACACTATTAATTATATATCTTACTCCCTCGAAAGAGCGCTCTGGTAGTAGGCGATATGACCTCGTAGTTAAAGCCCGGGCATGAGTCATAAAACCTAACTTCTTACTCCCTCAACTACATGATGTATAGGGGAAGTTATGTAATCGGTTAGAAATTTCATTTTGTTTTCACTGGATTATCATCTTTTTCGTCTCTCTGAAAAAATGGTAGTCTCTACACTATATCCAGGGTGTGTCAGCAGCAACCTTTGGCAATACTTCGGGATATGGTTCTGTTCCAAAGGACTTTTTATTATTTGTATATTTTGTTATTCTATGATAGATGAGCCACTGATGATGACGCTGTTGCGTTGAAAACCGGTTCTGGTGTAAAATAAAACAGTTGGAAGACAACATCTTTTATTTCTATGAGAAAAGTTCTTTTCCCATAAAATCAATCATATCTCAAAAACTATTTGTCATAAATCAAATTCAATTACACCATTGTAAAGAGCATTAAATTGTCTATAACAGAAGTTTTATTCAAATTTAATAATTTATTATATAACATAGAAATAAAAGATCTTCCCACTGTTTAATTTTAGACCAGAACCGGTTTTCGACGCAACAGCGTCATCATCAGTGGTTCATTCCACCCACACAACACATAGGTTAGAAGACAACTGGCTGTGTGGGTGGGATGAACCACTGATGATGACGCTGTTGCGTTGAAAACCGGTTCTGGTCTAAAATAAAACAGTGGGAAGACAACATCTTTTATTTCTATGAGAAATCTCACTATAACATATTATAGGTTTTTAAGACGACTGTACAGCGCTTCGACTGTTAAAAACAACTTTTAAATGGTGATTTCTTACAATTTTTCTAAGGTTAGCAGCGTACGATTCAATTACACAAAAAAATTTTGTCAAAGAAAAACTCCACTATGGGAAGTCCTATTATTCCTAGCCTGCCTATACAGATAGACCTATCGATTTTCAGCCAAATCGGACAGAAGGGAAGTAGATATCAGGGTGGGAGGAGGGAAAGAAATTTAGGATGATTCAGAGATCCCTGGGTATTGTTAGCCCCTTAGTTTAAAAATTCCTGCTGAGGAAGTCACACAGCCGGCGATTCGCCGACGACTTTCATTTTTCTGGCTGTCTGAACAGTATCTTTAAAAATGACAATTGAAGCTTTCCGTCAAAAGCGGAATCCTGATGTTACTCTTGAAGAAAGATAAACATTTTTAGTCACGATATTTCTTAGTTTTCTTGAAGTCATTCTTCCGTTTAATTAAAACGTCAAAAAATATCATATATATGTTTTTTATTTTGTAAAATTTTTGAACTGACACAACATTTACATTCAGTGAAGTTATTGTGACGTCCATGACAACATTGAGACGGAGACGAAACTCCAAAATTTGAGAGGATCAGTTAATTAAATATGGTGTAATCTTTTGATCAAAACGACTTCAAATGGAAAATATAATATTATATAGGGCGCCGGTAGTTCAGTGGTATGCGTGCTTGCCTTCTGAGCTCAAGATCGTGGGTTCGAAACCCGGCTGAGGCCCTTAGTTTATTTTATCAGGGAGTAAAATAAACTTAAGCACGCTGTCCTTCGGTTAGGATGTTAAGCGATGGTCTCGAGCCTGTACGATGTTAGATACTCGTTAAAGACCCCTGCCCTAGGTGAATAAAAAATTTAGGGTAGGCAAAATTTAGAACTCCCACAGTAGAGTCGGGCTCATGTCCAGCAGAGTGACGAAAGAGCGCTCTGGTAGTAGGCGATATGACCTCGTAGTTAAAGCCCAGGCATGAGTCATAAAACCTAACCTAACTACTCTAACTACTTTACCAGAGGGACATATCGAGAAAGTTTTCCTTATTTTTCCGCTCGACAAAGCCTGAAGATTCTCGCTACACTTCATGGTACGCGATATCAAGATCTCTGGTACTGTTCAGCTACTTAACACAACATGGTACTTACGTAAAGTGTGTAATTAATTGATTAAATCCTGTTCAGATAAACTGAAGGAATTAGTTACGGTTTTTTTTGGCAAAAAAACGTGTTCAGTTCACGGTATTACACATGTATATAATGATATGATTATGGTACCAATAATTATGGGTTGATATAGTAAATATTACATGTAACCCATGATTTCAGGATTTTACTGACATTTTAAAGGAATTTCTAACATTTTTTTTTAAATGTCTGAGTTAAATAAAAGGTTGCATTAATAATATGTTTAGTATTGATTTAAAAAAATTATAATTATAAATTACAGACCACTCTCTCTCACACCTCCACAAAATTATTTCATACTGACATTACTGAGCATAAGAATGTCTACTTTCAAGTATAACGCTGTACAATGTGGTAATGTGGTAATTCTTATTGTTTATTTAATTATTATTATTATTATTATTTCATTATTATTAACTATATAATATTTTTATTTATTTATCACTTAACTTAACTTATTTATTAACACTTAAATCTTCTATATAAGCCTTTTTCTTTGCTTTTTAATTACCACACTACAAGGTCAAATAGCCTGGGTGGAAGTCCTAAATTTTGCATATCTAGGTTTAGTTACCTAAGGTAAGGGTATTTAGAACTTGACAATAGGGGCCATCCAAAGGACGGCGTGCTCAAGGCGGGTTTCGAACTTGCTATCTTCATCAGTAAGTACACTACCTCTGCTGCATAACTCCCCCTATACTTCGTTTTTTCGATACTTCATCCAGCAGGTTTTTCAACTTGGTTTGACAATATTTCTTCCAAGTCCCTTCTTTGAGTCACAATATAGTTAAATAGTTATTGTGACTCATGCCCGGGCTTTAATTACAAGGTAATATCGCCTATCACCAGAGCGCTCATTCGTCATGAGCCCGGTTGAGAGTTCTAAATGTTGTCTACCTAGGTTTATTCTTCTAGCACAGGGGTCTTAAATAAGTATCTGACATTGCAGAGGCTCGGCACCATTACTAAACGTACCATCCGAAGGACGGCGTGCGCAAGGTTTTCTTATCTTCTAGATGCAAAACTTAAGGGCCTTGGCCTGTGATCTTGGGGCTTCTTACCTTTTAGCTACCGGCGCTCCTGAATCACAATATATCTAGTAGAGGCGTCATCGGCAAATCGATAAGAAAGAAACTATCCCAATTTTTTTTCATATCTTTTACTTTTACCAAGATGACGAGATAGGACTTCTCAGATGCAGTTAAAGTGCACTATCATTTCTAAACGGTTATATTGTACTGTGATCAGATCACCGTGACTGTGACTAAACCACAGAACGCATCCTTATAACCCAGCACGTTGTGAGGAAGTATTTAAAATCAGATGGTCTCATCTTTCATCCATATTGTCTATAGATAGATATTATGACTCATGCCCGGCCTTTAACTTTGAGGTCATTTCGCCTACTACCAGAGCGTTCTTTCATCACTCTGATGGACATGAGCCTGACTACTATTTGAGATCAGTTCGTTATTCTCTTGATAAAGGTGGTTTGTAATCAAACAAAGGGTGACCTTAGGTCTCCACAAAATTATTGTTTACAAACCACCTTCATCAATAAAACAATAGCTTCAATTAATATAAATATAACGGCTATAATATTAACAGCAGGCTCGCTCACCTGATCAGCTCTCAATCCATTCAATCTCCGTTATTATTTACTGGTATTATTCAATTCGTTTTCAATTGAAATATTAAATTTCACAATGTCATAATTTTTCCACATGAAATTCTTATAATTTCTTAAATATATTGTTACAAACTGAATCGTATAATATATACAATAGGGCGCCGGTAGTTCAGTGGTATGCGTGCTTGCCTTCTGAGCTCAAGATCGTGGGTTCGAAACCCGGCTGAGGCCCTTAGTTTATTTTATCAGGGAGTAAAATAAACTTAAGCACGCTGTCCTTCGGTAAGGATGTTAAGCGATGGTCTCGAGCCTGTACGATGTTAGATACTCGTTAAAGACCCCTGACCTAGGTGAATAAAAATTAAGGGTATGCAAAATTTAGGACTCCCAGTGTAGAGTCGGGCTCATGTCCACCAGAGTGACGAAAGAGCGCTCTGGTAGTAGGCGACATGGCCTCGTAATTAAAGCCCGGGCATACAATAAGTCATTTCATATAATCTCGGAAAGTAAATTTTTGAAGTCTCATAAATTCTGGAGATATCCAAATGAAGCTCAGTTGTACTACTGGCCTATTTCGGGTCGAGTAAGTCCACTTATGATACCGATATGCGATATGTTGGAATTTTTCGAAATTTTGAAACGAGAACGCGAAGGTCGTGACTATGGCCGTGGTCGGGCTATGAGAAACCAAAACAGCTTTTACCAGGCATCTGGTCTCCAGCGTGAGACGATAAGTTTCTGAAGCCTTCATACCTAGTATCTAACCTATATAATATACTAGCAGTAATACCCGTCGTTGCCCGGGGAACTTTGACTTTTCTCCCAATATCTCCTATAAGGCTATTCAGTTCCTCGACAGTACATTCATGATGTTATAATTTTCAATTATTCATACGGAATAAGGCTTATAGTCCTTCAACTGTAGTAACGCTAGCTTTGGAGCTAAAACTAATTCATTCAAAAAGATTTCTCATTAATCGTTGCAATGGTTTTCGAGTTACAAAGATTGCGTGAGTGGATGCTGGGATGGACCAGGGGTTGATTAAAAAATAGACCTTAACCTTCCAGTAGATAAAACTTATCTATTCAAAAAAATTCCTCATTAATCATTGCAGTGGTTTTTGAGTTACAAAGATTGCGTGGGTGGATGCTGGGATGGACCAGATATTGAGGTACTAATACGCCTATAACCTTCCACAGACGATGACGAACAATTTTTAAAAAAAATTAATCAAATCCATCAAGCCGTTCGTGAGTTATAGCGGTACAACGCACAGACATTTTCAGCTTTATATATATGATAATATATATTATATACAACAAGTGTATGCGACATACATTTTATAAATATAAGCGATATCTTGCAAAAGGTACATAAGTCCCACAATAGAGTTGGTATTAATTTTACGTAATCATTATACGAAGCGCTGAAACATTTTTTATATTGATCCTATTCAAATTTATGGGCTCTACGATGGTAAGGAATTTAATAAGGAACATTTTATGTAAGAGACAATATTTGGATAGAACTAATAGTTTCCGCGTAAATCAAACAATTGTACTGAAAAAATTAGTTTTTTTTTTGTTTTTTTTTTCTTTTGGCTTTATGAACGGTGCATATTAGCCATGTCAATGTGTTATGTATAATTATTTAAGACATCCATGGCCCCGGGAGGGAGTTCTATCTACGAAATAAAACTCACTCCCGGACGGGATTCGAACCCGCAAACCATGGTGAGACCATGCGACCAAAGCCCTACGCTCTAGCCCGCACGGCCGCCATGGCCCCCAAAAAATTAGTTGAAAACAACTTTTAGATGAAGGAATTTTTGACTGTCACGAATACGAATGATACGTTGTGAATTGTTTTTAGTTCCCGAAGTAGACTGATGTTAGTTTTGATTGATTTTGGCCAAAATCTAATCAGATCTATGTTAGCTCATGTGACATCATCAACTTAAATTTGAGTTAAAGAGCTTGATTTCCAATCAAACAGACAGAGATAAACGCAGACAGAGATAAACGCAGACAGATATCATCGCAAAAATGGTCAAAAGTTCTTCATGGAATCTTGAAACGTGAAAATGGCATTCAATACTCGATCTAAGATTTTTGAAGAAGACAATCCTGTTCTTAAACTTCTCTGGGACGTTCATAAATTGATTTTTTCAGCATTTTTTCCAGATGTCTTCTTCTTTTTTTTTTTTTTTTTTTGACAATATTTCGTGACACTTTCAGGTCCCTTCTTTTGGTCACTTATGAACTATGAAGAAGGGACGTGAAAGTGTCCCGAAATATTGTCAAAAAAAGAACGACACCTCTGGAAAAAATGCCGGAAAAAATTACAACATTTTTGTGAACACGATAACTCTCGATAGAATGAATGTATCGACACGATATCTTTTGTCTAGTAGTCTTAGTAAAAGTTTATAAAAGTAGTCTTAGTAAAAGTTCATTTCGTGTCTTTTCAGTCTCGTGCGAGGATTCCAAGATGGAGGGAGGGAATTCTGAAGAATACTAAATTTTGTGTTGAAACGTTCATTACATTTAGATATTGTGATTCATGACTGTTCTTTTAACTTCGAGGTCATTTCGCCTACTACCAAAACGCTCTTTTGTCACATGAGCCCGACTCAACTATGAAAATCTTAAATTTTTCTACTCTAAATTTGTATTTATCTAGGTTATGGTACCTGACATCATCCAAAGGACGGCGTGCTCAAGATGTTTTCAGCTCTCATATTAAAAACCCAAGGTTCCAGGCCCGTGATCTTGAGCTCAGTAAGCAAGCACACATATCACAGAGCTACCGGCGCCCTCTTCATTACAGTTATTACAGTTTTTGTGTTAAGCCCTCCTAATCCTTCCCTTTGGTCAATTTGGCTGAAAATTAATAGGTGTCGTCCTTTTGGGATATTGGATGTTATGTCGATGTAATATTTATATAAGGAGTTATCGTGTTATACAAAGTATACAGGTAGTTATGTAATCGATCAGAAATACAATGTTGAGTTTTCTCAGGAATTTCATGGATTCATAAGTTACTATGTAAAATATTTATTGATTTTTAGCCCAAACGATCAAATGGTTTTAGAGGGAGAGCGAAAACATAAATTAATTATTCGTTGATTGTGATTCAGACGTTATTCAATCCTTATAAGGGTTTCGCTTTTTGGTTAACTGAAAATAGAAACTATATGATGAATGGAATGCCAATCGTTAGGGTGAGTAGATGAGAAAGCTATATTCTCATAAATTTACTGTAGGTATTTAAAATGGGGGGAGGCAGGTGGAATGAGGTTAGGTCATTTGGGGTCAGCTGATAGTGTTGTGGGGCAAGTTCCATGAGAGGTGAAGAAATAATGGCGCATTCTTTTTATGAGCTACCTTCTCTTTGTTTCTTTATGTAACTCATACTCCAAGTCGGCTTTTACCAGAGCGTTCTTTCATCGCTCTGGTGGGTTTTAGCCCAAGTTACTCCGTTCGTAGTGAAGTAAACCTGAGAAATGAGACGTCACAGCAGACAGGGTCCCGCCCACTCTGTTCATAGCTAATTAAATCTTAATATTGCAGAGCAGCCATCTTACTTTTTTTTTTTTGTGAATATATAAAAATTAAAATTTTCGTTGAATCACCGTCATTGTACTTCCCCAGATTAAATTAATTAGGCTTTCATGCTTCCTCCACGAACAATCGACCGTTTGGGGTAAAAATAAATTATTTACTTACATACCGTCATACAAAATGTTGCGTCGATACATTCATTACGTTAGCACATGATCTATATGTCTCTTTATATATTAGTAAGATAGAGGGCGCCGATAGCTCAGTGGTATGCGTGCTTGTCCTCTGAGCTCAAGGTCGTGGGTTCAAAACCCGACCGAGGCTCTTAGTTTATTTTTTATCTGGGAGGTAAAATTAACTGAAGCACGCCGTCCTTCGGATGGGACGTTAAGCGATGGCCCCGAGCCTGTACGATGTCAGGTACTCATTAAAGACCCCTGCACTATGTGAATAAAAATTTAGGGTAGGCAAAATTTAGGACTCCCACAGTAGAGTCGGGCTCAAGTCCACCAGAATGACGAAAGAGCGCTCTGGTAGTAGGCGATATGCCCAGGCATGAGTCATAAAACTTAAATTAATCTTTCTATTCACATTTACCGTAACATATATATGTTAATACGGGCTTAAAAGAGGTTACACTTAGTGCTAAAAGTTTGGTAATTTTGAAAATTGAACAATACTACACATATCAGTAAAAAATTTTTTTTGAAAATTTCACATTTTTCTAAGAAGCTTAAAAAGCGTTATCATCTTATTTATTCTGTCGTATCTTGTACATTTTCCACATTTCTATCAACCGTTTCACAGCAAATAATTATTACAATTTTATTATAGTTACACTCAGACTTATTATTTTTATATCTCTCTAGAAAAACATAAAACCTATAAAGATATTCATAATGGTATCACTTTTACCATATAATACTGGTTTTAAATACACATAAAAGTGAATAGTTTATATATAAAAAATAAATTAAAAAAAAGTTTAAAGAATTCTTAGCGAATTCCAAGTTGAAGAGAGAGGCTTGATGTGAAATGTAGATTGGGACTTGGTGTTCTTAATGAAGAAATTATTATAAGAAAAACAGAAAGATAAATATTTCTTCACCTCAGATTCTAGGCATCGCCTGCCAAACATATCTTTACAATTAAATTGTATTAATTTATTTAAAAAAATGTCATTGGTGAATCACCGGCGATGTACGTCCCCAGTACGATTTAATAAAGTAGGGCGCCGGTAGCTCAGTGGTATGCATGCTTGCTTACTGAGCTCAAGATTCTGAAAAGTGAAAACACCTTGAGCACGCCTTCCTTCGAAGTTAAGCAATGGTCAGGCTCATGTGACAAAAGAGCGTTATGGTAGTAGGCGATATGACTATATAATGAACTTACAACTGTATAAAAATAAATAGAACAAGCAAATGTGCTAATAGAGAGATAATGGCAATGTCAAAATGTCAAGAGGGGAGAAATCACCCAGTGGTGACACTCCCTAGTCATTGTTTTACTCTCATTTGTAACTAATCACTGTTACTGCTGCTGCTGAGGTTTCTAGGCCATTGACGCTTAAGCCGTCGTTGGGGAAGTATGGCAGAGTGGAGGCCACGGACTAGAGGATTATTGTGGAAACTAAGAAGGGAAAATAATTTTTTTCTACTTGGATTTAGCGACTTCAGTAATAAAAGGTACGTTAAGGTCAGTGTGAAGGGTTTTGTTGGAGACGTAGTAAGGGGCATTGGCTATTTTACGAAGGATTCTGGATTGAAAGGATTGGATGCGCTGGAGATTGGAAGTCTTGGCAGAACTCCAGAGTTCAAGTCCGTAAGTCCACACAGGCTTGTGTGCAGTACTCAATTGTATATAAGACGTTTTGTTTTCAAAGTTAATAACGTCTGTTCATTTGTTGTATTTTCAGTCTCGTGTAAGGATTCCAAGTTGGGGTGAGGGAATTCTGAAGAATACTAAATTTTGTGTTGAAACGTTAGGTACATTTAGTTATTGTGATTCATGCCTCGACTTCAACTTCGAGATCATATCGCCTACTACCAAAACGCTCTTTTGTCACATGAGCCCGACTCAACTATGGGAGTCTTAAATTTTGCTACTCTAAATTTTTATTCATTTAGGTTAGGGTACCTGACATCATATAAGTTTAGAACTATCCAAAGGACGGCGTTTTCACCTCCCATATTAAAAACCCAAGGTTCCTGGCCCATGATTTTGAGCTCAGTAAGCAAGCACTCATATCACTGAGCTACCGGCGTCCCATAGTGTGAAATTTATGAGTTTTGATTTTCAAAATTCGAGCTCCCGCTGAATTTTTGATCAATTTGGATGAAACTAGCTGCAAAATATTTGTGAAAGCTGGCTTTTTATTGGATAACGGCGGGTTTCACAATGAAGGTATTATATGCCAGTGGCAAAAATAGCCAATATATTGAATTTGGACCACTTTAGGCCAAAATGACAACATTAGGACCACTTTTGGCTAAAATAAATATTGAATTCGTAATCAGCGACCCAAAAAACATTCATTTAAGTTGTAAAAATCCGTTAACAAAAACTTAGACAAAAAAAATTAAATTTTTTAAAAAATTTCGCGGGGTTTTGGCAGCTGTCAATTGGCATACAATACGTACCTTCAATGTGAAACCAGCAGTAACCTGATAAAAAACCTGCTTTCACAAATATTTTGCACCTAGTTTCATCCAAATTGATCAAAAATTGAGCGGGGGCTCGAATTTTGAAAATCAAAACTCATAAATTTCACACTATGAGCCCTCTTCATTCATTACATTGACAGTTATTACAGTTTTTGTGTTAAGCCCCCCTACTCCTTCACTTCCTTTTGGTCAATTTGGATGAAAATGAATAGGTTTTGTCCTTCTGGGATATTGGATACATATATACAATGTTGTGTCGACGTAATCTTTATGTAAGGAGTTATCGTGTTATACAAAGTATACCTACAGGAAGTTATGTAGTCGATCAGAAATACAATGTTGAGTTTTCTCAGGAATTTCATGGTTTCCGACACCCTAATAAATGATATAGTGAATCAGTGGCGTATATAGAAAAATATTTGGGGGGGGGGGGGGGGGGGGGGCACCAGGCCGATTTTATAAGGAAAAAAAAAAGTATGACCTTGTATTACCAGAGGTAACATGGGTAGAGCAGGATTGGCGGTCCCAGAGGGACTTGTACCAGGAAAATTAAATTTTATTGTTTTTGTTTTTAACTTTTTAAATTTAATTTGAAGCTTTTTAAAAAAAATAAACCAGCTAAGTACATCAGTTAAAAAATTCTGGGGGTATTGAGGGTCAGTCAATGATGAAAACACTATTCAAATGCCAACGTTTCGATATATTTCATATCATCATCAGGGCCTAACAAAAACAAGATAAACATGGGGGAATCAAGATTACAAAAATATAATGAGTGATTGATTAAAATTATATATAGGTACATAAATATACATTCACACATACACATAAATACATATATACATAAATATACATCCATATACATACACATACATATAAACATTGATGAAAAACAAGGAAACTTACTATGAATATAGATGGTTGAGGAGAAGGCATGAAGACTGTGAGGTCTTACGTTCAACTAAGGGTACAGAAGGGTCAAGGGTAACAGATAATAAATCCGGGGAAAACCCCAGTTAACGGCACTTAAATTTGAAGAGAACTACTTACTGGCTAACAGATATTTTACTAACTTATAGTAAAATATCTGTTAGCCAGTAAGTAGTTTTAAGTGCCGTTAACTGGGGTTTTCCCTGGATTTATTATCTGTTACCCTCGACCCTTCTGTACCCTTAGTTGAACGTAAGACTTCACAGTCTTCATGCCTTCTCCTCAACCATCTATAATCATAGTAAGTTTCCTTATTTTTCATCAATGTGTATATGTATGTGTATGTATATTTATGTATATATGTATTTATGTGTATGTGTGAATGTATATATATGTACCTATATATAATTTTAATCAATCACTCATTATATTTTTGTAATCTTGATTCCCCCATGTTTGTTAGGCCCTGATGATGATTTGAAATATATCGAAACGTTGGCATTTGAATAGTGTTTTCATCATTGACTGACCCTCAATACCCCCAGAATTTTGAATTCTACAGTCGCTAGCAAACATCTACTATATCAGTTATGTAGTTATTTGTAAGTATTTGATAAAGACCAAAGAACTGTTTTCATGGGGGTTAAGAAATAAAGTAAGTTTTTACGACAGACAAAAGTCAATATATACTTAATTATAATATTTTGAATTAGGTATAATATTTTTGAGTTATAAAAAATAAGTGAATATATCAAATTATAAAAATGGTTTCGTTTAGCTTGTTTTCTTTACAAAACAAAGTCCAGGTTTCTTGGGACACCTGCAAACTTATCCAGAACGTCTTCATCGCCTAGTCACTCACCACCAACAACGACCTTCAACAGAGTCCAGAATATCAAACTACAAAAACTACTCTATAATAATATCAAAACTACTATATACTTTTTTTTTTACTTATATTTTAATATTTTTTTATTTTTTTTTTAACTTTTATATTAATATTTTTTTTATTTCGGGGGGGGGGGCGGGCCCCTTGCCCCCCCCCCCCCCCCCCCTATATATACGCCACTGTAGTGAATGTATCGAAAGAATATTTAGTACGAGGATTCAGAAGTTCTTATGTAAGTCAACAATAGATTTTTAGCTCAAATGGTCTAAGAAGGAAGAACGAAAATTTAATACATTAATTCATGTTTTTTTTTTTTTTGTTTTTTTTACAACAAGTTGATTTAGGCCAATTTGTGGCGCCGTCTCATTTCATCTTCAGACCAATATTAACCCCCAAATGAAAAAAAATAAATAAAATTAAAAAATGTGAGAGGTTCTTTTGGGTCTAGGGATGCCAGCCTGATGGTGTTTCCTCACAATTGACAATAAGAAAAAGAGACTGAGAGTCTAATAACAGGCTAGGCCGAGGGGCTCTGCCCTTTTGGGGCCCCATAACTACTTTGGGCTTCTTCTCTCGACCAATCCACTCAAACATTCTACACAATACAGAAGCTGAATTCAAATAAATACAATTCTACAGAATAAAAAATGTGTGCAGTTAGTACACACGTTTAGGTTAGATTTAGGTTTTATGACTCTTCGCCTACTACCAGAGCGCTCTTTCGTCACTCTGGTGGACATGAGCCCGATTATACAATGGGAGTCTTAAATTTTGCTACCCTAAATTTTTATTCACCTAGGGTAGAGGTCTTTAACGAGTGCCTCACATCGTACAGGCTCGGGACCATCGCTTAACGTCCCATCCGAAGGACAGCGTGCTTAAGTTTATTTTACCACCCAGATAAAATAAACTAAGGGCCTCGGTCGGGTTTCGAACCCACATTCTTGAGCTCAGAAGGCAAGCACGCATACCACTGAGCTACCGGCCCCTACTACCTAACTCAGGTACCTCTTTCAGGTTCTCTTTGTGCTAATAGACTAGGTATATTTTTATTCTAACTCTATTTTTATTAACATTGGTACAGAGTAAGAAATACATAATTTAATTCAAGAAATTTTTTTAATCATATAATATGTTGGTAACAATTTATGGTGGCCGTGTGGGCTAGAGCGTAGGGCTTTGGTCGCATGGTCTCACGGTTTGCAGGTTCGAATCCCATCCGGGAGTGAGTTTTATTTCGTAGATAGAACTCCCTCCCAGGGCCATGGATGTCCTAAATAACTAGATAACACAATGACATGGCTAATATGCATCGTACATGAAGCCGAAAAAAAATAAAAAAATAATTTACATTTAAGGTTACTAAGTAATTTATTAACTTATAGATATTGCCTTAAAGATATTATTATAAATATGATATAGATTACCTTGTAGATAAATTAACAAATTGAGTGTTTTATACATTAGACTCAAATGATGGAACATGCAACGCATGACACGATGGGCTTATAACTAAATTAAAAAATATATGGTTTGGACGTTATCTAAATATTCTGTAAATACAGCGTTTATGGTTGTAACGTAAGTGGTCGTAGAGTGTTGTTTTTGTTTATTATCTAAAAGTAAATGCTATAATTGTAAAATCGTAAAATTGTTTACGGAATTGTAGAATAAAATGAAGGTTATGAAACAAAAATTAACTATTCTCCATTTGTATCTCCATTTTCAGTTTTTTTTTATTTTTTCATTGTATTGTGTACACTTATTCTATGCACAATAAGTAAATTTAAAGCGTTGCACACTAAAAAAAACGCATTAATTCAAACACAAACGGACAAGAAATACACTTGTTGTATTAATGTATCACAAATGAAAGGTTAAAGCATCAAAAGTGAAAGGTTCGCACAAGTATGCGCAGTCTGCTTAGTGGACGTCAAGAATGTTACGATTATTCGTTTGCGTTTTGGAGGGGGAAAACGCTGCACCTACCTCAAAACGCTCTGCAATATTGAATTAATTTCTTGCAAAAAAATAAGGGAATAAACAAAATATAACAAGTTGACTTTCTATATATCGAAAAAACAACAGAAACTTCTGAATCTTCATAATAAGTCACACAAACATAGAATTTTTAATTTTTGGAATCAAGAGGTCGGAAACGTTCAAATTCCGGTGAAAACTCAACATCGAATTTCTGACCGATTTATTAAATTAACTATTTATTCTTAAAGCGTTGCACACTAAAAAAAAGCATTAATTCAAACACAAACGGACAAGAAATACACTTGTTGTATTAATGTATCACAAATGAAAGGTTAAAGCATCAAAAGTGAAAGGTTCGCACAAGTATGCGCAGTCTGCTTAGTGGACGTCAAGAATGTTACGATTATTCGTTTGCGTTTTGGAGGGGGAAAACGCTGCACCTACCTCAAAACGCTCTGCAATATTGAATTAATTTCTTGCAAAAAAATAAGGGAATAAACAAAATATAACAAGTTGACTTTCTATATATCGAAAAAACAACAGAAACTTCTGAATCTTCATAATAAGTCACACAAACATAGAATTTTTAATTTTTGGAATCAAGGGGTCGGAAACGTTCAAATTCCGGTGAAAACTCAACATCGAATTTCTGACCGATTACGTAACTTCCATACATCGTTGAGCAGGGGAAGTAGAAATGCAAAAGTTGAGCTGACCACTAGATAATATCATCAGCATATGCTATTTATCTATCAGTAAAGATGTAAGAAAATATATTCTCTAAGTGTTTTACGAGTATTTTTTTTTTTCCAAGTTAAAAGTCTGATTATTTTACATTAAGTGCCTGATTTATACAGTGGAGTAGTTGCAAACGTTGTACTTTGTCATCGTATCTTCTAAGTAGAAACTATAAATTCTCTCCCCAGAGAGAACCACTGTGTCATTAGACCAATTTCAAACGTTGGGAACAGAGCCAGTTTCGTGTTTGTGTGTTTTTTCCCTTCTGGCATCCATCTTTCCTGGAGTACCTCATGCGTCCATACTTAGCCCCTTCCTCTACTCTCTTCATAGCCCTTTATGTTCTTTTAATACCTGCTATGAACTAGTCCTATTTGTGAAGGGTGGATGATAAGCCTCTTAGCTCCTGTTGTATACTATATGAAGGGAAAATTATACACGGAGGGGAGAATTGTATAATAATATAAACTACATTGAGTTAATGTGTATTCCATCTATTTACAACCACAAATACTTTCGATACGATCCTGTGTGATTGACAATTCAAATTAATTTTGAAACAGAGTTGATCTACAGCAAAAGAGAAACAAGTCGGTGATTCACCGGCATTGTACTTCCCCAGAACGAATTAGTCAATTAACTTTTCACTCCCCCTCCAAAACCGTTTGGGCTAATAAAAAATAGCTGATTTATTTTTTTATTTAAAGCTAAAAGTCTGATTATTTTACATCAAGTCCCTGATTAAATACAGTAGAACCTCTTCAAGTCGAACATCGATAAGTCGAATTGGAGGTTTTCTCGAAAAAAAAGTTTTGTTCCTTTCCCTTCAAGCCCCAAAACCTCCATTACTCGAAATCTCAACCCTCTATTAGTCGAAATAATCAGTGAGTCCCTACAAGCCATTTTGGTACATATATTTCCTCTAAGTATAACTCGAAAAAATAAATTGGACCTCTGTATCTCGAACTTAGCAATGTTTTATTTTACAACCTTTACAACTCGGTTATTTGAAACTTATTACCTCTATAGCTGGAAGAAAAATAAGTTACCGATTTTAAGAATTTGCCGACAATGTACACCATTGTTTCTTAGAAAACAATTTAGGAGTATACAATACATAGGATTACCAATTATCTAAAGCAAAACAAATTACTGACTTTTTTTAATACCTACATATACTACGTATTTTTTATTTTAAGGATGTTCTGAAATAATGTTGATTTATAATAAATATAAATATGTTTGTTACCTCTGTAACTTGAATTTTTATTTATTTCACCTCTCTAACTCAAAATTAGTTAGAATGAACCTCTACAAGTCGAATCAACATCCACCTAAGTCGAACTCCTCTATAAGTCGAAAACTCTATAACTCGAATTTTTTGGCGTCTCCCTTGATGTTCGACTTATACAGGTTCTACTGTATATATATATTTAATCAGGGACCGTATATAAATTCTCTCCTCAGAGAGAACCACTGTGTCATTAGACCAATTTCAAACTTTGGGAACAGAGCCAGTTTCGTGTTTGTGTGTTTTTCCCTTTCTGGCATCCATCTTTCCGGGAGTATCCCATGCGTCCCTCCTTAGTCCCTTCCTCTACTCTCTTCATAGCCTTTTATGTTCTTTTAATACCTGCTGTGAACTAGTCCTATTTGTGAAGGGTGAATGATAAGCCGCTTAGCTCTTGTTACACAACCATTGAGAAAAGGCTCACAAAACATACAACACTAATTTCACCATGGCTTTAAAATTCTACACATATTTCATCCAAAATGGTATATTAAGATTTTTCTTCAATTTTTACTTTCTTATGCTTATAGTATAATACAATTGAGCGAAAATCAGAGATCGAGTTTAAACGGCGTCAACGTCCCTTGTTTATGCTACGAGTATGATGTCTGTATGTGTGTGTTTTTGTGTTTAGAAAATTGTGTGCGCTCTAAAGCAGATAGGGTTGTAGCTATGAACTAGAAATTTGTAATGAAGAAGTCACATGTGCTAACTTAGATCTGATTAGAACTTAGCCGAAATCTGAAAAAAATTGGGAATACTTCACTTCGGGGCCTAAATAAATTTTCCAAGATACCGCTTATATATAATACCTAATGAAAAATCTCATAAAATAAAAGTCGTAGAGAAAACTAAAGAAAGATAAAAACAGTTACAATTTTAAAGTCTCGTTGTGATTTCTTAAACATACATACCTTGGCGAAAAAAGTTAAAGTTGTAAAGAATATTAAAAGGCACACTTTATATGAAATTCATTTTATTGAAGGTTTTTCGGTTTACGAGATTCATCGCAAAAAAACCATTCTGAGATATCTCGAAACCCATTTTTTTTTACGTTTGCTAGAATTAAACGAAAACAGTTAGTCCTATCGAAAAATTGTTTCTCATAAAAAATGTTTTCCATTAAATATCTAGTAATACTATTGTATATAAACCATGATTCGACATTTTTCGATGTAAAATATCGATGTTTTCCCTTCGATACGTATCCCTTCTAGAACAACCTTCTTTTCAGCTTCAATCCTCGACCTAGCCACATCCTTTGTTCTCGTATGTTTCCCCAGGCACTTCTGTAGCCTACTTTCAATAGAGCATGATTCCTATTAACATTTCTTATTATTATTATTATTTTTTTTTTTAACTTTCTCGAGACCCATAAAAGTTAATAAGGTGAAAGTATAAAATCGTGCATAGAAACAAAAAACAGAATTTACTCAACATTTATTATTTTAACTTTTTTAACGTAAATTTATATATTTATCTCGAAATAATAAAATAATAATGATATTTATTTTCGTTAAACCATAACAAAGTAATAGGATACGTCATAAGAATGTATACACTAAATTAGCTTATAAATTAGATTTATAACTATTTGAGTCTGACACACATATGATTAGTAATAACAATACTACTAAAGAATAAATAAATACTTAAAAATATGCGTAAAAAATAATAATATTAATAAATACAGTAGATAATATATTTTTTTTTAAATTAAAATTAAGATAATAATTTTGGGACGTTCTTCCTTCCCTTCATCAGGTCACAATATGCGAAATATATACAATACAAAATATATACAATATGTGGTCATAAATACAACAATTTATGAATATTAAGGAAAAAAATAAAATAAAACAAAGCAGATAATACTAACTAGCAAAACAATGATTTCTTAATACTAAAAAATTTTTTATTAAATACTAGGTTTTATATTGAGGCAGCTTTTAATTTCTTACTCCCAATTTTTATTTATAAATTTCTTTTGTTACATGGTCAAACGTTTCGGGTTCTTTCTTCCCATCATCAGTGACTGGAAATAATAAATTAACAAGCATAATAGAAAACGTGCATCAAGAATTAACAATTTAAAATTAACATTGTAACAATCTTTGTTTTTTTAATTTTTTAAAAAATTTAATGCTAAACCAACCTTGAGTATCCTGTTTTTAGGCTAAACTTGATAAAAGACCCTTTTTTTTGTTAAAGGGTAATAATATTAAATATTTTTTGTTATAAAACATGGCATTGGTAGTGCCAAGCTCTAATCACTAACCTTTTTAAAAAACTTGATAATTATTATTTTTTAAATATTTCTTTTATTTTTTGTCTTGGACATATATCTGTGATATTATAGTATCTATTAATAAAAATGTGGTATATTTATATATTAGAATAAATAAATAAAACAAACTTATTTTTTGAAATATTGTCTATTCCACTAAAGATATATATACATATATAACTACCGGTTTCGGCTATATACCATCGTCAGGTCTAGTTATGAACTAAGTCAGTTTGCAGAGAGCGACCCTTCAAATACATCTCAGGTCAAAGGGTGCTATTAAAACTTGGGAGTCCCCCGGCTGTACCGTTTGCTAACTCATGAAATATTTCTTAACCAAACCTAGTTCTAAATTTACATAAAACAATATCACTAAACTAATACGGGGAAAATAACAAATAAATAAGAACAAATACAAGTAAATAATAAAAAATAGAAATAAAATTAATAATAATATTAAGATTTAGATAACTTGAAACATATATGTGGAACAAAATATTAATAACAGATAATACAAACATATATGTGGAAACAGAACTGGATCAGGGTGTTAACAAAGGGGAATAGTTGAAATAAATTTGGTCATTCATACAAATGTTCCTTTTGGTAGCTTTATTTATTTCTAATTGCTCCAAGCTATTAAGTAGCCTGCTTTTTGAGCAATAGTGGAGATATTTGATGCCTGTAGATGGGTCGAAAGTGTGGCTATTGTCAATTATATGGGTCGCGAATGTAGAACGGTTTCCTCGGTTCTTTATTTCGGCCATGTGTTCTTTAATTCTTTCCCTAAAACGACGTCCTGTCTGTCCAATGTATAATTGACTGCACGTCGCACACTCTAGACTATAAACACCGCTTTTATTTTCAATATCTGTTTTGTCTCTACCTCTCTCTAGGCACTGGCTTATGGGATTGATAGTTTTAAACCCGATATTGAAACCTTCTTTTTTCAACTCTTTACCTATTTTTTCAGAAATTTTTCCGTGGTAAGTTAAGCTGACCCATTTGTTATAAACTTTATTTTGTGTTTCTAATTTTGTCAGTTTGTTCCTAAAATTATGATTTTTGACCTTATTTTCAATTTTATTTATTGTTTTTAGTGGGTAGCTATTGTTTTTGTATATATATCTTTAGTGGAATAGACAATATTTCAAAAAATAGGTTTGTTTTATTTATTTATTACAAGTTTCCACAATATGTCCGCGTTCCTCAACTTAGAAGATATTATAATAAATTAAATATTCATTTACCTTTTTATTTTATCCTAGTGTCAATCGATGTATGTTGTTATTAAATCGATTTTATCATCGATCGTCTATAATTGTTTTTATTTAATGTTATTTATAATGTCTGCATAATAATTTCCTATTTTCCCTGTGTCAGTCTTATAATTGACAATGTTGTTTATGAATGTAAATATGTAATTAAATACTAGTAAAAGGGTTAAATTAAAATAAAGCCACATGTAACTTCAGTATTTTAGAGTTTTTCTTAACTTGAAGCTTGTTAGGACAAACAAATAAATATGATGAAGCTTCTGTTCATCTGAAACTAACAGTAAGTTGTGGAGTGTGATGTAAACAACAATCACATTGACTAAAAAACATTTTTTTTTATGAATATAGAAAAGAGGTAATTTTTTTTATTATAATATAATATATATGTATATCAAGGTAGCCCGACCGAGGCCTTTAGTTTATTTTATCTGGGAGGTAAAATAAACTTAAGCACGCCGTCCTTCGGATGGGACGTTAAGCGATGGTCCCGAGCCTGTACGATGTCAGGTACTCGTTAAAGACCCCTACCCAAGATGAATAAAAATTTAGGGTAGGCAAAATTTAAGACTCCCACAGTAGAGTCGGGCTCATGTCCACCAGAGTGACGAAAGAGCGCTCTGGTAGTAGGCGATATGACCTCGTCGTTAAAGCCCGGGCATGAGTCATAAAACCTAACCTAACCTATATCAAGGTGTTTAAAAAAAAAACAAGAAAACATATAAAACAGCTGTGAAACAAAGGAGTCGAGTCGTGAGCTAGCTCTTAAACAAGGCACTGTAAAATTGAGTTGTTTTTAATATAGTGAAGTTGAACAATTAGATGAAAGTTGACTGGGCTGGAATTGAAGTGTGAAGAGTTGTCGGGGTCTGCATTGTGTGGTAGAGGCGTCAAGGAGGTACTTTTAATCATTTATATTTTTCAATATGCCCAAATAAAAAAGAAATAGTTTTAGGTATTTAGTTTAATGATTTTGTTCCTTTGTAAATTTTTTGTTTTGTTCAATGTTTAGTTTTTTAAGGATAATGTGTAAATAAAGAAAATAACCCAATTATTTGTCATAATTAAATTCTATTCTATTCCTCTTCCCTGTTGGCCCAGTAGTATCATTTGAAAAACCTTTGGATTAGAATTAATATTATTTAAAATTATTAAAAAACTGGCATCTCTTTATAAATCCAAGTGTAAAGTTTGTTAAATGGAATTTTTTTTGTTGTATACGTGTACTTTCTTAAAAATTGCACGTCTTAAATTACTGATAATATTTTTTTAGGGCCATTTTCGAAAAACTACTGTAGAAAACAAAATTTAAATAAAGAAAAGAGATCAAATTTCTACAGGAAATGTGGTAGCAAAAAGTTTTTATCACAGGAGATGTGTCTGTTGCTGAGAGACATCTACCGGAACATCTCCCAAATAGCTAGCCAGATATTTGTCTCTAATTGTGGCATAGATGGCAGTCTATCAGACACTGGGCCACGTCATCCCTCTCCCCCAGAGAACACAACCCACAACTAATCTCAGGAACTCATGTTTTTCGTTTCTTATATAAATCCATGTTCCCTTTTTCCCTGCTAACCGAAGCTAGACAAGCACTCTTAGCTTGTTTATATGGCTATGAAGGCGGGTATGTGGTTCTATGATCCCCATACTGCTCACATCCCGGTAATAAAGATTATACCTCGAGTTCAACTCCGCATCAACGTCTCCTCTGATCAGGCAGTTCCGAAAACCTGTCGTTAATCTGTTGTGATTCTCGGCGACTACGTCTACATGAAATATACTGTCAGTGAGGGATTAAATATATTTATATATACCTCGTCTATTTAATAAATTATTATTTTACCCTGTACTATATTTATTGTCGTTCTGTTTGGCTGTGCTTATTCACCAAATTGTTAAAAAACTGGTATCTCTTTGTAAATCCAAGTGTAAAGTTTGTTAAATGGAATTTTTTTTGTTGTATACGTGTACTTTCTTAAAAATTGCACGTCTTAAATTATTGATAATATTTTTTTAGGACCATTTTCGAAAAACTACTGTAGAAAACAAAATTTAAATAAAGAAAAGAGATCAAATTTCTACAGGAAATGTGGTAGCAAAAAGTTTTTATCACAGGAGATGTGTCTGTTGCTGAGAGACATCTACCGGAACATCTCCCAAATAGCTAGCCAGATATTTGTCTCTAATTGTGGCATAGATGGCAGTCTATCAGACACTGGGCCACGTCATCCCTCTCCCTCAGAGAACACAACCCACAACTAATCTCAGGAACTCAAGTTTTTCGTTTCTTATATAAATCCATGTTCCCTTTTTCCCTGCTAACCGAAGCTAGACAAGCACTCTTAGCTTGTTTATATGGCTATGAAGGCGGGTATGTGGTTCTATGATCCCCATACTGCTCACATCCCGGTAATAAAGATTATACCTCGAGTTCAACTCCGCATCAACGTCTCCTCTGATCAGGCAGTTCCGAAAACCTGTCGTTAATCTGTTGTGATTCTCGGCGACTACGTCTACATGAAATATACTGTCAGTGAGGGATTAAATATATTTATATATACCTCGTCTATTTAATAAATTATTATTTTACCCTGTACTATATTTATTGTCGTTCTGTTTGGCTGTGCTTATTCACCAAATTGTTAAAAAACTGGTATCTCTTTGTAAATCCAAGTGTAAAGTTTGTTAAATGGAATTTTTTTTGTTGTATACGTGTACTTTCTTAAAAATTGCACGTCTTAAATTATTGATAATATTTTTTTAGGACCATTTTCGAAAAACTACTGTAGAAAACAAAATTTAAATAAAGAAAAGAGATCAAATTTCTACAGGAAATGTGGTAGCAAAAAGTTTTTATCACAGGAGATGTGTCTGTTGCTGAGAGACATCTACCGGAACATCTCCCAAATAGCTAGCCAGATATTTGTCTCTAATTGTGGCATAGATGGCAGTCTATCAGACACTGGGCCACGTCATCCCTCTCCCTCAGAGAACACAACCCACAACTAATCTCAGGAACTCAAGTTTTTCGTTTCTTATATAAATCCATGTTCCCTTTTTCCCTGCTAACCGAAGCTAGACAAGCACTCTTAGCTTGTTTATATGGCTATGAAGGCGGGTATGTGGTTCTATGATCCCCATACTGCTCACATCCCGGTAATAAAGATTATACCTCGAGTTCAACTCCGCATCAACGTCTCCTCTGATCAGGCAGTTCCGAAAACCTGTCGTTAATCTGTTGTGATTCTCGGCGACTACGTCTACATGAAATATACTGTCAGTGAGGGATTAAATATATTTATATATACCTCGTCTATTTAATAGATTATTATTTTACCCTGTACTATATTTATTGTCGTTCTGTTTGGCTGTGCTTATTCACCTATAAATTTACTCATATGTGATAGTAAGATGTTGTGGGACGAGATTTCTAATAGAAATAAAAGACGTTGTCTTCCCACTGTTTTATTTTACACCGGTTTTCGACGCAACAGCGTCATCATCAGTGGTTCATCTATCATAGAATAACAAAATATACAAATAATAAAAAGTATAAATAATTCATAATGCATCACACTGATGATGACGCTGTTGCGTCGAAAACCGGTTCTGGTGTAAAATAAAACAGTGGGAAGACAACGTCTTTTATTTCTATTATAAATTTACTGTTCAAAATTCAAATTATTATCTTAAAATTATCCTTAAAATTTATGCTAACTAGAATGCATTTAAGGCTCACATTATAGAGAAAATCACCAAAGGACATAACCAATAAATATTATCATCAACCCTAATCACTAAATTATAGATAATTAGTAATTATATCACGAAAAAATGTTTTATAACGTAACGCTAAGGCGTTACATAATGATCTTTTATTTGTCTCCATCTTGATTACATGTAAATTCCAGTTATCACATCTTCATTTTTAAGTTATAGTAATGGAATTTATGTAATCTGTCAGAAAGATAATAATTTTTTTTTCTGGGATTTAACGAATTCCCAGAGTTCAAAATGTTTTTTTTTTTGTTTTTTATGACAGTTATTATGCGCCTTTTTTCTAAAGAATTTTTAGGAATTATAGTTTTGGTGACCCTGAGGATTTTCGTTTTTTATGTAGGCATATTTTTGGTTTCGGCACAGTCGTAGCTGTGCCACTTTGTTTTGTTTTTATTTTTTGGAAACATGAAATTCCAGTATAAAATTTTTTTTTTCACAATTTAATAGACAATTTTCAACTGTGAGAACACAATAAGAAAAAAATTATCACAAGAGGAGAATTGCAAAAAAAAACACATGGGTCACTTGATGAGACGGCTGGTCAGCAGCTCAGGCAGGAAACTTAACATCCAATTTCTGGCCAATTATATAACTTTCTCTATGCTTTGTACTTTTTCCGCAACTTCATAACAGCGCCACGGTTCGCTTCCTCGGGTCACAATATACCTTACATTGAGTAGAGTCATTGTCGGCAAATCGATCGAAGCGCCTCTACTGGCATACATAAAAAATATAGAGGGGCACAACTACGACAGCTTCAACCGATAACGTAGAGCTACATATAATATATTCAATTTTTCAAATTAAAACAAAATAACTTTAACTACGAGGTCATATCGTCTTCTACCAGAGGTTTCGTCACTTTGGTGGACATGAGCCCGACCCGACTCTACTATGAGAGTCCTAAATTTTTATTCACCTAGGACAGGGGTATTTAACGAGTAGCTGACATCGTACAGGCTCGGGACCATAGCTTAATGTCCCATCCGAAGTACGGCATGCTTAGGTTTATTTTACCTCCCAGATAAAATAAACTAAGGGCCTCGGTCGGATTTCAAACCCACGATCTTGAGCTCAGAAGGCAAGCACGCATACCACTGAGCTACCGGCGCCCCTTTTTTCATTTTATTTATTTCATATTTATGTATATATATTAAAACAAGTTTCAACCCTTCATCCCTCATAAATAATACATATTACAAATAAAATAAATACATAACTCATGCCTGTCGGTAAAAAGTTTGGTATATTACGGATAGATGGCGGTTCGCGACCCTTCTACTTACTTTAAAACACATTCGGGATTTCGCCCAATTTTTTTTTTTTTTTTTTTTTGCTGCCGTAATTTAAGGGAGAAAAGATAAAGGGTTGAAACTAGTTTTATAATAAATCTTACTACACAAGCTTTCTATCGGCCTTTGGTTCATTATTCTACGATTATTATTTTTGGAGATATAAGCTCTCAAAGTGTGACAAATTTTCGTGACGCACTTTAACGCTTCATATCGCCGGGAAAGGCGTAGTTCTACGTCAAAATGTATATAGTAAAACTTAATACACTAAGCTCTATAGGCTGAGGGCCTGGGGCTTATGGTAGATCCGCCACTGTTTATCAACACGGAATTTCTGACTGAACGAACAAACTGCCGAACAGTTTATTGATGTGCAAAACAATAATTGCTAATTGAGGAACCTTGTCATCAGAATCATCAATCATAATGAATCTATCATCAGAGATGACGAATTGCAATGAGCAGATGATGATTATCTTTGGAGAACATCCCACGGGGAAAGACAAATCCAAGACTAAACAGATTAGGAACCTCTGGTAGAGGAACCATCAAGAAAGCTCCAACCTCAGTCAGTCCTTCAGAGTATGAGGTGGACTTTAATATGAAGATCAGGCAGTCAAAGATGTTCCTGGGAGGGGAGTCCAGAGTTCTGAAAGACGGGAGCCGGAACCTCAAAAGGAACGAGCTTAGGCAACTGACTGAAGTTCTCACAGGACATGGTCCGTTCAATAGACACCTACACACTGTGGGAGTCAAGGACAGTCCTACCTGCGATAGATGTGGGGAAGAAGATGAAACGGCGGCACACTTCCTGGGTATCTGCTCGGGATATGCGCGAATGAGATTCCGCATCTTTGGTGGAGATGTAATCGCAGGGGAGGACTTTAGAAGATTGGACTAAGAGAGCATTCTCAGGTTCATTGAGACTGGGGGAAACTGGGAGACTGAGCACTTCATGAACGGCTTGGTTTAGGTAGTATAACAGTTAATATAATAAGGGAGAAGGCCAGCGCTTCCAGGGAAGGGATATGAGCACTGGATGCTTAGGTCCCTAGGTGTAAAACACCAGCCCACCACATATGTATTATATATTAATATAAAGATGGCTAATGTAGTGAGAAGGTTGTAAAATAAACTTTAGTCTGACCTCTCACAGATTTTATTAATTCTTGCTAGCCGGCTTTCAAGATTGCCCTCATCATCACGCAGTCTACAGAAAAAAACATAATTTAGCAACAAAGAAAGAGGCATAAAGTTGTGTTGATTAAAATTCGTAAAATATAGTGGTAATAAAATATTAAATAAATTGAATTTTATCTTGAGCAGACAGGCCGGAAGCTGAGGACTAGAGTGAGGGAACATTTGAGGAAGGGCGACTCTGAATTCTTCAACACCTCCAAAACACAGGGACATGAGGCCGGCATAGACTCAACTCCAGAGAGGGGATATTTTGTCCAATCTCACGTACTCCGTTCTCTCAGTTGTGACTCAGATGGGGAACAGGAATAACACATTTGTCCCCATCCATGAAATTTCAAATTGTTAGTTTTTTATATAAGGTTATTAATATTTTTTTTTAACCCTTATTTATTAAAACCTTTTAAATTATGTTGTTTTTAAGATTATTTTATCAGGTACATTTATTTTTAAACTCTTTATATCAATTTAATGTTGAGGGCGCCGGTAGCTCAGTGGTATGCATGCTTGCCTTCTGAGCTCAAGAACGTGGGTTCCAAACCCGACCGAGGCCCTTAGTTTATTTTATCTGGGAGATAAAATAAACTTAAGTACGCCGTCCATCTGATGGGACGTTAAGCGATGGTCCCGAGCCTGTACGATGTAAGCTACTCGTTAAAGACCCCTAGGTAAATAAAAATTTAGGGTAGGCAAAATCTAGGACTCCCAGAGTAGAGTCGGGTTGTTGTCCATCAGACTGATGAAAGAGCGCTCTGGTAGTAGGCGATATGACCTCTTTGTTACTTTTTATTTATTTAATATTTTATTACCACAATATTTTATGGATTTTACCTTTATTCAAAGAACAGAACTTTATGCCTGTTTCTTGGTTGCTAAATGAAGTTTTTTTTGTATACTGTCTGATGAGGGCAAACTCGAAAGCCGGCTAGCAAGAATTAATAAAATCTGAGACAATATATATATATTATAATATAAATATATTTATATTTATTAATTTGTTTATTTAATTCGCATGATTAATGAAGTCAAAATAAGATTTACTTATGTGGGAGAAGGCACATATGTAAGTTATTTTGATCTGGGGAAGTAGATCAGGGGGAGGGGACAGCGCGGCGCGGCGGTGCGACAGTGTAGCTCCGATGGGATGGTTGTGGTCCAGCTTCTCTCTCTCTCTCGGATAGTTAGCTCTCTCTGAAACTGGTTCCTGTTGGCCAGAGACAAGGAGCACCCCCTCCAGCTACAGGCTACAGGCTTCCTTCGCCCCCCCCCCCCCCTCCTACACAACCTTTCACCTCAACTTTTGGAAGGCAAGCTGTTTTATACAGTGGAATCCGACAATCCTAGCACGTTCTCGCCTCTCTCTCTCTCCTGCTTCTTTCTATCCTTGTCAGCAGAGTTCGTCCATCCGCCTCAACAACCGCTCCCATCTTCGCTAATTAAACCTTCCGGGATCCATTCATTTATAAAAGATCCGCTCGTCTCCAGACGTATCACGTTTAATAATGAACCGTTCCTGCAAAACCATAGAAACGTTCCTCATTCGTCACATACGTTCCGTCAAGGTAACAGTAGTTGTAGCCATTCCAACAATATCCCGAACTATACCTTCAATGTACTTCCTCACTGGCGCGGATCTAGGTTTTCGCTCAGGAGAGGGGGGAGGGGGGGTGAAGCCAAAAATTGGGTAATAATTTAGCTGAATATCCATCATATTCTACTTGCATTTGAGGGCGCCTGTAGCTCAGTGGTATGCGTGCTCGACTTCTGAGCTCAAGAACGTGGGTTCGTAACCCGACCGAGGCCCTTAGTCTATTTTATCTGGGAGGTAAAATAAACTTAAGCACGCCGTCCTTCGGATGGGACGTTAAGCGATGGTCCCGAGCCTGTACGATGTCAGGTACTCTTTAAAGACCCCTACCCTAAGTGAATTAAAATTTAGGGTAGGCAAAATTTAGGACTCCCACAGTAGACACGGGTTCATGTCCACCAGAGTGACGAAAGAGCGCTCTGGTAGCAGGTGATATGACCTCGTAGTTAAAGCCCGGGCATGAGTCATAAAACCTAACCTACTTGCATGTGAATAACGCTCTGTTTGTCTTCCTTATAAAATTAATATAATAAAAAATACAGGTCATGAGATATTTTCTTTATTTCTTATAGAGGGTACAACATTCTAAAACATACATACGAAGTGTATATACTTTGGTATAGTATACAAGTCTCGATGCAATTTAAGACACCGTGTTTAACCTTATTTTTATTCTTTAAGTATTTATTACTCACAAACTATTGCTTAAATTATATACTTTGCAAAAATTATATATTATGCATTAGATGTTTATCTTCAACATATTTAAAATTCAAACTACGAAATTATTTTCTTAATAAGTATGAAATATCCTTAATATTATAATTACGACAATACTTTATTATTATTGTTATGCAGAAAAATATATTTTTTATAAAAGAAATTTTTTACTTTTTATAAAATAACTAAGAAATTTTATTAAATTAGTAAATGTTACTGTGCAGATCGTAAAATTTACTGTTTATATTATTTTCGTAAATGTAAGGGTTGATTCTTCGTTATAAGTCTATATTTGATTCACCCATCGTGCCGGTGCAGTGTAGTCATTTTTTCTATATGAGTTTTTCCGCGTGTAGTCGGTTTAGTTAGGGATAAGTTTATAAAGATTCTTGAAAACAGTAAAAAGTTCGGTTGAGGCATTTCCCACCCTTTGAATCCGCGCCTGCTTTCCCAGCACAAATTAAAGCACATATTTCATGTTTATGACCGAATATATAGTATATGGTATAAGGTTATCATTATAAAATGGATATAATTTTTAGTATAAGACCGATAAAACACGAAACTTCACGCGACACACCAAATATCTTGTCATAGGATTATCGAAGAGGTGTCTTTTAATATATTAAAATAAAAATATCCTTTTAAATTAGGATAAAGAAAAACTACAAAAAAATATCAAAATGTTTTAGGAATTTCAACATTTTATTTTGTGTGAGGAATGTTGACAAACATATTTTACCTTACTCTCATGAAAAAAATAGGATAAAAATGACTTTTTTCGCTATAATCGGTATAATAAAAGAGATCAAGAACTAAGATTTAATACAAGAATATATTTTATGAATGTTTAACTGGTGGTAGAGCTCGCAATTAATTTTAAGAGCACTTTTAACATTCGTATTCGGATAGAACTATAAGCATTCCTTATTATTCTTTTTAATAATAACTATTCCATAGAAAAAAAAGTTATCAATTTCAAATCCTTCCGCGACACTTCAGCAGGATAATATCTGAGCCACTGATCTTCCCTTACCTTCTTTAAATCCAAAATCGATTGTTTCGATTAAAAATCAATAGTTGACTTCTGAATCCTCATGCGAATTTTTGTGTCGATACATTCATTACATCAACAGTTAATCAAGTTTATGTTTTTATTTCGCTTATAGACGATTCAAACTGCTCTTCATAAATGGAAATTTAAAATAATGAAGGAAAAACTGAAGTGATCCTGTTTACAGAAAGATGACCCAATTTGGACTGAACCGATACAGTAAAATACCTTGGTGATCTTCTCGACAGACGACTGACCTTCAGGCAACATATCAGACAAAAAGCAAATACTGTGAGTAGACTTGTGTTCTCCTGATTGCCGTTATTCCACAGAAAGGCAGCCCTTAATCTAACCAATAGACTCCTCATATACAAGCTTCTGTTGCGGCCACTGTTAACGTATGCATGCCCAGTGTGGACCGGTCTTGCAAGCAATACCAACTTGAGAACTCTTCAAGTGGCCCAAAACAAATGCCTTAAGATTGGTTGGTAGCTACTCGAGGGACACCTCCATCCTCCAAATCCATGAAGACCTAAATGTTGAGCTCCTTCTGGACTACATAATAAATTTCAGTAAAAACTTCTTACTTAAGTGTGACACAAATCAAAACGTTTTGGTAAAGAAAATAGGGAAAACTCAGGGAGGGAAACACGTTTATTAATTTATTTTCTATTCATTTCAGTTACTTTGTATTTTTTTTTTTTTTTTTTTTTGTTTTTCTTCAAGAGTTTTTTTTAAATTTACTCATAAGCAGTAGCATTGTTTTTAATTTAACTGATTATTTTTGATTTGTATTTAGTGTATAAGGGTAATGTTTAAGGAATCTTATTGTATAATTGTACCTCTGTAAATGCCACTGTTATAATAAACTCTTCTTCTTCTTCTTAATCTGTCAGAAATAGGTACCATAGTGACTTTTATCAAAACTAGCAGTAATAGCCGGCGTTGCCCGGGGAACTTTGACTTTTCTCCCAATATCTCCTATAAGGCTATTCAGTTCCTCGACAGTACATTCATGATGTTATAATTTTCAATTATTCATACGGAATAAGGCTTATAGTCCTTCAACTGTAGTAACCGCTAGCTTTGGAGCTAAAACTAATTTATTCAAAAAGATTTCTCATTAATCGTTGCAATGGTTTTCGAGTTACAAATATTGCGTGAGTGGTTGCTGGGATGGACCAGGGGTTGATTAAAAAATAGACCTTAACCTTCCGGTAGATAAAACTTATCTATTCAAAAAGATTCCTCATTAATCATTGCAGTGGTTTTTGAGTTACAAAGATTGCGTGGTTGGATGCTGGGATGGACCAGATATTGAGGTACTAATACGCCTATAACCTTCCACAGACGATGACGAACAAATTTTAAAAAAAAATTAATCAAATCCATCAAGCTGTTCGTGAGTTATAGCGGTACAACGCACAGACATTTTCAGCTTTATATATATATGATGAATAAAATAAAATGATAGATAAAACACTTTTTTGAACACTTATTTCACTTATATATTCATTAATATTTCCACTATATCAACACAGAACGCAGAAAATGTATTTGGACATTTTTATCAAAATGTTTTGTGTTTAAAAGCCCTGATTCCAAACTATCTGTTGTGAACACAATAACTCTCAATAGAATCAATGTATCGACATGAAATTTTATAAGGTCGATAGCTATTGACTCTCGGCCAAATCGGCTAAAAGGAATGGCTGATCAGAGGAGGGAGTTTTAATTTAAAAAAAACTCCAGAAGTTAAGAGGATTGGTTTTGGGTCGAGAAAAAAGTACATTGTCAGTGATTCACCGAAAACTTCATCACCGAATCAGGAAACTCGGAAAACACGAAATTCCGGTGAAAACTAAACATTAAATTTCTGAACAGATAATAGACAACTTCTCTTATACTTGAGAAATATAAAAAGAATAAAAGAAAAACTTAAGAAATGAATAAGAAATCCATAAAATGAAAAGAGAAAGGATGAAGCGAACACCTACCTTAGATTGAAGAGCCGATAATTCTTAAAAAGGGCATAAACTGTAGATTGAAGGTAATAAGAACCAGGGGGACCTTCATGTGGCTAGTTAGAAGGGAACAAAACACACTTTCAGACCTTGAGAAGACTGGCAAAACACTATAAGAACATAATAATGTGTAAGTGTGCATTAAAGACCCGTATCGGTACAATGATATATAAATACATGAATGTATCGATACTTTGGTTGTATATTTCTATATTTCGATAAATATATATTGGAGGATGTAGTGGTTTTGGATACTTATATATTATTTTATGTCCAAATATTCATTCTATTGGGAGTTATCATGTTCACAGACAGACACACACACACACACAAATCTAAACACAGAATTTTTTTTTTTTAATTTTTTGGAATTTGGAAAACATGAAATCCTGTTGAAAACTTCTAATAGAATTTCGTAAAATGGCCAAAATGAGTTAAGTGTACTGTGATGATCTCCCAAGCCATCTGTGCACTGTGAAGAAGTTGGGAGCTCAGAACTCAAATACTTTCGGAATTATAAAGATGTGGATTTCTTGTTTTCTCGTAAAATTGTGTATGTTCTCGGTTAAATCAACTTAATCTACTTCTTTGAGGAATCATCCATGAGATAACTGCATTTAACCATTCATTCAACTATTCCAAGTGAAGAGGGTGTTTTCGGTTAAATCAACTTGCTCAACTTTAGAGAGGCATCATTCACCAGTATTTCATAAAGTATGGTTAATAATTAGGTAAGTGATGGGGAATGATTAGGTAAGTGATGGGGAATGATTAGGTAAGTGATGGGGAATGATTAGGTAAGTGATGGGGAATGATTAGGTAAAATCCAAGGAAGTATTAAAGGATTCAAGAAAGCAGACTCACCAAAAGCAATATTTAACATTTCTAAAACTTTGCTGCACTTTATTCCATTTTTATAGCAAAATTTAATGCAAAATCTCTGATCTATTTTGTAAACAAATAAATAATCGCCGATCGTACCAAAACACATTTAACCTCTTTGAAAGCTGACAGCCGACTTTTCAGACATGTTTACCAACACAACAACGAAAAAATCACGCGAATCGGAAAAATACAACCAGCGAAATTACAAAATTCCTGTTACTTTTTGAACACACCTCGTACACATACAATCGTGTCGATACATACATTCTATCTTGAGTTATCGCCTTGTTCTACTTTTGCCAACTTTATCGTCGATAAATTATGAAATAGTTCAAAATGAAAATGGTTTGTAGAATAAGAATAGGATAATGTATAGCAAATGGAATAAACCACAGAACATGGTCAGAACTTTGTTTGGAAAAGAAGCTTCCAAGAAATGAGGTGAACTAGCCAAGAGATCTTTATATGGGATGGTGTCCTCTTCAAGGAGTTGCCAAGGAGATGGAGAACATGGAGGAAGACAACTTGTAGATAGGCCAGTGTTAAGCCCCTCCCTCCATGTAGTCTCAATAAGTATGTGGTCCTTATGGGGTTCTGGATACAAATTTGGTGGTGATACATTCATTTTATCGGGAAATATCGTGTTCAAAGACACAGACAGGTCATGTTACTTCTCCAGCTTTTCTGACCTGATTCTTTTTTTTTTTTTATACAGTCGAACCTCTTTAAGTCGAACCTCGATAAGTCGAAAACCTCCAAAACTAGAAAAAAAGTTTTGTTCCTTTCTCTTCAAGCCCCAAAACCTCCATTACTCGAAATCTCAACCCTCTATTAGTCGAAATAAAGAGTGAGTCCCTACAAGCCATTTTGGTACATATTTTCCCTCTATAACTCGAAAAGAAAAATTGGACCTCTGTATCTCGAACATAGCAATGTTTTATTTTACAACCTTTACAACTCGATTATTTGAAACTTATTACCTCTATAGCTCGAAGAAAAATAATTTACCAACTTTAAGAATTTGCCGACAATGTACACCATTGTTTCTTAGAAAACAATTTAGGAGTATACAATAAATAGGTTTACCAATTATCTAAAGCAAAAAAAATTACTGACTTTTTTTAATATCTACATATACTTAGTATTTTTTATTTTAAGGATGTTTTGAAATAATGTTGATTTATAATAAATATAAATATGTTTGTTACCTCTGTAACTTAAATTTTTATTTAATTCATCTCTCTAACTCAAAATTAGTTAGAATGAATCTTAACCTCTACAAGTCGAATCAAAATCCGTTTAAGTCGAAATCGTTCATAAGTCGAAAACTCTATAACTCGAATTTTTTGGCGTCTCCCTTGATGTTCGACTTATAGAGGTTCTACTGTATATATATTTTCAAATAGATATTCACAACAGTATAAACATAAATACAACAAGGAAATGTGCTAATAGTGAGATAATGGCAATGTCAAAATGTCAAGAGGGGAAAAATCACCCAGTGGTGACCTTCCCTAATCACTGATTTCCTCACATTTGTAACTAATCACTGTCACTGTTGCTGCTAAGAAGGTCTCTAGGCCATTGGCGTTTAAACCGTCGTTGGGGAAGGATGGCAGAATGGAGGGCACGGACTAGAGGATTATTGGGGGAACTAAGAAGGGAAAATAATTGTTTATACTTGCATTTAGCGACTTCGGTGACAAAAGGTACGTTAAGGTCAGCGTGAAGTGTTTTGTTGGAGACGTAATAAGTCGGCTGATTCAAAAATTAAAAAAGAACTTCTGTTTGTATATGTGTATCTGTGAACATGATAAATCCCAATACAATGAATGTATCGACATGAAATGTTATATTTAAATTCTAAACCCTATATGGATGGCTACTATTAATTTTCCGCAAAGGGAAGTGGGGCTCAAACAGATACCGCCGAAGTGTGTATATCGACGAGTTTTAGCCCAAAAAGGTCAATTGGCTGGATGAAGGACGAAAACGTTATTAATTCGTGCTGGAAATGTACACAGCCGGTGATATGCCTACTCAGGTTTAACACCTAAGCTAGGAGCCTGATATCGCATAGACTCGGGACCATCGCTTTATGTCCCATTTGAAGGAAGGCGTGCTCGAGGTATTTTCATTTCACAGATAACAACCGGGTTTAGAACCCGCAATCTTGAGTAGGCAAGCACGTTAAATCTGAGTTACCGGTGGCTTCTTTTCTTAAATATATTTTTCATAATTCTAGTGACAGTTATTTTTGCATTTATCAGCAAATGTATTTTTCTCTGATGTAGGCTTCCAGAATGTCGATTAAAGAAAAAATTATCAGAAACCCCGAGAGTAATGTAATATGAGAATTGAAAAGAACTAGGAATAAGGAAGATGAAAGAAAGGGGAACTGAGAGAAGAGAGAGAGAGAGAGACGAGGAGTGGAGATAGAGGCAGGACTTCTTCAAATATTATCAGAAACCCCGAGAGTAAAGTAATACGAGAATTGAAAAGAACTAGGAATAAGGAAGATGAAGCAAAGGAGAACTGAGAGAAGAGAGAGAGACGAGGAATGGAGATAGAGGCAGGACTTCTTCAAATATTATCAGAAACACCGAGAGTAAAGTAAAACGAGAATTGAAAAGAACTAGGACTAAGGAAGATGAAAGAAAGGGGTCTGAGAGAAGAGAGAGAGACTAGGAGTGGAGATAGAGGCAGGACTTCTTCAAATATTATCAGAAACACCGAGAGTAAAGTAAAACGAGAATTGAAAAGAACTAGGACTAAGGAAGATGAAAGAAAGGGGTCTGAGAGAAGAGAGAGAGACTAGGAGTGGAGATAGAAGCAGGATTTCTTCAAATATTATCAAAAACCCCGAGAGTAAAGTAATACGAGAATTGAAAAGAACTAGGAATAAGGAAGATGAAGCAAAGGAGAACTGAGAGAAGAGAGAGAGACGAGGAATGGAGATAGAGGCAGGACTTCTTTAAATATATTAGCATAAAATAATTATAGCCGGTTGTGGAGGAGGGGACAGGACAGCTCCAACCGTCAGCACTGACTCACTGAGAGCAAGACGTGAGGACTACCAACATACCAGAGGGCAGCTTCTAGCAGCCGTAGAGGAAGTTTGTATCTCCACTTGAGAGACACTGAAGAGGATAGCAGGTCGAGTTGTCACATTTTATGAAGAAAGAGCTCCGACTTCTAGCAGAGAAAGACGTGAGGACTACCAACATACCAGAGAGCAGCTTCTAGCAGACGTAGAGGATGGGTTCTCCACTTGAGAGACGCGGAAGAGGATAGCAGGTCGAGTTGTCACATTTTATGAAGAAAGAGCTCCGACTTCTAGCAGAGAAAGACGTGAGGACTACCAACATACCAGAGAACAGCTTATGGCAGACGTAGAGGATGGGGTCTCCACTTGAGAGACGCGGAAGAGGATAGCAGGTCGAGTTGTCACATTTTATGAAGAAAGAGCTCCGACTTCCAGCAGAGAAAGACGTGAGGACTACCAACATACCAGAGAACAGCTTATGGCAGACGTAGAGGATGGGGTTCTCCACTTGAGAGACGCGGAAGAGGATAGGAGGTCGAGTTAACTCACATTTTATGAAGAAAGAGCTCCAGTAGACTTCCAGCAGAGAAAGACGTGAGGACTACCAACATACCAGAGAACAGCTTCTGGCAGACGTAGAGGATGGGGTTCGAGTCTCCACTTGAGAGACACTGAAGAGGATAGCAGGTCGAGTTGTCAAATTTTATGAAGGAAGAGCTCCGACTTCCAGCAGAGAAAGACGTGAGGACTACCAACATACCAGAGAGCAGCTTTTAGCAGCCGTAGAGGATGGGGTTCTCCACTTGAGAGACGTGGAAGAGGATTAGGAGGTCGAGTTAATTCACATTTTATGAAGAAAGAGCTCCAGTAGACTTCCAGCAGAGAGAGACGTGCGGACTACCAACATACCAGAGAGCAGCTTTTAGCAGCCGTAGAGGATGGGGTTCGAGTCTCCACTTGAGAGACACTGGATGAGGATAAGAAGTCAAATGACCTCAAATTTTAGAAACAATGACCCCGTCTTCCAGTAGATACTGGGGTTCGAGTGTACAGTTAAAGGAGATTAGATTTAGAATAGGAAGTCGAGTGACCGTGAAATATTAGAAACAAAGACTTCGAGCAATCGGAAAGTTCGGAGTTCGATTCTTCACGTATGATCCGCTGGATGAGGATTGATCATCCGGTGATCTCTTATTTAGAAACAATGATTTGACTTCCAGTAATCGTAGAGGTTGGAATTCGAGTCCGCACTGAATGAGGTCAGGCGACCTCTCATTTTAAAGTTCTCAGGGTCAAGGACTAGAAAAGTGTATGATTTTGCGAAAGTACAAACCTCATTTCTGAGCTCAAAAATATCGGTTCCTAATGGCCTATCTTTAACAGAAATTTGTGTGGGCGCAAAAAAAAACATTTGATCTGTGTTAAAGATAACGAAGTGGTTTAAGTAAAAAAAAAACGTAACTGATGTCCTTGATTTTAACAGTATTAAATTCCTCACAATTCCAGAAAACACAAAAGCAAATAGTACTCTATTATTAATCATACGTTCATATATAATTATATATATCATATATAACTTTCTTATACTAACCACGGTTTTACAGAGCTTTCCCTCCCCCCTTGCCTTGAACTATTACTTTCATCTAGTTATTGTACATTCTGTACAGCGCTATTAATTTGCTCTTATTAATTCTATCTCAATGATGGCGTATTGAATTTAATAAGAAACATTTCTGGTAAGATCCAATTTTTCGATAGGATGAACAGTCGAGAAAATCTTAAAAAATGTTTCACATGTCACTTTAAGACACTTTTGGGCATGTATCCGCCTTCGAAAAATTGTATTTTAAATAATATATGCCTTTTTTATTCGAAGAAATGTTTAATTAATTTATAAATATAAGGCCGTTATCAGACCTGTCTGGATGTACGGCGTTCAGCTCTGGGTTCTGCCAAGCCTTACATGCTGCCCATTCTACGTTTCAAACATAACACTACATCACGATTTAAACATATCATTCTTACACTAAGTAACACAGCTATACTCGTATACAAATCTGCACAAGTTCAAGCCACATCCGAACACACTGGTGGAAGCAATGTCGATCCGGTCCTTGCCGGGGAACCCTCCTCGGCGACTGAATCGTCGTTGGGCGCATAACCTCCAGCCTGAGAAGGCAGTAGTGCTGAGCAGCCGCTTCATCAATAGATTCTAGTGATGTTTATTTTTAGTTGGAAATTTCGAAATAAATGTGTAACAAAAAAAAAATATATATATATAAGCGGTATCTTGAAAAATATCCTTAGACCCCGAAATAAAGTTGTCTTTTTAAGTAAATTGCTAGAATCGTTTCTGAGTTATAGAGCTCACAGACAGACAGACAGACAGGAGCATAGCCAGGGGGGGGGCGTGCCCCCCCCCCTGGCCAGAGCAAAAAACCAAGATAAAAATTAAATAAACGAAAAAAAAAAGTTTTTATTAAAAATGGATTGCTTGCAAGTTATCAATAGGATCTTCAAATTTCTCGTGCGTCTGATTCCTAAATCAGCAATCAGCTGTTACATAAATGTACATGTACAAAACAAGTCTTATTACATTTATTTAAATATATATGAATTCGATCATTTCATTTCTTCGCTCAAAATCGTAATTTATGTTATACTTAATACTCTTAAAGCTGATTTTTCATGATCAGTAAAAATGCAAAGCTCAGCAGCAGCAAATGCACGCTAGTCATTTAATTCGAAATATATGCTCATGTAAAGTCAACTTATTACAGTCAGTGGCTACCTCAGGGGGGAGCTTCTAGAGGTCCGAGTCTCCCAAATTAATAACAAAAAGTCTGCAGCATTAACCACGAAAACTGCGGGCTATACCCCCCAACCTCGTAGACTAACTTTGCTCAAAATCCTGGCTACGCCCCTGCAGACAGACATAATAATAATAATAAAGTTACAAGGAAGTAAGAATTATTAAAAGATGATATAAACATAAACGGGATTTACTATTTCATTCAAAAAGAATTTAATTCATACAAGGTTATATTATTCATCCAGAAAAAATGTACAAAAATTACAGGTTTCTTGACTGTAAGAAAACCTTGGTTTGGTCCAGACAGCGTGGCATTCAGGTTACCCAACAAGCTTGTTATATCGCCGATCTCTGCAGTAACAGGTCTCATAGATGAAATATATATAATATATATATATTTATGTATTGTAACAACCAGTTTACAATATTAACAAACACAGATGTATATCAAAAGTTTTTTACTAATTACTCGATAGATGTAAGTTTTATGTTAGTTATTATGACACATACCCGGGCTTTAACTACAAGGTCATATCGCCTACTACCAGAGCGCTTTTTTGTCACTCTGGTGGACATGAGCCCGACTCTACTCTAGAAATCCTAAATTTTGACTATAAACATAAACGGGATTTACTATTTCATTCAAAAAGAATTTAATTCATACAAGGTTATATTATTCATCCAGAAAAAATGTACAAAAATTACAGGTTTCTTGACTGTAAGAAAACCTTGGTTTGGTCCAGACAGCGTGGCATTCAGGTTACCCAACAAGCTTGTTATATCGCCGATCTCTGCAGTAACAGGTCTCATAGATGAAATATATATAATATATATATATTTATGTATTGTAACAACCAGTTTACAATATTAACAAACACAGATGTATATCAAAAGTTTTTTACTAATTACTAGATAGATGTAAGTTTTATGTTAGTTATTATGACACATACCCGGGCTTTAACTACAAGGTCATATCGCCTACTACCAGAGCGCTTTTTTGTCACTCTGGTGGACATGAGCCCGACTCTACTCTAGAAATCCTAAATTTTGACTATCCTAAATTTTTTTTCATCTAGGGGTCTTGGTAACGAGTACCTGACGTACAAGTTCGAGACCATTCGATTCGACATAGTGCTAAGATTTTTTTTACCCGATACGTCTCAAGCACAACACTAAGCTACCGGCGCCCTCGCGGGAAGTTATATAATCTGTTTGAAATTCGATGTTGATTTTTCGAAGGAATTTCATATTTTTCCGACCTAATTACAAAAAATAAAAATTTCGTGAATCACAGGCTATATACTTCTCCAGAACGATCAATTATGTTTTCGCACTCAATATTTGACATAGATAATGGCATTTGAACCCATTATACTAAATTATGTGTCGATACAATGAATACATCGGCAGTTATTGGGATTTGCGAATTCAGCCTCCATTTTGATCCTTCACTCTCCCTCTGTCGATCTGGCTGAAAATCACTCTTCGAAGGAAAAACGGACCACCTGTATCTATGAACAATGCTCTCATTCCAACCTCCAACAACGTACGGTACCACACTTAGACAGCAGACTAACGTGGAATCCCCACACAAGACTCAAACAAGAATTCAACGGAAGATATGATCTTTTAGGACGACTACTTGGAAACTATCTGTGAAGAGAGAACAAACTTACAATTTACAAAACAAACATACACCCAACTAGAACTATGGGGCACAGCCAAGAGGTCCAACATTAACAGAATACAACTCCGCTTCAAGAAATTCCATTCTAAGTTGAATACCCATCCCAAATCTGTCGCTTAGCGCATGTCCTCTCAGTCCCATCCTGACAACCCTCCACGTCAGACAATGCTCTCCTCGCGATCTTCTTTGAATAAATAACGAGACTATCTAATAGAGTGTCAGCACTGGCTGGCTTCTCCCATCAATTGTACATTTGTATTTATTTTTCACTTCTACCCATTGTATATTTTGTACAGATTGTAGAATAAAATAAATAAATAAATAAAAGAGGGTTCTGGATATAGATATAAAATTTCGTGACGATACATTCATTCTGAGACAAAATTTTGTTTTTCCTTTTTGGAAAATGGAGGTCGAAAAACATTAAATTCCATTGAAAACATCGCATCGAATTTCTGACCGATTGCATTGCATGTTTTTGTGTTAAGTCGCCTCTCTAATCCCTCCTGTTCATTTATCCAATGTGTCTGAAAATCAAGAGTCCTTCATGAGTTCTGGAAACACATATAAGATATCGTGTCGATACATTCATTCTATCGGGACTCATCATTTATATCATATGTGGGCAACAACCGGCCCGCTGTAAGATTTGGTCCGGCCCGCGAGACATTTTGAAAAACCCAATTTAAAAAAAAATAATATTACACTACTTACTCACACTCACTCCAAATTAGGAAGATCGAGTAGGATGGGGATTGTCGCTTGCTCCTGCGGAATCAAGTGAGCGAGCAAGGAAAGTGAGGAAAAATTCATGTCATCGCGTGTTTGTTTATGGTCAATAAATTTGCGTATTTTTTTTTGTGTTTTTAATGTGCGTGTTTGCGGATGCGATCGTATTCATGTGATATATTGATAGTTCAAGAAAAATCACTTCTAAAATCTAAATTTGAAGACATGGAGTTGTGCGATTTCTACAAAAAATACCTCGAAGGAGACCATTTTCCGCAGCTTAGAAAATTCGCAAGAAGATTGATTTGTGCGTTTGGCAGTACTTATAAATGCGAACAGTTCTTTTCAATGATGAAAGTTAATAAATCAAAACATCGTACAAGGCTCACTGAAGATAATTTGGAAAATTCTTTACGTCTTTGTATCAGTGGAATTAATCCAAACATCAATGGATTAGTTTCCCAAATTCAAGCTCAAGTGTCTCATTGATTTCGGTGTCGCTACTTAACTTTCGTAGTTTGTAATAATTCCAAATTTCACGATGTAATTATAATATTGTACCTTTTTTTTTTCATTTCATTTTGTTATTTTAATAAATTGTATTATAATAACATTGTCTTATTATTTCATGTCTGATATCTATCGCTAAAAATTATGAACACTACTTAAAGTCCGACGTTATTTTATTTTGAACCATCTACGCGGCCCGCGAACGTATTTGCACACTAAAGTATGACAGGCAAAAATTTGTTTACATATTTTGAAATCAGAGGGGAAACATGAAATTCCATTGAAAACTTAAAATTAAATTTCTGGCCAATTACATAACATCCCCTATACCTTATAACTCTCTAAGAAACATATGCACAACCATCTAGTAAAAAGCAGATTATGTAAAATAAAAGAGAAATTTAAAAAGATGAATATAGAGGTTGAACTTTTCAAACCGTTTGTGATTTACTCACAACTCTCGGACATTTAATTATTATAAAAATTTATGTTCTTTCAAAAAGAAAGTTAAAAAAGAAATAATTGAAAATACATAAGGTTTGAGGCAACTATAACCTTACAAGTGATATTTTCGCGGGGTTAATGTAGAGAAAGTGCAGTTAGATGCAGTTACAAAGGAAACATGAATAATCTAGATTGACAATAATGATCTTAGGAAAGGTTTCAATTTGCAAAAAATTATAAGACTTTCTTATACCATGTTTAGTCAACAACGTTCATAAATAAACACTGCTAATCCATCTCTCTGAGACTCAGTCCCCGTCAGTCCCATGCTATAGTTGCCAGTGAGTAGACGTATTATAAGTTTTTATTTATTGTATTTTATTACGGCCCTCCTTCTTATTTTAAACTTCTCGAACTTCTATTTGGACTTGCTATCTGTCAGTGTCCCCGGTCAGCTTTGTCTTCGTTCGTCCGATGAGCTTCGTTCTTCTGTTCTCACTGTTCTTCGGGTTCCATCATCCTTCCAAGATCATCATTTTTGTTTGTATTTGTATTTGACTATTTTCACCGCACTGTAGTTGTCAACAAATAGATTTATAATTTTATTTTTATTTTCATCATGAGCTCACGTTAATATTTTCAGTTTTAATTATATATTGGGTATTTAAACATTGTTTATTACGGAATTAATTTCACTGTAGGTAGTCCATAGTCGATTATATTTTGTATTACAGTAAAACCTCTATAAGTCGAACATCAAGGGAGACGCCAAAAAATTCGAGTTATAGAGTTTTCGACTTATGGAGGATTTCGACTTAGGCGGATTTTGATTCGACTTGTAGAGGTTAAGATTCATTCTAACTACTTTTGAGTTAGAGAGGTGAAATAAATAAAAATTCAAGTTACAGAGGTAACAAACATATTTATATTTATTATAAATCAACGTTATTTCAAAACATCCTTAAAATAAAAAATACGTAGTATATGTAGGTATTAAAAAAAGTCAGTAATTTTTTTTGCTTTAGATAATTGGTAATCCTATTTATTGTGTACTCCTAAATTGTTATCTAAGAAACAATGGTGTACATTGTCGGCCAATTCTTAAAGTCGGTAACTTATTTTTCTTCGAGCTATAGAGGTAATAAGTTTCAAATAATCGAGTTGTAAAGGTTGTACAATAAAACATTGCTATGTTCGAGATACAGAGGTCCAATTTATTTTTTCGAGTTATAGAGGGAAAATATGTACCAAAATGGCTTGTAGGGACTCACTGATTATTTCGACTAATAGAGGGTTGAGATTTCGAGTAATGGAGGTTTTGGGGATTGAAGGGAAAGGAACAAAACTTTTTTTCGAGTTTTGGAGGTTTTCGACTTATCGAGGTTCGACTTAAAGAGGTTCTACTGTATATACATATATAAAATATATATTTGCATAAATATACCTTTTTTTTGTTTTAAAAATTGATATTTGTATCCAAAACCCTCTAACGATACACCTATTGATTTTCAGTCAAATCGACCAAAAGAAGGGGGTATATAACTGCCGATAGAATAAATTTATCGAAATAAAATTTTATATGTGTGACCAAAACCGCACGGGAACAACACCTATCAATTTTCAGCCAAATTGGTCAAAGGGGAGGGGGGGATTAGAGGAGAGGTTCAACTCAAAAACTCTAATAATTGCCGTTGTAATTAAAATATCAACACAAAATTTCATATGTGAATTTAATACCTCATAAGGACGACATGAATTAATTTTCAGCGGAATCGGTGGAAGGGAAAGAGGAGTTCAGAGAGAGGGCTTAACTCAAAAACTCTAATAACTGCCCGATGTAATGTATCGACATGAAATTTCATATTTGAAGTAAAAATCCAATGAGGAGATACATGTCAATTTTCAGTAACATCGGCTGAAGGGAAGGGGTGGTTCAGGGGAGGGGGCTCAATTCAAAGGTGGGTGGCTCCCCCAAAAACTGCCGATGTAAGGAATTTATCGACATAAATTTAAGTATAAGGATTCATGCGCTTCTATGTACTTACATAGAGTTGACTTCAACTGTTGAATATGTGCGCCAACAGTCGACTGGTTTTGGAGAGGGAGCGAAAAGTTAAATAATTCGTCCTGGGGAAGATGATTCACTGACAAATTTTTTTTCTTAATTGTTTACCGATTACATACCTTTCCCTATACCTCGAATAGCTGGGAAATTAAAAAAGAAACACAGTCTTTCCCGAGGCTAGAAAGCAGAGAATGGGTACAAAGGAGGCCATAAGGTACACCTGTCTATCTGTACCTCGGTCTGTCTATTTGGGTCAAAGGAAGGATCTGGAAGTTTGTGAAATGTTTCTCGAGTTTTTTTTTTTTAACGTGAGTTGGCTCGGGGCCGCGGACGGAATCAAATAAGTTATCATGGACTGCATCTCCTTTCACCTCAATGCATAACTAAAAAGGCATTTTGGAGAAACTTGACCACAAGCTGTTCAATTTGCGAAAGTGTATGAAGATAACTAATTTAGAAAAATCTGGAGCATGGCCCATTTTATTATAAGTCCATAGCTCCTCACGGAAAGAACAAGTTTTTATTTAAATTTTGTTAGTTGCTCATGCATTGGCTTTATTTACGAAGTCATATCGCCTACTACCAACTGCGCTTTCGTCACTGGAGTCAATGAGCCCGACTCTGCTATGGCTAAAATTTGCCTACCGAAGTTTATTCTCTTAGGGTAGGAGTCGTTAACGAGTAGCTGACATGGAACAGGCTCGGGACCATCGCTTAAAGTCCCAACCAAGGGCGGAACAAGGATGTTCATCTAAAATTTAGGTGGTTCTACATTTGGATGTTATACATGTGTGATTAAAAATTCGATATGGAGTTTTCAACAAAATTTCATGTTTTCCGACCTACTGATTCTAAATAAAAAAACAAATAAAATCTGTCTGTGAACAATATAACTCCCGACAGAATGAATGTATCAACATGAAATTTTATATTTGAACTCAGAACCCTCTTGAAATTTTATATGTGAACTCAGAACCCTCTTGACAATTTATATGTGAACTCAGAACCCTCTTGACAATTTATATGTGAACTCAGAACCCTTTTGAAATTTTATATTTGAACTTAGAACCCTCTTGAAATTTTATATGTGAACTCAGAACCCTCTTGACAATTTATATGTGAACTCAGAACCCTCTTGACAATTTATATGTGAACTTAGAACCCTCTAAACCATTTGATCGTTTTCAATGGAATCCGCAGAAGAAAATGGAAGAATCTGGGGGTGTCAACTCAAAAACGCGAATAACTGCCGACGTAATGAATGTATCAACATGAAACTTCATATTTGAAATCAAAATTCAATGGGGACATAACTTGTCAAATATCAGTGATATCGGCCTAAAAAAAGGGCCGGATCAGAGGGGGTCTCAACTCAAAAACGCCAATAACTGCCGACGTAATGAATATATCGACATGAAACTTCATATTTGAAATCAAAATTCAATGTGTACATAACCTATCAAAAAAATATCAATCAATTTATATAAATTAATAACTGCCGATGTAGTTAATTTATCGAAACTAAATTTACTATGAGGATTTATGAGCTCTTTTGATTATTAAAGCAAGAGATCGACTGGTTTCGGTGGGGGAGCAAGGGTGATTCACCGACAATTTTTTTATTTATTCTTTGATGAATGACGACCTAGTATACATTTTTTTGTTCTACTTGAAGTCCATTCTTGAGAATATTCTGGTTCTACAGTACAGAAGAAATTGACGTTAGTTGCGAATGGAAAAGACAAAAAGAACTAAGTACGAACTGATCAAGAAGATGAGGGCAATGAAAAAGTACTGGAACTCACAATAAAAGGTTGTAAAAAGAACAAAAAATATTGTTGAAGAATATGATGGATCTTTATTTAATTACTGGGAGACTCATTGTGAATTCAAGTTGAGTTAGTGAGGGAGAGACGGAATACCAACATACTTGGTTATTGTATATATGAACAAGATTTATGGTTGTGGACAACCAGGTCAGCATGGTTGGTCAGTGGGAGGATCTATTTATGGTTTCAAGATCAACAATTTTTAACCTAGTCGTCCATGAGAACTTTGTGTCGGCCATTTGCAGTAATATTCAACAGTTCACTTACCCTCATACTAAATTTATGGTTGTGGACAACCAGGTCAGTATGGTTGGTCATTGGGAGGATCTATTTATGGTGTGAAGATCAACAATTTTTAACCTAGTGATAGGTGAGAACTTTTTGTCGGCCATTTGCAATATTATTCAACAGTTGATTTACCTAAATCCTCATAATAAACTTTACAATCGTATGTCAATAAATACATTTCATCGGCAGTTATTGGGGTTTTGGAGTTAAGCCCCCTCTGATCCCCTTCCCTTCTGCCGATTCTGCTGAAAATTATTAAGTGTTATCCTTATAGGGTTTTGAATTCACATATGAAATTTTGTGTCGAAATTCCATCGACAGTTATTAGAGTTGTTATGCCAAGCCTTTCCCCTATTATCCCTTCCGTTTCGGCGATTTGCCTGAAAATCAAAAGGTGTCGTCCTTACACTATTCTTGGTACAATAATAAAATTGCTTTTTGATACATTCATTCTAAAATGATTTTTTCCAGAATTTTTTTCCAGAGGTGTCTTCTTTTTTTGACAATATTTCGGGACACTTCTATGTCCCTTCTTCTGGTCACTAAGAACCGTTCATAGTGACCAGTAGAAGAGACGTGGAAGTGTCACAAAATATTTTCAAAAAAGAAGACTACTGGAAAAAAAATGACGGACAATACCAACATAGTAACATCCCGGAGAAGTTTAGAAAACACATTCATTCTATCGGGAGCAATCGTGTTCAAAGACAGCAGAAGTTTTTTTTTTTTTTTGTATATACAGGGTGGCCCAGATAAGCTGGCCACAAGTGAAATAACTCCTAAACGGTTAGAGATATCAAAATTGTGCATAGGACAAAAGTTGTAGCACTCGCCGAGAGCTATAGTATGGCGTCCTCGAAAAGACATAAATGACCCTTTTAATGGCTCAAACAGCCCTTCGAAGGGCGGGGTTCTCTTTTGACCCTTAAGTTCCATTATAATTTATTAAAGAACTAAAGAAACAAGGAAGAACTGTGCAAACAGATTTTTGGTACGTCAAGTAGTTCTCGGAAAAAAACCGTTTAAAGTTGCACGTTTTCTTATTCTTAAGTTAGTTGGAATTTAATAATCAGAATAAGAAAAACGTGCAACTTTAAACGTTTTTTTTTTTGAGAACTACTTGACGTATCAAAAATCTGTTTGCACAGTTTTTCCTTGTTTCTTTAGTACTTTAATAAAATGTAATGAAACTTAAGGGTCAAAAGGGAACCTCGCCCTTCGAAGGGCTATTTGAGCATTTAAAAGAGCCATTTTTGTCTTTTCGAGGACGCCATACTATAGCTCTCGGCGAGTGCTACAACTTTAGTCCTATGCACAATTACCTTATAAACATTTGAGCTCAAACTCCAAGTCTCTAGCTGTAACAGAGGCCAAGATCCCTACACAGACTCTGATGAAACCTGAAAATCTTGGAAACGGCATACCCGATTTCCACCAAACATGGCTAAGAACCATCTCACAAATACCAGCTTTTGAAACAAAAAACCGCTTTGAAATCGGTTCGGCCGTCTTGGAGCTACGATGCCACAGACAGACACTCACACAAACACACACACACAGACAAAGGCTTCAAATTTATAACACCCCTCCTTTTGCGTCAGGGGTTAATAAGATACATTTCTCTAATAAATGAAAAATATATAAAATTATTAAACATTTAGCAAAGTTGGTTCACATGGGGAGCAGTAATAACGTATCTATTCCCATACATAAAATTTTAAATTGTTAATATTTGAATTAGTTTTATATTTAGTTATTAGTTTAGTTATTATGACTCATGCCCGGGCTATCAACTATAAGAGCTCTCTCTGGTGGACATGATACTTTGGAAGTCCTAAATTATTATTCACCTAGGGAAGGGGTCGAACACCTGGTTACAGGCTCGGTACCATCGCTTAACGTCCCATCCGAAGGACGGCATGCTCATGGTTCTTTCCAGCTCAGTATATAGTTTTATATATTTTTTTTATTTATTGAAGAATTGTATTATATCTATTTAATTAAATTACTTCAATCATATTTCACTTTATTTTTAGATTTCTAGTTGCACTAAGAATTGCATTAGAATGAAGCGTTGCATGGGGATGTTGCAGTCCAGCCGTTCAAGAGGCAGGTTTATTCCAGACGGACCCAAACTACGTTATCCCACCCTCCTTAGGTAGGACATACTGAGGAGACCTCGCCTTATTCCACCTGCCCACAATATTATCCACCCTATGAATAATTCCTATGAATACATTAATGTATTCACTTACATGAATTACAGATACGGAACCGGCTACAAAGGACATAACCTTGATGAAAAACAGACCTATGTTCGTTCTCTTCTCTTTAATAAAACCGAACCAGTTCAGTTGTTTTACATAATTCCACTCAAATTACACTATAATAGACACAATTATTGTCTAGGACATTGTATTCCATCAAGGTAGTATTCAAAAATTGTTATCTACAAGATCGTATGCTGTTGAGCAAGTTATACCTTACATGGTCAGAATAATAATAACATTCCGAGTGTTATAAAAAAAAAAAAATGTGATGTGGCCATTCAAAATTCGAGATTGAGGTTCAACGCATTTTCAAGTTTCAAGGTACTATGAAAACGTTTTGACAATTTTTGCGATGATGTCCGCAAAAATGATAATAGCTACTAAGTTAATACTTGGGACTTCTTTATTTCAAATTTCAAGTTCATAGCTAATATCATTTTTGCACAGACATCATCGCGAAAATGGTCAAAACGTATTCAGGGGACCTTGAAACGTAAAAATCCGTTGAAACCTCATCTCGAATTTTCGCACTATTTATTATCGCAAATATATAGACTAAGCCATCGGACATGAAGCGTATCCAGTCTTTTCAATCCAAAGTCCTGTGAACAATTGTCGATGCTCCCTTCTATGTGTCCAACCTTACCCTCCATAATGACCTTAACATCCCCTATGTTATTGACCTCATCAAGTCCCGCTTCTCCAAATTCCACTCTAACCTTTCTTCCCATGTCAATCCAGTTGCTCCGACTCTTGTCATCCCATTCCCATCCAGATAATCCCCCCCGAAGACTGAGGCGGCGTTAGGTTAGGTTAGGTTTTATGACTCATGCCCGGGCTTTAACTACGAGGTCATATCGCCTACTACCAGAGCGCTCTTTCGTCCCTCTGGTGGACATGTGCCCGACTCTACTGTGGGAGTCCTAAATTTTGCCTACCCTAAATTTTTATTCATCTAGGGTAGGGGTCTTTAACGAGTACCTGACATCGTACAGGCTCGGGACCATCGCTTAACGTCCCATCCGAAGGACGGCGTGCTTAAGTTTATTTTACCTCCCAGATAAAATCAACTAAGGGCCTCGGTCGGGCTACGAACCCACGACCTTGAGCTCAGAAGTCAAGCACGCATACCACTGAGCTACCGTCGCCCTCAGGCGCGTTGGCCCTGAGGCGGCGTTGGCCGAGAAACCTGCTACTGTAACCTAGCAACAATATTTTGCGAGTGCCGGTTTCTCCCCTCATGTAATCCTCTTACCTTCAACTCTCCTCCTTCTTGGCCTGCCTCCACTGCTGGACAGTGATTGGCGGGGCGAGAAGGCAGTGGGGATCACTCGAGCCCCGCGGTCTCCCCTGCCATTTTTTTTTTTTACCTATTATTTTGTACATAATCAGATGCTTTCATTGTATATATTTTCATCATTATTTTTTTTTTTTTATGTATTTAATGTATAATGTCATTCATCAAATTTACTTATAGTTTATACTGATTGTAAATATTCAAAATTTAAATAATTTTTTATTTAAAAAAATATATATAGAGACATTTGTTATATCGATGTTTTGAATTAAGGCCGATGTTTCCACTATCCATGGTGTATTTCGATGTTACGTTCTACGGTAAACATCGGATCTATTTCAATATTCATCCCTACAAGACTCGACTAGCAAGTTTTTTATTTAAAAATTGTTTAGAAAATTGTTAAAATTATATTCAGTATATTTGTGATGTTTGTTTTTTGTGAACCATGCCCGGGCTTCGACTACGAGGTCATATCGCCTACTACCATAATGCTCTTTCGTCGCTCTGGTGGACATGAGCCCGACTGAGGGAGTCGAATATTCCGTTCGCTGTATAAGTTTACCTGAGAAATGAGATCTCACAGTGGACAGGGTCCCGCCTACTATATTAATAGCCAATTAAATCATTGTAATATCGCGCAGGGCAGCCATTTTAAATTTTTTTGATGTAATGGCTGCGGTTGTTCTACTTTTGAATAAACCAGTTTTTAAAATGAAAATAGAAAAATAAAAAAATGTAAATCGTATCTGTTTTATTTATATGTATGTTTGTTTTGGTAACCATACATGTGACAACTATGAGATCATATCGCCCACTACCAGAGCGCTGTTTTGTTACTCTGATGTTCATGAGCCCGACTCTACCACCGTATATATATGCCCACAGAAATTCTAAATTTAGCCTACTAAGGTTTAGTTACTTCAACAGTACCTGACATCGCAGAGACTCGGGATCGTCGATTAACGTCCCATCCGAAGGACGGCGTGCTAAAGTCTTTTTCCACTTCCCAGATAAAAATTCTAAGAGCCTTAGCCGAGAAGGACGGGCTTCAAAAAATTAATGTAAAAATAATACAATAAAAACAAAATTTTACCTAAACAATTTCCTTTAAACTTTTCCATAACATATTAAAATTTTAGAATCAAATAAATCAATATTATTATATGTGACGTCATATTATTTGTTTTTATATTTATTCGATTTTAAAATTTTTATTATTATATGGTATATAACGGTAGTATGTTATTTTAGTCCTACGAGGTCGCCGGTAGCTCAGTGGTATGCGTGCTTGCCTTCTGAGCTCAAGTCGAAACCCGGCCGATTTTTTCAGGGAGTAAAATAAACTTAAGCACGCCGTCCTTTGGTTAGGACCTTAAGCGATGGTCCCGAGCCTGTACGATGTCAGGTACTCGTTAAAGACCCCTGACGTAGGTGAATAAAAATTTAGGGTAGGCAAAATTTAGTACTCAGACAGTAGAGTCGGGCTCATGTACACCAGAGTGACAAAAGAGCGCTCTGGTAGTAGGCGATATGATCTTGTAGTTAAAGCCCGGGCATGAGTCATAATTGCGGTTAGTTAAAATTTAGTTTTTATTGTTTTCTTTTTACTTAAATGTTAGTTTATAAAAGCTTATCATCATTATTGTAATTTTTTTAATAAAAAACTTTTTTTTTTAGAGAAATATTACTCCTTCAGTTATGTGAAGTATAGGGAAAGTTATGTAATAGTCTTAAATTCGATTATCATTTTTCACCGGAATTTTATTTTTATCAACCCCCCGATTACAAAAAAAATTAAATCCCATCTCTCTGCGAAAGCAACAATTCCCGATAGAACGTATATATCGACACGAAAGTACGACACCTTTTGATTTTCACTCAAATCGGCCGAAAGGTAAGGCGGATAATCAGAAAGGACATGGGCTCGACTCAAAAAAAAAAATTAAAATAATAGTAATAACTGCATCAAGAGAAGATTTATTATGAAAAGGATGCTGGAGAAGTGAATTGCCAGTGATTTTCTATTGATATTCCTCTCAATGTTGTCATACTCTCATGATCAGATATTGAGTTTATTCTTGACCTCGCGTGGATGTCATTCAAAGACGTAAATTGCCTGCCGGATATGTAGGACACAACACCCCTGACATATTACATTTCATTCTTCCAAGACGGGTTAACTCAATGACATTTATTTTTTTATTTATTATCTATTGGAGGTAGTTCGCGACAGACGTTGCATTGATAATATGATAAAAACCTTGAATATGGAATTTATCCATTTTATTGAGTTTCATCTTTTTTAAATTATGTAATTGGTGAGAAATTTTATGTTTTCCGATATCCTGATTCCAAAAATAAAAAGTGGTCTTTGAATCACCGGCTATGTATTTCCCCAGAACGAATTAATCTATTAAGTTTTCATTCTCCCCACAAAAACACAATATTTGTGGCATTTGAATCCTTATACAATAAAACCCCTCTGCAACGGACAGTCGTCAGTCCGTGGTCACAGGGAATAAGAAAAATGGTCAAAATGAGTTAAGTGTACTGTGAACATCTCCCAAGCCATTTGCGCACTGTGAAGAAGTTGGGAGCTCAGAACTCTAATACTTTCGGAATTATAAATATGTGGGTTTCTTGATATCTCGTAAAATTGTGTATGTTCTCAGTTAAATGAACTTAATCTACTTCTTTGAGGAATCATTCACGAGATAACTACATATAACCATGTGTTTTCGGTTAAATCAACATTAGAGAGAGAGGGCGCCGGTAGCTCAGTGGTATGCGTGCTTGACTTCTGAGCTCAAGGTAGTGGGTTCGTAGCCCGACCGAGGCCCTTAGTTTATTTTATCTGGGAGGTAAAATAAACATAAGCACGCCGTCCTTCGGATGGGACGTTAAGCGATGGTCCCGAGCCTGTACGATGTCAGGTACTCGTTAAAGACCCCTACCCTAGATGAATAAAAATTTAGGGTGGGCAAAATTTAGGACTCCCACAGTAGAGTCGGGCTCATGTCCACCAGAGTGACGAAAGAGCGCTCTGGTAGTAGACGATATGACCTCGTAGTTAAAGCCCGGGCATGAGTCATAAAACCTAACCTAACCTAACATTAGAGAGGCATCATTCACGAGTATTTCAAAAAGTATGGTCAATAATTAGGTTAGTGATGGGGAATGGTTAGGTAACTAAGGAAAAATCCAAGAAAGGATTAACAATATTTATTTTCATTCCCTCCTATACATTTAGAAAGTTAATTATATGATTAATAATGATGCAAACATAATTTATTTATTCCAAAAACTGGATTTACACGATTAATGCAAAAGTAAAAAGACTGCTGCCCTGAAAAGTTACGAATTTAGACTTACCAATTTATTCCCTGTGACCACAGATATATAGACTTGAAAAATAAAATAAAACTGGTTTATTTAATATATTGTCTAATTTCACTAACTATATATACATGGGAGTACTTTCGGTATTTCTACCATCCTCAGCCAAAAGCATATGCTTTTGGCTGAGGATGGTAGAAATACCGAAAGTACTCCCATGTATATATAGTTAGTGAAATTAGACAATATATTAAATAAACCAGTTTTATTTTATTTTTCAAGTCCATTTGAATTATTTCACAATATCTCTGCAATTATGTCAGTTTTCACAGATATATAGGTAACGGTCAATAGATAATTGGATAAAACACACATAATAATAGTTATTATGGATTTTAAGTTAATAAACCAATCAGTATGTATGTCTGTTTCACAAACAGCGAATTCTACGAATAATAAAAAGCATTCAAAATTATATTTTTCAAATGAATTGTTTTGTAAGTGTCCACTTGGAGAAAAATTGGTTGTCCGCGTCCGTAGAAGGGGGTAAAAATACATTGTTTTCCTATACTTCGGGCTGGGACACCGCAAAATTGAACTTGAAGAGAGGTGTCCGTAAAGAGGGGTATTACTGTACAAACTTATATCTTAATACATTCGTTATTTGAATTTTTGTGTTATGACTCCCCCCTAATCCTCCCTTTTTTTTTGAAAAATTTGACTGAAAATAGGGCTTTAACTACGAGGTCCTATCGCCTACTACCAGAGCGCTCTTCCGTCACTCTGGTGGACATGAGCCCGACTCTAACTGTGGGAGTCCTAAATTTTGCTTACCCTAAATTTTTATTCACTTAGGGAAGAGATCTTTAACGAGTATACTTAAATTTATTTTACCTCCCAGATAAAATAAACTAAGGGCCTTGGTCGGGTTTCGAACCCGCGTTCTTGAGCTCAGAAGGCAAGCACGCATACCACTGAGCTACCGGTGCCCTCGTAATATATTATATTTACATATATAAAATTCCATGTTTTTTTTTTTTGGCCTTATCTTCGATGCATATTAGCCATGTCTGGCTAACTCCCGGACGGGATTCGAACCCGCAAGCCATGGTAAAATCATGCGAACAAAGCCCTATGCTCTAGCCCGCACGGCCACCATGGCTCCCTAAATTTCGTGTTAATACCTTAAATTTATCGATACTTTTCTTCCTAATTACTTTGTATTTTTTCCTAATTTTAAGTCGGTCATTGGTTAGTTATTTAGGTTCAAGCTCTGGTTTTAAGTATGAGGTCATATCGCTCTTTCGTCGCACTGATAAACATGATCCCACGTTAACTGTGGCATCCGAAGGACGGCGTGCTCAAAGTTTTCTTAACTCTCAGATAAAAAAAAAAACTAAGTGCCTCGGCTAGATTTTGAGCTCAGTAGACCTACACGCTACCCTGAGCTGCTGTCGGCGTCAGCCGATCATTGGTGTAAACGCCTTAAGTATGGCTTTCACAAATTCAGAACTTCTCAGAGAACTAGAGGTATAGTCAAGTTATTTGTATGACTAATACTTGCTATTAACTGACAGACTTTCAATAATAAATTAAAACTTTACGAACTCTTTAAGTCGAGAGAATCCTGAGTAATTTGAAAAGAAATAAAACAGGTTTAAGACGAGTATTAATCAATCCTTTATTACTCGCCTGAAACTTAGATAAAATTATTACAGAAGCGGTGAGTCTAATTGCGTATAATCACTTCTCTAAAGGACAACCGTCTACGAAGAGAAGGGTATTTTCGTAGTCGCTATAAGGTTCGAGAAAATTACGCCAGCCATGAAAGAACCCCTTGATCCAGTAGGCGCCAATAACAAAGTTGAAAAAAAAGTTGTTGAATCTAACAACGTACCTCCCCAGTCCTAATTATTCAACGAAGTTTTCTCTCTGAAACCAATCCCACGATTTGGATGAAAATTAATATTTGACATATTAATAGTTGATGAGGGCCTCGTCCGGGTTTCGAACCCGCGATCTTGAGCTCAGTAAGCAAGCACGCATACCACTGAGCTTCCACCCGTTGGTGGAATTCGCTAAAAATCAATAGATGTGGTCCTTATGGGATTATGGATACGCATTTAAAATATCGTGTCGATACAAGAACGGAGTCTACTGAGCTTCAAGGGGGACCTAGATTTCGACAACGTCGATTAATAGGGAATCTACTATATTTTTAGCCCGTTTTTCCGGTGGTACCGACAATGCCGGATAAGAAGGAATTTAATGTATTTTAATACCGCTTCTCAAGGTCTACCTAGATTTCGAAAACACCGATTAATAGGGAATCTGCTGCATTTTAACTCCCGTTTTCCGGTGGTACCGACAACGCCGGATAAGAAGGAATTTAATGTATTTTAATACCGCTTCTCCAGGTCCACCTAGTTTCCGACAACACTGATTAATAGGGAATTTACTATATTTTTATCCCAGTTTTCCCGTGGTACCGACAACACCGGATAAGGAGGAATTTAATGTATTTTAATACCGCTTCTCCAGGTCTACCTAGTTTCCGACCACACCGATTAATAGGGAATCTACTGTATTTTAACTCCCGTTTTTCCGGTGGTACCGACAACGCCGGATAAGTAGGAATTTAATGTATTTTAATACCGCTTCTCCAGGTCTACCTAGTTTCCGACAACACTGATTAATAGGGAATCTACTGTATTTTAACTCCCGTTTTTCCGATGGTACCGACAACGCCATATATGAGGAAATCAACTGTATTTCAATACCGCTTCTCCAGGTCTACCTAGTTTCCGACAACACCGATTAATAGGGAATCTACTGTATTTTAACTCCTTGGCTCTAAAATATCCTAATGAATTGAACCCTCAGACGCCCTAACTGATCCCGAACAATGTTTCATTAGATATCTTTCTGACTCTAGACAATGGTTTTCGTCGTCAGGCAGGTAAGTTCTAAGAAGGACGACCCCTCAGCTAACTTCTTTGATAATAAGACGAACGGTCCCCTTGCCGGAGTATTGTCTTCAGGTCTTTGTTCTTCGGAGAGTAGTCTTCAGAAAGCTTCTGGAGCCTAGGCTAGCTTAGCTCTCTTTAAGGAGGCAACATCGCATTAACAACAAGACCTCATGTCGTGAGACTAATCAACCATTTCGAGAAATACAACTGTTAAAATTTCTATTGTATTTCATACCAGGAACTCAAAGCAGATTCCTCAAGTCTTCGTCTATTATTGATTATTGATATTGTACAATATTTTCGTTCAAAATTTGAGTATTTAGTTGAGCATCTCCCCTGAGTCTCCAATTCCCTTCTGTCGATTTGAATAGGTTTTGAATTTATATATGAAATTTTGTCTAAATAGATTTACTACAACGGTAGTTATTGGAGATTTTGTCTTAAGCCTCCCCCTCAATCCCTTTTTCCCTAATATCGCCCTTATGGGCTTCTGGACACATATATAAAATTTCGGAGGGCACCGGTAGCTCAGTGGTATGCGTGTTTGCCTTCTGAGCTCAAGGTCGTGGGTTCGAAACCCGTCCGAGGCCCTTAGTTTATTTTATCTGCGAGGTAAAATAAACTTAAGCACGCCGTCCTTCGGATGGGACGATTAGCGAAGGTCCCGAGCAGATACTCGTTAAAGACCCCTGCCCTAGGTGAATAAAAATTTAGGGTAGGCAACATTTAGGATTCCCACAGTAGAGTCGGGCTCATGTCCACCACAGTGACGAAAGAGCGCTTTATGACCTCGTGGTTAAAGCCCGGGCATGAGCCATATAACGAACTATAAAATTTCGTGGTTTACTGACTCTCTTTTCACTTTTTACTTTGTATAGCGGAAGTTGTGTAATCGATCAGAAATTTGATATTCAGTTTTCACCAAAATGTTCCGTTATTCGACCACCTGATTCCAAAAAAAAAAAAGTACCGATGGAATAAATGTATCGACACGAATTTGTATATGTATTCAGAACCCCGAAAGGACGACACCTATTAATTTTCAGCAACATTGGCTGAAGCGTAAGGGGTAATCAGGGTAATCTCAAATACCCTTAAAACTGCCGATGTAAAAGTTAATTTAATTAATTCTGGGGAAGTACACTGTTTGTGATCCACCGATTACTTTTTTCAGAGGGGGGGGGGGGGGGGGAATTAATTTTTTTTGGAGTACATATTAGAAAATGTATATTCATAGAAAATATTAACATAACAATTAAAACAATATTTTTAAAAAATGAAGGCTTAAGAGGAGCTAAAAACTACAATTAAATATTATTGTATAGTGTGTTATATTTATGCACTTGTCTTGAAGTGCACAAAGTTGCACCGTTGATCTTACATCTAATTGCTGGGAATAGAAAGTGGTTCTTATGCAACGCACCAGTCAAGTAACAAGTACATCATAAATTTCAGCTGTATAGATTGGTGAAACCTGGTTGCTACATGGGAAGATTTCAAAAAGGATTCTTGTCAATTAAATGAAGTACGTATTACATTTTGAAAACTAAAGTAAAATCGTTTAGTATGAGCTATAAAACCATTGATTAATAATTAACTACAGGTTAAGTGCAATGAGCAATTGTCGATAAGTACGATATGCACTTGCGTAAAAACTTATAACGCCATGCGCTTACCGGTCAATTTTCAAAAAGATCTTAATCTATACGTAAGAAGTTAGGTTTTAGGTTTTATGACTCATGCCCAGGCTTGAACTACGAGGTCATATCGCCTACTACCAGAACGCACATTCATATGTGATAGTAAGATGTTGTGGGACTAGATTTCTAATAGAAATAAAAGACGTTGTCTTCCCACTGTTTTATTTATACCAGAACCGGTTTTCGACGCAACAGCGTCATCATCAGTGGTTCATCTATCATAGAATAACAAAATATACAAATAATAAAAAGTATAAATAATTCCTAAAGCATCAGGGTACAGAGTAAAATTATAAAATAAACTTACCCCACCCACATAGCACAGCGGTTGGAAGATAACTGGCATAGCTCTAAGGGGTGGGGATAGCCAGGTTCACTCACTCACAACATGTAAAAACCATTCATTCTAATAAATACATTAAGTCTGTACATAATTTAAACATTTTTCATCATACAGCCAAAGAAATTATTTGTTGTCATAAAATATACGTATAAAAAATAAATACATAAATAAATACATTGTTAAAAATTATTACAGACTTGAATTCACAATAAATATCATTATAAAAACCATATTTACAATACATCTTTCACAGGATAGCTACTTCCCTTAGTTTTGGACCAATCTCTCACACCAGGTAGGTCAGGCAACAGAAGGGAGTTCTTAACCTCTATTTTTTTGTTAAGACTTTTTGAATCCTCATATAAAGAAAGTCGGATCTCCAAGCCTTCTAGGATATCTGTACGTCTTCCTTTGGTACCCTCGTGCAACAGAGCCACTCTATGGGTACCAGACCCTCATTTTCACAATGAATAAAGAACTCGGAATCCCTTCTTCGTAGATGTTCCTTAGTCCGTATGTGTAATTTCCTTCCTGTCTGTCCAATATATGTTGCATTACAATCACCACATGTCAGTTTGTAAACACCGGATTTGTCCCTAAAAGGTACTCTGTCCTTCAGACTGGGGAAACAATTCCTTAAAGTGTTGTCATTTCTGTAGGCCACCCTGACTCCGTCTCTAGTAATAGTACGACCCATCCGTGCCGGGAAATGGCATACCCATGTGCTGTGTGGGTGGGTAAGTTTATTTTATAATTTTACTCTGTACCCTGATGCTTTAGGAATTATTTATACTTTTTATTATTTGTATATTTTGTTATTCTATGATAGATGAACCACTGATGATGACGCTGTTGCGTCGAAAACCGGTTCTGGTATAAATAAAACAGTGGGAAGACAACGTCTTTTATTTCTATTAGAACGCACATTCGTCACTCTGGTGGACATGAGCCCGACTCTATTGTGGGAGTCCTAAATTTTGCCTACCAAGCATAGGTGGGAGCGGTTTGGCCTTATAAACATTTGAGCTCTAACTCCAAGTCTCTAGCACTAATAGAGGCTGAGATTCCTACACAGACTCTGATGAAACCTGAAAATCTTGGAAATGGCATACCCGATTTCCACCAAACATGGCTAAGAACCATCTCGCAAATACCAGCTTTTGAAACAAAAAAACCTCTTTGAATGTATCGTCATAAAATTTTAGTATGAGGATTCAGAACCCTCTATGTAAATCGATTATTGATTTTTAGCCCAAATGATCGATTGTTTTGGAGGGAGAGCGAAAACTTACTTGATTAATTGGCGCTGGGAAAGTACATTGCCGGTAATTCACCGATGACTTCCAAAAAAAAAAAAAATGACACCTGATTTAACTTTCCATTGGAGTTGACATTTTTTTTATTTTTATTTTTCTAAACTAAGAGCCATACCGTTATTAATTCCATAACAGTTACTCCATCTTAGATGGTAGATAGTCATTCTGAAAACCTGTTACTCAAAGAAGCCCCTTGGCGTACAAACTTGGATGCGAAATGAAAATACAAGGACGTACAACTCGACAACTTCGGGTTCGTTGCGAAATATTTTGCGATACATCTGATAGGGGAGTATTAACAAGATCACGAGATTCAATCTTCTTAGTTATGTCAGGGTTTTAACTATGAGGTCATATTGCCTACTACCAGAGTGTTCTGTCATCGCTATCTATTGTGGGAGTCCTTAATGTTGCCTATCCAGATTTATCATGTAGTGTAGGGGTGTTTAACGTTTATGTGACATCGTACAGGAGGGCATCCTTTAACGTCCCATCCGAAGGACGACGTGCTCAATGTTTTTCTACTTCCCAGATAAAAAGTGTTTTGTTTTTGTTTTTTTTAATTTTTGGCATGATAGTGTAATGCCGAAATCGGTAGTATATGGATACAATTTTTATGGGATAGACAAAAAATTGAAATCAAAAATATGGTTATTAACCCCCAACTCAAATTCACCTAGGGTAAGGGGTCTTTAACGAGTACCTGACATCATTCAGGCTCGGGACCATCGCTTAACGTCCAATCCGAAGGACTGCGTGCTTAAGTTTATTTGACCTCCCAGATAAAATAAACTTTTTTCCCAGATAAAGGTTTCCAACCCACGATCTTGAGCTCAGAAGACAAGCACGCATTCGATTTGATTAAGTAAGCACATGTCTTGATTTCAAATTTCAAGATGAATGCTACAATTCTGAGTATGAGCGCACACAAATTTCGAACCAAAAATACATACGAAAATGTTTAAACCGAAATTTATGTACACACCAATCAATTCATAAAATGTTAAACTCAAATTCTCAAAAACTTGACAATTAAGTGGCGGTTTCAACGAGGAATCATGAAGGGTTGGTGCTGCCTGGGTCCCTGACCTGAAAAGACCCCTATTTTCCTAAGGGAATTTTAACATAAGGGATAAAAATTGATATGCCCCTTTTTTGGAGAAATTCTTATTTATACCAGGGAAGGTAAAAAAACATTTAGGGCACCCCCCCTTCTATGCCACTGCTTCAGGTAGGTAGTACCATTCATAGAATGCGCTGCTCGTTCATTCGTTGCGTGTGTCCAGTCCATATCAGTCTTTCTATTCATATGAAAATTTATCTCTTCGTATGGAAAATATAATTCCCTATTATTCCTCATCTCACAGACATACCCCTTTTTTTTTTAATTCCATAAATCTTTCTGAGAATTTTTTTTTTCTCTTCAGCTATCTTCAGACAGTTAAAAAAAAAAAAGTCAATGAATCAGCTGCAATGTACTTCCCCAACACGAATTAATTAATTAAGTTTACGCTCTCCCTCTCATCAGGTCCTTATCCTCTGAATTTTCATACTAAATTTCGTGTGGATATATTCATTACATCGACAGTTATTATTAAAGTTTGTATTATCTACCTCGCTAATCATTGCTCCCCTATATTTATCATTAAGATAAGCGGTATCTTGTGAAGGTATTTAAGTTTCGAACTAAGGTAATCTAAATTTTAGTATAATTTCAAAATGGCGAGACCATACGCAATAGCCCGCACGGGCATCATGGCTCCCACTACAAAAATATATTATACATTCTTTAGGGCGCTAAACAATCAATACGATCTTATCTCAAATCGGAGGACACATAATAATTAAAAATTTTACTGACAACATTTTTTGTAAGGGACAATTTTTCGCTAGGATTTGAAGTTTTTGCGTAAATGAAGCAAACATCTAAAAAAAAAAAATGGGTTTCAAAACGACATTTTTAGACTGTTTTCGAGATGTATCTCGCAAAGCAGGCGACCTTAGAAAAATAGTATGTCTTATGAAATGTTTATTTTAGTATTCTCTTGAACTTTTAGAGGGCGCCGGTAGCTCAGTGGTATGCGTGCTTGACTTCTGAGCTCAAGGTTGTGGGTTCGTAGCCCGACCGAGGCCCTTAGTTTATTTTATCTGGAAGGTAAAATAAACTTAAGCACGCCATCCTTCGGATGGGACGTTAAGCGATGGTCCCGAGCCTGTACGATGTCAGGTACTCGTTAAAGACCCCCTGCCCTTAGGTGAATAAAAATTTAAGGTAGGCAAAATTTAGGACTCCCACAGTAGAGTCGGGCTCATGTCCACCAGAGTGACGAAAGAGCGCTCTGGTAGTAGGCGATATGACCTCGTAGTTAAAGCCCAGGCATGAGTCATAAAACCTAACCTAACTTGAACTTTTATCTGATATGCTAACTTAAAACTGATAAGATTTTAACGAAATTGGACTAAAATTTAGATTATCTTAGTTCGAAGCCTAAATATCTTTACAAGGTACAGCTTATATTTATGATAAATAAATCTAATGAAAGATCACTTCAGATAAAAGTTAAACAGAATACTAAAAGAAACATTTTATAAGCCAAACCATTTTTCGAGGTCGCCTGCTTTGCGAGATGCCAAAAAACCGTCTGAAAATGTCGTTTTAAAACCCAATTTTTCAGACGTTTGCTTTAGGGATGGGTATCAATTAACCGATTAATCGAAATAATCTATGTTTTGGTAAAATAATCGGTGGTTTTTTAATCGATGTCATCTAGGTTTGATTAATCGGATAATCGATGATTATTCAACGATTATTAAATTTTTAATTAAAATTACAACTCATCCGAAAAACAGGAGAAAAAAAAGAAAAATGAATTAATTATAATTCATCCGAAGTGCAACTCGTCTAAAAAAGTGGTAGGAGACTATCGTATCGACTATCGATACAACACAGTGCCTCTGTGGTGAACTGGTGATAAGTAAAAAGTAACCTTCTAATAGTTCTACTTCTAATTCTAATTTCTAATCATTTGTGAGTTGTGATTGAATGATTGTATTAACTTTTGTTTGTGCGTTCGTTTAATATTTTAATCGATTATTTAACCAACGATTAATAAATGTATCGATTAACTAGTAGAAAATAATAATCGATGTCATTAATCGATGTTTTGTTGGTTCCCATCCCTAGTTTGCTTCATTTACGCAAAAACTTCAAAAAAAATTGTCCCTTACAAAAAATGTTAGTAAAATTTGTAATTGTTATGTCTCCTCCGATTTGAGATAAGATCAATTAAGCGTTGCGCGCCCTAAAAAATGTAAAATTTATTTTTGTTGTGTTTTAAATTTAACGCATATCAACAAATTTTGAAATAAATTTTTATTATTGGTAATTTTTATTAAAGGATAAAAAAAAAAAATCATCAAGTTACTTTCATGTATTTAGCAACACCAGTATGAAATGTGATCTGTATACACTCTTAATCCCCAAAAATTTTGTACAATCTGCAATAAAAACAAATTGGAAGACGTACACCACCTGTTAATATGCTGTCCGATATACTCCCCCATTAGAAGCCACTTCCTGCCTCAGTCAGTATAGACAGATCCAACTTTCATACATTACTCCTGGCCCATAATAAGAATGATATCTCAAATATTTTCTATTATTTAATTAGCTTTGAAACTTAGATCATTCATTGTTAATGAATAATGTACTTCAACTTACATATTATATTGATATTCAATACCTACATCCCCACTCCATATTTACTGTCTATGTTACGTTATTATTATTATTATTAATTTGTAATTATTTATTTTGTTTATACTTTTTTATTTATTTATGTTATTTATTTAGTTTGTCAAAGGGTCCTTTATATGTGTCATTATTATGTTAATATTGTAAATGTAATGGTGACTGACTCAATTGTATAGGGGAGATCCCTTTAAACAATACAAATTATTATTATGAAATTTGATCTGTAAAAAAAGTGTTTAGTATAAGAATGTAATAAGAAAGTGATGACAAAATCACAATTTTTATTTTCCGGTACTGATGGAAAGTAGGCTAATTTGTTCTTCCATAAATTCTGGTCAATTTTGAAAGTCTTGCAGATCGAAGCTAATGACAGGAAACCTCTGAAAGCCTATGTGAGTTGATTAGAAACTGTCTGAATAAAAGTCTTGATGGGGGACCTGGAACGTGCTTGGAGTGGTGGGGTACATGAAGAGAAAGTCCGGAGATCTGACCTTCATTAGCCTTATCCATCCCAGAAGAGGGCTTATCTGAAGGAACATCAGATAGATCTGGTGCAGGGTCTCCTGGCTGAGTCAGAAACGTTGGCACATAGTTCAGTGTTTCTCCTGATAGGGAGTATTCTAGTTGACGTCGTTTTAAAGTAATGGGTACACTGTTACAGATGCAACATTGCAAAGGAATGTAACTATTTCATTATTTATTAGAGCTAATAAGAGGATAAGATAGGAGGCCTTGGAAGTGACTAGACTTCAAGAATAGATCCTGGAATATAGGCGAGAGAAATAATGAAAAGGGACACGGAGCAGGGGAGAATCTTCTCCAGCAGTCAAGCAACAAGCCATTTATGGAGCTGAAATCTGATCAAATAGGGAGTTCGAGAATCAGTTATACTCTCAATTCAGGGACCTGTGGGTCGCGGTCTGAATATAGGTTTAGGTTTTATGACTCATGCCCGGGCTTTAACTACGAGGTCATATCGCCTACTACCAGAGCGCTCTTTCCTGACTCTGGTGGACATGAGCCCGATTCTACTGTGGGAGTCCTAAATTTTGCCTAACCTTAAATTTTTATTCACCTAGAGCAGGGGTCTTTAACGAGTACCTGACATCGTACAGACTCGGGACCATCGCTTAACGTCCCATCCGAAGGACGGCATGCTTAAGTTTATTTTACCTAATATATTTAGTTGTTTACTATATCGACACATATCGCAAAAATATATTCTGAAATAAAGAGAAAATAAACAAAAGAAGAAAGGATAATGAAAACCTATACTTTTTATAATTAAAATATCGAATTTTACGATTTGATTCATTATCAAAAACTTTGAACATTTGGAATGTTAACTTGAGTCAGTGAAGACAATAAAATTTTAAGGATTACAAATAACATTCGAATTTAATCAAATTTTTGTATTAAAATCGCTGTTTTCTCTTCTAATAATAAATATCCCCATATAAAGTGTATTAGAATTAAGTTTGTGAACTTTCCAAGATAGTTTGATGACCAGTAAATCTTGAAAAGGTAAGGAGAAATCGTAGTAAATTTAACCAAATATGTAAGTGGAAAAAAGGACAACGAAAGATGTTCATAGATTGAAGATGTAGACCTTTCTATGTCCTTTGTAAATAAATATCATAGATAATTTAAATGCATATATATAATATAAATAATCATAAATTCTGTTACGTATGTTGATGACTTATGTAATAATGTCGTCTAAACAAAAAGTTTACATTTTAGTAGTCGTTAATTGGTTATTATCTCATGTCCGGGATTTAACTACGAAGTCACAACGCGTATTATCAGAGCGCTCTTTCGTAGCTCTGGTAGACATGAGTCTTAGTAATTTATGGTTTCCAGATTTATTTTGTGAAGCTCCATTCTAGGAATAGATAATTAAAATACACAATTTCTTTGTCAAACTTCACTATATATTCTCAAATACTCAACTAGTTTCGCCGTGTTAAGGCATTATCAAGAGTCACTTACAAACTGACAGAATTGGTTGACAGGGTAGAAGGTACAGTTATGGAGGGGGTTTTTAGGTAATGACGGGGAATCCCTTGTTTTTGTTACTCTATACATTCCAATAAACAGATATTTACAAGATAATAATAAATATAAAATAAAAAAGAAAGAAAAAAATATATATATAATCTAATAAAGGTAATCTAACAGTAAAGTGTTGGTATTTATATAGGTATGACTCATGAATTATATAAATGTAAAATATAATAAATATTAAAGTGAATAAAAACCGTCGTTACCTAAAAACCCCCTCCATAAGTGTACCTTCTACCCTGTCAACCAATTCTGTCACTTTGTAAGTGACTCTTGATAATGCCTTAACACGGCGAAACTAGTTGAGTATTTGTGAATATATAGTGAAGTTTGACAAAAAAATTGTGTATTTTAATTATGAGTCTTAGTGTATTATTTATACGTTGTATCAGTCCAAAAGATAATTTATTTTAACCACAACTAGTTTCGTCAAACTCACATCTTCAGGTGGTGAATCTTATTGAAGAAGAGGTCAGTTTGACTGACGAAACTAGTTGTGGTTAAAATAAATTCTCTGTGGGACTGATACAACGTATAAATAATACACTTAGTAGTTGCCTACACTGGTACGTCCCAACCGAAGGATGGCGTGCTCAAGGCTTCTTCAGCTCCCAGATAAAAAATTCTAATGCCTCGCATAGGGTTTCGATCCCGCGATCTTGAGAAAAGTAAGCAAGCACGTTAACTTTGAGCTACCGGCGCCCTCAACGTTTTAATAGGTCCCCCAAAAGTCCTAAAAAATTTTGGGGGCCCATAATTTGTACTTACATAATAATAATAATAATAATAGTGATTTTTTTTTTTTTTTTTTTTGTCTCCCAAAATTTGAAGAGGACATTATTCTGAAGCGTTGAGATGGTGAAGTCGGAATAGCGGAGAGGACCCAGGTACCTGGGGGGCCCAGACTAATGGAAGACAGGGCATTGTACTGTAGCCCTGCCTCGGCTGGGTCTGGGAACCCTTCTCAAGAACCCGTAGCTCTTCACATCATTAATCATCTGTACACATTTTTGGGAATCATTAACACAGAGAAGAAGATAAAGGGGAGAGGGTGTTTATAATAATTTTAATAATAATAATAATATTTATTTATGGACTTTTTTTGGAGGAGGAAGTGATTCTTGATTGCACGTGCTGTACAAACTGGGCGATTTTATAAGAAAATGAAAATCCTATAAATTTTGCTTTTCAATTTCTTCGAATTCTCATCAGATTAAGTTAAGAATTTGAGAATATATATATATATAGGTATAGGTTAGGTTAGGTTTTATGACTCATGCCCGGGCTTACCAACGAGGTCATATCGCCAACTACCAAAGCGCTCTTTCGTCACTCTGGTGGACATGAGCCCGACTCTACTGTGGGAGTCCTAAATTTTGCCTACCCTAAATTTTTATTCACCTAGGGTAGGGGTCTTTAACGAGTACCTGACATCGTACAGGATCGGGACCATCGCTTTACGTCCCATCCGAAGGACGGCGTGCTTAAGTTTATTTTACCTCCCAGATAAAATAAACTAAGGGCCTCGGTCGGGTTACGAACCCACGACCTTGAGCTCAGAAGTCAAGCACGCATACCACTGAGCTACCGGCGCCCTCTATATAGGTATATATAATAAGAATACGATGAGAATGTGAAAAAATGTGAAGAAAACTGAAAGGCAAAATTTATTTTAAATTGATTGATGCCTCTCTAAAGATGATTTAACCGAAAACTCCCTCTTCACTTGGAATAGTCTGCTGTAGTGAATAAATGGTTAAATGCAGTTATCTCGTGAATGATTCCTCAAAAGAAGATTTAGTTGATTTAACCGAGAACATATACAATTTTACGAGATATCAAGAAACCCACATCTTTATAATTACGAAAATATTAGTCCTGAGCTCCCAACTTCTTCACAGGGTGCAGATGGTTTGGGAGATCATCACAATGCACTTAACTCATTTTGGCCATTTTTCGACTTAACAACTTATTCCCTGTGAGCATAGATACATAACTTCAAAGAACTGGAGAAGTAAAAGTTAAATATATATTAAGGATCAAAAAAATAAATAATAATAAATAAAAAAAAGTGTGTTGTGAAAGAAACCTGAACTTCACAGATAAATTTCTACTTACAACAAAGACTCCTCAGGATTAGGACAACTATGAACCATCCAAAGCCACATTTAGCTCTTAACCTAAATGAGAAATATTCAAATTGATGAGAAAATCCCAAAGATAATAGGGGATTATATAGCCATTTGTTGTGAAGAGAGACATGAGGGACTGATCTCAAGGGACTGGCTGGAGATAATGGAAGACTGTGTGAGGTTTGAGGTGGCTCTGGACAGTGGAGATAAGAGTTAAAGGTATTAAGAACAAGAAAGTAATGATGGATCGTCCTGAGGGCTTTCATGACGTTATGATCCTGGAGGAACACTAAACAATATCAGTACTACTTGTGTGGAGAAATGCGTCCGTGTACCCCATTGGCGTAGCTAGCATTATTCTCTGGGGTGGGGGGCGGGTCAACACCAGAGATGGGCATAATCATAATCAATTATTAAGATTACGATTATAATCAAAACAATTGGGTGATTACTTGATTACACTATTGTAATCGTAATCACGGCCATGATTATGATTGTAATCGAGTAATCATGTAATCATAACCATGAAATCATAATCACAATGTACACATGATTACACAGCGCAAACCATCGCCTTCGATTTCCTTTCATTTTAAATGGTTTTATTTTTTACACTAATAAGTAATTTTTTTTAAGTTTATTAGGTATCCAAAGTGCTATTACCATTTTTTTTAAATTTGATACCCACGAAATCCCCCGATTACAGTAATTGTGATTACATGATTACTTGATTATGATTACATGATTGCAATCGTAATCACGATTATAATCATGTAATCAAGTAATCATGTTTCATTTTAGCTAGATTCACAGTGCGATAATATCAAGTATAAAATAGCAATGATGATTAAATTTTATTTTCTCTGTAATCATGTAATCATTGATTACGATTATGCCCATCTCTGGTCAACACGACCGAGATAAAACAATTGTTTACATTTCACAATCATATTTTTTAGTTTAAGTTTAATTAAACTTTTTTTTTTTTTTTTTGGCCTCGGCAGACACCACACTAGCCATTGCTATTCTTAAAACTACACTATAAAATATAATTCTACCAAAGACAGGATACTGGAGAGAGGAGCCCAGACAGAGGGCCCAAGCAAGCGACCACAGCCAAGCCGGGGGACAGCCGGAGGGGAGAATTGGAGGGCTGTAGAACTATTAAATTGTGTTCTTGATCATTATTCTTCCCTTAATAAGAAAGGGTAAAGATTAAAAATTAAGGTTTTGTCATTGTGTTAATTGTAAAAAATCAGATTTTTAAGAAAACCAATACTTATTACTCATTTGGCGTTAATATTGTTTTTTTTTATTACATATATTAGCTTTTAATTAACGATTCTATTAAGTAGGCGTTAAATAGGCCTATAATAGGTTCTTTTTTGTGTTGTATTTGAAACAATCTTCCTTTCATTAATATTTAATTGGGTAAATTTGTTAGCGATTCGCTTTAAACGAGTCAGCAATTGAATTCGTGCCCAATGTTGTCAGACCCACGATAACAAAATGTCAGCCCTACATTTTTAAATATAAAACTATATTTTAATTGAACATAATAATCAACAATCAGATACCATACACAAAATATTAGTATCATATTCAAAAACAATTGGGGTATTCATGATGTGTGTGTTAACTATGTTAAATATGTTAACTGTGTTAGTTCGATAAAAATGTTGACAGTAGTCTGCTAAATATATGACTTTAACACACTTCGATCTAACAGAGGAAAATATATGTTAGATCGCTTTGTTAAATCGATATTGGTAAGGTTATGCAAGGTTATCTACAGCCCTTATTTTTTAGTTTTGGCTTTTATATTTTTACACATATCTACATTATAGCGAAAACTGTGTACTAATAAAATATTGTCCATTATTTCGTCTAATTTATCATCACTCAAATCATGCTATTGATCTGAATTTCCAGTAAAAAGAGTTGAGTAGCTCCTTCAATGAGCTGGTTAAGCAATTTACTTTTATTACTTACTTGAGGCATCTTATTTATAATAAAAACACAAACAAACTTTACCTTATTTTTTTAGAAAACTAATAAAACAAGATAAAAGACAACAATCCTTGGTCGGTTATATTGAAACTTCCTTCGCGCTAAGCGCTAGTTATAACAGTTAGCATTTAACAATTAACAAAGGGGGGTGGTGTTCATGAATTTCTGTCCCTGTAAATTTTTATTTCGATAACATTTAACACCTAACATGATTTATAGTGACTCCATCTCCGCTCTTCAGAGTATCCAACAGTTTAACAGCCGCTGCCCACTAGTATATAAAATACAAAAGCTTCTCGGGAATTGCATAAGGGATAGCAAGCAAGTGGTTTTTTGCTGGATTCCATCACACGTGGGTATCGAAGGGAACCATGCAGCGGATAGAATGGCAAGGGAAGCAGCAGCGCTGCCTGGAGAAGGAAGAATAATAACGACAATTCCGGACCTAAAGATCTGCATACGTCACAAAATAAAAGAGAGCTGGACCTCTTTGTGGACCAACATGGACCCAACAAATAAGCTTAAGTCCATCAAAGCTAATGTTGACAAATGGCAAAGTTCTGAAAGACAGAATAGACAGGAGGAGGTATGTTTGATGCGGCTCCGTGTAGGCCACACTCGCCTAACCCATCGCCACCTCATAACCAGGGCGATGGCCCCGGGCTGTGGCGGGTGTGGGGCCTGGCCTCTCACAGTAAGCCACATCCTGGAGGAGTGCCCTGGATATGAGGATAAACTAAAGGCCATGGGTTTGCATAAAAGGGACCTACATGAGATGCTCGGAGACGACAACTCATCTATTGAAGCTGTCCTAAACACGATGAAAACAACACACCTCATAGATCTAATTTAATCGAGTTAAAGGCATCAAAAATCTTTGTCATTGGGCGCCGATAAATAAAAACTATTCTATTCTCCTAACACACATTATGAATACCCCTATTATTTGTTATATACTAATTTATTTTTTTTCTTTAATGTATTTTTATTATCATTTTATTTATTTTTTATATTACTTCCCCAGGTATACGAAGTAGCTACATTAATGACCGAAATTTTAGGTTGAAAGGTCATATGGCCAACTCGCAGAGCGCTCTTGGGTCGCTCTGGTGGACATGAGTCACACTACAACAGTCCTACATTTTGTATGCAAGTATTTTACATCGTACAGGCTCTGGACCATCGCTTAACGTCTTATCTGAAGGATCTTTCACTTTTTGCCTGGCTAAAAAAAAAAAAAAAAAAAAAAAAAAAAAAAAAAAAAAAAAAAAAAAAAAAAAAAAAAAAAATGGATGTTTAGAGAACGGTTTTATTATTTTAAAATACTAAAATTCTATACATAAAAATGATCCGTAAAAACTTCTCTCATCAGGAAACTGACAGAATGATTGACTTTTCGTAACTGTAAACTTGGCCAATTATCTAAGTCCTATTTTAGGATAACATTTTATTTTATTTTATTTGGAATTTAATTTTTTATTTCACATCCAAAATTGCTCTTTCTCTATTTTTTTTTTCTACTAAATTAACAAAATTAACGGAACTACTCCAGAAAAATTGAAAAACGAAAAAAAATTGTTCAAAAAATTTATATAACGGTGTTTCACGTTTTCCGAACTCTTGATTCCAAAAATATCTAGCTGTTTGTGCGTCTATATGGAGGAGGGGGTGAACACGATAACTCCCGATAGAATGAAAGTATTGATACGAAATTTTCTATGAGTATCCAGAACCTTACACCCATAGATTTTCAGCCAAATCGGCCAATGGGAGGGGGGATTACAAGGTGACTTAAAAACTGTAATAGCTGCCGTAATAATGAATGTATTATATACAATGTATGTAACTATAGTTTATTATTCCTTTTTATTACAATTGTTATTGGTTTAACCCTCCTAATACCACGTGACCTGTGAAACGAAAAATACCACGTGGGGTCTCTTTTGAGACCCCACTTCATTTTTCAATTTTTCATGTACCAACTAGCTTTTCATTCTAACTTTTTCAATCAAGTTCATTCAAAAATGAGGGAAAAATAACAAAGAGTTTAAAAAGTTGAGAAAAAATGGTATAAAAAATGTTTATTCAAAAAAAAGTAAATCATGAAACTTATAAAAGTATATTCACACTATGGGTGCTATTATTATTTACATTTAGCGCAAAGAAATTTTTTTGTGACATGGTTTTTACATACGTGCTTCTAGCTCATCAAGTTCTTCATCGTCCGTTTCCAAAACGTCTTCAACATCGGAGATCATTTCGAGCTGTTCCGTTTCTACAAGGGCCTCCTCAGATTCAAACCCTGCAATCTCCCTGGCACGCTCTACTAACATCAACGTTCGCGAGGACACAATGTGTTCCATGAGTTATCTTTACAGTCCGAACCGTCAACGCATACTGAAATTAAATCTAAATAAAATTCAAGAGGTGAACGAGTAGTGGAAACCAAGAAATGTTGATCAGAAAGAGCTCCAGGAAAAACCACCAGCGGGTGCGGGCAATGTCTTCTTCGAATTGCAGGTCAATTGAAGAGCAAAAGTAACTTTTAGGAATTGTTTACTGAGTGGAACTTCTTGAAAATACTTCTCATCAGACGAACGAAAATGTGATACGGATAATACCACGTGGGGTCCCGCGTGACCCCAACTACGTTTTTGTGAAAATATTATTTTATATCAATTTTTAAAATACAAACTGAATACATTTTCTTAATGAAATCGAATGGAGATAGTCTACGGATAAATCGCACGCTGGGAAGAATACTGGCATATGACCGAAAAGTAGGTTTTGAGAAAATCGAGTTTAAAGATTTTTCAACTCTACACTCACCTATTGCGGGTGCACCAATTATTGTTTCAAATTGCACTCGGTAATGATGCATTAAAAAACTATGCCTCCGACATTTGCCAAGTCAATCTAGTTAAAAAAAACTGATTTTGAACCGCTGTTCTCCCGCCTCGAAGTAGACTTTCTGTTCAAAAGCATAGTGGTTTTTCTGCTCTCTAGCGGTCACTCCTTGTGCTATCTTTATAACGCTACTACCCCTACGTAGAGCAAGACGAGCTCTACCTAGTGGTATATATAACTCAAAAACCGATTTTTCGGACTTATACCAGTATTCTTCCCAGCGTGCGAAATGTCCTGAAGCCTCATCGAAATAGAAATTATATTGAGCAGTTCATACACATTTTAAAACTCGTGGTATTAGGAGGATTAAAAAAAAAAAAAAAAAAAAAAAAAAAAAATTGTTATTGTTATTTCTATTCTCTGCCTATCTGTCATATTATTATTATTATTTTTTTACTTTCTTCATTTTATTTTTTAGGTACAATTGTACAGAATTTTTTTTTGTTTAGTATGAACTTTCATTATTTATTTTTGCTTTTTATAACCCTGCCCTGACCATTGTCAGTATTGAATCCTCGAATGTCTTATGTATACTCAGTATTGTATACTCGAATGTCTTGTATGTACATGTGTAAATAAAGTATATACAAGTATTCATTCATTCATAAAAATGTATTGACACTAAATTCAATATGAGGATTCAGAAGCCTCATTTTGAGTGAACTGTTGATTTTTTGCACAAACGGTCGATTAATTTTTGAGGGAAAACAAAAATTTATTAGATTAGTTCGTGCTGGGGAAGTAGATTGGCGGCGATTTTTCTACAATTTTTTATATAATTTATAATTAGTAAAACACCTTGAGCACACCTTCCATCGGATGGGACGTTAAGGGATAGTGCCAAGCCAGTAAACAATGTAGGGTATCTAGACAAAAATCTTGGATTCTCTTAGCAAAGTAGAGCAACGAAAGAGTTCTCTGGTAGTAGAAGCCCGGGCATGAGTCACAATATTTACGAGGAGTGTTCAAAAAGTAACGGGAATTTTCTAATTTCGCTGTCAAAGAGGTTACATGTGTTTTGGTACTGTCGGCGATTATTTATTTGTTTACAAAATGGATCAGAGAATTTGCATTAAATTTTGCTGTAAGAATGGAATAAAGCGAAGCAAAGTTTTAGAAATGTTAAATATTGCTTTTGGTGACGAGTGGTATAAGAAAGCGAAAAAAGCTCGACAAGTGCGGTCGAATGTGAAGGTCATTGGTCATAAGGAATACTAACTACAAGTGAAACGCCGTTTGCGTGAAGCAATCCGAAAAAAACGCCCGGATTTGTGGTGAAACAATTCATGGCTTTTGCACCACAATAATGCATCTGCTCACACTTCATTGCTTGTTCGTGAATTTTTGACTAAAAACAACACTGTAATGATGCCCCAGCCTCCATATTCGCCAGACATGGCTCCGTGTGACTTTTTTCTGTTCCCAACAATAAAGAGAACTTTAAAGGGCCGTCGTTTCGTAAGCATGGATGAGATTAAAAGCGCATCGCTGAGAGAGCTAAATGCTATCCCAAAGATTGAGTTCCAGAAGTGTTTCGGGATTGGAAGAAATGGCATAAGTGTATAATATCTAATGGGGACTATTTTGAAGGGCGAATAAATAAAATTCTTTTCAAAAAGCGAAAATTTCCGTTATTTTTTGAACACACCTCGTATACCATTATTATTCCTACCCCGCGCCTTCCAATCGTCGACAGACATTATTTTTGATGATAAAAATATGTGTATATAATCTAAGGTGGATTTATGAACGATTTACGTCTTACTCTTTGACCAAGATGACTTTGGTCAGATAAAACAGACCCGGTCCTTCTACAACACTTTCGGTCAGACCTTATCAACAATAATGTTTCTTCCATCTGCTAACAGTGTGCCAAACGGCCGTCGAAATGGCATACAATAATATATACCATCTAATTATCCAAACGTTCATCTGACACTTGTATAAAGTATTGGCCGTCCTATGGCCTCTGGCTCTATAAGTTCATCAGTGAGTGGGGTCTTCTTAAGTATATCTGCCTCTGGAGGACTGATCTCTTATACATAACCACACTGGGTAACGGACACAGTTCTTCAGCAGGCAAGCAGCTTTGAGACCAACTGATCGATGCCATTTGTGAGTTATACTTCCCCAGATATACTTATGTATAGAGGGAGTTATGTAATCAGTCACAAATTCGATATCGAGTTTTTAATGGAATTTCATATTTTCCGACATAATGTGATGTATAAAAATAATACACTGATTAAATTATAAACATAAAAAAATTAATTATATTTATTTTTATATAAAAAGCAAATCTCTTTTAAAACAAATGCCAGTAAAAAAAATAAAACACAGACATCAGCTGTTTTTTTTAGTGTGTGTAGAGAGAGTCGAGGCCTAAAAATGGAGACGGTCTGAGTGAAGGTAAACAGTGGTGTTTAGGCTTGAAGTGTAATGAACTAAATAGAAGTGAATTGACGGTGAAATTGATCCTAAAAGAAGGTACTGTTGTTTGTTTATATGTACAGGATATATGCCCAGAAATATATAACTTAATTTCTTAAAAAATTGCCAAAATATAAAACAAAAAAAGATTGAATTAGTGTTAAGAATAGTGTTTAGTTTTTAAATTTTAATAATGTAGATTTAACAATTCTCGAAATTTCTATTCTATTCATTTTCCCTGTAGGTTCAGTAAGATTATTTGAAGACCTTTGGATTAGATTTTATATTTTTGCAAAATTTAGGAGACAAGATGACATCTCTTTAGAAATCCAAATGAAAAGTTTCTTAATTAAAATGTTTTTAAAATATTCGTGCACTTTATTCAAAATTGCATGTCTTGAACTTTTGATACTTTTTTAGGGCCCTTTTTCGAAAAACTACTGTAGAAATCAAAATTTAGTAAAAGAAAAGAGATAAAACTACAGGAAATGTGATAATTTTTATTATTTAATGTTTATTTAATTATTATTATTTCATTATTATAATTTAAATTATTATTTATATTTCTATTTATTTATCATATTTATTTAAGATTAACACTTAACCTCTTTTTTTTTTTTACCACAGTAGATTTCAAAAATGAAAAACAAAAATGTCTCTGTGAACACGATACCTAACGCCCGAAAGAGTGAATGTATCGAAACGAAATTTTATACGTGTGCCCAAAACCTGTCGATTTACAGCTAAATCAGCTAAAGAGGAAGGGGGATTGGGGGGGTAATGAATGTATCGATTCAAAATTTCATATGTAAATTCAAAACTCCATAAGAATAACATTTTCAGCGGAATTGGCAGAAGGGAAGAGAGGATCATTTTTGTAGGGGGAGCGAAAAATTAATTGATTAATTAATTCTAGGGAAGTAAAACAGTAACGGGCGCCAGTAGCTCAGTGGTATGCGTGCTTGCTTACTAAGCTCAAGATCGCAGGTTCGAAACTCGACCTAGGACTTAAGGTTTTTATCTAGGTGGTGAAAATTCCGAGTCTGTACGATGTCAGGTATTCGTTAAAGAGTATAGGGCTCATGTTGACCAAAGCGCTCTGGTAGTAGGTGCTATGACCAGGTAGTTAAAGCCCGGGCATGAAATATAAAGAAATAATAACAACCATGATTAGTAAGGTTATTAAACCTTAAAAAAACTAATAATAATTGAAATAAAATTACTGTTGATATAAATAGAATAAAATCTTAAGCCCTTGATTTATTGGTGCATTCGTATACATTTACATTATACAAGAAAAATAGAGTAATTTACAACATGTTTACATACATTTGCAACCTTGAATTTACTTTGGATTATATTATACTAGATTTAAATACTAAATGAAGCGTGGCATATGTGTATTGATATTTTTCATTTAAAATGTATTTATTGAAATATATAAATGTATCATTCTCTGTAGATCGGCTAACCCCCATATTGAGGGGTACCAAAATTGTTTTTTTGTTTTTAAATTGAAGTATATATGAGTACTTTAGAAGGCTTAGAGTGGCGTCTATCAAAATTCATGATGTCCCAATATGGCGGCTGAAATAGTTGAAACATTTTAAATAAGTTGTAATTATAAATGCAAATTACCAAATGAAAATGTGTACTGAGTCAGGATTACATAAGGGATAGAAGATCCAAATATCTAACAGAGAGGGCGGTGCGGCCGGGTCCAAGGTGTCAGGTTATCGTGGCCAGATCTATAGGTGCCGAGAGGCGGCACCCCGTGAAATCAGAGAGAGTCAGGATTACATAAGGGGTAGGTGCTCGGCAGGATCCAAATGTCTACCAGAGAGACATGAAGCACTGTAGGAGAGGATGGAAGGCAGTGTGGCCAGTTTCATGATGTCAGGTTATCGTGGCCAAATCTACGGTTGTCGAGAGGCGGCACCCCGTGAAATCAGACAGAGTCAGGATTACATAAGGGGTAAGAGCTCGGCAGCATTGTAGAATCTGAAGGAAGGGCAGTGTGGCCAGTTTCATGATGTCAGGTTATCGTGGCCAGATCTATGGTTGCCGAGAGGCGGCACCCCGTGAAATCAGACAGAGTCAGGATTACATAAGGGGTAAGAGCTCGGCGGGATCGTAAAACAGGCGCCTTCACAACACTTCTTCATCAACTCATCAGCTGCAATTAGTTATTTCAAACTAATCAAAGTTATTCATTTTATTTTATTATTATCATTTCTTTTTTTGCTAGATAAACATTTTTAAATGATTTAATCCGTGAATCCTGTGCGGGCAACTCGCTCTCTTGCAAATCTTTTTATTTTATTAAATGCATTCCTTTCTCTTGATTGGATGGATCCTCATTCACACACCTACAACAGTGACTTTAACGTCCGCATCACAGTACAAAATATTCCTTGGCTCCAACCTTTCTTTTCGTCTCTACACCAGTATTTTTTTCACAGCAGTTATACTATATGGTAAGTTATGTAAATAGTCACAAATTCGATGATGAGTTTTAACCGAAATTTCATGTCTTCCGACCCCCCGATTCCAAAAATGAAGAAAAAAGAAATGTATGTCAGTGTCTCTGTGAAAACGTTCGATATTCAGCCAAATGGGCCAAAGGAGGGGGGATGAGGAGGGGAAATAACACACATAGGTACTCAAATGTATCTATGTATATGAAATTTCACATATAAATTTAAAACCCCATAAAGGCAACAAGTATTATTGTAGGCGTTCCTCAACCTAGATAGGATACGGCGCTTCATTGCGAAACATTTCTGGAACTTGATCTTTGGGATAGCCATTTAGCTCTCTCAGCGATGCGCTTTTAATCTCATCTATACTTGTGAAGCGACGACCCCTCAAGGTTCTCTTTATTGTGTGGAACAGAAAAAAAGTCACACGGAGCCATGTCTGGCAAAAATGGAGGCTGGGGCACCCTTACAGTGTTGTTTTCGGCCAAAAATTCACGAATAAGCAATGAAGTGTGAGCAGGGGCATTATCGTGGTGCAAAAGCCATGAATTGTTTCGCTACAAATCCGGGCGTTTTTTTAGGATTGTTTCACGCAAACGGCGTTGCACTTGTAGATAGTACACCTTATTGATCGTTTGACCTTGTGGCAAGAACTCATGGTGCACTATGCCGTTAAAATTGAAAAACACAGTGAGCATGACCTTCACATTCGATGGCACTTGTCGAGCTTTTATACCACTCGTAAACCCTAGTTTTACTCATAGCAGACTCACCAAAAGCAATATTTAACATTCCTAAAACTTTGCTCCGCTTTATTCCATTATTATAGCAAAGTTTAATGCAAATTCTCTGATCCATTTTGTAAACAAATAAATAATCGCACACATGTAACCTCTTTGACAGCTGACAGCAGACTAAACATCCGGTTTGGCTAACAATGTACAGATACTTTTCAGACATGTTTACCAACACAACAACGAAAAAATAGCGCGAATCGGACTAATAAAACCCGCAAAATTCACCTTACTTTTAAAACACACCTCGTGTGTAAGTAAAAACTATATTGATGTACAAAATTGTATGTTATGGTCTAACGGAAATAAATATTATTATAAGCTATCCTCGTTATAAGAGTTTGACGTTGGGGTCTTTGAACTACGCAGCCCTTCCCTGCTGGCTACCGACAGTGGCCAGCCTGGGTTGGGTCTCAAGTGACCTGTTGATTCCGCCCTGGAGATGTCTCGTGGGCTGCCCGCTTGCCTCGAACCCAGTCCTGCCCGGAGCGTACAACTCTTTAATTTAAATTGATTTTGTTAACGGTCTTCCTACTCGATATAGGTCGGCTACTTGTAAATTTATATTACTAAGACCACTCTCTTCAAGTAATTGTAGCGTGTTGTCTACTACGCTCAAGATTGTGGGTTCGAGAACCGGCCGAAGTCTTCAGGCTTCTTACTTCACCAGCAATACGTTACGTAATCGGTTAAAGATTTTATACGTAGTTTTCAATAGAGCTTTACGTTTTCCGACCTCAAAATTCCAAAAAATGTCCATATTTTCGTCTGTGAACACGATAACTCCCAATAAAATGAATATATGTATAGACAAGATTTTATATGCGTGACCAAAACCCTGTAAAAAAACACCTATCGATTTTCAGCCAAATCGGTAGAAGGGAAGGGGGGGATCAGAGGGGGCTTAACTCAAAAAACCCAATAACTGCCGATATTATGAATGAATGAATGAATAACTTTATTGCTTATAAAGAATTAAAAAGAGAGAGATTTTTGTAGGCGCCGGTAGCTCAGTGGTATGCCTGCTTTTCTTCTGGGCTCAAGAATGTGGGTTCGAAACCCGACCGAGGCCCTTATTTGATCTGGGAGGTAAAAAAAACTTAAGCACGCCGTCCTTCGGATGGGGCGTTAAGCGATGGTCCCGAGCCTGTACGATGTCAGGTACTCGTTAAACACCCCTGCCCTAGGTGAATAAAAATTTAGGGTAGGCAAAATTTAGGACTCTCACAGTAGAGTCGGGCTCATGACGAAGGAGCGCTCTAATAGTAGGTTATATGACATTGTAGTTAATGCCCGGGCATGAGTCATAAAAACTAATCTAACCCGGAATTAAAAATACATAAATAGATTCAATAACTGATTACAAAAACAATACAATACTTATATTATTAAAAAGGGTAAATTAAAATAAATAAATACAACCTTTTAGAGTTTTTCTTAACTTGAAGCTTGTTAGGACAAACAAATAAATATGATGAAGCTTCTGTTCATCTGAGACTAATAGTAAGTTGTGGAGATGTGCCTGTTGCTGAGAGACATCTACCGGAACTGCCGATATAATGAATGTATCGATATGAAATTTTATAATTAAATTCTTTACATCGATAGTTATCAGGTTTTTGTGTTGAGCCCTTCTCTAGTCCCCGCCTTATTATCTCTTTCATCAATTCAGCTAAAAATCAATGGGAGGCGTCCTTATGGAATTCTAAATAGACATTTAAAATGTCATTATATACTTTTTAACATTATCACTTACATCGATTGGAAGATTTTTTTTTTCCATTCTTGGAATCATTTTTTATTTTTTTATTTACAAATAGCTATTTACAACTGTATACAAATAAATACAAGCAAATGTGCTAATAAAGAGATAATGGCAATGTCATGAGGGGAGAAATCACCCAGTGGTGACACTCCCTAGTCACTAATTTTCTTTCATTTATAACTAATCACTGTCACTGTCACTGCTGCTGCTAAGGAGTCTCTAGGCCATTGACGCTTAAGCTGTCGTTAGGGAAGCAGAATGGAGGGCTCGGACTAGAGAACTAAGAAGGGAAAATAATTTTTTATATTTGGATTTAGCGACTTCAGTGACAAAAGGTACATTAAGGACAGTGTGAAGAGTTTTGTTTGAGACGAAATAAGAAGCATTGGCTATTTTACGAAGGATTTTGGATTGGATGCGCTGGAGATTGGAAGCCTTGTCAGAACCCCAGAGTTCAAGTCCGTAAGTCCACATAGGTTTGAGTACTACAATGTCAAGGGGGGAGAAATCACCCAGTGGTGACACTCCCTAGTCACTGAGTTACTTTCATTTATAACTACATTTAAAATCAAATTTCTGACCGATTACACTTACCTACTACTGGGATTATTTTGAGATTCTGGATTTACATATAAAAATTCGTGTCGATATATAGTTATTTTGGATTCAGAGGGTCGGAAAACATGAAATTTCAGGGAAAATTCAACTTCGAATTGTTGACCGACTACATAACTTTCTCCATACTTTGTATAATTGAGGAAGTAACTAATAATTAAAGTTTCTTTTAAGGGATATAAGTGGGTTAAATTAAATGAACTCATTTCTCATATCCGTTATAATTTTTAAGTTACTATTACATGTTGTGTTAGTTCATGCCCGGGCTTTAAATAAAAGGTCATATGCCTTTCTTACCAGAGCTCTCTTTTTTCGCTCTGGTGGACATAGCCCGATCTACTGAGGGAGTCCTAAATTTTGCCTTTTCAAGTTATATTCACCTGCTCTGGTTTTTTTCACCTTCCAGATTAAAAACTGAAAAGTAGCTCAGTGGTATGCGTGCTTGCCTTCTGAGCTCAAGATCATGGGTTCGAAACCTGGCCGAGGCCCTTAGTTTATTTTATCTGTAAGGTAAAATAAATTTAAGCAAGCCGTCCTTTGGATGGGACATTAAGCGATGGTTCCAAGCCTGTACGATGTCAGGTACTCGTTATACACCCCTGCCCTAGGTGAATAAAAATTTAGGGTAGGCAAAATTTAGGGCTCATGTCCACCAGAGTGACGAAAGAGCGTTCTGGTAGTAGGCGATATGACCTCGTACTTAAAGCTCGGGCATGAGTCATATTAACTAACCTCTTTATTTTTTGTATATATATTATTTATTATTTTATATTCATGTCATCAAACTTAACTTTTTTTTTTTCAAAAATTGTATAATAAATAATTAAAGGTTATTAACTACTTGTATTATAGTTATAATATATAAAAGGGGTCGGTGAATCCGAAACACCAAACGTTTTAATCAATAGTTGACTTACATGGGAACTTCTGAATCCTCATAATAAATTTCGTGTGAGTACATTCATTAAATCGGCAGTGAATAAGGTTTTTTTGTCCTATCTATACACCCTCTGGCCGTTTTAGCTAAACATTAATAGGTGTCGTCCTTACATATCAAATTTTGTGTAATCAGATATTCATGGAAGTGGATTGCAAGCCCTCATGTTTGAAGATGAACTCAGTTTACAAGACTGAAACTTCTCTTCGAACCTTTATTCGTGTTATTTATTGTGAAATGTTGCCAACAAGTGAAGGGTCTGAACACAAAAGGACCCCCTCTGAAAAGGGCAAAAGGGGCGCCAGCATGTCGGCTGAGGGTTGATACACTCAACAGGTCTCTGTTTTTGGGATAGGGTCTGCTGAAAAATAAACGACCAGCACCTCTACCGTTATATAACACCGTTTAAATCTCTCAATAAATATGGTCGATCATGAAAATTGTATGGTAAAAATCTAATTTTACAAGAACAGCAAAGGACCATTTGAATAAGAGATTACCAAGGCAAAAGTGAAGTTTAGACATGCCCGGGCACTTCTGAGCTACCTACCGGCGCTTTCAGCAAAGAAAGATATATATTTTTCTTCATATTCTGGAGAATTTTGTTCTGAGTAATTCCTTTGTGTTTATATCAACAGAATGTTTTTATTGCATATTTTCATGATTATGGTAAATTTTAAGATACAACTTTTATTTCCTTGGTATACTCATGTTTAAAAAGAAAGGTTTGAGTATATTTTTTCTGAATAATTCCTTTTTGAAATATTATATATAAAAGAGATAAATAACTGGTAAGTAGGCTTGGAGACTAAAAAACTTATATGTGGAAAAGACCCAAAAAATACAGGCGCGGATCCAGAAAGAAGTTTTGGGTGTTGAAGTTTCTTATTAAACAGTAATTTTAAAATATGCAAATTAACAAAAAACAAAAAATAAAGAAAAACTTATGTTTTTTAAAAGATTATCTATTTCCGAAATATATAATATGGGAGTAGGTACTTTCGGTATTGTTACCATCTTCAGTCAAGATGGCAGCAATACCGAAAGTACTCCCATATATTTTATATATCTAGTGAAATAGACAATATTTTAATGTTTCTTTATTCTTTATTAAATGTTTCACAAATCTCTGCAAAAAATGTTAACAAGATAAACTTTTCTTCATATTAGTTCTTCCTTATAAAATCTGTTCTAAAAATATTTTAGCCTCTAAAAATGCGATATGTTCTTTAGTTTTTAAGTAGGAAGTTTTTTATAAATTTTAAAACATTAATTAATTTGACTATTGAATAGAAAATTAATATAATTAACTTGGAACAAAATCCTGCCCGTAAAATAAATCCCTAGTTTATATTTTTAGATTGTTTCCATAATAACTTCTAAAGACTAAAAATAATTCACAAATCAAAACGTATTAAGGAGGCGAAGGCCACCCTTTGGATCCGCGCCTGGAATACACTTTGGTACATTATGACAAGAGTAAACCAATTGTCAAAAGAAAATTATTAAGAAAATATGCAGTTAAAACAATCTGTTTGAAAAGACAGAAAGCATTACTTCAGAACAAAACTATCCAGCGAATATGAGGAAATATATGAAGCCTAGCGATAATGCTTTTGCTAATAACGCGTTAGCACTTATCGAATATTTCTGGCATATAACGCTTTTAGAATACATGCTCTTGTGAAGCGATATGTTGGTGTTATCCTTTGAGAAGTATCACTATTCAATAGACCGCTTCAAACAAACAACACTATATTTTATTCTTCGAAAAAAAAAAATTAGGTTAAAAAATCTGATTTTACAAAATAAGATCACTTTTTGAATACATAAATGTAAAAAATAAAATTAATTTTATATAATTATAAAATGCTGTTAAAAACGCTTTTAATGTACCTAAAATCATAACTAAATCAGAAATAATGAATTATTAATATAGTATTTTATATAGAAAAATTTCTCGGAATTTTAACACAAATCGACCGTTTTAAACAATAGTTGATCTATAATAGGAACTCTGAATTCTCATAATAAAATTCGTGACATCGGTAGTAAATAAGGTTTTTGTGTTGTCTCTAACCATTTTGGTTGAAAATCAATAGGTCCTTATGGGCTACTGGATACATATATATTTTGTGTCGATACATTTATTTTATTAGGAGTTATTGAGTTCACAGACAAATAGAACGTTTTTTTTTTTTTTTTTTTTTTTTTGGCATCAGTGATCGGAAAAGTATGAAATTCCGGTGAAAATTTAACATCGAATTTCTGAGCCATTACATAATTCTCTCTATACTTTGTTTAGCTGGGGAGGCAAAACCGCTCTAATACAGTAAGCACGATCCATAAGATGAATTGTTATACAAATCTTATTTTACAAGAAGAGGGAAAGACTTTTTAAATAAGAGACTGCCAGGTTAAAAGTGATGTAAACTATTTTGTTTTAAGTATACTTGAAAAAGTAACAGAAAAAACTTTTATGTGGAAAGGACAAAGGAATTATAACGTTATTTTTATTTTTTACATAGTCGAAATACTCATTTTGTCTTTTACCTGCAAATAACAACAACGCATTTAGAAGATATGCTCTTCAAAAGCCATTTCTTGGAGTTGGCTTCTGACAATTTCATTCTTCGACTAAGACAAATTGGAGTAAAGAAAAACTAATTTCCCAAGAGAAATTTTTCGAATAAGATTTGACCAGGCTAAAAGTGTAGTAAGATATTTTTTTAGTTGAAAAAAAAACGTCGCCGTTGAATCACCGTCGATGTACTTCCCCAGAACTTATTATTTAACTATTCGCTCCCCCTCCAAAAGTAGTCGACCGTTTGCGATAATATTTGTTGACTAACAAAGGGCTCCTAAATCCTCATACTAAATTTTGTGTCGATAAATTCATTACATCGGCAGTTATTTGGGTTTTTATGTTATGCCTCCCCCCTGATCCCTCCCTTCTCTTTGGTTGATTTAGCTGAAAAACAACAGATGTCATCGTTAGAGGGTTCTGGATTCACATATAAAATTTCGTGTCGATACATTCATTCTATCGGGATACCCGTAACCCGTCTTAATAGAAGGACAAACATTTTTTTTTCATATTTGGAATCTAGAGGTCAGAAAACATGAAATTTCGTTGAAAATTCCGCATCAAATTTTTAGCAATCACTTAACTTCCTCAATATTTAGTACAGCGAAAAAATTGTACAAAAAAAAAAACTTGTATGTGAAAAAGAGGCAAAAAAATTACTTCAGAACAAAATTGCCCAGCGAATATAAAAATAAATTATATGAAGCCTGGCGAAAATGATTTTGTTAATAACCCTTTTGCACTTTTTATTGTAACATGTCGAATATTTCTCGCATATAACGCTTTTAGAAGGTATTCAAATTCAGAAGCGCTTTGCTGAAATTGGCACTCGACAAGTATCAACATTCCATAGAGCGGTTCAACCTAACAGTTAAAAACAGAGCATCTCAGTCTTCGATTAAAAGAAATTGGAGTAAAAAAAACCTGATTTTACAAGAGCAGCGAAGGAATTTTTCGAATTAGAATCAGCCAGGGTAAAAGTGAAATAAGATATTTTTTAAGTATACAGATAGGAACATTGTATAGGAAAAACTTGTATGTGGAAAAGAGACAAAGAAATTACTTCAGAACAAAATATATAATGTAACCCTTTGTAGTAAATGCTTTTGCTTTTAATGCTATTCAAGATATAATTTCGAATATTATCCGCCTATAACGCTTTTTGAAGATATGCTTTTCAAAAGAAATCTGCTGGAAAACGCAATTGATAAGTACAACCACATTTCCTTGAACTAGAGAGTAATTTCACGATCAATTACGATATGGTAAACAAGAAAATTTTAATGAAACATTTTCAAGAAACAAATAAGACCCAAATATCTAATTTAAAAAATGAAATAAATAATCGTAAATAAATTTTGTCAAAAATCCGAAGTCGTCAGCGTACATGCAATGGTACAAAAACTGGATGCTGGTGGCTTGGGGATCATTCAACCGAGCCGGGAGATTTTTCTGACCGGCTCCCATTATGAGCTCCCCACTCCAACGACCTCTCAGAAAATAAGACTGGATTCCATTGCATATTTTTGGGTTTCTAATCCATTTTTTTTTTCTTTGTTTTTATTGAAAAATAAATTTCAAATTATTCACTAATAATTTTACTCATAATAAGAAAAAGAGAGGAGAACATTGTTTTGTTGTTGTTTACAATCGTATTTACCACAAAAATCAGGAAAAACTTCTACTTTCTACAATAATTTCCGAATAAAGGGATTTTAACGGTAAAAGGCAATCCGGTATTTAAGTTTCTATTAAGGATATGATGAACTGTAGAAAAATATACGTTATTGAGATTTTTAAAAAATCTTTGGCTCAATTGGCAGAAGATAAAACTGACAAAAATATATTGTTTTTCTGTGATTGATAAGATTTTTGTTCTAGAAAAGGAGAAAAATGAATTGAGTAAAGAAATTTTGATTAAATGTGAACATCGATTTTTGGAGGTAAACAGGGATACCATAGGAAATTCTTGTATTCCTAACAAGTGAAACAGAATTTGGGAAAGTAATGAAATTTGTTGTTTTTGTATGTTTCTTCTGGCAAAACCCATTCACTTATTCCAATTGTTTAAAGCAATTCTCAAGAAGATTTCTATATTAGATGAAATTAATAAATAGTAGTAAATTTACCTTGTCTAAAGAATATCCTTGTTCGTGTATCCTTTTGGCAAAGAAAGAATATATTTTAAAAAATACACAAAACGAACGTTGTTGTTGAGTTACACACACTTCACCTTCACTGATGGCTATGGACTGACGGAGTTTAAGGCATGAAAGGGGGAAGGGCTGATTATAACACTTTGGGTTGACACTTCACCATTTCTGGGTGGCTCCTGTTGGACTATTAAATAAAAAAAAAAAAAGAAGAAGCACTGTAGTCAGATGGGGGGGGGGAGGTAGAAGAAACGCGGGGCATGCAAGGCCTAGAACGACACTGAAGTCCTTCCAGTCTACCTGGGTTCAAGTTACCCCCACTTCTACCTACCTCAATCCCCACCCCGGGCCACAGGTGCCCGCTCCGGATTCCTTTCTTCAGGAGAGAAGAGAAGATTTGCACTATCACCCTTCCTTTAGTCAATTTGGAGAGACTTCAACGGTGGGTTGCCATAGTCTCTCTCTCTACTTTCCTACAGTTCTTCTATATTAAAACCTAGTTGAACTAGCACATTCTTCTTATCTATGTACTAGTGATTACTGATATAATAATTTTATCTCCGTTAAACCAATACATGGTAATAGGATACGTCATAGAAATTTATACATGAAGATAGCTTATAATTTAGATTTATAACTATTTGAGTCTAACACACTTATGATTATTAACGACAATACAACTAAAAAAGTAAAATGAAATGAATAAAAACTCAATAAATACAATTTTTTAATATATTTATTTTATAATAAGGTTAGGTTAGGTTTTATGACTCATGCCCGGGCTTTAACTACGAGGTCATATCGCCTACTACCAGAGCGCTCTTTCGTCACTCTGGTGGACATGAGCCCGACTCTACTGTGGGAGTCCTAAATTTTGCCTACCCTAAATTTTTTAATAATAATAATACATAGATACATTTTTAAATAAAAAAAAAAAAAATATATATATATATATAACTTTTTTAAAACTCTTCCGGAAGTGTCTTTATCTCCACTAAATAAATAGATCCATAAAATAAATATAAGAATAAGAAATAAACAAAAAAAGTATTATTATTATATTTTTTTCAATAATATATTTTTTCTGAGAATAATAATAAACATTTTTAAAAATAAAAGATATAATAAAAATACATTAAATAATATACCAAGAGAAACAAAATAAATTAGTACACAAGTAGATAGTGAAAAATAATGATTAAACATAACGTACATTCAACTAACCTTCAAAGTGTGGAGGAACTCTGCCCAAAAAATGAAAATGAAAGCGAAAAACGAATTTTTGAACAGTGAGTATAAAATTTCGTTTGCGAGTAAAGGGTTTCCTCTAACATAAACAATTTTAGTTGAAGTTTAAATTTTTTTATTGTATCTATTGACTTCAAGAAGTTGGGAAGGGCATTAAAAAAATTAATTTCTTTATGAGTTATACTTTTTTCAAAAAGAGAAGAGCAATGTTTAGCTATTTGAAAATCTTCTTTCATCATGACTATATATGCCAGGGGTGCTCAAAAGTTTTACTTCAACTAACGACTGTGCAATCGGTCGAAAATTCGATGTTGAGATTATACTGCAATGTCATGTATACCAATCACATGTTTCCAAAAACTAAAAAAAACATGTCGACTGTCAGATTCTCTGCGAACACAATAAATTATGTCATTTATTAATTTTTAGTGAAACCAGCCACAAGGAAGGGACGGATTATGAGGTCACGAAAACCCTGGTAACGGCTTAGGTAAAGAATGTATAATCACAAAATTTCATATGTTTAAGACCCCAAAAGGATGACACCTATTATTTCGCTGAGGAATCCACCGGAAGGGTTCAACTCAAAAACCCTGATAACTGCCGATATAATGAATGTATCAAAATGAAATTTTACACGTCCTTCGGATGGGACGTTAAGCGATGGTCCCGAGCCTGTACGATGTCAGGTACTCGTTAAAGACCACTTACCCTAGGTGAATAAAAATTTAGGCTAGGCAAAATTTAGGACTCCCACAGTAGAGTCGGGCTCATGTCCACCAGAGTGACGGAAGAGCGCTCTGGTAGTAGGCGATATGACCTCGTAGTTAAAACCCGGGCATGAGTCATAAAACCTAACCTAACCTATAATAAATAAAATAAATAAATACAATTTTTTAAAATATTATCACAAACTTGAAAAATAATAAAATAAAATACTCATAATAAGTATCGATATAAAAACCAGCCAAAACATTTTTACAATACATCTGTTATAGGACAGTTACTTCCCTTAGTTTTGAACCAGTCTCACACCAGGTAGATAAGCCAGGAGAAGGGAGTTCTTAATCTCTATTTTGCACCTCACATAGATGAACCACTGATGATGACAATGTTGCGTTGAAAACCGGTTCTGGTCTAAAATAAAACAGTGGGAAAACAACGTCTTTTATTTCTATGATAAATCTCATCCCATATCTTACCATCACATATGATAAATATATTAGTTTTTAGCAAAATCGGCCGAGGGGGAGGAGGGTATTTATTGCCGAATTAATGAATGTATCGAAACAAAATTTAATTTTGGAGGGGAGGGGGGAATATAATTGATTAATTCGTGCTGGGTAAGTACATTTCCGCTGATTCATCGACGATTTTTTCTATTGATAGTAAATGTGCAAAACAATTATTATAATATTTCCTAGCAACCGTATAAATAAATTTTGGTCATATATCCATGTATTAAATAATTTTATATGACAAACTACACGTAACCTACTTCTTCCTGGACTCATAAATTGAACGTATGTAGTGATATTGTCTAGTTTCAGTATATCTACGTTCAAAAGTTTAACCCTGAAAACATCAGAATTGCAATAAATTATCTTACTATTTCATGCAAATATTGAAAAGTTACTTGTAAAAATAAAATAAAATAAAATAAAATAAAGACTTGCTTAGACAATGAATACATTAGAAAACACCCACTTTAACAATAAATCTAATAAAAAATAACAATGCGCATGATCTCTTGCTATAAATAAATAATTCGATTATATCAGCAAGATAAATACAGTCGGACCATATATCGAAATTGTTCCTTAGAAAAAAAAATCGACAAATAGAAGCTTCGATACATATATGTAAAGTAATTTTTTCTCATTATTATTTGTACTACTTCAGCACATTAATTAATAAATTAAGTTTTCGCTCTCCCTCCACAATTAATTGACAGTTTGGGATATAAATCAATATTTGTCATTTTGTCAAAATGACAAATTTTGTTGTGTCGTAGTTATTACAGTTTTGAGTTGGTCCAATTTGGATGACAATCAATAAGTTAATTAATTAATTATTTTGACTCATGCCCGGGCATTAACTAGGAGGTCATATCGCCTACTACCAGAGTGCTCCTTTGTCACTCTGGTGGACATGAGCCCGCCTCAACTTTAGAGGTCCTAAATTTTTGTTCATCTAGGGTAGGAGTCATTAACGAGTACCTGACATCGTACAGGCTCGGGATCATTGCTAACATCCCGTACGAAGGACGGCGTGCTTAAGTTTATTTAACCTCCCAGATAAAATAAACTAAGGACCTCGGCTGGGTTTCGAACCCACGATCTTGAGCTCAGTAAGCAAGAGAGAGTTCTGGATATACAAAATGAAATCGTGTCGATATATTCATTATAACGGAAGTTACTTTGCTCAGAGACGCAGAAACGCATACCCCATAACAGACTAGACAAGCGTTTTAGTTTCCCAGCTATACGCAGCTCAAGAACGATCCGAACAAACGGATATAATGAAAGCTCCAAGTGGTTCCGACGGACCCTAGGTAGTTAAAGTCTGATGTTATAAGATTTGAAGGAGGACAGACAAGGAGGACGAGGACCCGGCCAGGACGAGGTTGGTGGACAACGAACGGATATAATGAAAGCCCCAAGACGGACCCTAGGTCGTTAGAGTCTGATGTTATAAGATTTGAAGAAGGACAGACATGCAGGACGAGGACCCGATAGGACGAGGTTGGTGGACAACAAACGGATATAATGAAAGCCCCAAGTGGTTCCGACGGACCCTAGGTAGTTACAGTCTGATATTATAAGATTTGAAGAAGGACAGACATGGAGGACGAGGACCCGGCCAAGACGAGGTTGGTGGACAACAAACGGATATAATGAAAGCCCCAAGTGGTTCCGACGGACCCTAGATAGTTACAGTCTGATGATATAAGATTTGAAGGAGGACAGACATGGAGGACGAGGACCCGACCAGGACGGTTGGTGGACAACAAACGGATATAATGAAAGCCCCAAGTGGTTCCGACAGACCTTAGATAGTTACAGTCTGATGATATAAGATTTGAAGGAGGACAGACATGGAGGACGAGGACCCGGCCAGGACGAGGTTGGTGGACAACAAACGGATATAATGAAAGCCCCAAGTGGTTCCGACGGACCCTAGGTAGTTAGAGTCTGATGTTATAAGATTTGAAGGACAGACATGGAGGACGAGGACCCGATAGGACGAGGTTGGTGGACAACAAACGGATATAATGAAAGCCCCAAGTGGTTCCGACGGACCCTAGGTAGTTACAGTCTGATATTATAAGATTTGAAGGAGGACAGACATGGAGGACGAGGACCCGACCAGGACGGTTGGTGGACAACGAACGGATATAATGAAAGCCCCAAGACGGACCCTAGGTCGTTAGAGTCTGATGTTATAAGATTTGAAGAAGGACAGACATGCAGGACGAGGACCCGGCCAGGACGAGGTTGGTGGACAACAAACGGATATAATGAAAGCCCCAAGTGGTTCCGACGGACCCTAGGTAGTTAGAGTCTGATGTTATAAGATTTGAAGGACAGACATGGAGGACGAGGACCCGATAGGACGAGGTTGGTGGACAACAAACGGATATAATGAAAGCCCCAAGTGGTTCCGACGGACCCTAGGTAGTTACAGTCTGATATTATAAGATTTGAAGGAGGACAGACATGGAGGACGAGGACCCGACCAGGACGGTTGGTGGACAACGAACGGATATAATGAAAGCCCCAAGACGGACCCTAGGTCGTTAGAGTCTGATGATATAAGATTTGAAGGAGGACAGACATGGAGGACGAGGACCCGGCCAGGACGAGGTTGGTGGACAACAAACGGATATAATGAAAGCCCCAAGTGGTTCCGACGGACCCTAGGTACTTTGATGCATACAGATGGCTTGTTTAAAACTCCGTCTCTTCTTTTTTCTAACCTTCTCCTTCAGCCTATATAAAGCCCTCGTACCGTCGCCATTAGAGTCTGATCGCTTTCCTCAACACCCCACCATTATGATTCTCAAACTAAATTAATTTTTAAAAACATTTAATGAAAGAATGTTTCTTAACTGATGTTTTTTTTGTTTTATTTATTTTTTGCTTTATAGAAGGATCAGTCTATAAATAACATATCAAAAAAATAAGTTCCTTTGCAAAAGCTGCAGACAAAAAGTTGTCAATGAATCAATCACTGGATATGTACTTCCCCAGTAAGAATTAATCAATTACTTTTTCGCACCCTCTACAAAACCAATCGACCGTTTGGGCTAAAACTCACACTACATTCATCGCATTGGCAGTTTTTATGGTATTATTTTGAGCCCTTCTCTGCCCCCCCCCCTCCACCCCCTCCCCCCTTCCTTCGACTAATATCGCGGAAAAGTAATACGTGTCATCCTTATGGGTTAGTATTTGAATACAAAATTTAATGACAATATATATTCATTACGTCGGCAGTTATTGATATTTTGTGTTGAGCCCTTTATGACTCCCCCTCCCCTTTGGCTGATTCCGCTGAAAATGTATATGTGCCATCCCTTATAGAGCTTTATATTTATATATTACATTATTTATATATTACATCCCTTATAGAGCTTTATATTTATATATTACATTATTTATATATTACATCCCTTATAGAGCTTTATATTTATATATTACATTATTTATATATTACATCCCCTATAGAGCTTTATATTTATATATTACATTATTTATATATTACATCCCCTATAGAGCTTTATATTTATATATTACATTATTTATATATTACATTCCTTATAGAGCTTTATATTTATATATTACATTATTTATATATTACATCCCTTATAGAGCTTTATATTTATATATTACATTATTTATATATTACATCCCTTATAGAGCTTTATATTTATATATTACATTATTTATATATTACATCCCTTATAGAGCTTTATATTTATATATTACATTATTTATATATTACATCCCTTATAGAGCTTTATATTTATATATTACATTATTTATATATTACATCCCCTATAGAGCTTTATATTTATATATTACATTATTTATATATTACATCCCTTATAGAGCTTTATATTTATATATTACATTATTTATATATTACATCCCTTATAGAGCTTTATATTTATATATTACATCATTTATATATTACATCCCTTATAGAGCTTTATATTTATATATTACATTATTTATATATTACATCCCTTATAGAGCTTTATATTTATATATTACATTATTTATATATTACATCCCCTATAGAGCTTTATATTTATATATTACATTATTTATATATTACATCCCCTATAGAGCTTTATATTTATATATTACATTATTTATATATTACATCCCTTATAGAGCTTTATATTTATATTGTAACGCTTGTTACTTGTCGCTACTTGATATTTTAATTTAATTATATAATTTAATAATAATTATATGAAATAACGATTAAGAGAGAACCTGGTTATGTATAATTTATAAATAAAAATAAAGACTTTAAAATAATTTGTTACATTTTTCTTTTATTTTAAATTTCATCATGACCAGGTTCTCTCTTAATCGTTATTTCATATAATTATTATTAAATTATATAATTAAATTAAAATATCAAGTAGCGACAAGTAACAAGCGTTACAAATGTCGCTTCGAACAGGGACTTGAAAAATTAAGGACTTGAAAAATTAGGACTTGAAATATTAAATTTTATATGGCGCCCGAAAAGAAAATTATAAGAGGACCTTATGTATAATTTTGTAAAAAATATCTGTAAAAATTAATTTTAAAAATGTATAAAAAGTTAGCGTCCAAAATGGCCGACTAGAATAGAGGTTCTCAGAGAACAAAATCTGAAACATAATGGCGGACAAAATAGAGTCGTTGTTCAGAGTGAGATGTGAGAGGGTGTCTGTGGAGGGATCTGTGGAAAGATGTGCAGTGGAGTCAGTTTGATTGTCTGAGGACATAGAAGAAAAAGTGTGTGTATCCCGTAATAATGAAGATCAACTGGTAAAGACAGAGGACGTCAGAGGTCTACCAACAATCCCATCTCATCAGTGGTACAAAAAGAAATCATCGATCATCAACTCAATACAGCATGCAAGCCCCGCAGGTTTAGTTGAATGTGTGTTTAAAAAAGAAAACTCTCTATGTCTGTAAAATTTTTGTGATACTAACCCATAAAAATGTCATGATGAAATTTAAAATAAAAGAAAAATGTAACAAATTATTTTAAAGTCTTTATTTTTATTTATAAATTATACATAACCAGGTTCTCTCTTAATCGTTATTTCATATAATTATTATTAAATTATATAATTAAATTAAAATATCAAGTAGCACTAATAACAAGCGTTACAATATATTACATTATTTATATATTACATCCCTTATAGAGCTTTATATTTATATATTACATTATTTATATATTACATCCCTTATAGAGCTTTATATTTATATATTACATTATTTATATATTACATCCCTTATAGAGCTTTATATTTATATATTACATTATTTATATATTACATCCCTTATAGAGCTTTATATTTATATATTACATTATTTATATATTACATCCCCTATAGAGCTTTATATTTATATATTACATTATTTATATATTACATCCCCTATAGAGCTTTATATTTATATATTACATTATTTATATATTACATCCCTTATAGAGCTTTATATTTATATATTACATTATTTATATATTACATCCCTTATAGAGCTTTATATTTATATATTACATTATTTATATATTACATCCCTTATAGAGCTTTATATTTATATATTACATTATTTATATATTACATCCCTCATAGAGCTTTATATTTATATATTACATTATTTATATATTACATCCCTTATAGAGCTTTATATTTATATATTACATTTGAGGGCGCCGGTAGCTCAGTGGTATGCATGCTTGACTTCTGAGCTCAAGGTCGTGGGTTCGTAACCTGACCGAGGCCCTTAGTTTATTTTATTTGGGAGGTAAAATAAACTTAAGCACGCCGTCCTTCGGATGGGACGTTAAGCGATGGTCCCGAGCCTGTACGATGTCAGGTACTCGTTAAAGACCCCTTACCCTAGGTGAATAAAAATTTAGACTAGGCAAAATTTAGGACTCCCACAGTAGAGTCGGGCTCATGTCCACCAGAGTGACGAAAGAGCGCTTTGGTAGTAGGCGATATGACCTCGTTGTTAAAGCCCGGGCATGAGTCATAAAACCTAACCTAACCTATATTACATTTTGAGTCAAAACATTTATTACAACGACAGTTATTAGAGATTTTGTGTTAAGCCCTCCCCACAACCCCGCTTTTTCCTCTCCTCCGCTGAAAATGAATAGTTGAGCTCTTTATGGGATTTTGGAAACACGTAAAAAAATTTAGTTTCGATAAATTCTTTATATCTGTTGTTATTGTGTTCATACAACAGACAGATCACAATATATTAATATTTTCATTTTTGAAATTTGGATAAAAACACGAAATTCCACTGAAAACTCAACATTGATTACATAACTTCCCCTATACCGAAGTAAAATGTATAACATTTCTTATATACAGTTTATTATTATTATTATTTATTTTTTTTTTAAATACTCAATGTCACAATTATGGAGCATTGAACACGATCAGAAATAGCCCAGAGCGCCATTGAAACTTTTATAGACATAAGATTCGTATCACCTCCTTAAAAATAGGGTGGACACCATCAGTTAGCCGCTTTGGTTGCCCTTAAACAGAGTGTTAAAGCCTTGACAACCCAACCTTTTTTTTTATTTTATTTTTTAATTGGAATTTTAATTATTCCATAAATATTATTAGTACCCTAGATAAAAGTATTTATGTTATGCATGTAAATTTTGATATCCAATATCATTTTCCCCTTTTTATTAACGGTTCAGTAGTTCTTGTACATTTTTCATTTTTTTTTTTTTTTTTTCTTCGTTCTCCGTACAAGTCTTTACAGGAGGCCATCATTTTTTAATCGCATCCCAGAAGTTTTATAAACCTATTTTTAATATCATCCGTACTGTTTTCTTTTTTTCTCATAAACAGTTGATGCGTTTGTAGAATATCATAGAAAAACCATTTAAAAAAAAAATAGTAATTGTCGCTGAATCTCCGGCAATGTACTTTTCCATCATGAATTAATTAACTCGTAAACGTATTGATATGTTCGTTATGTAGACAATTATTTAGGGTTTTGAGTTCGAAACTCGTCCTTTGGTCTCCATGGTTTCCTCTATTACTAGTTCCTATACCGACCTAAAATGGCTCTTCCCATCCTCTCGTCGACAATACTTCCTAGGCTCCTTCCTCTATCAAACCATATCTTCCCAAAAGCCCTCCTACATCTTCCAAATGCTCCAATTTAAATCCCATATCCACCAGAAAGTCACTAGATCCCGCCCCTTGGATCTTTACCTCCCTTCCCACAGGACAACAACCTACCACAACTCTTTCCTTATCCAATCTAACTCCCTCTGGAACTCTCTCCCTCTCCAGATCCGCCATGCTCCTACTCTTCTTTCATTTAAGTCCCTACTTTTCCATTATCTCCTAACTCAGCAAACCTCTGATTCCTAAGGCGGGCTCCTATGAGATAGTTCTAGTCTTCCTATAAGTTTTTTTGCGATTAAATTCATATATGACTCACTATTGTTATTATGTTTTACATTATTATTCATACTTTGTTTTTTTCTTATTTTTATCATTAATTTTCACCAGTTTTTTCTTGTTTTAATCATTGTCTCTCTCTAAAATTTTATATTTATTACTAGAGACCTCTTTTCCTTTATTTTTATTCTGTCTCAATGGATCGATACTTGTACTCTTCTATCTACTTCTTATGTTATTATTCTTAGGGGACGAAAGTCCCAGAATAAAGATTATTTTTCATTCATTCATTCATGGTTTCACATGTGGTAAGAAGGGGACCAGTAGCTCAGTGACTTGCTTACTTCGCAGTAATAAGAATGAAATTATTCAGTGAGTAATATAGAATGAAATTATTCAGTGAGTAATACAGAATGAAATTATTCAGTGAGTAATACAGAATGAAATTATTCAGTGAGTAATACAGAATGAAATTATTCAGTGAGTAATACAGAGTGAAATTATTCAGTGAGTAATACAGAGTGAAATTATTCAGTGAGTAATACAGAGTGAAATTATTCAGTGAGTAATACAGAGTGAAATTATTCAGTGAGTAATACAGAGTGAAATTATTCAGTGAGTAATACAGAGTGAAATTATTCAGTGAGTAATACAGAATGAAATTATTCAGTGAGTAATACAGAATGAAATTATTCGTAGCTGGTAATAAGAAAATCTTGTATTAGCCACATCACTAACTATTGTTTTATAATCATCAAATCTTAATCATCTTACTAATATATATTATATTTATTTATTCTACAATATATTTGTGTGGTCCTTCATTTTTAACTATTATTTTGGACTAACATGCAGCCTTTTAGAGTCTGCTTTGAAGTGGAGTTGTCACTTGGCAAGACGTCATGTGAGCGTGACACGGGCCATTCATTCCAGTTCCATTAATTGGAATCCTTCCTTCCAGTCACGAAACTAAATGCCATCTTCTCATGTGAATGTTGTTTCCCCCCCTCTCTCTTTAATAAGTATACATCTAGAAAGGATACACTAAGGATCTCAACCTTATATTAACTAGACTATTCTTATGTCCTTAAATAAAGAAAAGGATATCCTTTTTCCCCTCAGGAGTTATAAGAACTACTACCATGAGAAAAGTTGACAGTTTGGGCTAATATTTTAACAATTGACTTATATAGGGACTCCTAACTCCTTATACTAAATTTTGTATAAATAAATTCAATATCGGTTATGTCCTCATTGTGTTATGACATTATATATGAAATTTTATGTCGATACATTCAATACATCGGCAGTTATTTGAAATTTTCTGGTTTTTGTGTTGAGCTGCTCTCTAATCCTCCTCTTCCCTTCTGCAGATCCCGCTGAAAATTAATAAGTGTTGTCATTATAGGGTTTTGAATTCACATATAAAATTTTGTGTTGAAATATTCATTACATCGGCAGTTATTATAGTTTTTGTGTTGAGCCCCCCTCTGATCCTCCTCTTTCCCCTTGCTGATCTCGCTGAAAATTAATAAGTGTTGTCATTATAGGGTTTTCAATTCACATATGAAATTTAGTGTTGAAATATTCATTACATCGGCAGTTATTTGGTTTTTTTTATTGAGCCCACCTCTGATCCCCCTTTACTTCTGCCGATTTCACTGAAAATTAATAAATGTTGTCATTATAGGGTTTTGAATTCACATATAAAATTTTGTGTTGATATATTCATTACATCGGCAGTTATTTGGGTTTTTGTGTTGAGCCCCCTCTGATCCTCCTCTTCCCTTCTGCCAATCCCGCTGAAAATTAATAAGTGTTGTCATTATAGGGTTTTCAATTCACATATGAAATTTAGTGTTGAAATATTCATTACAACGGTAGTTATTGGGGTTTTTGTGTTGTCCCCTCCTCTGATCCTCCTCTTCCCTTCTGCCGATTCCACTGAAAATTAATAAGTGTTGTCATTATAGAGTTTCGAATTCACATATGAAGTTTTGTGTTGATATATTCATTACATCGGCAGTTATTTGGGTTTTTGTGTTGAGCCCCCTCTGATCCTCCTCTTCCCTTCTGCCGATTCCACTGAAAATTAATAAGTGTTGTCATTATAAGATTTTGAATTCACATATGAAATTTTGTGTTGATATATTCATTACAACGGCAGTTATTTGCGCATGTAGTCTATGTTTCTATTAGCCTCGCTTGATAATTCGCATTTTGTAGTTTTTTAAAATAAATTATGGGTTTTTGACTCATGATGAGGGCAACCTCGAAAGCCGGTTAGCATAAAAATAAATTAATAAAATCTGTAAGGTGAGATCATTTGAATGGAATACGAAGAGAGACACAGCTGGCATGTTTCTAGGACCGGTACAGAACGACTACCGCCACAAAAGGGTATAGTTATCAATTTAACCACCCAAAGAGAGTGTCAAGTGACACGGGCAAGAACCTTTACCACAAGGTCTAGGTTAGAGACTTTAACGTCCCTCCTGTTGTAAATTATTTCAAGAAGACATGGACAAATCTTTAAAGACCCCATCGTTTAATTTTAATACTTTTTTACTTTCCTATTACCTATACTATAAGGAAGTATTATCGTTCGAAAATCCGAGATCGAGTTTATACAAACGAATAGTAATTATAATAATATTTATTTCCGTTAAACCATAACATGGTAATAGTATGCTTGCTTGTTTACTGAGCTCAAGATCGCGGGTTCGAAACGTTTAGTTTATTTTATCGGGGAAGTAAAAAAAAAACTTAAGCACGCCGTTCTTCGGATAGGACGCTAAGCGCTGGTCCCAATGTACATGTCAGATACTCTTTAAAGATTCTACCCTATATGAATATAAATTTTGGGTAGAGTCAGGCTCATGTCCACCAGCGTGGTTATAATTTATAGCCCGGGCTTGAGTCTTGACTAAGTGTAACATATAGTGTGATGTATAAAAAAAAATACACATTTAAATTATTAATATAAAAAAATTATTTATATTTATTTTTCTATAAACAGCAACTGAATTAGTAAATTTAAAAAATGATGGCATTTTCTTTTGAAACAAATGAGTAAAAAAACAAAACACTACCATCAGTTGTTTTTAGTGTTTGTAGAGACGAGTCGAGGCGGGTTGAGTGAAGACGGTCTTAGTGAAGATGGTGAGTTGTGTTTAGGCTTAAGATGTGATGAACTAAGTAGGTGTGAATTGACAATAAAATTGATCCGCAAAGAAGGTACTGTTATTTATTTATATGTATAAAATATACATACCCAAAAAATATATAACTTAAATTTGAAGAATGGCCAAAATATAAAACAGAAAAAAAATTGAAATTCTTTTAAGAATTTCGTTTGTACGATTTTTTTAAAATGTTTGTTTCAATGTTTAGTTTTTAATTTTATGTAAGAAAATAAACTATTATTTGTTCTCGTAAAATCTATTCTATTCATTTTCCTTGTTGGCCCCGTAAGATAATTTGAAAACCTTTGGATTTAATTTAAATATTAAAAGAAAATTTAGAAAACATATGGCATCTCTTTAGAAATCCAAATAAAAAGTTTGTTAATTGAAATTTTTTTAAATTACGTGTACTTTCTTAAAAATTGCACGTCTTTAACTTATGATATTTTTTAGGGCTCTTTTCGGAAATTACTGTAGAAATCAAAATTTAGTAAAAAAGACCAGTTATAAAATTTCTACAGGAAATGTGTAATTTATTGTTTATTTAATTATTATTATTAGTTTTATTATTTCATTTATATATTTATCATTTATTTAACATTTACATAATATTCATTATCACAATGGGATAGTTTTTGCCATGGGTTCAGACTATGAAAGGTTCCCGGGGGGATGTTCAGCCTTTCACAAATCTGATTTACTGTTTTTGTGTACTGCTTACTCACTGATTGCCATCTCTGAACCGTCAGTAACCAAGTGAGTTCTTCGCTTCACCACACATCTTATCAGTTCAACTGTTCCGTATAGTTATGGCATGTTGTAATGGCTAAATTATCTTTCAGAACTCCATTAATATTATAGATAAATTTTGATCAGGACATAGTTTGATGAATTTCAAGTCATCTCTCTGGACAGACATATAAAATTTTGTTCTGATACATTTATTCTATCGGAATCGTGTTCATAGACACACAGATTTTTTTTTTTTTTTTTCATTTTTGGAATAGACACTCATACAAACCCAGAAATACGTACTTCATTATGGAGATGGTTGATGTAGTGAGAAGTGATTATTTTACAGGTTGTCAAATAAAATATAGTATGACCTCTCACAGACTTTATTAGAAGTAGCTAGCCGGCTTTCGAGGTTTCCCTCATCATCAGGCAGTCTGATAAAAAATTAAAAAAATGTTTTGAATGAAAACTAAATAATTTTATAATAAAAATAAATAAATAAATAAAACAATCTGAAAACTTAAACAATTTAAAATATCATGGATGGGGACAGACGAGTTATTCCTGTCCACCATCTGAGTCACAACTCTGTGAGAGGCGGGATTAGGGGGAGGAATAACAAAATCTCTAATAACTGCCGTTGTATCGAATGTATTGTAATGAGGTTAGGTTTTATGACTCATGCCCGGGCTTTAATTACAAGGTCATATCGCCTACTACCAGAGCGCTCTTTCGTCACTCTGGTGGACATGAGCCCGACTCTACTAAGGGAGTCCTAAATTTTGCCTACCCTAAATTTTTATTCATCTAGGGTAGGGGTCTTTAACGAGTACCTGACATTGTACAGGCTCGGGACCATCGCTTAACATTCCATCCGAAGGACGGCGTGCTTAAGTTTATTTTACCTCTCAGATAAAATAAACTAAAGGGCCTCGGTCGGGTTTCGAACCCACGATCTTGAGCTCAGAAGACAAGCACGCATACCACTGAGCTACCAGCGCCCTGTAATAATAATATATTCTTTCTGAATATAAAATAAAGTAGTACACAAGTAATGAAAAATATCGATGTAACATAACGTAGATTCGACTGACCTTTAAGCTTTATATCAAATAATGTTTTTGAATTGTATTTTTCCGTTTCCGTGCTGAAGGGATTAATTCGTGCTGGAAAAGTACGTAGCCGCTGATTCACCGACAACTTTTTTATTATTACATTATGGGGCTTACCGCGCTTAGATACTTACAAAAGTTGACTGACTGTTTAGTCGGAACATTATATGTTTTAGCAGCTGTAAGTTGGCCATTATACAATTTATTAGCATCATGTTTACAAGGGGGATAAAACCAGGACATGTCCTCATATCTGCAGCTAATATCCAGACTCACATTAATAATAAGGGAGAAGATGTTTTGTGGGGTAGCATGGGATTTATGTAGAAAAGGAGACCTGTTAGGACTGGGAGAAGGGAGAGTAGGGGGGCTTATAAATAAAGGTGGGGGGGGGGGAGGGGGGAGGGGGCTTAAGAAAAAAAAATGTGCGGGGGGGGGGGGGGGGGGGGGTATGGTAATATGTCTTTGTCGAGAGGCCTGGGCGGTGGATTGTCAGCAGCTGGTACCTAACTCGTTGCACTCCCCTTTTCAAGTAACGTAAAGTTGTAATTACAAAATTGCTAAGGGCCTCTACGGTAAATCATTATACTTCCCCAGAATTAATCAAATATATTTTCGCTCCTTCAAAACCAGTCAATTTTCGCGCTAATATTGAATAGTTGACTTACATAGGAACTACTAAATCCTATATGAACTTGAAAGAAATAAAACTCTCTTATGCTTTTGGCTGAGGATGGTAGAAATACCGAAAGTACTCCCATGTAAATATAGTTGGTGAAATTAGACAATATCATAAATAAACAAGTTTTATTTCTTTCAAGTTCATTTGAATTATTTCACAATATCTCTGCAATAATGTCAGTTTTCATTAAATCCTATATATTACTTGGTGGTAGGCAGATGTAGTGGACTAACTTGTTAAATAAGTAATTAGATTTATCAGTTCAACATATTTTTTTTTAATTTTTACCACAACTAGTTTCGGCAATTTGCCATTTTCAGGTGGTGAATCTGAACATACATAAACCAAAATTAGATTAGAATTTACGAGCTTTTACAGTTCATGTCAATCATTAACTAATAAATAAATAAGTTAAAAATAAAATATAACAATTTAAAAATACGTAACAATTATCAAAAGTACAATAAGTTACAATAGGTTAGGTTATATGACTCATGAGGTCATATCGCCTACTACCAGAGCGCTCTTTCGTCACTCTGGTGGACATGAGCCCGACTCTACTGTGGGAGTCCTAAATTTTGCCTACCCTAAATTTTTATTCACCTAGGGTAGGGGTCTTTAACGAGTACCTGACATCGTACAGGATCGGGACCATCGCTTAACGTCCCATCCGAAGGACGGCGTGCTCAAGTTTATTTTACCTCCCAGATAAAATAAATTAAGGGCCTCGGTCGGGTTTCGAACCCACGATCTTGAGCTCAGAAGACAAGCACGCATACCACTGAGCTACCGGCGCCCTCTAAGTTACAATATTTGAATTAAAAACTGTACAATAAATTAAAATATTCTAAATTAAAATACCTTTCTAGAGAAGAGGTCAAGGGACACGTTCGAGTATCAGGGACCAGCTGGACACTGGCTGACTGGAAGACTCCACTCTGAAATTGAGTTTCTCCAGTGTAAACAGCTCTGGAATTTTCAATGAGAAGTGATATTTTTTATGTCGGATACCAGATCACAAAGACGGTGGTGAATGACATCTTTGTTCAAAAGCAGAAATCGGTATAGAGGGACAGACTTGTAGAACAGGCATAATTTTTCTTTATTTTATTTTTATAGTTATCATGGATGGGGTTCCACAAACAGTCATGCTGTCTGTACAAGTCTATTAATTTTAAGGAATCAGAGTTGCACCACTCCATGTTCAATACAATACAAAGTGAATAAGAACGAACGTGCGTTATCAGGTACATACTATAACTGAAGCCGACCCCGTGCGGTCCGCATTTTTCTTTGATGTACCACCTCCCGAGCGAACCCCACCGAAGGCAAACGCATGCGTTCGTGAATATTCGTGCGCCTGCGTTTTGGCGTACACATTGTGCAAACGTATGCGTTTCCTCTCGTTCGGTCGCATGAATTCGACCGAATGGATGCGGCCGAATCTGTGCGGTGTTCGTTAAAAAAAATTGCTTGCTGTCCACATTACAACGAATGAATGCGTTTGTAGTTGTCCTTTAGCGTTCGCCGGTTCATGTGATGGTGACGCAAGTTTTTATATCAAGTGAAGTGTTTTATAATAAAAATGGCATCAGAAGACGATATAATAATTGCTTGTGCATCGTACATTATTATTAATGAGGAAAAACGAAAGCGCAGGAGATCACAAAGACGGTGGTGGATGACATCTTTGTTCAAAAGCAGAAATCGGTATGGAGGGACAGACTTGTTGAACAGGCATAATTTTTCTTTATTTTATTTTTATAGTTATCATGGATGGGGTTCCACAAACATTCATGTTGTCTGTACAAGTCTATTAATTTTAAGGAATTTTCACACACACACATTTGTGTCATACATGTTCAAATTGCCTCCCTCTTGCGTTGATACAACGAACTATTCGTGATAAGAAATTTTTCTGAGCGCAAGAAATTTCGGCGATAGAGATGGAGTTCATTGTCTGCACTATTTTGTCCCTCATTTGTTCCCTACTTTCCGGGTCCTCTTGGTACACCACGTCCTTACCTCTTCTCCAGAAGTAATAGTCCATCACCGTGAGATCAGGTGAACGAGGAGGCCATTCGACGTCCATCGCCCGCCCAATACATCTCCCAGGAAACATCTCTCCGATTCTTTCCCGGGACACCCGTGAGAAGTGATTCATTTTGATATTCTCAAACGTATAACATTTACATGGGGGGGACAGGTTAACTGAGACAAATGGTATATGAGTATTTGTCCTCATTGGGTTTTGACTTTAAATATGAAATTTCATGTCGATGCATTCATTCCATCGGCAGTTATTAAAGTTTTTATGTTAAGCCCTCGTAGTCCCCTCTTTCCCTTTGGTTCATTTGGCTGAAAAACAATAGTTGTCGTCATTGGAGGGTTCTGCATTCACATATAAAATTCCGCATCGATACATTCATTCTATCAGGAGTTATCGTGTTCACAGATAGAAATTTGTTTTTTCAAATATGAAATCTAGAGGCCGAAAAACTTTTTGACCGATAACATAACTTCCCCTATGCATCGTACAGCTGTGGAAGTAAAAAAAAACAAGGAAACATAAAAAAAATATAATCGATACTTACGCTGTTTATGTCCAGAGCCGATAATTCCATCATTCACCACCAGGCTGCGGGCATCATAAAAATTTCACTTTGTAAAAAATGTCTTTTTTTAAAGCCAGGAAACCGTTAAGCTTTCCGGATTATGGCAGGAGGCCTAAAGGATCTACTAAGAAAATAATAGAGTAACAGTTCAAAGAGTCTTCTAATAAAATAAAATAATATACAAAAAAAAAGGACGCCGGTAGCTCAGTGATATCTCTGAGCTTAAGATCGTGGGTTCGATACCCGATCGAGGCCTTTAGTTTATTTTATCTGGGAGGTAAAATAAACTTAAGCACGCTGTCCTTCGGATGGGACGTTAAGCGATATCAAGCCTGTACGATGTCAGATACTCGTTAAAGACCCCTATCCAAGATGAATAAAAATTTAGGGTAAGCAAAATTTAGGACTCCCACAGTAGAGTCGGGCTCATGTCCACCAGAGTGACGAAGGAGCGCTCTGGTAGTAGGTGATATGACCTCGTAGCTAAAGCTCGGGCATGAGTCATAAAACCTAACTAAGATAAGAAAATAAATTTCGGGAATTTCATGTTTACTGAACCCCTTAGTATAAAAATAAAAAAAGTCGTCAGTGAATCACGAATTAATCAATTAATTTTTCGCTCCCCTTCCAAAACCAGTCGACCATTTGAGTAATATTCCATAGTTGACTTGAATAGTGGCTCCTAAATCCTCATACTACATTTTATGTCGTAGGAAACATTTCAAAATATGTTGCAGTTTAAATTGTATCTCGCACAGAAACCTATTATAAAATATTTTTGTATTATTGATCGTTTTTATGAAAAATTAAGCAAAAAAAAAAAAAAAAAGAAAAATGTATAAGGCTATTCCAGGACATTCTTATACCAACCACGCCTATAGATCACTCTCTCTCCCCCTTCCAATTCTCAATCTTATTTTAAATTATTTTACTGGTTATATGAAAGTATTGAGTCAGCGGTATTTCATTGTACAACGTAATTATGAGAGTGACTTTTGTACCAGTATGAAATGCTCTTGAGGAAAAGATAGAGTGATCTGTAAAAGTGTGGTTGGTATAAGAATGTCCTGGAATGGCTATATCACATTCATTATATTTTATCCTGATTTTATATCCATCATTGCTAATATTTACCTGTATGCCATTATTCCTTAAGTAGATGTTCCAGGCGGCTTTAGTTATAAACCTCAGAGATTAACGGTTTCCATGGAGACAGACTCACTCCGCTCATTCAATAATGTCCAGTTTCTCATTATGTGCAACGGATTACAACGAACCTATTCTGTGATAATAACTTAGTTGCTACCACATTTCCTGTAGAAATTTGATCTCTTTTGTTTATTTAAATTTTGATTTCTACAGTAGTTTGCCGAAAATTGCCCTAAAAAAAATATTATCAATAATTTAAGACGTGCAATTTTTAAGAAAGTACACGTATACAACGAAAAAAAAATTCAATTAAACAAACTTTACACTTGGATTCACAAAGAGATACCAATTTTTAAATAATTTTAAATAATATTAATTTCTAATCCAAAGGTTTTTTAAATGATACTACTACTGGGCCAACAGGGAAGATGAATAGAATAGAATTTGAAGAGGACAAATAATTGGGTTATTATCTATATTTACATATTTAAATTTTTAAAAAACTTAACATTTGAACAAACAAAACAAAAATTTACAATGGCACAAAAACATTAAATTAATACTTAAAAAAACTATTTCTTTTTTTATTTGGGCATATTGAAAAATATATATTATTAATTGTACCTTCTCGACGCCTCTACCACAAAAACCAGACCCCGTCAACTCTTCACACTTTAATTCCACTCCAGTCAACTTTCATCTAATTGTTCAACTTCATTTTTATTTAAAACATATCAAAACCACATGCACCGTTTTAGAGCTAGCTCACGACTCCATTCCATTTCTTACACTATTTCACAGCTGTTTTTTATATGTTTTCTTGTTTTGTTTCTCAAACACCTTGATATATATCTAATATATATATGATATTAGATTATAATAAAAAAATTACCTCTTTTCATAAAAAAAAATGTTCCGTAGTGTACATCACATTTGCCTTTTCCTTCTTTTTAAAAAAAAATGTTTGTTCACAAAATTTTTTTTTTTTTTTTTTTTTTTATAAGTTCTTTCAGATTTAATTTCTTCCAATACACAGGTTGATTTAGCTTCTTCCTCGAATCCACATGATAAGCTTCCTCCTTCAATACACAGATGGATTAACGTCTTCCTCCAATTCACATGATGGGCTCCTCCTCGAACGCACATGTTGGCTGGCTCCTTGATGTCTTCAACTCATTGATCAACGATGTATCGAAGTCTCTCTCTCACTTACACTCACTGATTTATTTTTTATATGCCCAATTCGACGCTCTTTTTATACATATATGCCCATTTTTTATTTATTATTTTTTTTTATTACTATTTACAATTATTAAACTTATATATATACGTACTTAATTTCTAATAAACAAAAACAAATCTTAATCTAAAAATTTACAATTAATCCTTAACCTAAAGAAAATGTTAACTTAAATTTATAAAAATTTGAACTAATTGAACATAAAAATATAATACTAAATTTTTACATATTTACAGGATCAGTCATAGTCATGAAATCAAGTTTGGAAATAATCAAGTTGCATATAGATTTAAGAAATTGCCAATTAATTTTACTTTCCGCCTTTACCATCAATATAACATTTGTATGTATTCAAAATAATTATATAATTAATTATATATTATATATAAAAAAAAAATTTACTTGAAATAAAAATTAAATAAATCCTTCGGTTTTACTTCATCACACTTCCAAAATATTACTAAACAATCAAAATTAGGCCTCACGCCGGGTAATAAGGAATACAAATTTAATTTATTTAATATATATATAGTACTTGTCTTTTGAGGTATTAAATTCTTTGAGACGTCCTTCATACTTCCTAACTAAAAAAAATGTATCTCACATATATTTTTACTTCAACTTCCTTCTCTACTAATAACTCCCTAATAATAATAACTTCATCGTTGACGTAGCAAAAATACGGTTCCTCCTATCTCAGGTAGGCAACCAACACTACATCATAAATCTCCTATATATATCGCTAGTTCTTTCTAGTCGACACAAAAAAAATCATCTCTCGCAGATCAAAAAAATATAAATCTCCAATTAATCACTAGCTCTTACTAGGATTAAAAAAAATAATTTCTCCCCAAACAAATCTATATAATCCCGACGTCTAAAAGAATGTCATCAGCAATTAATTCAAAACTTCTCTAATTAATATTACCCTTTGTTTGTTCCTATTCCTAAAGTTATATAATTTGCTCCTACAACTCTTCTCATTCTCATCTACTCTCTCTCTATTAAACAAATTTACGTAGAAAAAACATGTTACTCAAATAATAAATGAACTTGTCTAAATAATAGAGTTTATAATAACAAAATTTAATAACCTATGCATACATACAATTTATATAATATATTATCATTCCATGGCTTCTATACAGTTTCGTTCGTCTTTCTAATTTATAATATTATTATGATTTAGTCACGTCCGGTATCCTAGCTGAACAGTTCCGAAACAGAAAATCTGTCCCCTTGACTCGGCCTCAGGAAGTTCGTCATGTCTCCAAAGAGATCTAGGCATCTCTCAGCCTGCTGATTTTATCTTTCTAACATTTGTAATAAAAAATATAATAAAAAAAATCTATCTTCTTCCATATTATGTTCGTTCAAAATCAGCTGTATGTATATGTTTTAATTTTCAATAATATCATTATTAACATGTAAGTCTCAAATAAATAATTTGTATATGTTAAATTTGGATGACTAATCCCTAAATATAATCTTAGATTAATTTTTATACTGATCCTAATATCTAATCTAATCCTAAAAAAAAATGTAAATCCTAATTAATTTAAATCCTAATTAATTTAAACGCAGAACTATACCAAAATTCATCCATACTCTTCATATACCAAAATTCTCTCATTCAAAAAATAAATTTATCATTCATACTATTATATTAGTCCAATGTCACTTCGTCATATTTTAAATTGATCCTAATTCTGTCATGTTAGTCTGTCAGTCACTTCCTCAAACTCATCCGAGTTGCAAAAAAAATAGGTTCACTATAAAAAGTGGCTAATGCAATTATATTGCAAAGCCCAAATTTAATTTTATCTTTTTCCGGATGCCCCGGCGAATTATGTCTTTAAAAATCCCCTCCCCCTTCTCTAAATATTTGTTCAGTGTTAATTTTGTCCTTAATACCTGTTTGAATGCTTTTACTCTCTTTTTAAAATTGTTCTTATAACTTTTATTAGCCTCCTTTCTATTTCCAGTTTGTCTGTAAGTTTTAACTATATTTTCTTTAAAATTAAAATTTGTCTTTTGTTTGTTGTCCTCAGTCTGTTCGTTTGTTTTGTCTAATAACATCCAAATGTTCCTTTCACTCTGTCCATCCACATCAACATTCATCCTATTTTCTTGAATTTCACTTAATACTAATTTTTCTACATTTTGACTCTCTTCCTCCACCTCTTTCTCTAAAATTTGGGTCTGTTCCTCCCCACTGTTATTCTCTGTTCCTTCTACCTCATCAACTTGTGACTGACTGTCAATAATAAGAACCTCTTTTTCTACTTCAGAATTCCCTTCATCCAACTTGTTAATTTTTTGAATAAAGTGCTTTTCTAAGTTTTCTCCTGCTTTATTTATCCTACTTTCAACTCTTTCATTTTCTATTTGAATTTTCTCTAATTGGTTCATCAAATTGTCCACCTTTTTATTTAATTTAACTTCTAAATTTTTAATGTCACCCCTTAAGTTTGTCTCTAATTTTCCTAATTTTTCCCCCATTTCCCTTTTTAAATTTGTCTCTAAATTTCCTAATTTATTACTTTGCTCTTCCATTTTTTGATTCATATCCCCCATTTCCCTTTTTAAATTTGTCTCTAAATTTCCTAATTTATTACTTTGCTCTTCCATTTTTTGATTCATATCCCCCATTTCCCTTTTTAAATTTGTCTCTAAATTTCCTAATTTATTACTTTGCTCTTCCATTTTTTGATTCATATCCCCCCTTAAATCTCTACCCTGTTCTTCTATTTTTTGATTGATATTTCCAATATCCCCCCTTAATTCTTTTCCCTGTTCTTCTATTTTTTGATTGATATTTCCAATATCCCCAGTTAACTTTGTTACAAAATTTCCTAATTTATTACTTTGCTCTTCCATTTTTTGGGTTATGAATTCCATAAATCTATCTAGCTTATCTGATTTCTCCTCACCTGTACCCTCCGTGGACTCCATTGCGGCTGGAGTCTCCCTTCCTGTATCTTCCGATACTTCCATATCCGAACTCGACCCTTCCTCTCTACTTTCCTCCTCCAATCTCTTCGCCTCTCCTCTGGTAATTGGCATTTTCTTACTTTATTAAATATATTAATACTAAACAAAAACAATGTTAAAATAGTAACCTTCTTTTGAAGTTTGAAAAAAAAAATATTATTTCTCAAAATTAAATGTAACCCTTATTTGTCTCTATTCTATCCTTTTCATCTTTTTCAACCTGTTTCCCTACTTTAATTAATATAAAAAAATTCTCCCATCAAGGTTTTGCCAAAATATGATGAGGCTTTGTGGCGAAAATCGTCCACACAAGGGATATGCCAAAAATGTGATAATAACTTAGTTGCTACCACATTTCCTGTAGAAATTTGATCTCTTTTGTTTATTTAAATTTTGATTTCTACAGTAGTTTGCCGAAAATTGCCCTAAAAAAAATATTATCAATAATTTAAGACGTGCAATTTTTAAGAAAGTACACGTATACAACGAAAAAAAAATTCAATTAAACAAACTTTACACTTGGATTCACAAAGAGATACCAATTTTTAAATAATTTTAAATAATATTAATTTCTAATCCAAAGGTTTTTTAAATGATACTACTACTGGGCCAACAGGGAAGATGAATAGAATAGAATTTGAAGAGGACAAATAATTGGGTTATTATCTATATTTACATATTTAAATTTTTAAAAAACTTAACATTTGAACAAACAAAACAAAAATTTACAATGGCACAAAAACATTAAATTAATACTTAAAAAAACTATTTCTTTTTTTATTTGGGCATATTGAAAAATATATATTATTAATTGTACCTTCTCGACGCCTCTACCACAAAAACCAGACCCCGTCAACTCTTCACACTTTAATTCCACTCCAGTCAACTTTCATCTAATTGTTCAACTTCATTTTTATTTAAAACATATCAAAACCACATGCACCGTTTTAGAGCTAGCTCACGACTCCATTCCATTTCTTACACTATTTCACAGCTGTTTTTTATATGTTTTCTTGTTTTGTTTCTCAAACACCTTGATATATATCTAATATATATATGATATTAGATTATAATAAAAAAATTACCTCTTTTCATAAAAAAAAATGTTCCGTAGTGTACATCACAATTCATAATACGAAAACACCTAATGTCGAAGAGGGGAGAAAACTGTCATATTCAATAAATGCATTTCCTGATTACCCAAATTTTTTGTTTTTAATTCTTAAAAAATGCATTAGATCGAGAATCAATTTGAGAAATGTGGAAAGTCATTATTATTATAAAAATTATTTATGTTGTCAAATGGCAAACAATCGACGAAACAAACAACCTTATAAACAAAACAACAACATTTATTTGGACCAGCAACATATGAGTAGTTTGGAGCCAGAGCGGACCAACCCACAATTTTTCGGAAAATGAGTTATTACCATCCTGATGTTGGCATAGGTTCCCTTTTTCAAATCCAGTGTGGATCACTTAGTTTCTTCACTTCAGTGATAGATAGCAGCATTTTAAGTTTAGTCCACAAGTATTTTGTGCATATATTTTCAAAGTCACAATGGATCATACGGCCTTCAAAAACTTTATAGAACACAAAAAGGGATCACTCATCCAATACTATTCTAAAATTTCAAATATAAATAAATATTTGGGGCCCATTTATGGAGATGACAAAATGTACTCAATTTTCAATTGCCATTTTCTTCCTGTTCAGTTTTAACCAGTTGGTCCGCTCTGGCTCCAAACTCCTCATATTTGCTATACACAAATATATAAAATAAAAGGTTTAAAATAGGAAGTCCTGGTACAGTCTTTGTTGAAGTCGCCTCCCAGGAGTAGGCGCACCAAGACTGTAGTGTACAGCCCTGGAACAATTCACAAGGTATTCATGGTGATTCTTCACAAGCTTCTCAATGTGAGCTGCAAATAGAGGAACTCCCAGTTCTTCATGGATTTTTGTTGCTATTCGGAGTACTTTATTTTGAAATGTTTGTAATCGTTTCATGTTAGTGTTGCTGATACAGATCCATTAGAAGTGGAAGTAGGAGTGTCTTGTATAGCAGAATAGTACACGTGTGTTTAAGTGGCGTGTTTCTGTTTATGAGAGGGTAGAGGGTGTTAAGTCGTGAATATGCTAGCTCTAGTTTTCTGTTAATGTGTAGTTTCCATGTGAGTCGTGTATCCAAAAGTACTCCAAAAGAGCGCACACCCTGGTCCTTGGGGTTCCAGAGAATTGGGAGGTCATCAATATGCAGCTGACGTTGCTCTACTATAGAGAATCTGCGGACAGCGAAGATTTTAGCTTCTTCAGATTTTAACCAGAGAGAAACATTAAAACAGAAAATCGGTAGTAGTTATAGATAACTTTACATTGAAGAGAATGACATATTGTACATTAACATTTGTTGTGTAGGATCATCGTAATCCTCTGCACAACATCAGAAAATGTACAACGTTAAATTCCTGGAATAAGCGACCCCACCGCGTCACGTCGCCTTTATGTTGGTTTATTGTGCCCGAGAGATTCGGCATATAATATATGACGGGGTTAGAATCAAAATGGTCTGACATTTTTAACGTTCTTAACTGATTTAAAAAATCTATAATTTATCGAAACCGGAAATATTTTGTCTTCTGCTTTTATGGTGAGAGTTGCTGTTAGCAAACCATATAAAAACATTAAAGCGTAGTCAAGGTCCACGCCATAGATTTTTGGTGAAAACGTCGGGATAAAATCATTTTTCATTTTCTTTTCGATGCTGCTGTACCTCTTGCATTTCCTCGGCACTAGACTTTTTAGGTTTTTTAAAATTCCTTTTGATGCGAGCTTTCCTCTATAATTCCGCGCATATTTACGATTCATATGAAACGACATTTTAAATTTTTTTTGTTATTAATTTGGGAGACTCGCATCTCTAGAAGCTCCTCCTGAGGTAACGACTGACTGTAATACTTCAGTTGACTTTTCATGAGCAGCAAAAATGCAAAGCGCAGCAGCAGCAAATGCACGCTGTGGTTTCTGTGCTTTTAGAATTAAATAACTCACATCCAATAGCGTGCATTTGCTGCTGCTGCACTTTGCATTTTTACTTCGCATGTAAAATCAGCTTTAAGAGTATAAAGTATAACATAAATGACGATTTTGAGCGAGGAAATGAAATGATGGAATCCATATATATTTAAATAAATGTAATATGACTTGTTTTGTACATGTACATTTATGTAACAGCTGATTGCTGATTTGGGGATTCAGACGCACGGGAAATTTGAAGAACCTATTGGTAACTTGCAAGCAATCCATTTTTGATAAAAACAATTTTTTTAGTTTTATCTTGGTTTTTTGCTCTGGTCAGGGAGGGGGTACGCGCCCATCCTCTTACCATGTATTGGTTTAACGGAAATATATTTATGAATATTATTATTTATTCTGGGGATAAACACAATTTCGCGTCGATACATTAACTCTATCGGGTGTTATCGGACAGACACATAACTTTTTGTTTTCGTGTTTGGTATCAGGTCAAAAAACTTGAAATTCCATTGAAACTCACAATTTCTGACCGATTACATAACTGCTCCTATACTTTGTAAAACTGGGGAAGTAAAAAAAAAAAACATATATATTTTTCCACTCTTCTCATTTTTTAATAGTCATTTCAAAAGAAGATGGACAGAGAGAGAAAGATTATTTAGGAAGCTATTGAGTGAGAGATAAGTTAAAAAGACTGGAAGAAAAAGGGTTGAAAATTGTCCTTAATAACAGGGAAGAACCGAACCTCTAACCTGTTCTGAGAAAACCTTCTCCGTGTGTCCACCATTTTGATCATTATAATGACACACAATTCTACCGTTTCACGCACACAACACCATTCCTTCTCGTGTCCTTGGGAATTTTTAGTTGAAGCAACGAAAAAATTCCATGGATTCTAAATGTGAAATGTTACAATCTATTCAGTAACACATGCCCGGGCTTTTCAAGTAGGTCATATCGCCTATTACCAGAGCGCTCTTCGCTCTGGAGGTCATAACTGATGACTCTACTATGAGGAGTTCCGCGCTAAAGTGAACACTTTGATAACCCGACCCCCACAGATCGGGTTGAAAATTTGCACATGTGTTCTTGACGACAAAAAATTATACTCCCCCAAGTTATAGCCCCTAATATGCAATAGAACGCCCAGGGGGAATTTTTCAAATTTAAAAATCAATATCGAAATTTAAATGTTTTTTGAGGTAATAAAATATCGAAAATATCTACGAAAAAATGGCTTGAAGTTTACTTTTGAGGCCCAAATTACTTGGAGAACATTTTCCGTTGCTATTTTGATCATTTCATTGAAGAATGTCATAATTGTTGCAAAATTATCACAAAAACGCTACGAATACGAAAAAGTGTAAAATAAAACCAAAAAAAGTACTAAAATATGACTAAATTGAGTTGTAGATCATTTTTTGTGAAAAAAACTATATGTATCTTTATGTCCCCACTACCCTGCGAACCTGTGAGTCATATCGCCTACTACCTGAGCGCTCTTTCGTCACACTGGTGGACATAAGCCCGACTCTACTGTGGGAGTCCTAAATGCTGCCTACCCTAAATTTGTACTCACCTAGGTTAGGGGTCTTTAACGAGTACCTGACATCGTACAAGCTCGGGACAATCGCTTAACGTCCCATCCGAAGGACGGCGTGCTCAAGTTTATTTTACCTCCCAGATAAAATAAATTAAGGACCTCGGCCGGATTTCGAACCCACGATCTTGAGTTCAGAAAGCAAGCACGCATACCACTGAGCTACCGGCGCCCTCTCTTAACTATATAACTAGAGAAACTTCCTATATTTAAAAAACCGTCGTCCGTGGATCATCCTTTCAAAGCCGAACGACTGTTTGGGCTAAAACTAAATATGTGGGCATTGAATTTAAATATACAATTTCATGTTTTTCAAAATTTTCATTCATTACATCGGCAGTTATTGAAATTTTTGAGTTAAGCCACCCTCAAAATCCGTCTTCCTTTGAAGATTCTGGCTACACATATAAATTTTCATGTCAAATTCATTCTATCGGGAGTTATAGTGTTCACAGACACACACTTTTTATTTTTTATTTTTGGCATCAATTTGGAAAACATGATATTCCGTCTGAAACTCCGCATCAAATTTCTGACCGATTATACAACTTCCCAGGGGCGTAGCCAGGGGTGGCATTCCCCCTGGCCAGAGCAAAAAAAACAAGATAAAAATTAAATAAACAAAAAAAATAGTTTTTATTGAAAATGGATTGCTTACAAGTTACCAATAGGATCTTCAAATTTCCCGTGCGTCTGATTCCTAAATCAGCAATCAGCTGTTACATAAATGTACATGTACAGAACAAGTCATATTACATTTTTTAAATATATATGAATTCGATCATTTCATTTCCTTGCTCAAAATCTTCATTTATGTTACACTTTATACTGTACACTGCGCAGTAAAAATGCAAAGCGCAGCAGCAAATGCACGCTATCGGATGTGATTCATTTAATTCTAAAAGCACAGAAAACACAGCGTGCATTTGCTGCTGCTGCGCTTTGCATTTTTGCTGCTCATGAAAAGTCAACTGAAGTATTACAGTCAGTGGTTACCTCAGGGGGAGCTTCTAGAGGTCCGACTCTCTCAAATTAATAATTAAAAGTCTGCAAAGCTAACCACGGAAACTGCGGGCTGTGCCCCCGGGAGTCTATACCCCCCCCCCCCACTCTCTTAGCCTAACTTTGCCCCCCCTCCTGCTCAAAATCCTGGCTACGCCCCAGCAACTTCCCCTATACTTCGTACAACTGGGGAAGAAAAACATCCTAGTAAAGAGATACAGAGAAAAGAAAAGACAATGGAAGATTAAAATCTTTCAGGATATATTTAATACGTTTGAATAATACATTTTATGCTAATCTTCTTTTGGAATACTTCGTCAATATTATTTAAATAATCACATGCAAAATATCACATTTACAATTATTATTGACTAATTATGAATGACAATAAATAAACTTAAAGAATAAATATACAGAAATTATGAGATCTATTAATTATTTAATAATAAATATATATATATAATGTACAATAAGTTACATAGACTAGACATTCTTCATAATAGCTCACAGTAAATTTTGATTATATTTGCATAAATCACATTTTTCCATAACTCTACATAACATAGAAATAAGTAGGATGTAGAAATAAATGAATTTATATGTAATACTAGCAGTAATACCCGGCGTTGCCCGGGGAACTTTGACTTTTCTCCCAATATCTCCTATAAGGCTATTCAGTTCCTCGACAGTACATTCATGATGTTATAATTTTCAATTATTCATACGGAATAAGGCTTATAGTCCTTCAACTGTAGTAACCGCTAGCTTTGGAGCTAAAACTAATTTATTCAAAAAGATTTCTCATTAATCGTTGCAATGGTTTTCGAATTACAAAGATTGCGTGAGTGGATGCTGGGATGGACCAGGGGTTGATTAAAAAATAGACCTTAACCTTCCGGTAGATAAAACTTATCTATTCAAAAAGATTCCTCATTAATCATTGCAGTGGTTTTTGAGTTACAAAGATTGCTTGGGTGGATGCTGGGATGGACCAGATATTGAGGTACTAACACGTCTATAACCTTCCACAGACGATGACGAACAAATTAAAAAAAAATTAATCAAATCCATGAAGCCGTTCGTGAGTTATAGCGGTACAACGCACAGACATTTTCAGCTTTATATGTATGATATATACATGGTCCCGAGCCTGTACGATGTCAGGTACTCGTTAAAGACCCCGCTGTAAGTGAATAAAAATTTAGGGTGTGCAAAATTTAGGACTCCTTTAGTAGAGTCGGGCAGAGTGACGAAAGAGCGCTCTGGTAGTAGGCGATATGACCTTGTAGTTAAAACCCGGGCATGAGTCATAATAACTAACTATTTTAATCGTTTAAAATATTGTCCATTGAGAGACTGTAAGGCCAATGAAGTGACGTTTTATCAACCATCTTGTACTGTTGAAGTTACAACTCATCTCAAATTAAGGATATTCTTCTTCCAACAAAGAAACATACTCCAATAATAATTTTTAAACACTAATAGAGAGATTATGGAGCTATAGAAAAAAATAATAAATAATTTGAAGGGAACATAACCAAAAACACTCAACTCCCTACTTAAAATTCACAATGGAATTTAAGCTAGTTCTGGGTTGGAAGATACAATTTACCTACTGTGTATTTACAATTAAAATGTTTGCGATTTGGAAAATTATTTTATCATTCGATTTCTTCTCGGATGAAGAATAACATAAATATCAATACAATCTTCAATAAAGAACAATTAATTACATAAACTAGATTAATAATTCCATTTATTATTATTGTTACTCTTTGAAGACTTCTTCACAATCGATTTTAAACCTGAAAAAAAAAAAAAAACTAAATATACATAATCGCAAAGAAATTAATAAAATATATATATATATATATATATCGTGTGTTTGAGCAAAAGGGCTTAAGTCAGCAAAACTGAATTTTAGGAGGGGAATTTCTAAGGTTTGAAAAATTACTGAAAATCAGGTAAAGCACATTTATGTTACTTGAAATATTATTTCAATAAAATTATTAAAGGTTAGGTTAGGTTTTATGACCCATGCCCGGGCTTTAACTAAGAGGTCATATCGCCTAATACCAGAGCGCTCCTTCGTCACTCTGGTGGACTCTACTGTGGGAGTCCTAAATTTTGCCTACCCTATATTTTTATTCACCAAGGGTTAGGGGTCTTTAACGAGTACCTGACATCGTACAGGCTCGGGACCATCGCTTAACGTCCCATCCGAAGGAAGGCGTGCTTAAGTTTATTTTACCTCCCAGATAAAATAAACTAAGGGCCTCGGTCGGGTTTCGAACCCACAATCTTGAGCACAGAAGACAAGCACGCATACCACTAAGCTACCGGCGCCTTCTACAAGTATTAAATACAAACAAAGTAAAATATTCCAACAATCAGTTACATATAGTAAAAATATTTAAATGCACTTGTCCTTTGGATCACAAGACTTATTCTGACTTAAGCCCTTTTGCCCAAACACTAGAGATGTATAAAATGAATAAAAAAATACTAGAAAATAAATTAAAACAAAAATAATAATATTAATACATAGAGTAGATACAGTTTTTCATTATAATTTAAATTATATGGGTAAAATAAAAAAATAAAGGTGTATATGAATCACCGTCTATGTACTTCCGCAGGTCGAATCAATCAATAATTTTTTCGTTCTTCCTCCAAAGCCAATCGACCCTTTGGGCTAAAATTCAAATTCATTTTCAATTTTGTGTCGATACATTCATTATATCGCAACTTATTAGGGTATTTTATTCGAATCCCCCTTCTCTTCAACCGGAAAATTGATTGGTGCCAGCCTTAAGGGGCCTCGGCTGGGTTTCGAACCCGCGATCTTGAGCTCAGAAAGTAAGCACGCTACCTCTGAACTACCGGCGCACAGTGTGAAATTTATGAGTTTTGATTTTCAAAGTTCGAGCCCCCGCTCAATGTTTGATCGATTTGGATGAAACATGCGCAAAATATTTTTGAAAGGTGGCTTTTTATCAGATAACTGCGGGTTTCACAATCAAGGTATTATATGCCAGTGGCGAAAATAGCCAATATATTGAATGTGGACCACTTTAGGCCAAAATGACAACATTAGGACCACTTTTTTAACATTTTCGCGGGGTTTTGGCAGTTGTCAACTTGCATATAATACCTTGATTTAGAAACCCGCAGTTACCTGATAAAAAGTCAGTTTTCACAAATATTTTGCACCTAGTTTCATCCAAATCGATCAAAAATTGACCGGGGGTTCAAATTTTGAAAATCAAAACTCATAAATTTCACACTGTACACATATTAAAGTAGAAATTACAAGTGTAATAAAATAAATATAAAAAATGAAACAGTGATAATATATATTGACCACAAGAGGGCGCCTGTAGTTCAGAGTTAGTGTCCTTGTTTACTGAGCTCAAGATCGCGGGTTCGAAACCCGGCGGAGGCCCTTAGAATTTTTTTATCTGGGAGGTGAAAGAACTTTGAACATGTCATACTTCAGGTAGGACGTTAAGCGATAGTCCCAAGCCTGTACGATGTCGTGTATCCTAGGTGAATAAACCTAGGTAGACAAAATTTAGGACTCCCACAGTAGAGTCCGGGCTCTTGCACACCAGAGCGACGAAAAGCCCGGGCATGATTCACAATAACAAACATACTTAACCTTATAACTTACTTTTACTCAGTGGAATTTCGTCTATTCTTGAAGGTACATTCAAACCCGTCGTCAAATTTTCTTTATTAGTGATTTTCGTTTTTATTGGGGTGAGAAAAATTTCCTGAAATGAAACATAAACTTTGTGAATAATAAATTAAACATTATTTGCTGATCTGCATTGTAAACAATTTTCTTATTGATCATAATAATCGTATTCTCAATACAAAACACACACTTATCCCAACTAAACTAAGAGTTTTAACACATGAGTCGCCCAGATGCAAACCCTTCTAAGTCATTAATACAAAAAAATGAGTTAGTGGTATCACTGGATTTATTTTTTAATTGCTGCACGTCTGAACTAAAATTAGGGATGAAAACCTGTTAAAACCCTCTGAAAAATCAAAAAGAAAACCTCGAACGGCTGCAAAACCTGCTAAGTTCTCAAGATGGTAGGATGCAAAACCAGCCAAGTGTATAAAGGGTGCGAAACCTGTTAAATGACATGGGCGCAACCTGCTAAGTAGGATTTAAATATCAGAATAACTAATTATTAATAATTCTGAGATTATACACAGATAAAAGGAAAGTTGCGTTTATTTTTGACGATTTAAAAAAAAAAAATTGCAGCTTTGCATCTCTAACCGTTTTATTTTTTTGCCCTTTGCCAAAATTTGCTTAACACTGACTTAGCAGGGTTTGCATCTGAGTGACTCACATGTTCTACATAAAGAATATTATTATCATTAAGGAAATTGTTTATAATAAAGATTAGCAAATAAATTAAAGATATATATGATAAGAGTTCTTATCGAAATGTCGATTTGCTAGGTGTAAAGACCAAAGAAATAAATTGTGAGACAAATGATGCTATCAAAATTACACTTTTTAGAATTATATATTCATTATATAACATTAACACACTTTATCCACCCTAAACTTATTTAGTTAAAATATTTCATCATAAATATTATACCTACTCTGTTCGTTTTATATATTTTTATCAATTATTTATTTAATTATTATTTTTATTATTCTTTCTCTTCTCACTTATTTCTATCTAACCTCTACTTTCTAAAATTAATTTTATTTCAAACCTTGTCTGGACATCCTTCATTTTCATTCATAGTCAACCATTAATGTATTATGCTCCGTCGATTTTTATTAATTTATTTAATCTTCTACACAAAATATAGATTCTTTATTATATACATTATTCTATTTAAATAGATACATCTATTTTCGTTTATTTCTTCAGTATTAAGCTGTTAACAACTTCTAAGTTGAGGAACGCGGACATATTGTGGAAACTTGTAATAAATGAATAAAACAAACTTATTTTTGAAATATTGTCTATTCCACTAAAGATATATACATATTACTACCGGTTTCGGCTTTATACCATCGTCAGGTCTAGTTATGAACTAATAATAGTTCATAACTAGACCTGACGATGGTATAAAGCAGAAACCGGTAGTTGTATGTATATATCTTTAGTGGAATAGACAATATTTCAAAAATAAGTTTGTTTTATTCATTTAAGCTGTTCATTTTAATTTTTATTTATCTAGATTTATTATTGTCTATTTTTTTTTTTTTTTTCACTGCAGCAATTTATTTATTTTTGTATTTATTTCTGATATTTCATTTTATTGTTTATTTTCTTTGTGACTATGTATTTTTATTCTTAAGATCTATTCGGTCCCGAGAATAAAATTTATTTTCATTTCCACACATTTATATTAACAAAATTTTTTTGTATGACAAGAATGAATGAACATTAGGTTACTTACATCTTTTTTTGATGAATTCGGCCTGATTCTGGGTAACGTTTTGGTAAATCTGACCATAGCAGAACAAGCTCTCTTGTCTGGTTTCTAAAAATGTCCCAAACAAAATTTTTATAAAAATTATACTATGAAGATGTAGTTTGTGACAGGCTTCCTTACTTTTAAGTCTAATTGTGACTTAATAAATAAGGCTTAACACAGTAAGTAGCTATAGGAGGAGAGATGAGGCTTGTGGTCGAATAAAACAAACTTGTGGAATTTCTGCCTAGCTTTCGGCACTGAGTGTGCCTTCTTCAGGGCCTGTATTGACATATATAAATGTTTATTACTGAGTTAATGTATGTTAGATATGAGTAAAAGATATGACATGATTGTGACTAAACCAATAATTAACATTAAATAATTTACAACAAAACAAACTGAAATATTAGTTACTATGACTCATGCCCGGGCTTTAACTACGAGGTCATATCGCCTACTTCCAGAGCGCTCTTTCGTCACTCTAGTGGACATGAGCCCGACTCTACTAAGGGAGTCCTAAATTTTGCACACCCTAAATTTTTATTCACCTAGGGCAGGGGTCTATAACGAGACTTAAGAAGATTGGACTATGATAGCATTCTCATGTTCATTAAGGAAACTGGGAGACTGAGCATTTCATGAAGGGCTTGGTTCAGGTAGTATAAGTATAAACATACAGTTAATATAATGAGGGGGAAGCCCAGCGCTTCCAGGGAAGGGATAAGAGCACTGAAGATGCTTAGGTCCCTAGTGTAAAACACCAGCCCACCATATATATTGTGACGTGTAGAAGGGGGGGGGGGGGGGGGGGGGGGGGGGGGGTCACACAGAATAATAAAAGAAATTGTTATTCTTTATATAATTAAAAAAATATAAAGAATATATAAATTAATAATAAAAACAAAAATAGTGAGTACAAATAAATAAAAATTAACATCTTGGCAAAAGATATTAAAAGTAGAAACATTTTTTTAACTATAAAAGAAAGGAAATACCTGATAATATTTGGTGAGGGAAAAAATGGCGAGAAGGGCAGAAGAAGCCGACTCGTGGTAGTATGGTTTTGGAGGGTCGTAGTGGAGGTGTGATGTGATTTGGAAGATCTTGGAGGAGGTGTGGTGTGATTTGGAAGAGCAAAGAAGGAGCTCTTACGGAAAGTATTCCCGAGAAGATGGAGGACAGCACAGCTATATGAAGGAGTGTGTTTTGGAAGAAGAAGGAAAGATAAAAACGAGGATGTCGGAGTTGCCAGAATTGTTATAATCCCGATAAATATCATGTAGCTTCTATATTGTCTTTTGCCAAAATTACATTTTTTTCAAATTAACTTATAAGAGAATTATTTTTACATATTGTAAAAAAAAATATTCATTTTGTTCACTAACCCATTAACCTTTTTTTAAATAATTTACAGAAAAATAAAATAAAAATTATAACTTTAATAATTTTTTATTATTTCCTTTTATTTTCACCAAAGCTCTCTACAAAAAAAAAAAGAATGCCACCCCTTTTTTATTAGATGTATGTTAACTGGAGAAGCATGAGATTTTACAATATATACATATATATTAGTCACAATTATGTCATGTCTTTTACTCATATCTAACAGTTAGTTATTATGACTTTTGCCTGGGCGTTAACAATGAGGTCAAAAGCCTAGTAGCTCTATCTTCACTCTGGTGGACATGAGCCCGACTCTACTATGGGAGTCCTAAATTTTGCACCCTAAATTATTATTCACCTAGGACAGGGGTCTTTAATGAGTACCTGACATCGTCTCAGGACCATCGCTTAACGTCCCATCCGAAGGACGGCCTCCCAGATAAAATAAATTAATAAGGGCCTCGGTCGGCCAGGTTTCGAACCCACATATCTAACATACAATTACAATTAACTCAGTAATAAAAATGTATAGTATATGTCAATACAGGCCCAGAAGAAGGTACACTAAGTGCCGAAAGCTTGGCAGAAATTCCACATGTTTGTTTTAATCTAAACTTTGAAGATTGTGAACTTGTTGAACTTCCACTAAGTATTTGTTAAGTCGTGGCTGAAGATGGACTTCATATACTATATATATTTTGTGAAATATACAATATATTAAAAAACAAAAGTTTTTCCTCATTTTTTAATAGAATAACTTCATAACATTAAAATAATGAAAAGCTTTACTCACCCTTGGTGTAATAGCCAATGTTTCAATGGGCGGAAGAACTACACTTCTTTTGTCGTAAGTTTTTCTCGGCTCAGTCAATATTTTCCTAAAGATGAACATATACTTGTTAAATACGATAAACAATAATATAAAATAATAAACATAATATTTAATGAACAGTAAATCGTGTAAAAGGGGAGGCAGTGTTTCAGTATAATCTACTCAGCTCAAGATCGATAAAAGATTCTGTTTGAGCTGGGTACAAATCCATGTGACCCCTTTTTAGAAAACGTTAATCTCCTGGGACTGACACTGGACAGAAGATTGGACTGACTGGATCACACAGAGCTGAACAGGTGAGGGAGTTGGCCCAGTCGTGGACCAAAATGTCATAAAACAAATTTATTATGGACTATTTCAACCTCAACTTGTGTCAATCTCCTCTGGGACTCTGCTCCAAGAAGTGTCCACTTATTTAGGCTACAAAAAGAAATTTATAAGAATAATGGCTGGATCATCAGAAAGAACTTATTGTCATTCACTATTTCTTGATTTTGACATATTGACATTGCCCTGTTTATATATTCTGAACAGTCTGATCTATGTCAAACAGACTATGGCAACGGGTAAGTCAGTACCAGTTGAGATCTCAACACAATCATCCCCAGATGCAGACTGGAGAAGACCAAGAGAAGCTACCACCTTCTGGGTCTTAAGCTGTTCAACTGCTTGTCACAAGAGTAAGACACTTGAGTGATAGGGACTTTAAAAAATATATAAAAGAACTTTTAAGAAAAGAGTGTTTTTATAATATAGATGATTTTATTAATTTTAAATTTAAGTAAAAATGGAAAAATTTTCTTTCTTTGGCAATAAAATTACATATATTATTATCGCGAGTTTGAATTCCGGCCGAAGCACTTAGCTTTTTTATCTGTGAGGAGAAAGAAACTTGTCCACGCCGTCCTTCGGATCCTTAACCTTAAGCGATGCTCCCGAGCCTGTACGATGTCAGGTACTCGTTAAAGACCCCCAGCCCTAGGTGAATAAAACGAGGTAGGCAACATTTTGGACACGTGTCCAGTAGAGTGACGAAAGAGCGCTTTGGTAGTAGTTAGTTATTATGGCTCACGCCATTGAAATTCAAGGTCATCTCGCCTACTACCAGTGCGCTCTTTTGCTTTGGTAGTAGGCGAGATGACCTAGTTAAGCCCGGGCATGAGTCATACTATAAGTGAAAATACATAATCGAGGCTACTTAATAATAATAATTATGAATAATCGCAAGATGATCGTCTCCTACTATGAAGGCCTGTCTTCGAAAATCATGGCATCCTGTTTATAGCTAATCTGGTGTTTTAACTGTCGTCTCAAATTGGAAGAAAAAAAAAAGCCGTATGAAGATACTAACTTGCGTTGCGGCTGCGCAGACCGATGACTGGTTCTCGTTGACAAAGCAGATGATCTGGACGGATAACATTTTGGTACACTTGAATGAGAGCTGCGCTGAGGTACTTTTAAGGACTCCAAACCATACGTGTAATCATTTAATTGTCTATAGCCACGATTTGAGGCCAACCAATCGTGAACACTCGAATTACTATCAAAAGTATCCTTTTCGAGGAGTAATTCTAATTTTTGACTCGAACTACTACGAGCAATTAAATTTTTGGTAAGAGGCTCTTTGACTGGTTGTTCCTTCTCATCATCAACTTCCTTATCAAAGGTATGTATCAAATTGTCAATTTTCTCATATCTATTTTTACTGTGCGCCAAAGTTTTAAGTACAGGTTCCGCTTTTTTGAGTACATTGGGCCAAGCATGTTGAAACAGTCGATCAACAATTGCTTCTTTCAATTCGGATTTAATCGATTCTTGTTCGACAGGAGAGGAACAATTTTCAATGATATCCTTCAAATCGCTATTTCGAGACAGGGTTCTGTCCAGAGTATCCTCAAAAGATCCATGAGAAAGAATTAATTCTTCAAAATTTTCAACAATGTCTTCATCTTCTTCATTCAAATCTAGAGGTCTTTCTGCAGGTTTTATCTGCACTCCTCGAGCCCTAAAAAAAATATACATACATGAAATTATAAATAAACAAATAAACTCGACTACGAAGAAAATCAAATACAACCCAAAAATAAATAGAAGAAATTATTATTCTAGGACCGAGGTCCCCTAAAAATAAAAAAAAATAAAGAAAGTAAAAAAATTAAAATAGTACTACAGTAAAATGTAATATAATAAATAAAGGAAAATAAACGAAAAAAAGAAAACAAAACGGAGATAAATAATTTAATTTATATCTTAATTGTTATTCATTTAGTTATTTTTAAATAATACATACAAAAACCGTTTTTGATTATAAAGTTTTTATTTTACCGAATTATACAATATTATATTTACATTGAGACAGCAATAAATAGACAATGTAATTGTAATTATAATAATTAGTGCAGGAAAACAATTTAAAAGAGATATATATGTTCGAGCCGGTGTCCCCCAAGAGAACATTCTTGGCCGTATCCTCTACAACATATATACTGCCGACATAATTTCAGAGATATTGTGTAATAATTCAAATGGACTTGAAAATAAAATAAAACTGGTTTATTTAATATGTTGTCTAATTTCACTAACTATATATACATGGGAGTACTTTCGGTATTTCTACCATCCTCAGCCAAAAGCATAAGAGATAAGTCTTATCTCTTATGCTTTTGGCTGAGGATGGTAGAAATACCGAAAGTACTCCCATGTATATATAGTTAGTGAAATTAGACAACATATTAAATAAACCAGTTTTATTTTATTTTCAAGTCCATATATACTGCCGACATTCCTATCCACCCAATCCTTAATAACCACCTACGCAGACGACACTGCTATCTTGTCTACAAATCCTGATCCCAATGTAGCCTCTCTCCTTCTCCAGGAACATCTCGATGAAATCGAAAAATGGTGTAACCTCTGGCGGATGAAATTAAATGAAGAGAAATGTGTACAGGTTACATTCACACTTCGCCATCAAACGTGCCCTCCCGTCACCACCAACAACGTTCTAAGTCCTTCCTCTAACCAGGTGCGTTACCTCGGGTTCTACTTAGACAGCCGACTGACGTGGAACCCACACACACGACTTACAGGATAAAAGTTAAATCGACGTTACGGACTACTACGTAAACTACTTGGACCAAAATCAAGACTTTCTACTGCCAACAAACTGACCATTTACAAGACTATAATACCCAATATGGACATACGACCTCGAACTATGGGGTGCAGCCAAACAATCCAATATAAACCGCATCCAAGATTTCCAGTCCAAAGTCCGTCAACGCCACCAATAAATTACTCCATGAAGACCTAAACATCCCAACCGTCCAAGAACTCGTCCAATCCCGATTCTTTCGTAACTTTCATCCCATCCTAACCCATTTGCACAAGTCCCATCCTCTCAATCCTCCACGCCGTCTGAAAAGGAGGTGGCCTCAAGATCTTCTAAGTGAAATCTAAACATTGTACTAGTTTCTAGGGAGTGTCAGCGCTGGCTGACCTGATACAGTTACCATATTTGCTCATTATATTATATGTAAGTATATAGATTGTAAATAAGAAAAAAAGAGATATAAAAAAGATGAAAAGATGGCTAACTAAAGTTTTGACATGAAATGATCGCTAATGGAGTTAGACAATACTTATGTAAAGTATATTAAAATGACATTAGTTTTAAAAATTCTTCATCATTGATTTTATTCATCCAGCATTTTAAGTTCAGTTTAAAGTTTTGAATACTACAATTTTTGATGGCAAGTGGTATTAGTTTATAAGTTCGAAGGCCTAGGTAGTAGACTTCTAATTTTAATTGTATTAATGTTCTAAAGCTATCATTAATCATTTTGTTAAATACATAAACCTAATTTCTCGCATCTCTAATATAAATTAGTTTATCTTGCTAGATTGTAATAACTCAAGATCAAATTAACCAGTTGTCGAATATACAATATTGAAAAAACAAAGTTTGTTTCATATTTACCTTAAATGTGGTTTATATTCTTTCCAAATTTTAACCTCTTCCTGCATTGACTTGGGCAGGTCCTCAAGACTACCTTCTGAATACAAAGCTGCTTCAAATTTTTCATATTGCTCTTTTAAATCTTTTGTTATAAATTCTTCACATTCCTATAAATCATATGTATAAATCTTCATGTATAAAATCAATAATATAGTCATCAATTTATTAATATTTATTATACGATTTAAGGATATGCTAATATTTCTATAAATACTTTTTATATAAATATTAAGTGTATAAAACTTACATCAACCCAAGAACCAGTGCTTGTACTCCCAGAACTGTTGGAATTTTCGTTCAAACTTTCCGAAGACCATAAAGATTCGCTTACATTTCTAAAATAAAAATAGGAATATTAGTATATCTAATTAGGTATGTCTACATTGAAGAATTAGTGATTATAACTTACGACAAAGTAATTTTCTTATGGCCCATTGACATCTGTCGAATGTTGTATATATATTTTTTGAGGTTATATCACACTCAAATTTAGAATATTTTCCTTATTGCATTTCGTTCAATCTAGAGGAAAGAAATTATTATAATATCTTATTGTATAAGAGATATGTTTTAAAAATAATAATAATTTTTATTAGCATTAGGAACACATAGAACTATGAAAATCATTAAAGATCTTACGAAAATATTGCATTTAGAGCAATTCTCTGTTGGGCACGAACACATAATCAAAATAATAACAATACACAATCAGAAAATCAAAAAATATCGCTTATCAGAAAAGTTATTTTATCATAATCATTCCAATGCCTTTACGATTAGACGAATGCTACGTTGAATAACTTCTCTGATACGCCTGTCTTTCTTCCAGTGTATTGTGGAGGTTTGTTAGTGGCAAATTTATAACATTTTAGTTTTAATTTATTACTGCTTCATATTTAATCACAGTTGTAAGTATTTTTTACTCTCTAAACTAATTTACATTATTAGAAATGTTTTATTTTAAAGTAGTTTTGATGTTAACAATCTAACCTATTTCAAAGGATGACAAGTTACTAAACCAGTGAAACGTGTTTATTAGTATTTTAATATAGTCTTAACTGAGGTAAGATTTCTATTTAGCTCATTTACTTTTCAACGTACACCCATTTTGTTTTGTAATTTGTAGTTTCTCATTAATTTTTAAACTATTTAATCTCGGTTAACTATATAATCGGTTTTTTAAAAACTTTTATGTTATAATCCTTGTGATTGAACCGAGCTTTTGTGCTCAATGCACAATCATACAATCACACCATCAATATGACCTTCACAATGATATTTAAAATTGTAAAATTTTTACTTTATTGAATTGCTCATGTCAAGGTTTTTCCAATGATGTTTGTATTTTGTTTTGTTTACTTATTCAAGTTGTCTGAATGTTATAGTTCATTAGAAACATTTTTCATTGAATATCAGATGTAATATTACAGTTTATGTGTCATTCAGATTAACGTAAAGAATAATTTTTGTTTTTAGATTCCATAATGTTCATTTGGGATTGGTTTACTGGAGTCTTAGGATATTTAGGTAAGTTTTTCTTCATTAAAAAAAATAAATCTAAATAATTAGTTGATTATATTTGTGTAGTATTTCCTTACAATTTTCTAGACAAACTTGTTAATAATGTCTTTATGGTTAGCTGGTTACTTTCTAATATACAGAGAAGAAAGCCAGAACTTCTGATTCCTTTAAATAATGTTATTATTTTTTAATTTTAGGTCTATGGAAAAAATCAGGAAAATTATTATTTCTTGGTCTTGATAATGCGGGTAAAACTACCTTACTCCATAGATTAAAAGATGATCGCCTTGCCCAACCTGTTCCTACATTGCATCCAAGTAAGAATTTTTTTTATATTTTTAATTTTAGTGCATTTGTTAAAATATTTATAAAAAAGAAATATTTCCATTTAATTTCCTATTATCAGAAATTGGTTTATTGCCAATATTTGCCTGGGGAAACTTAAATAGATGCTATGAATAGTCATACAATAACAAAGTTGATTTGTTTTCTTTCTTTTTTGTCAAATAAGACTGGTGCCATCTCAATTTATATTACAAAATATGAAAATTATATAGAGAAATATAAGCTTATTTTGGTTCTGTACACAAATATTTTAATTTGATAAACTAATGTAATATTAAATAACTTTATTTAATAAATTTGTGGTATATTTTTATCTTAAGCCTTTTTTTTTATTTTTTTTCTCTAATAAGCCTTTTTAATGGTAGGTATAACATTATTTTTAAAAATGGTGTATAATTTCTCTGTCTGTATCATACATTCAACATAATATATATTCATCAATTACCTATATACAGTCAGTAACAAAAATGTTCGGACGGTTTGATTTTTCAATAAAAAATTATAATAATTAAATGCAAAAGTAATAAAAAATAATTTAAAAAAATAATTAAAGCCATTTTTCAATCAAGAATAAGAATTCAAAAGTGGGTTAGGATAAAGGAAAAACAGCTTTGATTAGAACAAATAAATATTTTAATTTAATAAATTTTATAACAAGTAATGTAGGTAACAAAAATTTTCGGACAAAAATGTAAACAACTATAAATAAATTCAATGTTTTTTTTACGATTTCACAAATTCAAAAACCATAATGTTAATTAATATTTGGTTGGGTACCCTTTTTGTGTTATAACATCTTTCATTCGATTCGGCATTGATGAAGAAACTAATTTTTTGGTGAAATTTGGAGATATTTTACCCCACTCTTCTAATAACTTTTGTTTCAATTCGTTTTTTGAAGCAATGGGTGTTAATCGAATTTTCCTGTCGAGCTCACCCCATACGTGTTCAATTGGGTTGAGATCGGGCGATTGGGGGGGGTTTCATAACTTTAGGGCAGTTATACAAAAGCCAAGTACGTACCAATTCACAGGTGTGTTTCGGATCGTTGTCTTGGTAAAAATGAAAAGTCCGTAAAATCCTAAGTTTTTCAGCACTCTTTTTCAAATTGCTCCTTAGTAATTCGGCATAAACTTTTCCAGTCATGGTGGTTTCAATGAAAACCAGTTCACCAATTCCACTAGACGCCATACACCCCCACACCATCACTGAGCCACCCACATGTTTTACTATTGGTTTTAAATTTTTTGGATTCAGCTCCTCATTACGCCTTCTCCAAATTTTGTCGCGACTGTCGGGACTAAATATATTAAACTTACATTCAAAAGTATTTGCTTGCAATAGAACAAACCGCAATAATAAAATATTCTTGTATCTTGTAACTCTTCACAACATAAAAAGAAATCTCAGGTCATGTAATGTCAGAAAACTAGATTTTTGTGATATGACGTTGGAAGAGAGCGACAGCAGCGCTGACCCTCGGCAGAAACCGTCCCTTCCCCCTACTCTATCCCGTCCACCTTCCCTCTAAAGAAACTAAGTACCCAATTTTTCTAATTTAAACGTTTTTTTCCGATATTTCGACAAATAAATGTTTCCAGATCATGTCCGTTTACTTCCATGTAATATATCTATACATATACTATTACTTTACTTTTGTTTACTTCCCTATACATATAATATATGTATACATAATAATATGTACTAAGAATTTTGTAATCGTGTGAACATCAGAGATCAATTGCATGCGTGTGTTTATGTGAGAGCTCAAACGCTTTGACCTGACATCGTACAGGCTCATGACCATCGCTTAACATCCCATCCGAAGGACGGAGTGCTTAAGTTTATTTTACCTCGCAGATGAATGACATTACTCCAAAAAATTTCTGAATGATTCTGGAACTCTTTTGCGAAGCTCAATCTTTTTTTTATATTTTTTTCACTCACAAACGGTTTTTGGTACTCTCCCATTATATCCTGCTCCTTTTAGAATTCTTCGAACATTTTGTGGGTGAACTTTCTTTCCCGTTTCTCTGTATACCTCGGCGACGATCTGAGGTGCACTCCTCGAGGGCTTGTTTTTAATTTTGCGGACAACGCTACACCTTTCTCGGTCGTTTAATACTCTTGGACGGCCAGAGGAAGATTTCAAATCTATCCGATCCTCGTGCTTATACCTTCGAATTACATCGGCTACGGTGCTTTTACTTCGGCCTACCAAACCACCGATTTTGCGGACACTTAATCCTTTTTCATAATTAAAAATTATTATCTGTTGAACTTCAAAAGATGTTCGACCCATCTTGACAGCAGGAAATACAAATAACTACTGAATGCATTAATAGAAGGATATAAACACATTTCATTTGTTCAGTATTAGCGGTTGGTTGAGAAGGGATTAAAGATCATGATCAGAGTCGCATTTGTTTACAAAACAAACAACAGGTGTCCAGAAAATTTTGTTACGTGAATTTCTTGTCTTCAATTATTAATGCAAAATTTCCTATTAGCTGTAAATGTTTAATTAATTGTTTTACGGCGTTTTGAAATGATTGATGATCTCGAAATTTAAAACTTTGCTTGAATTAAATATTTTGCCATATAACTATGTGTAACTGCAAAAGAAAAACAAAATTATAAATTGTCCGAAAATTTTTGTTGCTGATTGTATAAACTAGTCAAAGAAATAAATGTTAGCTGTTTGAAAAAAGTTGATTGAACATTTATTACTAACAATAAGATTAAGAATAAAATGTTTTGCATTAGTAATTTATTATTATTATTTGACAATTGGTTTAGATTGTAAAGCAACTTTAATTTACTGAATTGAACAAGAAAAAACTAAATATTCTAAAAACGCTGTATCTTATTGATAGCCCATTTATTTTTATATGTACATATTTATATTCTCATGAAGGTGATTTGAAAACAAACAAAAGTTGGCCTTACGTTTTCATAAAATATATTTATTTATAAGCTTATGAAGACATTTCTTCAATTAACATAAACTATATATTTTCACAAAATAATAGAATTATATTTCACTATTGCATTGTGGGAGGGATATTCTGAATTTAAAATAATATATTTATCAGCAACTATATTTTTTTTTTTTTTTTTTTTTTTTTTTTTTTTACAACTTAGCAAATATAAACGTTTCGGGGTGGACTCCCGTCAAAGGTATATGAAAAAAACAAATTGTCAATCGAAAAGGAACGTCAAAAAAATGGTTGTAAAAACCAAAATTATATTATTATTTTATTTGTTTCTGATATACAGATATAGTAAATAAAAATTATTTTTTATTTGTTTATCATAAATGTTTTGATGTCTTGATAGGCTTAACATACTAAATATATTTTGTGTAGACCTAAGACCTTGTTTACAAACCACCTTTATCATGGGAACTCAATAACGTGTCTCAAATCAAGGATATTCTGTCTCAACCTCAAATCGCCAGTCTCTTTTTTTACTAAGACCACTTTACATATGGTAATTTACCATTTTTAGTTTATTTTTAATTTATTTTAATTAAATGTTTTTATTCTACAATTTTTTCGCGGTTGTTTGTTTGAATCATACAATAGACTTGTCCACTGAGTTTATTCATAAGTTTTTTATCAAAATTTAAATTTGCGTTAATTAAATGTTTACATTTATTTTATATTACCTTTATAAAATGTTAGTAGCTGATTAAATGTATTTTTTGGGGGGCACCGGTAGCTCAGAGTCGCATACTGAGCTCAAGATTGCAGGTTCCAAACCCGGCTGAGTTTTTTTTTTATCTGGGAGGTGAAAAAAAATGAGCACGCCGTCCTTCGGATGGAACGTTAAGCGATGTTGCCGTGCCTGTATAATGTCAGTGAATAAACTTTAGGATGCCCATAGTGAAGGGGAGCTGATGTCCACCATAGTGACGAAAAAGCTCTCTGGTAGTAGGCGATATGACCTCGTAGTTAAAGTCCGAGCATGAGTCATAATAACTAACTAACTAACTGGCGGTATACCTAAACATGTATGTTTCTTCTATTGAGTAGTTTATTAATTTCAGATGGTCAGTTATACAAAAATATATTCTTAGCTGAAGCCTATAATTAGTTATACTATACTCATGCCCGGACTTTACCTACTAGGTCATATCGCCTACTACCAAAGAGCTCTTTCGTTACTCTGGTGGACATGAGCCGGACTCTACTATGGGAGTCCTAAATTTTTATTCACTTAGGGTAGTGAGTCTTTATCAAGCTCCTGACATCTTACAGACTCAGGACCTTCACTTAACTTCCTATCCGAAGGACGGAGTGCTCAAGTTTATTTTACCTCCCAGATAAAAAAAAACCTATATCATACATTTATTTATTATTATTATTTCAGTTATAATATAATGTTCAGAAGTGATATAATGAGCTGTCCTGTTTAAAAGAATAAGCTTCGTTCACTATTTTATTATCATAATTTCTCCTTTTGCTCATATCTGAGAAATGATTTTATATCTATTTTGAAGCTGATATATTCAAAGAAAAATTTACTTAATTCCCCCCACTCTGTTTTGACAGTTTTTTTAAAACTAAACATTTAAAATATACATACAGATTAAACAGGTTTGACAAATAATCTCAAGATCGCGGGTTCGGAACCCACTCTTAGGTTTTTTATTAAGGGGGTGAAAAAACATTGGTACGCCTGCCTTTGGATGGGAAGTTAAGCTATGATCCCGACCTTTTACGATGTCAGATACTCGTTACACCCAAGATAAACTAAACTACTTAAAATTTAGGTCTCCCACAGTGAGTCGGGCTAGCAATAAATAATCTGGTAGTAGGCGAAATGACGTCCTAGTTAAAGACCGGTCATGAGTCACGATAACTATAATATTCAGTTAAAATTAAGATGAATATTTTTTTATTACTATTCCGGCAGTGTTATATTTCGGGACACAGGTTGCAAAATAAAATGTAGTCTGACCTCTCACAGAATGTATTACATTGTACTAGCCAGCCGGCTTTCTAGGCTGTCCTCATCGCAGTCTGGTAAAACAATATAAAACCATAATTATAAATATTTTCAACTAGGATTTAAAAAATGCATAAATGAACTACTAAAAAAAAACTGCGGTAACTCAGATGGTCGACAGGAATAACATATCCGTCCCCATCCATGAAATTTTAAATTGGTATATATAATCTGTATAATATATGTGGTCACAGGGAATAAATTGGTAAGTCTAAATTCGTAACTTTTCAGGGCAGCACGTTTTTACTTTTGCGTGGTGTAAATCCAGTTTTTGGAATAAATACATTATGTTGCATCATTATTAATCATATACCTTCTAAATCTATAGGAATGAATGAAAATGAATATTGTTAATCTTTCTTGGATTTTCCCTTAGTTACCTAATCATTCCCCATCACTTACCTAATTATTAACCATACTTTTTGAAATACTCGCGAATGATGCCTTTCTAAAGTTGAGCAATTTGGTTTAACCGAAAACACCCTCTTCACCTGGAATATTTGAATAAATGGTTAAATGCAGTTATCTAGTGAATGATTCCTCAAAGAAGTAGATTAAGTTGATTTAACCGAGAACATACACAATTTTACTAGACACCAAGAAACCCACATCTTTATAATTCCGAAAGTATTAGAGTCCTGAGCTCTCAACTTCTTCACAGTCCGCAGATGGCTTGGGAGATCATCACAATACACTTAACTCATTTTGGCCATTTTACGACTTAACAACGTATTCCCTGTGAACAGATATATATCGGAAAAGGACCTGAAAATATTATTATTTGTGGCATTGATAAAGGAAATTATGTTCAAACTCCAATTTAATTATTAAATTGTTATTTATTATAATGTTATTTTTTAATTTTTTTTTTTTTTAGCATCGGAAGAGCTGTCCATAGGTAATGTAAGGTTTACGACGTTCGACCTTGGTGGACACACACAAGGTACGTGAGAATCTGTACATTCTTTACGAAATAAGATATAATTATCCTGTAGACCTTCCTTTAGCTGGCTCAAATACATTAATTATCTATTTGTGTTGTATTTTATAAATACATGTTCACATTGTAAATTTTAAAATAATGGTGAATCACTGGCTATGTACTTCCCTAGTACGAGTAAAACTCAATATTTTATTTACATAGTGACTTCTGAATTTAAATATTAAATTTTGATACATTTATTACATCGGCAGTTATTGGAATTGTTGAGTTGGTCTCCCTCCTCCACGGTTGATTCCACTGAAAATTAATAGGTTTCGTACTTAATGGACGTAAAACTACCGTCTTTCCTGGCAATATGGGGGGTTAAAGTGCGCCACGAAAATGTGTCACACTTTGAGAGTTTATATCTTCTAGAATAATATAATAATTGTAGAATAATGAACCAAGCTCCGATAGAAAGCTTGGGTAGTACGATTTATTATAAAACAATTTTCTACCCTTATTATTTCATCCTTTAAATATGGTAAACAAAAAAAACAAAAAAAAAATTGGTCAAATCCCGAATGATTGTGTCTCAAAGTTAGTAGAAGAGTCGCGAACCGCCATCTATCGGTAATATACCAAACTTTTTACCGACAGGCATCCTTCTCTTTCAAGAAGAGTTATGTATTTATTTTATTTGTAATATGTATTATTTATGAAAGATGAAGGGTTGAAACTTCATTATAATATTAATTAATGATCTATTATGATATGTACCATGAATTGAAGCGGTCATTGTTAAAAGGGGATATGTGACATCAAATGTCAAAACGACTTTTTTATATTTTCATAATCTTGAGGACTGAACACATCTTCTGTGTTGAAATGAGACATGTGCAGTGCGCTCTTTGGTTGTGGTGGAGCTGAGAATATCTGAGTCACTGTTGAAAGGATGTATGTGACGCAATTCTTTAGGAAGTTTTATTGAGCTTCCCAAAATTTTTATTTTTGTTACATATCCCCTTTCAACAATGACCGCTTCAATTGTATATCGCATAAATTTATTTATATAAATAAAATTAGAGGGCGCCGGTAGCTCAGTGGTATGCGTGCTTGACTTCTGAGCTCAAGAACGTGGGTTCGTAACCCGACCGAGGCCCTTAGTTTATTTTATCTGGGAGGTAAAATAAACTTAAGCACGCCGTTCTTCGGATGGGACGTTAAGCGATGGTCCCGAGCCTGTACGATGTCAGTTACTCGTTAAAGACCCCTACCCTAAGCGAAGGAAAATTTAGGGTAGGCAAAATTTAGGACTCCCACAGTAGAGTCGGGTTCATGTCCACCAGAGTGACGAAAGAGCGCTCTGGTAGCAGGTGATATGACCTCGTAGTTAAAGCCCGGGCATGAGTCATAAAACCTAACCTAACCTATAAATAAAATTAAAAATATTTCTTTTGTTTTAATTTGGAAAAACTGAATATACTATCGTGTTCTACGTAATCGGTTGCAGCACAGTCGTAGCTGTGCCCCTTTGTTAAACTTTCAATTTTTTGTGTTATGCCTCTCCTTTTAATCCTTCCTTTCCCTTTAACCGATTTGGCTGAAAATTAATAGATGTCGTCCTTATGGAGTTAAGGATACACATAAAATGTCTTGCCGATACATTCTATCGGGAGTTATACATGTTTACAGAAACACGGACAGAAATGTTTTTTTCATCTGTGGAATATAAAAGCTAGCTGGGAAGTAAACTGCGAATTATTGATCCAAAAACTTTGAAAAAAAAATTAATATTCATGTTTTATTTGTATTGAAACCTTGTACAAAGAGCTCCAGGTATTTACTGATAGTCTACATACATACTATATACGTACAAATCATTTACATACGTACATCACACTTATGTTTTAATAATATAAATAAGGAGTAACATTTTTCGTAATGTTTACTTCACTGACCTTAATGGTTGACTTTTTGTTCATACTTTTTACTTCCTTCGGGGAATTTACATGATCCGTCGTTGACTTTACACTGGAATTTCATTTTTCCAACCCTTGATTCTATAAAATGAAAAAAAAAAAAAAAAAAAAAGTCGGTTGAACACAGATTAAGTACACTCTCCCAGAATGTAATAATGAATAACTTTTAGCTCCCCCTCCAAAATTAGTCCACAGTTTGCGCTAATATTCAATAGTTGAATAGATAATTAAAATACACAATTTCTTTGTCAAACTTCACTATATATTCTCAAATACTCAACTAGTTTCGCTGTGTTAAGGCATTATCCAAGAGTCACTTACAAATTGACAGAATTGGTTGACAGTGTAGAAGGTACAGTTATGGAGGGTTTTTTTTTAGGTAGTGACGGGGAATCCCTTGTTTTTGTTACTCTATACATTCCAATAAACAGATATTTACAAGATAATAATAAATATAAAATAAAAAGAAGAAAGAAAATGATATATATAAAATCTAATAAAGCGAATCTAACAGTAAAGTGTTGGTATTTATATAGGTATGACTCATGAATTATATAAATGTAAAATATAATAAATATTAAAGTGAATAAAAACAAATACATAGAATTTAAAGGCAAATTAAAAAATCAAATGAAAATTATAGTATTCTCTGAATGTCAGTTGGCAAAACATTTCTACAGTCAGACTCTTAGCTACTTGATATTTAAATTAAGAAGGGGGGAATGGTTCAGTTCTATTTGTTCATTCAACACTTTACTGTTAGATTCGCTTTATTAGATTTTATATATATATATATATATATATATATATATATATATATATATATTTTCTTTTTTATTTTATATTTATTATTATCTTGTAAATATCTGTTTATTGGAATGTATAGAGTAACAAAAACAAGGCATTCCCCGTCATTACCTAAAAACGCCCCTCCATAACTGTATCTTCTACCCTGTCAACCAATTCTGTCAGTTTGTAAGTGACTCTTGATAATGCCTTAACACGGCGAAACTAGTTGAGTATTTGAGAATACATAGTGAAGTTTGACAAAGAAATTGGTTATTTTATTTATTTATTTTATTTATTCCTAGAATGGAGCTTCACAAAGTAAATCTGGAAACCATAAATTATTTCAATAGTTGACTTCATACGGGCTCCTAAATTCTCATACTAATTTTTGTGTCGAATAATTCATTACATCGGATATTAATAGGGTTTTTGAATAGAGCCCCCTTCCCTTAAGTCGATATCGCTGAAAATTGACAGGTTATATCCTCATTGGGTTTTGACTTTAAATATGAAATTTAATGTCGATACATTCATTACATCGGTTATTGGGTTTTTTAGGTTGAGCTCCCTCACATTTCCCCCTCTCTTTTCACCGTTTCCGCTAAACTTTAACTGTCGTTCTTATAAGGTATTGACTAAATTATATTTGACTTGTTGACTATTGATTTTCAGCCAAATCGGTCAAACGGGAAGAAGTAATATAATATATTACGTTTTTTATTATAAAGAGTATGTATGCATTTTTATTGTACTTTGATATTATGTCATATAGATCTTACTTGTTATATAAACTATGTTTATGTATTCTACTATAAACGCCATTCTTTAGTTTTGTGTTTAGTATTTTATATAATTGTCAATTCAAATATTTGTAAATGTTATGTTAAGGTAGGACTTTACCCACCCTCAGGGACTTCTCTAAGGGACAGGGTGTCGAAGCCTTAGGTTATCTCAGGTAACCTGAGGATTCTATAAATAAATATGTCAACCTAGCAAATTTAAATGGTATTTGTGCTGAAGATTGCGTAAGCCGAAACCGGTATACAATTTTGTTTTTTAAAACCTAATAAAAACAACAAAAAAAAAAAAAACTCATCGCAAAGGGAGGGTGTGTTATAAGTTTGAAACCTTTGTCTGTGGCATCGTAGCTTCAAGAAGGCTGGACCAATTTCAAAGCGGTTTTTTCGTTTAAAAAGCTGGTATTTGCGAGATGGTTCTTAGCCATGTTTGGTGGAAATCGGTATGTCCTCTCCAAGATATTCAGGTTTCATCAGAGATTGAGTAGGGATCTCGGCCTTTATTACAACTAGAGACTTGGAGTTCGAGCTCAAATGTTCATAAGGCCAAGCCCCCCCAACCGGTCTCACCAAGGTTTCAGTAAAAAATAACTATTATGAATTTTCAGCCCGTCGAGTATGGAAGGATTACTTCCCAGCGGTGGACGCCATTGTTTTCCTGGTGGACGCTTGCGACAGAGCTCGCCTTCCCGAAAGTAAAACTGAACTGGATGCTCTTCTCACTGATGAGTCGCTCATGAATTGTCCAGTGCTCATCCTAGGCAACAAAATAGATCTTCCTGGAGCCGCTTCGGAGGATGATTTTAGGGCATTTTTTAATTTGTATGGACAAACCACTGGCAAGGTAATATTTTTATAAATAAAATTTTTAGTTTCACAATTTTTAACGTATTATAGAGGTAGTTATGTCGATGATTAAGAAGAAATTCGTTATTCGCAAATCGCATCAGTAACATACGTTATTCAAATAGTCGATTAATAAGGTCGTAATTTAAAGGAAAAATCAATAACGTAGTTATTCAATAATGTTATTTACAAAATACTGGACTTCTTCAGAGGAAGAAAAATGTTTATTGTTATCTGATAGTGATATAATTATTTATAATACCATTTTTTGATTTATAATCAAATAAAGTTAACACAATAATTTATTGTAAAATATTATAATTTCTAAAAGTTTATTATATAATAATAACTAAAGTTTAAAGAATATACAAAAGTGATTTAGAAAAAAATAAAATTATATTATTAGTGACATTAATCATATGTAACTACGAATAATATAACAATATTATACCTAATTTAATAATTATAATATATCAATATAGCTTACATTAGTATTATTTAATCATATGAAGATACAGGAAAGAAAAAAACTTTTTATTTGGTTCAGCGCAAAAAGCGCTATTCACAATTGAAAAAGTACATTATTTTTATTATTTAATACTTGTAACTAAGAATAATTTAAAAGATTTTTTATCTAATTTAATAATTTTTGCTACATTTATATAATTTTCTATTGGAAGTGCTAATAAAATTTATCTATATAATAAAAATGAATGCTAAATTTGGCTAAGCGCAAAACTCGAGAACGGCTGGACCAATTCGGCTAATTTTTTTTTTTAAATATTCGTTGAAGTCCGAGGAAGGTTCTTATGAAGAGAGTTCCTAGCGGTCAACTGGAGGGGGGGGGGCTAAGCACAAAAATTGCTCTAGCGCATTAACGGGTGGACGGATTATCATGAAATTTCACATGTAGTATTCTTAAAATCCAAGTTAAAAAATAGGCTATGTGGCGTCCTTAAATTTTGAACGGTAAGGGGGGCCTAAATATAAAGATAGTGCTAAGTCTTTAACGAATGATCGGATTGTCATGGAATTTCATATGTAGTATTCCTAGAGGGCAAATTGAAAAATGCGCTATGTGACATCTCAAAATTTTGAAATGGAGGGGGGTTGTGGGGAAAGGCCTAAATATAAATATAGTGCTAAGTCATTAACGGATGATCGGGTTGTCATGTAATTTCATATGTAGTATTTATAAAGGCCAAATAAAAAAATACACTATGTGACATCTCAAAAATTTGAACGGGAGGTGGGGTTGCAATGGGGGCTAAGCATAAAAATTGTTTTAGCGTAAAATTGTGAACGGAAGGGGGGTTGTGGGAGTAGGCCTAAATACGAAGATAGTGATCGGTCATTAACTGATGGTCGGATTGTCATGGAATTTCACATGTAGTATTTTTAAAGGCGAAATAGAAAAATACACTATGTGACATCTAAAAAAATTTGAACGGGAGTGGAGGGGGGGGGGGGGGGGGGGGAGGCGCTAAGCATAAAAATAATACTGACTCATTAAAGGTAATCGGATTCTCATGAAATTTCACAAGTAGTAGTAGTAACTACGTACTAGCTGTGGTGCCCAGCGTTCCTAACTACGTTCTCGCTGTGGGGTCCGCCGTTGCAAGGTACATACTGGCTGTGGTGTCCAGCGTTTCTAACTACATACTAGCTGTGGGGCCCGCCGTTGCAAGGTACATACTAGCTCTGATGCCCAGCGTTTCTAACTACGTACTAGCTGTGGGGTCCGCACATTTGTGGTCACAAGCGTTCTTAAGTACGCACTGGCTAGAACGTCCAGTGACTCGTAAGTATTCACTAGCTGTGGTTTCCGCCGTTGAATGGCGCGTACTAGCTATGGTGCCCAGGGGTCCTAAAAAGTTACTAGCTGGGATGTCTGCCGTTGAAGGACTATAAGCCTTATTCCGTATGAATAATTGAAAATTATAACATCATGAATTTACTGTTGAAAAATTGAATAGGATTCGAACGAGAGATATTAGGAGAAAAGTCAAGTTCCCCGGGCAACGCCGGGTATTACTGCTAGTAATTAATAATTACATGAGTTAAAAAATAAATAAAATAGAAAGGAATCTTCAGATTTGATAGATCAATTAGGTGTTATAAATAATTATATCACTATCAGATAATAATATTTTTCTTCCTCTGAAGGTGTTGTCAACCTTAGAATAACCTATGTTATTGTCGCGGTTTGCGAATAACGACTTTATTGACCAACTATTTGTATAGCGTATGTTACTGACGCGCTTTTTGAATAACGACTTTCTTCTTAGGGACCATCGATGTAATCAGGATATTGATTTTTCGTCGGAATTTCATGTTGTCAGAGTAGGTAACTAAATCCATGTATGATACTTGAAATTTTCTACGGAGATTTTGTGAAACAATAAAATATTTGATAACAAATATATTGTCTATTTCAAAAAATATATGGGAGTACTTTCGGTATTGCTACCATCTTCTGACACGACTTAGCAAATTCTAAATGGAAGTTCAACAAGTTTACAATCCAAATTGTCCCTTTTTCAGCCCCAACGTCCAAAATTTTGAAATAGTGCTGATTTAAATACAAATATATATGCATATATGAAATAAATAAAAGATGACAATAATAAATATATGAATAATAATAAAAATACACAGTTTTAAAAAGTAAGTATGTATATACAGAGACTGGGGGATTATATTATTGGCGATAAAAGGGGTTAATATTTGAGATTGGTCTGATCGTTCATACAATTTTCTTTTTGTAGTGCTCTGTTCTATTTCCAGTTGTTCAGATTTCACTGTAGGAGGGATGGGGAAAAACCCCGGAAAAGGTCAGTTTGTAATCTAAACTTGTTGAATTTCCATTTATTATTTGTTAGGTCGTGGCTGAAGATTGTAGCAATACCGAAAATACTCCCATATTTTGTGAAATAGACAATATTTAAAAAAAAAAACATACATTTTTCTTTATTAGTTTAAATCCATCCATGTAGATAAATTTAGTATACTCAGAATAGAGTCGGACTCATGTCTATCAGAGAGGCGAGAAAAAACCCTCTGGTTGTAGATGACATGACCTCGTAGTTAAAACCTGGATATGAGTCACGTTGTGTCTTTATTTCACTAGTTTGACTAATCATAGACCAAAATTTAATGGTTAAACAATCAACAATTAACCCCGAATAATATAATTGTATAAAGAATACATACAAAAAGCAATTGTGTTTAAGGGAGAGAAAAATAGCAATGTCAAAATATCAAGAGAGAATACTCCTTAAGGTCTCTAGGCCATTGGCGCTTTAGGCGTCGTTCGGCAAGGGTTGCAGAAGGGACGGCATGGACTAGAGGATTAATTTGGGGACGAACGGAGGAAAATAATTGTTTGTATCTGGATTTAGCTAATTCGGTGAAAAAAGAAAACTGGAGAGTGTGAAGTGTTTTCTTTGAGGTTTGTAAGGAGCAATGATCTGTATAGTGGGTCAAGAAGATTCAGCCAGTGGCGGATACAGGGGGTGGGGGGTAAAAGCAGAATTATTACCCTCCCCCCTAGCGCATTGGCTCATAAGTCAGTTTCGTTATGGATAAAGAAATATGCACGTTAAATTGGGAAAGATGTCCTAGTGATGCGCGAAGGATCCCTTGCTGTCTTGCGCAGACTAATTATTCATTAGTTTACAGACTCAGACTGTTACTCGACCTGTTACTACTATAATAATATTTCAGTCTTGATTATTAATTCATGTGCTTCGTCAAACCAACCAAAATATAAGCCCCCTTGTTGAAACTGAAACACTTTCCAAAAATTGTAATAATAAATGTATATATTTTTTTTTGCAGAGTAAAGTGCCGAGATCCGAGCTGCCAGGTCGTCCTCTGGAACTCTTCATGTGTTCCGTTCTGAAAAGACAGGGCTATGGGGAAGGATTTCGCTGGGTTGCCCAATACATAGACTGAACTAGTAAGTTACTTGAGTTCTCCAACTTATTAACCCACCTTCAGGCGCGGTCTTTAGATTCTTAAATCCAGGCGCAAGTATCTGTTAGATACTCGTTTCGATTCACCTAATTAAAATAATAATTTTTCTGTGAAACTTAAAATGATAGTAGGAAATGTAAATAATAAAACTACATTCAACTATTCAATATATACGAGTATATGATTCCAACAAAACACTGTAAATACAGTGTTTGTTGGAAATTCTCTAAAGTATATGTTTTTACATTTTCACTTATGTTATACATTTGTGTCCGAATACATTTTTTGCATTCTGTGTTGACATAGTGGAAATACTAATAAATAAAATAAAATGATAGATAAAACACTTTTTTGAACACTTATATTGTCTAATTCCACAAACATATACTTAAATGTGTACCGGTTTCGACTTACGCCATCGTCAGCACAAGGTTCAACAGTAATTGAGATATTTGCCAGGCATACATATTTATATTAACCTAAGAGTACCTGAGGTGAAAGGGTCCCCTTCCTCTGGTAAAACCAGGAGGTGGAAATCTATATTCTAACTGTAATAGCTAACTGTGCACTTATTTGAAAACAAGAAAATAAAATTAAAATAGAACTAAAAACTAACATTGCAAGAAAACAATATGACATAACTGTACAATATATATTGTACTATATGTCTAAGTAGAAAATTATTTAACCTAGGTTAAATTATTGCCACGGATATTTATTAGCTGAAAGGGATTAACAAAGGAAAAAATTTGAAGTGTGTCTGGTCGTTCAAACAATTCCCATTTTTTCGAGTCCTATTAATTTCTAGCTGTTCTAGAGAATCTAATGGTCTACCTTTTTCACATAAGTGGAGGTATTTTATGCCGGTTGTTTCGTTGAATGAGTGACCCATATCATTGATATGTTTCGCAAATGTAGATTTTTCCCCTTTCCTTACTATATCAGTTATGTGCTCTTTGATACGTTCTCTAAATTTGCGTCCCGATTGGCCCGTGTATACCCAACTGCACGTTTCACATTTGAGTTGGTAAACACCACTCCGGTCCTCTATTTTTTATTATGTCGTTTGTCTTGTTTAAATGTTGATTAATCGTGTTGATAGTTTTAAGCCCTACTTTGATGGCGTAAGCCGAAACCTGTACACATTTAAGTATATGTTTGTGGAATTAGACAATATAAGTGTTCAAAAAAGTGGTTTATCTATCATTTTATTTTATTTATACATTTGTATTTAGTTTTGGTTTAGATATCATTTGTTTCGATGTAAATAATTTAAATGTTATTTGTTGGTTTAGTCACAAATAGTTTTAGTCATATCTTTACTCAAATCTAGCATATAACTCATTAATAATGTATATGTATATGTCAATACTGGCCCTGACGAAGGCACACTCAGTGCCGAAAGATTGACAGAAATTCCACAAGTTTTGTTTTTTTCGACCACATCTCTCCTTCCTATTAACAAAAATGTATAATATATGTATATATACATTCAAATTAAATTAACAATTTACATTTTCAATTGGAATTTAATGTGAGCAATGTGATTGTATTTGTTTAGTAATATCGGAAAAATGTGGTTTGATGCACTCTGTTAATGCAATTCGAAGATCTGGTTCTAATTCTAACTTATTTCTGTATTTTGTTTTAATTGTTGTCATTGCAGAAAACGCTATATCACACAGGTATATAGAACCAAATGGTAAGATTGCATTCGTTGTTGTGCTTACTAAATATGGATATTCGGTTTTCAATCCCATCCACCAATTATGAAGAAATGTTTCTCTAAATTCGGTTTGTAACGTTGTTCTTTCTCCCCATGTCAATTAACTGTTTTTGAGCTGCAATCGAAATATGATCTATTTTTCAGCAAATGAGTTCAGCAAGTGATCGTGGGCTAACTTCTTTGGCGTGTTACCATCTATCACTTTGCGTACCCCACTTTGGAGACCACTGTTCTAGAGAACATAGGATGTTTACATATAACAATGAGAGTACTAATGTAACAAAATTGTATTATATATATATTATATATCTCGGTGTTTAGGCAAAAGGGCTTAAGACAGAAAATCTGAATTTTAAGAGGGGAATTTCTGAAGGTTTGAAAAATTCCTGCAAATCAGGTAAAACACATTTATGTTACCTGAAATATTATTTCAATAAAAGTATTAAATATAAATAAAGTAAAACATTCCAACAATGAGTTAAGTACATATGGTAACTAGGTGTGCAATGCATTCTGCTGTTTGCAAAAACTGAGCTGAGTCAGGCATATCTGTATAAAAAAATCAGGTAATGTTTTAATAATTATCAGTAACTTCTCACCTTGTATTTTCTTTATGAATATATTAATACTTTAAATAGATTTCAATTGAATTCAATGTATTTTTTTTAGCCTTTTTGTAGACAACAATAGCTGTGAATATTTTTGTCGAAAAAAAGTCGAAGTTTGTACGTTAGAACACTGAATAAAACGGCTCAAAAAAATTGGTGTCCGATGGTAAATTGAAAAGGGCTTCGCCCGGATTTTTACATTTAAAATAGAAAAATTCTATTTTGCGCGAGAATTTTGTCTTTCTTTTTTCGGTGATTATTCCTCCGTGGTATGTTCGATTTCCGATTTTTTTTTAGTAGTAAACCATCGTCACCGTGTCCGTGGCAAATTTCAATGTGATCGGTAAAGGGGTTTAGGAGGAGTATGAGTACAACGAAATACATGAGTCGCCTAAGAAAGAGCTTCGTAAACTCAGCTCAAAAATATTTAAATGCACTTGTCCTTTGTATCACAAGACTTATTTTGACATAAGCCCTTTTGCCCAAACACCATATATATATAATACAATTTTTTTACATCAAAAATGTTTCTTTCTACCGAAATTTCAGTTCTTCTTTCTTCTCAAAAGAAGATGATGTTCACACATACTTAGGTGAGACTAATTGGACAATTTTTTTTTTTTCAGATCACATCAAATGTATGATGGATTTATCAGAAACTAAAGAATTGAAACCGACCTCCACAATACGGAAATTTAATGAGTTATAACATGGGATAATGGGGGTTGTAAGTCATTCTAACTTCGTCATCTTGTACAATTTCTGTCCTCTTTCTGCCCCCTTTTTTGTTTCATCTTTATTGGTATTGTTATAAATAATATGAAATATTTAATAATAATAATAATAAACTGTATAAAATAATATGTTTAAAGAAATAATACAAGGTGACGTTGCTGTTCGTCAAATTGAAAATAACTATGTTTCAGTTGTACTTATTCAAAGAAAAACCTGAAAATGTCTGTAATAAATAGATAGAATAAATATTCAAATTAATAAAACAAAAAATAAATAACAGGTTTCTGGAATAGAATAAGTTTTCTTTATTCCATTTCACTAACTTTATTTTTTTTATTATTATTATTTTTTTTTTTTTGTAAATGACAATGCTGAAGTTCATATTTTATTGAAATTATTCTTTCAAAAAATAAATAATTAAAACAAAAGGAAAACAAGTGAAAAATAAAAATGAGTGGTGTCATAAATTTTTATTTTCATTATTACTTTTTTTTGGTGTAATGTTGATTATTTAATAATATTTTTATTCAGTTTGTTATTTTATTACATTTTTTTTAATGTATAAAAATTTAGTTGCAATTTTTTTTTATTATCATTTCAAAATATAAAAAATATACATATTGCATCCAATTTTATTTGTTTATTTTTTTTCAAATTGTATTATCCAGTTCCTGCTTGATTGTTAACAGTTTTTTTTTATTTATTTGTTAACAATTTAACCATTAGTTATTTTTTCAGTATTCATTACATGTTTATGTATTTTCATCATAAAAAACTTATAATTTACACTTTAAGAGAATATGACTGTGACTGCTTCCTTCGTTTTTTATTTTATTATTATTATTTTTTTTTAGTAAAGTTATATTCATTCCAGAATTTGTATTTTTTTCTCCATTTAATAACACCATTTTAGCTTGCCTTTCCCAAAATTTCACCCAAAATTGTATCATTCAGATCATTATAATACTCAGTAACAAAACGCTTATTGCGATAATATACTTTTTTTTTATAATACAATTTCTCTTACAAATGTATGGTTTTCTTATATAGAAATACATCCCCTAACAATTTTTTAACATTTGTTGTTATATTATTTTCTTTGTTCCCCCCTCTCACTCCCATAATTTTATTCCATAGTCTTATTACTAGAAAATATATTTTTAAAATCTATATCCAGGAATTGTTATGGCGGAGCCCTGTTACCGTTAAAGGACACGAAAATAGAACATTTCTATCGTCTCCATTTATCTTAATATAATAAGACAGTATAATATAAAAGCCAGCATTAATCAGACCTTTTAGTGTCTGAGGGACGCTCAAAATCGTGGGTTCGAAACCCGGTTGAGGCCCTTAGGGTTTATACATGGAAGGTAAAAAAAAACATTGAGCATGTCGTCCTTCGGATTGGACGTTTAGCGTTGGTCCGATGTCAGGTACTCGTTAAAGACCCCTCATATGTAAAGAAACATTTAAGCACTCAGTAGAGTCGAGTTCATCAGTGACGAAATAGGTCTGCTAGATTATAGGGCTCCGAACTTATTGAAATTCGTGACCTGAACATCTCCAGAAATACATTTCCTGTCAATATTATTTTTGTGACAAAAATCTAGTTTCAGAATTAAAAAATGAAAACAGCGTTCCTTATGGGTAAGACAGTTCGGATTGGTGGCGTACCTCTTCAAGAAGTTGGAGAAGATTCGATGATGGATTTAAAGTTCGGATAAAAAAAAGTCGTCTATGAATCACCAGAAATGTGCTTCCCCAACACGAATTTTTCAAAGCTAATCGACCATTTGGCCTAAAACTCAATATTTGACGAGATTTTTTATTTGAACCACCCGTCCTCAGTTTGATTCCGCTGAAAATCGATAGGTGTCGTCCTTATAGAGTTTTGAATAAAAATATGAATACATTCATTACAACGGCATTTATTAGAGAGTTTTTGTGTTAAGCCTCCCCTCTTAGAATGCACATAAAATTTAGTGTCGATATGTTCATCCTGCGAGAGCTATCGTCTTCACACACACATAGTTTTTTTTTTTTTTTTCTAGTGATGAAATTCGACTCTCAAGTTTTCTGACCCATACCTCAAAGATGGCCAGTTCCAGTCCCTCAGTAATCCCTGGAAATCCATCATCGAACCTTCTTCAACCTCTTGGAGGGCAACGCCTCCAATCCAAACTGTTTTACCCAAGAGGAACACTATGTTTTCATTTTTTAACTCTTAAACTAGATTTTTGTCAAATAAATTTTATTAATAAGATATGTATTTCTGGAGATGTTCTGGAGGTCACGAGTTTCGGAGCCTCCACTTCCACGAAGAGAAATGGCCGATTTAAAATGATGAAAAATGGTGTTTGTTTCATGTCTTAACTATAAATGCTGGAAGAAAATAGAATATATTGAATTTTGGATCCCCTTGAAATCTTCAAGAATACCTCCATAAATATTGATTAATAGAGTCGACAGTATCTTTTCAATGTGGAAGGAAATCGAGGTTCTGTCGTGTAAAAGAAAATTCAAAATTTGGCCAACGTTTGGAAAACTATTTACTTATTTCTTCAGGGCCTTATAATGACTTGAGTGCATGTGTATGGTGAAGGTGTTGTGAGTTTGTGTGCGCCATAAATACATTTTTTTGTTTAATTTTTCTTTCAAAAATATTTCTTTTTTTCTTTTTTTTTACAAGGAGATATTTACAACTTATAAAAAATATATACAAGCAAATGTGCTAAGGAAACAATCCAATGACATTGGATGTCCTAAATATATATCATGGTGACTTCTTTCGTTCGGCGGCATCGGGACTGCAGAATATGTAGTCCTCGAAAGTCTAATATATGACCAAGCTAAGCTGAAATTAATTCACAGGACAGGACTGGGTCTATGGCAGCTGATGGTGGAAACCGACTACCCAATGTTTAGCCGATTCGGGTATTAAACAGGCACTGTAAAATGGGCTGGGGACAATCGGCGCAGATTGCGCAATTCCTCAGTAACCCCATGATCTCGAGCTCCTCTCTCCACTTCAGGGTGATATTGATTCATAGCAAGAAGCACTCTCCTTTAAAATAAAACATAACAAGCAGGTTCTCGGATGTGTGTTTCGCCTCTTTGCACCCTAAATCAGAGTAAATTACTGGGCCGTATATTAAGACTACTAAGGTGGCATTTCTAACTAAGTGCGGCTCTTGAGGTCCACACGGCAAACTTCCCAGCATGGTATCAATAATAATAATAACAAAAATCTAGGCATTTTATTCAGTACAGAATTATTTATTCATTTAATCGATACATAATTTTTTAATTGATATGCGAATGATGCACATATGTAGGCGAAAATGAAAAATTGTAATATTTTTATATTTTTACTCCACGAAAATTACATATGGGACTCTCCGGTAGGAAGAAATTTCCGCAACTGACTTGGGGAAATCAACCTTTCAATTGTAAACAAAATTTAAACACGAAATATAATTCTATCGTGCTCTTCACGTCAACAAAATACATTTAGATAGGTTATTTTTTGTTTTTTTAATGTTATAAAAACCATGAGATGTTATTTTCTAACAACTATGAGAATTTTTGCTATTTCAGTGTATCAATTGCCACCAGAACAAATTAGATCGGATAAATCTCAAAATATCCTAAAATCCACTCTTTTTGCAGTATTTTTCTTTAAACAAAAAATCGACTGAACCGAATTTGATCAAATTTCGTTCGGATCATCGTTGATACGCTTCGATTGGCACCAGTGCGGAGTCGATATCATTTTTTATACGCGAGATTTCATGCAGGAAAAATTGACCATGCACTTTTTATATTTTTTGGCCTTATGTACGATGCGTATTAGCCATGTCAATGTGTTATCTAGTTATTTACGACATCCATGGCCCCGGGAGGGAGTTCTATCTACGAAATAAAACTCCCGCCATCTACCGATCATGCACTTAAACACACATATTTCTTTTCAATAATAGTGTAAAATTACTACTAGTGACCCTGAAACATAGACATATGATGAACATTTTGATATCAATTTTCGGATCCATTACAATAACTTCTCTATATGCTGGGAGGTTAATGAAAAAAGTATTTATTCTCTAACTTTCTGGGGCAAATTATTAAAAACTTCAAAGACTGCACTTTTTTTTTGCAGATGTTTATTTACTTTTTACTAAAATATACATTTCATAAACAATTACAAATTACATCAAGAAAATATTTTTATTTTTGTATTAAAAAAATATTGATGGAAAAGATATTCTTAGATTATAGATACATTTACTTGACATCTTAAAAAAGGATACATTTTCATTATTTTTAACTGAACATTTTTCGAAACATTACATATGTATATAATATTTATTTTTAAATTATCCACAGTAATTAAAGAAATTTTTAAAAAATATATGATTAATATATATTACACAACTATCGTATTACCAAAAAAATAATTGTAAACAATGAATTATGAATGAAACCTCGATTTGGAGACATATTCGTATTTAACAAAACATAAAATCTCGATAATATCAAGTTATAGATATGCAAAGGATGTACCTAAATGCAACAATTTTACCAAAAAAAAAATTCCTTTAACAAAAAAAAAATGTTACATTAAAAGTATTGCTACTGAAATTTCATTCCTTTCTTCTTTTTCAGTGAACACACAAAATATTTACACAAAGCTATGAGGGTACTAATTGGACACACAGGTTTTTTAATTGATCAATGGCTCTAAACAATTAGTAGCTATTATTTTAATTTTTTTAAATTATATTCTCCTTAATTATTGAACTAATTGTAAGTAGGTATGTACATAAATCTATTTACATACATATTTGTGTAACTATGTAACAATAAGTGTTATGGTGCAGTTAAGGATACATTTTATTGTACAAACATTTTTATGAGGATAATTGTATATATATGATTATCAAAAATGAACTTTTTCTTAACCGTAATTTGAAAGTCTATGATAGTAAAAAAAAATCCTAAACACCAATTTTTTTAATAAACCGCCAAATGTAACAATGTATACAAATTTTATTAATATAAATGGTAATGTTTATTAATATTGTCAATATAATAAATCCAAAATACAAAAAATGTACTCTTTCCAGTAATTACGAAAAACGGTTCTCGATAAGTACTTGAAGTACACTACACAAAACAAAATAGACCCTGGGAGTTTACACACATTTTTTGACATTATGCACACTATGATAAAAAAATGCAAATATTCAAAGCAGGAGTTTACCTTAAACATTTACTGAAAATATACTTTAACAACGATATGTATAGGCATTGGCGTACCTAGCATTATTCTTTGGGGGAGGGGGCAGCCGTTCAACACGACCGACATAATAAAACAATAGTTTAAATTTCACAATCATATTTTTAGTTTAAATTTAATTAAAATTAATAATTAAAAATTAGGTACCATACACAAAATATTAGCGTGCCCACCTCTGCCCCCCCCCCCCCCCCCCAGCTAGTCAACATGTATAGGCTGATAACGCAAAATCCTTGAAATGAAGTGAAAATAAATTTTATTCTGGGACCGAGGTCCCCAAAGAATAAATACATAAAAGTCACTGAACAGAGCAACAAACAGAAATAAAATAAAATATATGTAATGAGATAAAAGTGTTACAGTAGATAGAAACAAGAACAAAATAAATATAACTAAATAAGAAAATACAATAAAATAGAAAATGATGATTTTCTGGAGGGAGAGCAAATACTTAGTTTATCAATTCTCGCCTTGGGGAAGTACATTGTCAGTGATTCAACATCAACTTTTATATATAATTTTTTTGATTTTCTTATCATTCTTTGATATGAAAAAAATCTCCGAGAAAATGTTGCTAATGAGCGAAGACAATTTTCAGAAAGGTATGAATGGGATTCTGTCGTTGTACCGATGAGACCTCCTAGGTTCACTTTCATATGTTCATCAGTTCAACACTATGAACACTTCCAGTTCGACCGGACTCCTCCGAGTCACTCTTCCTCCAGTGACTCCGTCCAACATCCTCAAGTCTTAATACCTCGGCACCCTTAAACTGCGTCGATACAGGTCGAACAACACGAACGGAAGTTTGTGACACGTCAGTTCTCCACTGGGATCTTGTATTTTGAACTCTTTCAAGTTCGTGACGTTTGGGGAATAGACATCGAGAGAGTTCTTTCTTGAGTCGAGGATGATTGAGAGCGTAAATGAAGGGATCGATGCAAGAGGCGGTTTTACAAAATATGGCCGGAACCATGGATCCTGTGGGTGTGATGAGGTGTTTTTGGCCAAAAAGTCCCAATAGTGCTACAATGGCGTAGGGTGTCCAAGCGACGAACCACACACTGATGACAAAAACAACCACAACTGCCAGTCGGATTTCACGTTTTCGTTTTTCTTTCTCCTGGCCTCGTCGAGCAATGCTTCCCACCACCAACACAGTCCTGTAAACAAAACATCTTTATTAATTGTCATTATAAACAATTAATGATCATTAGAAAATAATTAATAGTCATTAGAAAAATTAATGCTTCATTCAAAAATAATTAGTAGCCATTCGAAAAAAATAATGGTCATTAGAACAATATTTAATGGTAATTAGAAACAAATAATAGTCATTAGAAAAAATTAATGGTCATTAGAAAAATAATTAATGGTCATTATAATTGATATTAACCCCCGACGCAAAAAGACGGGTGTTATAAGTTTGAATGTCTGTGAGTGTGTCTGTCTGGTTAAAAAAAAAAAAAAATTAATAAAAATATCATGAATAAACATATATTATATTATAAAATATTTATAATTAATCCCCGACGCAAAAGGAGGGCGTTATAAGTTTGAAGCCTTTGTCTGTGTGTGTGTTTGTGTCTGTCTGTGGCATTGTAGCTCCAAGACGGCTGAACCGATTTCAAAGCGATTTTTTGGTTTCAATAGCTGGTGTTTGCTGATGTTACAGCTACATACTTGGAGTTTGAGCTCAAATATTTATAAGGCCAAGCCCCTCCCCCATAAACCCTTCAATCCCCCCCCCCCCCCCCCCCCACACCTTTCAAAGGCTTATTTTTTGTGTCGGTTTTTTTTTTAATTTTTAATTTATTTTTATTTTTTTGTTGAAATATAAGCAATTTTAAATACAGTATAAATAAATAATGCAAAAAGTTAGCTCACTTAAGTCAAAAACGCTTCCCTTTTTTCAAAAATCTAACACGTGGGTCTATTATTGGTATTAACTCAGTCACTGTTTTTTTCGTGACTTAACTATACGTTATACTTAACTATAAGAATATGTATTTTGTAAAACTCACTTGTGCAATAAAAGTTTATCTATCTATCTAACTTACATTTACCTGCAAATTCCGATATAGCTGATAACGATAATTGTAAATGGGAAAACCCATGCTGCGCAGAAAAATCCAAAAATGAACGCTCTATTAGTTAGATCCTGGTCGAGATAGTCAAAACTACAGCTAGTCAGGTAGCCCTCAGGGATGTAGGGCTTGATGCCCACATCGAGGAGAGGCACGGAGGAGAAGACAAGGGCATAGATCCAGATGAAGAAGATCCAGATGAGGACACGAAGACGATTAGTGTGGACGTCTCTCTTGAGGGGGTACGCAATGACACAGTATCTGTCCATCGCGATGGCAGCCAGCGTCATGATGGAGCAGGTCCCTGTTAGTCCTCCAATGAAGCCGTACAGTTGGCATCCTGGAATAAATCAAGAACATCGTATTAGGTTTTTCAATTTTTTCAACATGGGGGGGGGGGGGCTCCTGTATCCTTGAATATTGAATAGAACCCCCTCCGCAATCCCCCCGATATCGCTGATATTTGACTGATTATGTCCACATTGGGTTTTGAAATCAAAAGAAATTTTATTATTCTGGGACCGAGGTCCTCTAAGAATAAATACATACAGAGTAAAGAAAATAAAACAATGAAATATAGTACCAGTACAAAAAAATTAGTGCTATATTGGAGAAAAACTATACAATTAAAAAAATTGATAAACAAAAGATCAACAGGAAAAAATTTATTACAATGGCATACATTAATTTTTCCTGTTTATTATTCATTAAATTTTCAATACTATCCTTTATGGAATATTTATTATGTTTACTTATAATCTACAAACATTATATAGTAATCAATAACAAGAGTATAAAGTAAACAGTACTAATAATTAAAATAAACAAACAGGTTCTCGGATGTGTGTGTTTCGCCTCTCTGAACCCTAAATCAGAGGAAATTACTGGGCCGTATCTAAGGACTCTACAAAGGTAGCATTTGTAACTAAGTGCGGCCCTTGAGGTCCACACGGCAAACCTCCCAGCATGGTATCCATATCATTAATAATAATATCACAAAACTAGCCATTTTATTCAGTACAGAATTATTTATTCATTTAAATGAATTTAATATATACTTAGATTTTTAATTGATACGCAAATGCACATAGGTCACATAGCCTATTTTGTTTTAAAATGTTGCTTTTAAAACTACTACATTAAAATTTTATTAAAATCCGATCATCCGTTGATGAGTTAGACCTATTTTTATGCTTAGCCCCCCTCACAACCCCCCTTCCTCTTAAGAATTTGGTGACGCCAGATAATCTATATCTCAATTGGCTCTTAAAAATACTACATGTGAAATTTCATCACGATCCGACCATCCGTTTATGAGCTAGCACTATATTTATACTTAGGCCTACCCCCACAACCCCAACCAATTTTGTGACGTCACACACTCTGTTTTTCTATTTGGCCTTTAAGAATACTACATATGAAATTTCATGACAATCCGATCATTAGTTAATGAGTTAGCACTATTTTTATGCATAGCCCTCCTTACAACCCCCCCTCCCGTTTGAAATTTTGGGACGTCACATAGCCTATTATTCAATCGGGCTTGAGAGGATGCTACATGTGAAGTTTTATGGAAATGCGTCCAGCCGTTTGGGTGGCCAATTGATGCTGGAACAAACAACCATACACACGAACCCCGTTTCAGTTTTACTAATATAGATTATGCAAGTCGGTCGAAGAGAACGGCTAGATAAGAGCCCCCCAATTCAAAAATCCCAATAACTGCCGATGTAATGAAAGTATCAACATTTTCGTATTTAAAGTTAAAATCCACTGAGGACATAACCAGTCAAATTTCAGCGATATCGGCTGAGGGGAGGAGGTTCCATGCATAGGGCCCTCCCACAACCCTCCCCCTTAAGAATTTTGAGACCTCACACCCCCTATTTTTCAATTGGTTGTTAAGAATACTACAAGTGAAATTTCATGACAATCCGACCATCCGTTAATGAGCTAGAACAATTTTTATGCCTAGCCCCTCTCATAACCCACCCTCCCATTCAAAATTTTCCGACGCCATACAGCCTATTTTTCAATCTGGCTCTAAAGGATGCTACATTGCCACCAGAACAAATTAGATCGGACAAATCTTTTTCAACAATTACTAAAATTCACTTTTTTTGCAGTATTTTTGTTCAAACACAAAAACGGGTAGACCTAATTTGAAAAAAAATCCTTTCAGATCATATATACATTGATACGCGTCTATTGGCACCAAAGCCGAGTCGATATCATTTTTCATTTGCGAATTTACACACGTACGTATGTACACACACATACTTCTTTCCAAAAATAGTGTAAAAATACTGTAATGACCTTGAAACATAAAAATATGATGAAAATTTTGATTGAAATTAAAAAAGTAAATTCAACTATTATTTATTTATTTATTTTTTTTTTTGAGGGTTGTTATTAATGTTTTTCAGTTAAGCCTCCCCCTAATCACCCTCTCCTTCAGCCGGTTTATAGAAAATAAGTTAGTATGACTCAAGCCAGGGGCTTTAACTACAAGGTCATATCGCCGACTGCCAGAGCGCTCATTCGGCACTCTACTGGACATGAGTCCGACTCAACTACGGTCGATTGGCAAGTGCGAAAACGTAATTCATTAATTCTTGTTGGGGAAGTACATCACCAGTGATTCACCGATAACTTTTTTGTTAATATTTAAAATAATTGAGATAACAATAATCAAATTTTCGAGTAACGGAAGAGGCGCGAAGTGGCAAGGTTGTTTTCGGATATCGCATGTAATCAACTTCAGGTAAAGTAATATAACGTGAAGATCCCCTCAGTGAATCTACTAGTTCATATTAATTATTAAACTATTGTTAATAATTACTTATTAATCAATTATACAGTAATCTAATTGTATAAATTATTGTAGAGTGGACTTGAGTATGATGTCCTTTGTATAAAGGCTAACAATTAATGGAGAACAATAAAGATTTAAAGATTTTCTCCCAATTAAAATAAGATATTTCTTCCAATTAAAATACAAAACTAAAGACGAATAATAACAAGAAATGGATCAGATATTTCATTATTATATCTTTATGGCTTTTTTTTTTAACCCCCGACGCAAAAGGAGGGGTGTTATAAGTCTGAAGCCTCTGTATGTGTGTCTGTCTGTGTCATCGTAGCTCCAAGACTTTCTTTTCAAAAGCAGGTATTTACGAGTTGGTTTTTAGCCATGTTTGTTGGAGATCGGGTATGCTGTCTCCTAGATATTCAGGTTTCATCAGAGCCTGTATAGGGATCTCGGTCTCTATTATAGCTAGAGACTTGGAGTTTTAGCTCAAATGTTTATAAGGCCTTCCCGCCTAAGCCCTTCAAGCACCCCCCCCCCCCCCCCCCCAAAAAAAAGACCCTTATTTAACTTTTTTTATTTTTTTCATACTAGTTTTCTGGTCTAGTTAGTTATTGACTCATGCCCGAGGTTTAACGGAGAAAATAAGATGTCTACGTACTTTCTAGTACATAGATAGAATATAGAGAGTTTAGACAGCCATATATTGAGAATCGAATACAGTTGTGGAGCAATAGTCCTATTGGATTTTAAAAAAAGTTCGATCCAAATGATCAGTGTTCCTTTACACACCATACTATACGGGTGATGTGTCACTGATGATGACGCAGTTGGGTTGGATATAGGTCTTTTATACATGAAAATTGTTATTGCTTGTGTTATGTTCTGTTTTGTATCTATAGTTACTTTCAACTAATTTCCCAGTACCCACTCTGAGGCTCTGGACCGGCCGTCCTACCCCCACCCAACCTGGTAGTAATCAATAGACTCGACTGGATCGGGACCACACTCACCTCGCTTCAGGTTCAATACATCGACGACAGTACTATCGTTAGGACATATCACAAGGCAGTGCCTTGTGCATGGCACTAGTCTTAGGCCCGAAATAAACTGGTGTTATTTTTTCTCCAATTTTGGCCAAATCTAATCAGATCAGAATTTGATATAGGATTTTCCGTTTACAATACTTCCTTCTTTAAAAGGCATAAGCAAGAAAAAAATAGATATCTGGTTAAAGCTATTTTCTGCTATGGCCACGTAAGAAAGGGGGTTTTTAGGTAATGGCGGGGAATCCCTTGTTTTTGTTACCCTATACACTTTAATTAACAGATATTTACAAGATAATAATAAATATAAAATAAAAAAGAAAATACATATATACAATCTAATAAAGTGAAGCAGTAAAAATCCATATTTTTTGATAGTTTTGGGTTTCTATTTCTTTATATCTATTCAGAGCGTGTGGCTCAAATACTCGTATGTAACCAGCCTACTCTGTTATTCATATTTGCTAACGTATTCCATATTTTCATATACACCACATTTTCTTATGAGGTCATATCGCCTACTACCAGAACGCTCTATCGTCCATCTGATGGAATTACCTAAGGGATGTTTAACGAGTACCTGACATCGCACGGGTTCGGGACCATCCCTTAACGTCCCATACGAAATGATCATATATTGTGTATTATAGAGAAGAATTCTGTTAAAATATATTTTTACCTTCTAGAGAAAATTAAATTTTTCAGAAAATAAGACAATGGTTGAGAGGAACAATTGAATTTCCCATTAGGAACCCTCTTGTTAAATCAATGTCAAGAGTCCACTTAGAACTCATCAACTCAGCAGTTTCTACATTACATGAAGTGTCTCAGAGTGTGAAATATCTTTCAACTTTCCTACCCTTCAGTTCATGGGGTGCAACATGGGTCGTTCTTATAAAATGCAACAACTAGCTTGTTAACCAGAAAAATCGGACTACTAAAAAGTGGGAGAGTGGGGGTTAAAAACGTCATTTCGAGCTAGGTAATTTGTTATTTAACTTTTCACAATGACTTAAACTCCATAGGGGACCATGGTGACGGGCTAGAGCGTAGGGCTTTGGTTGCATGGTCTCACATTGGTTTTGGGGTTCGAATCCTGTCCGGGAATGAGTTTTATTTCGTACATAGAACTCCCTTCCGGGGCCAAAAGAAAAGAGAAAAACTCCATTAAACAGCTGACTGTCTGATCTGTTTCGTCAATCTCCAATATATATCTATATAATAAAACGAATGGCTAAATTTGCTAAGCGCAAAACTTTATTTAACGGTTTATAGGCTTAATAATTCTTAAAACTGATACGACAGATTCAGATATACCCGGAAAGTCCCATCCGAAGGACGACGTGCTCACGGTTATTTTTATCCTAAGTGAAATTTCACCTACCCAGGTTTATTTACATAACATACGTCTCATTATCGAGTACCTCACATTCGAAAAAGCCCTGGATCATCGCTTAAAGTCCCATCCGAAGAACGACGTGCTCAAAGTTATTTTTAACTTCCCGATTAAAACATCTGACCTAAGTGACTCAGCTAGATTTCTAAGTGGCGATCCTGAGGTTGGTAGACTCCATTCTTCAAATTTCAAGCTTTTTAACGGTTTATAAATTTAATATTTGTTAAAACTGATAGAGAACGACCGGGATTATCTGAATGCTACACTAGAATCAAAATAAAAATGTTTTGCAAAAAATTCGCGCTATTTAACGGTTTATAGGCTTAATAATTCTTAAAACTGATACGACAGATTCAGATATATCCGGAAAGTCCCATCCGAAGGACGACGTGCTCAAGGTTATTTTCAACCTAAGTGCAATTTCACCTACTCAGGTTTATTTACATAATTGACGTCTCATTATCGAGTACCTCACATTTGAAAAAGCCCTGGATCATCGCTTAAAGTCCCATCCGAGGGACGACGTGCTCAAAGTTATTATCAACTTCCCGATTAAAACATCTGACCTAAGTGCTTCAGCTAGATTTCTAAGTGGCGATCCTGAGCTCGGTAGACTCCATTCTTCAAATTTGAAGCTTTTTAACGGTTTATAAATTTAATATTTGTTAAAACTGACAGAGAACGACCGGATAATCTCAATGCTACACAAAAATCAAAATAAAAATGTTTTTCAAAAATTCGCGCTATTTAACGGTTGATAGGCTTAATAATTGTTAAAACTGATACGACAGATTCAGATATATCCGGAAAGTCCCATCCGAAGGACGACGTGCTCACGGTTATTTTTATCCTAAGTGAAATTTCACCTACCCAGGTTTATTTACATAACATACGTCTCATTATCGAGTACCTCACATTTGAAAAAGCCCTGGATCATCGCTTAAAGTCCCATCCGAGGGACGACGTGCTCAAAGTTATTATCAACTTCCCGATTAAAACATCTGACCTAAGTGCTTCAGCTAGATTTCTAAGTGGCGATCCTGAGCTCGGTAGACTCCATTCTTCAAATTTGAAGCTTTTTAACGGTTTATAAATTTAATATTTGTTAAAACTGACAGAGAACGACCGGATAATCTCAATGCTACACAAAAATCAAAATAAAAATGTTTTTCAAAAATTCGCGCTATTTAACGGTTGATAGGCTTAATAATTGTTAAAACTGATACGACAGATTCAGATATATCCGGAAAGTCCCATCCGAAGGACGACGTGCTCAAGGTTATTTTCAACCTAAGTGCAATTTCACCTACTCAGGTTTATTTACACAATTGACGTCTCATTATCGAGTACCTCACATTCGAAAAAGCCCTTGATCACCGCTTAAAGTCCCATCCGAAGGACGACGTGCTCAAAGTTATTTTTAACTTCCCGATTAAAACATCTGACCTAAGTGCCTCAGCTAGATTTCTAAGTGGCGATCCTGAGCTCGGTAGACTCCATTCTTCAAATTTGAAGCTTTTTAACGGTTTATAAATTTAATATTTGTTAAAACTGGTAGAGAACGACCGGGATTATCTGAATGCTACACTAGAATCAAAATAAAAATGTTTTGCAAAAAATTCGCGCTATTTAACGGTTTATAGGCTTAATAATTCTTAAAACTGATACGACAGATTCAGATATATCCGGAAAGTCCCATCCGAAGGACGACGTGCTCAAGGTTATTTTCAACCTAAGTGAAATTTCACCTACTCAGGTTTATTTACACAATTGACGTCTCATTATCGAGTACCTCACATTCGAAAAAGCCCTTGATCACCGCTTAAAGTCCCATCCGAAGGACGACGTGCTCAAAGTTATTTTTAACTTCCCGATTAAAACATCTGACCTAAGTGCCTCAGCTAGATTTCTAAGTGGCGATCCTGAGCTCGGTAGACTCCATTCTTCAAATTTGAAGCTTTTTAACGGTTTATAAATTTAATATTTGTTAAAACTGGTAGAGAACGACCGGGATTATCTGAATGCTACACTAGAATCAAAATAAAAATGTTTTGCAAAAAATTCGCGCTATTTAACGGTTTATAGGCTTAATAATTCTTAAAACTGATACGACAGATTCAGATATATCCGGAAAGTCCCATCCGAAGGACGACGTGCTCAAGGTTATTTTCAACCTAAGTGCAATTTCACCTACTCAGGTTTATTTACATAATTGACGTCTCATTATCGAGTACCTCACATTTGAAAAAGCCCTGGATCATTGCTTAAAGTCCCATCCGAAAGACAACGTGCTCAAAGTTATTTTTAACTTCCCGATTAAAACATCTGACCTAAGTGCCTCAGCTAGATTTCTAAGTGGCGATCCTGAGCTCGGTAGACTCCATTCTTCAAATTTCAAGCTTTTTAACGGTTTATAAATTTAATATTTGTTAAAACTGACAGAGAACGACCGGATAATCTCAATGCTACACTAGAATAAAAATAAATTTTTTTTTCAAAAAATTCGCGCTATTTAACGGTTTATAGGCTTAATAATTGTTAAAACTAATACGACAGATTCAGATATATCCGGAAAGTCCCATCCGAAGGACGACGTGCTCAAGGCTATTTTCAACCAAGTGAAATTTCACCTACCCAGGTTTATTCACATAACATACGTCTCATTATCGAGTACCTCACATTTGAAAAAGCCCTGGATCATAGTTTAAAGTCCCATCCGAAGGACGACGTGCTCAAAGTTATTATTAACTTCCCGATTAAAACATCGGACCTAAGTGCCTCAGCTAGATTTCTAAGTGGCGATCCTGAGCTCGGTAGACTCCATTCTTCAAATGTCACTAGCTGTGGTGCCCAGCGTTTCTAACTACGTACTAGCGGTGGGGTCGCCGTTGCAAAGCACATACTAGCTGTGGTCACAAGCGTTCTTAAGTACGCACTGGCTAGGACGTCCAGTGATGCTAAGTATTCACTAGCTGTGGTTTCCGCCGTTGAATGACGCGTACTAGCTATGGGGCCCAGGGTCCCAAAAACGTACTAGCTGGGATGTCTGCCGTTGAAGGACTATAAGATAGTCAGAAGGACTATATATGAATAATTGAAAATTATAACATCATGATTGTACTGTCGAAGAATTGAATAGGATTCGAACGAGAGATATTAGGTGAAAAGTTAAAGTTCCCCGGGAAACGCCGGGTATTACTGCTAGTATGTAATATATATAATAAATTGTATAGTTAGGTTTGGTTTTATGACTCATGCCCGGGCTTTAACTACGAGGTCATATCGCCTACTACCAGAGCGCTCTTTCGTCACTCTGGTGAACATGAGCCCGACTCTACTGTGGGAGTCCTATATGTTGCCTACTCTAAATTTTTATTCACCTAGGGCTGGGGTCTTTAACGAGTACCTGACTTGAGGGCGCCGGTAGCTCAGTGGTATGCGTGCTTGACTTCTGAGCTCAAGGTCGTGGGTTCGTAGCCCGACCGAGGCCCTTAGTTTATTTTATCTGGGAGGTAAAATAAACTTAAGCACGCCGTCCTTCGGATGGGACGTTAAGCGATGGTCCCGAGCCTGTACGATGTCAGGTACTCGTTAAAGACCCCTACCCTAGATGAATAAAAATTTAGGGTAGGCAAAATTTAGGACTCCCACAGTAGAGTCGGGCTCATGTCCACCAGAGTGACGAAAGAGCGCTCTAGTAGTAGGCGATATGACCTCGTAGTTAAAGCCCGGGCATGAGTCATAAAACCTAACCTAACCAACCTGACTTCGTACAGGCTCGGGACCATCGCTTAACGTACCATCCGAAGGACGGCTTGAGCTCAGTAGCCAATGTATAGTTAGTTATTATGACTAATGCCCGGGCTTCAACTACAAGGTCATATCGCCTACTACCAGAGCGCTCTTTCATCACTCTGGTGTATATGAGCCAACTCTACTGGAGTCCTAAATTTTGCCTACACTGCAATTTCATTCACCTAGTTTCTTTAACGAGTACCTGACATCGTACAGGCTCGGGACCATCACTTAACGTCCCATCCGAAGGACGGCTTGCTTAAGTTTGTTTTACCTCCCAAATAAAATAAACTAAGGGCCTCGACCGGGTTTCGAGCAAGCTATCTTGAGCTCAGTAAGTAAGTATGCATACTACTGAGCTACCGGCGTCCACGCTGGGGAAGTACATAGTTGATGAATAACCAACGACGTTTTTATTTATTAGGTATTTTTAATTAAATTTTATTGTGCATATTTCTTATTCCATACTGTTTCTTGTCATTTTGAAATATATTTTCAATTTTTTTTATTTATAAATAGATATTCACTGTACAAATAATATATAAGAAGATCACAACGCCTTGGGGGTGTAAAACGAACTTCTAACGCGAAAGTGAGTGACGTCTCCCGAAGGAAAAGAGAACGTCTTAGAGAAAATAGACGTCTGGATGGACAAGAACAGGAATTCTAATGAGAGAACGTAGCAGAGGTTTCAAACCATTGTTACAAACAAACACACTGTAAAACTCCAATGAACGAAGTGAATGTTTCGTGAATTTTTTCGTAAATCAGGTTAAAACAATACTGACATTTTTTAAAATCAATTCACAACCAAATCTATACTAATTTTAATTAAGTTTTAAATTCTTTATTTTGAAAATTTACAATCGGTAATATGTCAATAAGTAAATTTGATGATATAATTTAAAAAAAATAATAATAAAGTGATAAGAAAAAAAATAAAACGAAACAAAAAATTAATAAAAATACAATAAAAAGTATAAGAAAAGTATAAACATCGATAACATAGTGGTCTATGTATAAAAGATTTCAATTCAATTCACCGGAAGCTCAGTGGTATGCGTGCTTGGCTTCTGAGCTCAAGAACGTGGGTTCGAAACCCGACTGAGGCCCTTAGTTTATTTTACCTGGGGGGTAAAACAAACTTAAGCACGCCGTCCTTCGGATGGGACGTTAAGCGATGTCGTACGATGTAAAGTACTCGTTAAAGACCCCTAGGTGAATAAAAATTTAGGGTAGGCAAAATTTAGGACTCCCACAGTAGAATCGGGCTCTTGTCACCAGAGTGGCGAAAGAGCAGTCTGGTAGTAGGCGATATGACCTCGTAGTTAAAGCCTGGGCATGAGTCATAAAACCTAACCTAACAAATTTCACAAAATATATAGAATATATGGGAGTACTTTCGGTATTGCTACCATCTTCAGCCTCGACTTACTAATACTAAATAGCAGTTTACAATCCAAATTGTCCCTTTTTCAGCCACCATGGTGTTTTTCCCTGACCCTCCTGTACAGTAGTCTTAAAAATATAGAAAACATTAAAAATAAAATTTCTTTTCGAATTGAAATCTTAATAATAACAGAAAAGTTTTGAAATATTATGTGCTGAATTAAAATACAAATATATGTGCATATATTAAATAAATCAAAGATGACAATAATAAATATACGAATACAAATTCACAGTTTTTTGAGGAAGACGTAAACGCAGAGACTGGAGGATTATTATGGTGATAAAAGGGGTGAATATTTAAGATTCGATCGTTAATACAATTTCCTTTTTGTAGCGCTCTGTTTATTTCCAGTTGTTCCAATGAGTTGAGTAATGTACCTTTGTCACAAAAATGTAGGTATTGTATGCATGTATTTATATCAAAATGGTGTTCTTTTTGTTGTTGTGTTGTACGAAAGTTGATTTGACTGAGTTGTATGTTGTGTCAGTGTTTAACCCTATTTCTGACATGTGTTCTTTTACTCCGTTTTTAAATTGTCTCCCAGTTTGACCTACATAAACTAAATTACAAGAACAACATTCTAGCTGGTAAACTCCACTCTTTTCTTCTGTTTTAGTTTGGTCTTTGCTGTTGTTCAGATGTTTGTATATTGTATTATTTGTTCTGAAACCTACCCCAAAGTCCTTTTTTTTAAAGTATATTTCCTATCAGTTCCTGAAATTATCACTTATACCAACGTTTCTATACCAAAATTTATTTACACACGAATCCGGAAGTTCGCATAATTTTAGATCCAAAATTATCCCACAATCTCTTAAAGAAGATTAAAGAGAATTTGGCATAGAGACCTCCCTTTATGAAATGGCCATAAGGTTTTTACTCCTCTTCTAAACGAAGTATAGGGGAAGTTAGGTAATCGGTCGAAAATTCGATGTGGATTTTTCAACGGAATTTCGTGTTTCCCGACCTCTAGATTCCGAATATGAAAAATAAAAAATGTCTGTCTGTTTGTTTGTAAACACGATAACTCCCAACAGAATCAACACGAAATTTTATATGGTTAGGTATTTGAGATTTTATATGGTTAGACATATGTGAATGCAGAGCTCTCTAATGACTACACTTATAACTTCCGATAGAATGAATGTATCGACATAATATTTTATATGCATGACCGGAAATTCATAAGGACAACACCTATCGATTTTCAGCTAAATCGGCCGAAGGGGAGGGGGAGATTAGGGGATAGGCTTGACTCAAAAACTCTATTAACTTCCGTTTTAATGGATATATCGACACAAAATTTCATATGTGAATTAAAACCCCATAAGAACGACACATCAATTTTCAGCGGAATTGGCTGAAAGAGAGGGGAGGATCAGAGGGAGCTAAATTCAAAAACGCTAATAACTGCCGATGTAATGAATTTATCAACACACAATTTAATATGAGAATTTAGTAGCCCCTGTGTAAGTGAACTATTGAATATTAGCGCAAACAGTCGACTGCTTTTGGCGGAGAAGCGAAAATTGTTTTGATTAAATCGTTCTGGGGAAGTACGTTAGCGGTGATTCACCAAAGACATTTTTTCATTACATCGATATAAATAATATATAACACATGTTATATGAGTTTTATTTCACATATAACATGTATTATATATTCGTGTTAAAAACTACATAAGGACGTCACTTATTAATTTTCAGCAAAACCGCCAGAAGGGAAGGTGGGATCAGAGTATCAACTCAAAAACCCCAATAATTGCGGTTGTAACTGTATCGACATGAAATTTAGTATGAGGATTTACGAGCCTCTATTTAAGTCAGATGTTTAATATTAGCACAAATGGTCGACTGGTTTTGGCGAGGGAGCGAAAATTTAATTGATTAATTCGTTCTGGGGAAGTACATTGCCGGTAATTAGCCGGCCCCTTTTTTCCTCTCTCATGACGCCTTTTTATTGTTATTATATTTATTTATTTTTCATCTTGTATACATGTCAGCCCAGCCGCATGTTGACGCGCGAAAAATTTGATTTTATGTAAAATGTAAATCTAGCACGCTACGTTTTTTAGTTTTGTCTACAACTTTTATTTGAAAAGATTCTCAAAATAGAATCAATTAGCTTGAAAATAATTAAACTCAATATAACTTGGATAAACCTTTATTTAAAAAAAAATACACTTTAATAACTTTAACGTTGAAAATATCTGTCAGTCCTGGTACAAAAAGTGGAGAGACAAGAAGTCAATTCACAAGGTCTTCACCCTTCGTCGAAAATATACCTGCCCTCCAGTGTACCTTAACAAAAATCCCATCCCTTTAAAAAACAAAGTCCGCTACCTAGGCCTCATACTCGACAAACGACTAACTTGGAATCCTTACAACAGACTGAAAAGACAAGAAATGAACAGACATTATAAACTTTTACTAATTGTAAGACTACTAGACAAAAGATCTAAATTAACTTTCGTTGGCGTAGCTAGGGGTTGGGGCAGGGGTGAGCAAAAAAGAAATTGCTAATTAACCACCAGAGATAAATCTTAGTAAAGACAAGGATATAGAAAGCTTCAGTTCCCAGTCAGTTAAAGTTTGGACTCCAACGAATGCTACCAATTGTCGAAGTATGAGAGTTTACCGAACGCATCGTCGTGCGTGTCAATTTTAAAATCTCTCCCCAAAACTCCGCATGGCGGTACAATGTTCACCTAAAATAAAAATACTATTAAGACTAACTGCATATTGTAGAATGTATTCAATGAAAGCCGTAAAAGGGGAAAATAATTGTTTTTTAGAGTAGATACATTTAGTGTACATTAAAATAAATGTCAGCTGAAAAAGTGTTGGACCGATTTGTTGAAAAAAAAAGAAAATTAAGGCTTATTTATTTGAGGATACTTACTACTGCTTATTGTATAAGACTGGATGACCAGACTGATGAAAATTTTAGTTGATATAAATTTGTGTTGATTATTTTGTTACAACATACTAATATTTTGTGTATGCTACCTCATTGTTAATTATTAGGTTTAATTAAACTTAAACTAAAAATATGATTGTGAAATGTAAACTATTGTTTTATTATCTCAGTCGTGTTGACCGCCCCGCCCCCCAGCGAATAAAGCTAGCTACGCCAATGTTAACTTTGAAAACAAAACGACTTATACAACGCAACCTAGATGGACTTATGGATTTGAACTCTGGGGTTCTGCCAAGGCTTCCAATCTCCTACGCATTCAATCCTTTCAATCCAAAATCCTTCGTAAAATAGCCAATGCTCCTTATTACGTCTCCAACAAAACTCTTCACATAGACCTTATCGTACCTTTTGACACCGAAGTCGCTAAATCCAAGTATAAAAAATTATTTTCCTCTCTTAGTTCCCACAATAATCCTCTAGTCCGTGCCCTGCATTCTGCCATACTTCCCCAACGAAGCGTCAATGGCCTAGAGACCTCCTTAGCAGCAGCAGTGACAGTGACAATGATTAGTTACAAATGAGAGTAAATCAGTAACTAGGGAGTGTCACCACTGGGTGATTCCTCCCCTCTTGACATTGCCATTGAATTTTGAGGAATAGTTTTATTAGTTAATTTAATAGTTTTTAATTGGATTCGGTTGTTCATTTTTATTTTATTTTTTTAAAGAATAGATCACTATTTCCATTAAAAATTACGAGAACTAATTGATTCCAAATGTAATTCTTTATTATGTTTAAGTAGGGTAAGGAATCACATGCAGTTCTGGAGAGGGGTCCCAAAGCAGACATTCAAAACTCTTTATAACGGAACCCTCAGAAAAAAGGAGCCGAGAGCTCCTGAATATGAGCAGAATGGACCTAAGAGCTATGACAGGGCTGATTACAGGACACTGTCTTATGAACAATATGGGCATCGCTAGAAGCCCTCTGTGCAGGAAATGTGGCGAGGAAAATGAGACTCCGGTTCATATTCTAAGCCGGTAAAGGGGGCACTAGAAAGCAGACGTTTCCACTGCTTCGGATCTGCCATAACAGAACCGAAGCAGATAATGGAGGGAACCTGCAGAATAATCCTGGACTATATCAAAGATACAGGGCTGCTGTAGGGACCAACACACACAGGGCACACAATAGGCCACTCTGGCCGCGGTGACACAAATCAGCCCTCGGAAAAAAAAAAGTGGGGGAAAATTGAATAGTAAAAAATTAATTTATTGACAAATTTAAAAAATACATCGGTGAATCATTGGCAATGCACTTCTCCAAAATGAATTAATCAATTAACTTTTCGCTCCCCCTCTAAAACCAGTAGACAGTTTGCGCAAATATTCAACAGTTGACAACATTACATCGGCAGTTATTTGGATTTTCGAGTTGGGCCCTATGTCTGATCCCCCCTTCTGTCGATTTCGCTGTAAAATTAATAAGTTTCGGAAAGAAAAAAAGACTGTGGAGCTGACCCCTGCCTAGAGGAGACAGACAAAATTAAAAGAACCCGGGTCCGTGACTCCAAATTCCAATCCGGCAAATAAATACAACGTATTGTCCCTCAGAACTCAGTCATTTAACAGCAAGTGCTTACAGCAGTATCAAGGTTAATGGACAGTTCTACTCACCATAACGTCCGAGTGCTGGACCTTCTTTGTGGCTATTGTATATGAATATGGGTGTCTTTGAGATCATAAGGAAGTCGCTGACGGCAAGGTTCAGGACGAGCAGATTGGATGGAGTCCGCAAGGAGCGGCATCTGCAAAAAAAAAGAAAATGTGTGAGTGACGCCGTACTCACGAGAATTAATGTGTAAACATCTGCTTTAGTTTCAAAAATTTGCTGTTGTGGACTGATTTTAATTCAAATTTGTTTTATAATGTTACAATAAGAAAAGTAGTATGAGGAATTAAACTTTCAAATTTATTGTTCTTCAATGTCTTTTATACATGAAATTATAAGCTTGTGATGGCTAAAATAATTAAATTTTTCTAAATTTACACTGCTGTATTATTTTCTTTTACAAATTTTAGGTTAGGTTAGGTTAGGTTTTATGACTCATGCCCGGGCTTTAACTACGAGGTCATATCGCCTACTACCAGAGCGCTCTATCGTCACTCTGGTGGACATGAGCCCGACTCTACTGTGGGAGTCCTAAATTTTGCCTACCCTAAATTTTTATTCACCTAGGGCAGGGGTCTTTAACGAGTACCTGACATCGTACAGGCTCGGGACCATCGCTTAACGTCCCATCCGAAGGACGGCGTGCTTAAGTTTATTTTACCTCCCAGATAAAATAAACTAAGGGCCTCGGTCGGGCTACGAACCCACAACCTTGAGCTCAGAAGTCAAGCACGCATACCACTGAGCTACCGGCGCCCTCTTTACAACTTTTATTTATTGTGACAAACTTAACCTAAACGTTTCTTACAGAAAGATCTTCTTATAGTTCGTAGTATTGATATTTTAGTTAAATTCACTACAACGGTAAATATGATCAATAATGTTGTAAAAATACAATGTTATATCTAATCATGTTTTAGAGTTGTTTTATTGTTATTGGTTTTATTATATATTTACCTTTACATTCATTTATATGTGAAGAAATTTATTACACGATAATGCAGTCGAAATATATCATACACTTTGTTATTCCAAGAACGTAGAAATGCTTAAAAACAGTTGACATCATAGATAAAGAAGTGTGTGTGCTGCGCGCGCAATCGTCCGATACACACACACTTACACATGCACATCAACGAGACTTACGCTCTGACGGTCTGACATAGCCCCTACCGAGAGCTAACATGTTTACATATCAAAGAAAGCCTCGGTGAATAGTCGGCGAAGTACTTCCCCAGAACGAATTATTCAATTAACTTTTCACCCCTCCAAAATCAGTCTATCGTTTGTGCAGATCTACACATAGATATTTGAAAAGGATCTCGACCAAGAAAATATTGGGTTGGGCTCCACAGATCGTTTCCATAATAATGGCTCTTTTCATTCAACTTTTTTTTTGCATTCCCAGCTTTACATTGTACAGCGGAAATAATTGGACGTAATTTGATGATGAGTTTTTACCGAAATTTCATTTTTTCCGACCCCATGAAGAGGGGAGTACCTGGGGGGGGGGGGGGGGGGAACGGGGGATCAATCCCCCCCGAAATTAAAAAAAAATTGTCCTTTTTGTAAACAATAATCCTGGATTCTGGTGAAGCTTGACTTTGGGCAGAGAAAACAGGTCGAAAATATTTTATTTCAAGAGCCTAAAACAATGTGACAAGAACATTTTCCCAACAATTCACAGGTTTTTGAAAATTGCAGATACACTTCCTATAGCAACAAGTGAACGGTCTTTCTCAACCCTTAGACGTATGAAAAGCTATATCAGAATAGAATCTAATAGAATAGAATAGAAGAGAAATACAATCCTAGGCAAGCCCCTGAATGCAAAAATTGTGTGTGTATATGTGTTGTGGTTATTAAAAAAAGGCTTAAGTGTTAATCTTAAATAAATGATAAATAAATAAATATATAAATAATAATTAAATAATAATAATTAAATAAACAAAAAAGAATAAATAATAATAATTAAAATTACCACATTTCCTGTAGAAATTGTATCTCTTTTCTTTAACTAAATTTTGATTTCTACAGTAGTTTTTCGAAAAGGGGCCCTAAAAAAGTATCAAAAGTTCAAGACATGCAATTTTTAAGAAAGTGCACGTATTTAAAAAAATGTAATTTACAAACTTTTCACTTGGATTTCTAAAGAGATGACATTTTTAATAATTTTAAATAATATTAAATCTAATTCAAAGGTTTTCAAATAATTTTACTTGGTCAACAGGGAAAATGAATAGAATAGAAATTACTAGAACAAATAGTTTGGGTTTATTTTTTTTAAAACCATCTACATTATAAAATTATAAAACTAATCATTGAAACAAACAAAAAATCAAAGGAAAAAATCTTAAAAACTAAATTCTTAACACTAATTCAATCTTTTTTTTTTTTATATTTTGGCCATTTTTTAAAAAATTTAAGTAATATATTTCTAGGCATATATCCTGTACATATGAACAAATAAAAGTACCTTCTTTTTGGATCAATTTCACCGTCAATTCACTTCTATTAGTTCATTGCAATTTAAGCCTTAACACCACTGTCCATATTTGACTCAGCCCGTCTCCATTGGACTCTGGCCTCGACTCTCTACAGTCACTAAAAAAAACAGCTGATGGCCATGTTATTTTTTCTTACTCATTTGTTTTAAAATAAATTTGCTTATTATATAAAAATAAATATAATTATTTTTTTTAATGTTTATAATTTAATCTTTTTAATGTGTGTATTATTTTTATATATCACAGTGTCTCTGTGAACACTATAACTACTGATAAAATGAATGTATGGACAGGAAATGTTATATGTCTATTGAGAACCAGTAGTGGCGGATTAAGCTTCTGCGGGGCCCTAGGTGATTGCAAATGTGGGGCCCCCCTATTTTTACCCCCCCCCCCCCCCCCCCCAAAAAAAAAGAAAACTTTTCAGCAATTTTTTAATTAATTTATTGATACAGTTATAATTCTTAAGAATAATATTTTCAATTCGCTGTAAAATTGACTTCATACACACTTTCTCCTGCATTTCGACTCGCTGAATTTATCGATCACATCATCGAAATCAATTTTTCTCAAAATGTCGGATTCAATACTAAGAAGACTTAACATCTAGTCGCCTTGACCTGAATTATTTTTCCCAAAAGCGTGTAAAATCATTTTAAAAGTGACAAGGTTTTTTTTTTTTAGACATTGGGGCCTTCAGCATCGGGGGCCCCTTTATCATCGGGGGCCCTAGGTACCTGCCTAGGTTTGCCTATTGGTTAATCCACCACTTCTCTAAAGGCAACACCTATTGATTTTCAGCCAAATTGGTTAGAAAGAAGGTAGAGATTAGGAGGACTTAACGAAAATACTTTAATAACTGCCGTTGTGATGCATTTATTGATAATTAACTTTATATATAAATTCAAAGCTCTATAAGGACGACACCAACTAATTTTCAGTGGAAGCGGCTTAAGCAAAGGAGGGATTAGATCAATAGGGGATCTATTGATGATCAGTCTTGAAAAGAGATGAACTCAACTCATAAATCTATAATGCTTCTGAGAGTGTATTTCTTATATCCTGAAATGCTAGTTTGAAATTAATTTGAGAGGGGAGAGAGAGAAATGGTCTATAAAAATATAAGCAGGGGCGTAGCCCCCCCAGCACGTGCCCCCCCTGGCCAGAGCAAAAAACCAAAATAAAAATTAAATAAACTAAAAACGTGCACAAAAAGTTGCTGGAAAACAATGGAGAACACTTCAAAGAAGAAGTTCTTTCACGATTTTCGGAGGATAACGTCATATTACATTTATTTAAATATATATGAATTAGATCATTTCATTTCCTCGCTCAAAATCGTCATTTATGTTATACTTTATACTCTTAAATCTGATTTTACATGCGCAGTAAAAATGCAAAGTCAACTTAATTATTATAGTCAGTGGTTACTAGGGGTGCGTATCGATATCCGATATATCATAAATATTGATATAATTTTGAGAAAATATAGATTTTTTGCATCGATACAGTGACAAGGCGATATATCACATATCGATATTGTCCCTTCGATATTCCTTTAGTTGGAGAAGTTACGTTTTATCTATAATTTTTGTGCTCCTATCTCCTTGGCTCTTTTTTCTAAAGCTGATCAAACAGTCACAGCTTCACGCAATAGATTTAGTGCAAAAACTTTTGGTAAGTTGCTGTTTTTACAATCCTTGGATGAGCATTTTTGGCAGTAACATCAATGTATATAAGTATATGTATAAGTATAAATACAATGCTTAGATTGTAATAAGTTTTGTATAACCACTTCATCCCTTCAACATCAACTTTAATTTAAGTTTTATGGGTAATACACCCATCTTCTAACTGTCCTTCCAGTTATAAATACGCGGCCTTTTATTCCATGTTCCACAGAGCCTACTCAATTCCAATGACCCAACAATCAAAAGATAAAGAACTTAAGATTATTAAGGAAATAGCCAAAAACAATAGCTACCCACAAAAAACAATAAATAAAATTGAAAAGAAGGTCAAAAATCATAATTTTAGGAACAAACTGACCAAATTAGAAACACAAAATAAAGTTTATAATAAATGGGTCAGCTTAACTTACCACGGAAAAATTTCAGAAAAAATAGGTAAAGAGTTGAAAAAAGAAGGTTTCAGTATCGGGTTTAAAACTATCAATCCCATAAGCCAGTGCCTAGAGAGAGGTAGGGACAAAACAGATATTGAAAATAAAAGCGGTGTTTATAGTCTAGAGTGTGCGACGTGCAGTCAAGTATACATTGGACAGACAGGACGTCGTTTTAAGGAAAGAATTAAAGAACACACGGCCGAAATAAAGAACCGAGGAAACCGTTCTACATTCGCGACCCACATAATTGACAATAGCCACACTTTCGACCCATCTACAGGCATCAAATATCTCCATTATTGCCAAAAAAGCAGGCTACTTAATAGCTTGGAACAATTAGAAATAAATAAAGCTAACAAAAGGAACATTTGTATGAATGACCAAATTTATTTCAACTATTCCCCTTTGTTAACACCCTAAACCAGTTCTGTTTCCACATATATGTTTGTATTATCTGTTATTAATATTTGGTTCCACATATATGTTTCAAGTTATCTAAATCTTAACATTATTATTAATTTTATTTCTATTTTTTATTATTTACTTGTATTTGTACTTATTTATTTGTTATTTTTCCACGATTAGTCTAGTGACATTGTTTTATGTAAATTTAGAACTAGGTTTTGTTAAGAAATATTTCATGAGTTAGCTAACGGTACAGCCGGGGGACTCCCAAGTTTTAATAGCACCCTTTGACCTGAGATGTATTTGAAGGGTCGCTCTCTGCAAACTGACTTAGTTCATAACTAGACCTGACGATGGTATAAAGCCGAAACCGGTAGTTATATATGTATATATCTTTAGTGGAATAGACAATATTTCAAAAATAAGTTTGTTTTATTTATTTGATACATAATAAATAAATGTATTTTAATTTGAAGGAGAAATCATTCAATAATGACACTCCATTGTCTTGTTAATACGGATAAGAGAAATTAAAATATACATTAAACAATAAATAGTTAAATGATAAAGAAACATGAAACGTTTGTAGATGACTTCAGTGTGACTTCAATCCACTAGTAGGTCTCGAGGCCACTGCCGCCTCAGTCTCCGAACATGAACATTAGGAAGGGTTCTTGTGGCAAGTCTGCGGACTAAAGGATTAGGGTGAAAGGAAAGGGTAGAGTGGAATTTTCTGTAGCGGGATTTAATTGCATCCCTCACAAAGGGAATCTGCAGGTCATTGTGAAGAATGGCATTTGAGACGTAGAATGGAGCGTTTGTGATTTTACGAAGGATACGGGATTGTAAGGTTTGGATTCTATAAGAATTCGAAGGTTTAGTTGAGCCCCAGAGGTCTGCTCCATACGCCCATATTGGCTTCAGTAATTGGTTGTAAATGAGTCTTTTATTACTTAATGTAAGTTTCGATCTGTTGTCTAAAAGTCGTAATAAGAGTTTGTATCGTCGATTAAGTTCTTGTCTTTTACGTCTAGTATGAGGATTCCATGTCAGGCGTCTGTAAATAAATAACCCAAGGTAGCGGACCCGATTCGCAACGGGAAGGGGTGTGTTATAAAGATTGACAGGGGGACAGGTTGCACGTCGCAGGGTGAAGGTGATGTGTGTACATCTCTTATCATTGACCTTGATCCTCCACCTGCGGAACCATGTCTCAAGGGATGAAAGATGTTCCTGAAGGAAATCGGAAGCTTTTTGTGGATCACTGTCTGAGGAAAGGATATTAGTACCTACATCGATACTTACGATGCGATACAGTAACGATATAAAATATCGATATTTCCTCCGTGATACGCATCCCTAGTGGTTACATGTGCCCCCGGGAGTCTATACCCCCCACCCTCGTAGCCTAACTTTGCCCCCCCCCCCCCCCCCCCCCTGCTCAAAATCCTGACTACGCCCCTGGTATGAGGGACTGTCCTTAAACCTAATCCAAGGTAGAAACCATGGAAACCGGTATAGTTTTTCTCAAAATAAGGTAAAAGAAGAATTACTGAACCGGTTTTTGATTCCCTCGGACTAGCTTAATTAATCCATCTAATTAATTAAGCTAGTTTAGTAGGATGGAAAATCTGTTCATGAGCTTGCATACAACTTCACCACAAATGTATGGCTTCACTGGGGTTGTGGGAACTTTTGTGGTGGGGCTTAACTCTGCTCACCCGGAATTAAGGGCTTGGCAGCAATGTTTTGTTCTGATAATGGTTCATCTCTGTAATTCTAATGCCATCTATAGTCTATCCACTCTTAGTTGAGACGAGATAGTGGGGATAGCAAGATGGAGGGGAGCCGTGTTGCCAATTCTCCACTCGGTTGAGTTTTTACATCCTACTATGTACTACCCAAAATAAAGGAAGAGTAATGTTATAGGCCAGAAATTCGATGCTCAATTTTAAACGGAATTTCATGTTTTCCGAAACACATGAACACGATAACTCCAGATAGAATGAGTGTCGTCACATTGATCGCGTATCCAGAATCCTCTTAGGACGACACCTAAGGGTTTTCAGCCAAATGGGCCAAAGGGAAGGGGGGTTTAGGTTTAAAAACAAAAACTCTAATAATACTAATTATACTACTCTAACCACGGAAACTGCGGTATGTGCCCCCGGGAGTCTATACTCCCCACCCCTGTAGCTTAACTTTGCTCCCCCCCCCCTCAAAATCCTGGCTACGCCCCTGAACATAATTATTCTAATTACTGCCAATGTAATTAATGTATCAACACAAAATTTATTATGACGATTCAGAAGCCACTATATAAGTTTAATATATTTTTAGCCCAAATGGTCAAATGGCTTTGGAGAGAGAGCGGAAACGTAATTGGTTATTTTTTGCTGGTAAATTGCCCGATGATTCACCGACATTTTTTTTCTTAGGTGTTCTACGACCTTGTTAAATGAAATTGGTAACGGAGTGTACGAAAACGCTGACCGTTCCTGCACAACTTCAAAGAGGCAGTTCTTGTAACTAGACCTCCTAACTGACAAGAGTTATTTCGTTTCGGTAATTGGGGAACCAATCAACTCTCAATTTGGTAGACTCAGGAGAATTGGTTCCCAAAATAGAGATCATTGTAGATCTATAGCGTAACCAAGAACTCAAAATTTACAGAGATTCTGCGGAAAATTAGCTTTTTCACTTTTCTAGCAATAAGAGTGGCCCCCTTCCCTTTGACCGATTTTTAGGTTAGGTTAGGTTTTATGACTCATGCCCGGGCTTTAACAACGAGGTCATATCGCCTACTACCAAAGCGCTCTTTCGTCACTCTGGTGGACATGAGCCCGACTCTACTGTGGGAATCCTAAATTTTGTCTATCCTAAATTTGTATTCACCTAGGGTAGGGGTCTTTAACGAGTACCTGACATCGTACAGGCTCGGGACCATCGCTTAACGTCTCATCCGAAGGACGGCGTGCTTAAGTTTGTTTTACCTCCCAGATAAAATAAACTAAGGGCCTCGGTCGGGTTACGAACCCACGACCTTGAGCTCAGAAGTCAAGCACGCATACCACTGAGCTACCGGCGCCCTCAATTAGATAAATAAACGATTATTAGATAAATAATTAATAAAATTAAACAAATGAAATAATAATAATTAAAACAAAACAATAAATTACCACAATTCCTGTAGAAATTTTATCTCTTTTCTTTAACTAAATTTTGATTTCTACAGTACTTTTTCGAAAAAGGGCCCTAAAAAAGTATTAAAAGTCCAAGACGTGCAATTTTTAAGAAAGTGCACGAATTTAAAAAAAATGCAATTTACAAACTTTTCACTTGGATTTCTAAAGAGATGCTATTTTTAATAATTTTAAATAATATTAAATATAATCCAAAGGTTTTCAAATAATCTTACTCGGCCAACAGGGAAAATAAATAGAATAGAATTTACTAAAACAATGAGTTTGGGTTTATTTTTTTTTAAAACCATCTACATTGTAAAATTATAAAACTAGACATTGAAACAAACAAAAATCAAAAGAAAAACCTCTTAAAAACTAAATTCTTAACACTAATTCAATCTTTTTTTGTTATATATTTGGGCCATTCTCTAAATTTATGTTATATATTTCTGGGCATATATTCTGTACATATAAACGAATAAAAGTACCTTCTTTTTGGATCAATTTCACCGTCAATTTCCTTCTATTTAGATCATTTCAACATATCGCCATTCCCAAGCCTCGACTCTCACTACCCACACAAATAAAACAGCTGATGGCCGTGTTTTGTTTTTTACTGACATTTGTTTTAAAAGAAATGGTTTCTTTTATCTATATTAATAAAGCTGAAACGGGGTTTGGATGTTAATACCAGCATCACACCCAAACGGCTGGACGGATATTCATGAAACTTCACATGTAACATCCTTTCAAGACCGATTGAATAATAGGCTATGTGGCGTCCCAAAATTTTGGACGGGAGGGGGGGGTTGTAGGGAGGGGGGGGGGGGGCTAAGCATGAAAATAGTGCTAACTCTATAATTAATTGTCGGATTGTCATGAAATTTCATATGTAGTATTCTTAAAGGCCAAATAGAAAAAAAAAAGTGTGCGACGTCACAAAATTGTGAACGGAAGGAGTGTTGTGGATTTATGAACTGAGCCCCTCCCCGGAACTCCCCCCTCCCCACAGCCGGTATCGCTGAAATTTGACTGGTTATGTCCTAAGTGGATTTTAGTTTTAAATACGAAATTTGATGTCGATACATTCATAACATCGACAGTTATTGGGATTTTTGAATTGAGCCCCCACCCCGGAACTCCCCCCTCCCCTCGGCCGATATCGCTGAAATTTGACTGGTTATGTCCTAAGTGGATTTTAGTTTTATATACGAAATTTGATGTCGATACATTCATTACATCGGCAGTTATTGGGATTTTTAAATTCAGATTCGCTTATCTACCCATTCTTTTCCACCGGCTTCTATACTTCTACGCTGAAACGGGGTTTGTTTGTATGTTTATACCAGCATCACGCCCAAACGGCTGGACGGATATTCATGAAACTTCACATGTAGCATCCTTTCAAGACCGATTGAATAATAGGTTATGTGGCGTCTCAAAATTTCGAACGGGAGGGGGCGTTGTAAGGGGGGGCTAAGCATAAAAATAGTAATAACTCCTTAATTAATGGTCGGATTGTCATGAAATTTCATATGTAGTATTCTTAAAGACCAAATAGAAAAAAAAAAGGGTGTGACGTCACAAAATTGTGAACGGGAGGGGGGTTGTGGATTTTTTTAATTGAGCTCCCTCCCCGGAACTCCCCCCTCCCCTCAGCCGATATCGCTGAACTTTTACTGGTTATATCCTCAGTGGATTGTAATTTTAAATACGAAATTTGATGTTGATATATTCATTACATCGGCAGTTATTGGGATTTTTGAATTTAGCCCCTTCCCTTCAGCCGAAATCGCTGAAATTTGACTGGTTATGTCTCCACAAAATTGTGAACGGGAGGGGGGGTTGTAAGGGAGGCCTAAGCATAAAAATTGCCCATTAGCTAATAGTCGGATAGTCATGGAATTTTACATGTAGTATTCTAAAGAATCAAATTCAAAAATAGGGTGTGTGATGTCACAAAATGTGAACGGGAGGGGGGGCTAGGCCTAATATAAAGATAGTGATAGGTCTTTAACAGACGATCGGAATGTCACGGAATTGAACACATAGTATTGTTAAAGACTAAATTGAAAAATAGGCTATGTGACATCTCAAAATATTGGAAGGGAGGGGGGTTGTGGGGCTAGGCCTAAATATAAAAATATTGATAAGTCATTAACTAATGGTCGGATTGTCATAGAAATTCACATGTAGAATCTTGAAAGCCAAATTGAAAAATAATGTGTGGGATGTGACGAAAGGGAGGGGGGTTTGGGGGGTAGGCCTTAGCATGAAGATAGTTGTAGCTCATTAACGAATGGTCGGATTGTCATGGAATTTTGCATGTGGTATTCTAAAAAGACAAAAACAAAAAAAGGATATGTGACGTATCAAAATTGTCAACGGGAAGGGGGTATGGGGGGGGGGGGGGGGGGGCAAGCAAAAGCAATATTTAAAAATTGGCTGTGACCATTTAGGACGGGAGGGGCGAAGGTGCATTAATGCTGAATGAATCTCACATGGAGCTTTCTTAAAGATGGGACATAGCCCTAATTTTAATAGGGTGGGTTTCCTAAGCATGTATTACCTAGGAGGTCCACCGTTGCACGGTTATAATAGCTCTTACCAGCGTTCTTAAGCACAAAATAGCTAGGACATCCGCTGTTGCAAGGCACATACTATCGGTGTTGCCCAGCGTTCCTAAGAACTTAATAGCTGGTTGCACGGAGTTGAAAGGCGCATACTATCCAAGGTGACTGGCGTTCTTAAGTAGAAACTAGCTGTGGTTACAAGTGGTCCTAAGAACTTACTAGCTGGGCTGCCCGCCGTGGCAAGGCATATACTACGAGTAGCTGTGTGGCCTAGCGTTCCTGAACACGAGCTAGCTGTGGTGCGAAGCATTCCTAAGAACGTAATAGCTGTTGTGCCCAGCGGTTTTAAGCACACAATAACTGTGGTGCCCAGCTGTTCCGAGCACTTACTAGCTGGGGTGGTACGCCGTTGCAAGACCAATAAATACTAGCTGTGGTCATGAGCGTTCTTAAGTACGTACTGGCTAGGATGTCCAGCGATGCTAAGTATTTACTAGCTGTGGTTTCCGCCGTTGAAAGGCACGTACTAGCTGTGGTGTCTTCCGTTGAATAACCTTATTATAAGCCTTATTTTAATAATTAAAAATTATAACCACGAATGTACTTTCGAAGAATTGAATAGGATTCGAATGAGAGATTAGGAGAAAAATCAAAGTTCCCCGGGCAACGCCGGGTATTACTGCTAGTATAGAAATAAATATAATTAATTTTTTAATGTTTATAATTTAATCATTTAATATGTGTATTATTTTTATACATCACAATATATAAATATAATTTGTGTCACAGGTTGTAATTTAGAAAAACAAAGACTTATGTACTTCCGTAGCAATAATTAATAAATAAGGTTTTCGCTCTGCCTCCAAAGCTAATAAACTGTTTGGACAAAAACTCAATATTAAATATTTTGACTTGCATAGTCGCCTCTGAATTCTCATACTAAACATTGTTCATACATTCATCATTCATTACCTCCTCTTTGGCTGATTGCGCTGAAAATTAATAAATGATGTCTATGTATTTGTTTTTACATATGAATTTTCTTGTCAATACATTTGCTGTAATTAGAGTTTTTGTGTCAAGTCTAAGCTCTTCTCTTTGATAGATTTGTGTCGTCTTTAAAAGATCCTGGATAAATGTATATAGTTTTGTGTTGTTACATTCATTCTATCGAGAGTTGTCCTGTTCACAAACACAAACACAAAAACAAATTTTTTTTATTCGTTTATGGAATTTGGAGGTCGGAAAACATGAAATTCCGGTGAAAACTCCGCATCAAATTTTTGAACGATTACATAACTTCCCCTATACATAAAAAGAAAAATTAAATATTTTATGAATGGGGATAGATACATTATTCCTGTTTCCCATCTCACAACTGGGAGGACGAAGTGCGTGAGGGCAGACAAACTGCCCCGTCTCTAGAGTTGTGGAGAAGGGACTCTCCGTTCTTCCTTTTCAAGTTAATCTCCATAATTTCCATGATAAACATCTTTCTTCTCTTCTAGATATTGTGTAATAGCGAAGCCGAGCCGGCCTCATGTATACGTCGTCCTGAAAGGGTTTTGGATTCACACATGAAATTTCATGTTGATATATTCATTACACCGGGAGTTATTGAGGTTATTGTGTTAAGCCCTCTCCAAAATTCACTCCTTTCTTTCAGCCGATTTCACTGAAAATTAAAAAGTCTCGATATCATGAGGTTCTGGATACTCATAAAACTTCATGTCATTATATTCATTCTATAGGCAGTTATCATGTTCATAGTCACACACAGTCCGCAGTAAGACGGGCCTAGGGTGGAGTTGATGCGCATCGTACCTGGGACTCGATCTACTACAGCTGGTGACGGAGCCATCGTTCAGCCCATTTGTCGCCTCCTGGCGGAGAAGGAACTATATGACTGCGCCGGGGACGACTGGCGCGCCAAAGAAATTAAAATGGACTGGGAGTACCTTGCAGATGGTCAGCGACGCACAGTGTGAAATTTATAGTTTTGATTTTCACAATTCGAGCCCCCGCTCAATTTTTGATCAATTTGGATGAAACTAGGTGCAAAATATTTGTGAAAGCTTTTTATCAGGTAGCTGCGGGTTTCACAATCAAGGTATTATATGCCAATTGACAGCTGCCAAAACCCCGCGAAAATTTTAAAAAATGTTAATTTTTTTGTCTAAATTTTTGTTAACGGATTTTTACAACTTAAATGAATGTTTTTTGGGTCGCTGATTACGAATTCAATATTTATTTTTGCCAAAAGTGGTCCTGATGTTGTCATTTTGGCCTAAAGTGTTCCAAATTCAATATATTGGCCATTTTTGCCACTTTTGGTGGCTTTAATGGATTCATTGATTGAGAAACCCGCAGTTACCTGATAAAAAGCCAGCTTTCACACATATTTTGCACCTAGTTTCATCCAAATTGATCAACAATTGAGCGGGGGCTCGAATTTTGAAAATCAAAACTCATAAATTTCACACTGTGCGGCGGTCGCTCCTAGCCGACCACAGCAATAGAAAATTATTTAATTTTTTGCTTTATTTCAATAATAATAAACATGTTAGGCCCTCTTTTTGCTTTATTTCAATAATAATAAACATGTTAGGCCCTCTTTTTGCTTTATTTCAATAATAATAAACATGTTAGACCCTCTTTTTGCTTTATTTCAATATTAATAAACATGTTAGGCCCTCTTTTTGATTTATTTCAATAATAATAAACATGTTAGGCCCTCTTTTTGTTTTATTTCAATAATAATAAACATGTTAGGCCCTCTTTTTGATTTATTTCAATAATAATAAACATGTTAGGCTCTCTTTTTGCTTTATTTCAATAATAATAAACATGTTATGCTCTCTTTTTGCTTTATTTCAATAATAATAAACATGTTAGGCCCTCTTTTTGCTTCATTTCAATAATAATAAACATGTTAGGCTCTCTTTTTGCTTTATTTCAATAATAATAAACATGTTATGCTCTCTTTTTGCTTTATTTCAATAATAATAAACATGTTAGGCCCTCTTTTTGCTTCATTTCAATAATAATAAACATGTTAGGCTCTCTTTTTGCTTTATTTCAATAATAATAAACATGTTAGGCTCTCTTTTTGCTTTATTTCAATAATAATAAACATGTTAGGCCCTCTTTTTGCTTTATTTCAATAATAATAAACATGTTAGGCCCTCTTTTTGATTTATTTCAATGATAAAAAACATGTTAGGCCCTCTTTTTGTTTTATTTCAATAATAATAAACATGTTAGGCCCTCTTTTTGTTTTATTTCAATAATAATAAACATGTTAGGCTCTCTTTTTGCTTTATTTCAATAATAATAAACATGTTAGGCTCTCTTTTTCCCGACGATTCGGCAAACGGGTGTCGGCAATCCTCCCCCAAATCATTTTTTTTTTCCATTTAAGGATTTGAAAAACAAGGAATTCCAGTGACAACTGGACATCGAATTGTTGACTGATTTCTAAACTTCCCGTATACTTCGTTAGACTGGGAATGAAATGTTCAGAAATTATTAATATTTTTCAAACTGGAAAAGTGCACATTGTCGGTTGTTTTTCGATGAACTTTCTTTCTCTATAACATTTGATGATCTTTTGTCGCCCTATGTAAGCCAACTATTGAATATTAGCTCAAACGGTCGACTGGTTTTTGGTGAGGGAACAAAAGACACCCCTCTAATCCTGCCCTTAACTTCCGTCCTTATGACGTTCTCATCATAAATATAAAACGTCCTATAGGCACACAAAGACATCAATTTTTTTTTATCAAGGATTTGAAATACAAGGAATTCCGAAAACTGAACATCGAATTTCTGGCCGATTCCATAACTTCCCGTATACTTCGTAAGATTGGGAAAGAAGTGTTCAGAAATTATTAATAATTTTCAATCTGGGGCAGTACATTGTCGGTGATTTATCGATGAACTTTTTTATTGTATATCGATTACTCGTGTCTTTGATGACCTTATATTAAGGATTCCTGAAGGTTTTTTTTTTTATAAGTTAATTAAACTTCACTCATTGTGTTCTATATTTAATTTTACCTTTTCCTACATGAAGGCCTTTTCAGAAGAAAATGCTCACCTATATTTTGATATATTTTTTGACCTTTAAAAATATTAAATACAATAGACGGCGCCGTTAGCTCAGTGGTATGCGTGCTTGCCTTCTGAGCTCAAGAACGTGGGTTCGGAACCCGACCCAGGCCCTTAGTTTATTTTATCTGAGAGGTAAAATAAACTTGAGCAAGCCGTCCTTCGGATGGGACGTTAAGCGATGGTCCCGAGCCTGTACGATGTCAAGTACTCGTTAAAGACCCCTCCCTAGGTTAATAAAAATTTAGGGTAGGCAAAATTTAGGATTCCTATAGTAGAGTCGGGCTCATGTCCACCACGAAAGAGCGCTGTGGTAGTAGGCGATATGAGTTAAAGCCCGGATATGAGTCATAAAACTTAACCTAACCTTGAAAACAATACGTTTACAATAATTATTATAGACTCTATAATTATTATAGAGTGCGCCATTTTAATAATAATAGGAATTTTATAATTATAACCAGCTCATAAAAGATTAATAATACATTTATTAAAATTCCTTTAGAGGGAAATTAATTATTGATTACATATTTTTAAACATTGGAAAAACTTTAAAGAAGGAAAGTTGTCATTGAAATTAACATAAGGAAATTGTGAAAATATTAACATAATTTTCTTCCTATTTTATTAAAAAACTTTCTTATATCCATTATCTTTTTACAGACTAATGACACTTCTTTCACAAATTCATTTATCTCTCAAACTGGAATTACTGGGTACAATATTGTAATTAAACGTGATTTTAAGAATGACAGCCCTATTGGAAAGTGCATCACGGGCCATATATTTACATTAAAATTAATTATTTTTGGCCCTTCAAAAAACTAGCAAGATTCATGAATTTATCATCAATTTTTGGTAGGGATGGGCGATAGTCGTCAGAACTATCGATAGTTCCATCGATAATCCAAGTAACTAAGGATAGTAATTTTCCTTCATTAAATAAAAGAAAATTATTTTAGAACTTTTACTTTAAATTTTATTTATATATAAAAAAAACTATAAAAAAAAGGGAATGTAAATCTTAGCGTGTTCATTTCAGTATGCTTCCATAATCGGACGTGTGCAAGTTTTTTATCATACAAGATGATCAGTACTTTGTGCAAAGTTTTATTCACAACTAGTTGCAACACATCCAATTTAAGGGATCACCTGTTGAGACGCCACCAAGAAACTTATAAACCGGCACCCAAGACTAAACAACCCACTGCAGAAGCTGCATCACTGCCTACTGTTCCATAAAGTTTTACAAAACTATTTTTCGTCTATTGGTAATTCATTTTTTGATATTGTTTTATAAAAATTGTTGATTGTAATAACAATTGTTGAATCTAATGCCATTGTACCTACTTCATTATCTACAATAAGTATTTTCGAACTTCATTTAATGTGTTAATATTCTTGCCAAGTGTTATACTTAATGCGATTATTTTCGATAGAAAATATTATTTCCATAAAATTAAAGTTCGATTTGAAAGAACAGTTACTTATTCAATTAATATTTTTATTCTTCTTTCATGCTACATAACATAGAATAATTTAAATTAGGTAGATGAACATTACATTTTTTTTTTTTTTTAAATTCACAAATAGAGAGATAATGACAATGTCAAAATGTCATGAGGGGAGAATCACCCATTGGTGACACTTTCTAGTCACTGATTTTCTCTCATTTGTAACTAATCACTGTCACTGTTACTGCTGCTGCTAAGGAGGTCTCTATAAACCGGCACCCAAGACCAAACAACCCACTGCAGAAGCTGCATCGCTGCCTACTGTTCCATAAAGTTTTACAAAAGTATTTTTCGTCAATTGGTAATTAATTTTTTGATATTGTTTTATAAAGGTTTTTGATTGAAATAAAAATTGTACCCACTAGATTGTTTTTTGATTATCCACAATAAGTGTTTTTGAACTTTAAGTAATGTGTTAATATTCTTGCCAAGTGTTATTCTTAATGCGATTATTTTCGACAGCAAATGTTATTTCCATAAAATAAAATTTCGATTTGAAAGAACAATTACTTATTCGATTGATATTTTTATTCTTCTTTCATCCTCCATAATATAGAATAATTCAAATTAGGGTGGTGACACTTTCAAGTCACTGATTTTCTCTTATTTATAACTAATCACTGTCACTGTCACTGCTGCTGCTAAGGAGGTCTCTATGCCATTGACGCTTAAGCCGTCGTTGGGGAAGTATGGCAGAATGGAGGGCACGGACTAGAGGATTATTGTGGGAAGTAAGTAGGGAAAATATTTTTTTTTTATTTGGATTTATTTTATATATATATATATTTTTTTTTTTTTGACCATCCAGTATGGAAAGGATTCTCCTTAGAAATAGTTACTCAAAATTTTTTCGTGGAAGAGGAAGGAGGCTGATAGGTCTGTAGGAACTGGGGTGATGGGAGATGGGAAGGCTTGTTTGGTTTGGCTATCATGTCTATGACAGAGTGCTTCCAGGAGCTTGGGAAATGAGTGGTACGGAGGATGGAGTTGTAAATGTAGGTAAGGAAAGTAATGGATTTCTAGGGGAGGGGCATGAAAAAATTAAAATAAAAAATTGTTTTCCCTTCTTAGTTTCCACAATAATCTTCTGTCTGTGCCCTCCAATCTGCCATACTTCCCCAACGACGGCTTAAGTATCAATGGCCTAGAGACCTCCTTAACAACAGCAGTGACAGTGACAATGATCAGTTATAAATGAGAGAAAATCAGTGACTAGGGAGTGTCATCACTTGGTGATTTCTCCCCTTATTACATTTAGTTAGGTTAGGTTTTATGACTCATGCCCGGGCTTTAACAACGAGGTCATATCGCCTACTACCAGAGCGCTCTTTCGTCACTCTGGTGGACATGAGCCCGACTCTACTGTGGGAGTCCTAAATTTTGCCTACCCTAAATTTTTATTCATCTAGGGTAGGGGTCTTTAACGAGTACCTGACATCGTACAGGCTCGGGACCATCGCTTAACGTCCCATCCGAAGGACGGCGTGCTTAAGTTTATTTTACCTCCCAGATAAAATAAACTAAGGGCCTCGGTCGGGTTACGAACCCACGACCTTGAGTTCAGAAGTCAAGCACGCATACCACTGAGCTACCGGCGCCCTCTCATTACATTTTGACATTGCCATTACCTCTTTATTAGCACATTTGCTTGTTGTATTTATTTGTATACAGTTGTAAATAGCTATTTTTGAATTTAAAAAAAAAAAAAAAATGTTATGTACCCAATTTAAATTATTCTATATTATGGAGGATATTAACTTTCCTAGTAATAAATAACTAGTAATGAAAAAATCATATTATAATGTGTATAATATTGGAATTGGAAAGTATTTTGCATGAAAAGCTGTAACTTACTGAATTATCGATACCATCGATAGTTTTGCACGATAGTATCGGGCTATCGACTATCGCCCATCCCTAGTTTTTGGAAACCCACAGCAGGGGCTCCAGTTCAGAGTTTTCAGATGCCACGTAGTTTAAATAGGAATTTGGCTCATCCTTGAAAGACTGCAAATTTCGTGAATTTACTCTCTTGTAACTCCAAAATACATACATACAGACGGTAGAAGAGCAGAATGTATATGTATAACGTGGGTGGAGGAGACGCCACTATTTCTCACTTAGAATATTGGCTTGTTATATATATTTTTTATGTATAAATAAATAAAAACTCAAAAATACACATAAAAATTCTCTTTATATATTAATATAAATAAGTTAATTCCTAAATAGTTCTCAGAAACAGTGAGCATACTGTTTAGTCAACAACGTTCGTAATGTAAACACACGGCTAATCCCTCTCTGAGTCTGATACTCAGGAGTTTCTTTCTAAGCTTGTTGGGTGATGTCACGTGGGTATGTTTGAGCAGAACGTTTAAGGATGCTAGGAAAGGGTCTAGTCGGATAAGAGTGCGAAAACTGCCCCCAACGATTTTCGAATGGGCGATTGACCGACAGTTTGCACATGTAAAAAAAAAATTTTCCTGAAAATTTCAACTCTCAACTCCCATTATTCGATGAGAAAAAAAATAAAAAGGCAATTTTAATTTTTTTTTTTTTCTTTCCGGTAGTTGCGAGTATGCAACTGTCGATTTTTTTTAAAGTTCTTATGCTTCAAATACACCTCTATAGTATTTTTTTATTATCTTCCGATTTAAATTCGATTTTTCATCGAATTTTGAAAAATTCAAAATGGCCTTTTTGAATGTTATTTTAGAGTGACACTCACCAAAGTTTCACAGAATACGTATTTTTTATATCAAAATATTCCCTAATTTTTTCAAATTTTTTGGTGTGGTGCAACAATGTTAAAAAAAATAGAAAAAATTGTTTTCTATTATTTCCGTTTATATCTATATATATGATATTATGACTTTTTATTAAAATAATGTTGTAAAATATACATATTTTTTATTTTTGCAAAATACAATATATAGCAGTCATTTTTTGAACGGTTGTTAATAGTAGGTACTATTTTTTTCAATTTAATTTTATGAAGAATTTTTTTTTAATTAGATTTTTGCCGTGGTCGGAAATTGAACCGCCCTTACCGCCTTCACGAGAAATTGCGCACTACTCAATAATTATTATTCTCATAATAATAATATTCATTCCTTTCTTATCCCTCCCCTCACTTCCCTCTAATCATCATCCATGCAGTTGACAAGTGATCGAACCGCCCTTTCCTTTCATTGCTTCGAAACTCTGAAGTCCACAAATGAGAAACAAATAAAACCCCGTGGGGGCTGAACAAGGGTACAGTTTGTATTATAAACATGTTGAACTTCCATTTAGTATTTGTTAGGTCGTGGATGAAGATGGTAGCAATACCGAAAGTACTCTCATAGATGTGTTACATATTTTGTGAAATAGACAATATTTTTTTAAAAAACATTAGTTTTTCTTTACATTTTTAAAAATAAATTGACATTTGTCAGTCTGTGTATATTTATCATTTAGGATAGGAAAGCGAGTGGCGCTTCAACTTTTTTTTTGGGTTCAGCAGAAGAGTGGGGATGCAAACCCACAAATAACGTTTGTCAGCGCTATCAGAATTTCCTCTGATTTTCATGGTTGACTTTAGTATGTATATGTATTTTGTTATATTATGACTGACTTGCTCTCATTCGTCAATTATAAGTTCTATGTTTTCTGTTTTCTTTATATCAATCTGAATTAAATTTTTGCATTTATCAGCCATAAAAATCATAAATTTTGAAACAGGAAATACTTGTAACAATAATCTCAGTGTTGTGATTAAAAATAACATTTTCATTATTTTGTATAAAATTATAATTCATTGATTGAACGTATGTAATAAATAACTCGTGTTATTTTTATACTAATTCAGTATGTAAGAATAATATTTTATAATATATTTTCACTAATATTCTAGAATGTCAGCTACTTCCGGAAAGTGCAACAATTGTGATGTATTTTAAGAAAAACAACAGGATGTAAAAAAATTATTTCTACGCAATTTGATGCGGACGCTACAAAAAAAATTGGGAAAAACGTGAAAATCAATTACGTATTGTGAAATAAGTGTCGTATTTCTTTGAGCAGACGAGTCGAAAATAAAAATACTGATGATTCATAAAAAAAAAAACAGTTTCAATTTCTTTCTCAATCATCTTCAACTACTGTTTCGCCACAATCATCAACAGAAGATCCTTAATTTATCTTCAATGAAAGAATGGACAAAGAATTAGAACATGTAGAAATGTCATTTCCCAGAATCATTTCGACTCACAAATACTTATTCCCACTTTTTTTTTGCTAAAGCGTCTGCATTAAATTGCGTAGAGATAATTTTTTTACATTCTGTTGTTTTTCTTAAAATACATCACAATTGATGCACTTTCCGAAAGTAGCTGACATTCTAAAATATTAATGAAAATATATTATAAAATAATTGTCTTAACGCTGAATTAGTATAAAAATAACACGAGTTATTATATTACATACGTTCAATCAATGAATAATAATTTTATACGGAATAATGAAAATGTTATTCTAAATTTATTTATTTATTTTCCATTTGTTGACTTCAGAGTTTCGAAGCAATGAAAGGAAAGGGCGGTTCCATCACTTGTCAACTGCATGGATGATGATTAGAGGGAAGTGAGGGGAGGGATAAGAAAGGAATGAATATTATTATTATGAGAATAATAATTATTGAGTAGTGCGCAATTTCTCGTGAAGGCGGTTAGGGCGGTTCAATTTCCGACCACGGCAAAAATCTAATTAAAAAAATGTTTTCATAAAATTAAGTTGAAAAAAATAGTACCTACTGTTAACAACCGTTCAAAAAATTACTGCTATATATTGTATTTTGCAAAAATAAAAAATATGTATATTTTACAACATTATTTTAATAAAAAGTCATTTTTTTTCTCATCGAATAATCGAGTTGGGATCTGAAATTTTCAGGAAAATATTTTTTTTACATGTGCAAACTGTCGGTCAATCGCCCATTCGAAAATCGTTGGGGGCAGTTTTCGCACTCTTATCCGGCTAGACCCTTTGCTAATTCAATGTTTTATTTAACGTTTTTGTAAACTTTTGTTTGTTTAAACACGTAAACAAATTGTCTCAAGAAAATTTACCTTTTTATTATTTGAAAAGTTATTTATACCCATAAAAGTGAGCAAAATTACTTACTTTTCACCCAAGTTACGGGTGAGAATGAAGCCCAACATCAACTCGACCGTAAAACCGGTCAACACGAAAAATGGACTCACATCATTGGATAACATCAAAGCACGACTGAACAATACAGGTAACCCAGATCAGTCGAACTCACCCCGACTAGTGAGCCGAAGGGACCCTGTCCCCCAGAAGAAGACATGGAGTTCCCAGCACTCCCGGAGTCAGCCATGCAGCTAGACGGAGAGCCCTCACCGGGGGCCAGCCACACCCAGCCCAAGCGGAACAGGTACGCAATTCATTCCACTATACCCACGCACAACACATTCGCGCCACTCGCAGCACTCTTCACCGACCAACACACTAACGATACCACCCCACAGACCGAAAAACAACTTAAAATCCCCCCAATTTTCCTTTGTGAAGCCGACGATTTTCAAAAAGTACTGACAGACATTAAAAGTATCACAACATCTCCCTTCGGAACAAAACAATGCCACAAAAAAATTAAAATATCCCTTATGACATCTGAAGACTTTAGGAAACTGACCAAATTTTACCAAACAAATGACGTAAAATACTATACTTTCCTGAAACTCGAGGATAGGAAACTTTCCGTTGTTATCCGAGGGGTTCCATACACCCTGACTGAAACCGAAATCCAAGACGAACTAACCCCGACATACCCAGTCCTGAGTGTAACAAGGCTACTGAACAAGGACAAAGGCCCCACTCCACTGTGTGCTGTCGAGCTCCAGAATACTCCGGAGGGGAAAGCGATTTTTCAATTATCTCGTCTCTTTTACACTATAGTGACTGTCGAACCGCGGAAGAGGTCTCAACGCATTGTGCAGTGCACGAATTGCCAGCAAGTGGGACATAGCAAGAACTTCTGCCACCTTGATCCAAAATGTGTCAAGTGTGCAGGAGATCATCATTTCACAGCTTGCCCATCACGTACTCTCCAAGAGTCCCCAAAGTGCTCTAACTGTGGTGGAAGCCACCCCGCCAATTATAGAGGCTGTGAAACCTTCTTAAAACTTCAATTACGAATCACACACAGAAAACACATACCAACCCACATTCATGACACAACAAATGCAAATCCATCTAGACTTACTCCCCAACCAGTCTCAGAAAATCCTCCACAGTCACAGCAAAACATCCCCTCAGGAGCTAAATCAAACCCTTGGTTTACCCGGAGCAGACACCACACACAGACACCAGCAAGCACTCCTCATCAAACTAACCTCAAGGAACAAGACCCCTCATCAAACCTATTTGACATACTACTAAATTTAATTAAACCTTTCATTCCCAAAATCAAATACTTCATTTCCACAATACTCAATAACATACTTTCTTCCAATTATGGTCAGCCCTAATTCCACAGTTGATCAAAATTTAACAATCCTAAATTGGAACGCGAATGGATTGAAAGCAAAGCAACAGTCTTTCAGTAACCTCCTAACACGATACAACATAGACATAGTTTGCCTAACAGAAACACACTTCAAAGCGACAGACACATTCAGACTGACAGGATACGTGACATACAGACGAGACAGACAAACCCGAATAGCCTCTGGAGGAGTAGCTGTTTGTGTGAAGAAAAAAATAAAGCATTCCCATCTACTTCTTCCTGAACTGGAGCACCTGGAGGCTGTCGGGATTCAACTGACACTCACCAACAACAGACGACTCAACATCATCTCGGGATACCAACGACCAAACTTAAGAATAAAACAGACAGACCTAGAACACATTTTTACAGGAGACGCGACTGCACTTTTCGGGGACCTCAATAGCAAGCACAGAATCTGGGGCTGCAGAAGAACCAATAACAATGGGGTCAGACTTTTGTCGGCCACAAACAACCTCGGTGTTCAGGTCTCAGCCCCAGACGAACCAACCTTCTACCCGTCACAACACAGATATCATCCAGACATCCTAGACTTCACACTTATACAAAATTTCACATTCCCAATATATCACGAGACACTAACAGAACTCGATTCAGACCACGTCCCCGTCCTTAACACATTCACAGCACACAAACACTACACCGAACCGTTTCCACGACTTATAACAGGAAAAATTGATTGGAAAACTTTTCAATGGGAAATGGATCAAACTCTTAAAATTCCAATCTACTACAATCACACAGACGACATAGACTGGGCAATACAGACATTCACACAAACTGTTTACACATCTGTTCACAATGCTAAATAGCATAAATAAACTTAAGCACGCCGTCCTTCGGATGGGACGTTAAGCGATGGTCCCGAGCCTGTACGATGTCAGGTACTCGTTAAAGACCCCTACCCTAGATGAATAAAAATTTAGGGTAGGCAAAATGTAGGACTCCCACAGTAGAGTCGGGCTCATGTCCACCAGAGTGACGAAAGAGCGCTCTGGTAGTAGGCGATATGACCTCGTAGTTAAAGCCCGGGCATGAGTCATAAAACCTAAACCTAAACCTATTCAAAAATATGTTTTTTGAATCTCAAATATAAATGTAACAAATTATTTTTTTGTATAGTTTTTTATTAAAATAACCAGGTCATCTTAGAGTATAATTATATATAAATTTAAAATTTAAATGTAAGCGAGTATAACAACCGTTACAATATCTTATAAAGATTATTAATATGAAAAACCTTACAATTCCAGACTTTTCAAAAACAGGCCATCTATACTTCTTTTCGTTTTCCTAGGACTTAATGACTTTGTAAGAGCCTTCAGTATTAAAGGACTTCAAACAAAGTTGGGCTCTGTAAAGCCTCAGGCGAAGTTCTTTATATGTGGCTCCATTTATGACTAATATATTTTCATACTTTTCATATGATCTTTTTTCTTAACAGGGACTTTAAGTCTTCTAAAAAAATATATATGTGATGTGGGCATTAAAGAGGTCTCTTTTACCAACCACTTTTGTACAGATCATACTACCCTCCCACTCCCTTCTCTCAAATTTATGTCATACTTGCATTTCCCTTGCATTCTCAGTGCTTTCTTACACCCAGTAAAGACATGAAATTAATTAGAGAGGCTGGAAAGGGGAGGGTAGAATGATCTGTACAAAAGTGGTTCGTATAAGAAAGTCCTATAATGGCCACATCAAATATACACTTAAGCACGCCGTCCTTCGGATGGGATGTTAAGCGATGATCCCGAGCCTGTACGATGTCAGGTACTCGTTAAAAACCCCTATCCTTGGCGAATAAAAATTTAGGGTAGGCAAAATTTAGGACTCCCTTAGTAGAGTCGGGCTCATGTCCACCAGAGTGACGAAAGAGCGCTCTGGTAGTAGGCGATATGAATTTGTAAAGCTCGGGTATAAGTAATAATAACTAACAATATATACATTTTTAATTTAATTTTTTATCATTTCTAATAGGTTAGGTTAGGTTTTTGGACTCATGCCCGGGCTTTAACTATGAGGTCATATCGCCTACTATCAGAGTGCTCTTTCGTCAATCTGGTGGACATGAGCCCGACTCTACCGTGGGAGTCATAAATTTTGCCTACCCTAAATTTTTCTTCACCTAGGGCAGGGGTCTTTAACGAGTACCTAACATCGTACAGGCTCGGGACCATCGCTTAACATCCCATCCGAAGGACGGCGTCCTCAAGTTTTTTTAAACTCCCATAAACAAAATTAAGGGTCTCGGCCGGGTTTTGAACCCGCGATCTTGGGCTCAGTAAGCAAGCAACCATACCACTGAACTACCGACGCCCTCAGCGGTTGGTGCAAGAAAGTCCTGTAATGGCCACCACACATATATTTTATCCAATTATGATTCAAAGAGGACGCCGCACAGTGGGCCAGATCCCGAATCTAGCGGGTCAAAAGTCCTGTGAATAAGGTACTGGATAAATTATTATTTTTCAATCATTCAGAAGGGCGTAAAAAGACAGAAAAATAACGAATAACACTATGGTTTGTTAATTACTTTTTAAATTATTATAATTAGAGCGAAAAGTCGCTCAAACCAAAATCACTAACGGAATTGTTGTCTTCACTGCTAATTTCTGCCGAAGTCGTTGTTGAAATTAAAAGTAACTGTCTTACTTTTTCACTAATCAGTTTTTTTGATGTTAGTAGAAAATCGATCCATTTTTCTAGAAAAATGTTTCCTCAACGTTTTTATCTCCTTATGTTGGCTTTCTTGAACGTCTTCGGTCAGCTTTCCGATAAGTATTAGAAAATGTTTGATAAGAGCACTCCCATGTATAAGTATTTTATGAACACTGACAGGCATGGTGTACCAATCATGCAGCAAGACGTTCATCATACGAGCAGTTTCAGGAGCGAAAGTTTCAAAGGCTTCCAAATAAATATCATACCCTGATGACAAAGCCTGTAGGAGTATGCTAAACCTTTCCATTAATTCTTCAGCCACGCCAGTAATATCAGCTGTTAAGGAAGGACTTTGGAAAAACCTTCGAGCTGCATTGCCATCATTTGTATTGCCACCTCCTTTCTTTAGCGTATAGCTGCCGAGTCCACATTTTTTCTTCTTATAATGTAATTTGTTAGAGGGTATTTCCAATAGGACGATTGCTGGCTCTCAACACTTCGTACAACTCCCTTCTGCATATAGACATTTTCACACCTGCAGTTACAAATAACATTAGTGAAAAAAAAAAAAAAAAAAAAGGGCCAAACGGGTCGTTAAATTTAGTGCCATCCTATTATCTATTAGTCAACGAACAAGAATAATGAACGTTTACGAGGTACCGAGAGGTACGAAAAAAGTTACGCCCTTATGAACTAGAATGAACTTTTTTTTTTCAAACGTGCTCTATTCTTGTGGCCCTTCCAACACTTTGTGATTGACTTAAGACAAAACAAAAATTGCTAAGATTTACCTTTTTGAATGCCTTCCATGGAAGAATAATGAAGAAAAGATCAGTAATATTCGGAAGCGATACTGACAGATAAGTGATGTAGTCAAACTACCTGGCCTCCTAGATAATACAGCTGTTTGCAAGGTTTGTTTATTTCGTGGCTGCGCTGTATTGACTTCGTCCTCTCTAATTCCCCTTTGTTTATTTTTCTCTCACATACTACTTGTTGAACCAGGTTGTTTTTTTCCCGAAATCTCTCACTTCATTTTCGGACTTTTGTCCAGCTAGATTTGGGATCTGGCCCACTGTGCGCCGGTAGCTCAGTGGTATGAGTGCTTGCCTTCTGAGCTCAAGACCGTGGGTTCGAAACCCGGCCGAAGCCCTTAATTTATTTTATCTGGGAGGTAAAATAAACTTAAGTATGCCGTCCTTCGGATGGGACGTTAAGCGATGGTCCCGAGTCTGTACGATGTCAGGTACTCGTTAAAGACCCCTGCCCTAGGTGAATAAAAATTTAGGACAGACAAAATTTAGGACTTCCACAGTAGAGTTGGGATCATGTCCACCAGAGTGACGAGAGAGCGCTCTGGTAGTAGGCGATATGACTTCGTAGTTAAAGCCCGGGCATGAGTCATAATAACTAACTATATAAATATATTTGAGATGGTTGGATCAAATTCCATCGTTATTTTACTCCTAACATGGAACATCCCTATAAATATTTTTTGTCGTTCCCCGTATTTCCCTTTACATCAAGTAAGTTTTCTCTCTCCCTCCAAAACCAATCGACCGTTTGGACTAAAAATCAATAGTTGACTTACATAAGTTGAATCCGGACGCTGGACGTTGACTTACATAAGTTGAACCCCACACCTGACAGCAGACATTTTGTTTCATTTATCTGGGGGTGTAACTCAGTGGTAGAGTGTCTGCTTCGCATGCTGAAAGTCCTGGATTCAAATCCCAGCACCTCCAACTGGGACACTTTTTATTTTTAGGGGGGCCATGGTGGCCGTGCGGGCTAGAGCGTAGGGCTTTGGTCGCATGGTCTCACCATGGCTTGCGGGTTCGAATCCCGTCCGGGAGTGAGTTTTATTTCGTAGATAGAACTCCCTCCCGGGGCCATGGATGTTTTAAATAATTATATATAACACATTGACATGGCTAATATGCACCATACATAAAGCCAAAAAAAAAAAAAAAAAAAAAAAATCCGGACGACGTATTTAAATTTATTTTACCTCCCAACTAAGCCTCAGTCGGGTTTCGAACCCACGATCATGAGCTCAGGAGACATGCATTCATACCACTAAGCTACCGGCGCCCTCGATTCTAGTTTTATTTATCAGTATTATTATTATTTTTATAAATTGACTTATTTTATTCTAAATCAGGTAGTATATTGGATAACGATGCTCTTAACTTTAGATGTAGGCCTGGAGGCCCGTCAGAAATTCTGACCTGGGAGCCCGCGTTTGGATGTGGGGCCATGATGAAAACAAGCTAGTGAGTCAATACACAGAGATGGTTGTAAATATTAGGAAAAGTATAAAATAAATATAATTCAAGATTCCTCTTATAAAAAGATTAAAACAAAAGATATTTAATTAAATAAAATGAAGTTGTGCTTTTTTTTTTACTTTTCTCTCTTGTTGAGTTAATAATATTGGAATGTTAACAAAAGTTTTATTAATTAAAAATAGGAATAATAAAATTTATTAGCAAGAATTAATCTTCCTCTGAAGCCAATCGACCGATAAAACTCAATATTTGATTTACGTGATTTCTGAAACCTCACACTAAATTATATCGACTCCTTCCCTTCGGCTAAATTCTTGGAAAATTATTAGGTAACCCCTTATGGGGTTTTGAATTTAAATATAAAATTTCATTTCCATACATTCATTACAACAGCGGTTATTAGAGTTTTTGTGTTTAAACCTAAACCCCCCTTACCTATGGTCGATTTGGCTGAAAATCCTTAGGTGTTCATATGTGATAGTAAGATGTTGTGGGATGAGATTTCTAATAGAAATAAAAGACTGAAAAAAATTATTTCTTTGGCTGTATGGTGAAAAAAATGTTTATGTTACAATTATGTACAGACTTGTTCTAGTTATTGTATATATTATTTATTTGGCTGTATGGAGAAAAAAGTTTTTATGTTACTATTATGTACAGACTTGTTTTAGTTATAATAGAAATAAAAGAACAGGCCAGTTATCTTCCAACCGCTGTGCTGTGTGGTTGGATGAACCACTGATGATGACGCTGTTGCGTCGAAAACCGGTTCTGGTGTAAAATAAAACAGTGGGAAGACAACATCTTTTATTTCTATTATCCTTAGGTGTCGTCCTAAGAGGATTTTGGATACACAATCAATGTGACGACACACTCATTATATCGGTAGTTATCATGTTCATATGTTTCATCAAGAGGTCGGAAAACATGAAATTCCGTTTAAAATTCAGCATCGAATTTCTAGCCTATAACATTACTCCCCCTTTATTTTGGGTGGTAGTAGGATGTAAAAACTCAACCGAGTGGAGAATTGGCAACACCGCTCCTCTCCATCTTGCTACCCCCACCATCTCGTCTCAACTAAGAGCGGACAGACTATAGATAGTATTTTCACCATTAGAATTATAGAGATGAACCATTATCAGAACAAAACATTGCTGCCAAGCCCTTAATTCCGGGTGAGCAGAGTTAAGCCCCACCACAAAAGTTCCCACAACCCCCGTGAAGCCATACATTTGTGGTGAAATTGTATGGAAGCTCATGAACAGATTTTCCATCCTACTAAACTAGCTTAATTTATTAGATGGATTAATTAAGCCAGTCCGAGGGAATCAAAAACCGGTTCAGTAATTCTTCTTTTACCTTATTTTCAGAAAAACTATGCCGGTTATCCATGTTTTCTACCTTGCATTAGATTTAAGTCCCTCACACTCACACAGAGACACTGGCAGGACACCAGATGGATTTTCTAGGAGATAGAATATACACTCTACTAATTCACAATACTTGTAATAGACTAGTTTAATAGACACATGTATAATAATGAGTACACACATTGTATAATTGTAGTAGTCAAGGACTGTCCCACTTGTGACAGATAGTAGTAGTAGATCCTGCGAGATAACGTGGAAAGGTGAAAGCTCGCTCAAGGAAGCAATAAGAGTATTGGATACTTGAAAATAATAAATAAAATAAATAATAAATAAACAAAATAATAAATATAACCACATTTCCTGTAGAAATTGTTGCTGGTTTTCTACACAATTTTGATTTCTACAGCAGTTTCGGAAAAGGGCCCTAAAAAAATATCGAAAGTTGAAGAAAGTGCACGTATTTTAAAAAGTTTCAATTAATAATTATTTCACTTGAATTTCCTCTAAATATAATAATGCGATGCCATCTAGTTTTTCTTACATTTTGAAATTTTTTTTTTTTTTTTTTTTTTTTTTTTTTTCCCCGTTTTGGCCTTATGATCAATGCATATCAGCCAAGGCACTAATGAGATACAAATTTGGCAAGGAGGGATTAAATAAGTTAATTTAGACATTTTGCAAGAGGGGGGACTGAAAAGAAGGGACTAAATAATTTTACAAGTGAAGATGTAGTTAGCATTAAATTTGGAGTAACTATAAAACTATACTATTTGCGGAAATAAAACTAAAAAGAGCGTCTAGGATCTCAATATTTTTAACTCTACTAATTATTAATCTGATATCGGTTGGTAGAGGGACACGATGGGATATTAAGGTATGAAAGAGCTGGTCTCTGTGGAGGGCAGTTTGAAAAATGTTAAATCTAATCCAAAGGAATAAATTATCTTACTGGGTTCACAGGGGAAATGAATAGCATAGAATAAGAGAACAAATATTGGGTTTATTTTTTCTTAATCTATATTATAAAAATTAAAAACTAAGATTAGAAATAAAAAAATTAAATTATTTACAAAAAGAAATCTTACAAAATAATTACAACTGTATCAGTCTTTTTTCTGTTTTTGTTGCCAATTTTTAATTGAATCCTTTTGGGAATATACATATAAATAAATAGAGGGCGCCGGTAGCTCAGTGGTATGCGTGCTTGTGTTCTAAGCACAAGATCGTGGGTTCGAAACCCGACCGAGGCCCTTAGTTTATTTTATCTGGGAGGTAAAATAAACTTGAGCACGCCGTCCTTCGGATGGGACGTTAAACGATGGTCCCGAGCCTGTACGACGACAGGTACTCGTTTAAGACGCCTATCCTAGGTGAATAAAAATTTAGGGTAGGCAAAATTTAGGACTTCCACAGTAGAGTCGGGCTCATGTCCACCAGAGTGACATAAGAGCGCTCTGGTAGTAGGCGATATGACCTCGTAGTTAAAGCCCGGGAATGAGTCATAAAATCTAACCTAACATGATACGAAATGTAAACAATGCAAATGGTTAGAGTTAGCATTGTTTGTATGTCATTTATTGTTTACCTTTCGTATGATGTTTGTTTATAAATGATGTTTGTGCTGTCAGTGTTTAGTTCATAAGAAATGTACACTAGATAAAACTGAAAGAGGCGAAACTATAGTTGTGTAAGTTTTGACCAATATATTGTAAATAATAACAAGTAGTTGTGAGATTATTTCTTCTCTTAGAATACCATTCTAACAACTTAAGCCTAGTCGTCCACTGGGACCGGAAAGTTGCGAACTGCGAAGCAACGAAATTGGGCGAAGCCTTCGAAACGGTTTTTCCGATGATTCTGACGACGAATTTTTAGCGTTGGAATTATCACCTTTGATTTATCGACTAAGGCGATATAGACGTAGACGGGAAATGTGGGTGAATCCCATTTTCGAAAAAAGAGAAGAGTTTGGCGAATTTTCTCATTTGTGGCGTGACCTTCAAATCGATGATAATCACCACTTCTCCTATTTTCGAATGGAAAAGGACACTTTTCAATACATTCTTGACAACATCTACTCAAGACTCGAAAAATTCAGTAATTTTCGTGTGGCGATTTCCCCACAAGAACGGCTGGCTGTTACATTAAAGTAAGTGGAAAGAAAGAAAAAATCACTGTACTTTTTTTTTACACAAACTGTATTTTTTTATACTTTCAAACTAAACTAAGGTACATAATAACGATACAAACGAATAACTAGACAAACGTAGTACAAAAAATGTAATGTTTTATTGATTTCGCACCTGTTCGTCCGTAAAATCCCAGCAGAATGGGATCGCTTCGCACTTCGCACCTGTTCGGCCGAAAACTGACGAACGATACGGGTCTAGTGGACGCGGCCCCCCACCTTGTCACATGTTTGGATCGTTCGTGCATTTTCGGCCGAATTCTGACGAACTGATTTCGCTACTTTTCGCAACTTTCCGGTCCCAGTGGACGACTGGCCTAAGAACAACTTAATTAATCCCTATTTTATTTTTGTCACTACCCGACTACAGTAGCAGATATTAAATCACGGCTCTTATGGTATCCTGTCAATACCCGACTACAGTCCGGCTGACCTGCTGAAGAAGGATCTGGAAAAGCATGTAAATGGCGACAGATCGCGGTAAAGAAGGCTGGCTAAGGATCTAAAAGAGTAAAGTGCAATTTTACCAATCCGTCATCTTATCAACATTCTTATTTCCTCATCTATACGAAGTACAGGGGAAGTTACGTAATAGAGTTTTCAACGGAATTTCAAATATGAAAATATATGTGTGACTTAAACTCCATAAGGACAACACCTATCAATTTTCAGACAAATCGGCCATTAGAATAGGGGGGGTTTAGGGGTGAGGTTTAACTCAAAAACAATTTACCGTCAACTATTTTAGATATATATATATATATATATATATATATATATATATTAATAACCATTTCTCCCTCTCGTGAGTGCAAATCACGTAATTAATAAAATAAATAAAATTGAGATCGAAAAATTATTAAAATTGAAAATTATTTAAATCGCGACTTTAATTAAACAATGCCTGAATAGCTGAAAGCACTCCCACGGGAAGAACGGTTACAAGATCCTAACGGTTAGTTGACATCAGTAATTAACAATAATTAATTACTGTTGTCAACCAGAAGAAGCATGAGTGGGGGGGGGAATGAAATGAATCAAACCTATAACTTTAACATATTTATTTTAATGAGAACATATTTACAAAACAACAATTGAATATATGTAATTTGGCCGTGTGTCTGAAGGACTGAATTATAACTTAATTACGAGGTACCTCGATACGATATCCATGGCGAATGACGGCGTGATCACCCTTTCTGGACTTCCCGTAGAAATCGTCTATTCACATAGTCCCTGAAGATCTGCGTAGTTTCGAGGGCACACCAGAAGTTACACCCCCACTGACCCGGCGCGTCCGAATTCAAAATGTGTATCTCACTGACTATTTCACATATTCAAACTGATATTAAAACAATATACGTGGTGGTCACCCGAGACATGGACGCAGAGTGACTCAATTCACATATTTAAACTCAACTGTACAATATAAAAAGAACGTGGTGACCAGCCAAGACATGAGCGACGAATGTTAATTTCACATATTCAAACTGATATTACTTATAGAAAAGATACGTGGTGATCACCCAAGACATGAACGAAGAAAGTACTTTCACATACTGAAACTAGGCTTTACAAAGAGAGGAACGTGGTGATCCACCAAGATATGAACGAAGAATGAGTAAAACGGGGAGTGGCTTCCGATATCCGACCGTGGTAGGGGACAGTTCTCGAGACTTGATTCGTCGTCGGACTCCGCCCATTTTATTTCCAGCCAATCGCATATTACCAATTAACATCTGCCTCTAGTTGTGTGAAAACCTGGAGTAAGAAAAAAAACCTTTACTGCTTATTCCTTATACACCGGATGTAGACAATTATCTTGGCTTCCTTTCCATTGTGTCTCTATTATTCTTTATTTTCCGCTCCCAGCGATCGCGATTCTCTCGCAGGCATCATTGGTTCCGAGCATTCTCTTCCAAATGCAATTCTCGTTTATTCAAGACCACACAACCCATACTTTGCTCCTAGCGATCGCGATCCTCTCATAGACATCGCCAGTTCTGAGCATTATCTATAGGGTAGACATGCTACAATATCCCCCGTTCCCGTTAAAATAAAATATGTCGGCTAAATGACCATTGGAAGTCACATATTTTATTAGTTTCACTTAACACTTGCTCGTTCACTGAGCATATACACTTAACCAAATACTCAGGTATCGACCTCATTATCATGCGTGACCAAAACATGATTTTAAATTTCCTTTCGAATCGGCATGGCTTGCCTATGCATGCGTGACCAAAGCATGATTTTACTTTACGCTGTACTTCTTGGAGTTAACCCTCTCCATTGGCAAATAACGATGATTCTATTTCTAGCATACATTCACTGACTAGTTAAAACATCCAAAAAGGCCCCACGCCTCGACAATGTTTCAACTGAATTCCCATATACCTAATCCGCTTCAACAAAAATTTGGGTTGACCAAACCCTAACCATATGCCTCCTTAGGCCTTCGACAGGTATTTACCTTCTGCCGGAACGACGACGAAATATAAAATAGAAAAATAAGCCCACTCAAATCCCATCTCAGTTTCATAAATATATGTAAATTCCGGCATCCGCATTAATCAAGTAGCGAAACCCTTTCTTCAGCTCAAACAGTCAGTTCATGGCATAAAAAATAATTAAGCAACTCCCGCCCCTTTAAATGGATTCTACAAGCATCAATGGAGTGGCCCCTTCTCCGTGTGTAGGATAATTAAATATTCAATTCTGGGTATCCCCTCCAGTTTATAATATATCTCCCCCTTTAGTCATGTATGCTTCGGCACCTTGCCCTAGGATTTCTTAAATAAAATAACAAAATTGACATTTGACCTACCGTGGTCGACACTGCATCATAATAAGTAAGGTCCATACCTGGATATATGTTACAAATATATTTACAAGGCTCTCATTGGGTTAACATAGCCCATCATGGTCACTGGATAAAATATGGGTCAATGTGACATTATCAACGGTACATAGGTCGCATACAAATACAAATATTATTCAAAATACATAAAAAAATTGAGGGATACATTAATGGAACACTACAAAACAAATATGAACATACTTGGAATACCTTTATCATATAGGACCATTCACCAATGTGTGTGCCATCACCTCGCCGTCAGCCTAGTCAGATCTGCTTTACTAATCAAATTCAAATACGTAGGTAAATTCCCATGGATGGCCAATCCATATACCGTCTGCCCCGTCCTACAATTACGTTAAATTAAAAATGACACCATTACCTAAATTAAATTATCCCATCTATCAATATAAAAAGAAAAATACTTACTAATACTATTAAAAAAAAATATCCTATTACTAAATATAAACAAAAAATTATCCTAACTTAATATCTAGAATTTAAAAAAAAAACTAACCCTAACTTATTATCTAAAATTACTATTTACAACCTGGCGATTCACTTCGGAATCTTTGAGCTCGACTAAGGGGGGTATGCTCGATGTTAAGCCCCAGGGGAGTGCCAGAAAGTCCCCGTCTGCCTTATCCTATTTACAAAAAAAATAACTAAATAATAAATCCCGTGTCCCCAATAAATGTGTATGTGTGATTCTTTGTGTGTTGTTGTATAATGAGGTGTTGGCCGTTAGTGTAAAATAATAAATAATTCCCAAATAATAAAGAATAATGTCTGTTTTATGTGTGTGTGACTTTGTCTACCTGTTCCTGGGATAGCTGGGGATGGACACCCATAGAGACGTCACAAATCTCTTCCCTGACTCTAGGGCCGCGATCTCGTCTGCAATAATCGCCCCCCTAACTCGGCTGAAGTAAGATCGTTAATCTCAAAGAGAGCCCTAGCGCTTCTCTAGCCTGCTTGTAAATTTATCCGCTAATACACGGCTTGTGTGCTGTCATATAAAATACTCCTCCCGCTACGTCGCTGCCGAGGTGTCCTAAAATAAAAATTTGAGGACTTTCCTTGTCTAAAATCTGGTAAGGTCCTTCCCAGAATAGTAAGAATTTAAATACAAAATGGTTGGGCAAATCCAAAACGCTATTACGTAACGCCACCTCACCACGTTCGTAATTTTTCACGTAGACATCTTGGAAGGTGACATTGCTAGGCTGTTCGCGAGCAAAAGTCTGGTTCGTAGGCCAATTCCTATGTCCTTCGGGTACGGTAAATGTCATTCGGTCATCATGTTTTGGGGTTGAGATCTGAGTTTGACCCGAAACAGTATCTATTCTCTTCGAGATATCGGCGAATCTCTTCTCACAATCGGTACTAATAATATTTTGGTTCGAATTTATTTCTTCGACCTCCTTATCTAGATGCTGTGTTTCTGACACGATCCCACCTGTAACTTCATGATAACTGACTCTTACCATGTCCCTAACTTTAGAAACATGTTTGTCATATCTCCCTTCTGAATTGTCCTGCCTAGATTCAGATTGTACGGTACCCATATTACGTTTAATGGATTCGATATTATTTGCCATTGCCGAAATTTGTTCCTTTATCTCCGAAGTCTGCTGTCCTATCTGTTCCTGCATGGCCTTTCCCTGTTGTCCTAGTCCCGAAATCTGTTCCTGCATGTCCGCTTTTAAATCCTTTCCCAAGTTTCCCATCTGTTCCTGCATGGCCTTAAACATCGCCTCTAGGTCAAATTTAGGATTTTCTACCGGGGACTCCGGGGGAGTGCGAATGGTTTTCCTAGACCGTGTCTGTATCGGCTCTAAGTCCGACTTCTCTTTCCCTTCCATTCTGATAAGAAATATATATCAAAACAATTAAATGAATTATACGGGAGGTCTGGTGCTAACCTAATTTCTATGGTGACCTGTCAGATGGCATCACAATACAACAATAGTTATATTATGTAAAATAAATGCCTACTAAATCTACATAAAAAAAAAAAAATCAAAAACAAAAAAAATAAAATTATTTCAATAAATGATGTCATTCATTGTCCCTACCCTCACCCATCCTTCTTCAGTTTTGATTCTAAATACCGACTTTAAGTGAAAATATAACATTGTGGCCTAATAGGCTGGAATCTACGTTAAAAAGCAAAAAAAAAAAAAAATTTTTTTTTTTTTAAAAAATTAATTAATTAATAAGGGACCGATTAGTGGGGTTCATTAATTATACTAATTGGCATAATTAATAAACAAATCAAGTCCCTGTTCGGTGGCACCAATTATAACCATTTCCCCCTCTCGTGTGAGTGCAAATCGCGTAATTAATAAAATAAATAAAATTGAGATCGAAAAATTATTAAAATTGAAAATTATTTAAATCGCGACTTTAATTAAACAATGCCTGAATAGCTGAAAGCACTCCCACGGGAAGAACGGTTACAAGATCCTAACGGTTAGTTGACATCAGTAATTAACAATAATTAATTACTGTTGTCAACCAGAAGAAGCATGAGTGGGGGGGGGGGAATGAAATGAATCAAACCTATAACTTTAACATATTTATTTTAATGAGAACATATTTACAAAACAACAATTGAATATATGTAATTTGGCCGTGTGTCTGAAGGACTGAATTATAACTTAATTACGAGGTACCTCGATACGATATCCATGGCGAATGACGGCGTGATCACCCTTTCTGGACTTCCCGTAGAAATCGTCTATTCACATAGTCCCTGAAGATCTGCGTAGTTTCGAGGGCACACCAGAAGTTACACCCCCACTGACCCGGCGCGTCCGAATTCAAAATGTGTATCTCACTGACTATTTCACATATTCAAACTGATATTAAAACAATATACGTGGTGGTCACCCGAGACATGGACGCAGAGTGACTCAATTCACATATTCAAACTCAACTGTACAATATAAAAAGAACGTGGTGACCAGCCAAGACATGAGCGACGAATGTTAATTTCACATATTCAAACTGATATTACTTATAGAAAAGATACGTGGTGATCACCCAAGACATGAACGAAGAAAGTACTTTCACATACTGAAACTAGGCTTTACAAAGAGAGGAACGTGGTGATCCACCAAGATATGAACGAAGAATGAGTAAAACGGGGAGTGGCTTCCGATATCCGACCGTGGTAGGGGACAGTTCTCGAGACTTGATTCGTCGTCGGACTCCGCCCATTTTATTTCCAGCCAATCGCATATTACCAATTAACATCTGCCTCTAGTTGTGTGAAAACCTGGAGTAAGAAAAAAAACCTTTACTGCTTATTCCTTATACACCGGATGTAGACAATTATCTTGGCTTCCTTTCCATTGTGTCTCTATTATTCTTTATTTTCCGCTCCCAGCGATCGCGATTCTCTCGCAGGCATCATTGGTTCCGAGCATTCTCTTCCAAATGCAATTCTCGTTTATTCAAGACCACACAACCCATACTTTGCTCCTAGCGATCGCGATCCTCTCATAGACATCGCCAGTTCTGAGCATTATCTATAGGGTAGACATGCTACAATATATATAAACTTTTAGTGCACAAAAGATTACAACATTTATGGCAATGTTTTTTTTTTTTTTTTTTTTTTTTTTTACAAAATAAATATTCTTATAGTTAAGTATATAAAATAAATTAAAAAAAAAAAAATGTCTATATAATGAATTGTAAATAATAAGCAATATAAGAACTAAATAAAAAGATACCAATAATAATGAAATAGTAAAAATGTACATGCTCTTTAAATATGAATAGTGCAAGCAGCCAGGGTAAAGGAACAATTCAAACATTATATAAAACAAGATATGACATGAACATGAAAAAATAATCCATCTTACATGCAACAAATTAAAATATATTACTCTTTATTTTCAATCCAACAGTAAAAAATAAAAATAAATTGTTAATTTTTCCAATATCTAAGTTATCATATATATAAAGCTGAAAATGTCTGTGCGTTGTACCGCTATAACTCACGAACGGCTTCATGGATTTGATTAACTCTTTTTTTAATTTGTTCGTCATCGTCTGTGGAAGGTTATAGGCGTATTAGTACCCCAATATCTGGTCCATCCCAGCATCCACCCACGCAATCTTTGTAACTCAAAAACCACTGCAATGATTAATGAGGAATCTTTTTGAATAGATAAGTTTTATCTACCGGAAGGTTAAGGTCTATTTTTTAATCAACCCCTGGTCCATCCCAGCATCCACTCACGCAATCTTTGTAACTCGAAAACCATTGCAACGATTAATGAGAAATCTTTATGAATAAATTAGTTTTAGCTCCAAAGCTAGCGTTACTACAGTTGAAGGACTATAAGCCTTATTCCGTATGAATAATTGAAAATTATGACATCATGAATGTACTGTCGAGGAATTGAATAGCCTTATTGGAGATATTGGGAGAAAAGTCAAAGTTCCCCGGGCAACGCCGGGTATTACTGCTAGTTTAAAATATGCACAAATGTTTCTGAGTCGTATTCTGGTCTATTGGTGAGATAATTGTGGAGAAATGTTTGCCTGGGGATACACAAAGAGGGACAATGGAACAAAAAGTGTATGAGGTCGTCCTTTTCGTCTGCAGGCACTTTCAGGAAAAAACATATCTAAACCCTCCAAGTAATATTCTAAAATTTCTATTTAAGGAGACGGATTAACTATTTTAGCACAAACGATCGACTGGTTTTGGAGGGGGAGCAAAAGGTTAAATATTTTGTTCTGAGGAAGTACATTGCAGATGATAGATTTTTTTTTTTTTTTTTTTTTTTTTAGAAAAAGCTTTTTATAGTAACTAATGAACCACAATTTTTCTTTTTTTCAAAGAGAAAATTAATAAAGAGACATAATCCTGAAAAAAATGAACTACGAAAAGAAACTGCCACGGACTTAAATCAGAATGAAAAGGCTTTGAAGCTATTGTTTAAAGCTTTAGAATAATCTACACAAAGTCCTCGGTTTGAGTCTCTTGGATTAGAATACTGCATTTGAAAACCTGTAAAAGATAATTACTTTATTTTATCCCACAAACTGGTTACATTATGTTGAGTGTAATTCAACAGGTGATCTGAAAGTAATCAATTACTCCCACCAAAAGAAATTACTTTTCCAGGACGAATTAATCAATTAACTTTTCGCTCCACCTTCAAAACCAGTCGAACCGCTTGTGCTAATATTCAATTTCACAGGTTGTCAAATAAGATGTAGTCTGACCTCTCACAGTTTTTTTATTTGTATTAGCTAGCCGGCTTTCGAGGTTGCCCTCATCATCAGGTAGTCTACAAAAGAAACCTTCCTTAAGCAACAAAAAACACCAACAGAACCTATTTATTTTGTAGATTGCCTGATGATGAGGTCAACCTCGAAAGCCGGCTAGCTAATACAAATAAAAATCTGTGAGAGGTCAGACTACATCTTATTTGACAACCTGTGAAATAATCACTTCTTACTACATCAGCCATCTTCATACTAATATTCAACAGTTGACTTACAAAGGGGCTCCTAAATCCTGATACAGTAGAATCCCGATAATTCGTATGGTCAAGGGACTGACGGTTTGGTACCAATTATCGGGAGTACAAAATAAAAAAAATTAAAAACGTATTAATGCAAATATGTATGTTTTAAGAAGTATGTACAATGTGGTAAGAATAAAAACTATGCAATAAACACTGTTTTATACTAAACTATACAATAAACAATACATGCGATAAAAAATATGTACATATGTTCTAGATTAAATAAACACCAATCAAACATTTGTTGGAAGAAATGTTAGACAAGATCAATAAAATTGCTAAAACTTTCCCCCTCTCCTCTCCTCTCCTCATTTCCTTTCAGTGAAAAGAGTACGAATTACATGAGATTTCATAGAAAACTAGTCTCTCTCACTCGCTCTGCCCTTTGGTTCTGTAGGAATCACTTGATTTCCTAGAAAACATTTATCTCGCACTCATTCTGCTCTCTCGTCTCTCACTGTCCTCTCTCCTTCTTGAAAACAGTACGAATTAACGAGGTTTTTAAGCTGTAAATACGAATTATAAGATTTTAAGTGACCTTGAGCATAAAAATAATACGAATTACCGAGGAGTCCGAAAATGCATTGTTTTTATACCACTTATCGAGATTTTCTCTGGGGACCGGCAAATTTGTACGAATTAGCCGGAAATACGAATAATCGGGATACGAAATATCGGTATCGATACACTGTACTAAATTTTGTTTCAATAACTACACTACATCGGCAGTTATTAAGGTTGAATTGAGCTCTCTCCCCTTCAGCCGATTTCACTGAAATTTAAGAGGTGTTGTCCTGTTTTTTAACTTAGGATATATACATAGAATTTCTTGTCTATAAATTCTTTACATGTTCACAGACACACACAGCATTTTTTTTTAGATATTTGGAATCAGGGGTGTCGGGTAACAAGAAATTCCATTGTAAACTCAACTTCGAATTTCATAAAATCCCCTATACTTCTTAAAGCTGGGGAAATGATTTATTGTTGGACTGTATACTACTAATTACTTATTTAATTATTTTTATTATGTAATTAATATTAATTATTTAATATGTAGGTTCACTACATTCGCTCACTAATCAAGAAATACATCCATGAGGGCGTATTTTTTTTTACGAATAGGTACATCTATATAAATAATATATAACACGACATGTTTTATGTGAAATAAAAACTACATAAGGACGACACTTATTAATTTTCACCAAAACTGCCACAAGGGAAAGAATCAACTCAAAATGAATCTGTAAACGAATGACGTCATTAAACTCTGTGCACGATACAGCAAGAGATCCTTCGTTCATCGCTAGGACGTCTTTCCCAATTTAACGTGCATATTTCTTTATCCTAAACGAAACTGACTTATGAGCCTCTGCACTATACTATGGGGAGTGGGGGGGAGGGTTAGTTCTGATTTTACCCCCTCTCCCCCTTGTATCTGCCACTGATAAGAGTCGCTTAAATGTATCGTACGTATAAAGCAAAAAAAAAAAAAAATTGAATTTTTCAGACTTTATAAAAAAAAATTTCAAAATCCGTGGTCGAACCTTTCTTATCTGTAATAATATTATAACGTAGCCGGACCACGGATTTTGTAAATTTTTTTTATATTTCGTAAATTGTTCCGTCGGTTCTTGTCACAGATTTAGTGTTTTGTTACTCCATACCATATACCATATGCTATTTAGACATTTTCACTTTTTTCCTCTGACGGTTTTTTATTTATTTTTAATTAATTCATTTTATGATTTTATTCCTGTCCCTATCCATGAAATTTGAAATTGTTATTTTTGGCTTTATGTTTAATGTATATTAGCCATGTCACTCTGTGTTATCTAATTATTTACGACATCCATGGCCCCGGGAGGGAGTTCTATCTACGAAATAAATCTCACTCCCAGACTTTCCACCGCAAACCATGATAAGATCATGCGACCAGAGTACGCTCTAGCCCGCGCGGCCACCATACCCCCAATTTTATTTATTGAAACATTTTAATTATAATTTCAAAATTATAATATCAGACCGCTTGATGATTAGGGCACCTCGAAAGCCGGCTACAAATATCAATAAAATGTTTGAGAGGTCAGACTATATGTTACTTTACAACCTGTGAAATAATCACTTCTCGGTACATCAGCCATCTTATTATTATTAAACTTAAATTGTTCAGTTTGTAACTGTATTATTTAGTAAGAAACAAACTGAACCAGTTCCAAATTGTCAGTAGTGCTAAACTGTGTTCCAAAACTTGAGTACAAAGATACGAGTATAGTTTGAGTTTCTATTCAATGTTCAAGATACCAACTAACTGTATTCAAAGTTCCCAAAAATCCTACGTCTGGATTAAGTTTTAGTTAATCTAAGTTTAGTGCTCTGGTAGTAGGCGATATGACCTTGTAGTTAAAGTCCGGACATGAGTTCTAATAACTAACTCATGTCCAGGTTTTAACTACAAGGTCATATCGCCTACTACCAGAGCACCGGAGTCCTAAATGTTGCCCACTCTAAATTTTTATTCACCTAGGTTATGGGCCTTTAACGATACCGTACAGGCTCGGGACCATCACTTAACGTCCTTCGGATGGGTCTGATTTAGTTTTTTTTACCTCCCAGATAACATAAACTAAGAGCCTCAGTCTTGAATCCGCGATCTTGAGCTGGGGGTACGCCCTCTAGGGGTACTTGATTTATGTTTCCATTGCTTTCAATATTTTGCATTTTCTCAAGAGTTTTGGGTTTATCTTGAGGAAGTTAGCTGAGCCATGTGAAGCCATTGGGTATCTAACAGAACGGTAAGAAAACATCTCTTTAAACTAGGTCTTATTCCGCATTCATTCTGCAGAATATGTGAAGTGATGAAGGAAATCACGCTAAACATCCTAGGCGAATATGAATCGTACTATAAGGCGTTGCTCAAGCCAGATGAGTTGAGGAAACAGAGTTTCGAAAGGATCCTAAGCTTCAATAAAGAGGTAGGAGAGTAGATGGATAGTAGCAAGAGGCTGTTATATGGGCCTTCAGGCTTTGGATAACATGGGCACAAAACCCATCCCTATAATCAATTCGTCCTCAGAAGAATCGCTAAAAACAAATTGTTCGTCAAATTATAAGGATATTTTGTGTAAAAATTTACACACATAAAAATTATTAAAATACTAGCAATAATACCCGGCGTTGCCCGGGGAACTTTGACTTTTCTCATAATATCTCCTATAAGGCTATTCAGTTCCTCGACAGTGATGTTATAATTTTTAATTATTCATACGGAATTCAACTGTAGTAACGCTAGTAATTTTTTAGGATCCCTGGGCACCACAGCTAGTATGCGCCTTTCAACTGCGGAAACGACAGCTAGTGAATACTTAGCATCGCTGGACGTCCTAGCCAGTGCGTACATAAGAACGTTTTGACCACAGCTAGTATGTGCCTTGCAACGCTGGGCACCACAGCTAGTACGTAGTTAGGAACGCTGGGCACCACAGGTAGTATATGCCTTGCAACGGCGGACCCCACCGCTAGTACCTAGTTAGAAACGCTGGGCATCACAGCTAGTATGTGCCTTGCGACGGCGGACCCCACAGCAGGTACGTAGTTAGGAACGCTGGTCACCACAGCTAGTATGAGCCTCGCAACAGCGGACCCCACATCTAGTACGAAATTAGGAACGCTGGGCATCACAGCTAGTAAGTGCCTTGCAACAGCGGACCCCACAGCTAGTACGTAGTTAGAAACGCTCAGCATCACAGCTAGTATGTGTTCTGCAACGGCGGACCCCACCGCTAGTACCTAATTAGAAACGCTGGGCATCACAGCTAGTATGTTTTTGCAACGGCGGACCCCACAGCTAGTACGTAGTTAGAAACGCTCAGCATCACAGCTAGTATGTGTTCTGCAACGGCGGACCCCACCGCTAGTACCTAATTAGAAACGCTGGGCATCACCGCTAGTATGTTTTTGCAACGGCGGACCCCACAGCTAGTACGTAGTTAGAAACGCTCAGCATCACAGCTAGTATGTGTTCTGCAATGGCGGACCCCACCGCTAGTACCTAATTAGAAACGCTGGGCATCACCGCTAGTATGTTTTTACAACGGCGGACCCCACAGCTAGTACGTTTTTAGGAACGCTGGGCCCTACATCTAGTAGGTGCCTTGCAACTGCGGAGCCCACAGATAGTATGTAGTTAGAACCACAGGGCATCACAGCTAGTATGTGCCTCGCAACAGCGGACCCCACAGCTAGTACGTAATTAGGAACGCTGGGCATCACAGCTAGTAAGTGCCTTGCAACAGCGGACCCCACAGATAGTACGTTTTTAGGAACGCTGGGCCCTACAGCTATTAAGTGCTTTGCAACAGCGGACCCCACAGTTAGTATGTAGTTAGAACCACTGGGCATCACAGCTAGTATGTGTTTTGCAACGGCGGAGCCCACAGCTAGTACGTAGTTAGAAACGCTCAGCATCACAGCTAGTATGTGTTCTGCAACGGCGGACTACCCCGCCACTACCCCCCCTCCCGTACAAAATTTTGAGCCGTCACACCGCCTATTTTTCTATTTGACTTTCAGAAATACTACAAGTGAAATTTCGTGACAATCTGACCAACCGTTAATGAGCCAGCACTATATTTATACTTAGGCCTATCCCCACAACCTCCCCTCCCGTTCAAAACTTTGGGTCGCCACACATCTTATATTTCTATTTGGATTTTAAAAATACTACATGTGAAATTTTGTGACAATCCGACCAATCTTTGAAGAGTTAGCACTATATTTATACTTAGGCCCCCCCACAACCCCCCTCCCGTTCAAAACTTTGGGACGCCACACACCTTATTTTTCTATTTGGCCTTCAGGAATACTCCATGTGAAATTTCGTGACGATTCGCCCATTAGTTAATGAGTTAGCTCTATATTTATACTTAGGCCCCCCCACAACCCCCCCTCCCGTTCAAAACTTTGGGACGCCACACACCTTTTTTTCCTATTTGGCTTTTAAAAATACTACGTGAAATTTCATGACGATTCGCCCATTAGTTAATGAGTTAGCTCTATATTTATACTTAGGCCCCCCTTACAACCCCCCCTCCCGATCAAAACTTTGGGACGCCACACACCTTTTTTTCCTATTTGGCTTTTAAAAATACTACGTGAAATTTCATGACGATTCGCCCATTAGTTAATGAGTTAGCTCTATATTTATACTTAGGCCCCGCTTACAACCCCCCCTCCCGATCAAAACTTTGGGACGCCACACACTTTTTTTTCCTATTTGGCTTTTAAAAATACTACATGTGAAATTTCGTGACAATTCGACCATTAGGTAATGAGTTAGCTCTATATTTATACTTAGGCCCCCCCACAACCCCCCCTCCCGTTCAAAACTTTGGGACGCCACACACCTTCTTTTCCTATTTGGCTTTTAAAAATACTACATGTGAAATTTCATGACAATTCGACCATTAGTTAATGTGTTAGCACTATATTTATGCTTAGGCCCCCCCACAACCCCCCCTCCCATTCAAAACTTTGGGACGCCACACACCTTTTTTTCCAGTTTGGATTTTAAAAAGACTACCTGTGAAATTTCATGACAATTCGCCCATTAGTTAATGAGTTAGCACTATTTATATACTTAGGCCCCCCTTACAACCCCCCCTCCCGATCAAAATTTTGGGACGCCACATAGCCTATTATTCAATCGGGCTCAAAAGAATGCTACATGGGCAGTTTCATAAAAATCCGTCCAGCGGTTTGGGCGTGATGCTGGAACAAACATACATACAAACAAACAAACCCCGTTTCAGCTTTATTAATATAGATTATAACACAATGTACACAAGTTTTAATTTGTGTTCATATCTATACATACATCTTTTTTTTTTTGGCATTTTTCTTCCATAGTGGATCGGTGTCACCATATTTAAAGTCAGTCTGAATGTTGTGCTGACGTTGGCATAATCCGAAACCAGCACACTCTATGGCTCTGTCAGTTAACAAATATTAAATCTATAAACCGTTAAAAAGCAAGAAATTTGAAGAATGGAGTCTACCGAGCTCAGGATCGCCAGTTAGAAATCTAGCTGAGGCACTTAGGTCAGATGTTTTAACCAGGAAGTTAAAAATAACTTTGAGCACTTCGTCCTTCGGATGGGACATTAAGCGATGATCCAGGGCTTTTTCGAATGTGAGGTACTCGATAATGAGACGTATGTTATGTAAATAAACCTGGGTAGGTCAATTTCCACTTAGGTTGAAAGCCTTGAGCACGTCGTCCTTCGGATGGGACTTTCCGGATATATCTGAATCTGTCGTATCAGTTTTAACAATTATTAAGCCTATAAACCGTTAAATAGCGCAAATTTTTTGAAAAACATTTTTATTTTGATTTTTGTGTAGGATTCAGATAATCCGGTCGTTCTCTATCAGTTCTAACAAATATTAAATCTATAAACCGTTAAAAAGCGAGAAATTTGAAGAATGGAGTCTACCGAGCTCAGGATCGCCACTTAGAAATCTAGTTGAGGCACTTAGGTCAGATGTTTCAATCGGGAAGTTAAAAAACACTTTGAGCACGTCGTCCTTCGGATGGGACTTTAAGCAATGATCCAGGGCTTTTTCGAATGTGAGGTACTCGATAATGAGACGTATGTTATGTAAATAAACCTGGGTAGGTGAAATTTCACTTAGGTTGAAAATAGCCTTGAGCACGTCGTCCTTCGGATGGGACTTTCCGGATAAATCTGAATCTGTCGTATCAGTTTCAACAATTATTAAGCCTATAAACCGTTAAATAGCGCAAATTTATTGAAAAACATTTTTATTTTGATTTTTGTGTAGGATTCAGATAATCCGGTCGTTCTCTATCAGTTTTAACAAATATTAAATCTATAAACCGTTAAAAAGCGAGAAATTTCAAGAATGGAGTCTACCGAGCTCAGGATCGCCACTTAGAAATCTAGTTGAGGCACTTAGGTCAGATATTTCAATCGGGAAGTTAAAAAACACTTTGAGCACGTCGTCCTTCGGATGGGACTTTAAGCGATGATCCAGGGCTTTTTCGAATGTGAGGTACTCTATAATGAGACGTATGTTATGTAAATAAACCTGGGTAGGTGAAATTTCACTTAGGTTGAAAATAGCCTTGAGCACGTCGTCCTTCGGATGGGACTTTCCGGATAAATCTGAATCTCTCGTATCAGTTTTAACAATTATTAAGCCTATAAACCGTTAAATAGCGCAAATTTGTTGAAAAACATTTTTATTTTGATTTTTGTGTTGGATTCAGATAATCCGGTCGTTCTCTATCAGTTTTAACAAATATTAAATCTATAAACGGTTAAAAAGCGAGAAATTTGAAGAATGGAGTCTACCGAGCTCAGGATCGCCACTTAGAAATCTAGTTGAGGCACATAGGTCAGATGTTTCAATCGGGAAGTTAAAAAACACTTTGAGCACGTCGTCCTTCGGATGGGACTTTAAGCGATGATCCAGGGCTTTTTCGAATGTGAGGTACTCGATAATGAGACGTATGTTATGTAAATAAACCTGGTTAGGTGAAATTTCACTTAGGTTGAAAATAGCCTTGAGCACGTCGTCCGTCGGATGGGACTTTTCGGATATATCTGATTCTGTCGTATCAGTTTTAACAATTATTAAGCCTATAAACCGTTAAATAGCGTGAATTTTTTGAAAAACATTTTTATTTTGATTTTTGTGTAGGATTCAGATAATCCGGTCGTTCTCTATCAGTTTTAACAAATATTAAATCTATAAACCGTTAAAAAGCGAGAAATTTCAAGAATGGAGTCTACCGAGCTCAGGATCGCCACTTAGAAATCTAGTTGAGGCACTTAGGTCAGATGTTTTAATCGGGAAGCTAAAAATAACTTTGAGCACGTCGTCCTTCGGATGGGACATTAAGCAATGATCCAGGGCTTTTTCAAATGTGAGGTACTCGATAATGAGACGTATGTTATGTAAATAAACCTGGGTAGGTGAAATTTCACTTAGGTTAAAAATAGCCTTGAGCACGTCGTCCTTCGGATGGGACTTTCCGGATAAATCTGAATCTGTCGTATCAGTTTTAACAATTATTAAGCCTATAAACCGTTAAATAGCGCAAATTTTTTGAAAAACATTTTTATTTTGATTTTTGTGTAGGATTCAGATAATCCGGTCGTTCTCTATCAGTTTTAACAAATATTGAATCTATAAACCGTTAAAAAGCGAGAAATTTGAAGAATGGAGTCTACCGAGCTCAGGATCGCCACTTAGAAATCTAGCTGAGGCACTTAGGTCAGATGTTTCAATCGGGAAGTTAAAAAACACTTTGAGCACGTCGTCCTTCGGATGGGACTTTAAGCGATGATCCAGGGCTTTTTCGAATGTGAGGTACTCGATAATGAGACGTATGTTATGTAAATAAACCTGGTTAAGTGAAATTTCACTTAGGTTGAAAATAGCCTTGAGCACGTCGTCCGTCGGATGGGACTTTTCGGATATATCTGATTCTGTCGTATCAGTTTTAACAATTATTAAGCCTATAAACCGTTAAATAGCGTGAATTTTTTGAAAAACATTTTTATTTTGATTTTTGTGTAGGATTCAGATAATCCGGTCGTTCTCTATCAGTTTTAACAAATATTAAATCTATAGCAGTTATACCCGGCGTTGCCCGGGGAACTTTGATTTTTCTCCCAATATCTTCTATAACGCTATTCAGTTCCTCGACAGTACATTCATGATGTTATAATTTTCAATTATTCATACGGAATAAGGCTTATAGTCCTTCAGCTTTTGTAACGCTAGTAAGTTTTTAGGACCCCTGGGCACCACAGCTAGTATGCGCCTTTCAACGGCGGAAACCCCAGCTAGTGAATACTTAGCATCGCTGGACGTCCTAGTCAGTGCGTACTTAAGAACGTTTGTGACCACAGCTAGTATGTGGCTTGCAACGCTGAGCACCACAGCTAGTACGTAGTTGGGAATGCTGGGCATCATAGCTAGTATGTGCCTTGCGACGGCGGACCCAACAGCTAGTACGTAGTTAGGAACGCTGGTCACCACAGCTAGTATGTGCCTCGCAACAGCGGACCCCACAGCTAGTACGAAGTTAGGAACGCTGGGCATCACAGCTATTAAGTGCCTTGCAACAGCGGACCCCGCAGCTAGTATGTAGTTAAATACGCTGGGCATTACAGTTAGTAAGTGCTTTGCAACAGCGAACTTCACAGCTAGTACATAGTTAGGAACGCTGCGCACTACAGCTAGTAAATACCTTGCAACAACGGACCCCACAGCTAGTACGAAGTTAGGAACGCTGGGCACTACAGCTAGTAAATGCCTTGCAACAACGGACCCCACAGCTAGTACGATATTAGGAACCCTGGGCATCACAGCTAGTATGCTTTTGCAACGACGGACCCCACAGCTAGTACGTTTTTAGGAACGCTGGGCCCTACAGGTAGTAGGTGCCTTGCAACTGCGAACCCCACAGATAGTATGTAGTTAGAACCACAGGGCATCACAGCTAGTATGAGTTTTGCAACGGCGGACCCCACAGCTAGTACCTACGAGTGAAATACGCTGGGCCACACTGCTAGCGCCTTGCAACAGCAGACCCCACAGCTAGTACGTAATTAGAAACGCTGGGCATTACAGCTAGTAAATGTCTTGTAGGTGCCTTGCAACAGCGAACCCCACAGCCAGTACATAGTTAGGAACGCTGGGGCTGAGCACTACAGCTAGTAAGTACCTTGCAACAGCGAACTTCACAGCTAGTACATAGTTAGGAACGCTGGGCACTACAGCTAGTAAATGCCTTGCAACAACGGACCCCACAGCTAGTACGAAGTTAGGAACGCTGGACATCACAGCTAGTAAATGTCTTGCAACAGTGAACCCCACAGCATACATAGTTACTACTACTACATGTGAAATTCATGACAATCCGATTCATGACAATACGATCAACCGTTAATGACCTAGCTCTATATTTATACTTAGTCCCCCCCCCCCCCCTCAACCCCGCCACCCGTTCAAAACTTCGGGACGCCACACTCCTTATTTTTCTATTTGGCCTTCAGGAATAATATATACGAAATTTCGTGACAATACGACCAACCGTTAATGAGCTAACTCTATATGTATATTTAGCCCCCCCCACAACCCTCCTTCCTGTTCAAAATTTTGGGCCGTCACACACCTAATATTTCTATTTGACCTTTAGGACTACTACATGTGGAATTTCATGACAATTCGACCATTAGTTAATGAGTTAGCACTATTTATATACGTAGGCCCCCCTTACAACCCCCCCTCCCGATCAAAACTTTGGAACGCCACACACCTTATTTTTCTATTTGGCCTTCAGGAATACTCCATGTGAAATTTCGTGACAATCCGACCAACCGTTAAAGAGTTAGCTCTATATTTATACTTAGGCCCCCCCACAACCCCCCCTTCCGTTCAAAACTTTGGGACGCCACACACCTTTTTTTCCTATTTGGCTTTTAAAAATACTACATGTGAAATTCCATGACGATTCGCCCATTAGTTAATGAGTTAGCTCTATATTTATACTTAGGCCCCCCAACTACCCCCCCTCCCGTAAAGAATTTTGAGCCGTCACACCGCCTATTTTTCTATTTGGTCTTCAGGAATACTCCATGTGAAATTTCGTGACAATCCGACCAACCGATCAAGAGTTAGCTTTATATTTATACTTAGGCCCCCCCACAACCCCCCCTCCCGTTCAAAACTTTGGGACGCCACACACCTTTTTTTCCTATTTGGCTTTTAAAAATACTACATGTGAAATTTCATGACGATTCTCCCATTAGTTAATGAGTTAGCTCTATATTTATACTTAGGCCCCCCAACTACCCCCCCTCCCGTAAAGAATTTTGAGCCGTCACACCGCCTATTTTTCTATTTGGTCTTCAGGAATACTCCATGTGAAATTTCGTGACAATCCGACCAACCGATCAAGAGTTAGCTGTATATTTATACTTAGGCCCCCCCACAACCCCCCCTCCCGTTCAAAACTTTGGGACGCCACACAACGTTTTTTCCTATTTGGCTTTTAAAAATACTACATGTGAAATTTCATGACGATTCGCCCATTAGTTAATGAGTTAGCTCTATATTTATACTTAGGCCCCCCCACAACCCCCCCTCCCGTTCAAAACTTTGGGACGCCACACACCTTTTTTTCCTCTTTGGCTTTTAAAAATACTACATGTGAAATTTCATGACGATTCGCCCATTAGTTAATGAGTTAGCTCTATATTTATACTTAGGCCCCCCAACTACCCCCCCTCCCGTAAAGAATTTTGAGCCGTCACACCGCCTATTTTTCTATTTGGTCTTCAGGAATACTCCATGTGAAATTTCGTGACAATCCGACCAACCGATCAAGAGTTAGCTGTATATTTATACTTAGGCCCCCCCACAACCCCCCCTCCCGTTCAAAACTTTGGGACGCCAAACAACGTTTTTTCCTATTTGGCTTTTAAAAATACTACATGTGAAATTTCATGACGATTCGCCCATTAGTTAATGAGTTAGCTCTATATTTATACTTAGGCCCCCCCACAACCCCCCCTCCCGTTCAAAACTTTGGGACGCCACACACCTAATATTTCTATTTGGCTTTTAAAAAGACTACCTGGAAAATTTCATGACAATTCGCCCATTAGTTAATGAGTTAGCACTATTTTTATACTTAGGCCCCCCTTACAACCCCCCCTCCCGATCAAAATTTTGGGACGCCACATAGCCTATTATTCAATCGGGCTCAAAAGAATGCTACATGGGCAGTTTCATAAAAATCCGTCCAGCCGTTTGGGCGTGATGCTGGAACAAACAAACAAACCCCGTTTCAGCTTTATTAATATAGATAATATCCATTATCATTGTTTGTATAAAAACAGCTGTTAGGAGTGAAGTAACTTAATTAGTGAATAAATATACAAAGATGGACTAGTGGCATCTTGTTTTAAAAAGAAATTGTTTTAAAACGAAATGTGAACTACCAATGAATGGAGAACAAATGCCGACGATATAGTGTGAGACAGTCTAAGTTGTGTTGTGGAAGTGGACAGTCTAGAGAGAGAAGTGTTTTTAGGGTTAAGGTGTAGTGCACCAGTCTGAGTGAGGGAAGATGATATGATTTTAACATTGGAAATACGTAGAAGAGAAAACGTACTTTTTATTTATATGTATATACGACCAAAATATAACAGAATTATAAATAGTGGCAACTATGAAACAGAAAAAATATTGATATAGTTTTAAGTAATTAGTTCTTAAGATTTCTTTTTTTAAAAATCATTTTATTTTTATTTTTATTTTTCAATATTAGTTAATAAATTGAAGGGTTGTTATGAAAAACAACACTTGTCAAAATTTTCAATTTTTCAAGAGAACGAAAAAACGTCGCCGCTTCTTTATTTTTTACTTTATTAAAAATATCTCTTCAGGGCTTTTTAAGGAACCCTTCCAAAAGGTAACAACCCCTTGAGATAGACTTTTGCGATTTCGTAGTGACGTCATCAGCCCTATAAATGCAACCCCTTCCCTGACATGTGCTGTTTTTGACTCTTTTTAGACCAAACAAAAGCATTTTCATCGCCGTTATCCATTAAAAAATATACTAAAACTTCAACTATATCAAATATTAATGAACACGCATTTACTATCAAAACAACAATGTTACTATCAAAACAAACAGCTGATGTAATCAGATTTTTTAAAAAGTGATAAGAGATAAGATTTTATCAAAAACAGCACATGTCACTCGACAAAGTTAGTTTTTCCTTTAACGGCCAAACTTTGAAGCCTTGCCTGTCCGGACTGGCTTGGTTCTTGATCATGATGAATATACAGAAATGTTAGTTCCCCCTTGGACCGCAAGATGGCAGCATAATCTCAATTTTCGATTTTTTTGACAAGTGTTGTTTTTCATAACAACCCTTTATTGGTTTATTTAACACTAATCTACATGGGTTTATTTAACACTAATCTACACTATAAATTATTTATAGTGTAGATTAGTGTTAAATAAACCCAATATGTTTTCTCTTATTCTATGCTATTCATTTTCTCTGTGAGCCCAGTAAGATAATTTATAACTTTGGATTAGATTTAACATTTTTTAAAAAGAAACAATTAGGCATCTCATTATTATATTTAAAAAAAAATCAAATTGAAATAATTATTAATTGCAATTTTTTAAATTACGTGCACTTTCTTCAAAATTGCACGTCTTGAACTTTCGATATTTTTTTAAGGCCCTTTTCAGAAATTACTGTAGAAATCAAAATTTAGTAAAAGACCAGCTATAATTTCTATAATAATAATGGTAATATTTATTATCACATGTCTTTGAACTTCGTTGGTAAATTCTAAGTTTTACTGTACAATTCTGGTTACATTTTGTAGTTAATTAATCTTGTTGAGGGCCAACAGTTCCGTAAACACAAAGTTGTAATTAATTTACGAAATTGAATTGTCTAATTTCACTTCCCCAGCTTTACGAATTACGGGAAATTATGTAATCGGTCGGAAATTCAATGTCGAGTTTTCACCGGAATTTCATGTTTTTCAAATACTTGTATGAAAAAAAAATATATGGATGAGTATGGGTGTGTCGCGGGACCGGATCATACCTGGGACTGGATCTGTTGACCCAGTGTTCAGCCAGTTTGTTGGCTCCTGGCGGGAGCAGAAAAAAGGGTTGTAACTAGGGATGGGTATCGACCAACAAAACATCGATTAATGACGATCGATTATTATTTTATACTAGTTATTCGATACACTTATTAATCGTTGGTTAAATAATCGATTAATCGATTAAACGACCGCACTAACAAAAGTTAATTCAATCAGTCAATCACAACTCACAAATGACAAAACACAAATGATTAGAAATTAGAATTAGAAGTAGAACTATTAGAAGGTTACTTTTTACTTATCACCAGTTCACCACAGAGGCACTGTGTTGTATCGATAGTCGATACGATAGTCTCCTCCCACTTTTTTAGGCGAGTTGCACTTCGGATGAATTATAATTAATTCATTTTTCTTTTTTTTGTCCTGTTTTTCGGATGAGTTGTAATTTTAATTAAAAATTTAATAATCGTTATATAATCATCGATTATCCGATTAATCAAACCTAGATGACATCGATTAAAAAACCACCAATATTTTACCAAAACATCGATTATTTCGATTAATCGGTTAATCTATACCCATCCCTAGTTGTAACTAGTAACCGACCGAAGATTGGTTTCGGTTTCGGCCAAAGAATCCAATTTCGGGCATAGTTTTGGTTTCGGCCGAAAATCAGCCGAAACTTCGGCCACGCCGAAACTCAGTTTTTGTGACTTGTCGTGCGTCGTTCGACTAAATTCGGATGAGTTCGTGGCTTGTGAGTCGTGTGTGGTTGCCAGCTGAGTTCGCTGGCCGGCGTGATTGTGTTGAGTTTGTGTCTTAAGAATATTTTGAACACAATTAAAATAGGTACTTACTTAACTAAGGAGTCTGTACTTTATATCTAATCTAATGTTGATTTTTGACAAAGTTTACTTACTTACAGTAGGTCCGTTACTTTAACATGTTTACTATTTCTGTTCATGTTAAATTGTTAATGTAACATAAATAAATAACTATTTTTGTTACAAACTTCAATTATTGTTTTTTATTTCATTTAACACGAGTTAACTGTCTGTAGGTAGGTGTGTGTGTAAAAAATACAATAAATTTCAGTATACAATGGAAATTTTAACATGTCTAAATAAGTTTCGGTCGGTCACTAGTTGTAGCATTGGTCGACCTTACTTAGGCACTAGCCAAATCCTGAGCTCCCTCGACAAACAGAGACGGGTGAATGTTGCACTCGACACATTACAGAGCAATAAAAGTGTATGGGTGTGTGTCGCAGGCGCGGAATTAGGTTTTCGCTCAGGTGAGGGCAATTTTTATGATGTACCTATCTTCCAGGAAATTCTGATTTTGTGATTTAAATCAAAAATTTAGCTGAATATTCATCATATTTTACTTGCATTTGAATAACGCTCTGTTTGTTTACCTTACAAAATTAATATAATAAAAAATACAGGTCATAGTATTGACATAAACAAATTTTTAGAATCTTTTACCATCCCATTTCAAAGAATTTACAATTTATGTGGGCTATAAAACACAATGTTTAACCTCACTTTTATTCTAACTTTAAGTATTTATTACTCACAAACTACATCAGGGGCGTAGCCAGGATTTTGAGCAGGGGGATGCAAAGTTAGTCTACATGGGTGGGGGTATAGACAGCCCACAGTTTCCGTGGTTAGCGCTGCAGACTTTTTGTTATTAATTTGGGAGACTCGGACCTCTAGAAGCTCGCCCTGAGGTAATCACTGACTGTAATACTTAAGTTGACTTTACTATGAAATTATGGAATTCATGTATATTTAAATAAATGTAATATGACTTGTTTTGTACATGTACATTTAAGTAAAGCATAATTGTCGTTTATTCTCCGAAAATCGTGAAAGAACTTCCTCTTTGAAGTGTTCTCGATCGTTTTCCAACTACTTTCTGTGCACGCTTAGCATGCAGAGACCATTGAGATGGAATTTTTAATCTAAAATTTTTTTAGTTTATTTAATATATATTTTCGTTTTTTGCTTTTGCCCTGCCCCCCTGGCTACGCCCCTGAACTACAAGGTAAGATTTTTTGCAAAAATTATATAATATGCATTAGATGTTTTTCTGTAACATATTTAAAATTCAAACTCCGAAGTTATTTTTTTATATATTTTTTTTATATCCTTAATATTATAATTAAGACAATACTTTATTACTATTGTTATGCAGAAAAATATATTTTTTATAATAGACATTTTTTATTTTTGTGGAATAACTAAATTTTATTCGTGACACAAGTACATTTTATTGTGCAGATCATAAAATTTACGGTTTTGTTTTCTCCGTAAAAAATAGGGATTGATTCCTCGTAATCTATATTAATAAAGCTGAAACGGGGTTTGTTTGTTTGTTTGTTTGTTTGTATGTATGTATGTATGTATGTATGTATGTTTGTTCCAGCATCACGCCCAAACCGCTGGACGGATTTTTATGAAACTTCCCATGTAGCATTCTTTTGAGCCCGATTGAATAATAGGCTATGTGGCGTCCCAAAATTTTGATCGGGAGGGGGGGTTGTAAGGGGGGCCTAAGTAAATAAATAGTGCTAACTCATTAACTAATGGTCGAATTGTCATGAAATTTCACAAGTAGTATTTTTGAAAGCCAAATAGGAAAAAAAGGTGTGTGGCGTCCCAAAGTTTTAACGGGAGGGGGGGTTATGGGGGGGGGGCCTAAGTATAAATATAGGAGTGTCGCCCCAACAGCCGGGGTGAACAGATGTGTCTAAGGTCGCTCCGTATAAGTTCGTTCAAAGTAGCGGAAAAAGTGCGAAAGTTGAATTTCTGTCGCGGCAGTTAGTGGTCAGAGGCATTAAGGAATATTTCCTAAAAATTTCAGCTCCATCGACCCAACCGCGCGGCAGTTATAAACAGGTACATTTTTTGTATTTTTGTTGTGATTCCACGGGGCAGGATGGAGAGTCACGCCGAACCCAAGAGTGGGGAGGCTGATGCTTGGCTCCTCCCACCCCCCACCACTGACCCAGCCAGGCCTTCAGCCCCACTTCCTCTGGTGGGTCCGAACCATAAACTATCCCAGACGGTAGTTGCTGGGCCCTCCTCAGGGCCAACAGAGCTGTTAATAGACAGCAAAAACGAAGACCCAATGGATGAGGCCCGTGCCATCCAGGCCGAGATCTCGGCCATACTCCGCAAAGTCAAGGTTAGCGTTACGGACCGCGAACGGGTGAACATGGGGATCGCCCGCCTCCTGGTCCTGATGTCTACGGTGCAGGAGGTGGCCGAGGCCAAGGTCAGGATGGCGAAGGAAATCGTGGGGAGTCTGACCGAGACGGTGGCGACAACAATTGCCGCCGGCTTAGCCGGCCTCCCCCAGCGGCCCCTTCCAGTAGGAACAGAGGCTCCCCCCCTCCCCCACCAGTACAGGACTCTGCCGGAAGAGGGACCAGAAAGACAGGGGAAGAAGAAGAAGAGAGGAGCAGTGATACAGACGCCAAGAAGTACTACCGCTCCTCCCTCTCCCGTACCTAGTCCAGAAGCGAGCGGTACGAAGACCGAGTTTCCTCCTCCCATCCCAAGGCCCCCACCGCCCCCCCCATTCGTATCCAGTGGAGGGTTGGAGATTGACGGGACCCCTCTCCCGCCCTCTCCCCCCCCCGCCCCCTATCACTGATGCCGAATACCCGAGCCCGGCGGCTTGGACACAGGTGGTTAGGAAGAAGAAGAAGAAGTCGGCCGCCCCTGCAGCAGCACCAACAGCAGCGGCGACAACCCACCCGGGACGAAGACCGCTCCCCCCCACCAAGAGGAAAGAGGACGTCCTCAGACAGCTCGCTACGGCCGGGGAGGGCCAAAACCGCCCTAAGGCCTTCGCAATGGACCAGGTGACCCCGGGAGAGCTTGGGATCACCATGTTAAACAGTAGGCCCGCCAGGAGAGGGGGGATCCTCTTGGAGGTGTCTTCGGCCGAGGAACTCGCGACGCTAACCGCCAGCGCCCGACTCCAAGAGTTGGGTCTGAGGGCGGAGGCGCTGCACAGGAGAAGACCGCGCTTAGCGGTCTTCGATGTGCCTGCGGGTTGGTCGGCCGAGGACCTCTCCAGGAGATTCCAAGTCCAGCGCCCCACACTCTCCCCCATAGTCCCTATATATAAAAAGGGCCCCCCCGGCAGACCAACGGTGCGCTGGGTAGTTGAAACGACCCCTGCGACCCGAAGAGACCTCATCACCACCGGCAGGATCACCCTAGGGTGGTATACTTGTGCTGTGCGGGACTGCCTGGACGTCACCAGGTGTGGAAGATGCCATGGATTTGGCCACCCGGAGAAACGGTGCCCAAGTAAGGAGAAGGTGTGTGCTTGGTGCTCCGCTACAGGGCACGACAGCGCCAGCTGCAAGAGGAAGGCGTTGCCGCCGAAATGTTGTAACTGCGGCAGCGGGAAACCGGGTGCGATCCACAGCGCCGATAGCGCTACATGCCCGTCATATATCCGAGCGCTCGAGAAGCTGGCCTCGCGTACGGACTATGGCGAGTAGAGATGCGGAGCACACGGGTTTCCACGTTGTCCAGCACAACATGCATAGGCGTAAGAGAGTGGCGGATGAGTTGCGAGCACTGGTGTACGCTGAGTCCGTTCAACTCCTGGCTCTACAGGAGCCCCATTGTATAAGAAATCGCGTGGCAGGCTACGGTATTGGCCACAGAATAATAACTGGCGCACGGAACAACGAACGGCCTATGGCCGCAATCGTTGTGACCGGCCCCCAAGTGGATGTGATGGCGCTCCCCCATCTGTCCACCAGCCATATTGCTGTGGCCTGCATCAGGCACGCCAACGTCGATTGTTATGTGATCAGCGGATATTTCCCTCCGTCTGAGAGCATAGACCTACAATTGGGCCACTTGGACCACGTGTTGGATGAGCTGGCGGGACGCCAAGTCATAGTTATGGCGGACGCCAACGCCTGGTCTGTCTCCTGGGGATCGGTTCGCACCGACCGCCGGGGCGACAGACTAATGGAGTTGATCGCCCGCCATCACCTGTGCATAGTCAACGACCAACATTCTCCGCCCACTTTTCGTAGTGCCAATGGAGAATCGCATATCGATGTCACGTTGGTTTCTGGAGAACTATACAGGGCTGTCGGTGGCTGGGGAGTCCGAGGGGTTACGTCTAGTGACCACGAAGTCCTAGACGTGAGGCTCTTTGACGCGCAGCTATCGGCAGTCAGGTCTAGGGATCCTCGCTTTGCAACTCGCAAAGCGATACCGGAAGCCTTCGTGGCCGCCGCTGCTGCCTACTCCTGTGACGAAGAATGGGAAGGTCTCAGGGGTTCCGACCCGGTCGACCAGATTGAGGAGGGTGCCGACAGACTCAGTAGTATTCTGCTGAGGGCTGCCGACGAGACCATCCCCAGGAAGGTCGACCGATTGAGGAAAGTCCCCTGGTGGAGCGAAGACCTCACCCTCGCCAAAAGGGCCGTTTATCGTGCCAGGAGGCGGTACCAGCGGTGCCGAGATCAGCTCCATCGGGTTATTCGCAGGGAAGAGTACCGGCAGCTCAGCGAGACCTACGGTCGGAGCATCGAAGCCGCCAAGATAACAAGCTGGAGAAGGTTCGTAGAGGACGAGTCCAGCAAAAACCCGTGGGGGATTCCCTATCGGATCGCCACTGGGAGGTTCAAGACGGTCGCCCCGGTGGCCTCAATCAGGAATGGCATCCAGCATGCCTTGTCCCTGGAGGAGGCCAGCGGGATGTACCTACGCCAAGCCTTCCCGGAGGACGACCCGGCAGGGGATACACCCATCCAACATAACATCAGGTGTGCTGCCCGTGACTTGCCGGACACGGAGGATGCCCCCGATTGGGATGAGCTGGATCTGACCCTGGTGATTGGGAGGCAGAAGCGTGGCGGCGCCCCTGGGAGCGATCTCATGGACGCGGCCATGATCAAGAAAGCCTACCCGGTCATTAAGACAGATCTACTCTACCTGTACAATGCCTGCCTGGGACGGGGCCACTTCCCGAGTGCTTGGAAGCGTGCCTTGGTGTGCACGTTTGTCAAGCCTGGGGATAGGGACCTTTCCTTGGCAAGCAGCTACAGACCGATCAGTCTTCTGTCTCTGTTCGGTAAGATACTGGAAGGACTCGTCCTTGACAGGATCCGCACCCAAGTATACGCCTTCGTATCCCCTAGACAGTATGGTTGCTTGAGGGGTAGGTCAACCGAGGACGCGTTGATAACGCTGAGGTCGGATGTTGAAGGGAACAGAAGCAAATATGCCCTCTGTATCTTCTTCGACATCGCGGCGGCGTTTGACTGCGCCTGGTGGCCTGCCATCCTCACACAACTGCGTGCTATGGGACCGCCAAGGAATATATTTGGGCTGATATCCAGTTTCCTCGACGGCCGTTCTGCGACTGTAAGTCAGCTGTATGCCAGCACATCAGTGAACATCACTAGAGGATGCCCCCAGGGCTCGGTCTTAGGACCAACACTCTGGAACATACTCCTTGATGGACTGCTCCGTGAACTCGAGAATCATGAATATAAGGCCATAGCCTATGTTGACGATCTCGTAATCACGGTGCACGCTGATAACCGGGCAGCTCTGACCCGCACAGCCCAAACCGCCATCGACTTCGTCGACAGCTGGTGCTGCGCCAATAAGCTGGCCCTCTCACCAAGCAAGACTATGGCCCTGCTAATGAGAGGGAAAACCAACGCCCGCCACCCCTTCTCCTTGGGGATCCGAGGGATGCGCGTTGAATTCCCGGAGACGGTCACATACCTAGGTGTGAGGCTGGGTCCGGGCTTCAGGGCGACTCCCCACGCTGTTGCCATCAAAGAAAGGACAAATGCTACTTTCAACGCTCTGAGCTGCCTAGCTCGCGCAACATGGGGCCTCAAGTACTCAGCGTGTAGAACAATCTACACGGGGGTGTTCGAGGCTGTGGCTCGATACGCTGCTGCAGGATGGTGGTTACGTCCCACCAAGCAGCAGAGAACGAGACTACTGCAGGCCCAAAGAGCTGCCCTCCTGAGAGTCACAAAGGCCTATCGTACTGTCTCCACTGCAGCGCTACAGGTGCTGGCAGGAGCTCCGCCCATAGACTTGGTCTTGGACGGGGCGGTCGCCTCGTACTACTGTAGACGCAATCTGCCCCTGAGAACAGATATAGATGAGCCCTTGCGCCTCGTCCTGGAGGGCGAGCTACGTGGACAGAACAGACCAGAGCGTTGCAAGGACATAGTCCAAGACTGGATAATGGACAGGTGGCAACAACGATGGTCGCACTCCTCCGACGGGCGAACGACATTCACGTATCTACCTGACGTCCGGGTCCGCCTGCGCTCCACTTGGGTACAACCCGATCACTGGACTTCTCAGGTACTTTCAGGTCACGGTGACTTCAACTCCAAACTCTTCTTCTTCAAGAGGAAGGATAGCCCGAACTGTTCGTGTGGCGGCATAGAGACTGCAGAACATGTGGTCCTCGATTGTCCCCTGTACGACAGGTCTAGGGTGGAGTTGATCCGCGCGACAGGATCGTACCTGGGATTGACCCTGCCGGAGTTGATAACGGAGTCGAACTATCCGGCGTTCGGCCGGTTTATCGCCTCCTGGCGGGAACAGAAAAAGGCCCTTTGACCCGGCGCCGGGGGCGATTGACGGGCCGGGCCCGAGTCCTACCCCCGGCGACCGCGATGTAGAAGCAGCCCCACTCCACCGATCTCGATCTCTCTCGGCGCCACCAGGCAGCCGCATCTTAAGGGGGCCCGGGAGCGCCAGTCTGTCCCGTAAGGGACCAAAGGCTGTCGCCCCCGGACACCCACAGCAACAGTAAATAAAACTATACTATATATATATATATATGTACTTCCTCCTTCCCCGACGATAAGCGGGCCGGGTGATTTACCGGAGCACCCGAAAAAAAAAAAAAAAAAAAAAAAAAAAAAGTATAAATATAGAGCTAACTCATTAACTAATGGGCGAATCGTCATGAAATTTCACATGTAGTATTTTTAAAAGCCAAATAGGAAAAAAAGGTGTGTGGCGTCCCAAAGTTTTGAACGGGAGGGGGGGTTGTGGGGGGGCTTAAGTAGAAATATAGAGCTAGCTCAATAACGGTTGGTCGTATTGTCACGAAATTTCACATGTAGTATTCCTGAAAACCAAGTAGAAAAACAAGGTGTGTGGCGTCCAAAAAATTTTAACGGGGGGGGGGGGGGGGGGGGATAGGCCTAAATATAAAGATACCGGTAGCTCATTAACTAATGGTCGTTTTGTCACGCAATTTCACATGTAGTATTCCTGAAGGGCAAATAGAAAAATAAGGAGTGTGGCGCCCCAAACATTTGAACGGGAGGGGGAGGGGGTTGTGGGGGGCCTAACTATAAATATAGAGCTACCTCATTAACTAATGGGCGAATTGTCATGAAATTTCACATGTAGTATTTTTAAAAGCCAAAAAGGAAAAAAGGTGTGTGGCGTCCCAAAGTTTTGAACGGGAGGGGGGGTTGTGGGGGGGCTAAGTATAAATATGGTGCTAGCTCAATAACGGTTGATCGGATTGTCACGAAATTTCACATGTAGTATTCATAAAGGCCAAATAGAAAAATAGGGTGTGTGACGTCAAAAAATTGTGAACGGGAGGGGGTTATGGGTGTAGGCCTAAATTTGAAGATAGTGATAGGTCATTAACGGATGATCGGATTGTAATGGAATTTCACATGTAGTATTCTTGATGGCCAAATAGAAAAATACACTATGTGATATCTTAAAAATTTGGGAGGGGGGGGGGGGGGGCTAAGCATAAAAATAGTGCTGAATGATTGAAGGGTAATCGGATTGTCATGAATTTCACATGTAGTAGTAGTAACTATGTATTCGCTGTGGGGACCACTGTTGCGAGAAATTTACTGGCTGTGATGCCTAGCGTTCCTTATATCGTACTAGCTGTGGGGTCCGCTGTTGCAAGGCACTTAATAGCTGTAGGGCCCAGCGTTCCTAAAAACGTACTATCTGTGGGGTCCGCTGTTGCAAGGCACTTACTAACTGTGATGTCCAGCGTTCCTAACTTCGTACTAGCTGTGGGGTCCGCCGTTGCAAAACACATACTAGCTGTGATGCCCTGTGGTTCTATCTACATACTAACTGTGGGGTCCGCAGTTGCAAGGCACCTACTAGCTGTAGGGCCCAGCGTTCCTAAAAACGTACGAGCTGTGGGGTCCGCCGTTGCAAAAACATACTATCTGTGATGCTCAGCGTTTCTAACTACGTACTACCTGTGGGGTCCGTCGTTGCAAAACACATACTAGCTGTGATGCCCAGTGGTTCTAACTACGTACTGGCTGTGGGGTCCGCTGTTGCAAGGCACTTAATAGCTGTAGGGCCCAGCGTTCCTAAAAACGTACTATCTGTGGGGTCCGCTGTTTGCAAGGCACTTACTAGCTGTGATGCCCAGCGTTCCTAACTTCGTACTAGCTGTGGGGTCCGCCGTTGCAAAACACATACTAGCTGTGATGGCCAGTGGTTCTAACTACGTACTAGCTGTGGGGTCCGCTGTTGCAAGGCACTTAATAGCTGTAGGGCCCAGCGTTCCTAAAAACCTACTATCTGTGGGGTCCGCTGTTGCAAGGCACTTACTAGCTGTGATGCCCAGCGTTCCTAACTTTGTACTAGCTGTGGGGTCCGCTGTTGCGAGTCACATACTAGCTGTGGTGACCAGCGTTCCAAACTATGTACTAGCTATGGGGTCCGCCGTCGCAAGGCATATACTACCTGTGGTGCCCAGCGTTGCAAGGCACATACTAGCTGTGGTCACAAACGTTCCTAAGTACGCACTGGCTAGGACGTCCAGCGATGCTAAGTATTCACTAGGTGTGGCTTCCGCCGTTGGAAGGAGCATACTAGCTGTGGTGCCCAGGGGTCCTAAAAACTTACTAGCGTTACTACAGTTGAAGGACTATAAGCCTTATTCCGTATGAATAATTGAAAATTATAACATCATGAATGTACTGTCGACGAACTGAATAGCCTTATAGGAGTTATTGGGAGAAAAGTCAAAGTTCCCCGGGCAACGCCGAGTATTACTGCTAGTGTGAAATATTGTCAGAAAAGAAGTTCTCTCCTGAGATGAGTTAGTGGGTTGTGTTCTTTGGGTGAGAAGGATGACGTGGTCCACTTTCAGATAGGCTGCCATCTATGTCATGATAAGAGATATATACCGGCTAGCTATTTGGCAGATGTTCCGCTAGATGTCTCTCAACAACTGACACCACAATTTGCTAATAGTTTCAGATGAACAGAAGCCTCATCATGGTTTATGATTCATAACATCGGCAGTTCAAAATTAAATACAAAATTATAATTATGTAAGTTGTGATAATTAAATTAATATATATCTGTATTAATAAAGCTGAAACGGGGTTTGTTTGTTTGTGGATTTGTGGGTTTGTTCCAGCATCACGCCCAAACGGCTGGACGGATTTTTATGAAATTTCCCATGTAGTATTCCTGAAGGCCAAATAGAAAAATAAGGTGTGTGGTGTCCCAAAGTTTTGAACGGGAGGAGGGGTTGTGAGGGGGCCTAAGTATAAATATAGTGCTAACTCTTTAATGATTGGTCGGATTGTCACGAAATTTCACATGTAGTATTTTTAACTGAGCCCCCTCCCCGGAACTCCCCCCTCCCCTCAGCCGATATCGCTGAACTTTGACTGGTTATGTCCCAAGTGGATTTTAGTTTTAAATACGAATTTTAATGTCGATACATTCATTACATCGGCAGTTATTGGGATTTTTAAATTCAGATTCGCTTATCTACCCATTTTCTTCCACCGGCTTCTATACTTCTATACTGAAACGGGGTTTGTTTCTATGTTTCTTCCAGCATCACGCCCAAACGGCTGGACGGATATTCATGAAACTTCACATGTAGCATCCTTTCAAGACCGATTGAATAATAGGCTATGTGGCGTCCCGAAATGTCGAACGGGAGGGGAGGTTGTAAGGGGGGGCTAAGCATAAAAATAGTGCTAACTGTATAATTAATGGTCGGATTGTCATGAAATTTCGTATGTAGTATTCTTGAAGGCCAAATAGAAAAAAAAAGAGTGCGACGTCACAAAATTGTGAACGGGAGGGGGGTTGTGGATTTTTGAACTGAGCCCTCTCCACGGAACTCCCCCCTCCCCTCAGGCGATATCGCTGAAAATTGACTGGTTATGTCCTAAGTGGATTTTAGTTTTAAATACGAAATTTGATGTCGATACATTCATTACATCGGCAGTTATTGGGATTTTTGAATTGAGCCCCCACCCCGGAACTCCCCCCTCCCCTCGGCCGATATCGCTGAAATTTGACTGGTTATGTCCTAACTGGATTTTAGTTTTAAATACGAAATTTGATGTCGATATACTCATTACATCGGCAGTTATTGGGATTTTTGAATTGAGCCCCCACCCCGGAACTCCCCCCTCCCCTCGGCCGATATCGCTGAAAATTGACTGGTTATGTCCTAACTGGATTTTAGTTTTAAATACGAAATTTGATGTCGATATACTCATTACATCGGCAGTTATTGGGATTTTTGAATTGAGCCCCCACCCCGGAACTCCCCCCTCCCCTCGGCCGATATCGCTGAAATTTGACTGGTTATGTCCTCCGTGAATGTTAATTTTAAATACGAAATTTGATGTTGATACATTCATTACATCGGCAGTTTTTGGGATTTTTAAATTCAGATTCGCTTATCTACCCATTTTCTTCCACCGGCTTCTATACTTCTATACTGAAACGGGGTTTGTTTCTATGATTCTTCCAGCATCACTCCCAAACGGCTGGACGGATATTCATGAAACTTCACATGTAGCATCCTTTCAAGACCGATTGAATAATAGGCTATGTGGCGTCCCGAAATGTCGAACGGGAGGGGGGGGTTGTAAGGGGGGGCTAAGCATAAGAATAGTGCTAACTCATTAATTAATTGTCGGATTGTCATGAAATTTCGTATGTAGTATCCTTGAAGGCCAAATAGAAAAAAAAAGTTTGCGACGTCACAAAATTGTGAACGGGAGAGGGGTTCTGGATCTTTGAACTGAGCCCTCTCCCCGGAACTCCCCCCTCCCCTCAGGCGATATCGCTGAAAATTGACTGGTTATGTCCTAAGTGGATTTTAGTTTTGAATACGAAATTTGATGTCGATACATTCATTACATCGGCAGTTATTGGGATTTTTGAACCGAGTCCTCTCCCCAGAACTCCCCCCTCTCTCACCCGATATCGCTGAACTTTGACTGGTTATGTCCCAAGTGGATTTTAGTTTTAAATACGAAATTTGATGTCGATACATTCATTACATCGGCAGTTATTGGGATTTTTAAATTCAGATTCGCTTATCTACCCATTTTCTTCCACCGGCTTCTATACTTCTATACTGAAACGGGGTTTGTTTCTATGTTTCTTCCAGCATCACACCCAAACGGCTGGACGGATATTCATGAAACTTCACATGTAGCATCCTTTCAGGACCGATTGAATAATAGGCTATGTGGCGTCCCGAAATGTCGAACGGGAGGGGGGGTTGTAAGGGGGGGCTAAGCATAAAAATAGTGCTAACTCTATAATTAATGGTCGGATTGTCATGAAATTTCATATGTAGTATTCTTGAAGGCCAAATAGAAAAAAAAAGAGTGCGACGTTACAAAATTGTGAACGGGAGGGGGGTTGTGGATCTTTGAACTGAGCCCTCTACCCGGAACTCCCCTCTCCCCTCAGGCGATATCGCTGAAAATTGACTGGTTATTTCCTAAGTGGATTTTAGTTTTAAATACGAAATTTGATGTCGATACATTCATTACATCGGCAGTTATTGGGATTTTTGAATTGAGCCCCCACCCCGGAACTCCCCCCTCCCCTCACCCGATATCGCTGAACTTCGACTGGTTATGTCCCAAGTGGATTTTAGTTTTAAATACGAAATTTGATGTCGATACATTCATTACATCGGCAGTTATTGGGATTTTTGAATTGAGCCCCCACCCCGGAACTCCCCCCTCCCCTCGGCCGATATCGCTGAAAATTGACTGGTTATGTCCTAACTGGATTTTAGTTTTAAATACGAAATTTGATGTCGATATACTCATTACATCGGCAGTTATTGGGATTTTTGAATTGAGCCCCCACCCCGGAACTCCCCCCTCCCCTCGGCCGATATCGCTGAAATTTGACTGGTTATGTCCTCCGTGAATGTTAATTTTAAATACGAAATTTGATGTTGATACATTCATTACATCGGCAGTTATTGGGATTTTTAAATTCAGATTCGCTTATCTACCCATTTTCTTCCACCGGCTTCTATACTTCTATACTGAAACGGGGTTTGTTTCTATGATTCTTCCAGCATCACGCCCAAACGGCTGGACGGATATTCATGAAACTTCACATGTAGCATCCTTTCAAGACCGATTGAATAATAGGCTATGTGGCGTCCCGAAATGTCGAACGGGAGGGGGGGGTTGTAAGGGGGGGCTAAGCATAAGAATAGTGCTAACTCATTAATTAATTGTCGGATTGTCATGAAATTTCGTATGTAGTATCCTTGAAGGCCAAATAGAAAAAAAAAGTTTGCGACGTCACAAAATTGTGAACGGGAGAGGGGTTCTCGATCTTTGAACTGAGCCCTCTCCCCGGAACTCCCCCCTCCCCTCAGGCGATATCGCTGAAAATTGACTGGTTATGTCCTAAGTGGATTTTAGTTTTAAATACGAAATTTGATGTCGATACATTCATTACATCGGCAGTTATTGGGATTTTTAAATTCAGATTCGCTTATCTACCCATTTTCTTCCACCGGCTTCTATACTTCTATACTGAAACGGGGTTTGTTTCTATGTTTCTTCCAGCATCACACCCAAACGGCTGGACGGATATTCATGAAACTTCACATGTAGCATCCTTTCAGGACCGATTGAATAATAGGCTATGTGGCGTCCCGAAATGTCGAACGGGAGGGGAGGTTGTAAGGGGGGGCTAAGCATAAAAATAGTGCTAACTCTATAATTAATGGTCGGATTGTCATGAAATTTCGTATGTAGTATTCTTGAAGGCCAAATAGAAAAAAAAGAGTGCGACGTCACAAAATTGTGAACGGGAGGGGGGTTGTGGATTTTTGAACTGAGCCCTCTCCCCGGAACTCCCCCGTCCCCTCAGGCGATATCGCTGAAAATTGACTGGTTATGTCCTAAGTGGATTTTAGTTTTAAATACGAAATTTGATGTCGATACATTCATTACATCGGCAGTTATTGGGATTTTTGAATAGAGCCCCCACCCCGGAACTCCCCCCTCCCCTCGGCCGATATCGCTGAAAATTGACTGGTTATGTCCTAACTGGATTTTAGTTTTAAATACGAAATTTGATGTCGATATACTCATTACATCGGCAGTTATTGGGATTTTTGAATTGAGCCCCCAACCCGGAACTCCCCCCTCCCCTCGGCCGATATCGCTGAAATTTGACTGGTTATGTCCTAACTGGATTTTAGTTTTAAATACGAAATTTGATGTCGATATACTCATTACATCGGCAGTTATTGGGATTTTTGAATTGAGCCCCCACCCCGGAACTCCCCCCTCCCCTCACCCGATATCGCTGAAATTTGATTGGTTATGTCCTTCGTGAATGTTAATTTTAAATACGAAATTTGATTTTGATACATTCATTACATCGGCAGTTATTGGGATTTTTGAATTTAGCCCCCTCCCCTCAGCCGAAATCGCTGAAATTTGACTGGTTATGTCTCCACAAAATTTTGAACGGGAGGGGGGGTTGTAAGGGAGGCTTAAGTTGCCCATTAACTAATAGTCGGATTGTCATGGAATTTTACATGTAGTATTCTAAAGAGCCAAATTTAAAAATAGGGTGTGTGATGTCACAAAATGTGAACGAGGGGGGGGGGGGGCTAGGCCTAATATAAAAATAGTGATAAGTCTTTAACAGACGTTCGGAATGTCACGGAATTCGACACATAGTATTCTTAAAGGCTAAATTGAAAAATAGGCTATGTGACATCTCAAAATATTGAAAGGGAGGGGGGTTGTGGGGCTAGGCCTAAATATAAAAATATAGATAAGTCATTAACTGATGGTCGGATTGTCATGGAAATTCACATGTAGAATCTTGAAAGCCAAATTGAAAAATAAAGTGTGGGACGTCACGAAAGGGAGGGTGGTTTTGGGGGTAGGCCATAAAGATAGTTGTAGCTCATTAACGAATGGTCGGATTGTCATGGAATTTCACATGTGGTATTCTAAAAAGACAAAAACAAAAAAAGGATATGTGACGTATCAAAATTGTCAACGAGAGGGGGGTATGGTATGGGGGGGCAAGCATGTAAATAGTAGTTTCAAAAGCAATATTTAAAAATTGGCTGTGACCCTTTAGGACGGGAGGGGCGAAGGTGCATTAATGCTGAATGAATCTCACATGGAGCTTTCTTAAAGATGGGACATAGCCCTAATTTTAATAGGGTGGGTTTCCTAAGCATGTATTACCTAGGAGGTCCACCGTTGCACGGTTAATAATAGCTCTCACCAACGTTCTTAAGCACAAAATAGCTAGGGCATCCGCTGTTGCAAGGCACATACTATCGGTGTTGCCCAGCGTTCCTAAGAACTTAATAGCTGGTTGCACGGAGTTGCAAGGCGCATACTATCTAAGGTGACCGGCGTTCTTAAGTAGGAACTAGCTGTGGTTCCAAGTGGTCCTCAGAACTTACTAGCTGGGCTGCCGTTGCAAGGCATATACTACGAGTAGCTGTGTGGCCCAGCGTTCCTGAACACGAACTAGCTGTGGTGCGAAGCATTCCTTAGAACGTAATAGCTGTTGTGCCCAGCGGTTTTAAGCACACAATAACTGTGGTGCCCAGCTGTTCCGAGCACTTACTAGCTGGGGTATTACGCCGTTGCAAGACCGATACTAGCTGTGGTCATGAGCGTTCTTAAGTACGTACTGGATAGGATGTCCAGCGATGCTAAGTATTTACTAGCTGTGGTTTCCGCCGTTGAAAGGCACATACTAGATGTGGTGTCTTCCGTTGAAGGACTATAAGCCTTATTCCATTTGAATAATTAAAAATTATAACATCATGATTGTACTTTCGAAGAATTGAATAGGATTCGAATGAAAGATTAGGAGAAAAATCAAAGTTCCCCGGGCAACGCCGGGTATTACTGCTAGTCTATATTAATAAACTGAAACGGGGTTTGTTTGTTTGTATGTATGTATGTATGTATGTATGTATGTTTGTTCCAGCATCACGCCCAAACCGCTGGACGGATTTTTATGAAACTTCCAATGTAGCATTCTTTTGAGCCCGATTGAATAATAGGCTATGTGGCGTCCCAAAATTTTGATCGGGAGGGGGGGTTGTAAGGGGGGCCTAAGTATATAAATAGTGCTAACTCATTACCTAATGGTCAAATTGTCATGAAATTTCACACGTAGTCTTTTTAAAAGCCAAACAGGAAAAAAAGGTGTGTGGCGTCCCAAAGTTTTGAACGGGAGGGGGGGTTGTGGGGGGGCCTAAGTATAAATATAGAGCTAACTCATTAACTAATGGGCGAATCGTCATGAAATTTCACATGTAGTATTTTTAAAAGCCAAATAGGAAAAAAAGGTGTGTGGCGTCCCAAAGTTTTGAACTGGAGGGGGGGTTGTGGGCGGGCCTAAGTATAAATATAGAGCTAACTCTTTAACGGTTGGTCGGATTGTCACGAAATTTCACATGTAGTATTTTTAAAAGCCAAATAGGAAAAAAAGGTGTGTGGCGTCCCAAAGTTTTGAACGGGAGGGGGGGTTGTGGGGGGGCCTAAGTATAAATATAGAGCTAACTCTTTAACGGTTGGTCGGATTGTCACGAAATTTCACATGGAGTATTCCTGAAGACCACATAGAAAAATAAGGTGTGTGGCGTTCCAAAGTTTTGATCGGGAGGGGGGGTTGTAAGGGGGGCCTAAGTATATAAATAGTGCTAACTCATTAACTAATGGTCGAATTGTCATGAAATTTCACATGTAGTATTCCTAAAGGTCAAATAGAAATACTTATTAGGTGTGTGACGGCCCAAAATTTTGAACAGGAAGGAGGGTTGTGGGGGGGGCTAAATATACATATAGAGTTAGCTCATTAACGGTTGGTCGTATTGTCACGAAATTTCGCATATATTATTCCTGAAGGCCAAATAGAAAAATAAGGTGTGTGGCGTCCCGAAGTTTTGAACGGGTGGCGGGGTTGTGGGGGGGGGACTAAGTATAAATATAGAGCTAGCTCATTAACGGTTGATCGTATTGTCATGAATCGGATTGTCATGAATTTCACATGTAGTAGTAGTAACTATGTATTCGCTATGGGGTTCACTGTGGCAAGACATTTACTAGCTGTGATGCCCAGCGTTCCTAATATCGTACTAGCTATGGGGTCCGCTGTTGCAAGGCACTTACTAGCTGTAGTGCTCAGCCCCAGCGTTCCTAACTATGTACTGGCTGTGGGGTTCGCTGTTGCAAGGCACCTACAAGACATTTACTAGCTGTGATGCCCAGCGTTCCTAATTACGTACTAGCTGTGGGGTCTGCTGTTGCAAGGCGCTAGCAGTGTGGCCCAGCGTATTTAACTACGTAGGTACTAGCTGTGGGGTCCGCCGTTGCAAAACTCATACTAGCTGTGATGCCCTGTGGTTCTAACTACATACTATCTGTGGGGTCCGCAGTTGCAAGGCACCTACTACCTGTAGGGCCCAGCGTTCCTAAAAACGTACTAGCTGTGGGGTCCGTCGTTGCAAAAGCATACTAGCTGTGATGCCCAGGGTTCCTAATATCGTACTAGCTGTGGGGTCCGTTGTTGCAAGGCATTTACTAGCTGTAGTGTCCAGCGTTCCTAACTATGTACTAGCTGTGAAGTTCGCTGTTGCAAAACACTTACTAACTGTAATGCCCAGCGTATTTAATTACGTACTAGCTGTGGGGTCCGCTGTTGCGAGGCACATACTAGCTGTGGTGACCAGCGTTCCTAACTACGTACTAGCTGTCGGGTCAGTTGTTGCAAGGCATTTACTAGCAGTGTGGCCCAGCGTATTTAACTACGTACTAGCTGTGGGGTCCGCTGTTGCAAAACACATACTAGCTGTGATGCCCAGTGGTACTAACTACGTACTAGCTGTGGGGTCCGCTGTTGCAAGGCACTTACTAGCTGTGATGCCCCGCGTTCCTGACTTCGTACTAGCTGTGTGGTCCGCTGTTGCGAGGCACATACTAGCTGTGGTGACCAGCGTTCCTAACTACGTAGTAGCGGTGGTGGCCGCTGTTGCAAGGCATATGCTACCTGTGGTGCCCAGCGTTCCTAACTACGTACTAGCTGTGGTGCCCAGCGTTTCAAGGCACATACTAGCTGTGGTCACAAGCGTTCTCAAGTACGCACTGGCTAGGATGTCCAGTGATGCTGAGTATTCACTAGCTGTGGTTTCCGCCGTTGAAAGGCGCATACTAGCTGTGGAGCCCAGGGGTCCTAAAAACCTACTAGCGTTACTATAGCTGAAGGACTATAAGCCTTATTCCGTATGAATAATTGAAAATTATAACATTATGAATGTACTGTCGAAAAATTGAATAGACTTATAGGAGATATTGGGAGAAAATTCAAAGTTCCCCCGGGCAACGCCGGGTATTACTGCTAGTCATATATATAAAGCTGAAAATGTCTGTGCGTTGTACCGCTATAACTCACGAACGGCTTGATGGATTTGATTAATTTTTTTTTAATTTGTTCGTCATCGTCTGTGGAAGGTTATAGGCGTATTAGTATCTCAATATCTGGTCCATCCCAACATCCACCCACGCAATCTTTGTAACTCAAAAACCACTGCAATGATTAATGAGGAATCTTTTTGAATAGATAAGTTTTATCTACCGGAAGGTTAAGGTCTATTTTTTAATCAACCCTTGGTCCATCCCAGCATCCACTCATGCAATCTTTGTAACTCGAAAACCATTGCAACGATTAATGAGAAATCTTTTTGAATAAATTAGTTTTAGCTCCAAAGCTAGCTTTACTACAGTTGAAGGACTATAAGCCTTATTCCGTATGAATAACTGAAAATTATAGCATCATGAATGTACTGTCGAGGAACTGAATAGTCTTACTATATTGTTAACTATTCAATTCAGTTTTGTTTCATATTTCTGTTGACTTGAATGTTGTAATGTCTCCATTTTGTACATTATTGTTTACATTTACTTTCTTGTCACATGTCTAATTTATGACCCTGTTTGTCCTGCCTTGTGTTAGTTCAGTAGTAATCTCTGTTTAGTTCACTTGATAATGCCGTAAGAGGCGACACTATATTCGTGTAATTTTGACCAATATAGTGAAAATATTGACAAGTAGTGTTTGAAGTTTATATTTCCTTTAGTGTGTGTATATTCCTTTATCCTGTTCAAAAAAAAATTGATATATGTTTGTATGTGTCGACAGGACGTTTTATATGTATGATCAGAACGTCGTAAGGACGGAAGTGAAAAGCGGGCTTAGAGGGGTGGCTTAACAGAAAAAAATGTAATAACTGCAGATGTAATGAATGTATCGACAAAAAATTTAGTATGAGGATGTATGAAAATTGTTGATTTTTAGCCGGGTTTTGGAGGGGGAAGTACTTTGAATGTGATTCACCGTCGACTTTCTTGTATTCTGTTGTTGGAACTTTAGCTTGAAGAAAGTATAGTCTGAACTATAGAACTTTAGTCAACCTCTGAAAGGGCTTTCTGAAGTTAGGTTACACTAATTGTGGTCAACAACCCTTAGACAACTTTGAGGTCCAACAGTAAATTTGATTATTGTATACTCACTAAGATATATACACGTCGTTGTACATATAAGCCATTAAGAAACTCAGTAGAATCTTAATATATCGAGCTCTTACAACCCGTTGATAACAAAAATTAAAAAAAAAAGTCTACGGTGAATCACCGGCAATGTTACTTCCCCAGAAATAATTAATTAACTTTTCGCTTCCCCTACAGAACCGTTTGCGCTAATAATCACCGTTGACTTATATAGGGTCTCCTAAATCCTCTTATTAAATTTTGTGTCGATAAATTCATTATATCGGCAGTAATTAGGATTTTTGAATTGTAGCACCTCTGTAGCTAGGGATGGGTGATAGTCGATAGTCCAAGTGACTATCGATATTAATTTTCCTTCATTATAGGTGGATGAATAAATAAAACAAAAATTACAAAAAAAGAAGAAATCATCGAATTGTCCGTATATGTTCTTATAAAAAGGAACTCTTGTTAATCAACTTTGTTCGGAAACAGATTTTCCTAGAAACATTTGAATATTTTGAATGAACGCTTGCCACTTGTGAACACAAAACCAATCCAATTCCTAGTATAGAGAGCTAAACACATCCAATTTAAGGGATCACCTTTTGAGATGCCACCAAGAAACTTATAAACTGGCGTCCAAGACCAAACAACCCACTGCAGAAGCTGCATCACTGCCTACTGTTCCATAAAGTTTTACAAAAGTATTTTTCGTCAATTGGTAATTAATTTTTTGATATTGTTTTATAAAAGTTGTTGATTAAAAAAAAAATTGTACCCACTAGATTGTTTTTTGATTATCCACAATAAGTGTTTTTTAGCTTTAATTAATGTGTTAATATTCTTGCCAAGTGTTATACTTAATGCGGTTATTTTCGATAGAAAATATTATTTTCATAAAATAAAAGTTCGATTTGAACTTTTCATCCTCCATAACACGATAGTAGGGACTATCGATAGTAGTGGACTATCGACTATCGCCCATCCCTACCTGTAGAACACCAGCTCTGGTCTCTCTTATAACCCAAGGAAGCTTCAAGAAACTAATAATTAAAAAAAACTTTATTGTTTAAGTTAAGCGAAATTGTTTTTCACGTGAATAACTTCCTCGTTTTTTAATTGAAATCAATTTTCATTAAATTTCGAGTTGAGTTGACTTTAATTTGCACATATTAGATGTTATGAATAAAAATAAAAACAGGAATTTTCGATGATAATTTTAATAGACTTTATTAATTGGAGTCAGCTCCAGTCTGAAGTAACCCGTCATTTATAATATTTAAATTTTTATTGGTTATATTAACAATTTGTAAAAAACATAAATAAATTTGTGACAATTATGAATGTTAGGGGAAAGTAAATTAATAAATGGCAATATGTACAATAATACAAGGAGTGCAATACATTCTGCTGTTTGCAAAAACTGAGCTGAGTCAGGCATATCTGTATAAAAAACTCAGTTAATGTTTTAATAATTATCAGTAACTTCTCACCTTGTATGTTCTTTATGAATATATTAATACTTTAAATAGATTTCAATTGAATTCAATGGATTTTTTCTAGCCTTTTTGTAGACAACAGCTGTGAATATTTTTATCGAAAAAAAGTCGAAGTTTGTACGTTAGAACACTGAAAAAAAGACTCAAAAAAAGTGGTGTCCGATGGTAAACCGAAAAGGGCTTCGCCCGGATTTTTACATTTGAAATAGAAAAATTCTATTTTGCGAGAGAATTTTGTCTCAATTGATTTCAATGGGGATTTCGTTTTTCGGTGATTATTCCTCCGTGGTATATTCGATTTCAGATTTTTTTAGTAGTAAACCATCGTCACCGTGTCCACTACCATCGTGGCATATTTCAATGTGATCGGTAAAGGGGTTTAGGAGGAGTACGAATACAACGAAATACATGAGTCGCCTAAGAAAGAACTTCGTAAACTCAGCTCAGCAAGAAGATAAAAAAAAAAGTCTGCGGTGAATCATTAGCAATGTACTTCTCCAGGCATCAGTTAAGTTTTCGCTCTCCCTTTAAAACCAGACAGACTTCTGAATCATAATACTAAATTTCGTGTTGATACATTCATTACATCGACCAATTGTTAAAGTTTTTGAATTGAGCTTAGATCGATTTGGCTATAAATCAGTAGGATCCGTCCTTACTGTGTTCTGGTTACACATATAAAATGTTGTTTTCACAGACAGACATAGACATACACACACACACAGACAATCAGACACACACAGACAGACATGTTTACTTTCCCAGTTATACAAAGTATAGGGGAAGTTATGTAATCGGTAATCCCACTGTAGGAGTCAAGGACAGTCCTACCTGCGATAGAAGTGGGGAAGAAGACGAAATGGCGGCACACTTCCTGGGCATCTGCTCGGGATATGCGCGGTCGAGATTCCGCATCTTTGGTGGAGATGTAATCGCAGAGGAGGACTTGAGAAGATTGAACTATGAGAGCATTCTCCGGTTCATTAAGGAAACTGGAAGACTGAGCACTTCATGAAGGATGAACTTGAATGAAATAAAACTAGTTTATTTATGGTATTGTCTAATTTCACATAATATAAGTATATACATGGGAGTACTTTCGGTATTTCTACCATCCTCAGCCGAAGTATGAGATAAGACTCCTGTCTTATCTCTTATGCATCATTATGTGAAATTAGACAATACCATAAATAAACTAGTTTTATTTCATTCAAGTTCATTTGAATCATTTTCACAATATCTCTGCAATAATGTCAGCTTTCACTTCATGAAGGGCTTGGTTTAGGTAGTATAAACATACAGGTAATATAATAAGGGGGAAGCCCAGCAGATAAGAGCACTGGATGCTTCTGTCCCTAGGTCTCAAAACACCAGTCCACCACATATATATATATATGTACAGTGAAAACTGTTTAACTGGGATCTCAAGGGACCTATGATTTTTTATCCCTTATAAAGGCTTTTCATTTACCCAGTTTTCCAAATAGGCAGGTTTGAAATGACAGTTGTTTTATTTATAGAGGGTCCCGCTAAGAGAGGTCCAAATGTATCGTTTCTCATTTATAGAGGAAAATGTTAATGAAAAATGCATATTTTATGTTGTTATTATGTCCAATTTTTATTTTTCAAAACAATACTATCATAATCCAATAATAGCTTTAATATATCTGTGACTGTGAATGAATTACACTTTCGTTACGACATTTTGTGGACTTCTATTCACTTGTTTATCGTACAAAACCTTAGATAGTACTGGAAAACAAAGCACGTGTGAAAGAAATTAGAATGTTTGTAAACAAACTTATCGTAACCTGATGAAATGTCTTACTTATACAGGTTATTGAGCTACAAAGTCTCAAATATAGAGGTAAACATCGAAAAAATCTAAGAAATCAAATCTCAATTAAAAAGGTTTGAAAATTTCCAGTAACCAGAGGTATTTCAATGCAAAAGTATCGGGACCTTATTGTAATTATCAGTAACAAAGGTTTCTCACATATCCAGGGCCCACTTAACCAGATTTCACTGTATATCGGTCATAAATTCTATAGTAAGTTTTCAACGGTTTTTCATGACAATAACTCGCGATTGAATGAATGTATCGACATGAAATATAGTGCGTTCAGAACTCCATGAGAACGATACCTAATAATTTTGAACCAAGCTCCAAAAAGGAGGAGGGAAACATAAAATAACACGCACCTATTAATTTTCTGCTTGTTGAGATCCTTGTCCGGGTTTCGAACCCGCGATCTTGAGCTCAAAAGGCAAGCTACCTTTAATCTGCGCCCTCGTTGTATTTATTTTGTATTGTGCATCTAGTGCTTCTCTAGTGAAAAATATATTTATATTTAAATTAATTTTCGTACCTGGATATCATAAAAATTACGGTGAAATTTCCACAAAGTCCAAAAATAGCGAAAAAGGAATATACAGCCATAAGGATGAGATGTGAGTGTCGACTGGGAGGAGGAAATGTGAGCCAATGTTTGTTGACATGCTGAAGATAGTCAGCTGTGAAGTAGGGCCACTCGGAGACATGGTAACGAGCGTAGAAGTCTTGGAGGAGAGGATCCACAGACGTGTTGGACGGATCTGTCGCAAAGTCGGTCAGATTGTCGTCGAGGTAGGACTCTTGTGTGGTCGGAAGATAGGACAGGGTTGGAAGAGCAGGACAGATGGGTCGGCAACAGATGTCCTCATTGTATAGTTCTACATCGAAGCAGAAGCCACTAATGCAGAGTTTCTGATTGGTAAGATTCAGGGGTTCGTCCACCCTGAGTCGGACGTAGGCCGGCCTCACGGAGGGTGGTAAGTAGAGCAAGATCAGTGGATAGAGTAGCATGGGGGGCGGCGGGGCTACTGAGGCTCCAGTCTCGCCGCCTCCACCCACCCGCCGCCCCCAGCCCACTCTCCGAAACTTCAATGAGACCCTCTTGTGCCCCTGACATTCAACCATTCTGGGCCAAGTCCATCAACTAGCACATAAGTCGGCAACCTTTTTGCCTTTGGGGGCCGCACTCAATCTTAGAATTTCGGTGCTATGGAGTAAGTATGGAGCGTATAATAAAGGAGAGTTGAGCAAGCTTGTGCTATGCGGCCAAATTAATTTTATTTTTGACCAGAACCGGTTTTCAACACAACAGCGTCATCATCAGTGGCACATCCCACCCACGTTAATAGACAACGAGATGTGATGATGAAAAATGAAATAAAATGAACAGAAATTATATTATTCTGGGACCGAGGTCCCCTAAGAATAAATACATACAGAATAAAGAAAATGAAACAATGAAATATAGTATCAGTACAAAGAAATAAAAAGATAGGTAAATAAAATTAGTGCTACACTGGAGAAAAACTATACAATTAAAAAAATAGATAAACAAAAGATTAACAGGAAAATACATAAAATTAACAACTTTATTATGATGAAAAAAAATAAATAAAAGTATCTATAATATAGATAGAGGGCGCCGGTAGCTCAATGGTATGCGTGCTTGACTTCTGAGCTCAAGATGGTGGGTTCGTAACCCGACCGAGGCCCTTAGTTTATTTTATTTGGGAGGTCAAATAAACTTAAGTAAGCCGTCCTTCGGATGGGACGTTAAGCGATGGTCCCGAGCCTGTACACAATGTCAGGTACTCGTTAAAGACCCCTACCCTAGGTGAATAAAAATTTAGGATAGGCAAAATTTAGGACTCCCAGAGTAGATTCAGGCTCATGTCCACCAGAGTGACGAACGAGCGCTCTGGTAGTAGGCGATATGACCTCGTAGTTAAAGCCCGGGCATGAGTCATAAAACCTAACCTAACCTATAATATAGATACTTTTATTTATTTTTTTTCATATAGATTCTATATAAATAAAAGAGAATAAGTGAAAAAGAAAATCTATATAACTAAGAAAACAAATAAAATTAATAATATGAATCGACCGAGCATAGTACTATGATGGTTGATTACTAAAGAGAAGGAAGGATGTCCAGCCAAGGTTTGAAATAAAATTAATAATATGAATCGACCGAGCATAGTACTATGATGGTTGATTACTAAAGAGAAGGAAGGATGCCCAGCCAAGGTTTGAAATAAAATTAATAATATGAATCGACCGAGCATAGTACTATGATGGTTGATTACTAAAGAGAAGGAAGGATGCCCAGCCAAGGTTTGAAATAAAATTAATAATATGAATCGACCGAGCATAGTACTATGATGGTTGATTACTAAAGAGAAGGAAGGATGCCCAGCCAAGGTTTGAAATAAAATTAATAATATGAATCGACCGAGCATAGTACTATGATGGTTGATTACTAAAGAGAAGGAAGGATGCCCAGCCAAGGTTTGAAATAAAATTAATTTTAGAAAGTTAGATGATGCTGGTGAAAAATAAAACAAGTATTTTATTTCTATGAGATATCTAAAAGTATGTGTTTAGAAAACACATTTTTGGACAGTTTTCGGCAGATATCTCAAAAACCGGACGACCTGTAAAAAATCGTATTTCATAAAAAATGTGTCTTTTAGTTTTCTCTAAAACTTTTACTTTAAAAATTTTTTGATTTGTCATAAATATATATCTTGTAAAAATTGAGAAAGATGGAACAAATGTGTTACAATACTATTTAAGAAATAACCCTCATTTTTACTTTTTGCTTTTGTTTTTTTCTATCTTGTTTTATTTTAATTTTATTTTAATCAAGAAGTAACAGTTATACTTAACGTCGATACATTCATTACGTCAGTTATTGGAATTTTTGTGTTAAGACTCCCTCCAAATCGCCCCTCTTTCATTTGGCCATTTTGGCCGATTTCACCGAAAATCAGTAAGTGTTGTCCTTAAAGGGTTCCGGATATACATATAAATTTTCATACAGGAGTTTGTTCATAGACACACCGATATTATTATTTTCATCTTTGCAATGAGGAAGTCGAAAAATATGAAATTCCTTTAATGTGTTACAATTTAAACATATTACTTTGAAATATTTTCTATGGAAATTTATTTTCCATTTCTTGGAGAGCTATAACTTCGGTCGTATTAGTCCTATCTCAAATCCTAGGACACATTAGCAATGGAAAATTACCGGCGACTTGCGAAAAATTGTATACCTATATCATATAAAAATGTGTCTTTTATTTTTCTCAACAACTTTTGCAAGGAAATATAAGCAGTATTTTATAAAATGTACTTTTTCTTCGGTCTCAATTTTTGTACTCAATGTGACGTCCATTCCATAGTTCACGTTCATAGCTACAATCGTTTCTGGGTTACAAACAGCGCTAACAACATTCCATCATAAACACAAAAACAGGCGAAAATGGTCAAAAAGTATATGTGAAATCCGGGCGTGGAATAAACGTAAAAAATCCATTGAAATCTCGAATTTTTTACGCGATTAAAATACTTTCCTCTACTATAGACATAAGAAAGTAGAAACAATGAAGAAAGAACCCATTCATGCGCAAAGTAATGAGAGTTCCTTTCATTATTAAAACTTTCTCATTTTGTGAATAGAGGCCTTATTTCGGTTTCCCCTCTTAGCACTCCACCCTGTCTTGTATAAAAATAATACACACATTAAATTATTAATAATAAATTTTTTTTTTTTTTTTTTTTCCTACGCCGGTACGCTCGCGATTTCCGACATGCGTCTCCTAGCAGCCCAGTACACTGCAGATTTCTTTGTTGTAGTGCAGTTTCCTTTAATAGCAGTTCTGACGTCCTGGAGCGCGGTGCACACGTCGAGATGCTGCCCTGTCATGTGCTGCTCTTTCTCGCAGAGGACGCAGTAGGGGTTGTCCGCTACTCCGATCCGATATAGGTGTCCCTGAAGGAAATCGTGCCCGGTCAGCAGTCGGAAGCAGGCCACCGAGTGTCCTCGGGGTAGGTCTGGTGGCACCCGGCCTCCTGTCTCCCCCAACACCCGCCACTGTTTACCCTCGGCTTTCAAGGAGTGGCTTCCATAGTCAGGGGGTGTTCGACCTGCTCCATGAGGGAGCCTGCCTTGGCCAGCCGGTCCGCCTCCTCATTCCCATGAACACCGCAATGTCCTGGGATCCACTGCAGCACAATCGTTGAGCCTCGGGTCATCAGGCGGTCTATCGCTTGTCGGCACTTCAGGACATAAAAAAAAATAATTAAATATATTTATTTTTCTATAAAAAGAAACTGAATTAGTAAATAAATAATAAGAAACCATTTCTTTTAAAACAAATGCCAGTAAAAAACAAAACACGGCCATCAGCTGTTTTTTTAGTGTGTGTGTAGAGAAAGTCGAGGCCTGGGTTGAGGTGAGACGGTCTGAGTGAAGGTGGAGGGTTGTGTTTAGGCTTAAGATGTGATGAACTAAGTAAGAATGAATTAACAATAAAATTGAACCGCAAAGAAGGTACTGTTATTTATTTATATATACAAAATACATATGCCCAGAAATATATAACTTAAATTTGAAGAATGGCCAAAATATAAAACAGAAAAAAGATTGAAATAGTTTTAAGAATTTAGTTTAGTTTTTAATTTTATAATGTAAATGTAAAAAAATAAACCCAATTATTTGTTCTCGTAAATTCTATTCTATTCATTTTCCCTGTTGCCCCAGTAAGATAATTTGAAAACATTTGGATTAGATTTTATATATTTGCAAAATTTAGAAGATAAGATGTCTTCTCTTAGATATCCAAATGAAAAGTTTGTTAATTGCATTTTTTTTTTTTTAAATACGTGCACTTTATTCAAAATTGCACGTCTTGAACTTTTGATATTTTTAGGGCCCTTTTCGAAAAATACTGTAAAAATCAAAATTTAGTAAAAGACCAGTTATAAAATTTCTGCAGGAAATGTGGTAATTTATTGTTTAAATTGTTTGTTTATTTAATTATTATTTAATTATTAATTATTATTTATATTTTTATTTATTTAATATTAACACATAAACCTTAATTTTCTTTACCACAACCCTAGAAGATCTCAAGTCCTCTTGTTGCAAACAGCAATTATATCCTATTTGCATTTTCATTCTAAAAATTGTAATATAATATATTTTATATTTTTTATATATATATATCATCAGAAACGATTGTACTTAGAAAGCAACGTGTCCATTTCTAATTTATCTAGTTATGATTATCGATTAGGGTAGGTAGGTAAGTCGATTGTATAATTTTTTTTATGAATTTATATATATTTTTTTTTCTTAGTTTTTATTTAACGTCGCATCGACTGCAGGGCCATTAGCCACGACTATTGCTTCTATATGTCTTCGTAGAATTTTGTGTCTTGAAGGAACTGGATGAGTCCATTGTATTCGTCGGTGGGTGTTTGAAGTAGTTTTTTCATGTCAGTCGGTAGTTTGTATTTGCTACCGTGTCTCGTCTGTTCATGGTGCTTGGAGGTTTCCATGGCTTGTTTTCATCTTTTATTTTTCTGAGATTGTTGTCTGTCGTCTGAGTCCATTAATTGATCCAGTGTTGTTCAATTTTGTTTTTGAAGTAGGTTGAAAGGTCTTGTGCTGTGTTAACTGTTTGTTGCGGCAGTAAGGAGGAGAGTGCAGCTGTCTTTTGCAGCAATGTCTGCTTTTTCGTTCCCAGAAATGCCAACATGGAACGGGATCCAAATTAGTTTTAATTTTTTTTTTGTTTTTTAATTAATTTTGAATGCCATGAGTGAATTTCTTGAATGCTTTTGTCAACCGACCATAGATTTTGAATCGAGCTAAGAGAATCTGTGAAAATAAGAAATTTGGAATTTTGTGATTGGGATGTGAATATAAAAGCTTGCAGTAACGTGGAAAGTTCTCATATGAATTTATATTGAGCATATTAATTTAATAATTTCTCTGATTATTACTATTGGTTATTTGTTACCTATTTGTTGTTAATTATTTTATATTTTGGTTATTGTTTGTATCTTTGATAAGTTTATATTGTTATTTAAAATGTGGGCGTAATGGGCCCCTATTGTTGTGCCATCGGTTTTATAATTAACTGTTTTTTTTATGGTTATTTGAATGTATATGTTTTCCAGAATGAATCTTTTTATATTGTTTGTTTGGTGGTGTAGTATTTTAGGTCCCAACCCAAAGAAACAATGAATTTCTAGAAACGTTCTACATTCTAAATTTGATGTACAAAAAATGTTTCTTATTTTATATACTGAAGTAGTTAGTTATTATGACTCATGCCCGGGCTTTAACTACAAGGTCATATCGCCTACTACCAGAGCGCTCTTTTGTCTCTAAGTATGTCAACTATTGAATATTTGGAGGAGAAGTACAATATCATGGGTAAGGTTGCCTCTTCCTGGCAAGATGTTAATTTGCTAATAGCCGTCAATGCTAGACATTTGACGGTGACGAACCTCGGGAATTCTACAACACGGAAGAAGTCACGAAAGGATCACTTTACACAAAGTAATCATGGATATTGCCTGTTTTGTTCCAAATCCTCGAAGCTATTTCATAGTTGTGTAACATAAAAGAAGCTATGAACAAGAAGGCTTTTAGATATTCATATAAAAAATATTATATAAAAAAAATCCTCCTTATTATCATGATATGCAATCACTTAGTATTATTGTGTATTATACAATCTGGCCTCAAGGGGACAATTATATTATAGTTTATTGATGTATTCGGATATATGATAACAAATTATAGGCGCATATGAAGGCGCAGGTAGCTGAGTGTTCCTTGAGTTTTTTTTTTTTTATGCGAGGTGAAAAAACCCTGAGCACGTCGTCCTTCGGGTGGGACGTTAAGTGATTGTCCCGAGCCTGTACAATATCAGGTATTCGTTAAAGACCTCTTCCCTAGGTAAATAAAAATTTAGGGTAGGAAAAATTTAGGTAGTAGGCGATATAACTTTGTAGTTACAACACTATATAATATATGATACATAAAATTTCTGCGATTGAAAGTGTACAAGTTTCTTATTTAGCCAAAAATTTAAATTGAAGTTTCAAATTTTAGTTCGAAGTGATGCAGTCTAGAATGAATGTATCGACGTGAAATTTTATTTGCGTATTCAGAACCCTCTAAGGCATCTATTAATTTTCCACAACATCAGTCGAAAGGAAGGGGAAAACAGAGAAGGCTCGATTAAAATAACCTTTCTGTGAGGACTGTGCAAGGACCGAGGATCCAGAGCATATTATCATGTGTTGCAGTAAATATTCCTATGCAAGAACCAAATTTATAGATAAGGTACGGAAGATCACAAAGGATACCCCTAGTCACATCGACCTGCTCAGGCTTCCCAATCTCCATTCCGATAATTTATATTCATTTTTCCAGGAGATATGCGTGGATTTTTAAGTTTTACTTTTTAGAGACCGTTCATATATAAAATTGTTTTTTGAAGTCGCTAATGGCTCAATGCTAAAGTCAAAAACATAAGAAAAAAAAAACCTATTAACTGTTGATATGATGAAAGACTGAAAAATGAATACTTTTTTTACATACACTTACAATATATTCTAGTATCTAGTATCTAAATATACTGACAATGACTAGGGCTGACTGTCAGGTGAGAGACACTTCATTAAATGAACAGGATAAAGGAATATACACACACAAAAGGAATATAAACTCCAAACACTACTTGGTCACTATATTGGTCAAAATTACACGACTATAGTTTCGCCTAATTAATTTATGCTAGGCTTTCGAGGTTTGCCTTGTCATCGGGCTGGTAAAACAATTTTTAAAAAATAAGATTAAAAAATATATATATATATTTTGAGGGCGCCGGTAGCTCAGTGGTATGCGTGCTTGACTTCTGAGCTCAAGTTCGTGGGTTCGTAACCCGACCGAGGCCCTTAGTTTATTTTATCTGGGAGGTAAAATAAACTTAAGCACGCCGTCCTTCGGATGGGACGTTAAGCGATGGTCCCGAGCCTGTACAATGTCAGGTACTCGTTAAAGACCCCTACCCTAGATGAATAAAAATTTAGGGTAGGCAAAATTTAGGACTCCCACAGTAGAGTCGGGCTCATGTCCACCAGAGTGACGAAAGAGCACTCTGGTAGTGGGCGATATGACCTCGTAGTTAAAGCCCGGGCATGAGTCATAAAACCTAACCTAACCTATATATATATTTAAAACTATTCAAAAAGATTAACAATCGTTTGTCTTTTTGAATAGTTTAATATAAATATATATCTTTCATTTACAAATCGTTATTCACTGTAGAATAGAATAGTTTTATTTGTCGGTATCCAATGTTCTAGATTGTTCACTTTTGTAAGAGGCGAAACTATAGTCCTATAATTTTGACCAATATAGTGAAAATATTGACAAGTAGTGTGTGGAGTTTATATTCCTTTATTCTGTTCATTATGAATTTTCACAAAGTAGACCTGGAATCAGTTCAATACTTCATTAAATGCCTCAAACATAAAAAAAAGTAATAATATTTAGTATAAAAATAAATAATGAAAGTATTGGAACAATAAGTAACAAAAAAAAAAAAATCGAAAATATAAGAATATGTTGTTTTTATGTACAATTGTACCAACAAGTTTAACAATAAATAAAATAAAGTAAAAAAATAATGAGATTTATAAGCAGCAAATGGAAATAGAAATAATAATAGTAATGAAATTGATCAATAAAAAAATGAAGTAAAATAAAATAAAAATTGTATTTACATGCACTAGAAAAAAAAAAAAAAAAGTATATAGATTTGAAGGGCCTCTTTAAATATATTATCGAATGAATAACTTTATTAGATATAAAGAATTATCTTACAGCAAGGAGTTCGATATATAATCATAATTACATAGATAGATTTAATAACTGATAACAAAAAGAACACACAAAATAAAAAAACAGTAATTATAGTAATAAAAAGTGTAAATTAAAATAAATAAATACAACCTTTTAGAGTTTTTCTTAACTTGAAGCTTGTTAGGACAAACAAATAAATATGATGAAGCTTCTGTTCTGAGACTAATAGTAAGTTGTGAAGATGAGAGACATCTACCGGAACATCTCCCAAATAGTTAGCCAGGTATTTGTCTCTAATCATGGCATAGATGGGGCAGTCTATCAGGCCAGGTCATCCCTCTCTCCCAGAAAACACAACCCACAACGAGGAGAGAACTCATGTTTTTCGTTTCTTATATAAATCCGTGTTCCCTTTTCCCCTGCTAACCGAAGCTGGACAAGCACTCTTGGCTTGTTTATATGGCTATGGAGGCGGGTTTGTGGTTTTTGAAGATAATATTTAATAATTACCTATATCTTTCTACCTTTATAGCAGAGATCCTCCATTGCTCGAATTGTTTACAGTATTTCTTAAATAAATCAAAATCACCCGCCATATCTATTTCATCTATTAATGAATATATCGACAGAAAATGTAGTACGTTCATTCAGAAATCACTACATAAGTTAAATATTGAGTTCTAGCCCGAAAAGTCGATTGCCTATGAAGGGAGTGAGAAAACGTAATTGATTAATTCCTGCTGGGGAAGTACATAGTCTGTGATTCATCAATAATTTTATTTTTCTTCATAAAATCGTTGTTTTTGTAATATGATTTAATGCCTATCCTGCACTCTTGTGAGCTCTATTGGAACTAGTTTTAAAAATTAAATGATCTCACTCTCCTCCATTTGCAACTTTTTAGTTAAAAAAAAAATACATATCTATCAACTAATATAATCAATAATTAGATTGTAAGTCTATTTAACAATCAATTTTTTCCTGGTTCATTATTCAATTACATATTACGCCGTGTCTTGTTTATCAATATCTTTGACTTACAAAGAACTCTGGCGGATTTTCCCTAAACTTCTTCCTTCGTAAGGTATTCCCCCGCTAGAGTGCAGCATATGTAAATAGTCAAGTTTAAAGAATATGTACTAATCAATTTTTAGGTTTTCTTTATTTATATATATTATGTGACATTATATTTTGTCAGCATACTAACTATATTTATTGTTAACTATTACTGTATATATTAGTGTTATTATTTTCGAAATTTATTTTCTTGACATCGAACTTACTAATGACGAACAATTCGTCGTTGTAAGTATATAAATAAATAACATTTTCTTTTATTTATTTACTGATTTGTTATTTATTCATTATTATTATTATTCTCATGTGTGTCTGGCCATAATTGTTAGTAACTGTATATTTATCTAATTTATAAGCTACATATCTTAATGTATACATTCTCATAACGTGTCCTATTGCCATGTTATGGTTTAACAAAAATAAATATTATTATTATTAACAAGTTGTTTTGTAAATAATTTTAATATTATTTTGACAATAAAGAATCTACCTATTCATAAAAAAAATGAAAATAAATGCTTCCTTTTTGTCATAAATAAAGTATTAATCACATAACGGCAGCTGGAATATTTTAATTATTTATTTCAATATTTTGTCCTTACATTACATTATTGTCATTATAAATACAAAAAAAAAAAATAATTAGGGAGAAATACGTTAAAGGATAAGACCATGAATTAAAATATATATATATATGTGCAACATGCCCGAAATCTGTCTTGGGCATATTGCAAAATACAATTTGAAAATGCATTTCCAATTGCTAATACTCTGATTCATCTAGAAAAATAATGATCTTACATGAGTAATGTCAGTAGAAATGTTTTTGATAACCTTCAAAACATCATGTGACCAATTAGAAGGTTGAGAAAAAAATGGTCTCTCAAAAGGTCTTTTTTGACCACTATGTGGCATAAGTACATATATAGATCTATTTATGCTCCGGATCCTGAAATTATGATGTTGTTTTTTTCAATATAAAATTAACCTTAATTGATACAGAAGAGAGAAAATGTTGAATAATAATAACTCGTAAAAAATATACGAAAGTAAAATTTTCAGCTGAGCGTTCAGGCTTCGCCAACTATTCAAAGTATAATAATTATATTTCCCCACCGTTAAACCAATACAATAGGATACGTCATAAAAATTAAGTCTAACACAAGTATGATTAGTAGTAATAACAAAACTATTTAAAAAGAGTAAAATGAAAATAAAAAATAAAAGTACTTAAAAATATATGAGTACAAAAAAAAATTAATACATAGATACATTTATAATAAGTAGATACATTTTTCAATTTAATAAAAATTAAGATAACTTTTTTTAAAACACTTCTGGAAGTGTTTTGATCACAACGATATATCGGGACGTTCTTACGTCCCTTCATCAGGTCCCAATGTGCGAAATATAGAAAAGAGAAAGAAAACAATGTAACAAAAACAAATAAAAAATATATATATATATTAATCAAATATAAATGAATAAATTTAAAAAAATATATAAATGAATAAATAGAAAATTATAAATGAATAAATAGATTCATAAAATAATAATAAGAATAAGAAATGAACAAAAAAATTATAATATACCTATATTTTTTTTATAATAATATATTTTTTCTGAATATAATAATAAAACATTTTAAAAATAAAAGAAATAATAACTAAGAGAAATAAAATAAATTAGTACACAATTAGCGAAAAATAGTGATTAAACATTACGTACATTCGACTGACCTTTAAGGTGTGGAGGAATTCAAAAAATAAAAATGAAAGCTTTAAGTTTTGTATCAAATAATGTTTTTGAATATGAAACACGATTTCTTATTGTTTTGTTATTTTATTTTATTTATTTTTTATTTCAGTGGTGACACTTTCTAGTCACAGATTAAGTAAACCATCTTTATATTTTGAACGAGGGTGGGGTTATGGTGGAAAAGGGTGGAGGTAAACGAAAATTTATATATTTTTTATTTACAAATAACAAATAGACAACTGTATAAAAAATACAACAAGCAAATGTGCCAAGAGAGAGATAATGGCAATGTCAAAATGTCAAGAGGGGAGAAATCACCCAGTGGTGACCTTCCCTATGTAATGATACGTACAGGTAGACAGTCAATCTAGAACTGATTTATTCTAATATAACATATGTTTATACATATTCATCACATCTCCCTTTCAAAACTACAGAGAACAAGTATTATGGAAATACAACAACAAAATATAACATGAAACAAACAGCAAGTTCTCATGGCTGGTATCTGTCCGGTCTGCGGAGGGTGGCCCTATCTCGGAGGCATATTTAATTGCTCTTATTTGTAACTAATCACTGTCATTCATTCACTGCTGCTGTTAAGGAGGTCTCTAGGCCATTGACGCTTAAGACGTCGTTGGGGAAGTATGGCAGATTGGAGGGCACGGACTAGAGGATTATTGTGGGAACTAAGAAGGGAAAATAATATTTTATAATTGGATTTAGCGACTTCGGTGACAAAAGGTTCGTTAAGGAGCATTGGCTATTTTACGAAGGATTTTTGATTGAAAGGATTGAATGCGCTGAAGAACTGGGCAGAACCCCATAGTTCAGGAGTAAGTCGTTTTGTTTTTAATGTTAATTTGGATCTTTTGTAGTAGTCTTAGTAACAGTTTATAGCGTCTGTTCATTTGTTGTCTTTTCAGTCTCGTCTGAGGATTCCAAGTTAGTCGTTACTCGAGTATGAGGCCTAGATAGCGGACTTCGTTTTTTAGGGATGGGATTGTTGTTAAGGTACACTGGAGGGCAGGTATATTTTCGACGAAGGGTGAAGACGAAGTGAACTGATTTAAAACCATTTTTCAAAATTAGAATTAGATAATTTTTGTCACTTTGAGAAGGGCGATAAATTTCTCTATCTGCTGCTAAATACATTTGTCGTCCCATTTAGTCTTAAGTATAGTGAAGAGTTTGACGTTGAATCATGTTAGTTCCGTACTTGTGATCTGATTATGATAAGAAAGTAAATACGAAACGACATTCTGAATCACAGTGTACACACTGACAGTGACTGACACTTTAATCAGATACATATGTCTTTCGTAAGTCGAATGGAATTTCCGTCTTCTTGGACCTTCTAACTTAATTATCAAAGTCTCCTTTTTTAGCATACTTTCTAAGGAAGAGTAGGTTAATTTGACAAACTTCCTGCATGTGAGTGTCTCTTTGTTAGTTATTGTGACTCATGCCCGGGCATTAACTATGAGTTATCTGTTCACGCAGAAAGAAAGATGACTTACCTCATTTTCTACTGTTCTGTCCTTCCTTAGATATATACAGGCGACAATTTTCGAGTGAATATATCAATCCTAATAAGGCAGATTTAGCACAAATAGAGGACCTATTAATTTGCAAAAGCTCGATAGTATTTATATATTTACTATTAAATCTTTAAAACTAAAAAAAATGTGTGCAGGTCTGAAATGCAGATTTTATTTCCTTGCTACTTTTATTAAGTTCTGTTCTCTTTATTTCATTGCAGTGAGTAGACAACTTTTAGTTTAAAATGTAATAATCTTTTAATTTCCAGCATGTCATACTTGCTTTCTTTTAATTTTTCACCAGAATGGACTTTTCATTTATTTATTATTGTTATTTTATTATTTATAAGTTGTTTTTTATATAAATCTAATTGTTTATTTCCTCATTTTGTAAATATTTTTACTCTATCAATTTTCTTTTCCGTTTTTAAGAAAACTATTTTCATTTAATCTAATGTCCAATTTACTGACAGGATCTTTGTCACCCTCAACTAGATTATTTTCTCTTGTTTTTCTTCTATTTATTTAGTTTTCTCTTTCTTTCAGAAATATTTTTCTCTGTACTCTATTCTTACTTGAGCACCATTAGAGAACTTTTTATTTATTTATCTATTCACCTATTCACATGTTTATATTTATTTCCTGTATTTTTTTAACTATTCTTTATTCTTTTAATTTCCAGTACCATGTACTATGCCAACCTCCATCTGTAATATACTACCTCATGTATAAAAAACAGATGTAAATAAAAAATACATAAAAATAATTAACTATGAGTTCATATTGTCGAATACCAGAGTGCTCTTTCGTAGGTCTGATGGACATAAGTCTGACTCCATTATGGGGTCCTTAATGTTTTTTAACGAGTACCTGATATCACACAGGCTGGTTGTTTCCGGCATTTTTTTTCCAGAGGTGTCTTCTTGTTTTATTGGACGATATTTCGGGACACTTACACGTCCCTTCTTCTGGTCACTAGGAACCGGGAGGTTCATAGTGACCAGAAGAAGGGACGAGTAAGTGTCCCCGAAATATCGTCCAATAAAACAAGAAGACACCTCTGAAAAAAAATTCCGGAAACAACCAACAATACATCCCAGAGAAGCTTAAGAAACACATCACACAGGCTCTGGACCATCTCTTAAAGTTCCATTCGAAGGACAGCGTGCTCCAGTTATTTTTACTTCCCAATTTTAAAAATCTAAGGGCCTCGGTCGGGTTTCGAACCCGCGATCTTGAGTTCAGTAGACAAGCATGTTACCTCTGAACTACCGATACTCTCTCCAGGATGTGTCTCTTTATGTAACTGTCGTAATCGGTTAAGTCCGATTTAAAAATGTTTATTAAAACTTAAAAACGAAGTGTTATTTGATAAAAAAATAAAATAGTAACTTATGTCCATACAAAAAAGTCATCGGCGAATCATCGGCTATGTACCTCCCCTGCACGGTTTAAGTTTTTGCTCTCCCTTCAAAGCCAATTGACCGTTTAGGCTAAAAATCAATAGTTGAGTCACATAGTGGCTTCTGAAATTATTAGGATTTTTGAACTGCCTCCCCTTCCCTTCGGTTTATTCCGCTGAAAATTAATAGATGATGTCCTTTATAAAGCTTTTAACTTGCATGTGCAATTTTATGTCAATATATTTATTAGAGTTTTTGTATTCAACCTCCCCCGTAATTCCTCCCTTCACTTTTGCTGATTTGGCAGAAAATCAATAGTTGTTCTTAAACGATTCCGAAAGAACTACCGGCGCACAGTGTGAAATTTATGAGTTTTGATTTTCAAAATTCGAGCCCCCGCTCAATTTTTGATCAATTTGGATGAAACTAGGTGCAAAATATTTGTGAAAGCTGGATTTTTATCAGGTAACTGCGGGTTTCACAATCAAGGTATTATATGCCAATTGACAGCTGCCAAAACCACGCGAAAATTTTTAAAAATTTAATTTTTTTGTCTAAGTTTTTGTTAAAGGATTTTTACAACTTAAATTAATGTTTTTTGGGTTGCTGATTACGAATTCAAAATTTATTTTAGCCAAAATTGGTCCTAATTCAATATATTGGCTATTTTTGCCACTGGCGTATAATACCTTGATTGTGAAACCCGCAGTTATTTGATAAAAAGCCAGGTTTCATAAATAGTTTGTGCCTAGTTTCATCCAAATTGATCAAAAATTGAGCGGGGGCTCGAATTTTGAAAATCAAAACTCATAAATTTCACACTGTGAGGCGCCCTCCTATGATGGGTAACACAGGTAGTCACAGATAATTTCTACCAAAATACTATTAAGGAAAAATTATGTATATAAACGAAATGGGGACCACGGAAGCAGCAACAGAAACGAGTGGCGTGCGCTATGGGCAGGAGGCTAGCCGGGGGGGTGGCAGGCGGGAGTGTGGAGGGGAGACCGTAGTACCGGCACCAGGGAAGCTCAGTCCATCGCGGGCACCCGTGTCGAACGTCATGTTGAGTGTAGCTGTGATCCTAGGGGTTAGCGGCGTACTATTGGCAGCCACCACGGGGGAGGTGTCCCACCTGGATCGACTGTTCAATCGGCTGGACGATGAGGGGGCTGGCTCAGAGGTGCCACCCACTCTGGCACCAGCCCCTGTCACCTTCGGACCACCCCCGCCAGCACCACATCATAGAGTGAGGCATGGTCATCTGCCGCCCCCGGAGTATGAGGAGGAAGAGGAGGAAGACCAACTGGAGGAGGAGCCGCCTCCGCAGGCAGATCGAGCTCATCGCAGACTCTACACAACCTCGGTGAGTCTCCTTTCATATTTGTGCATGGTCAAGTGCGGACTCCCGATTAACTGGGGGCGGTTCAGTTAGGGGGTTTCTAAGGGCCAAGTAATTGTAAACGGTTAATCACCGGCCTAATAATTCGCTGCCCATATTAATCCTTCACCTTTGGCCGATTTAGCTGTATTTCGCGAAGTGCCTTACACAGTTTTTTTTTAATCCACTAGCATCCCTGGATCTCTTCAGAGTCACGGTCCAACTTCTCACCCCCTAGTCCTCCGTCATCTCTGGATTTTCCCACTCTTCCCTTATTCTCCTGCCCTGGTCTTCTCAAGGAACTTCAGTCTGTCACCGGTTAACTCTTCACCCCACAGCCTTCTGGAGTGCCTAGATCTCTTCAGAGTCACGGTCCAACTCTTCACCCCCGAAGTCCTCTGTCATCCCTGGATCTTCCCACTCTTCCCTTATTGCCCTGGTCTCCTCAAAGAACTTCAGTCTGTCACCTTTCAGAGTCCCCGGTTAACTCTTCATCTACAGTCTTCTGGCGTCCCTGGATCTTCCTACTCTTTCTTTACTGTCATATCCTGATCTCTTCAAGAAACATCTGTCCATCTGTCACCGTACAGTCCAACTCCTAACTCGAGTATTCAACTGAGTTTCATGTATCAAGGTCCCCGAATACCTTTTGACCATGTGTATGTGATTAGAACATAGTGAGTGCTGAAAACGCTTACAGCAATGAATAATTAATGTAAAAATGCCAAAATCGGACTCAAAATAAGTCCACAATACTTCGGGGCTTTAAAATAGTACACAAGATGCCGCTTATATTGATGACTTAATCAAAAATCTCTTGGGAAAACTAAAAGATGCCGAAAACCATCGTAAAATGTCGTTCTGAAATCTATTTGTTTTAGGCATCAGACGTCCTCAGTGGGGCATGCTTGCTTGTTCAAAACCCGGCCGAGGCCTTTAGAGTTTTTATTTAGGAGGTGAAAAAACCTTGAGCACGCCGTCCTTCAGGTAGGACGTTAAGCGATAGTCCAGAGTTAGGTTTTATGACTCATGCCCGGGCTTTAACAACGAGGTCATATCGCCTACTACCAGAGCGCTCTTTCGTCACTCTGGTGGACATGAGCCCGACTCTACTGTGGGAGTCCTAAATTTTGCCTACCCTAAATTTGTATTCCTCTAGGGTAGGGGTCTTTAACGAGTACCTGATATCGTACAGGCTCGGGACCATCGCTTAACGTCCCATCCGAAGGACGGCGTGCTTAAGTTTATTTTACCTCCCAGATAAAATAAACTAAGGGCCTCGGTCGGGCTACGAACCCACGAAGTCCAGAGTTTGTACGTGTTGTGTAAAAACATGGTTCTGTTACGATCACATAATTTAATAATACGATGAATTTTCAAAAGGTTTAAGGTCCATAAAATTTGCATCTTACCTCAAATTTTGAATTGACTTATTATTTAAATAATCTTAGGTCACTTGCATATTAAAGTTTGTAAATGAAGTATTTCTATTTCTTTAATTAAAGCATCAATTTTTATAACGAAATGAGGGCGCCGATAGCTCAGTGGTCTGTGTGCTTGCTTGCTCAAGATCGTGGGTTCGAAACCTGGCCTAGGCCCTTTATTTTATTTAGGAGGTGAAAACACCTTGAGCACGCTGTCATTCGGGTGGGACGTCCCGAGCCTGTACGATGTCAGGTACTCCTTAAAGACCCCTGCCCTAGGTGAATAAAAATTTAGGGTAGGCAAAATTTAGGACTCCCACAGTTGAGTCGGGCTCATGTCCACCAGAGTGACGAAAGAGCGCTCTGGTAGTAGGCGATAATCGTAGTTAAAGCCCGGGCATGAGTCAAAATAACTAACTATAACGAAATGATTCAGTTTCTATTTATAACAATTTATTATGTAAATTTAGATAAACCTGAAATCATAACAAATATACATACCCGGCTGACCCATAGGGAGAAATTCAGCGAGGTTCAAATAGCACGATAACCTCAAATCGTCATTAGTCATCTCGTTAACACATTTACGAGTGATATCGTTATTTTTCTTTCTATTAGTACTGCAAATTTTAAAATAATTCCCATTATTTTAAAATTTCCGCCTTGTATATATTTTTCTATAAAATTTAAGATATGTCCTACAAGGAAAAAATCTGTTTTCTTTGTAAAAATTTTAAGTAATAACTAAACAATGACGCCAGTGAATCAGTATGTTTCTGTTTTGAACTTTGTTAGCGCACAAAACTCAGGTAAACGATTTTAGCAATGAACTTGAACTTTGAACTCAAGATGTCACATGTCCTAACTTAGATCAAATTAGATTATGGCAAAAATCAAATGAAAAAAAAGTATTTGGTGAATCACTGTCAATGTACTTCCCCAGAACGAATTAATCTATTAAATTTTCGCTTCTCCTCCTTCTCCGTTTGCGCTAATATTCAACAGGGCTACTAAATTCTCATATTAAATTTTTTGTCGATAAATTCATTACATCGGCAGTTATTAGGGTTTTGAATTAAGCTCCCTAATATCCTTTTCCTTTTGACTGATTTTGTTGAAAATCTATAGGTGTTGTCTTTATAGAGTTCGGGTCTTAAATAAAAATTTCGTGTCTACACATTCATTTTATCAGCAGTTATAGAGTTTTTGTGTAAAACCTACTCCCTAATCCATCCTTGATAGATTTGGCTGAAATTCAAAAAGGTGTCGTTGTAGAGAGATCTGGAGTCACATATAAAACTTTGTGATGATACAATTTCTAATGGAAGTTATCGTGTTCACACACACACACAGGGTTTGGGAACACTTTTGTACCATTTTCGTGATGATGTCTATCTGTATATGTGTGTTTCTGTGATAAAAACTTTGTGAGCGCAATGAATTTGAAATTTTGAATGTAAATGCCTGACTTGATTTTTATTCCAAAAAAGTTCGATTGGTTTTGGGGGGAACATCATTGCCGATGATTCACCGACAATTTTTTTTATCTTATTATTATTATTTTTTTTTTACCTCTTCAATATATATATATCATACAATTTTGGCACAATGTGAACTAACATTGTGAGAGAGACGGGTGATATTGTGTTCCAAAAGTGTACACAACACAAAATATAAACAGGAGCGCGCACAAGACAATGTTATCTTGCAGCTTCTCTGTTTCACAACTTCATTCATCACAATTTTGATAACCATCTTCCTGACTTTAGCTCCCTCCATTCGTAATTTCTCTCTTCTTTATGTTCAGTTCTTTACAATATAGTATGTCTCTATACTAATATATCTACAAAGAAAGTTTGTTTGTGAATTTATCGTAATCTAGAAAACTAATTTATTTATTGCATACCTAGAAGTTAGTTATTATGACTCAAGTTTAAACTAAAGGTCATATCGCCTACTACCAGAGCGCTCTTTCGACTCGAGAGTCCGAAATTTTGTCTACCCAGGTTTATTCAGCTAGGATAGGGGTTCTTTAACGAGTATCTGTCATCGTACCGAGCCTGTACGATGTCAGGTACTCGTTGAAGACCCCTGCCCTAGGTGAATAAAAATTTAGAGTAAGCAAAATTTAGGACTCCCTTCAATAAAAATTTTTATTTCTCTCACTCTCTCTCTATATATATATATATATATATGTACAGGGGCGTAGCCAAAGGGGGAACAGGGGGGAGGACAGAGCAAAAAACCAAGATAAAAATTAAATAAACTAAAATAATAGTTTTTATTAAAAATGGATTGCTTTCAAGTTACCAATAGGATCTTCAAATTTCCAGTGCGTCTGATTCCTAAATCAGCAATCAGCTGTTACATAAATGTACATGTACAAAACAAGTCATATTAAATTTATTTAAATATACATGAATTCGTTCATTTCATTTTCTCGCTCAAAATCGTCACTTATGTTATACTTTATACTCTTAAAGCTGATTTTACATGCGCAGTAAAAATGCAAAGCGCGGCAGCAGCTAATGCACGCTATTGGATGTGTCATTTAATTCTAAAAGCACAGAAACTACAGCGTGCATTTGCTGTTGCTGCGCTTTGCGTTTTTGCTGCTCATGTAAAGTCAACTTAAGTGTAGACAGTGGTTACCTCAGGGGGAGCTTCTAGAGGTCCGAGACTCCCAAATTAATAACAAAAAATCTGCAACGCTAACCACGGAAACTGCAGGATGTGCCCCCGGGAGTCTATACCCCCACCCTCGTAGCCTAACTTTGCCCCCCCCCCCCCCCCTTTCAAAATCCTGGCTACACCCCTGTATATATATATGTATATGTACAAATCGATTGTACGTGTGTTTGTAACATCGGTTGACATCTAGGAATTTTGGGAAAGAGGGGATTGTATTGAAATTTTGACAAATCTCTACATTTTCAACACAAAAACTAATAACTGACAAAGTAATCAATGTATCGACACTAACCAAATCGGCCAAAGAAAAGTGGAGATTTGGGTAGAGGGTTAACATAATACCTCTAATAATTGAAGTTGTATTGAATATATTGGCACAAAATTTCATATGTAAATTCAAAACCCTGTATGTCCTTATGAATTTTCATTAGAGAGTGTCGAAATAAAATATGGGATTAGAGTTGGGCTCAACTCTAAAACCACAATAACTGCCGTGGTAATGAACATATCGACATGATATTTATTATGAGGATTTGAAATCCCATATTTAAGCAATTATTAATTTTTAGCCCAAACGATGTACTGGTTTTGCTGGGAAAAGCTAAAGCTCAATTAATTAATTCTTGCTGGGGAAGTACATTGCCAGTTATTCACCCACAACTTTTTTAATTGAAATATTAAAAGATCCCATTTTATAGTTTGTTCAAGATTGGCGTCAGGAGTGGTCCACAAAACCAGCTAACAAACGACCTCATGTAAATCTCGTGTTTGTCTCTCCTCGTCTCGGAGTCTCTTGTTAAATCGTATTATTTATGTGACAATGGAGATTTGACATTTTCACTAAATATATTAGAATCCTGCCTGATTGACCAAGGCCATTTCTACACACGGTATTTCCTTTATATATTCACATATCTGTCTCTCCAAATACGTAAATTGTCACAATTAATTTTTTATTTGGAATTAAATTTATACGTTGTTATTGAAAGTATCTTTTTTATTTTAGTTATAGTCAAATTATCTCGCTTTTAATAGTGGTTCGAACTAGTCAAATAGTCGTAACATTTTATAGTGGTTTAGTCAAATAATGCATCTTCCTTAATTGACTATTTTTGTTCCTCAAAAGTCGTATTGTGTCAGTGCTTTTCTGTTGTTGGTCTCAATTTAATCAAATAATGCATCTCCCTTAATTGACTATTTTTGTCCCTCAAAATTCCTATTGTGTCAGTTTCTTGCTTTTCTATTGTTAGTTTCAATTTAATCAAATAATGCATCTCCCTTAATTGACTATTTTTTACCCTCAAAATTCCTATTGTGTCAGTTTCTTGCTTTTCTATTGTTGGTCTCAATTTAATCAAATAATACATCTCCCTTAATTTACTATTTTTGTCCCTCAAAATTCCTATTGTGTCAGTTTATTCCTTTTCTATTGTTGGTTTTAATTTAATCAAATAATACATCTCCCTTAATTGACTATTTGTGTCCCTCAAAAGTCCTATGTTGTGTCATTTTCTTGCTTTTCTATTGTTGGTCTCAATTTAATCAAATAATCCCTGAATTGTCAGTTTTAACTATCATAAAGTCATAAGTTGTGTCAGATTGTTATTTCTTCTATTAGTTAGTTGTTGTGACTCACGCCCGAACTTATCAAGGTCATATTGTCTACTACCACCTCTTTCATCGCTCTGGTGGAGATGAGCCCGACTCTACTATAGAAATCCTAAATTTTGCCTAACCTAATTTTTTAACCTAGGATAAGGATCTTTAACGAGTACCTGACATCGTACAGGCTCGGGACCATCGCTTAATGTCCAATCCGAAGGACGGCGTGCTCAAAATGTTTTTTCATTGTGAATTGGTCGTGTATAACTCTCAAATGGTCTGGACTTGTCATTTTCCCCTTCTCTTATTGCTATGTTTTATTTAGTTAATAATCAATGTATTGGACACAGACTAGGAAGGACTAGAAATTCAATTAAGCACAGAACACAATACTAAATTAAATTTATTTGTGCCATCTGTTTTTAACAAGGGAACGAGGGCTTATATAATTTTGGGTTGACAGCTAAATGACGAAGCTTCCTCAAACTATTCCGTTCATTGGTTCGGTTCGGGTCTTCGTTAATACAAAGTCTTCTTCCGTTCATTGGTTCGGTTCGGGTCTTGGTTAATACAAAGTCTTCTTCCGTTCATTGGTTCGGTTCGGGTCTTCGTTAATACAAAGTCTTCTTCCGTTCATTGGTTCGGTTCGGGTCTTGGTTAATACAAAGTCTTCTTCCGTTCATTGGTTCGGTTCGGGTCTTCGTTAATACAAAGTCTTCTTCAGTTCCAGTTGTTTTACAACTATTTTTTTTTTTTCATTTACATAATAATAATTTTGATGTGAAAGGATTTAATTGTGCGCCACGAAACCGACGAAGTAATGAAGGAATCGTACGGTGCTCGGAGGTAGTGTGCTAGTCTACTAAACTCAAGATCGCGGGTTCGACACCCGGCAGAGGATTTTAGGATTTTTATCTAGGAGGTAAAAACACCTTGAGTTTGTCCCAAACCTGTGCGATCAGGTATTCGTTAAGAACACCTTGGGTAACTAAACCTGGATAGGCAAAGTTTAGGACTTCCATAGTCTGACTCATGTCCACCAGATCGGCGCTCTGGTAGTAGGCGATATGACCTCGTAGTTAAAGCCCGAGCATGAGAGGGCTCAATACAAAAACCCTAATAACTGCCGAAGTAATGAAGGAATCGAGAAGTTTCTGAGTAAGGTACTCATTGATTTTCAACTAAATCGTTAGGTTCAGAGAGAGAGCGAAAACTTAATTGATTAATTCGCTCTGAGGAAGTACATTAGGGGTGATTCACTGTCGACGTTTCTCATTAAGACTTTGGTCATTTGTGCCTTCACTAATTAGAAGAGACATTAAGTGAATTGAAGAAGCTATTTCTTGACAGTATTAAGAAGACAATCCCCAGTAATACTAATATCACGTTTGCATAATAAATATTATTATTTATTTTTTTTATTTTATAATAATAATAATTGTAGTTTCAGTTCCTTGCCTTTATGCAAAATAACTTTTGTTAAACATCTCAAACGCTCGGAAGAAATATTAATTTCTTCTGATTGTGTGGTTAGAGTAAAGTTAACAACGAGAGGGTGTTATAATATAATATTTTGGTCCCATGTACCCCATCCCTGTGGTGCCAAAATAAAAATGGGCTCAATTTTATATCTAATTATGTTTTTTTAGAGTTGTTTTATTGTTAATGGTTTTATTATATATTTATCTTTATATTCATTCATATGTGACGAAATATATTACACTTTCTGCGATGATCACATTAAAAGTACCAACATAATAAGTCAAATGCAGTTGAAATATAGAACACACTTTCTTATTCCATGAACGTAGAAATACTCGAAAACAGCTGACATCACAGATAAAGAAGTTTTCAGATATATCATAACAACCAGCCCATTCCTGCATCCGACACTGTCAGATATCTAAGACATCATTTAGACAGACGTTTAACTTGGACAACACGTCAGACTGAAACGTACAGACCTCAAAAGACGATTTGGAGGACTGAAATCAATCATCGGACGACGATCGACATTATCAGTTGAAAACAAACTTCACATATACAACACTATACAAAAAACCCATCTGGACTTACGGCATCAAGATATAGAGATCAGCCGTCTTCAGTCAATACAATCCATCATACGCCACATTGCCAATGCCCCATTTTACGTTTCCAACCTCACATTACATAATGACCTCAACATCCCATTTGTACCCACTGTTATCAGGACACGATATCAAAATTTTCACAACTCCATCATCACGCCAATCCACTTATTCTGCAATTATCCACGAATTCTCTCCCCACAAATCCACCACGTCGTCTCAAGCGGGCATGGCAGAGGGACCTGCTCCAGGACTAGCCTGGACTCCTGGTCACAACCTCAGCAGTACAGCAACACACTTGCCACCGCTCAACATCACAATCACTAGTGACAAATGTTCTGTCGTTGTGAATATGTAAATAAATAAATAAGATATATTATATATTATTATCTCGTGCAGGACGTTTACCTGATTTACGCAAAAACAGTTATTCCTGTTGTAAAAATGTATTATTATTATTATTATTATTGTTATGTCTCTTATGTTCCTGTGTATACCTACCTATTGATCTTCAATAAGTTGGAAGGTTTTATCTTTTGAATTAGCCAAGTCTCCTCTTGGACTCAGATGTTGGTGCTGAAGAGAATGTATCTCTAAGAGTCCGTGGTCGTTCTTTGATTACCCTGGTTATCATTTAGGAAGAGACAGAGAGCTGTCTAGTGGTTGCTGAACCATATCCAAACTCTAGAGCAAACAATGACCACTTATCATTTGAAAAGTATGAAGGGAGTGTTATGTTTATTTCCATTATGAAACAGGATCTATAAAGCATCTGCCCTGAGCACGTCGTCCTTCGGGTGGGACGATAGACGATGGTCCCGAGTCTGTACGATCTCCGGAATGACCTCGACTCTCTGAGGTGAGACTGTCTGTCGAATACACACCGTAAGTCCCTAGAGGAAGAATTTGAACTTTGCGGTGGATATTTCTGAAATTCTACCTGATGACAACTCCCAAATTACCCAACTACGTTAATTATTGTGACGCATGCCCGGGCTTTTAACTTCGAGCTCATAGCCTACTTACCAATGCGCTCTTTTGTTTCTCTTGAGCCCGTCTCTACTGTGGGAGTCCTAAATTTTGCCTACCTTAAATTTTTATTCACTTAAGGTAGGGCGTCTTTATCGAGTACCTGACATCGTACAGGCTCAGGACCCTACAGAAGGACGGCGTGCTCAAGATAATATACTTCTCAGATAAAAACCTAAGTGCTTCAGTCATCTCGAGCTCAGTAAGCAAGCACGCATACCACTGAGCTACCGGCGCTCTCTCAAAAAATTTTTCTTATATCTTCATCACTTAGCCCCTTATTTATGTAACCTTTTTATTCCGCTACGCAACAGCAATATACCTTAATTATAAATATGCGCCCATTAACATCCGCCGCTAGTTTCCCCACAGGACAGATCCTGCCTCTGACTTCGATGGCTTTCATGGGATCCTATGTTCTCAGGGTTCCATGATCTTTTTTTCGTTGGATTTTTATTAAGGAAATTTTTTTTTAATCAATTTTTCAATAGAACTAATCGTTTTCACGAAAATCAAGCAAACATCTAAAAAAAATGGTTTTAAAAACATCAGAGGGCGCCGGTAGCTCAGTGGTATGCGTGTTTGCCTTCTGAGCTCAAGAATGTGGGTTCGAAACCCGACCGAGGCCCTTAGTTTATTTTATCTGGGAGGTAAAATAAACTTAAGCACGCCGTCCTTCGGATGGGACGTTAAGCGATGGTCCCGAGCATGTATGATGTCAGGTATTCGTTAAAGACATCTCCCTAGGTGAATAAAAATTTAGGATAGGCAAAATTTAGGACTCCCATAGTAGAGTCGGGCTCATGTCCACCAGAGTGACGAATTTTCGCTCTGGTAGTAGGCGATATGACCTCGTAGTTAAAGCCCGGGCATGAGTCATAAAACCTAACCTAACCATCAGTTTAGGACTGTTTTCTACAAATACCTCCCATGAAATTAGCTGTGACTCTAGGAGCTAATAGCCCAATCGTTCCATTGTTTTGGAGAGAGAGCAGAAACTTAATTGATTAATTAGTTTTGGAGAAATAAATTGCCGGTTATTCACCAGTGATTATCCTTTAGTTTTATTACTTTGATATTCCCTAGAAAGCAATTGTTCATTCCTTGTGGTGCTATTTATTACTTTGTCCTTATTGGTCCAATCTCAAATCGTAGAACATTTTATAGTTGGAAATTTATTAAGGAACATTTTTGGTAAGAATCACTTTTTCGATAGGACCAACCTTAATCAAGTAAATTAAGAAAAAAAAAAAAAAATAGGTTTCAATGCATCAGTTAAAACTGTTTTCGGAATGTATTTTGACGAAATTTCATATATTATAGAAATTTTTGTCGGCCCATTTAAAAAGTTAGGATCCCAGATTAGCTGCGACTGTTCTCAGATCTGGGTGAAGGCTTTCTAATAGCAGACTTGCACGAAATTAGCCTTAAAATATATTATTATCTCATCCAAGAGATAGATTGACATGCAGGTATGGCTTTCGTATCACCTTATTAACCTAACGCCGCCTGTCTCTCGAATTTCCTATAACACTTTTTGACTGGAAATTTCATTTGATCTTCTAGATTATAATTATTTATTACTCTAGAATTGTGTAATAAGATTTTTAATTCATATATAATATATTTTAGAGAGCGTTGGAAGCTCAGAGTTATCGTACTTGCTTACTGAGATCAAGATCGCTTCCGATAGAATGAATGTATCGACACGAAATTTTATATGTGAATCCAAAACACTCTAACAACGACACCTATTGTTTTTCAGCCAAATCGATCAAAGAGAAGGAGGATTAGGAGTGAGGCTTAACACACTCTAATAACTGCTGATAGAATGAATATACGAAAGTTTATATGTGTGACCGAAAATCCCATAAGGGGCTGTCTTTAAATTACGTAACGCAAAATTGTCCAAATTTGAATACTCACCCCTCCCCCTGTAACGGAAGCCTATACCCCCCCCCCCCCCCCCCCCCCTTCCCAAAACCACCTAATATACTGATGACCACCCCCGCTCCTCCAAAGGAAAAAAAAAAGAAAAAATATTAAAATTAAAAAATGTAACATTTAATATATTATGATTTACAGAGAACATATGTAAAATACATAATCAGAAACGAATACAATAAAATTATGACTCATCTTCCCATGGAGTTGATGTATGTTTTTCCATGGAAATCACAGGCATACTCTCGCAAGTTTCTTCCTGTTGTGCTGTTACAAGTTGACTACTGTCTTAATCGAGCGAGTCTTCATCAACCCACTCTAAATTTCCGTTTTTGATCATAACTGCTAAAATTTCCCGAGAACGTTTAGCTGCAGCACGTACAGGCCTTTGTTTTGAGATGAAAACTTTACTCTTTGCAGTTCCATTTTGGCAAACATTTTTCAAAAGCTCACCTACTCTGCCAATCGATGATTGATACAAATGACACTGATTACAAATTCTTCTAGGAAGAACGCTTTGCACACTAGGAGAGTATAAATCATACGGTATAGTTTTGAAGGACTTTGAACTCGATGGGAGAATATCAGGAGACATTGCTAAACTAATAAAAAGGGGAGGGAAGTAATTCTGATTATCTGAATGGTAGTTTCATTTTTTTATCATATCACTAAAATGTGGCAAAATATCAAAAAGTTATAGGTATTATTTCTCGAAAAATTATCTGAAAATGAAACATTTATTTGACCAAAATTTGAATGGAACTAGCGTTGCGTAGCGTCAAAATTGCCACCCCCGACCCCTTTGTAACGCTTCATAACGCTGCGATGAACCCTCACTCCCCCCTTCCAGCGTTACGTAATTTAAGGACAGCCCCTAAGGGCGACATTACTTTTCAGCGATATCGGCAGAAGGGAAGGGGGGATCAGTTCAAAAAGTCTAATGTAATAATAATAATAATAATATTGACAGACAATACTCATGGTCAAATTGACCGTCTGAGGGAGAAAAGTCTAACATCTGCCGATGTTAAGAATTTATCGACACAAAATTTAGTGTGAGGATTTAGGAGCTCCAAATATAAGTCAAGTGTTGAATGTTAGCGCAAACGGTCGACTGGTTTTGGAAGGGAAGCGAAAAGGGAAAAGTTAATAGATTAATTCGTTCTGGGGAGGTACAACCCCGGTGATTCAACGACGACATTTTATCTGGGAGTTGAGAAAACATTGAGTGACGAAAGAGTGCTCTGGTAGTAGGCGATATGATCTCGTAGTTGATGCCCTGGCATGAATCACAAAAACTGACAGGGGGTCACCACCGTGTATCACTATATTGCACTCAATGTCAAAATGACTAGTTAATTCACAAAGTCTCTAATTTGACTGGGTAATATAAGAAATGAGCACAATAAAAAATAGTATTACTGTAGACTTGGAGACGTCTGAGAGTTTGTTAATGGAGATTTTTTTGTCATATTTTTTTTCCTGCGGAATGACGTCGTTGGAGCAAATATTGTCAAAGATATGAACCCTGAAGAAAAACGCCATGACTGTGATGGATGGCAACCATTATATGGTCGACAAACTGAAATTTATTGCTGTCCTTACCACTAGAGGGTTCGTGCACTTCTTCTAGCAACAGTTCTTTTAGCAACGTTGGTTCTAGCAACATTTCTTGTAGCAACAGTTCTTTTAGCAACGCTGGTTCTAGCAACAGTTCTTTTAGCAACGCTGGTTCTAGCAACACTTCTTTTAGCAACGCTGGTTCTAGCAACACTACTTCCTGCTCCCTGTAGATGCAATCATCCGTTGTTTACTATCAAAGTTTTACATAGAAGTCTCGCTGGCGTTCCTCAAGAAAGTATCTTTGGTCCTATCCTTTTCACGATATACACAGCTGACAACCCAACCTCATTCCTTTGCAGATGATACTGCTATCCTCTCCTCTCATCGTGATCCAATTCTTCCATCCTGCAATCTCCAAGAACACCTGACATCCCTTCAATCTTGGTATAAAAATTGGAGAATTAAGATGAATGACAAGAAGTCCGTTCTCATAGTATTCACTCTTCGGCGAGATTATAATTGCCCTCCCGTCTTATTTTACAGCAATCCCATTCGTTCCAAAATAGTTCGCTACCTAGGTCTCATACTTAACAAACGAATGACATGGAATCCTCACACCAGACTGAGAAGGCAGGAAATGAACAGACGATACAAACTGTTACTAAGACTACTAGACAAAAGAGCGAAATTAACTCTGAGAACGAAACGATTAATATATAGCACAACACTCAAGCCTATGTGGACTTATGGACTTGAACTATGGTGTTTTGCCAAATCAATCTAATCTTCACCGCATTCAATCCTTACAATCCAAAATCCTTCGTACAATAGCCAATGCTCCTTTTTACATCTCCAACAAAACCCTTCACACTCATTTCAATATCCCCTTTGTCACCGAATTAGCTAAATCCAGGTACGAAAAATTATTTTCCTCCTTTAGTACCGACATTAATCCTCTAGTCCTCCGTTCTGCCACACTCTCCGAACGACGCCTTAAAAGCCAATGGCCTACAGACCTTCTCAGATCAGGCAGTGATAATGATTAGCCATAAATGAGTGCAACTCAGTGGCTAGGGAGTGTCACCACTGGATTTTTCTTCTTGAGATTTTGACATTGCCATTTTTTCTATTTTAGCACATATATTTATATTATATATATTTTTTATACATTTGTAAATATCTCTTTATAGAAAAAAAAAAAAAGTCAAAAATAATGTATATTTCTGTAGTGCAAATAGATCAAGTTTCGATCAAGTTCCTCTGAAGCCATGTCTATCTGTATGTAGATGTGTCAGTAAATTAGAGATAATAGGGAGAATATTTTAAAGATAATAGAGAGATAAAATGTCATCATGTTGGATATTGGAGATAATAAAGAGATAAAAATGTCATGATTATCTGTATGCAGGTGTCGGTAAATACTTACCCTCAACAGAGTGAATAAATCGACACGAATTAGAAGGCGCCAATAGCTCAGAGTTAGGCAAAATCGCGGGTTAAAAACCCGGCCGAGGCCCTGAGATTTTTTATCTGAGAGATAAAAAACATTGAGCACGCCGTCCTTCGGATGTGACGTTAAGCAATGATCCCTAGCCTGGCTACGCAAAAGTCACAATAACTTGACACGATATTTCATCAGTGCCGGATTAGCCACGTAGCAAGAGTAGCAAATGCTACGGGCCCCACGAATTGGGTGGCCCCGCGCTCCAACGCCTGTCTGACCGTAAAAAAATATCAATTTAGATAGGAGCGTAAAAATACTCTCACCTGAAAATCTAAAACTCGATTGGAACTGCAATTTTATAAACTTTTATTAAATAATTCTTTGGAATCGTGTTTCCCAAACGTAGAAATTGCCTTGCGCATTTACTTGTCTCTCATGATCACTAACTGCAGTGGCGAACGTTCTTTTTCAACATTAAAACGTATTAAAAATGAGTTAAGGAACACGATGGGCCAAGAACGTCTTAATCATCTCACTTTGATGAATATAGAGCATGATTTGCTTAAAGAATATTGAAAGTGTTATCTCTAAATTTGCCTATATTAAATCCAGAAAAGTTTATTTGTAACAGTTTTGTTTTATTTAATACCCTAAACTTGAGAACCTAAAGCAAACCAAGGGCCTCTTGACAGAATTTGCTACAGGCCCCTCGCTGGGTTAATCCGGCACTGTATTTCATATGAGTATTGACAACTCTATATGCCAGCCCTGAAATTTCTGTAAAAAGACGATATCGAATTATTGAACGCTTACATAACTTCCTCGATGCTTCGCATAGCTTGAGAAATATAAGAGAGCAAATAAATATTTGAGAACATGATGTTTGAATCAATAAAATGTAATGAAAGGAAATTCTTTACTTCTAAGAAAGAAAAAAAAAACTTGAAAAGAAACTCAAGAGTTTCATTATTTCTAAAGAAACATTAATAAATCCTACTTCCTTTCTTGAGTTTTTTAAAAAGAAATTTCTTTTTTTTCCAAGAGTTTTCTTTATTATTTTATTTTCTTTTATTCGACAACATAATTTACTTCCCTAGCTATGAGAAATATAAGTAGAGGAAGTTATGGAATCGGTCCGAAATTCGATTCGAGTATTCAGCAGAATTTCATATTTTCACACCGGCATAATTTAACACATCCTCTTCATCCGATATTGCTGAAATTTCACTGGTTATGGCTACATTGGATTTTGACTTTGAATATGAAATTTCATCCCTCTTTCCCTTCTGTCGATTCCGCTTTTTTTTTCTTGTTTGGTATCTAAAGGTCGGAAAACATTAGATTTCGTTCAAAACTTCGTATCGATTACATAACTTCTCCTATACTTTGAAGTAAAAATCTACTGTCTGAATGTTTGTCTTTTCTTCTGTAGACGATGATAACTTCCGTTAGAATGAATATATCGACACAAAATTTTGTAATTGTCTCCAGAACCCCATAAAGACGACACCTATAAATTTTCAGACAAATCCACCTAATGGAAAGGGGGCATTAGAGGGGAGGCTTAACACAAAAACTCTAATAATTGCCGATGTAATGAATGTATCAACTCGAAATTTCATATTTGAAGTCAAAACCCAATGAGAACATAACTTGTCAAATTTCAGCCATATCGACTGAGGGGAAGGGGCTCGATAAAAATACCCTGATAACTGCGTAAGTAATGATTGTATCGTCACAAAATATATTTAGTATGGAATTCATAAGCCATGAGTTGTAGCCCAAACAATCGGTTGGCTTCAGAGGGAGAGTAAAAACATAATTGATTAATTCGTGCTGGGGAAATACATAGCCAGTGATTCACTGATGACTTTTTTTTAGATGTAACTAATGCTGGTTTTTTTGGAGTAGAGTGATTTTTATTACTGATAGAGACAATTGTCTGTTTTTTCACATTTTGTGTGTCAAGTTTTATTTTGGACTGTCCGCAGGTCTCCTAGTGAGGTCTATTTGAGAATAGTGAATAAAGAGTTACTCACCAGATCTTCAAGTGAGGTCTATTTGAGAATAGTGAATAAACAGTTACTCACCAGATCTAGTGAGAAATAAGTGAGGTTAATATGAAGATGGCTGATGTAGTGAGAAGGGATTATTTCACAAGTTGTCAAATAAAATGTAGTATGACCTCTCACAGATTTTTATTAGAAGTAGCTAGCCGGCTTTCAAGGTTTCCCTCATCATCAGACAGTTTACAAAAGAAATCATTCTTAATATAATATAAAGGCAACAAAGATAAATATATTAAATTGAATTTGTTTTAATTTTTTCAATTTAATATATTTATCTTTGTTGCCTTTATATTATATTAAGAATGATTTCTTTTGTAGACTGCCTGATGATGAGGGAAACCTCGAAAGCCGGCTAGCTACTTCTAATAAAACTCTGTGAGAGGTCATACTATATTTTATTTGACAACCTGTGATCCAAGTGAGGTCTATTTGAGAATAGTGAATAAAGAGTTACTCACTTTAGTGGATTATTTATTAAGTCACAAGTGGACTAAGAAGTTGGGAGTCTGTGAAGATATCTTTGATCGGGTAGGTGTTCCTGGAAGATACAAAAGTGTCTTTTTATGCTAACATAATGGCCAACTAAGGGGGCATGTTTTTGTGTTCGTTGAATTCCTTACAGTAGGCAGAAGAAAACGAAAAGACCCTAAACAATGAACAGGTTTCATTTGTTTTTTCTGTGTTTGAGACGACGAAAAAAAAAAAATATATATAAGTATATATGATATGGCCTAATAGGACTTTCTTATACTTAATACTTAGTGTAGATTATATTCTCCCTCCCACTTCCCCAAGTCAATTTCATTTTACACTGTATGGAGGTATTGAATCCTTCTGCGGGATGTTTAAGAGCGCCAATAGGTTGGCTGACCAGGAAACACATCCAGTTCTTCCCAAAGCAGACATTCAAAACTCTTTGTTGTGAAACCGAGAGCTCCTGAATATGAGCAGAATGGATCTAAGAGCTATGATAGGGCTGATCACAGGACACTGTCATAAGAACAAACACGTACACAATATGGGCATCGCTAGAAGCAGGAATTGTGGCGAGGAAAATGATCCGGTTCATATTCTAAGCCAGTGTAAGGCACTAGAAAGCAGGAGATTTTACTGATTCGGGTCTGCCATAACAGAACCAAAGCAGGTAATGGAGGGAACCTGCAGCAGAATCCTGGACTTTAATAAAGATACAGGGATTCTGTAGGGACCAACATACACAGGGCACACAGTAGGCCTACTCTGACCGCGATGTAATCAGCCCTCGGATTAAAAAAAAAAAAAAATGAAGGTATTGAGTTGGCATCAGCGAATTTCTTTGTTTTATTGTACAGCGTAATTGTGATATTGAGGAAAACTCTGGTTGATCACAGGTTCGAAACCTGGCCGAGGCACTTAGGTTTTTTTATCTGGAAGGTCTAAATGAATAAATAAAAAAATATAAATAGAAAAACAATAACGTACATTCGACTGACCTTTAAGGTGTGGAGGAACTCTGCCCAAAAAATAAAAATGAAAGCTTTCTATCAAATAATGTTTTTGGATATGAAACACTTTATTGTGATTATTCTATTCTTTTTGAACAGTGAGAATAAAACTCCTCTAACTAAATTTTTAGTTGAAATTTAAATTTTTTTTATTATGTATATTTATTGACTTCAAGAAGTGGGGAAGGGCATCAAAAAAATTAATTCCTTTATGAGTTATACTTTTTTCAAAAAGAGAAGAGCAATTTTTAGTTATTCGAAAGTCTTCTTTCTTCCTGGTATCGTAATCGTGACTAGTATTGTATACATTCACTATATCGGGAGGTAGTTATTAGTGTATTTGTCTTAAGCTTTCCCACTAATTCTCTTTTCCTTTCAGATTATTTGGCTGAAAATCGTTATTGTAACAGAGCGCTATTGGAATCGGAGGGTCGCAAAATTCATCATAGATTTACTGACCAGTTATATAATTTTCCCAATACTTCTTATGTCTAGAGAAATAAAATTAGGTCATCCTACTCTACATGAAGACAATATGTTTAAGTTAATAAATAATATTATATTTTATCTACTAATATAAAATATTGTTTTACTGGAGGGGGAAAATATATTTTAATGAAGACTAATGATGAGAAGGTTATTAAAAATAATGATAAACAAGGATTGGAAAATTTAGATGGATTTATTGGCGGCAAATCTGATCTCACCATCTTTTGTGATAAATTGTATCGATATAATTGGTAATATGATACATCGTTTGTTTTATATCGATTCCTCCGATACTTTCTCAGGCCACACCGTAGGAAGTTTAAAGAAAAAAAAAAGTCTTTGGTAAATCACCTTAACTAATAATTAGTTAATAATTAATATTAACCACACTTACGTAATAATGACCATACTTACCTAATTATTGACCACAGTTACCTAATTATTGACCACACTTACCTAATTATTGACCACACTTACCTAATTATTAACCATACTTTTTGAAATACTCGTGAATGATGCCTCTCTAAAGTTGAGCAAGTTGATTTAACTGAAAACGCCCTCTTCACTTGGAATAGTCTGCCGTAGTGAATAAATGCTTAAATGCAGTTATCTCGTGAATGATTCCTCAAAGAAGTAGATTAAGTTGATTTAACCGAGAACATACACAATTTTACATAGATATCAAGAAATCCACATCTTTATAATTTCGAAAGTATTAGAGTTCTGAGCTCCCATCTTCTTCACAGTGCGCAGACTCATTTTGGCCATTTTATGACTTAATTTATTCCCTGTGACCGTAGATATGTACATATGAAATTTCGTGTCTTCGTGGTCCCATGATTATGCCCTGACAGTGCGGCTTATCCAAATATTCAATTGACAATAAGGAAAATCGTCGACTATGTACTTCCCCAGCACGAATTAATCAATTACGTTTTCGCTCTAACTCCAAAGACCGTAAACACAATATTTGATTTACATAGTGGCTTCTGAATCCGTGTACAGTGTCGAAACATATTGGCAGTTATTGTTCAGTTGAAAAAGTATTTATTCTGGCCATAAATTTCCTTTTTACCAAATTATATTCAATAAAAGGGAGTATTGATAAACAATTAAAAAATAATTAATGCAAGTAATTAGGTCAGTATGAATGTTTATATTTGTGCTGTTTGACATTAATTGCAATACAAATTATTCAAAACAATTATACATAACAATGTTGCAGGCATTCTGCCAAACCTAATTGACGGTCTTGATAATTAACCTAATTTATTATATATATATATATATATATAATAAAAATAATATATATATACATATTATATATATATTTATTATATTCCCTGGAATATATATATATATATATATATTCCCTGACCCCCCCTTCTCTTTAGCCGATATCGCTGAAGTTTGACAGGTAATGTCCTCCTATGTGATAGTAAGATGTTGTGAGACGAGATTTCTAATAGAAATAAAAGACGTTGTCTTCCCACTGTTTTATTTATACCAGAACCGGTTTTCGACGCAACAGCGTCATCATCAGTGGTTCATCCCACCCACACAGCACAGCGGTTGGAAGATAACTGGCCAGTTATCTTCCAACCGCTGTGCTGTGTGGGTGGATGAACCACTGATGATGACGCTGTTGCGTCGAAAACCGGTGCTGGTATAAATAAAACAGTGGGAAGACAACGTCTTTTATTTCTATTGGTAATGTCCTCATTGACTTTTGACTTTAAATATGAAATTTCATGTCGATACATCCATTATATTGGCAGTTATTGTGGCTTATGAGTTGAGCCCCTCTCCGATCCCCCCTTCCCTAGTTAAGCCTCTCCCCTAATCCTCCCTTCCCATTTGGTCGATTTGGCTGAAAAAAATATTAGGAACATATAACAGTGGAGAGGGCGCCGGTAGCTCTGTGATATGTATGTGTGCTTGTTTACTGAGCTCAAGATCGAGGGTTCGAAACCTAGCCGAGGCCCTTAGTTTATTTTATCTGGAAGGTAACGCACGTGAATAAAAATATAGGGTATACAAAATTTAGGACTCCCATAGGAGAGATCGGGCTCATGTCACCACAGTGACGAAAAAGAGCGCTCTGGTAGTAGGCGATATGACTGTAGTTAAGCTCGAGCAGTCGTAATAACTAACTATAACAGTGGATGATCTATTTTGGATTCCTAAATCATCTAGAGTGGGTAGAGGCACTTCAGAGATGGACACCGCTGCTGATCGCATCAATCATCGATCCAGGATGATGTCTCGGCTTTCGATGCCTTTGGCTCCTCTAGCCTCTCTCCAACATCAATCACTTACCATTCTATGTCCATTCGATAAATAATTATTATAATAATTTATATAATATAAACTATTATAATAGTTTCTCAACATGAATTGTAGAACTTTTACCTACAAAATGAATGAAAGTGTGAGTAAATTTAGAAGATCGTACCTTTACTTGATCAGAGATAAAAAGTATACAAAAAGTTATGAATCTGTCAGAAATTCTAGCAAATAGGTGTTATCAAAAAATAATAATAATAAAAAATAGAGTTAAGCCTCTCTTTTAATCCTCTTAGCTTTAACTAAGAGGTCATATCGCCTACTACCTGAGCGCTCTTTTGTCATTCTGGTGTAGAGTAGAACTTACGTACTCCTAAATTTTGCCTACCCTAAATTCTTATTCACCAAAGGCAGGGGTCTTTAACGAGTATCTGACATCGGGACCATCGCTTAACGTCCCATCCAAAGGACGGCTTGCTTAAGTTTATTTTACCTCCCAGATAAAATAAACTAAGGGCCTCGGTTGGGTTTCGAACCCACGATCTTGAGCTCAGAAGGCAAGCATGCATACCACTGAGCTACCGGCGCTCTCAATGTATAAGTCATCAGAAAAACTCTTAATAACTGCCGTTCTAATGAATATATTGACATGAAAGTTCATATATGAATTCAATGCGCTTTAAGGACATTATTATTTTTATTATTAATAATTTTCAGCGGCTACAGTTGAGGGGGAGGGTGGGTTAGAGGCAGTGTTAAATTCAGACCATTTTTCCAGGGTGGGGCATTTTAATGGGGGATAATAACAATATAAAGTAGCTATTTGTTTAAAGAAGTACACTATAATATAGTAATATTTTACAACACAACTAAAACTTTAACTTATATGACGAATATAACTTGTATAATACCTTTAATATAACTTTGTTATTGTTAGTTTTTTTTTTTTTTTGGGGGGGGGGGGAGGGATACCTCTTGTAAAGTTGTTATTTAGATAATTTACGACATTCATGGCTCCGGGAGGGATTTTTATCTACGAAATAAAACTCACTCCCGGGCGGGATTCGAACCCGCAAACCATGGTAAGACCATGCGACCAATGCCCTACGCTCTAGCCCGCACGGCCACCATGGCCTCCGTGAAGGTTAGAACGGGGCACATGTCATGAGTTCTCAGTTCAATTCAGCTTATATTGACACTAGGAGCGCTTCCTCGCCTCTAGTTTTTAATTACAGATAACAAACAATAAATCGTAGTTTGTACTTATTATTGAAAAAATTGTATCTATTTGAGCTGAGTTTACGAAGCCGAAATATCGAAATATAATCACCGAAAAACGAAATCCCCATTGAAATCAATTGAGAGACAAAATTCTCGCGCAAAATAGAATTTTTCTATTTCAAATGTAAAAATCCGGGCGAATCCCTTTTCGGTTTACCATCGGACACCACTTCTTTTGAGCCGTTTTTTTTCAGTGTTCTAATGTACGAACTTCGACTTTTTTTCGATAAAAATATTCTTCAACATACAAAGAACACATAGTAAAAAGAATTTTGTGCAAAAACACCTGTTGTTGTCTACAAAAAGGCTAGAAAAAATCCATTGAATTCAATTGAAATCTATTTAAAGTATTAATATATTCATATCAGTTCCGGTAAAAGTGCGCAAACTTGAAAACCCTACGGTTCTATCCAGTGATCACAAACCGGTTCATATGCCCCATTTCAAATGCACTACTTGTATGTTAACCGACCACATTAACAGTATGATTCAGTAAACTTAGACTGACTCAGCTCAGTTTTTACAAACAGCTGATTGCATTGCACACCTATTTATAAAATGTTATTTAAATAAAAAGCCATATTTTGCAAGGGGGGGGGGGGGGGCGATAGCCCCCCTGAAGTATACCTGAATTCAACACTGGTTAGAGGGGTAGCTCAACTCAAAAATAAGAGGGTGAAGAATTTATTTTATTTATCTTTGAAGTACATAGAACTGAAGACAATTCTTTATTTTAAATTAATTCCAAGTTAATAACAGTTCCTTTAGATGGTTCATTATTTTATTTTTATTAAGCAAGAAAATGAGTTACTGTATTCTATCACAAACTAATCTAAGAAGCCTCAAAGTTGTATAAAACTTTGTTCCTTTTCACGGATATTCAAATATCATTTTTTTTCTTTTGTCTTCTTGTGTCTTCTTTTCTCTTCTTGTGTCTTCTTTTTCCAGGAGACATCTCTTCTAATTAGCTTTCATAATTAAAAGAAAAAAGAAAGAAAGCTGATGAATAAAGGAAGAAATGTTTAAATGTTGTAGGTCATTTGTTGAGGGAATTTCTTTTTTTTTAATTCTCCAACTTTATGAAGTATAGGGGAAGTTACATAATAGGTCAAAAATTCTATGTGGAATTTTCAACGGAATTTCATGGTTTTTTTTTACCTTCAGGTTCCAAATATAAAAAAAAATTTCTGTGTGTTTGTCAAAAGTTTGTACGTGAATCCACAAGCCTCTAACGACGATATCTATTGATTTTCAGCTAAATCGACCAAAAGTACGAGTGGGATTAGGGGTGAGGCTTTACTCAAAAACTCTTATCTGCCTCTATATCTCTGTCACTGTGCGTGTGTGTGTCTGTGAACACGATAACTTCCGATAGTATAAATGTATTGACACCATATTTTATTTGTGTATCCAGAACCCTCTAAGGACGACACCTATTGATTTTCAGCCAAATCTGCCAAATAGGACCGAGGCTCGATTCAAAAACTCTAATAACTGCCGATATAATGAATGTATCGACACAAAATTTAATATGAGTACTCACAATCCACTATGTAAGTAAACTATAGATTTTTTGCCCAAAATGTTAATTTTTTTGGAGGGAGAGCGAAAACTTAAATGGTGCTAGAGAAATACATTGACGGTGATTCATCGGCGACTTTTTTTTTAATTGTTTTATTAATTCTGCATTTTAAATTAACGTAGCCAACCCCAATTTAAAAAGCTGGGTTTCAAATTAAAATGATTTATTCATATTAACGAACGTCTGTCAGCGAACCAATTAATATCATTGTACCAAATTGAAACATGCCATCATTTAACCAAAAAAGGAAACCCCATTTTGAACATTATAATAATTATTTAATAGCAAAATAAATAAAATATTTTTCATAGATATGTTTTTCTCTCATTTATTTTTTTCGTATATATAAATATTTCGAGAACTTTACAATATATCATTATCTATAAAAAAATCGACTGTTTAAACTAAAACTCAATATTTGAGTTACAGACAAGAGTTGCTTATTTGACCATTTAAATGAAAATTGATTATTTTTTTATTATTTACAAATAGCTATTTACAACTGTATACAAATACTGTCACTGTCACTGCTGCTGGTAAGGAGGTCTCTACGCCACTGACACAAGCCGTCATTGGAGAAGTATGGCAGAGTGGAGGGCACAGACAGAGGATTATTGTGGGAACCAAGAAGGGAAAATAATTTTTTATACTTGAATTTAGTGACTTCGGTGACAAAAGATACATTAAGGTCAGTGTGAAGAGTTTTGTTGAAGTTATAAGGAGCATTGGCCATTTTACGAAGGATTTTGTATTGAACGGATTTGATGCGAAATCAAAACTAAAATAAATATGGATATATCTTTTGTCTAGTTAAGATTGTTTGGATCTGGGTTCACCTAGCCTATGTCAATTGTATGTCCCTGTGACATGTAGTGTTGAACTTTGATTAAGAACCCGAACTATCGTATATCCAGACTTCGTCACAAAGTCCAATTAAAAGTAAAACATTATTTTTTTAATGCTCAATGATATCAATTTAATTATTGATACAGTAAATACATTACATAATGATTTCAGCAAAAACAGTTTGAAGGCAGGAATACAATAATTCAGTTCAATTCATTTGAAACAATTATAAAAAAAGTGTACTTTGCGTTTTTCCAAAACACAAGAAAATGGACATACGATAGTTTGGTTCTAAGGTACTGATTTAAGGTTTAGGTTTTATGACTCATGCCCGGGCTTTAACTACAAGGTCATGTCGCCTACTACCAGAGCGCTCTTTCGTCACTCTGGTGGACATGAGCCCGACTCTACTGTGGAAGTCCTAAATTTTGCCTACCCTAAATTTTTATTAACCTAGGGTAAGGGTCTTTAACGAGTACCTGTCATCGTACAGGCTCGGGACCATCGCTTAACGTCCCATCCGAAGGACGGCGTGCTTAAGTTTATTTTACCTCCCAGATAAAATAAACTAAGGGCCTCGGTCGGGTTTCGAACCCACGATCTTGAGCTCAGAAGACAAGCACGCATACCACTGAGCTACCGGCGCCCTCTAAGGTACAACTGATATTTGACTAGATATATCATTTTTTATCAGTGTTTATGCGAAATAATATATGCCACTCAGCTGTTTTCGGCTTCCAGCTACAGCGGAGAGCATTCTAAGCAAATACCTGTTGTAATATTTTTTTTAAAAAAAAGGTTATGCGCTGTAAAACAAGAAGAAACTTTTTTCTTATACTTAATATTTATAATATTTGAAATGGATTCATAAAGGAGAATAATAAAAGATTTATTTTTATCGATAAAATTCATACTTAAGGCGAAAAATTAACTTATTAATGATCCAGTGAAATGCAAAATTAAATACACACTTGAATATCTCATTGAAATCTCGATCTCGGATTTTCGCACGATTACAACACTTTTACTATGTAAGAATGTAAAAACTACAAAAATACACATGTTTCTGAACTGTGTCAACAAGGGTCAGAACTTAATGACTTGTATTCCTAATTAATATTTCAGTTTTATTTTTAATTAGTTAGTAGACGGCTACATCAAGAGCCAGACATGAAAATGCTTTCAGTGTTCCGAACATAGGAACATAAAGTCCCTTTTAGGGCTTCTGTATCTTTTAATTAAATTTCTTTGACTCCATTCCATAAAGATATCAATCCATTTTGATTAGGATTGTTAGTAGACCTGGGATAAGTTGACTCATGGCTTTAACTATGTTCATATTGCCTACTGAATTCGACTCTACTCTGGGAGTTATAAATTTTAACTATTCAAGTTTAGTTGCCTAGGTTAGGGGTCTTTAACGAGTACCTGACATCGTACAGGCTCGGGACCATCGCATAACCTCCCATCCCACGGAGTGTTCAAGATTTTTCATCTCGTACACATAGAAAAGTATATTCTTGCAGCAAGAAGATATCTTCTGATGTTGAAAGGTGTAGTCATCTGGCCGGTAGAGCTGGCCACCCAAAAAAAATACACCGGGAGGTTTGGGGGGATGTTGAGATAGACTGGTTTTCTTTCACTGGCGTTGTCCTCTGCACTCTCCTTCTGCTTCCTTTTCTTGAATATATGTCGAACCCCGAGCGAGCCGGGCAGGGCCACTAGTTGGACTCCAACTAGCGGCCCCTTAACCCAGAGCTGCTGAGGGAGCGGGAGCCGATCAGGGGTAGGGTCAGACGTCAGCTGACCCTAGGGGCCCTCTAGCACGGATTCCCAACCGCTCAACAGCCCCGGACAGAACCCGCGCTCTCCAGAGGCCTAAAAAGGTTTGGGGATAGTGGCGTGATGTTAGTGCCACCTAGTAACGTGAAGTTGCACTACCATCACGGAAAATTAGGTTTGACATGGGAAGTTTTTTTAGTGGCTCTCGGCTCGTGCGAAAATGTCACGGGAAGAGAGTTGGTGTCAATCACTTCTTTACATTATCTTTATCTTTATCTTCTTACAGAATTAAATTAAAAAACATTCCTCATACTCTGTATAGCTTGGTGAGTAAAACTCAATTCTCATCGAATCACTTAGTGGTGTATACTATATCCTATCACCGACTGGTGTCTACTACTATTCCCTATCACCGACTGGTGTCTACTACTATTCCTATACCCCCTATACAGAATAAAACTTTTTTTCCGCAAAAACATTTTTTCTTACCACAAGAATATTATTCTTGTCGCAAGAATATATTTTTCTCCGTGTAGAAAAAAAAAAAAAAGGGCCTCGGCCGGGTTTCGAACCCGCGATCTTGAACTGAGGAAGCAAGCATGCCGAACTATCGCTCTCTATGTAATTATTAAAAATTGTTCAGTTAAGTTAGGGGCTTCTGAATCTTCATTTTGTGTCGATACATTCATCAGTCGTTTAAGGGTTTTTGAGTCGAAACCCTTCGTTTGATCCTCCTCTTCCCTTTGGCCAATTTCGATCTTTAACGATTACCTATCGTACAAGTTCGGAACCATTACGGAAGTATTGATTTTTAGCGAGAGAGCGAAAACTTAATCTATTAATTTATTGGGATAATACATTGGTGATTCAGCCATGCATATTGTAGCTCTGGTTTGGTCTATTGTACAAGGCGTTCAGCTCACTAATAAACTAGACCAATATGAAACCATACTAGCCAATTGACATAAATAATACTCCCAACAGGTCGTAAATACAACATTTTTAATGAGGTGGTTGATCTTCGACATGGTTGAATGGTCACAAACAACTGCGGTTTGCCGCAGGCAAGGTCTTGGGAATATACGACTGGTCATAAAAAAAAATAATAATAAAAAAAATAGGTACCTATATATTAAGTTATAGTTTAAATTGCTAACAATTATATTGAGTTTTGCAAACACAAAAAAAAAACAATATTTACTGATAAATCCAAGGGCGTATCCAGGATGTTCATCAGGGGGGGGGAGGGGGGTGGGCAGATTTGGCTGAAAATCAATAGGTGTCGTCCTTACAGGGTTCTGGATACACAAATACAAATTCATATACATACTCATACATTCATTCCGGAGTTATCGTGTTCACAGACACACACACCGAAGTACAGACAAACAGAATTTTTTTTTTCAGGTTTGGATTCAGGAGGGTGGAAAAGATGAAATTCCTGTAAAAACTCTACATAGAACTATTTATTTTCACCGTTGTATATTTTCAGATATTTTCTCGTTTAATTAAAATTTATGTTCACCCTCCATCGACCGATTGCACTAAAAACCAATAATTGACGTAGGAGCTTCTGAACCCTCATACTAAATTTTATATCGATACATTCATTATATCGGCAGTTATGAATGTATCGATATAACATTTTTTATTCATATTTAAAACCCCATATAGGTTAGGTTTTATGACTCATGCCCGGGCTTTAACTACGAGGTCATATCGCCTACTACCAGAGCGCTCTTTCGTCACTCTGGTGGACATGAGCCACTACTGTGGGAGTCCTAAATTTTGCCTACCCTAAATTTTTATTCATCTAGGGTAGGGGTCTTTAACGAGTACCTGACATCGTACAGGCTCGGCACCATCGCATAACGTTCCATCGTGCTTAATTTTATTTTACCTCCCAGATAAAATAAACTAAGGGCCTCGGTCGGGCTACGAACCCACGTTCTTGAGCTCAGAAGTCAAGCACGCATACCACTGAGCTACTCTAAAACCCCCGTATGACTCCTGTTGTTAATTGTCAGCGAAATGGTTAAATGTAGTTATCTCGTGAATGATTCCTCAAAGAAGTAGATTAAGTTGATTTAACCGAGAACATAATTTTACGAGATACCAAGAAACCCACATCTTTATAATTAGTATAATTAGAGTCCTGAGCTCCCAACTTCTTCACAGTGCGCAGATGGCTTGGGAGATGATCACAGTACACTTAACTCATTTTGGCCATTTTTCGACTTAACAACTTATTCCCTGTGACCATAGATATATGAAATACAATTGTTGGCTGATTTCTTAGTTTGTGAGATACATGCCAATATAGATTTACGCGAAAACATTACTCCTATCAAAAAATGTTTCTTATAAGTTCAATGGCTAATAGGTCCTCAGATTTGAGATAGGACCAGTAGCACCCCAAATAATGATAAATAATAATAATAATAATAATTTATTTCCGTTAAACCAATACATGGTAATAGGATACGTCAAAAGAATTTATACATTAAGACAGCTTATATATTAGATTTATAACTACTTGAGTCTAACACACCTATGATTAGTAGTAACATAAAAACCATTAAAAAAGTTAAATGAAATTAATAAAAACTGTACAAATAAATACTTAAAAATATATGAGTACCTATGTATAAAATAATAATAACAATACAAGATACTTTCATAAAAAGTAGACACATTTTTCAATTTAATACAAATTAAGATAACTATTTTTCAAAAAAAACTCTTCGGATGTGTCTTTATCCCCCAACGATGTTACGGGACGTTCTTACGTCCCATCATCAGGTCCCATCATATGGCGAGGTATAGAAAAGAAAGAAAACAATGTAACTATAACAATATATGAAAAATAATATATATATATATATATATATATATATATATATATTAGGAGGGCGCCGGTAGCTCAGTGGTATGCGTGCTTGACTTCTGAGCTCAAGGTCGTGGGTTCGTAACCCGACCGAGGCCCTTAGTTTATTTTATCTGGGAGGTAAAATAAACTTAAGCACGCCGTCATTCGGATAGGACGTTAAGCGTCCCGAGCCTGTACGATGTCAAGTACTCGTTAAAGATCCCTATCCAAGGTGAATAAAAATTTAGGGTAGGCAAAATTTAGGACTCCGACAGTAGAGTCGGGCTCATGTCCACCAGAGTGACGAAAGAGCGCTCTGGTAGTAGGCGATATGACCTCGTTGTTAAAGCCCGGGCATGAGTCATAAAACATAACCTAACCTATATATATTAGTCAACTATAAATGAATGTATAAAAATGTCTAAATAAAAATATATATATATATATATATATATATATGAATAAATAAAACAATAACGTACATTGGACTGACTTTTAAGGTGTGGAGGAACTCTGCCCAAAATATAAAAATGAAAGCTTTGTATCTAATAATGATTTTGGATATGAAAAACGATTCTTTATTGTGATTATATTATTCTTTTTGAACAGTGAGAATAAAATTCCGTTTCCGTGTAAAGGGTTTCCTCTAACATGAACATTTTTAGTTGAAATTTAAATTTTTTTGTTGTATCTATTGACTTCAAGAAGTGGGGAAGGGCATTAAATAAATTAATTCTTTTATGAGTTATACTTTTTTCAAAAAGAGAAGAGCAATGTTTAGTTATTCGAAAGTCTTCTTTCTTCCTAGTATCGTAATCGTGACTAGTATTGTTGCGAGGGAAAATAAATGTCTGAGGGAAGTATTTTAAAATTATATTTTAATTATATTTCGTAGCAATAAGGAATTATAACAATTTTTTCAAAAATATTGTGAGGGCGATAGTCTAGCTTTCTGAGCTCAAAATCGCGGGTTCGAAACCCTGCTCAAGGTTTTTTCATCTACCAAATGAAAGATCTTTGCCCGGATTTCGAATCCGCGATCTTGAGGAGAGTAAGCAAGCACCTCTGAGCTATTGATTTTTAACTAAATCAGATAATTAGCATTGGGTACATTATCGATGATTCAACGGTGATTTTTTCATTCGCTAAAAGTCTCACTTATCCGGCAATGAAGAAGAATACACACTTTTTTCTCGGATAGTCACTAAATCTGTGTCACTCACTAAAGCCATATTTTACGTTACTAAATTATAAATTTAATAACCAGTTCGGCTACTAACAATCTGTAAACGCCCCCTTATAGAAAAGGTGTCATAGTAGAACGTATCATTTAGGTAATTATATAATTAAAAATTTTCAAAAACTAATATAAACGAGAACTGATAAAATCAAGGAACTATCTCAGAATTAATTAGTAAGGGTCTCCTGAACTCATTTGTCTGGTTTCATTTTAGTTCCTCAGCAACACAAAGTATACGGGAAGTTATGTAATCAGTAGAAATTCGATGTCGAGTTCAAAATTTCATGTTTTTCGATCCTTTGATTCCAAAATTTTAAATATAATTTTCTATCTATCTGTGTGTCTCTAAACCAACTCCCCATAGAATGAATATATATATATATATATCTTGCTTTCCCAGTTATACGATGGAGTAGTTATGAAATCTGTCAGAAATTTTACTTCCTCAGAACGAATTAATCAATTAATTTTTCGCTCCCCCTCAAAAACCAGTTGACTGTTTGCGATAATATTCAATAGTTGACTTATATAGGGGCTCCTAAATCCTCAAATTAAATTTGTATCGATAAATTCATTACTTCAGTAGTTATTAGGGTTTTTGAATTAAGCCCCCTCCCCTGAACCCCCCTTCCCTTCAGACTCATATTGCTGAAATATGAATTGACAGGTTATGTCCTAATTGGGTTTTGACTTAAAATATGAAATTCTATACATTCATTACTTAGGCAGTTATTGTCTTCAGTGTACATATATTATTATATACCTATATTATTATTCAATAGAGCTGGGGATGTATTGTGATAATTAATAATATGTAAAATAAAATAATAAAATAAACAAATAATAAATATTAAGTATAAATAAATAATATAATTACCACATTTCCTGTAGAAATTATAGCTGGTCTTCTGCTAAATTTTGATTTCTACAGTAGTTTCCGAAAAAGTCCCTAAAAAAAATTATCAAAAGTTCAAGACGTGCAATTTTGAAGAAAGTGCACTTATTAAAAAAAAAATTAATTAATAATTATTTCATTTGGATTTCTTCTAAAGATAATAATGAGATGCCATATTGTTTTCCGTACATTTGAAAAAAGTTCAATCTAATCCAAAGGTATAAATGATCTCACTGGATTAACAAGGAAAATGCATAGCATAGAATAAGAGAACAAATATTGGGTTTATTTACCTAAATGTACATTATAAATAAAATCAATATATCAATATCAAATAAATGAATCAAATTACAAGAAAAATCTTAAAAAACTAATTACTTAAAACTATATCAGTCTTTTTTTCTGTTTTATAGTGGACACTATTTATAATTATTTTATTTTTTGGGCATATATACATATAAATAAAAAGTACCTTTTCTCTTCTACGTACTTACAATGTTATAATTTTCACTCCTACATATCCTCTACATCTTCTGTCACTCAGTCTCAACTCTAAAAACACTTCTTTCTCCAGATTGTCCACTTCCACAACACAACTTAGACTGTTTTTCACAATTTAAAACATCTTATCATCGTTTTTTTTTTTCCATTCATTGGTAGTCTATCTTTGTATATTTATTCACTATTTAAGTTACTTCACTCCTAACAGCTGTTTTTATACAATTAATAATAATTGATTTTATAATATTTTTATAATCATAATGTGTGTAAATTTTTTACATTACAAGCTTGGGAGGTAAAAACTAATTGTACCGAGGATTTCTTAAGTATATTTATTTTTTATCGGCTTACGTTTCACCTATACAACGTCTATATAAATTATTTATATTATTAACAATTGTTAACTATTTAAATAAAGAAAATTCTAGCTATTTAAATAAAAACGTTGAGTTATTCATTTGAATTTTTCAGGAGTGCTAAAAGGGAATCTGTGCTTTTGGTAAAAGGTTTCAATGTTTGCACAATCTCTTTAAATCTCATCTACTATCCAATGCCTTTAAAATGACTATAGATTTTAAATAAAATTTTATTATATCCTGTGGCCAATAAATCTGCGTTTTACTTTCTCATTAAGTATAGGGGAAGTTATGAAATTGGTCAGAAATTTGAAGTTCAAAACAAATCGAAAATATTATATTTGATTCTATTAATTTTTTATTAGTTTCTTTTGGAATATTTGTCTATAATTTGATATTCAAGATAATATATTTACTTATGATTTCATTTCCCTTGGATTGACAATTTATTTCAGTGTGTCACTAAATTTCTTGATCACCTTTTCAGAATTCACCTTATCCAAACTCTCTTATTCCATATATTAAATTTTCATACATTTTTCCTAATTTTGAAGATATATTTACAATTTCTTTTATTAAATTTGTGTCATAGCGCCACTCTATATACATAAACTTAAAGTTATGTCTAAATACATGATCTGAATCAGAAATTCGATTTTGTATTAAAAAATGTGCAGCTATACCTAAAAAATTAATATAATTTCAAAATATTTATAAACGTTTTCTTTTTTTTTCAGGTAAGTTTTCTCAACAATTATTGATGCTGATCGACAATAATTTGTAAGTAGAATTTTGATTAAATTTATTTTGACGTGAAAAAGTCTATTCGCTCGTTAAGCACAGTGATAGCCGGTGAAACTTTCTTGTGTTACAATCGTCAGATTTCAATCGATAATAACTACGAGACTAATAAGGCGATAACAACGGTTGATGTCACAATGGATAGAGCATGTCTGTACATGTTTGTTGTGTACTGTTTGTTTTGCCTGTTACGTTATCGGGCTAGTGTGGGCGCCGGCGGATGATTGTTGCGAATTAGCGTTGTGTAAAATTAGAAATTAGTGTAGCTTGATAACGCGTTTTGATAGGACGTTGATTCGGGTGTCATTGTAAAGGGCTTGAGGAGCACTAATTAGGACTCAAAGTGAAACAATAAAAATATTTGCCGAAATGTATGTAAAAATCGGTATTAAATTGAAAATTGCAAAATAATTAAAGATGTCGTCTCATATGAATCGTAAACATGCGCGGAATTATAGAAAACGCATCAAAAGGAATTTAAAAACCTAAAAAGTCTAGTGCCGAGTAAATGCAAGAGCTACGGCAGCATCGAAAAGAAAATGAAAAATGATTTTATCACGGAAAATCTACGGTGTGGACCTTGACTACGCCATAATGTTCTATTTATTTTTATTTTCCATGGACAAAATTGTGTAACGACGAAAAATTATTGGATTTGTATAGTTTTTTTTTTATAGTGTCATTTTACTTAATTCTGAAAGTGACCTTATACAAAATAATGCTAGTTTCAAATTAATTTGAGAGAAGGACTGGGGAGAGAGATCTGTAAAACTGCGGTTGGTATAAGAAAGTTCTGTTATGGTCACATCATGTATTTATTTTCTTTATTCTTAATATTACGTGTTCTAACTTAAATATTACTTAGGAATATTTCTTATAGGAATTTATTGTACATTTTGGAAATTTATTGGGGAACATTTTTGGAGTCGCGTTTTTGATTGGATTAACCGATAACGGGTTAATCCAACAAACATTCGAAACAAAGGGTTTTAAGACATCATTTTAGGACGGTTTTTGATATATATCGTAAACCGGGCATTTTTAGAAAAATTGTATTAAAAATAAAATGTGCCTTTTAATTTTCTCTACAACTTATACTTGATGTGATTTTGTATTTTTCCAACACCTCCAGAACACAGGACATGAGGCCGGTTCAGTCTCGTTACTGCATCATATCCAAAAAAGTAAAAAGATGGATACTTTGGAGAGTATAGAAATCAAATTGGAAAGGAGGAAGAGAGAGTCCCCCTTCCTCAACTCTAGAGAGGGGATGGGAGGTTTGTCCAGTCTCACGTACACCGTTCTCCCAGTTGTGACTCAGATGGTGGACAGGGATAACTCGTCTGTCCCCATCCATGATATTTTAAATTGTTATTGTTTTAGATTGTTATTTATTTATTTTTATTATAGTATTTAGTTCTTTCAAAATTTTTTATCAGGTAAGTTTAATCAAAAATTGTGTTTTCAATTTAATTTATCTTTGCTATTTATATTACATATTATATTAAGGATGGTTTTTTTGTAGACTGCCTGATGATGAGGGAAACCTCGAAAGCTGGCTAGCTATTACTACCAATAAAAATCTGTGAGAGGTCAGACTATCTTATATTTGACATCCTGTGATTTTGGATTAGGTCATAAATGTAAGCGGTGTCCTGTAAAACGTAGTTAGGCCCCGAAGTAAATCGGTCTCAGTTTTCATATAATCGAATGTAAGTTAATACATATGATATCTTTATCTCATCCTTCAGGTGGTTTAGTTATCAAAACGTGTTCAGGGATTGAAACGTGTAATTCCGTTGTAAACTCGTTGTCAAAAAATACCCTGTGTGTACCTTGACAACAATCCGAAGTCCCCTATCCTAGGCCTCTTACTCGACAATTAACTTGGAATTCTCACACGAGACTGAAAATACAAGAAATGAACAAAGGATACAAACTGTTACTATGACTACTAGACAAAAGATCTAAATTAACTTTGAAAGCAAAACGACTTATAAGTAACGTAATACTCAAACCTGTGGATTTACGGACTTGAACTCTGGGGTTCTGCCCAAGGCCTCCAATCTCCAATGCTCCTTACTACCTCTTCAAATTGACCTTTTGTCACCGAAGTCGCTAAATCCAAGTATAAAAAATTATTTTCCCTTCTTAGTTCCTACAATAATCTTCTAGTCCGTGCCCTCCATTCTGCCACACTTCCTCAACGACGGCTTAAGCGTCAATGGTCTAGAGACTTCCTCAGCAGCAGTGAACAATGATTAACTACAAATGAGAAGTAACTCAATGACTAGGGAGTGTCACCACTGGGTGATTGCTCCCCTCTTGACATTATCTCTCTCTTAGTACTTTGATAATTAATAAATGATGATAAATTAAATAAATAATTAAAATAAAATTAATAATAAATAAACAAATGATAAAATAAAATAAAATTATAGCTGCCCTTCTACTAAATTTTGATTTTCACTATTTAGATCGTCGTCTTTTGTGCTCCATTCATTGGTTGTTCTTATTTCGTTTTAGAACAAAATGCGACTTTATATATTTATTCACTAATTAGGTTACTTCATTCCTAACAGCTGTTATTATAGAAATAGTAATAATTGATTTTAGGTTAGGTTAGCTTTTATGACTCATGCCTGGGCTTTAACTACAAGGTCATATCGTCTACTACCAGAGCGCTCTTTCGTAACTCTGGTGGACTTGAGCCCGACTCTATTGTGGGCGTCCTAAATTTTGCCTACACTAAATGTTTATTCATCTAGGGTAGGGGTCTTTAACGAGTACCTGACTTTGTACAGGCTCAGGACCATCGCTTAACGTCCCATCCGAAGGACGGCGTGCTCGCGTTTATTTTACATCCCAGATAAAATAAACTAAGGGTCTTGGTTGGGTTTCGAACCCACGATCTTGAGCTCAGAAGACAAGCACGCATACCACTGAGCTATCGGCGCCCTCTGATTGATTTTATAATATTTTAGTATTTTTAATGTGTGTAAATTTTTTTATATCACATCACATTTGCTTGTTGTATTTATTTATTATATAAATTAATATATATTTTTAAAACTAAAAAAAAAATAAATAAATAAATAACTTATCTCGGATTTTTTCACAATACTTCCTTATACTATAGTCATAAGAAAGGAAACCATAAAACAAAAATGTGTCCAATAAAATGTCTAACGGCACAAAAGAGCAGATAGCGTGTCTAAAAATGTTCCATTAATTTTCCATGGGGTTTTATTTAGTGTGGGAATAAATAAAACTGAGAGAAGATAGAAAACAGGGGACTGACTAGGCAGACCCGCATAACTCTCTGATAAACCTTATCTCTTTCTGCACTAATTGTTTCCATCCTAGTTTTTATTTTTAAAATTATTTTGTTTTTAAATTTGGTTTTTGTTTGTTTAACTAAATTGTATCAATTACTATTACTCACCTTGAGGCGCCTACAAGATCGTACGGCAAAACGATGTCGGTCTTCTTTAAAGCAAAACAACATTATGGACTTTTTTCAGTGAGTCTAAAAATATTATTCTTGTTTTCATTACGTAATGTACATTGTTTTATTTTATAGTCCTGTTCAGAATTTTCGTTTTTAAAAATAATAATTTTTACATTATAACATTAATGTACCGTGGTTTGTTTTGTACAGTAGTTACTGTACGGTTAAATAAATAAATTTTGAGGTTTAATCACAAAGATGTTTTGTTTTGTTAACCCTATCTCAGTTCGTAGGCCGAAGAAGAGGTGTATTTATAAGAAAAAAAAAAATCGCCAAAATATTTTTTTTTTTTTGAAAATTCCGTTTAATCCGGACTTTCGGTGATCCGGATGGGACCCATCTAGTCCGGATTAACGGGACTCTACTGTATGCTAAAAAAGTCTAAAAAAATGATGTCTTGAAACCAATTTTTTTAGACTTTTGCTTGATTGTTGCCAAAACGGTTAGTTCTATTCAAAAATTGGTTATTGCAAAAACTGTTCCTTATTAAATTTCTTATCGACTAATGGTTCTTTTATTAATATAGAAAACAAAATAGAAGGAGCAGGACTTTATTATACCAACCACGTTTATACAGAAACTTTATTTAATTCTCTTTATTCAGAGGTCATTGGTAGCTCAGTGGTATGCGTGCTCGCTTACTGAGATCACGATCGCGAGTTCAAAACCCGGGCCAAGGCCCTTAGCTTTTTTATCTGGAAGTTGAAAAAACTTTAAGCATGCCGTACTTCTGATGGGACATTAAACGATGGTTCCAAGCCTGTACGATCCTACTCCATGTGAATAAAAATTTAGGGTAGGCAAAATTTAGGACTCCCATTGTAGAGTCGAAAGAGCGCTCTGGTAGTAGGCGATATGACCTTGTAGTTCAAGCCTGGGCATGAGTCTTTCTCTCCCTCCCGTTTCTTAAATTTATTTTTATTACCTGCATTACTGGGTATAAGAAAGTTTCAAAACTTCGCTACACTGAAACAAAGAAAACTGCAGACTGCAACTTATTACTTTCATATATGCAGTAATGCCAGTATGAAATGAGAGAGAGAGGGGAGAGAAAGGGAGAGTGATCTGTAAAAATGGGGTTGGTATAAGTTTTGTTATTATTATGAAAATAATATGAATATGGCTGATGTAGTATATATATAATAAAAATAAATATATAAATATATATAATAAAAATAAATATATAAAACCATCTAAAAACTTTAACAATTTATAATTTCATGGATGGGGACATATAAGTTATTCCTGTCCCCATCTATGAAATCTTATATTGTTAAAGTTTTTAGATGGTTTTATTTATTTATTTTTATTATAAAATTTTAAATTTTATTTCAAAAAATATTTTAATTTTCATTCAAATTTCAAAAAAATTTATTTTATCAGATTGCCTGATGATGAGGGCAACCTCGAAAGCCTGCTATCTGATACTAATAGAAATCTGTGAGAGGTCAGATTACATCTTATTTGATTGACAACCTGTGAAATTTTGTTATTATTATTTGTGGTTTTGACTGTTTTAATAAATGATTTTTTATGTGGCTTGCAGCCATATTAGACTCCAATACAGAGGAAGTCTCATTATGGCGGCTTAGTAGTGGGTAAAGTTTTACCCGGGGGTTGAAAGTTGGGAAAGCAAGAGGTCATGGTGCGGCTATATTTTCCCCGACTCCCCCCCCCCCCCCTTTCAGTTTTCCTAATGTTCATTTCTTCCGCCTTTTCACCACCACGGAACAGGAACTTTCCCTCGTTTCTTCATTTTCCCTTCCTTCCTACCACTGCCAGTCCTCCCTGTAAATTAAATTGAGTAAAAAAAATGTAATAAAATAAAAGTTAAGACTCTGACGTGAACCGGGAAATGTATTCATTCCCTTATATTACATTTATATGTATAGGAAAAGTTATTTAATCTGTTAGAAATTCGAAGCGGTGTTTTCAACAGAATTGTGTGTGTCTGTGAACAAGATAACTCCCGTTATAGTTAGTATGAATGTATCGTATTTTATTTATATTTTCTATTTATTTATAATTTTTTAAAAATTAATTTATGATTGATTAATAGTGAGTATAATAGTATACAATACTAGTCATGATTACGATACCAGGAAGAAAGAAGACTTTCGAATAACTAAACATTGCTCTTCTCTTTTTGAAAAAAGTATAACTCATAAAGGAATTAATTTATTTAATGCTCTTCCCCACTTCTTCACTAGATACAATAAAAAAATTTAAATTTCAACTAAAAATGTTTATATTAGAGGAAACCCTTTACACGGAAACGTAATTTTATTCTCACTATTCAAAAATAATAATAGGTTAGGTTAGGTTAGGTTTTATGACTCATTCCCAGGCTTTAACTACGAGGTCATATCACCTACTACCAGAGCGCTCTTTCGTCACTCTGGTGGACATGAGCCCGACTCTACCGTGGGAGTCCTAAATTTTGCCTCCCTAAATTTTTATTCACCTAGGGTAGGGGTCTTTAACGAGTACCTGACATCGTACAGGCTCGGGACCATCGCTTAACGTCCCATCCGAAGGACGCCGTGCTTAAGTTTATTTTACCTCCCAGATAAAATAAACTAAGGGCCTCGGTCGGGTTCTTGAGCTCAGAAGTCAAGCACGCATACCACTGAGCTACCGGCGCCCTCAAAAATAATAATATAATCACAATAAAGAATCGTTTTTCATATCCAAAAACATTATTTGTTACAAAGCTTTCATTTTTATTATTGGGCAGAGTTCCTCCACTCCTTAAAGGTCAGTCGAATGTACGTTATTGTTTTATTTATTTATATTTTTTCATTTATGCATTTAGATTTTTGTATTTATTCGTTTATAATTGAGTAGGTGATTTCCAAAACCAGCCATTTCTCATGTTGAGTGCCAATAGCAGCTATTAGAAAACTTGAATAAAAAATAGCAAATTTTCTAGCCACAATATATTTGGCAACGTTTGCAAGATGAGAGATAAAGTTATTACCCATCCATGAAAAAAAAAAATCGGAACTTCAACTTAAAACGGTTAATTTTTATCAGTTTTTGGTGATTATCCCAAAAGTTGTTTACGGACAAATGGCTGGTTTTGGAAATCACCTACTCAATTGATTAATATATATTTTTTATATATTGTTATAGTTACATTTTTTTTCTCTATATCTCGCACATTGGGACCTGATGATGTGACGTAAGAACGTCTCGAAACATCGTTGGAATAAATACACTTCCGAAGAGTTTTTTGAAAAATAGTTATCTTAATTTTTATTAAATTAAAAAATGTGTCTACTTATTATATATGTATCTATGGATTAATTTTTTTATATACTCATATATTTTTAATCATACGTGTGTTAGACTCAAGTGGTTATAAATCTAATTTATAAGCTATCTTAATGTATAAATTCTTTTGACGTATCCTATTACCATGTATTGGTTTAACGGAAATAAATTTATTATTATTATTATCGACACGAAGTATCAAAAATACCAGTACCTGCCAATGTAATGGATTTATCGACATGAAATCGAGGTAAAATAAACTTAAGCACGCCGTCCTTCGGATGGGACGTTAAGCGATGGTCCCGAGCCTGTACGATGTCAGGTACTCGTTAAAGACCCCTACCCTAGATGAATAAAAATTTAGGGTAGGCAAAATTTAGGACTCCCACAGTAGAGTCGGGCTCATGTCCACCAGAGGGACGAAAGAGCGCTCTGTTAGTAGACGATATGACTTCGTAGTTAAAGCCCGGGCATGAGTCATAAAACCTAACCTCGACATGAAATCAAATTCTTATAAAATGTTGGTATTTAAAATATAAAATTCCAACGAAAACTCAATATCGATTTTTTTTTTTTTTTATTGCTGGGGAACGTAATAGAGTAAAGAGTGCAATGTTCTGCAAATACAGAAGTGAAATAGATCGTTCTAATTTTAGGACAAAATGCCAGGAGCAGGTGTCTGAGATTATGGGAAGTGAGTTCGTGCCAAATGACCCGCGGCACAGAGAGGACACACATTTTTGCAGGCAATCTGCCCCCTTGTTCATGAAAACGGGACAGATTGGCTGGGACATTGAATGAATAGATCGGTGCACCTGTCTGGGACGGGCCATATGTCGATAATCCACAGAGTGCCTGTAGCTAAGAGATAGCATGTTTGCCTACTGTTGATCATGGGTTCGAATCCCAGGCGAGTCCTTTTTTTTACTTCCCCAACTATACGATGTATAGAAGAAGGTATGTAATCTGTCAAAAATTTGAGAATTATTAATCAATTAATTGTTCGCTCCCCCTCCAAAAATTTAAATCCTCATACTAAATTTTGTATCGATAAAATCATACTTAACACTCCTAATACCACGTGACCTGTGAAACGAAAAATACCAGGTGGGGTCCTTTTGAGACCCCACTTCATTTTTCAATTTTTCATGTACCAACTAGCTTTTCATTCTAACTTTTTCAATCAAGTTCATTCAAAAATGAGGGGAAAATAACAAAGAGTTTAAAAAGTTGAGAAAAAATGGTATAAAAAATGTTTATTCAAAAAAAAGTAAATCATGAAACTTATAAAAGTATATTCACACTATGGGTGCTATTATTATTTACATTTAGCGCAAAGAAATTTTTTTGTGACAGGGTTTTTACATACGTGCTTCTAGCTCATCAAGTTCTTCATCGTCCGTTTCCAAAACGTCTTCAACATCGGAGATCTCTTCGAGCTGTTCCGTTTCCACAAGGGCCTCCTCAGATTCAAACCCTGCAATCTCCCTGGCACGCTCTACTAACATCAACGTTCGCGAGGACACAATGTATTCCATGATTTTTCTTTACGGTCCGAACCGTCAACGCATACTGAAATTAGATCTAAATAAAATTCAAGAGGTGAACGAGAAGTGGAAACCAAGAAATGTTGATCAGAAAGAGTTCCAGGAAAAACTCCAGCGGCTGCGGGCAATGTCTTTTCCGAATTGCAGGTCAATTGAAGAGCAAACGTAACTTTTCGGAATTGTTTACTGAGTGGAACTTCTTGAAAATACTTCTCATCAGACGAACGAAAATGTGATACGGATAATACCACGTGGGGTCCCGCGTGACCCCAACTACGTTTTTGTGAAAATATTATTTTATATCAATTTTTAAAATACAAACTGAATACATTTTCTTAATGAAATCGAATGGAGATAGTCTACGGATAAATGTCCTGAAGCCTCATCGAAATAGAAATTATATTGAGCAGTTCATACACATTTTAAAACGCATGGGGTATTTTTTGACCCCACGTGGTATTAGGAGGGTTAAGGAGTGATTAAGGTTTTTTAATTGAGCCCCCTCCCCTGAACCCCCTTCCCTTCAGCCGATATCGCTGAAATTTGACAGGCTATCTCCTCATTGGGTTTTGATTTCAAATATGAAATTTCATTTCGATACATTTTATGGCAGTTACTGGAATTTTTGAATCGAGCCCCCTCTGATTCTCCTTTTCCTTTCTGCCAATACCGCTCAAAATTAATAAGTGTCTTCCTTATGGGTTCTTGAATTCACATATATCATTGTGTATCGATACATTCATTACAACAATAATTATTATGTCTGCAGGCCTTCTCTCTCTGCAACTCTCTGCCTCCCCCAATCCGTCACTCTCCTTCCGTGGCTTCCTTCAAATCCTCGCTATTTCATTTCCTCTTCACTAAACAATCCACTCCCCTTTTATTAGTCCTTCATCTCTCTATTTTCCCATTCGTCAACATCAATTATCTAATTATTGAAGTTATTTACTTATTCCATTATTTTTATTATATTTTATTTTCCCATATTTCTTAAATTATTCTATTATAATAAAGTAATTTCTATTTTGTTCATTTTATATATCTATATTTTTTTATCATGCAATAATTTATTTTTTATTTTATGATTACTATTTTTTTTTTCTCTCGTCACACTTCTCTATCTAGCCCCTATTGTCTAAAATTAATTTTATTTCAAACCTTGTCTGGGCATCCTTCCTTCTCTTTTATAGTCAACCATCATTGTATTATGCTGTCGATTTTTATTTTATTCACATTTATATAGGTTTATTTTACATATTTTCTTGTATTTATCATATATTATATGTATCTCCACAGAAGCACTAATTTATTTATTATGTATTTATTCTTTGTACGGCATACTGATACTTTATTTCACTGTTTCCTTTTATTTTTAACTTATATATTTATTCTTAGGGGACTTCGGTCCCAGAATAATAAAATTTCTTTTCATTTCAAGTCTCCCCTATAATTATCTTTAGTCGATTTGGCTGAAAATCAATAAGTGTCGTCTTTAGAGGATTCTGGACACACATATACAATTTTGTGTCGATACATCCATTGTATCGTGTTCGTAGACCATGGCCCCCACATTGGATTGCGGGCCCTGTAACCAGCATCAGGGTCGGGCCCCCCATCTCATAGTCATGTGCTATATTATAATTACATGCTTATTTTTTAACCCTTTTACAATTTTAGTTAAACTAAAAATAGATTGTAAGGTATAATTAATGTTACAGTATCAGTTAGATTTTAAAACCAAACTTTATTGATTAAATTATTTCACACATCAATTGCTACCGTGATTATATCATTTACCAATTTTTATTTTACTGAAACTAACGTTTAACTTTTTAGATTTCTTTGATTCACTAACATTAAAATAAAAATTGACAAAAACTAGTATTACGATCTTGAAAAAAATAACATTGAGAGCTCTAAAAATTACGATGTTTGTGTGTGTTTAATACTATTTTTAGAACACTGCTCTGAGGAAACAGCTGGACAATAGGCTGGGAAATAGGAGTGGGGGAGGGTTGAGGGAGTGCGTGGGGCCCGTCTATACCTGTCTCGTGCCGACTGTTTTATACTAGTAATTTGCAAACAAGAGTAACTATCCATGCACGCAACTAATTAAATAATAACTTAATTACTCGCACAACTAGAATATGCATCTATTATACTAAATTTTCTTATAATTATATATTTTGCCTTTTTAAGCTATGATCCCTTGCAAAATCTACTAAAATAAAAAAAAAAAAAGGACTGGAGCCGGACCCCCTTGGGCCCGGGCCCTGCAACCAAAGTTGCACCAGCCCCACCCTTGTGAGGGCCATGTCGTAGACACACACAGATATTATGTTTTCTGAACTACAGGTAAGTAGATGAGAAGTCTGGATATTTTGAACATGATTTACTCAAGTCACTTGAAGGCCATAATATGGCAGATAAACTCACGATTGAAAATACGCATTCGTTATCTGTAAGGTTGCGTGATCGAATGATTTGTATTCTCCATGGAGTTAGTATTGTGAATATTCCAAGGCAGCTAATGTTTCTGGTTTCGTATCTTGATGACTTCTGAACTTGAATCAATGATTGATTACTTAATTAAAATTCATTTGCGTGATTGTATAAAAAGAAAGTTGTCGGTGAATCACCTGGCAATGTACTTCTCCAACACGAATTAATCAATTATTGTTTTCACTCTTTTGACTTACACAAGGACATCTGAATCCACGTATTAAATTTTGTATCGATACATTCATTACATCGGCAGTTTCGATGTTCGAATGTTTCGAGTTGAGTTCTCTCCTCTGATCTCCAAAATTGCGTGACAATCTTTGTAATTTTTTATTATTTATCATAATTTTTCTGTAAAAAAAAATATAAAAGACTTTGCATACTCTATTTTTTTTACCTTTATACAATTTTTCAGAAATCTTGGCTGAAAGTTTTGGAAAATTGTTAATTCTTATGATTTAGTCTTTTTCTTGTTTATTTTCTGTATAGTCATAAATTCTAGAAATACTTGAGTATAGTCATTAGAAAGTTAATAGAAAATAGGCAAATAGTTTAACGTTACGTGACTGAAAAATTAAACGATGCACAAATAGCTGTAAATCACTGCAGAACTGTGATTCTTTATGCATAACACGTCTCTCTGAGAGCTGTAATGGTTTACGTGATTAATAAAATATGTTTTACTTTCTGGGGGGGGGGGGGGGGGGGGAGGGGGGGTGCATCAGAAGGGAAACTATCCCCCATCCCATTTTTCCCTGCCTGATTTTTATTACTATAAAATAATAATTAATAATAAATGAGAAGAATAAATGTGAATAAATTCCTAGAAAATAAATTTTGTTCGATTATGATTAAATTTCACAGGCTGCAAATAAAAAGGTCGTCGGTGGATCACCTGCAATGTACTTCCCCAGAACGAATTAGTTAGTTTTTCCACTACGAGTCATAATAGAGAGGGGAATCAATTCATAAACGCTAATAACTGCCAATTCGAATATCGATACAAAATTTAGTACAATAATTTAGAAGCCTCTATGAATGTTATTAAACAATGTGTAAACCCCCCTCAAGCTCCCCATTCTTTTAGGTCGATTTGTCTGAAAATCAATAGGTTTGGTCCTTTTGGTGTCCCTGGTTTCACATATAAAATTTCATATCGATACATTCATTCTATTGGATGTTATCATGTTCAGACATAGAAAAGTGCCTGTAGATATGATAGAACATATGAACACGAAAATTTATATGTGTATTTGAAAGCGTCCCATATTGATTTTGAGCTAAATCGGTCAAGGGTTACTCATTAAAGGTAATCGGATTCTCATGAAATTTCACATGTAGTAGCTAGTAACTACGTACTAGCTGTGGTGCCCAGCGTTCCTAACTACGTTCTAGCTGTGGGGTCCGCCGTTGCAAGGTACATACTGGCTGTGGTGTCCAGCGTTCCTCACTACATACTAGCTGTGGGGCCCGCCGTTGCAAGGTACATACTGGCTGTGGTGTCCAGCGTTCTTAAGTACGCACTGGCTAGGACGTCCAGTGACGCTAAGTATTCACTAGCTGTAGTTTCTGCAGTTGAATGGCGCGTACTAGCCCAGGGGTCCTAAAAACTTACTAGCTGGGATGTCTGCCGTTGAAGGACTATAAGCCTTATTCCGTATGAATAATTGAAAATTACAACATCATGAATTTACTGTTGAAGAATTGAATAGGATTCGAACGAGAGATATTAGGAGTAAAGTCAAAGTTCCCCGGGAAACGCCGGGTATTACTGCTAGTTTTATATATAAATCCAAAACGCTTATCACCTGTTACTTTTCTGGTTAGTTAAGAGGTCATATCGCCTACTACCAGAGCGCTCTTTTGTCACTCTGGTGAACATGAGCCCGATTCTACAATAGGAGTCCTTAATTTTGCCTGTCCTAAATTTTTTATTCACCTAGGGTCTTTAACGAGTACCTGATGTATACCTCCCAGATAAAATAAACTAGGGACTTCAGCCAGGTTTTGAACCCACATTCTTGAGCTCAGAAGGCAAGCACGCATACCACTGAGCTACCGGCGCCCCAGTTAGTTTTCTGTATAATCGGTCGAAGAGAAGGGGGGCTGCTACCTTAATAACTTTAGATGTAATGAATGTATTGACAAAAAATGTCTTATGAGTATTCAGAGTTTTAGCACCAACGGTCGTTTGGCTGAAAGTGGCAGTGAAAACGCCATTTTTAAGGGGTGTTATAAGTTTGAAGCCTTCGTTTGTCTGTGTGTGTATCTGTCTGTGGCATCGTAGCTCCAAGACGGCTGAACCGATTTCAAAGCGGTTTTTTTGTTTCAAAAGCTGGTATTGCGAGATGGTTCTTAGCCATGTTTGGTGGAAATCGGATTTGTCGTCTTCAAGATATTCAGGTTTCATCAGAGCCTGTGTAGGGATCTCGGCCTATATTACAGCTAGAGACTTGCAGTTTGGGCTCAAATATTTATAAGACCAAGCCTCCCCAAGGTTTCTGTAAAAAAAAAAGAGTGAACAAAAACATTTTTTAATTGTTTTCGGCGGTTTTTAAAATTTTTAATTTTATGTTTTCTATTGTATAAAATAATTTAAATATTATTATTTTATTGTTATAGAAGTTATAATAAACATTAGTAATCTCCAGAGGATATATTATGTTAAATAGGGCGATGTTGCAGTATTAACTTCACTAATCCAACGATTATAGTCCAATTTATGTGAATGGCAACTGTGGGAGTCGTTACTGTTAAACCCGGATTTGTACTAATAAACATGAGAGTGGGTTTGTTGCTCGTTATAAGGGTTTTATAGTTTTGTGGACTAAATTTGGGCCAAAAAATGAATACTCTCTGAATCCTCATTAGAAATTTTGCGTCAATATGGTCATTAAATCTGCAGTTATTTGTGAAAATCATAGGTGTCGTCCTTATGAGTCATAGACATAAGAAATGGCAGGCCCTGAGATGTTTTTCTATCTGGGGCTAAAAACCTTGAGCACGACGTCTTTCAGAAACGAACCTGTGCAATGTCAATTACTCGTTTCCTACCTTAGGAATTAAACATGTTTAGGTCAAATTTAAGACTCCCACAATTGAGATAACAGGGAAGAGATAAGAGCATTGGATGCTTAGGTCCCTTGGTGTACACAACAACACTCCCAATATATATAGAGAGGCTTCTGAATCCTCATACTAAGTTTTGTGTCGGTACAATACAACGGCAGTTATTATAGTTATTATTTGTTATTATAATATTTATTAGTTATAAAAACGTAAAAAAATGGGAAAATTGCAGCAATTAGGCGACAGAGGATTGAGACGGGAGTGCAATACTACTATAGACCGGAAGAGAGCGCCGGTAGCTCAGTGGTATGCGTGCTTGTCTTCTGAGCTCAAGATCGAAACCCGACCGAGGCTCTTAGTTTATTTTATCTGGGAGGTAAAATAAACTTTAGCACGCCGTCCTTCGGATGGGACGTTAAGCGATGGTCCCGAGCCTGTACGATATCAGGGACTCGTTAAAGACCCCTACCCTAAATGAATAAAAATTTAGGGTAGGCAAAATTTAGGACTCCCACAGTAGAGTCGGACTCATGTCCACCAGAGTTACGAAAGAGCGCTCTGGTAGTAGGCGATATGACCTCGTAGTTAAAGCCCGGGCATGAGTCATAAAACCTAACCTAACCTATAGACCGGAAGGGGAGGCAATGTTGACTTGTCATCGCAACATGGCACACTCCTATTGCCCCAAGATGCCTCCCTTTCCTTCTTCCATCTCCACAATCTCAAGGGGCATGATTCATCGGCCAGACTATAGTGTGGATTATTGTTACGTTATTTCTTGCGTTATTTTCTACGTTTTAAGTTTAAGTTTTCTAAGAAAAAATTCTGAAAAAAAAATTGTTTTCCATCAAGGAAAACGAGAAAAATGGGAGAAACGGCCGCAAACGGGAGTGCAATGCTACTATAGTCTGGATTATTTATTGTCACTAGTAGACTGAGAAGTTGGTGACAACATTTTTTGTAATACATTATATCTCAATGGGGGGCCATGGTGGCCGTGCGGGCTAGAGCGTAGGGCTTTGGTCGCATGGTCTCACCATGGTTTGCGGGTTCGAATCCCGTCCGGGAGTGAGTTTTATTTCGTAGATAGAACTCCCTCCCGGGGCCATGGATGTCTTAAATAATTATATATAACACATTGACATGGCTAATATGCACCGTACATAAAGCCAAAAGAAAAAAAAAAAAAAAAATATCTCTAAATATATTGATTGGTATGTCAGCTGTCCTAAATATATATAATGTATGATTAATTAGAAGGGATATAATGGTGGTTGATCCCAAAGGGAAGGTTCTGTTAAGGAGAGTCTGGTTGATGTAGAGTATTAATCAAGCAACAGCTAACCTGGCTTGCTTGAAAACAATCAGCCAGCTAGGTCCTTGTTCTGTGGACAAAGGCCGGGCTACGGGCTAACTCCAGACTCGTCTAGTTCCCTTACTCTAGCTTCACAATATCACCTTTTCAGTTTCTCTCTCACAATTAACGACTCTCCTCCCCCCCTCCTCCAGCCTTTCTTCTTTCCAGAGAGTAATGACGTTGACAGAGCTTCCAGTCCAGGCAATATACTACTCTTGAAAACAAAAAAGAACCCCCCATCTCTCTACATTTCAGCTTTATCAAGGTGACAGAGAAGAAGAAAAGAGAGAGCTTTGTCTAACACCTTTCTGAAGACTAGATGGAAAAGGGCTTCTCTCCTTAACTTGAACAATGGACTTATATCCGCCCTTTTTTTGTGTACTAAGAAAATCAAAATACAGAGTAGAGAAAGGGAATAACACGTAATTAAGGAAAATTTTGATGAATTTTGGTAAAGAGGAAGGCTCCGACGAATTTCGCGAGATACCTTTCGACCTTAATTCATGCAATTTGCAGGGATTAGTGACGTAAGTCAGGGCTTTGGCTTCAAAGTAAGAAAAAAAGCCGTATCAAAATTATAATTAAGTTGTAATAGTAGAGCTTCGTAAAATTATAATTTTTTTAGAAAGATATATTTTTTGTTGTGGTAATTAAAAAAATTATGTAAAATAAAAATGAAAATATCCCGGCTGCTCCCCAGGGACACGAAGGTGCTGCTGTACAAGACGCTTGTGAGGCCAGTGTGACATACGGGTCGGAGACGTGGACCCTCACCGTGGCGGAAGACAGGCGTCTTGTGACATCTTCGAGAGGAGAATACTCTGCAGGATCTTCGGTCTCACCCAGGAGGAGGGCGTCTGGCGCATCCGATACAACCAGGAGTTGTACGCACTCTACACAGAGCCTAAATTGTCGCACTGGATTAGAGTTGCCAGACTCCGTTGGGCTGGACATGTAAGACGGATGGACGAGGACCTTATACCCAGGAAACTCGTGAATGTGACACCGGAGGGTAGGAGAAGAGTGGGACGACCCAGAAGAAGATGGCTGGAGACTGTGAACAGGGACGCAAGACGGTTTGTTGCGGTGAGCTGTTGGAGACTGGCCCAGGACAGAGCTGCATAGGGACATTTCCTGGAGGAGGCCAAGGCTCTTGATGGGCTGTAGCGCCTATGATGATGATGATAGTGACGCCAGTCAGGGCGTTGGCTTCAAAGTAAGACAAAAAGCCGTACCAACATTATAATTAAGTTGTAATAGTAGAGCTTTGCAAAATTATACTTTTTTTTTAAAAGATACATTTTTGTTGTGGTAATTTAAAAAATTATGTAAAATGAAACAGAATAATTGAAATAAAAAAATAAACAAGTAATAAATAATAAAATTAAATAATAAATATTACCACATTTCCTGTAGGAATTATAGCTGGTCTATGGAAATTTTGATTTCTTCAGTAATTAAAAAAATATCGAAGGTTCAAGATGTGTAATTCTGAAGAAAGTGCACGTGTTTAAAAAAATTTAAATTAATAATTATTTCATTTGGATTTCTTCTAAATATAATAATGAGATGCCATCTTGTTTTTCTAAAAATTGCAAAAATTTTCAATCTAATCCAAAGGTATAAATTATCTTACTGGGTTCACAGGGAAATGAATAGCATAGAATTAGAGAACACATATTGGGTTTATTTAACACTAATCTACATTATAAATAAAATCAAAATATCAATATAAAATTAAAAAAACAAATTATTTACAATACAAATCTTACAAACTATTTTCTACATCTACTTTAGTCTCTTTTCTTTTTAAATATTGTGGTCATTCTTTAATTCAATGTTATTTTGGGCATATAAACATATAAATAAATAAAAGTACCTTTGTGCATCTACTTCACTGTTATTTCACTCCTACATGGTTCACTACCTTAAGCCTAAAAACATGTCTCTCTCCAGCCTGTCCACCTCCACATGTCTCCTTTGATGTCAGGTACTCGTTAAAGACCCCTACCCTAGGTGAATAAAAATTTAGGGTAGGCAAAATTTAGGACTCCCACAGTAAAGTCGGGCTCATGTCCACCAGAGTGAGGAAAGAGCGCTCTGGTAGTAGGCGATATGACCTTGTAGTTAAAGCCCGGGCATGAATCATAAAACCTAACCTAACCTATATATAGCATTGACCCAGGGAAACGACGGTGATAGACAAACTTTCTGAAATTAGATGGAAAAGGGCTTCCCCCTTAACATAAACAATGGATTTATATCCGCCCTTTTTACTGTACACGTATAAGAGAACTTATATAATCTGTTGAAAATTCAATGTAGAATTTTCACATGAATTTAATGTTTTTCGACCCCCTGATTCCCAAATTTCCTGTGTGATCTCTGTTGACCAGACGAAGAGAAGATATGGAGCGGGCAGCGTGTATAATGTTGCTTAATGAAGATATATGACAGACAGGGACAGGTTGAGGGTTGGGGGTGCGGTGCGATGATGCTCGGCCCTCAGGCACCGCCTGTCTGACTGATGTGTTAGTAATTAGCTGTACATTCAGCTTTCCTAGCGGTCACTTTTGGAAGCATATTCAAAGAGAGGCATATGTGATGAATAAGATTTGAGACATGAAATCGTCAATTCTAATTACGATCCTACAGTCCTAGACGATCCATAGTCTTATGATCCTAGACCATCGTATAAGTCCTAGAGATCTGACAGTCCGACTAGGTGGTCCTACAGTCTTTGACTATTAAATCCGTGAATAATCCTAGAACACATGAGTTCCTGCAGTCCTAAATGATCCTAGTGACGTTCCTACAGTCCTAGACGTTCCTACAGGCAATCCTGCAGTCCTAGACATTCCTACTAGCTATCCTTCAGTCCTAGACGATCCTACAGTCCTGCTTTGTAGATGAGAATACAGGAGTGCTCTTCCGACCAACACTCCCGTCTCAATTGCCTGGAACAATGAAATTGCTGCCGATGTTCCACTTACGTGGCCCTTTCTAACCTTGACACCTTGACAATCATCACCTTTCCTGACTCTCTCATGGCAGTCTGTCCAAATGTTTCATTTCCCCTGCTATGTGGCAAGATATGTAATCAATCAGAAATGCAAAGTTGAGTTATCACAGGAAATTCATATTTTTCGACTAAATCGGAATATAAAAATCCATATAATGTTTGTGAGTCTGTGGACTCGACAAGTGAGTCTGTGGACTCGACAAGTGAGTCTGTGGACTCGACAAGTGAGTCTGTGGACTCGACAAGTGAGTCTGTGGACTCGACAAGTGAGTCTGTGGACTCGACAAGTGAGTCTGTGGACTCGACAAGTGAGTCTGTGGACTCGACAAGTGAGTCTGTGGACTCGACAAGTGAGTCTGTGGACTCGACAAGTGAGTCTGTGGACTCGACAAGTGAGTCTGTATCCAGGACCACTGGTTCTCAAGGTTGGGGGAACATCTCACTGACACACACACACATTAACACTAGCTACAGTACACCACAAACACCACATATTACACTACACACCCTTGGGGTACCTCCCCTAGGATGCCGCCCCGGACCGGGAGCAAGTCCGAAGGATCTGAGGTGGCAGCCTCAACACAGGACTAGGGCACGGAAGGCTAATAACCCAGTTTGAACAAAAACATTACGAAACCTCACAGAAGAATAGCCGAACAATCACGAAGGATACGACACAACGATCGTTTTTTGGATATTGGAACATTTTATCATTAAATAGACCCGGGGCATTGCTAATGCTCCTAGATCAATTTAACAAATACAAACTAGATTTAGTTGCAATTCAGGAGTTTCGGTGGAGCGGGCGAAGTCCGACACTGCATTGCACACCTAGTTTATAAAGAAGTAACAGTTGCTAGGGTGCAACAACCAGCATCTATGTTGGTAGGTATGGATATGTTGGCGTGAATGGCATGTGAGAGGAAGGCCAAAATTAGGACAAGAACAAAAAAAAACAATTAATAAATAAAAAGGAATTGAAAGACAGTTTTGATGGATGGGTAAGAGAGATGATAAAAGTAAAGGAAAATGATGTAAAAAATAAAAAATATTAAGAACGAATAGGATTTAAGGTGGCAGTGAGTCGCGGTTCCATCTTCTCTTCAACCTTCGTGGGGGGTTTTGTAGCAGGTGTTGTGAAGATAAAGTACGTATTTCTGGGTTTGTGTATGTATAAAGTTTAGAAAGATGCTTTATCACAAAAACATTAATAATTCCAGATGTAATGAATGCTTCCACGCAACATTTAACATCAGAATTCAGAAACCCTTATGTAAGTAAACTACAGATTTTAGCCCAAATTTTAAAAAATCAAAAACAAAAAAAATCTTTCTGTGTGTGTTGGAGAGTATTTCGACTGGGTTAATTCGCTCTGTGGAAATACATTATCGGTGATTAACTAACGACTTTTTATTTTTTTTTTCTATTAAAAAAGGATAAAAATATATAATATGTGTGATGTTGCAATAACAGCACTTCGTTATACCAACCACCTTTGTACAGATTACACTATCCCTCTCGAAAGTCACTTTCACCTCGTGTTACAAACCTCATGAAATATCTAAATTGAATTTTGAAAACATTAATATTTAATGAGCCTTTCGCTTTGGCATTAAAAAGCTGTCTGACGCTCAGCATGGAAGCTCACTTTAATCTTCTTCTATGATTATTTAATGTACGCCATAACCAGAGAGCCATTAGTGGCGGCAGCTACAATTTAACGTCAAATTACTTTAATTTCCTCCCCCCATGTAGTGTGTAGAATATATAGAATGCACTAAATGTTGGTTTAGCCAAAAACCGCAAAACCACCCTTTATGAGTTTAATCGTTGAATCACCGGCAATGTACTTCCCCACAACGAATTAATCAATTAACTTTTCGCTCCTCCTCCAAAACCAGTCGAACGTTTGCGCTTATATTCAATAGTTCACATACATATCCTAAATCCTAATACTAAAATTTGTATCAATATATTCATTAAATCTGCAGTTATTAGGATTTTTGAATGGAGCTTTAGAAATAGATTTTTTGACAATTTTCGGGACACTTGCTGAAATTTGACAGGTCATGTCCTCATTGGGTTTTGACTTTATATATAAAATTTCATCTCGTTACATCGATAGTTATTGGGGTTCTTTAGTTGAGTTCCCTCTTCTTTTCTGCCAATTCCATTGAAAATTAGTGTCGTCCATATGGGATTTTGAATTCACATATGAAATTGTGTGTTGATAAATTCATTACAATGGCAGTTTATTAAAATTCTGCGGAGAAATCTCATCACTGCCACACAGAACGTTTCGTCTTCCTGCTGATCTCACTCTTGTCGACTATGGTGTTTGCAGATGCTGGTAGGACTTTCTGGTCTACTCTCATCACGGTCCGATTCTCCATTGCAGACTATATGAACGTCCTCATGCTCCCTGCCGAACTGTAGTACTTTGCTCTTCCTGATTGACGTATCTTTCCTATAGAGTTCTTCATTCTCTAGTTGTGAGTGGCTATGAGCACCTCATCATCTCTGCAGAGGTCCCCGGGCTGGCGACTTTGTCTTCCTGCTGCTGGTGTTGCAGATCCTGGTAGTACACATCACCTGCTAAGGACCTCCTGGTCTACTCCCCACTGCAAGGTCCCAAGGTCTGTGACCTTCATCTGTTCTTCATTGCAGACTATATAGACATTAGGGTGGTCCAAAAATGACAATTAAAAAAAAAAAAAAAGTGCACCCCCTAGTTTGAAAGAACTCGACGAAAGAAAAATGTTGGCGCCAAAAAAAACAAAAAATATTTGAAATAACCCCCACGGCATTTGAATTTTAAATGGAATTTAACATGGGTTTTCATATGTATTAAAGTTGAAACAATATGGCGCTTCCACGTTTCATCAAAATGGGCTAAAAAGTTTCCACATTATGGTTTTTGGGGTCGGAGAACAGGAATTTGACGTCAAAAAGTCGGTAAATTAATTTTATTAAGTGTTTTGGAGGTCGCTGATTACCAATTTGAGGTCAAAAAATATTTTGACTCTTGACATCTGTCACAAATGCTGTCAACAAATCCGTGTAATCGAGAGGAAAATTGGAGTTAATACCAATGTCCGAAACACAATTCAATAATTTTTTCATTTGGTTTCTGGACATAATCAGAACAGATAAATTCTTCCAGTCATTTTCAGTTTTGATATCTTTTATTTACAAATTACAGCGACCTCAAAGACACTTAACAAAATGAATTTACCGATTGTTAAATGAGAAAAAATGATATTGTCATTTTGTTGACAGCGTTTTTGACAGCTGTCATGTGTCAAAATAACTTTTTGACGTCAAATTCCTGTTCTCCGACCCCAAAAACTATAATGTGGAAAAATTTTTAGCCCATTTTGATGAAACGTGGAAGCGTTTTTGTTTTTAAACTTTAATACATATGAAAACCCATGTTAAATTCCATTTAAAATTCAAATGCCGTGGGGCACGGGTTATTTAAAATATTTTTCTTTTTTTTTGGCGCCAAAATTTTTCTTTCGTCGAGTTCTTCCAAACTAGGGGATGCACGTTTTTTTTTTTTTTTTAATTGTCATTTTTGGACCACCCTAATAGACATCCTCACGCTCTCTGCCGATCTTTCCTCTGGAGTTTTGCCTATCATTCTAGTTGTGAGTGGCTATGAGGACCATATCATCAAGAACGTCCATGCGTAGATCTAAATCGCTGTAGACTTGGGTGTGAAGGTCTGCTCTAACTCTACCAACCAAACTAACGCAGACACTTCAAACTGACAGCTTCTCTACCAAACTATACCATTAGTGCTGAAGATATTTATTTTATTTCTATTTGTTACTTTATTCAACTCATGACCTCAGCTATGATCTCTTTTGTTGTTTGAGTCCTCGATAGGTCATTGCTATCCTATCTATTTCTTTGTCCTATCTAATTGATCTTAATTCTGATTGTTATCTCCTCAAAACCATTAAGAAGCACATCATTCAGTTTGAATGTACAATAGGGTTCATCAATTTCAAAATGAACAATTTGCCGAGTTGGTGAAATTTGCCAAGTAGTGAAAATGAAATTGACCTATCGATGTACCGAAATTCAATGTGATACAAAAGTCCCTGAATAAGACACCTATCAATTTACAATTAAATCGATACATTGGTTTCAGCGGGAGAACAAAAACTTTATTGATTAATTCGAGCTGGCCCGGGCTTTAACTGCGAGGTCATATCGCCTACTACCAGAGCGCTCTTTCGTCACTCTGGTGGACATGAGCCCGACTCTACTATGGGAGTCCTAAATTTTGCCTACCCTAAATTTTTATTCACCTAGAGCAGGGGTACAGGCTTAACGTCCCATCCGAAGGATGGCGTGATTAAGTTTATTTTACCTTCCAGATAAGGGCCTCGGCCGGGTTTCGAACCCACGACCTTGAGCTCAGAAGGCAAGCACGCATACCACTGAGCTACCGGTGCCCTCTTTCTTTGTTTTATTATTTTTTCATAATACCTACTTGTAATAAAGGTTAGGTTAGGTTTTATAGCTCATGCCCGGGCTTTAACTACGAGGTCATATCGCCTACTACCAGAGCGCTTTTTCCTCACTCTGGTGAACATGAGCCCGACTCTACTGTGGGAGTCTTAAATTTTGCCTACCCTAAATTTTTATTCACCTAGGGCATGGATCTTAACTAGTAGCCACAATATTTAAAAAGAAAAGAGGGCGCCGGTAGCTCAGTGGTATGCGTGCTTGCCTTGTGAGCTCAAGATCGTGAGTTCGAAACCCGGCCGAGGCCTTTAGTTTATTTTATCTGGGAGGTAAAATAAAGTTGAGCACACCGTCCTTCGGATGGGACGTTAAGCGATGGTCCCGAGCCTGTACGATGTCAGGTACTCGTTAAAGACCCCTATCCTAGATGAATAAAAATTTCGGGTAGGCAAAATTTAGGACTCCCACAGTAGAGTCGGGCTCATGTTTACTAGAATGACGAAAGTAGTAGGCGATATGACCTTGTAGTTACAGCCCCCCGGGCATGAGTCATAAAACCTAATGCGTTATAACTTTATCCTGAGCCATTCCAGATCAACAACGTATACATGAAATGACCTACTGAAAAGCATAAATTAGTCAATTCTCAAAAAAAACATGTGACTTTTTTATATGCTCCTTATTGTAGTGAGCGTGTTATAAGTTAGGATAGTACTAGTGTTTGATTTGTGATCACACGCTTTAATATGCGTGATATATCTCAGGGCATGCGCAGAGAAACTTGACGCCCTGAGCGAACGACCCCAGCCACTATGTGAAATATAATATAGCAGTGGTCTGTTAATGTTATTACAAAATTATTATATAATACAATTCGCTTATGTGAATTCAAAACCCTATAAGGACGACACTTATTAATTTTCAGCGGATAAATTTCATATTTAAAATCAAAACCCAATGAGAACGAAAATTACAGCAATATTTGGTCAAGGGAAGGGGGTTTCGGAGGGGGAGCGAAAAGTTAATTGATTAATTCGTTCTGGGGAAGTACATCGCCGGTGATTCATCGGTCTTTTTTTTCGTTTTGTCTTTGTTATTGTTGTCTGGCTTTAACTACGAGGTCATATCGCCTACTACCAGAGCGCTCTTTCGTCACTCAGGTGGACATGAGCCCGACTCTACTGTGGGAGTCCTAAATTTTGCCTACCCTAAATTTTTATTCACCCAGGGTAGGGGTCTTCAACGAGTACCTGACATCGTACAGACTCGGGACCATCGCTTAACGTCCCATCCGAAGGACGGCGTGCTTAAGTTTATTTTACCTCCCAGATAAAATAAACTAAGGGCCTCAGTTGGGTTTCGAACCCACGTTCTTGAGCTCAGAAGACAAGCACGCATACCACTGAGCTACCGGCGCCCTCTCCAATCATATATATAAAGCTGAAAATGTCTGTGCGTTGTACCGCTATAACTCATGAATTTTGGATTTGATTAATTTTTTTTTAAATTTGTTCGTCATCGAATGTGGAAGGTTATAGGCGTATTAGTACCTCAATATCTGGTCCATCCCAGCACCCACCCACGCAATCTTTGTAACTCGAAAACCATTGCAACGATTAATGAGAAATCTTTTTGAATAAATTAGTTTTAGCTCCAAAGCTAGCGTTACTACAGTTGAAGGACTATAAGCCTTATTCCTTATGAATAATTGAAAATTATAACATCATGAATGTACTGTCGAGGAACTGAATAGCCTTATAGGAGATATCGGGAGAAAAGTCAAAGTTCCCCGGGCAACGCCGGGTATTACTGCTAGTTGGATATATTTCTTCTTTCTTTTCACAGCTTCTAAATAAAGTTCTATTCTTGGAGCTTTGTCTCTGCTTTTTTCAGCTTCAGTTTGCAAAACTTTGAAGTTTGGATAGTATCTAGTGATTGAGCCACTGATGCTGTTGTTTTTACCTTCTGCTGCATTATTTGTTCTATGTCGCCTTCCATAACAATTCCATAATTCTATTGGATAAAAGTCATTCTTCAACCAATTTTGAACAAAATAGTCCAAAGTTGTACACGGAATCTGGGAGATTTTTTAGCTGTACGGAATCGGGGGGACACCCGCCTATTACAGCGCCGATCTTTCGCCAACCTGTTCCATGACCTTTCCCTAACTAGGTTCCCTCCGAAGGACGGCGTCCTCAAGTTTTTTTCCCTCCCCCTCGAGAGGGATTAAAACAAAGGGGATAAGGATCTTTTTTTTTAAACAAGGAAAGTTAAAATTCCTAACCCAGGCAACATGAAACTTTAAAGGTTAGCTTAGGTCAGAAAATTAAAGACTAACTTCTCCTTTGACCTCGTTTAAAAGTGAAACAACGTTATTTCTAACTAGACAGAAGTTTGGAGTCTGGACAGCGAGAAGAAAGTCTGCTTTATCGGCTTTTAGAGTTGAAAGCCCAGAATTAACTAACCAAAACTATGAATAAATAAGACAGTTAGCCATAGCTGTTAGTCAGCAGGAAGTAGGATTTAGTAAGGCGACCTGTGGTGTCTAATCCTAGTGGCCTGTCTGTTTGTGAAGCTTGCATGTTGCTAAAGATTACGTCAAGTTGTAATACTGGATTTTAATTGTTCGTTAAAGTTAATGTGGTGTCAGGGGTCGTGTAAGTTAAATTTCTTAGCTGTCTTAGTCATAATAATAATATTTATATTTGTTAAACCATAACTTGGTGATGGGATACGTCATTAAAATGTATACATCAAGATATCTTCGGAGAAAAATATATTCTTGTGGGAAGAAAAAAATGTTCTTGCGACAAAAAAGTTTTATTCTGCATTTTGTGTCGGAATAGTAGACACCACTAGGTGATTGGGAATAGTTCTGGAAGGTTAAAAAAACTTGAGCATGCCGTCCTTCGGAGGGGACGTTAAGCTATGGTCCCGAGCCTGTACGATGTCATGTACTCGTTTAAGATCACTCCTAGGTGAATGAACCTAAATGGCAAAATTTAGAACTCCCACAATAGAGTCTGGTTCGGGTTCACCGGAGTGACAAAAGAGCGCTCTGCTAGTAGGCGTTATGACCTCTAGTTAATGACGATAGGATGAATGTATCGACAAGAAAATTTATTTATGAATTCAAAACCCCATAAGGACGACACCTATTAGTTTTTAGCGGAATCGGCACAAGGGAATGAAGGATTAGAAGGAGGGCTAAACTCAAAAACCCCAATAATTGCCGATGTAATGAATGTATCGACATGAAATTTCATATTTAGAGTCAAAACCCAAAGAGGACATAACATGTCAAATTTCAGTTATATCAACTGAAGGGGGGAGGGGGCTCAATTTAAAAACCTTAGTAACTGCCAATGTATGAATTTATCTATCCAAAATTTAATATGAAGATTTAGGAGCCCCTTATTTAAGTCAACTGTTGAATATTAGCGCAAACGGTCGACTGGTTTTGGAGGAGAAGCGAAAAGTTAATTGAATAATTCCTTCTGGGGAAGTACATTGACGGTGATTCACTGACAACATTTTTTTTTGTTTTTTTGTGAATCAAATTGGTAACTAAATCATCACTGTATCCGTTTTTGTGTGCTAAGCTTTTTTTATATAATTGAATAGCTCAAAAACGTGGGTTCGAAACCCGGCCGCAGCCCTTAGTTTATTTTATCTGGGAGGTAAAATAAACTTAAGCATGCCGTCCTTCGGATGGGAAGTTAAGCGATGGTTCCGAGCCTGTACGATGTCAGGTACTCGTTAAAGACCCCAAGCAGGTAGGCAAAATTTAAGACTCCCACAGTAGAGTTGGGCTCACGTCCACCAGAGTGACGAAAGAACGCTCTGGTAGTATATGACCTTGTAGTCAAAGCCCGGGCATGAATCATAATAACTAATTTTGGCCGATTTGGCTGAAAAGCAATATGTGACGACCATAGAAGATCCTGGATACATACATAAAATTTCGTGTCGATACATTCATTCTATCGGGAGTTACGTACACATATACAGACGTTCAAACGCACAGGACAGGTAGACTTTTTTTTTTTCATTTTTCGATTCAGAAGGTTCAAAAACATGAAATTCCATTGGAAACTCCGCATCGAATGTCTGACCGATTACATAACTTCCCCTATTCTTTATGTTGCTCAGAAAGTGAAAAGCGCAGCAGAATTGCCGCTCTACGCGGCACCCCTATGTTCGCGTCGGCCCTGAAAGGGCCGTTCCTGATGATGACTCGATACCAAAGATAGCATCAAATCGTTGAATTAGCACAATGACAACTGAAATTTTACAACTTTCCTTTTCTGGTTGTTTGTTTCATTGTCTTTGATTTGTAGTGTCTTCTGTTGATTTTGCTTCTGTAGGTGTGAGTTGTTTGTCAGGAGTGTTGCCAGTATCAATCGTTTACTGTTGTATCGTAGACAAAACATTTGACAGTGTTGACTTTTTATATCTCCTATCGGATGGGGTTAATGAAACCTCAGGAGATTGGGTCATTCATGAAAAACGTACTCGGGTTTGTAGTTCAGAAGTGCAGTTAGTTTTAGTTGGTTCATTCATATTTGCTGCAGGTACCTCCTCGGCCCCTCCTGCCTACGCCACATATGAAGTTCATTGATGTAAGCTGATATAGTCACATTGCCCACAATATCTCCTTTCCGATATCAGCTCCATACTCATTCCCTTTATTATTGCAACCGCAGCGGCATAGTTAGCGTTCTCCTCGGCCCCTTCTGCCTACGCCACAGTTCATGACTCCATTCATGCTTTGGTTCATTGATGTAAGCTGATATAGTCTAGTCACATTGCCCACAATATATTCTTCCAATATCAGTTCCATACTCATTCCCTTTATTATTGTAACCTGAGCGGCGTAGTTAGAGTTCTCCTCGGCCCCTCCTGCCTACACCACAGTTCATGACGCCATTCATGCCTTGGTTCATTGATGAGAGCTGATATAATCCGATGACCCTGCCCCCATGACCTCCTCCTCCCCCACCCCAGCCCAGAATAGCTTCCTACCTGAAGTCAATTGTTTGACCTCGTCCCATTCACCAATTTAGCTCAGGTATCCCACTTAGTGGGGGGTGGACATACATAAAATACATGTACCGTTGACGTTGATGACGTAATCATGAATACATCGATCGTTCCTACATTTACCTGTGAGTTTAACTGTATCTGCTCAAACGTGATAATTTGAAAATAAGTCGTTGGTGAATCACCCGATTTATACTTCCCCAGCACGAATCAATAAATTAAGTTGACTTATAATAGATTCAAATTTCGTGTCGATACATCGGGGGGTTATTAAGTCTAGCTGAGCCTCCTCTATTCCCCCTCTCCTCTTCGGCTGATTGCGCTGAAAATTAATAGATGTCCTTGTATGGCTTTGAGTATACATATCATATTTCTTGTCAATAAAGTCATTACAGCGGCAGTTATCGTCCAGTGGATCACCTACAATCGATTTCCTAGCTTCAACTACGAGGTCATATCGCCTACTACCAAAGCTCTTTTTCGTCTATCTGGTGGACATAAGCCCGACTCTAAAGTGGTAATCCTAAATTTTGCCTTCCCAAGTTGAGTTACCTGATGTAGGGGTCTTTACTACAAGTATCATTGTACAGCCTCGGGACCTTCCCTTCCGAAGTATTTCTTCCTAGCAGGTAAAAACCGTAAGGGCCTCGGCCGGGTTTCGAACCCGCGATTTAGAGCCCAGTAGTGTGACAATCACGAGTCAAGGGGCCAAGACAATACTCCTATATATGTGGTGGGCTGGTGTTTTACACCTAGGGACCTAAGCATCCAGTGCTCTTATCCCTTCCCCCTTATTATATTACCTGTATGTTTATACTACCTAAACCAAGCCCTTCATGAAGTGCTCAGCCTCCCAGTTCCCTTAATGAACCTGAGAATGCTCTCATAGTCCAATCTTCTAAAGTCCTCCTCTGCGATTACATCTCCACCAAAGATGCGGAATCTCATTCGCGCATATCCCGACTGTCCTTGACTCCCACAGTGTGTAGGTGTCTATTAAACGGAATGTGTCCTCTCAGAACTCAATGGCCTAAGCTCGTTCCTTTTGAGGTTGAGGATCCCGTCTTTCAGAACTCTGCATTTCCCTCCCAGGAACATCTTCGACTGCCTGCATGTGGTCTTTTCTCTCCATGTACACTCCAAAAGATCCTTAGTCCATTCTTTGATTCGGGTTCTGTATGTCTCCCGAGATATTCCCAGCACCGGCTCTGGCCCCATAAAAGGCTTACTTGAACCTTCCTTAGCTAGTCGGTCCGCCTCTTCGTTTCCCTGGATCCCCGAGTGTCCGGGAACCCAGTAGAGTCCAACCTTCCTGCAGTTTCTTAGGGTGTTTAGCTGATTTGCGCACTCCCTTACCAGTTTTGATCTGATTTCCGCGCTGGCAGACAATACCCCTAATATCACAGGTATTTACCGGTCTATTGTGACATTTTTCTAGTAAGTGTCGTCAATAGTCCATAACAATGACCGCACAAGGAAGGTTTTCAATGAATATTGTTCCCCTTGTCAAGTCAATAACTTCCTAATAAATGTCAATGATTCATTCTGCATCGTCACTACACATCATTACTTCAATGACAGAGACATTGCATCCGAGACATCAATAAATAAAATTCATTCATGTCTCAATATGATGAAACCATGAATGACGTTTACCTCATTCATATAATTTTCATTCATCACTGCTGTTTCTTAACCATTAATCTCCCCAGTTATACGAAGTATAGGGGAAGTTACATAATCAGTCAAAAATTCGATACTGAGTTTTCAACAGAATTTCTGACCCTGTTATGTTACACCAACTTCTTTACTTATACAGTAAAATCCTGTTATAACGATATTCAAGGGACCAAGAAAAATACATCGTTATATCCAACCAAACTGTTAGACTTACATACAAATGTATGGGCTTGTTAGTGAAAAAAAAAAAAGTGTTTTACAATGATCATAACGAGAAAGTTTACATATTTTTATTTACTTTTTAAAATTTACATACATACATTTGTAACAAACAAACATAAATTATGTACATATACACATGAGTACATATGTATTAATTTTCCAGAAAAAAATCAGTTATTTTAGTTTGCTTGCTTTTTTTCAAGCATATATTTTTGCTTACATGGTTATGAAGTTCCGATGTCACGATCCCTACGAAGGCAAAGGAAAGACTAATCTGAAACTAGGAATATACGCACTAGAAGGGAAGAAGAGAGTTCGAAGAAAATTCGACAAGGGGGAAATGGTATGTTTGGAAATGGAATGAGTCAACAAGAACCGTATTTAAAACCCTTTTCTATAATGTTCGTATTTTTCATCCGTTCAAAACTCATACTGTTTTACCCAATTATGTATGTATGTGCGTATATAAATACATAATATATCGTTATAACCGGAATGAAAAAACAACTTTTTCTTATGTTTTAGATCGTTTTATACGGAATATCGTTATACCTAACGTTATATCCGAATTTATTTCTTCACTTTTAAATAGCAAACCAAACTAGATACGGGTTTTACTTCGTTATATCCGGAAAATCGTTAGGTATATCAGGAATCGTTATAAAAGGATTTTACTGTATTTTTTTGGGGGTCGGAAAACGTGAAATTCAGTGAAAACTCATCATCAAAATGAACCGATTACATTACTTCCTCCATAATTCGTTTATTTGGAAAAGTTAAATGTAATTATTTTCATATAAAAAGTATTTCATTTATAAAAATATTATTTCTTCGTTTGGAATGTATTCCTATGTCAAATATGTACATATCCTCTTGCATAAATTGAGGTAGACTAGAGTGCTTATCCGTTATGTAAATATATTTCTCTTGTGAAAACCTATAAACAACGTTAGGAAAATCTAAAGGAAATTGGTTTTCAATGTTTGAAAACATTGTCTTCTCTGGTTCTCCCAGCTATTTAAAGTATAGGGGATGTTATGTAATCGAACAGAATGTTGAATATTATGTTTTCCGAAAACCTGATTCCAAAAATTTTAAAAAGTATATATTTATGTCTGATCGGCAGTTATTAGGGATTTTGAATTAAACCTCTTCCCTAATCCCCCTCTCGACAGGTGTTGTCCTTACAGGATTATGGTCAAAAATATAAAATTTCGTATTGATACATTCATTCTAACAGCAGTTATTTGAATTTTTATGTTAAGTGAAAAACGAAAGAGGTTCGAAACTCGGCCCATGCCCTTAGTTTTTATACTCGAGAGGTAAAAAAACCTTGAGCATGTCGTCCTTCGGACGGGACGTTAAGCGATGGTCTCGAGTCTGAACGAGTGTCAGGTGGCTCGTTAAAGGACTCTAACCTAGGTTAATACAAATGTAGGGTAGGCAACATTTAAGGCTAGTATAGACATGCGAGCAGTGCTCGGCTCGCGTTCAGTTTTCAACGAACACACTCCTAGCCGAACAGAGACGAGCCGAGCATTTGGATGCTCCACAACTATACTAACGAACATAACCTGCACAAGTTAACCTGAGTTTCAGTCAACAGTTGTGGGCATCTATTTATACATTACAATCGTTTTACTACTATTATTATTACTACAAAATGAATATGAAATAGATTTATTAACAAGCTTACCTCTTCCTGTGGCTATATACACAATACACAATGTATTTCTTTTCTTTTTTTCTCTGCGAAACGATGCCTGAAGAGACTCCCATTTACTTGTTAATTGCATTACTGACATGGAAAAGTGTTTGGATAATTCCTCCCATGCATCCAATCTCTTTATTTTATTAAAATGTAATTTGTGTTTTAAATCCCATATGACTGGGTACTGTCTCATAGCCTGAGCAAACTGAATTTGAAGCTCCTGAGACCAGTCTTCAGAAGCCATAATAAAATATAATTTATTGAATAATATTTAAATATATATTTAATTAAAAAAAAAAAAGAACGTGCACTTCCAAAAACCTAAATATTTGAGAAGGTTATAATATTGGTTATAAACAACAACAGTGCTCGGGTCAAGCCGGGACGGTTCGGCTTGGTACCAGTCCACACACACCGCAGCCCCAGTCGAACATTCCTTTGATGGTTCGTCAAAAAACCGACAACAGGTGGAGCAGACCCCAGGCCTACCTTGTTCGTCTAGCGCCAGCGCACTTCATCCCCAGGCATGCGCACTGACTAATGTTCGGCTCGTTGCTCGCGTGTCTATACGCCTCTTTAGGACTTCCATATTAGAGTAGGGCTCATGTTCATCAATGCGACAAAAGAGCAATCTGGTAGTAGGCGATATGACCTTGTAGTTAAAGCCCGGGCATGAGTCATAATAACTAACTTATAGATCACTCTCTCTCCCCTTACCCCTTCTCAAAATAATTTCATACTGACATGACTGGGACGCCATTTCATTACTTTCATATATCTGGTAATGCCATATGAAATGATTTTGAGAAGGGGTAAATGAAATGTTCAGTCAAGGGGGATAGGGGAGGTTTAACTCAAAAATTCTAAAAACTGCCGATGTGATGAATATGTCAAAATTGTATGTGTAAATTCATTAAATCCAACCATTATTCAAAAACGTTTGTATGTTTTATTCTGAAATAAATTTTCAAGTTACTCGTTAAAGACCCTACCCCAGATGAATAAACCAGGGATGACAAAATTTAAGATTCCCAGAGTAGAGTCAGGCTCATGTCCACCAGAGCGACGAAAGAGCGCTCTGGTAGTAGGCGATGTGACCTTTTAGTTGAAGCCCGGGCATGAGTCATAATAACTAACATGATAGTGTTGACAATTTGCACAAACTAGGTCAGACGTCGTTAGAATAAACTATTTCAAGACATTGTGTGGAGAATTAACGGCCTGTCATCTGTTGAAATATCGTATATCAATCAAGACTGGAACTCAACTAGAAACTGGGCCGATTGTGAATTGTGACATACTACAAACATATCTTTGTGTTGTGTTATACTGTAGATGCCATCTTTTCATATTCCAAGTGGCATTGTTATCTTGAAGAGGGTTGTTCTCCGTTTTTCTTTGAGGAAAGCCAGAAAGTTTATAGGAGTTTATCCATCACCAGCTTTCCTTTAGCAAAGTTTGCCTTAATTTTCCAGCTACTGAAGTAGGTACATCGTCAATTTTCCATTGCCTCAAAGAAATGCGTTATCTTATTAAGTCCCAGTAGCTAAGTATACAGCTCTTCTCTTCTTGGAAAGAGTATAACTCCTAAAGGAAATAATTACTTTAATGCCCTTCCCCACTTCTTGAAGACAGTAGAAACAATAAGAAAATTTAAACATCAACTAAAAATGTTTATGTTAGTTTTTAATTTAAAAATCGTGTTTTATATTCAAAAACATTATTTGATACATAGCTTTCATTTTTATTTTTTTGGCCGAGTTTCTCCACAGATATCCTCTTTAAGGTCTGTAGAATCTACGTTTTAATAATTATTTTCTACTATTTATATACTAATTTATTTTTCTTGTTTTCTCTTTTTTGTATTTTTATTAGCATTTTATTTATTTATTTCCCAAGTTTCTTGTCATCCAGTTAACCGCATCGTCCTCCAATATTCGTTTATCCGAATTAACCTGTATACTCCACTTAACCACGCATTCTTTTATCCGCTCCAGCCGACTATCATTCCTTTTACTCTGCTATTACTACAGTAGAACCTCGATTATCCGTGTTCGCGATTAACCGTGGTGTGTAAGCAATAAGTATAGGTTCCTAGAAACTTGCGACGCTGATTCAGAGGATGATGAGAGTGACGATGATGACAGTTTTGGCGATAAAGAAGAAAACATTGAGACAAGTCAGGCAATGGAAGCAGTTGATGTCCTCCTGAACTTCTGCGAACACGAAAATTTTGACTTTCATGACGTCATGAATTTGAGGAAAATTAGAACTGAAATAAGAAATTACTTCATATTTGAAGCCCTGATAACGTTATAACATTACAATGTACACACACATGTAATTCGTTTAATAAAATGTTTCTCGATTAACCTTGGTTTTCATTTATCCGTGCGAGCTCTCCTCCCCATTACCCCGGATAATCGAGGTTCTACTGTATATACTATTCTTGTTAAGTTCCTTTTAAGAAAGATAAAGTACACACTACTTACATTTAATAAGGTAATGACTAGTTTCAAATGGACATTCGTTAAACCTGATAAGGATTAATAACAATAATTATTTTCCTAATGGATAATTGTTGTTATTAATTAAAGTAGTTCACAACAAATCGTCAATATAACCATTACATTTTTTAATGTCTGTAAACTGTTATAATATATTGGTTAGGTTAGGTTTTGTGCAATTTCCTGCAGATTTACTTGGAGACAGAAACAGTTATTTCTTGTTTATACTTCACCAGTTATTCGAAATCTAAAGCCTAGTCCACACTAGTAGACATGTAGCGCGATTTTGGTCTCTGAGGCGTGTCTCAGGTTGTCTACGTAGACATGTCTATAGACCAATCCCCGTCTACAGGCCTGTTGCGAGACCAAAAATCGCAGGTCTAAATTCTCCCGATCGGAATGGGAGACCGCATGCAACGTTAGAAATATTGCGCAACATTTTGACAGTATGGACGTCACTCGGCGTCTAGAGGCGAGACACGTCCCAGTCTGTCTCCAGCTTCCGAGTGGTCTGGTTCGGCTCTTTACAGTTATTTTCCAAAGTTTTACAGTTCTTTTGAAAACATGTCGTCTAACGAGAAAGTTTTAAAACGAATTGAAGATTACCATGCGTCTTATTGTTTGTGGGAACTACAAAAACCGGGTAAAAAGAAAAGTGGCCCTGGAATCTCTGGCTGCCTAGGTCATTCTGCGAGCACTTCGCGCGTCCACCAACATTTACGTTTTTGTGTTCTTTCACTTATAATTAGCACTAAGCAGGAACTACTTCCACACAAAACAATGTCCTCCATGGTGGACTGCGAAGATGAGACTGAGAAATTCACATGGTAGTGTGGACGCTAGACGAGACAAAGACCGTGTCTCGAGACCGCCTATAGACAAATCGCGCAACATGGTCTACTAGTGTGTACTAGGCTTTAGGGAAGTTATGTAATCGGACAGAAATTCGATGTAGAGTTTTCAACGGAATTTCATTTTTTTCGAATTTTTTATTCCAAAATTGAAAAAAAAACAAAAAAAACATTACTGGTTTTGCCAGGAATCGAATTAATTTTCATTTCCGCATCTTCAACGATTCAAAGGCTGTTCATTTTTTCCTTTTTTCCGGCATTTCTTTCAGAGGTGACTTCTTTTTTCTCTTTTTAGACAAAATTTCGGGACACTTACACGTCCCTTCTTCAGGTCACTATGAAACTCGTCCATATAGGGACGTTTAAGTGTCCCGAAATATTGTCTAAAAAGAGAAAAAAGAAGACACTTCTGGAAGAAATGTCGGAAAAAAAGAAAAAAAATCAACATTTCTACATCCCAGAGAAGTTTAAGAAACAACGGTATACCTTTTTTTTCAAGTTTTTTTCTCAAATCTACCAAAAAAGAGCAACACGTTTTTACGAGTGTTAATGATTTTACAAGGTTTACGTTTTCTATTAATGTAGCTACTTAATAAAACTTTTATTTTTCTTAATTTTTTTTTCATTCTACCTCCAAAAATTGAGTTTTTAAAATATTGATATTTTGCGCGAAATATGCAATATACGCAAAAATTCTTTAAATGTGTAATTTTGTGCAATATTCTTCAAATATGCAGTATAAAGTTTGGTCTATGGTATCCTAGATGCATGATTCGGAAAGATAATTATCACTGTTCAACAAAAAAAAAATTAAATTCATTTTTCTGTGGGTATCATTCTTGATTCTTATGGAAATTGCCTCCTGTATTGAAATGTATAATTAGTTTTTCTGTGTCAGGCATAATTTTGAAGTTATACGCAATTTCAGTTTTTTCAAAATGTTACACTTATGTATATTTATAAAGTCAAAACATGCAACTATCAATATTTTAGTCACTTATAAAATTATTTAGAAACATTTTAGACAGTAGAAAACAAAAACATGAAGGAGCCCATAAATTATCATCATATATTGTATTAAAAAAATTATTTAAGATTTGAAAATATGAAAAAAATAATTTCTTACCCAAGAATTTAAAAGGCTCATTTTTTTCTCTTGTGTTCAATTTTGCAGTTTCGAATAATGTTCCAGCAGTAGTCAGCAAGCATTGCAGGCATCCATTTCCCTTCATACCGCTTTTCCATGGTAATTATATCTTTATGGAACCTTATTATAATTGATCTCCTGGGTCATATGTGGTGGTAAACAAAATATGGAATTGCAAAAAAATCCGGTATGTATGAGGAGAGTTTTATTTTGAAATGCGCTGAACCAAATTGGGCAAAAATATGTTAATATGTGGCGCTCCCAATTGGTGTTGATAAATAAATATAATGATTCACCAAGGACATTTTAAATAATTCCATTTATTAATAATTATTAATCCATTCGTTTTCATTCCTTTCTGACCCCTCCGGGCATATTGGTTTTAATTGTTTGGCCAAGTAAAGATGAATAAGTCTGAATAATAAAATTATCTAGTGAATGAATGACAGCTCAATCAACTTGTATAGCCTTGGGTTCTTTGAATGAGGTTCCCAAAGGAAGGGATCATGGGGAATCATTCAGGTTGTCATTCTACTGGGGAATCATTCAGGTTGTCTTTCTTCTATCTCAATGAGATTGATATCAAATTTCAAAATCAATTAGAGGAATTAATATACTTAATTAATTTTCATTTGAATGATTTGATATTGAAATGTGACTTTTGAAAAAAAAAAAAAAAAAAAAAACTTTAAGGGAGGTACGGAATTTTATTTATTTGTTATTTGTTGTTATTTTTTTATTTATTGCAACAAATTACACACTTGTAACCTTTATAACTCCTGAAGAGCACCGGTTTGAGTTCGATGGATTATACCTACTACGGCAGAGCGAGATCTCTCAAACGTTATCACTCCCTCTCGTATCGAAAAACATACTGCCGAGCCTGTGCGTGGCGCTACAACGACGCCATCTGCGCATGCATATGCGTGATCGAGTAAGGCTTCTTTCCTCTACACAACGATAGCAAAGTGGCGCGTGGGTACGATTGCAATGATATAAGCAATATTTTGTGTTACATGTTTTCGTTACATACGGTTTTTGCAAGCCTGTTGACCGAAATTAAATATATTTCACGTCAAAATATTGAGAACCTCCATCTGCGGGGAACATCCCCCACATCCCTTGCTCTGACAAATAATTTCCCCCCCCCCCCCCCCCCCCCCGGGGCCCTCCCCAAACTTTAAACTCCTATGGTGGCAACCTACTTTCGTTGCAGGCCAGCTGTGTTGCATACAATAGCTAACTCCGCCATCCCCTCTGTATGTTTGTTTGTTTGTCTGTTTGTTTGTTTGTCCGCCCGATATCAGGTTACATCCAGGTAAAGTGCCTTCTATATTAGTAATATCAAGAATCCCCCAAACTAGGCTAAATCACTCTCTCATTTCCTTTTTATGCTATAGTTTTTTTTTTTTTTTCATTTTTCCGAAACCAATAATAAATTTCCTACACAAATTTGAAGTTTACAAGTCACAACTGAAGGCGTCAGATCAGTAGTTACGCCTTGTTCACATGACTTTGGTTCGCGACACTTGGTGTCACATTATAGTGACACTTTGAATATCTCTGTGACACTACGTTCACGTGTTGTCGCAGATCAAATCATTTTTACTTCCCCAACTAAACGAAGTATCGTATATAGAGAAGTTATCGTGTGTAACATTTCTTATGTATGAGAAAATATAATCCCTTTTTAAAATTTCCCCCACGTTGGGTGTGGATTATTTTAATAAAAATTTAGATTGATGGAAGAAGAGAATATCCTTTTATTTTTTTCTATTAATATAAAAATTTTCAAAAAAAGATTAGTCACAATGTTTTACATACATGAATTTTTTTTACACACATAAAAAATTTACCCTAATAAAATAGGCCTGCATGTTGCATTGAGATGATGAACGATGCTTCCGTTTTGTACCATTTATGAGATGGGATGGCTGGTCGACTTCAAACTTTTTCTTTCTAATTTGTTGTAGTCAGTTACTTAGAAAATAGCCATTGGTGACTTCTTCATGATCTGCCTCTTGGTGTCTCTACCGTTTCACCTTCATGATGACGAGATACACATCCTTGATTTTACTATACGTCCTCAGACAATCAAACTCACTTCACTGCACAATTTTTACATATCCCTCCACAGACACCCTCTCACGCCTCACTCTGAACACCGACACACACTCTGCCCACTCACTTCTCTCGAACCCCAAAAAAACTCCATTTTTACTTGAGCTATGCTCCCTCATTGGTCAAAATTAGCACAGCCTTTAAAAATACAAAACATATGTTTTTAACATTTTCATTCAATTTACATATTTCCATATTGTATTTACGTTGCTTAAATTTAATTCTCATACATTGGTACCTTATTATTTCCATTTGTTACATTTTTTATTTATTGAATTGATATTTTTTTATATCATATCGATCACAGTACAGGATCGATATGGTAACCTCTGGGAACCTTCCTTCGGTATCATACAGTGAAACTTTCGTACATTACTTTTTATTGTTTGATAAACTATTCATGTAATGAACGATCGTGGTCATTACAATATATATGCAAAGAGTCAAAAATGAAAAAAAGGCAAATCAGACAATGAGATCAGGGGATGGAAGGGGGACCTCAACACAGAAATTCTAATACTGTCCATGTAATGATACGATGTATATGTAAATTCAAAACCCCATAAGGACTACATCTATTAGTTTTCCGTGAAATCGGCCAAAGAGAAAATGCGGATATTATGAATGTATCGACACTGAATTTAGTATGAGGATTCAAAATCCGCTATGTATGTCAAATATATTGAGTTTTAGCCCAAATACTCTTCAAAGTAGAAGGTAATATCTCGTTAATGCCCGGGCATGAGTCACAATTGACTTAAATCTTGTCTGACTCGGTGTGATGCCAGTCTAATAATGAAATTCAAGGCAATAGGACCCCAAGATAAGATAACGAACACATAATTAACTGAAAAAAAAAAATTGTTTAGATAACCAAATCTGAAACATTGTTTCACAACGGAACAACTATTAAAATACAGTGTAAACTCTATTTAACGTCACTCGATTTAACTAACTACCCCCCTAAAACATCGAAATTACTTGAATCTGGTTGGTTTACCTTGTTGTCCATACAATGATACACTCTATGTAGCATCACACCCACTCTAAATAACGACAACAATACGTCATTACTAAGCAATAAACAGTACTTTCAAGTTGTCGAAATCAATAAGAACTGCAGCTGTGTACGGTCTTTTGTGTGTTATTTTGTTGCTTTATTGTCTAGCACGTATTTACCTCGACTGTCGGCATCATACGAACCGAAGATTCTAAGAAATTCGTTCGACAGCCTGGCTACAACAGCTTCACTTACAGATGAAGAAATTCTGGGTTCGGTGAGAAAAACTGAGGAACAACAACAATGGGATGAAGAAGGTGAGACGGATGATGCTGAGCCTCCACCAAGCATTAAACAAGCACTCGATGCAGCGAAATTATTAGAAAAATACTTTTTGTATAACCAAGTTGATCCCACAGTACCCCAAGATATGAATAAAATACATAAGAAAATACAATTAAAATACTGGAGCAGCAAAAAACGTCAGACGAAGATAACAGACTATACGCAATAAGCGTTGGTATTTGTATCAATATTAATGTTTGTTGTTTGTAAATTTTATACTTTATTAGTAAATACATATTATAATAGTAAAATACTATTAAATGTAATGTAATATGTATTGATGTTTCTTCTCTTGTATGTTTCTTCTCGGCTTCTTCTTGATCCTCGATGTTTTTTATGATGGCCAACATTTCTCATACATTTAAATAAAATACATTTTATGTTATTTTACTTTAATAACATGAATTTATTAAAATAGGTACTAAAGTTAAAAAAAATTTGCATGAAATTAATTTTTAGAAAATTGTCTACGCCCTTATTTTAAAGTGTAATAATAAATGTGACGTCATTTCTGTGTTTAATCCCCCCCCCTCCCCACCGTCACAATCATCACGTATGTTATAAACCCCCTCCCCCCCCCCCCCCCCCCCCCCCCCCCGGGCGTGTGACGTATTTTGTGAACAGCCCCTAAGACTTAAAACCTTAAGTAAAGTTTATTAAGTTAATTTTAGGGAGCGTTGTGAAGTGAAAGAAGATGTGTCGAGGATTAAGAAAGGTTGAGATGGTTTGGGTATATAGAGAGGATGAACGAAAGGATATAGACGAAATAAGTATACAAGAGGAGTGTGGAAGGGAGAGTTTGAAGGGGTCGACCTCCGCGAACGTACCTCAATCAGATTGAGGACGTTTTTAGCAAAGGCCAGCTTAGGAGTACCCTAATTAAGTTAATAACACTGTACCTACCTATATATCGTAGTTCAGGTTTAAAAAATTTGGCTCTCAAAAGAAATTTCAATCGTTCTGTAAATATTTAGCTCTGTTGACTAATAAGTTTGCCGACCACTGACCTAAAGGGTCTATGACAAGTACCTGAGACATCGTACAGTCAGGGAAGAACGCTTAAAGTCCCATCCGAAAAACGGCGTGCTCTAGGTTTTTTTTTACTTTCCAGATAAAAAATCTATGAGCCTTAGCTGAGTTTCGAACCAGCGATTTTGAGCTCAGTAATAAAGCACACGAGCCTAGCGGCGCCCTCTCATCTATTGGTAATTATCAAATTGATTGATTGATTGATATTGATTGATGATGACTATTGATTTTGTATGTAGAGCGAGAGAGAACACTTACCTACTTGATTAATTCGTGCTGAGGAAGTACATAAGATTTTTTTACTGTCCAGTCAACAACGTGACTCATGGAAGTGGCGTAGGTAGAATCGTTCAATGATTTGACCCTCATTTTCGAGTATTTCTTCGAATAGACAGACCCGTTCCATTGACAACTTTCTGCATTCTCTAATCGCATTCTTCACAATATCAACTCAAGTCCAGCCACGAAATTACTGATAATCCATCTCTGGAATTTCTCTTTCTACTCTCCGTTTTTTAGATACACTTTTATCTAGACAATTTTTCTTCTCATTTAAGTCAGCTCATTATTATTACTTTTGAAATATTCAAATTTGGAAATAGAAACACTTTATCATTCATTGAGGTAAATTTGAAAAAAAAAATTTTGAAATACATCTCATTATCATATAAACAAGTTTCTCAAATCCATTTGACTAAATTTACTTTATCAATTAATTGTCTGACTGTAATAATCAAGATCCAGAAATTAAATTTATTCAATTTTTTTTTCTTACGCTTGGACTAAATCATTGACGCAATCAATTTTTTTTTTTTTTAATTTCTTAATTAGTTAGATACCCACTAAGACACAAGTGAATTTACTAATTAACAGTCTTATCAGTGACATAGGATGTACTTCTCACTTCCTTATGTCTCTGCATTTCATGAGGAGATAAGTAAATGTACGAAGACGACCTACATACATATATTGAGAGGGCGCCGGTAGCTCAGTGGTATGCGTGCTTGACTTCTGAGCTCAAGAACGTGGGTTCGTAACCCGACCGAGGCCCTTAGTTTATTTTATCTGGGAGGTAAAATAAACTTAAGCACGCCGTCCTTCGGATGGGACGTTAAGCGATGGTCCCGAGCCTGTGCGATGTCAGGTACTCGTTAAAGACCCCTACCCTAGGTGAATAAAAATTTAGGGTAGACAAAATTTAGGACTCCCACAGTAGAGTCGGGCTCATGTCCACCAGAGTGACGAAAGAGCGCTCTGGTAGTAGGCGATATGACCTCGTAGTTAAAGTCCGGGCATGAGTCATAAAACCTAACCTAACCTAACCTACATATATTGACTAGTGGAGAAGGATTAATCATGTCATTTCAAAATATGATGATTTTTATAATAAAAATAATAGTCACAGCCTTCGTTACTTCTGTCTACTTGTATCTTAAGAAATAATCCACACTACACTGTGTAAGTAACTCTTTATCGAACGTGTCTGACAATGATTCTGAAAATACTGTCAGGAAAACAAAAAAAAAAAACACGAATTATTAGAATTTGGCAAAAGAAACAAAAATGTTTGTGTCCGAAAGAAGCGGAAGTACTGTTAACGCTAAAAAACTAATAATTTTAAGCGCAAACTATCCATTTTAAAGCTGGCAATGTTAAAGTTATTATTAAACTTTTATAGTGCTAAGTATCATAATTGTATAGTTATCGTGACAAAGTTGAAATTATAATTATTTTTCAGAATAAAAAAGCCGTTGTTCGTGCCATGCGAAACGTATTAAATAGAACAAGTGTGCATATAATCGCATGCATTGCATGATATTTAGGACATAAATAATATATATAATATTGATTAAAGAAGAAGGATTAATAATTTCTGAATACGGAATAAGATTATGGTTAATATATTCAGAATAGTGAAAATATTGTCACAGACGTTGGCGTAGCTAGCCCCCCAGAATGCCCGGTGCCCCCCCAGGGCGTAAGTGTAATGTACCTAATTTAAAAAAAAAGTTATAATATATAACGACAACTCCACCACAGACAAACATTACAGTCAAGACATTAGAAGGATATAGAAAACTTCAGTTCCCAGTCAAACGTTATTCGGATTCAAATTACGCATTCTTAAAGTTTGGACTCCAACGACAATTTAAAATCTCTCCCAAGAACTCCTCACGGCGGTGCAATGTTTAACTAAAATGAAAAGAATATTAAGACTAACTGCATATTTTATTTATTCAATGAAAGCAGTAAAAAGTGAAAATAATTGTTTTTTTAGAGTACATTTAGTGCTCTAAGTTGAACGATTTAGATGAAAATTTTAACTGTTGATTTATATTTGTGTTGATAATTAACATACTAATATTTTGTATATGGTACTTGATTTTTAATTATTAAGTTTAATTAAACTTAAACTAAAAATATGATAGTGAAATGTAAACTATTGTTTTATTATCTCGTCGTATTGACCGGCTGCCCCAATGGTCACAGACAATCTTATTTCTGAGTCTTCTTGTGACTATAGTGACTAACTCTCAACTACTTTCCATTATTTTGGTTAATTCGAGCCGGGGACGTACATTCACCAACGACTTTCTTTGTTATTCTTCTTTAGAAAGTGAGACCTCTACGTTTTCCTGTCGTTATAATTTAAGTTGTTCCAGTGTGAAAGATACCTTATCGGTTCTTCTTAGTTGCAAAAACTAACTGAAATTGTAACTGCACAACGATAAGAACTGTACAGAGTGCAACTAGGAAAAACCCAGAACTGCAGTAATGCGTGTGGAAATAACATGGGCTGAATAGGAATTCGGGAATATTTGGAAACGCAAATAAGACTATATTCGGGTCGTGTAAAGGTTGGTTTGGTTTGGTTTTATGACTCATGCCTTAACTATGAGGTCATATCGCCTACTACCAGAGTGCTCTTTCGTCACGCTGGTGGACATGAGCCCGACTCTACTGTGGGAGTCCTAAATTTTGCCTACCGTAAATTTTTATTCACCTAGGATAGGGGTCTTTAATGAGTACCTGACATCGTACAGGCTCGGGACGATCGCTTAACGTCCCATTCGAAGGACAGCATGCTTAAGTTTATTTTACCTCCCAGATAAAATAAACTAAGGGCCTCGGTCGGGTTTCGAACCCACGATCTTGAGCTCAGAAGGCATGCACGCATACCACTGAGCTACCGGCGTCCTCAAGGTCGTGTAATTTTAAGCGGTAAATCACCGGCAATGTACTTCCCCGGCAATGTACTTCCCCAGAATGAATTAATCAATTAACTTTTCGCGTCCCCTCTTATACCAGTCGACCGTTTACGCTAATATTCAACAGTTGACTTACAGGCAGTTATTAATGTTTTTGAATTGAGTCTTCTGAACTTCCCTTCGGCCGATATCGCTGAAATTTGATCGGTTATGTCCACATCAAATATAAGATTTCATGTCGATACATTTATTACGTCGGCAGTTTTTTTGGTTTTTGAGTTGAGGTCCCCCACTGATCCCCCCTTCCCTTCGACCGATATCGCTGAAATTTGATCGGTTATGTCCACATCAAATATAACATTTCATGTCGATATATTTATTACGTCAACAGTTTTTTGGGTTTTTGAGTTGAGTTCCCCCACTGATCCCCCCTTTCCCTTCGACCGATTCCACTGAAAATTGATGAGTGTCGTCCTTATAGGATTTGGAATCCACACATGAAATTTCGTCTAGATTCATTCATTAAAATGACAGATAATACATTTTTTGAGTTAAGTCACCCCTAATCCCCCCTTTTTCTTTGGTCGATTTAACTGAAAATGGGTGCTGTCCAATTACTTCAATTGGATTATTTTAAGTATATAATTCTGATATATTGATGGTTATAAATTGTTTTATTTTGTTACAAAACTTTTGATAATGTTTGAATAATGGCGAAACGTAAAAAAAATATGTATATATATATATGAATATATATTGGCGAGACCGAAAGTCAATTTGTTGTTTGTTCCACATTCATCAAATGTATTTTTTTACAAATCAACAAATTGAAAAAAATATAATCCCGAACGGGAGTTGGCTTAACTTACGAAATCCAGACTGTAATGTAGTTGTATAAAATGTCCTCCATAGGTCCCTTGGTGCAGGCGTTTTTACAGCGTTAGCGTCGTTCTTAACTGATGGCGTACTTCCTCTTGTTGACATTTTTACAGCGTTAGCGTCGTTCTTAACTGATGGCGTACTTCCTCTTGTTGACATTTTTACATTCCAAGCAATTTCTTAACTGCAGAGGTATTGTAATAAAAATTAAATATGTGTATGATTTTATTTAAACAATTAATTATATTCTTTATAATAACATTAAATATTTTGCCAATCAAAATTCTCCCTAATATCCATCATATCAAAATATATACATAAAGTACATTCTTATTTTAAAAATATTTGTTCACAAAATATTTTACGCCATTCGTGACTTATGCTTTTCATTTCGCCTCATGTTAACCACAATCTGAAAAAAATAAAATAAAATAATTACTATTTAATTCGGTTTGAGGAATCAAACATGTCTTCTGTGTTCCAATTTTTCAGAATTTATTTCCCTCAAGAGAGTATGGTCGCTTGAACATACGCCTAGTATGACTTCTGAGCTCAGGGAGGTGAAAAAACCGAGTTTATTTTATCTGGGAGGTAAAATAAACTTAAGCTCGCCGTCCTTCGGATGGGACTTTAAGCGACGATTCCAAGCCTGTGCGATTTCAGGTACTCGTTAAAAACCCTAAGTGAATAAACCTGGGTAGACACAATTTAGGACTCCCATGGCTCATGTTCACCTGAAAGACGAAAGAGCTCTCTGGTAGTAGACGATATGACCTCGTTGTTAAAGCCCGGGCATGAGTCATGATAACTAACAATAACAACCTCTTAAAACCCTCCCCACAATGTTAAAATTTGATTGAACAAGGAGTCAAGAAGTCGGGACAGAAGCGCACAATTTTCCAAATTTGTCCCACATGGATAGTGGTCCCATTATGTGGGTGGGATAGTGGGGTATTGTGTGAATCACCGGGCCCTATCACATTACCGCCTGATTTAGGGGTCACATCTGCTCTTTTGTGTACCCCCAGAATCCCCTGAGGACAGGCACAGAGGCACATCAGTTGAATGTGCCTCACACACTTATCTTGTAGACAGCAGCACAACAGATTAGAACAACGAATGATCAAACCCTCCTTAATAATTTTCAAAAAAAAAAAAAAGTAATGTGTGAGTGACGCGGTACTCACGAAAATTGATGTGTAAGCATCTGTTTTAGTTCCAAAAATTTGCTGTCGTGCTCTGATTTTGATTAAAATTTGTTTTATAATGTTACTATTAGAAAAGTAGTATGAGGAATTAAACTTTCAAATTTATTGTTCTTCAATTTCTTTTATACATTAAATTATAGTTTTGTGATGGCTAAAATAAGATATAAAATAATTTATAGTTTCCAGATTTACTTTGAGAAGCTCCATTCTAGGAATAGATAATTAAAATACACAATTTCTTTGTCAAACTTCACTATATATTCTCATATACTCAACAAGTTTCGCCGTGTTAATGTATAGAGTAACAAAAACAAGGGATTCCCCGTCACTACCTAAAAACCCCCTCCATAACTGTACCTTCTACCCTGTCAACTAAGGATGGGCAAAGTCGTTCATTTTAGGGAACCGTTCACTTGTGACCGATCTTTTTAAAGACCCGTTCGTCAGGACCCGTTCATCGTTCATTTCTTATTTTCCTCACAGTCTAGTGGTGACGTGGTGGGGGTAGAAGAGCCGGAGCGGGAGCGAACGAACGGGTACATTTCTCTCATCTCTCCCTCCTCCCCTCCCGTCTATTCTCTCAACTTCTCTCACCCGTTCATTTTTTTTATTTTCCCTCATACATAGGTATTTTTAAAATTTCCACCAATATGAGCTTTATTAATAGGACAAAAGCATAGGATAAAAGATAACGCACTCTGATTAATTATAAATTTAATTTATAATAAAAATTGACCCCAATAAAGCCCAGAAGTACGTTCAATTGGAACCATAGGATGTTTGGTTTTCAAGTGACGACTTAAATTGCCTGTAGATCCTCCAGCTATGCTAATTATTGTACTACAGTAATTGCATTTGGCTTTATGGGCTTCTTTATTTTTAAAATGAAGCCAAATTGTACTCTGTTTTCTTATCATCTTAAAAAACCCGGTACCCAATTTATGGCCTATTTTATTATATGTATAATTATATCTACTTAATTATTTAGATATTTAATTTAATAAAAAAATAGGTAAATTATAAAAACTTTAAACTTAAAACCACACAAGTAAAAAATAAAAACACACGGAATAAATAAAAATAAAATAACAAAGCAACAAACAACAATAGCAACAAAGGTAAGTAAGACAAGAATGGGACTGGTTGGGTTGGTGGTGGATGTGGGTGGGTGACCGAAGACCGAGACTGGTGAACGAGAGAGAGAGAGAGGGAGTGAGTGAGAAGTGGTAGTGGCGGCCAGTGAGATGAGCGGGAGCGGGAGCGAACGAAAGGATCCATTATTTCTCTCGGTACGAACGGTCGTTCACTAGAAGTCGTTCACCGCTCCCATCGTTCACTTCACAGACCCGTTCTTTTGGATCCGTTCGTTCGCGAACGACCCACCTCTACTGTCAACCAATTCTGTCAGTTTGTAAGTGACTCTTGATAATGCCTTAACACGGCGAAACTAGTTGAGTATTTGAGAATATATAGTGAAGTTTGACAAAGAAATTTTGTATTTTAATTATCTATTCCTAAAATAAGATATATATAACTGTGATTGTAGTCTCTAAATGCCGAGAGAATACAGCGTCGATGGTAGTTTTCGAATTAGTTGTTGAAATGCTTCGATTCGTATTTATTTGTAGATTAGACAAACGTTCTGGACACAGGCAGAACAGAAGCCCCGATAAGATCCCGAGATCACTCGGCGTAAGGAGCCAGGAGAACGGGTCAGGAGCACCCAAAAAAAAAAAAAAAAAAAAACGTTCTAGCATCTCAAATAATTAAAAATAATATAAAATTATGAATTTGTTGATTAAAAATAATGTTTGAATTATATTGCCTAAGAACGATTTATAAAACAGGTTAGTTCAAGGTAGATGAGTCATGCCCGGGCTTCAACTACGAGGTCATATCGCCTACTACTCTTTCGTCACTCTGGTGGACATGAGCCTGACTCTAATGTGGAAGACCTAAATTTTGCCTACCCTAAAACTCTCACCCGGACGGGATTCGAACCCGCAAACCATGGCGACTTCAATCCCAGAATAAAAAAGTCGTCGGTGAATCACTTGATATGTACTTCCCCAGCACGAATTTATCAATTACATTTTCTCTGTTCCTCCAATGCAGTCGATTGGCTTGGGCTAATACTCAATATTTGACTCACATAGTGACTTCTAAATCCTCATAATAAATATTTGTCGATTACAGTGGCGGTTATTAGAGTGTTTGAGTTGAGCTTCCTCTAATCCCCCCCTTCTCTTTGGCCGATTTAGCTGAAAATCAATAGGTGTCGTCCCTTGAGGTTTCTGTACACACATATAAAATTTTGTGTCGATACATTCATTCTATCAGAAGTTATCTGAATTATAACAGCTGCATTGTAACAGTTTGAAACCAGGTCCAACAAATTGTACACCAAAAAAGTATATTTTCTGGTTCCTCCCAGAAAATTACTTCCACCTGCCTAGCATCATATTTCCCTCAGTTCTCCTGAAAAGGTATTCTGAACCGAACTTTTGACATATTAGTCCATTGTATGAAGCAGATGTGTTCAAAGCATACAATTCTCAACACAGTCGCTACATTCTCTAGAATTTACTCTACAATTTATATTGTAATCGTGCCGAGTTTTCAACGAATTTTTATGTTTTAAAGTCCTTTGAAAAGGTTTTGACCATTTTCGCGATAATGTCTCGGCGTGTGTGAATTTGTGAACTCTTAAATCTGATTAGATTTTGCCCTAAATCAAATGAAAATTGAGACCACTTAGGTAACTCTTGGGCCTAAGTACATTTTACGAGATACCGCTCACGCTTAAGACCTAATCAAAAACCTTTTCAAGTAATAGTTGTATAGAATATTGAAATAAGTAATTTACATGAAATACGATTTTTTGCAGGTTGACCGGTTTTTGAGATACATTCCGAAAACCCTCTTGAAATGTAGTTATGAAACATATTTTTAGACGTTTCCTTGATTTACCCGAAAACGCTTATTCCTATCGAAAAATTGATTCCTACCAAAAAAGTTTCTTATAAAATTTCCAATCTCCGCAACACCTCAGATTTGAGATAGCATCAATATCACAGAAGTTCTAGCTCCTCAAACAATAAAAAAATACATTTAGGTAAGGAAAAATAGTTTATATTTTTGTGTTATTGGTAGTTTTTATGAAAAATGATAAACACAAAGAAACAAATAAAATATACATGATGTGGCTATTACAGGACTTTCTTATACCAACCACGATTACTCTCTCTTCCCTCCTTATCAGAGTTAACATGTACAGTAAAGCGAAGACCAACAACTACCCGAAAACTCTAATAACTGCCGTTGTAATGAAAGTATCGACACAAAATTTCATAAGTGAAGTCAAAACCCAATTTGGACATAACCTGTCAAATTTCATTGATATTGACTTGATGGGAAAGAGGGGTCAAGAAGTGGAGATTCAATTCAAACCCTAATAACTGTCGAGGTAATGTATTTATTTACTTTATGTAAGTCATCTATTGGATTAATTCCAGATTAATTCGATCTGGTGAAGTACTTGCCGGTGATTCACTGACGAATTTTTTTTTTTTTTTTTTTCTTTCTTTGTACGGTGAACATTGTTAAAAGTCTGTTAGTTGACTGGTCTCGAGGTAACAAGTATTATTTTAAGATTCAAAGGAACGTTATCTTTCAGTTTGGACGAATGGTTCTTTTATGTTCCCCTTTCAGCAGAATGAAGAATCCTTTTAAAAGAGAAAAAAAAAGTTCTCTAAAAATAGATTTCGAAGCATTTTAGACAAAACGACAAAAAAATAAGCAATATTAGTACTAATTCTTTATCATAGGTTGTGTTCTGTGCTAGCCGGCTTTTGATGTTTCCCTCATTATCAGACTTTTGATGAAACATAATTATTAAAAAAAGTAACATGAATAAATAAACGAGTGGTATGCATGCTTGCCTTCTGAGCTCAAGATCGTACTTAAGCACGCCGTACTTCGGATGGGACGTTAAGCAATAGTCCAGAGCCTGTACGATGTCAGGTACTTGTTAAAGACCCCCTTACCCTAGATGAATAAAAATTTAGGGTAGGCAAAATTTAGAACTCACATAGTAGAGTCGGACTCACGTTCACTAGAGTGAAGAAAGAGCGCTCTGGTAGTAGGCGATATGACCTCGTAGTTAAAGCCCGGGCATGAGTAATAATAGCTGGTAACATTTGTAAGTAACAGTGAAGAACTGTTAGGTTTAACTAAAAGTTAAAAATAAACTATTCATAAGTTAACTACATATTCAAAAATGCATGGATGTGAAGAGATATGTTTTGGCTGTTTCCCATCTGAAAATTTGGTGTGCCGTCCATACAGTGTTTTGGACTGACTTACAAATAAAATATAAAATATTTACACTACTATGGGAGTCCTAAAATTTTGCCTACCCTAAATTTTTATTCACCTAGGACAGGGGTCTTTAAAGACCTGACATCGTACAGGCTCAGGACCATCGCTTAATGACCCATCCGAAGGACGGCGTGTTTAAGTTTATTTTACCTCCCAGATAAAATAAACTAAGGACCTCGGCTGGGTTTCGAACTCACGCTCTTGAGCTCTGAAGGCAAGCTCGCATACCACTGTGCTACCGGCGCCCTCATTCATTATTAGCGTTTTATTATTGAGCTCCTTCTCTGATATATTTCATATCGATACATTTATTACATCACGATTAGGGTTTTTGAATTAAAAACATATTTTTAGACGTTTCCTTGATTTACCCGAAAACTGTTAGTCCTATTGAAAAATTGGTTCCTACCTAAAATGTTCCTTATAAAATTTTCAAACGCTGCAACTCCTCAAATTTGAGATATGATTATTATGACAGAAGTTCTAGCGCTTCAAAAAATAAAACATAAATTTCGGTACGGAATATTTCAAAATAATGTTTTTATTCTATCGTTTAGCAGCGAATTATAAAATACATTACCTCAACAATTTTTATGATTTTTGAGTTATACCACATCTGATCCTTTACTTCCCTTCGGCCGATTTGGCTGAAAATAAATAGATTTTCTCCCTATGGGATTCTGTCTACACATATATAATTTCGTAGTAATATATTCATAATAGTGTTCACGAAACGGAAAACATAGAATTTCTATCAAATTATATAACGTTTTCTATACATTGTGTAACTGAGGATGAAAAACATCGTTAAATGGTGTAACTTTGAGTGTTGTTAACAGTTATTCTATCTGACTGACGCAATAATCGCAAAGCTGAAATATTGTAGAAAATCAATCAAATCAAAAATTTTAATTCTTTTCAGTACCTATATGCCGGGCAATACGTGAAATGACTAGGCTTTTGTATACGAGTGTATTAGGCTTTGTATGATCCTCTCGTATATTTTACAGTTAGCACATAAACTTCTGTCTTTTTATGACCTGAGAACATGAACCTTATAGTTATATTATTTAGTGATTTATTTCCGAAATTTTTGATGGGATATTGCCATCCATATAAGTAGGGCTTATATAAAAAATATAAAGAAAAACGTATGTTTTTTTAAAATATATTGTCTATTTCACAATACTTTCGGTATTGCTACTATCTTCTTCAGCCACGTCTTAACAAATACTAAATAGAAGTTTAACCAGTTTACAATCCAAACTGTCCCCTTTTTCAGGCCGCATGGGGTTTTTCTCTGTCTCTTCTGTACAGTTCCTTAAAAATAAAATTTCGTCTCAAATTGAAATCTTAATAATATTTTTAATGTTTTTCATATTTTTAAGGAACTGTACAGGAAGGATGAAGAAAAACCCCGTGAGCTAGAAAAGGGGACAGTTTGGATTGTACGATCGTTAAATGGTTGAACTTCCATTTAGTATTTGTTAAGTCGTGGCTGAAGATGGTAGTAATACCGAAAGTACTCATCAACAAGGCATAAAATATCTCCATTGCTGCTTTAAAAGCAGGCTACTTAGAACAATTAGAAATAAATAAAGCAACCAAAAGGAACATTTGTATGAATGACCAAATTTATTTTAACTATTCCCCTTTGCTAAAACCCTGGACCGGTTCTATTTCCACATATACCTATGTTTGTTATTATCTGTTATTATTATAGGTTTCCATATATGTTATTATTATTAGTTTTATTCTTTACTTATTAGTCAAAGGATGGTATTTTATGTAAATTAAGAAAAATTACTGTTTTGTCAAATATTTCATGATGTAGCTAACGGTTAAGTCGGGGGATTCCCTAATTGAAGTGGCACTTTTCACCAGAGATGTATTGGAGGGGTCGCACTCTGCAAACTAACTTAGTTCATAACTAGACCTGACGTTGGTGTGAGGGCGAAACCGGTAGTTTTATTTTTATAAATATCTTTAGTGGAATAGACAATATTTCAAAAATTAAGTTTGTTTTATTTATTAATTACAAATGTTTCTGGAAGCTCATCACCACTCTCATCATCAGTATCTATACTATGTGTTAGTACAGAAGGAATAGTTAACATAAAGAACACATAAAGAGTGTTCTTTATGTTAACTATTCCTTCTGTCAAAAAGGCTAGGAGAGGCCCGACTCTACTGTGGGAGTTCTAAATTTTGCCTACCCTAAATTTTTATTAGGGTAGGGGTCTTTACTATTACCTGACATCGTACAGGCTCGGGACCATCGCTTAAAATCCGAAGGACGACGTCCTTAAGTTTATTTTACCTCCCAGATAAACAAAAAAAAATCACTCAATTATATAACGTTTCCTATGAATGTTTAAAGTGTAACTTACAGTTAGTTGAGTTGGTGCTGTAAATACGGTGACAATACATTGACAATGAAAACTGAAGTGGCACACCACATGAAATAGACCACAAACATGACAATGAGACACTGTGAGATGTACATTTTGTAGCCGAACTACAGCTTCGGTGTACACTCCTGTAGGTAAACACAGACAGGATTAAAAAGCTGGAATGTTTGTCTCATTTAGTCAACTCAACCACAACCACAGGAATTAACACAATATATTTTGTATTAAATTGAGGAGGGGGCTGTTAAATACATTTGTAAATGTATCAAAAAATATTTCTGTGAATGAGAGTTATATAAAATTCAAATTTTGTGCTACAATTTAAACATTTTCCTAAACAGCCCAAAAAATATATTATTTCATTTTGGATACCACATTTATCTGTGTCTTATTATTTCCCATTGTACGAACTATAGAGAAAATTATGTAATCGGTCAGAAATTCGATGTATCGACCGAAATTTTTCGATTCCTGGTTAAAAAAAAAAAGTTGGTCAGTGTGTCTGTGAACATGATAACTCCCGAGAAAATGGATGTATCGACATGAAATTTAATGGCGTAGGGGGGCTTAAGTAAGACACTTATTTTCAGTGGATGGAGAAAACTCTAAAACTGTTATAACTTCCTACGCAATGAATGTATCGATACAAAATGTAGTGTGACGATTCAGAACACCCTATGTAAGTCAAGCATTGAATTTTTTTTCGAGGTATAGCGAAAATAATTATTTATTTTTTATTTTATTTCTGAATTGTAAATTCAACATAATATTGGGAAATTTAAAATTTAACATTGAAATTTAATTGAAATTTAACATTATATTATAATGTCGATGGTGCCGGTGACTCAGCGCTATGCATGCTTGCTTACTGAGTTCAAGATCGCGGGTTCTAAACCCTGCCGAGGCCCGTAGTTTATTTTATCTGGGAGTTAAAATTAACTTAAGCACGCCGTCCTTCGGATGGGACGTTAAGCGATGAACCTGAACCTGTACGATGTCAGGTACTCGATAAAGAATAACAATTTAGGAAAGGCGAAATTTAGGACTCGCATAGTAGAATCGGGCTTATGTCCCATCAGAGTGACGATAGAGCTTTCTGGTAGTGAGCGATATGACCCACTTTTAACATTAAGCCATCTAACTTCAAGCATATCCAGTCCTTCTTACCCAAAGTCCTAAGAACCATTGTCGATGCTCCCTTCTTCTATGTTTCCAATCTTACCCTCCATAATGACTTGGAAATTCCTTTTGTTATTGACCTCATCAATTCCCGTTTCTCCAAATTCCACCCTAACTCTCTTCCCATGTTTCTCGACTCTTTTCATCCCATTCCCATCCATATACGAGGATATAATCCCCTAGAAGGCTGAGGCGGCGCTGGCCGAGAGACCTGCTACTATAATTTAGCAGAAATATATAGGGACTGCTGGTGGTAACCAGGTTCTCTTCTCATGTACCTTCAGCTCTCCTTTCCTTCTTTGTCTGCCTCCACTGCTGGACAGTGCACTGGCGACCTCTACCTCCATTAAGTTGAAGTGTCATCCTGACATAGAACAGGAGGTGTTTCGACTGGTCTCCAGTTGAAGGGCTTCTTATGTTTATTTTATTTTATCTTTATTATTATTATTTAAATTTAATATTTTCCATTATTTTATCGATGTACATATATACTTTTCTTTTTTATTTATTTATTTATTATTCTCATAAAATTTCTTTGAAAACTCAATATGAGGGATTACAACAGTCTCTCTCATACACCAGTTCCATCTTCTCTTGCATTCGGTTTCACTATGCTAATTTTAGCATCTACATTTAGAAACATTTTGTCAATTTTTTTTAAAAATTAACTTGTTTCTTTTTTTCCTGTTTTTTTTTTGTGATGCACGATGAAAAAAAAAAATCATGAGATATCTTATCTTGGAATTTTTATCGTTTATTAAATCAAACTGTTTGAATTTTATTTTATTTATTTTTTCATCGCTTAAAAAGTCTTAAAATATCTCAACATAAGTTAATTTAAAAAAAAAAAAAAAAAAAAATCCTATACCACGCTTACAGATCACTCTCTCCCCCTTCTCAAAATCATTTCAAACTGACATTACTGAGTATATGAAAGTAATGAGTTGGCGTCAAATTTTCTTATTACATTGTACACCATAATTCAACGGAAAATTCCGTGCAAGACAAAAGCAAATACAGCAACAAAAATGTCAACATAAAGGTATATTTTAATAATTATAATCCATTTGCATTTTTAAATAATTAAAATTCACTAAAATTATTTTAAAGAAAAATTTGATTTGACATTTCCCAACGATCCAAAATAATTTACAACCAAACATGGTACAACTATAGATGTTTTTACAAGATATCTCCACAAAGTTGTTTTCAAGAATATTTATATCAGGGCGCCCGTAGCTCAGTGGTGTGCGTGCTTGCCTTCTGAGCTCAAGGTCGTGGGATCAAAACCCGGTCGAGACACTGCCACAGTAGAGTCGGGCTCATTTCCACCAGATTGAAAGACCGCTCTGGTAGTAGGCAATATGATCTCGTAGTTAAAGCCCGGGCATGAGTCATAATAACTTACTGGTAACATTTGTAAGTAACTGTGAAAAACCAGATCAATAAAATATAATTTTTTTAAATATTGTTAGGTTTAATATTTGTATAGTCCTTTATTAACCTAAAATGGTTGATACTTATAATAAAAATCAAATTAAAAAAAATATAGTTTCAAATACAAATGTAAGATCTGGAAAAATAAATGCATTACAATAAATTTTCAAAGAACTACCAACTTTCATATCTTATATCTGTGGTCAAAGGGAATAAATTGGTAAGTCTAAATTCGTAACTTTTCAGAGCAGCACTTTTTTACTTTTGTATTAATCGTGTAAATCCAGTTTTTGGAATAAATAAATTATGTTTGCATCATTATTAATCATATACCTTCTAAATCTATAGGAGTGAATGAAAAGGAATATTGTTAATCTTTTTTTGGATTTTCCCTTAGTTATCTAATCATTCCCCATCACTTACCTAATTATTGACCACACTTACCTAATTGTTAACCATACTTTTTGAAATACTCGTGAATGATGCCTCTCTAAAGTTGATTTAACCGAAAACGCCCTCTTCACTTGGAATAGTCTGCCGTAGTGAATAAATGGTTAAATGCAGTTATCTCGTGAATGATTCCTCAAAGAAGTAGATTAAGTTGATTTAACCGAGAACATACACAATTTTACGAGATACCAAGAAACCCACATATTTATAATGTATTAGAGTCCTGAGCTCCTAACTTCTTCACAGTGCGCAGATGGCTTGTAAGATGATCACAGTATACTTAACTCATTTTGGCCAATTTACAACTTAACAACTTGTTCCCTGTGACCTATAGATTTGATGGGTTGTTGCGGGCTTCTCATGTTGTGATGGACTTGTAGGTACATCTTCTTTGATCTGCTCCTAGGCATCTTCTTCTTTTTTATTTTCTTCAAACTAACTGCCGTATAAACAAATAGCAGAATTGGGAACTTGACGGACGGACAAACATCCACAGCCGGGGACAGACTGACGTCCACAGCCGGGGACAGACAAACATCCACAGCCGGGGACAGACTGACGTCCACACCCTTGGAGCTAGATCAGCTCTAACCCCTCCCCTCATGCCATAGCCTTCTCAATAATTAATAATTAATATTTTTTTTTTAATTTAAAATAAATTCGGTACCCCCAATTTGAGCGCTCCCAAGGCATATCTTAACTATCCTTAATTCAGATATAGTGTTGAAGAGGGCTTCTGTCAGTCGCTCAGTGAGACGCTATCTGTATAATGAAGTTGAAGTGAGGCGGCTGCGTCTGCGGCTAACTCTAGCCTTCATACATATAATTTCGTGCCTTCTGGGTGGGCTCACGCACCGCCTGACTTCATGTCATCTCCTCTCTCCAGCCTCCAATCTCTCACTATGGGATATCCTATCCTATTACCAGACAATACATCATCACGCTCCTCATCTAGATTAATATATATATATATATATATATATATATATATATATATATATATATATATATATATATATATATATAAATAAATGTAATATGTACATGTATATAATAAAGAAAAGTATGTAAAATTGAATAAATAAAAAAATATAAGTAAAATTAATAATAATTACATAAAATTATTACCACATTTCCTGTAGAAATTATATCTCTTGTCTTCTACTAAATTTTGATTTCTAGAGTAATTTCCAAAAAGGGTACTAAAAAAATATCGAAAGTTCAAGACGTGCAATTTTGAAGAAATATGTATTTTAAAAAAGTTTCAATTAACAAACTTTTCATTTGGATTTCTAAAGAGATGCCATATTGTTTTTCTAAATTAAAAAAAAAAAAATTAAATCCAATCCAAAGGTATCAATTATCTTACTGGGTTAACAGGGAAAATGAATAGCATAGAATACGAGAACAAATATTGGGTATATTTACTTAAATTTAGATTATAAATTTGTTAACTAAATATTGAAAAAAAGAAAAAAAAAACATGAAATTAATTTTTAAAAAGAACTCTTATAAACTAATTACTTAAAACTATATCAAATGTTATTTTGGGCATATATATTTATATGTACAGTGCTATGTGCACGTACGTAACATAGTACATGAGTGCTTCGCTAAACGTTTGTAACTGATATTTTTTGAGAAGGAAATAAATAAATGGGAGAATGTAGCTGTAATAATATATTATTTATTTATTTATTTTTAAAACCGACATTACTTATGGAATGATCTGTTATATGGATTTTATCAAAGTAAGGCTCATTTATTCAATGTTTAAGGATAGATAGTTATTGTGACTCATGCCCGGGCTTTTAGCTAAAAGGTTATATTGCCTACTACCAAGAGCGCTCTTTCATTTCTTGGAGCTGAGACCGAGTGCCTACCACGCTTTGCTTGAGTATCTCATTACAGGCTCGGGACCATCGCCAACTAAAACTCTTAAATTTTCAAAGTAAATTTTGTGTCAATAAATTCATTACATCGACAGTTATTATGGTTTTTGAATTGAGCCCGCTCCCTAAACCCACACTTCTATTCAACCGATATCGTTGAAATTTGATCGGTAATCTTCTCATTGACTTTTCACTTTAAATATGAAATTTCATATCGATACATTCATTACATTGGCAGTTATTAGGGTTTTTGAGTTGAGCCCCCTCTGATTTCCCTTCTCCCGTGTGTCGTCCCTTATCGAGTTTTAAATATAGGGAGACTTGGGACAGTCGCTTAACGTTCCATCCGAAGGAAGGCGTGCTCAAGGTTTTTTTCACCTCTCAGATAAAAAACATAAAGACCTCGGCCGGTTATTTCATATTCAAATTCTTTACATTTTCACCCATTTTCATAAATTTGTTCTCATAACTGACGAAATACCACACAACAGGAATTCTCGGATCCTTATCGTCCAGAAATATTTATAAGAATTAATATGTTACATTATTTTTTCCTCCGTATCTCTTCAATTTTTTTTTTTTTTTTTTTTTGTCCTTCAGGTTTTACTTACCTATACGAAGTATATATAAGAACTTCGATGTTATTTCACGTATTTCGACTGTGAACAAAATAACTCTTATAGAACGAGTATTTGGGTGATTCTCTGAAAATAAGGAAATTGCTGTCCCAAGCGCTTTGTGACTGGTCTGATAGTATTTTTGGAATTTTACTTTTTCCATGAGGTGAATAATGACCTAGGGGACTTTTTCAATCATTTATTATCATTCCAACGCTTTCTTTCAAAATGGTGGATTCTAAGTCTCTCCCTATGTCCTACACACAAGGTGGCTGTGTTCAGCAAGCTGACACCTATCCATAACCAGCTAAAAATGAGATGAATGTACATATAATTTGTTAAATTTATATATCACCATGATATTTTATATGTATCCAGAAACTCATAAAGACGACTTCTCCTGATTTTCAGACAAATTGACCAAAAATAGAGAAGAAAAGGGGGTTAGCCCGAAAATTCTAATAACTGACGTGAGGGGTAAGAAGTCAACTGTGGAAGTGATGTTAAACTCAAACTAATACTGTACGATACCTGTGAACCTCACACATGTCTCACACGAAACACGCTGAACCGTCGACTCAAAATACTCTACGGACTTCTAAATAGACGATCAAAATTAGACATGACACAAAAAAAATAACTGTTACACTTACTTAATAAGACTGTTATGGACATACGAAAGGTATACGGTTCAGCAAAAACATCCAACATACGACGAATTCAGGCGTTTCAATCAAAAACTCTCAGACTGATAACACAGTGCCCGAAACAATACAAACGACTGATATGCGGTTTTTTTTAGCAAACTTTACACATATACAACCCCACGAAGGTTGAAGAGAAAGTGGAACCTCGACTTATTGCCACCTTATTCGTTATTAATATTTTTCAACATAATTTTCCGTTAAGCACACTTAACGGAGATAGGCCGGGCAAGTGACAAGGTTGGATCCTCGTTGATGGGCTAAAGTCTGCACGGAGTGGATTCCTAGAGACAGATGAAGAGGAAAAGGAAGACCTGGACTGCGGTGGAGAGACGAGATAGTGGAGAGAATAGGGGATGGTGCACAGTGGCCAGCAACAGAGAAACATGGAACAAATGTGTAACAGTACCTATTATTTAAGAAATAACTTTCATTTTTACTTTTTGCTTTTGTTTTTGTTTTATTTTTATTTTATTTTTAATCAAGAAGTAACAGTTTTACTTTAGAAATAATTTAATTTAGGAACAATCGTTAAATTATTTTCTGATTTCTTCTGTTGAAAGAGCAGTAGACTCAAAACCTCCAAAAGGAGAGGCTTGTGTTCTAAAAGAATTTATTTTCCTTTACTTTTATTATCTATCAAAAATGTCTTTCAATTCCTTTTTATTTATTTTATTATTTTTGTTCTAATTTTTCTATTTCCTAATTCAAAAAGTGAAAATCAAATTTATCTGTCTGATTGTGAGTGTTTATGTGTGGTTTTACCTGTGAAAATGATCTCCCAATAGAATGAATCTATCGACACGAAATTTTGTATGTGTATTCCCACGCTAGTGTAAGAAATGTACCATAAATAATACCATTGATTGTGAGCCAAATCATTCGAAGGAAAGGGATTTATTAGGATAATAAATGTGTCAACACAACTGAAGTAAGTTAATATGATTCTAAGACAAAACGATCGATTCGTGTTAGTGCGAGCGCAAATACATTTTCCGCGATTCAACAACGACTTTCTTGTAGCTAGTCACTTCTCAGGTTCGTAGCCAGTGACACTAAACATTCAGCAAATTTGTATCTATGCGTGAGCATTGTGGTTTGTGCAGTCAGAAATTGGCTTCACTCGTTGGAACGCTATTCGCTAAGAAATAAGAAAAGGACTCAAACCACAGCTGTCTTTTTTGTACTTTCTATTTTAAAAAGACTAAGAGGGTCCTAACCTATTTTCCTCCCATACTGTCAGCTGCAAACTCAATTACTGTCTGTCTGCGATTGGAAGGCGCATTTTGATTTAAGGAGAGAGAGCAGAGGGGGGTGTTCTATTATTCTATATTTTTTCCTAAAACACTAGGTGATTCACCGGCTATGTACTTCCCCTGAAAGAACTAATAAATTAAGTTTTCGCTCTCCCTCTAAAATGAATCGATTATTTCGCCTACAAATCAATATTTGACTTACATAGAGTATTCTAAATCCTAATACTAAATGTGTCGATACATTCATTACGCCTCCTCCCTCGTTACTCTCCAGCAAAGTCTGGGGAACCATCCAGTTTTGAAATAATGGTGTTTCATTTTCATTGGATAATGAGAATGGGTTAGGGGGGGAAAGAAAGTGACATTTAACAACAGGCCCGGGCTCGTTTTGTTAAATGTCGGCCTTCTGCAAAATGTTGACCTTCCAAAGTGGAGTATCCCTGCTATACAGGTCAATACCAAGAGACTTTCTGTTTCAGCTAAGTTTACACATGGATGAACCCCCACTCCTTTGACATTGCTATACTCATCCTTTCCACTTATCTCACTCTATACATCTATATTATTATGTCTCATGCCCGGGGCTTTAATTATGAGGTCATTTTGCCTACCATTCGCTCTTTCGTCGCCCTGGTGGATATGAGCCCGAATTAACAGTGGGAGTCCTAAATTTTGCTTACTTGAGAACGTACAAGCTCAGGACCATCGCTTAACGTCCCATCCGAAGGACGGCGTGCTCAAGGTTTTTTCACCTCCCAGGATAAAAAACCTAAAGGCTCGAACCCGCGATCTTTTTGTGTTAAGCCTCCCCCCTTACTTTTGGTTAATTTGGCTGAAAATCATTAGGTGCCGTCCTTAGTGGATTCTGGATACACATATACAATTGTGTGTCGATGTATTTATTCTATCGGCAGTTATCTAAACTATACATTTTTCCCACCGCCGTTTCCACCGCTGGAAAGACCCTGAGAACTCATCTTCTGGAATGCTGTTCAGCTCCTCCAGCGATTTTTGTTTAATTTCATCAGTTGAGTGAAATCTCTGCCCCTTTTTTTTTTCCGAGGGCTTATTGTGTCACCGCGGCCAGAGTAGGCCTATTGTGTGCCCTGTATATGTTGGTCCCTACAGCAACCCTGTATCTTTAATAAAGTCCAGGATTCTTCTGCAGGTTCCGTTATATTCCGAAGCAGTAAAATCTTCTGCTTTCTAGTGCCTTACACTGGCTTAGAATATGAACCGGAGTCTCATTTTCTTCGCCGCATTTCCTGCACAGAGGTCTTCTGGCGTTGCCCATATTGTGCAAGTGTTTGTTCATATGACAGTGTCCTGACCGGGCCAGTTGATTACTCCTTTCGTTGCCCTCAAACCCCTGATGTCCTGGCACCCGTCTCAACACTACTCTATTTTGATCCGTCAGGGATTCCAGTTTGAAGGCACTCCAGGACGATTTTGGAATCTATGATGACAGCTCGCAACGCTTGCAACGCTGCTTGGCTGTCAGACAATATCAAGATTCGCCCTCCCCTGATGTTCCGTCTCTTGATGAGCCAGGCACACCCGAGGATGGCATATACTTCTGCTTGGAACACAGTAGGATACACACCTAGCGATATACTAGTATCTCCCTTGACTGTTCTCCCATGTATTCCAGCTCCAACTCCTTTCTCGATTTTTGAGCCGTCTGTGATCCAGACCAGCTTACCCCGATCTTGGGTCTCAAGGTCCACACAGTAGTTGTTTCTTGTTTCTCTCTGGTATTATGGGTCTCTTGAATTTCGGGAACAAAAAAAAAGTCCACAGGGGTCAGGTCTGTTGAGTATGGAGGCTGGGGCATGACGGCCATGGCGTTTTTGTGCAATAATGTGCAACGCGGAATGGACAGGCGCGTTGTCGTGGTGCAGCACCCACTCCCCACTTCGCCACAGCTCAGGGTCTCTTCCAGCCTCGCGTAAATGTCTCAGGGCCTCACTCCACATCACATTTCAGGTCGATTACAAAACTTCTCCTATTTACCACTCCGTATAGCTGGGGACAAAAAAGAATTTAAGTTTTCTAACCATGACAACAACATAATCATTAGTTTAGGTGACATCTTATTACAGACCTTTTTTTTGGTACAGGTCGACGTGCTCATGCGATGAAACCTCTGACCTAATGTCAGCCCGAGGCATTATCTATATATTGATGTATTCGCACGACTCGGCAAAATGACATATTGTTCACGATCAATATCATAGACAAATTGAACTGAGAACTGTCATTAATTATATAATCTGTCAAAACTAATAACTTAACATCATATCAAGAATCTTACATTGCACGATACAGTTTCAGCTGTCTCCAAGGCTGGGTCCCCACTCTTGACACCATTTCCTTCGGCCGATTTAGCTGAAAATGTTTAGTTGTCGTCCTTATTGAGTTCTGGACACACATGTAAAGTTCTGTGTCGATCTATTCATTCTGACGGGAGTTACGCTCACAGACAGGAATTTTTACTTCCCAAAGTATACGAAGTATAGAGAAAGTTATGTAATCGTTCAGAAATATGAGTTTTCAAGTAAATTGCATATTTTCCGAACTCCTGATTCCAAAAATGAATTCCCCAGAACGAATTAATCGATTAGCTTGTCACTCCCTCTCCAAAACCAGTCAACCGTTTGGGCTAATATTCCATAAATGATTTATAGATGGGACACACTCCTTCCAGGCTGCCCAAGGTTTTGTATACCTGGGCTCATACGTCAGCTTCGACAACAAAGTGAGAGAGGAGATAGACCGGCCAATCGAAGCTACTGTGGGCTCCAGCGTCACCTCAGGTCTCTACTGCTTACCAAACCAACAAAGATGTAGCTCTATAAAATCTGGTCAGGCCTGTCCTGACTTATGGGGCAGAGACCTGGACGATGATCAGAGCAGACGAGAGAAGCCTCGAGATATTCAAGAGAAAGGTTCTACGGAGGATCCTTGGAGAACGGCATGTTCAGAATTAAAAATAATACCGAGGTCGCTGGAAGACTGGCGAGGCTTCGATGGGCAGGCCATGTGTTGAGAATGCAGGAGGCTGAAACCCCACGAAGACTTATGCTAGTGATCCCGAAGGGAAACAGAGGACGAGGAAGATCCAGGAAGAGATGGATGGACGCAGTCGATGGGGACGTAAGGAACCTTCGGATGCAAAACTGGAGAACGCTTGCGCTGGAAAGGAATCTTTGGGAGAAGTCTCTGGAGAAGGCCAAGGCTCGACTGGAGCCTGATGATGATGATTTATAAAACTCCTAAATTCTCATTCTAAATTTTGTATTATAAATTTTAAGTTATGTCCTCGTTGGGTTTTGACTTCAAATATAAAATTTCATGGCAATTCGTTCATTCTGTCAGAAGTTATCGTGTTCACAGACAGACACACACAGACCTATTTTTATTTTTTATTTTCGGAATCAGGAGGTCTCACATCCCCAGCTATTTAGACTCTAGATTCCTGTCTAAAGACGATATCTATTGTTTTTCAGCGGAATATGCCGAAGGGGAGGGGGGATTACAGGCGAGGATTAATTCAAAGACTCTAATTACTGCCGATGTAATAAATATATCGACATGAAATTTCATATTTGAAGTCAAAACCCAATGAGGGCATAACCTGTCAAATTTCAGCAATATCGCCTGAAGGGAAGGGATTCAGGGGAGGGAGCTCAATTTCAACAATCCTAATTACTGCTGATGTAATGAATATATCAACATGAAATTTCATATTTAAAGTCAAAACCCAATGAGGGCATAACCTGTCAAATTTCAGCAATATCGCCTGAAGGGAAGGGATTCAGGGGAGGGAGCTCAATTTCAACAATCCTAATAACTGCCGATGTAATGAATATATCGACATGAAATTTCATATTTAAAGACAAAACCCAATGAGGACATAACCTGTCAAATTTCAGCGATATCGACTGAAGGGAAGGGGTGGTTCAGGGGAGGGAGCTCAATTTCAACAATCCTAATAACTGCCGATGTAATGAATATATCGGCATGAAATTTCATATTTGAAGTCAAAACCCAATGAGGACATATCCTGTCAAATTTCAGCAATATCGACTGAAGGAAAGGGGTGGTTCAGGGGAGAGAGCTCAATTTCAACAATCCTAATAACTAGTATGAGGATTTAGGAGCGTCTATGTAAGTCAACTGTTGAATATTGATGAACTGAATGATAGCCCAAACGGTTGACTGGTTTTGGAGGGAAACGAAAAAATAATTGATTAATTCATTCTGGGGAAGTACTACTTTATTATCTGATTTTATCAATATAGATCCGTTTTATCAATGTTTCAATGTGTTATACATACCGTTTTTATTTAAACTTATTGTCAGTTTTAGTTAAATCTTCTTGACGGTGTGAATGTGTTGATAAACTCCATTTTTATCAGACATTACCCTAAAGAATCTTATTTAGTTTAGATATGTGAGTCAGATGGTCTATAGTTACACAGTGATAAGTACAGACATTTAGTTTGTTTTATATTAAGAGAGAGGAAACTTACATGGGTCACCTCTGTGTGAGTACAGGAAGAAAGGTCCTTTATCAGGGATCAGGAGTTGAGCCCTTCTCTTGGTCAATATGACTGAAAATGTATCATAATTATGGATGTCTGGATCAACAATTCAAATTTCCAATTCATTTGAAGACCTCCAGACAGCAGTTGACATGTTACAAACTTCTCTCAATCACGTCTCCAGCTGGTTCGCTCTATGGAAGCTTCAGTTGAACGCCAGTAAAACAGAAGCGAAGATTTTTACCCTTCGCCGTTTTTTTACAGAGAACCAGAGTTGGCTGCAGGTTGACGGACTTCATTCCCTGGAACCCTAAAGATCAGGCTGTCCGCTACCTTGGTGTATTCTTAGACACACGGCTCACATGGAAACTTCACATCAACACAAAACACACAAGCATATACCCGTTTAAAACATCTCTATCCACTCATTAACCGCAACACACCCCTCAGACACTCTTGCACACTGCTCCTGTACAAAGCATTACTTCTCCTATTGTTAACATACGCCTGTCCAATATGGCATGGCGCCAGTCCTTCACTCACAACACGACTACAAACATTTCAGAACAAAATTCTTCTTGTGTCTCTGAATGCACCATGGTTTATCCGAAACAGCCAAATCCAGGAGGAACTGGGAGAGGAATAAACCTGGGTAGACAAAATTTCGAACTCCCGTAGTTCAGTCGGGTTCATGTCTATCAGAGTGACGACAGACCTCTTTGGTAGTAGGCGATATGACCTCATAGATAAAGCCCGGACATGAGGCATAATAACTACCTAATCTCCAAATTAAATTGATCATTTGGGCTAAAAATTGTTATCACCATATTATACGATTAAAAAAATTTCCTGAATTAAATTATTTCCTACCCTGTACCAATGTTAATAAAAATAGTTTTAAAAAAAATATAGTCTATTGGCACAAAGAGAAACTGAAACTAGAAGAGTTAGGTACGGAAGTTACACTTCAAACGTATGACTAACTGCAGTTTTTTACACTTTTTTTTTTTTGCATTTTTTGGATTCGGGGGTTCGAAAAACATGAAATTCCAGTGTAATAATCGAATTTTTGACATATTACATAACCTCCCCTATACTTTTTACCGCTGGGGAAGTAAGAATGTTTCTTTGTAATTTATATTTCTCATCCAACAGAAGTTGGCACTTAGTGAGGCTTGCAAAATGGATGTGCATGACGAGACTATCTTCCTCATCCCCCTGTTCACATGAGAAATGATTGTCTGTACAGTTTGACTTGTTTGAAAAATGACTCCGTTTATCTAAATTAATGATCACAATATCTTTCCATATTCATTACTATACTCATCATGTCATCACTACCGTGAATCACCCGCAGTGTACTTCCCCAATATATGTTTCTCCTCTCCCTTCAAGACCATTCAACCGTTTGGGCTAAAAATCAGAAGTTATAAATTATGTATCGATACATTTCATCGGCAGATTAATAGACTTTTTGGGGATTTTGAACAGGGGGAGGCCAAGTTAGGCTACGAGGGTGGGGGGTATAGACTCCCGGGGGCACAGCCCGCAGTTTCCGTGATTAGCGCTGCAGACTTTTTGTTATTAATTTGGGAGACTCGGATCTCAAGAAGCTCCCCCTAAAGTAACCATTGACTGTAATACTTAAGCTGACTTTACATGAGCAGCAAAAATGCAAAGCGCAGCAGCAGCAAATGCACGCTGTGAATTCTGTGCTTTTAGAATTAAATTACTCACATCCAATAGCGTACATTTGCTGCTGCTGCGCTTTGCATTTGTACTGCGCATGTAAAATCAGATTTAAGAGTATAAAGTATAACATAAATGACGATTTTGAGCGGGGAAATGAAATGATCGAATTCATATATATTTAAATAAATGTAATATGACTTGTTTTGTACATGTAAATTTATGTAACAGCTGATTGCTGATTTAGGAATCAGACGCACGGGAAATTTGAAGATTCTATTTTTAACTTGCAAGCAATCCATTTTTAATAAAAACCTTAATTTTTATCTTGTTTTTTCGCTCTGGCCAGGGGGGGCACGCGCTCCCCCTGCCCCCCCCCCCCCCTAGCTACGCCCCTGCATCTATACGAAATTTTTGTGAGATTGATACAAAGGTTTTTTTTTTTTGTTTTATTTTGTAATATACGGGATTCGAACCCGCAAAACACGGAAGAACTTGCGACCAATACCCAATCTAGCCCGCATGGCCACCATGTCTCCCAGTTTATGATCTGTAAATGCTGAATGATACGGGTACTGCAGCTAGTACATATATAAATTATAATCTAGCATATATAATGCATATAAAAATTATAATCTAGAATAAATTAATAATTTATATATGTCAATACAGGCCTTGAAGAAGGCACACTCAGTGCTGAAAGTTGGGTAGAAATTCAGTTTCTTTTATTGACCACAAGCCTGATCTCTCCTCCTTATTACATCGTTGTTCAATCCCACCCTAAATTATAACTTTAATAGACCATTTCGTACTGGGGAAGTACAATGATTCACCATCAACTTCATTCCTTACATAAAGATTCAGTTTCCAAAATATTGAACCAAAATATATGAGATATCCTAATTTTTCGAGCCACGGACCCCGTTAATAATGTATTCATGGAGATCAGACAGATTCATTTTGGGGGAAACATTTTTAATAATAATTTTCATAAAGGAAAAAATTAATTTTAAAACGGAAATGAGTAAACTTAGTTCAAACTTTGTGTAGGATGATAATGAAAGGAGTACCGGAACTGGCAGGTTGGTTGAGTTCAAACGAAACGTAACACAATATTGCTTTTATCGAGTTCTTTATAGATATGAGATATGAAAATTAACCAAATATACTGTACGCAGTATAGAGGTCGGTAGAAATGGAAGGGGGAGGGTACGTTGCCATTCTCCCCGCTCTATAGTAGCATTGCACTCCATTTTAAAATAGTTCTTCGCCTAGAAAAAAAAAATATATATGTATTGAGAGAGGTGGTGTACATCTAGGTATCTCATGCTCTTATCACTTCCCAGTTAGCAAAGAGAATTTTTTTAAAAATAAAATTACTAGTTAAACCCGCCATGCGTTGCAATGGCTATTTTTGTAATTAAAAAAATATATATATATAATTAAAAGTTGTCAAGACACTTTTTAAACCGTTCCAGTGATATGTCAAACATAACCCATAAGTTTGAGTGCAATAGCTTCGATAGTTTCGCATCCTATAAGCCTCACACAGACGGACATTCGCTTTTATATATATATAAGAGTTGTAAATAAATGTAATTCAATACAAAATATTTTACGCCAATTCGTGTAATAATTTTTGTTCCATAAGCGAATGGACAGAATGCGGGGGTGGGTACGGGGGTAAGGCAAGGGTAGGGTAGAAAGAAGTCTGAAACATTTCCAGTGCTCTATAGAATCCAATACAAAAAGGTTTTATGCCAATTCGTGCAATGATTTTTGTTCCATAAGCGAATGCAATAAATGCGGGGGTGGATGGGTAAGGGTGGGATAAAACTATGTTCTAAACTTCCTCGGTGACTCGACGGACATAATTGCTGAACATAAGAACAAAATCAGATCGAAGTTAGGAGTCTATAAAACACAAACATATAGACATTAGATTTTATATATATATAGATAGATAATAATAAAAAATACCTTACACATATTACAATATAATAAATATACCATTTTATTTCCCTCAGACGGTCAATTTGACCATGAGTATTGTCTGTCAATATTATGATTATTACTGTACATTGCACTGGCTCAACTCCGTCTAACCGGCAAGTACTATCTTAAAATCAGTTACAAAAATAATGTATACACCCTTAATCCCCAGGAACTTTGTACAATATGCAATAAAAATGAATTGGAAGACGTATACCAGCTGTTAATATCCTGTCCGATATACTCCCCCATTAGAAGCCACTTCCTGCCTCAGTCAGTATAGACCGATCCAACTTTCATACATTACTCCTGGCCCATAATAAGAATATCTCAAACATTTTCTATTATATAATCAGCGCTCTGAAACTTAGATCATTCATTGTTAATGATTAATGTATTTCACTTTACATATTATATTGATATTCAATATTTACATCCCCACTCCATATTTACTGTTTATGTTACATTATTATTATTAATTTGTAATTACTAATTTTTTTTATTTATTTATGTTATTTATTTAGTTTGTTAAAGGTTCCTTTATATGTCATTATTGTTTTATATGTGTATTCCTTTATACGTGTCATTATTATGTTAATATCATAAAAGTATCTCCCTCTCCAGATTCGCCATGCTCCTACTCTTCTTTCATTTAAGTCCCTACTTTTCCATTATCTCCTAACTCAACAAACCTCTGATTCCTAAGGCTGACTCCTATGAGATAGTTCTCGTCTTCCTATTAGTCTCTCTCTCCACTGGACAGATTGTTACTCTTCTGTTTCATCCAGTTTTTTACAATTCATGTACAAGTCATTATTGTTATCATGTTTCACTTTATTATTCATACTTGTTTTTCTAATTTTTATTTTTTTATTTCTCTTTATTATTTTTCACTAGTTTATTATATTGTTCTACTCATTGCCTGTTTTTAATATTTAGTATTTACTTCTAGAGACCTCTTTTATGTTATTTTATATTTATTCTTTACATCTGGTTGATACTTGTATACTCTTGTTTATTCTTCATGTTATTATTCTTAGGGGACGTATGTCCCAGAATAAAGATTATTTTTCATTTCATTTCAAAGTAATGGTCACTGACACAATTGTATATATATAAACAATAAAAATTATAATTATTACTTATTGCTATTTTATTTTCTAATTTAATATTTATTTATTTATTAATGGAATTTTAATTAAAAAAAAAAAACAATCTGAAATTTTGCCCCCCCCAAATTTATGCCGCCCAGGGCAAGTGCCTTTATTGTAAATACGTACGTGCCTGTTAGCTTCGGGAGTCCTAAATTTTTCTGAACCATGTTTAGTTACTTAAGATAGATAGAGGTCTTTAACGAGTGCCTGACATCGCTCAAGTTCGAACCCGCGATCTTGAACTCAGTAGGATAGCTATCTGTGAGCCCTTATCAATATAAAGTTTAATTAGAGTATAATACAATATATTATATAATATATTGTCACAGACAATAATCCTTACTATAGTGAGGCTGGTGAATCATAACCCTGGAGACCTGTAGGCCTGGAAGGGGGAGAAACAGGTCTAAGGCGCCGTTCATACTAAGGCGATATAAGGTAAGCGATATACGATACGCGACACGCACAGACAGATACTTGAAATCTAAAGGGAGGCGATAAAAAAGGTTCACATCCACGCGATTGTACAACATATCATAAGTGACATATCTCTCGAAGTACCACTTGCCAGTCTCGTCAGCGATTAGTCTCGTACGATATTTCAAGCTGTGAACCTGACGGGAAGAAGAGAAGACAATTCTGCAATTCCTTTCATTAATTTAGTGCATCTGGAACTATTCCATTGCAGCATACAGTAGGACAGATGTGACGAGAGTTATGGTGCACTCAGTACTAAGGATGTACTCAGTATTTCCTTTTTCTTCTCATCCTACGCCTGAACCAATAAGCCACTACAACGTCTTCCTCACTTGAGCTCATATTTGTAACTGAAGTAGTGAGAATTGTGTTTCCACCACATTTTTATCGCCCAGGTCGCGCCGATTTATCGCCCGCTGTCATGAACCTTCCTCGCAATATATTCCTTACGATATATCGCTTATCTTATATCGCCTTAGTATGAACGGCGCCTAATAGAAGAGTCCAATGTTGTCACTCTTCCCGCTCTATAGTAGCATTGCACTCCTATCTCATTGTTCTAATTGACGCCATATTTCCTCCTTTTTTTTTTTTAATTGATTATAAAAATGTTGCTATTCAAAGTTATTTATTGTAATTGATTAGATACTTAAAAGTTTGAAAAAAAAGGCTGAAGAAGAATGGCTGATGACGAGTTTCATATCGTATACGAAAAGTGCCCTCTTCCCAGGGGAAATACGACAGTAAGTTGAACATACATAATTCATCCTGATGGTTCCCTCTGGACTTATAGGAGAGTCAAATAGCTTCCCAGGTTATTTCTATAGAATAAACTGAGAATTAACTAGAATATATGTTGAAACACAAAAATAATTATTAACCTGCAGTTAATTATAAGTATTTTTTTATTTCCAAACCTATATAAAGTATACGGGAAGTTATGTAGTCTGTTATAAATTCGATCTGAAGTTTTCAGCGGAATTTCATGTTTTCTGATATCCTGATTTCCAAAATCTGCCTATGTGTGTGCCTGTGAACATGATAACTGAAGATAGAAAGAATGTATCGACACGAAATTTTATCTGTGTATCCAGAACCTTCGAAGGACGACACCTATTGATTTTCAGCCAAATCGACTGAAGGGAAGAGGGGATTAGGAGAAGGCTAAACACAACAACTTTAGTAACTGTCGTAATGAACATAATATAATATGATATTATCATCTATCATCTCTGGTTGAGTTCCAATGAAACTAACTTGAAGAATATTGCTTCTATGAAAAATAAACTTGAGCACGCCGTCCTTTGGATGGACGTTAAGCGATGGTCCCGAGCCTGTACGATATCAGGTACTCGTTAAAGACCCCCCTATCCTAGGTGAATAAAAATTTAGGACTCCCACAGTAGTCGGGCTCGTGTCCACCAGAGTGACGAAAGAGCGCTCTGGTAGTAGGCGATATGACCTCGTAGTTAAATCCCGGACATGAGTTATAATAACTATTATATTGCTGAGAACCATGTCTCTTGTTCAATTAGTATACCTACGGAAAACACAGATAACTTACTTAGAGGCATTAGTTAAGGAGTAGCGAGCTTGGCTACTGAGCTCAACATCGCGGGTTCGAAACCCGACCAAGGCCCTTAGGTTTTTTTATCTGGAAGGTAAAAAAAAAAAAAAATTTGAGCACGTCGTCTTTCAGATGAGACGTTAAGCGATGGTCCCGAGCCTGTATGATGTCAGATATAAAGACCCCTACTCAAAGTGAATAAAAACGGACTCATTTCCACAAGCGCGCTCTGGTAGTAGGCTCTATGACGTCGTAGTTAAAGTACCTTGTAGAAATATTGTATATGAACCTTGTCAACAAATTCCTATGGGAAATATGTAATAATAATAAATTAATAATAATAATAATAATAATAATAAATTTATTTCCGTTAAACCAATATATGGTAATAAGATACGTCAGAAGAATTTATACATTAGGATAGCTTATAAATTAGATTTATAACTATTTGATAACACATCTATGACTAGTAGTAATAACAAAACTATTAAAAAAAGTAAAATGAAATTAATAAAAACTTAATAAAGTATTAACAAATAAATACTTAAAAATATATGAGTATATAAAAAAAATTAATACAAGATACGTTTATAATAAGTAGATACATTTTTCAATTAAATAAATATTAAGAAAAATTTTCAAAAAAAAAAAACTTTACGGAAGTGTCTTTTTTCCAACGATGTTTCGGGACGTTCTTACGTCCCACCATCAGGTCCCAATGTGGCGAGATATAGAAAAGAAAGAAAACAATGTAACTATAACAATATATGAAAAATAATATATAGATTAGTCAATTATAAATACAATATGTATTGTTCTTCAGGGACTGTGTCACAATAACTAACTATAAGTCGAATATTGAGTTCGAATATCGAAAAGTAATTGGTTAATTCGTGTTGGGGAAGTACTCAGCCGGTGATTTACTATTGATTATTTTCTTTATGCAGAATCTGTGGAACATTTATATTTTTTTTATGCTAATTTACATTTATTTATGAAGTAACTTAATGTATGAAGATTGATTTTTTACTAAAAGACAAGCATTCAGTCATAAAAATTCAAATTTATCCCAGGAAGTTGCTTATGTTACAGTGATCTTTTATGCATGTTTTCAAGCAAAAAATATCCAATATCTAGTATTGGCATAACTTTTATTGATGGACTACTTCGTATTTCAACCGGTTCTCTTCAGTTCCAGGTAATATAATTTGTTTAAAAAGTATATATATAACCAGAATAATAGAGGGCGCCGGTAGCTCAGTGGTATGCGTGCTTGCCTTCTGAGCTCAAGAACGTGGGTTCGAAACCCGACCGAGGCCCTTAGTTTATTTTATCTGGGAGTTAAAATAAACTTAAGCACGCCGTCCTTCGGATGGGACGTTAAGCGATGGTCCCGAGCCTGTACGATGTCAGGTACTCGTTAAAGACCCCTACCCTAGATGAATAAAAATTTAGGGTAGGCAAAATTTAGGACTCCCACAGTAGAGTCGGGCTCATGTCCACCAGAGTGACGAAAGAGCGCTCTGGTAGTAGGCGATATGACCTCGTAGTTAAAGCCCGGGCATGAGTCATAAAACCTAACCTAACCTAACCTATAACCAGAATACTGGGTTTTATTTAGTGTTTTCAACTGTTATTTTCTCGAGGTAGGGTTACTGTGAATGTGAGGTTGAAAAATGGATAGATTTGACCTTTTTTTTTTTAGTTGGATGGGACGGACTAAGGGGTGGTTCTGCGAAAGTAGCGCTCGGGGTAAATGGCGGCGGTGGTCTGGAACTAAAATATGATGTGAAAACTTTTTTTTGTGAATAAAATAAAATGATAGATAAAACACTTTTTTGAACAATAATTCAGATATTTGAACTTTGTGCTGACGATGGCATAAGCCGAAACCGGTACACATTTAAGTATATGTTTGTGGAATTAGACGTGTTCAAAAAAGTGTTTTATCTATCATTTTATTTTATTCATTAGTATTTCCACTATATCAACACAGAACGCAAAAAATGTATTCGGACTATTTTTGTGAATCACCGGCCACGCAGTTTTGTTGTTGCCAGAACCAATCGACTGTTCTTCCTAAAAACAAATAGATGACTTATATAGAAAATCAATTATAGTTTAATTGGGTTTATTTACTTAAACTACATAATAAAATTAATAACTAAGTGATTTTAAAAAATCAAATTATCTACAAAAAGAAATCTTACAAGCTAATTTTTACAATGTTTTAGTCTATTTTCTCTCTAAATACTGGCCATTCTTCAAATTTAAGTTATTTTAAGGCATATAAATCATATAATTAAATTCATGTACCTTCTTTGTGTATCTATTTCAATTAAAACTACAATTAATCACAATCAATTCACTACAACTTAGTTCTTCACACCTTAAGCCTAAACTCTCACTCCATCTCAACTCAGACCGTCCAACCTTCGACTCCTCTACACTAAATAAAACAGCTGATTGTCGTGTTTTGTTTTTTTATTCATGAGTTGTTTTAAAACAAAATGCATTCATATTATTATTCACCAATTTAGTTGGTTTTTATTTTATACTAATAAATATAGTTAATTTAATAATATTAATAATTTGAATATGTGTATTTTATATACATCACAGAGGGGAGGCAAAAAAAAAATTGGTGGCCTTGCGGGAACAAGCGGCAACATCGCAGCTCATCCCTAGGCCACTTTTCATCGAGCCGAAGAACATGATTCACCGGCTATGGTAGCTGGGAACCTATCTTATATTTCCTTTGGTTCATTATTTTCCTGCATTGTCTATTGTTGTCTACTCTTTGCTCTTTGTTTTCTTCTTAGTGTATTCTTTATATTGGTTCTGTTCAGTCGTGACTCCTATCCGTGTTTCTCCGTCGCCATCTTCCTCTGCAATTTAATAAATAGTATACTGTATCTGTATTATAAAATATAGCATTCTTCTAAGTCCAGTTTTGCCAAAAATATGATAACAATTCAATGTCAATTCTGCAGATTAAAGGTACCCATACACGAAGCACACCTATCGTCAGATATTAGGAGCGCACACACAGTTCGATATATCTCAGTCGACGCAATGGAGCAGGACGATCTTTTATTGTTATCTGCGGCTGTTTTGTTATGTAATAAAATTAAACGCAAAAAAAAAACAGAGTAGTTTACAATAGGATGGTTAATTAAAAAGAAAACAATTTTGGCACATCAGATTTATAAAATGTTGTAAATTATCTCTAGACCAGGTACACATATCACAATTTAATAAAGGAGAATTATAAAAACAGGAAAGTCAAAATACCTAATCTCTTCCACTTCACTTTTGTGTTTAAAAGGTTATTATTATAGATAAACTTATTATAACCTCCTTAATTATCGCCACGATAACCACATACACCATACAATCAATTGTACAAGCAATTGCGATGATTGCATGAAAATTTCTTCAGATCAAAAATAGATTTGAAGACCAACCAATCGAATCCGATGACGAGATACATTAAACGATTGTCGAATAAAATAAATAGTAATAAAATACGAACAATCAATGGTAATACAAATAATAATTTTGTAGATCATTTCGTGCTGAATATAATAATACTTTCATTTATTTTTCAGAATAAAAAATAAAAAAATTGGGTAGTCATCTGACGATCAATTGCTTCGTGTATGGGTACCTTAAGGTGAAAGAGGACAGTAGTCAGGAACGGTTCATATTCGTAAAATTCCTGACTACCCAATTTTTTTATTTTTTATTCTGAAAAATAAATGAAAGTATTATTATATTCAGCACGAAATTATCTACAAAATTATTATTTGTATTACCATTGATTGTTCGTATTTTATTACTATTTATTTTATTCGTCAAAATAATAAAAAATAAAGGTTTTTACTTTATTATACCTATAATAAAATTGAAGTTTTGTAATCGTGTGAAAATCCGGAGTTTTTAACGGAATTTCATATTTTCTGACCTCCAGATTCCAAATATGAAAAAAAAAATTGTGTGTCTGTGAACATTTATGTGGATTTTCAGTCAAATCGACAAAAGGAAAGGGAGTTTAGGGTGGAGGCTTAGCTCAAGAACTCTAATAAATGGCGATGTAATGAATGTATCGACTGGATACAGAAATCCTTATGTCAGCTATTGATAATTACCCCAAACGTTCGAATGGATTCCGAGCGAAAAATCAGCTCAATGATTCCTGCTGGGGAAATTCTACAACTTTTTGGAAATTTACAAGATATATAATGTTACAGAGGGCGCCGGTAGCTCAGTGGTATGCGTGCTTGCCTTCTGAGCTTCAGAACGTGGGTTCGAAACCCGACCGAGACTCTTAGTTTATTTTATGTGGAAGGTAAAATAAACTTAAGCACGCTGTCCTTCGGATGGGACGTTAAGCGATGGTCCCGAGCCTGTATGATGTTAGGTACTCGTTAAAGACCCCTGCCCTAGGTGAATAAAAATTTAGGATAGGCAAAATTGTCCATCAGAGTTACGAAAGAGCGCTCTGGTAGTAGGCGATATGACCTTCGTAGTTAAAGCCTGGGCATGAGTCATAAAATCTAACCTAACCTATAATGTTACAAAACGAAAAGGCGAAAAGTCCTCTGGTAGTAGGCGATAGAACCTCGTAGACAATGTCCATGCTGGAGTCACAAAAACAAACAAACAAAAAAGACCAATTCTCTCCTATTGTTTTGTCTGACACATTTTTACCTGAAGTTGCTTTAATATGCAGAGGAACTTTTTCCCGCATGAGCAAATTTAATTAAAAAGATCCATTCAGTTTTGATCCATTGATACATTACTTTTTTTTGTTTGTTTTGTTTGGTGTTCTGTTCTGTTCATTTTTGTTGTTAACTCTTTTGTTTTGAACAGTATTTAGAACAAAACAATTTTGCTTTGGAGAAATCGCATTAGAATTTCGGTAATTTTCTTGACGGAAATTTATTTTACATTATTTACAACTTCGAACGAAAATTTAATAAGGAACATTTTTGGCGGTTTGCGATTTTTCGATAGGACTAACCGTTTTCGGGTAAATCAAGAAAAAGGAGTTTAAAAATGACCTTTCAGGACGGTTTTCGGCATGTATTTCGCGACTGGATGACCTACAAGTCAGTTAACCTACGGTCGGGGTCTTTAATTAGTACTTGACATCGTACAGGCTCGGGACCATCTCTTAACGTCCCTTCCGAAGGACATGCTTAAGTTTTTTTCACAGTAAAAATAAACTAAGGGTAAAATAAGTTTAAGCTACCGGGGCACCCTCGAATTTTTTTATATGTACCCAGAACTCAATTTTAATATTGTATATAAAACATGAATTCCGGTGAAAACGCAACAACGAATTTCTGATTGATTACATAACTACTTCTATACTTCGTATAGGGCAGTAAAAAGTGGTTAAGTTAATGACACTCTTAACCATGGACTTAACCATTGGTCATTAACTCAACGAATGGCCAAAGGGGGTACTTGTAACTTTTAATCTTTTTTTTTTTTTTTTTTTTTTGGAGGGGAGAACACAAGGTGTAATTGTTGTAATGATCGAATTCTTGTAAGTAAGGAGACAGTACACAGTCTCAACAATTCCCTTCATGACAACACAAGAACACAAGTAAGGTGTAGGGTGTATGCAATATACTATACAGTAAAATCGGGTTGTAACGATATTCAAGGGACCAAGAAAAATACATCGTTATATCCGGAACCAAACTGTTAAACCTACATACAAATGTATGGGCTTGTTAGTGAAAAAAAAGGTGTTTTACAATGATCATAACGAGAAAGTTCACATATTTTTATTTACTTTTTAAAATTTACATACATACATTTGTAACTGTATACATAAATTATGTATACACATGAGTAGATATGTATTAATTTTCCACAAAAAAGTCAGTTATTTTAGTTTGATTGGATTTTTTTAAGTATAAATTTTTGCTTACATGGTTATGAAGTTCCGAAGTCACGATCCCTACGGAAGCAAAGGAAAGACTAATCAGAAACTAGGAATATACGCACTAGAAGGGAAGAAGGGAGTTCGAAGAAAATTCGACAAGGGGGAAATGGAATGACTCATTGCGCTCGGAAAGAGTAAACAAGAACAGTGTTTAAAACCCTTTTCTATAATGTTCGTATTTTTCATCCGTTCAAAACTCATACTGTTTTACCCAATTATGTATGTGTATGTACATACATATATTATATCGTTATATCCGGTAAATTCTTTTTTTTTTTCTTCTTTTTTTTTTTTTTTTTTCGATCTAGAGATTACAAGTGTGGTCTTGTTATTGTGAGACCTGAACTGGCCTGAAAATGTTAACGCTTTAGCTGTTATTTCGGTTCCAAGTTGGTAATTTTCAAAGTTGAACGTACTTTGACAACAACTGCCGTTGCAATGAATGTATCGACAAATAATTTAATATGTGAATTCAATACCTCATAAGGACGACATTTATTAATTTTCAGCGGAATTGGCATAAGGAAATGGGGCTCATCACAAAAACTCTAATAACTGCCGATGTATTGAACGTATCGACATGAAATTTAATATTTGAAGACAAAACCCAATGAGGACATTACCTGTCAAATTTCAGCGATATTGGCTGAAGGGAAAGAGGGGTTCAGAGGGGTCTCAATTCAAATGCACTAATAACTGCCGATGTATTGAACGTATCGACATGAAATTTCATATTTAAAGACAAAACCCAATGAGGGACATAACCTGTCAAATTTCAACGATATTGGCTGAAGGGAAGAAGGGGTTCAGGGGGGTCTCAAATAAAAAAAACTCTAATAACTACCGATGTAATGAATGTATCGACATGAAATTTCATATTTAAAGACAAAACCCAATGAGGGACATAACCTGTCAAATTTCAACGATATCGGCTGAAAGGAAGGAGGGGTTCAGGGGGGTCTCAAATAAAAAAAACCTAATAACTGCCGATGTGATGAATTTATCGACCCAAAATTTACTATGAGACTTTAGGAGCCTTTATGTAAGTCAACTGTTAAATATTAACGCAAGCGGTCGACTGGTTTTGGAGAGATAGCGAAAAGTTGATTGATTAATTCGTTATGGGGGTGATTTCGAATACTTTTTTTATATGTGTATCCAGAATCCCCTTAGGACCGACCCCTATTGATTGAACCAAATTGGGCAAAGGGAGGGGGGTGGATTAGAGGGGTGGTTTAACACAAAAACTCTAATAACTGTCGATGATGTATCGACACGAAATTTCATGAGTAAATTCAAAACTCCACAAGGGTCGTTCTATTAATTTTTTAAGGGAAGGGGGGTTTCAGAGTGAGGAGGATCAACACAAAATTCAAGTGCTATTTTAAGGATAGGGAGAGTGATCTGTATTAAATTGGGTGGAATAAGAATGTCTTGTAATGGCCAAATCACTTTTTTCTTTACTAATATAATTTTTTTTTTTCGTAAATGATGATGTCGTAACCTCGAAAGCCGGCTAGTGCTTTTTTTGTATATCCTTTCTCTGTTATTATACATTCAAACAGGTATGCAAATTTCGTCTTTTTTCCTTGTGCCATAATGGAAAATTGGATGGAGTAGATACGCTGACCAGACGCCATTTATAAAAACGACTTGACCTGAGAAAAATGAAATTGGTTATTTTGCTGTCTTGTTGAAAATTCTGAAAATGTCATTTCTGGAAAGCAATTTTGATGAGATCAGATGATGATTCTGTATAATACAAAATTGGTTATATGTTAGGTTTAGTCATGTCCGGGTTTTAACTAAGACGTCATATCGCCTACTACCAGAGCGCTCTTTCGTCACTCTGGTGGACATGAGACCGACTCTACTGTGGGAGTCCTAAATTATGCCTATCCTAAATTTTTATTCACCTAGAGCAGGGGTCTTTAATGAGTACCTGACACCGCACTCGCTCGGGACGATTACTTAACGTCCCATCCGAAGGACGGCGTGCATAAGTTTATTTTAACTTCCAGATAAAGTAAACTAAGGGCCTCGGTCGGGTTACGAACCCACGATCTTGAGCTCAGAAGACAAGCACGCATACCACTGAGCTACCGGCGCCCTCAATATAAATATGACATTTTGTTTCAAACTATTCATTAAAATGACAGTTATTAGAGTTTTTGTGTTTAGCCACTCCCCTAATCCCCCCCGTTTGGCCGATTTGACTGAAAATCTTTAGGTGTCGTCCTTAGAGGGTTTTGGATGCACATATAAAATTTTGTACCGATATATTTCATTCTATCAGGAGTTAATCATATTCACAGACGCAGGATCGATTACATCACTTCATGTTATTCTTCCTCCTAAAGAATACGAGTTTGTACGATTTATACTATTCATGCTTGCCTACTGTGTTCTTGAGCCCGCCGACCTTCGGAGTTATACGGTGATTCGGAGAATATGTCAGGTACTCGTTAAAGACTTCTACACTAATTAAACTTGTGTAGGCAAAATTGAGTCATACAGTTGAGCTAACAGGGAACGGATGAGAGTATTGAATGCTTAGGTCCCTAGGTGTACACTCCATCCCACTCTGGCGTGTATAGGATTAATTGTAAAGATTGTTATTGTTTTTATCTTGGACAGACAGGCCGAAAGCTGAGGACTAGAGTCAAGGAACATTTGAGGAGGGGCGACTCAGAATTTTTCCAACACCTCCAAAACACAGGACATGAGGCCGGTTCAGTCTCGTTACTGCATCATATCCAAAAAAGTAGAAATATGGATACATTGGAGAGTATACAAATTAAATTGGAAAGGAGGAAGAGAGAGTCCTCCCTCCTCAACTCTAGAGAGGGGATAAGTTGTCCAGTCTCACGTACTCCGTTCTCCCAGTTGTGACTCAGATGGGGGACAGGAATAACTTTTCTGTCCCCATCCAAGAAATTTTAAATTGTTAAAGTTTTTATATATTTTTTTTATAATTTATAGTTTAATTTTATTACCTATAAAAAAAAATTAATTTTATTTACTAAAATATTTTTATTTCAAACTCGTTACTTTTTATAATTTAATGTATTTATATATATTTAAATCTTTGTTGCCTTTATATTTTATGATTTTTTAGAACCTGTTTTTTGTTTTTGTTGCTTAAGGATGGTTTCTTTTGTAGACTGCCTGATGATGAAGTTAACCTCGAAAGCCGGCTAGCTAATACTAATAAAAAATATTTGAGAGGTCAGACTACATCTTATTTGACAACCTGTGAAAAAAACAAAAAAAAAAAAACTATCCCACTCCAGTATATTTAGGTACTCTCCTCAACAGAAAGACTGCTACATCACGTTGTCAGATCTCAGGGAGCCGTTATTCAATTATAACCCTGAGTGTCAAGTCATTTGAAGTAGATACTTACTTATAATGAAAGGAACGCCCCCTCTACCACTTATTTATGTAACTTCCATTTAATTGACCACTTCTGTAGCAGGAAAAACACTTAACACCCTTACTTTACGGTGTGAGCACGCCGTCCTTCGGACGGGATGTTAAGCGATGGTCTAGAGCCTGAGCAATATCAGATACTCGTTGACCACTTCTCAAAAACACTTAACATCTTAACGGTGTGATAATAAGAAAAATAAAATAAAAAATTATAATTAAAAATAATTAATTAATAATAATAAATAACAAATATTATCACATTTTCTGTAGAAATTTTGGCTTTTCTTATATTAAATTTTGATTTCTACATTAGTTTTCAAAAAGAGACATAATAAAAAAACATATTATGACCCGTAATTTTGGAGAAAGTATAAAATTCACATTGCTAAAATAAGTACACGAAAAATACTGGTTGTATGGAGTAAATAAATAAATATAAAAAATAAAAATAAATAAATTGATTAAATAAGTTGCGCAAATAAAGTCACTTCAATACATTCGGAGGGTGCCGGTAGCTCAGAGCTTGCTTTTTGAGCTCAAAATCACAGATGCGAAACCTAGCCGAGGTCCTTACGTGTTTTCATTTAAGAGGTAAGATCTCTTCAAAAACCTTGAGCACGCCGTCCTTCGTACGGGACGTTAAGCGATGGTCTAGAGTCTGTGCAATATCAGATACTCGTTAAAGACCCCTGCCCTAGGTGAATAAAAATTTAGGGTAGGCAAAATTTAGGACTCCCACAAGAGAGTCGGGCTCATGTCCACCAGAGTGACGAGTGTTGGACTTGTGCTCGACTCTACTATGGGAGTCTTAAATTTTCATCATCATCATCTCTGAGTCAAGGCCTGCTGGATCAGCCTTCGCCTGTCGTCTCGGTCCTGTGCAGCTGCTCTCCAGTTCCTGACTCAAAGTAGGATCCTCGCATCATGCGCAACACCGTCCTTCCAACGTAGCTTCCCAACACATCTGGTCCCATGGATGTATTCTAATAATGTTATCTTATGCACTTCATTGTCTCCCAATGCCAAGTCTTAAAAACCTTATTATGTCAGGTTCTTGCGACAAATCATATAAACCTCCTGATTCGGTCTTCTCCTCCAGTCCTATCCCTCGTAGACACCTCTATCTTCCTTTCGTGAAACAGTAGTGCTTCTTCGTCGGTCTTTGTTATTGTCCATGTTTCAGAACCGTAAACACCGTAACACTAGGCAAATCAAGGTCCTAAATTAGGCCTAACCTAAATTTTAATTCACCTAGGGGTCTTCAACGAGTACCTGACATATAACAGGCTCGGGACCATCGCTTAACGTCCCATCTGAAAGCAGATAAAAATAAATATAGAATATAATAGGATTTTTCGGAAAATGAGTTATTACCATCCTGATGTTGGCAGGTTCCCTTTTTTCAAAACCAGTGTGGATCACTTAGTTTCTTCACTTCAGTGATAGATAGCAGCACTTTAAGTTTAGTCCAAAAATATTTTGTGCATATATTTTCAGTCACAAAGGATCATACGGCATTCAAAAACTTTATACACAAAAAGGGATCACTCATCCAATACTATTCTAAAATTTCAAATATAAATAAATATTTGGGGCCCATTTATGGAGATAAACAAAATGTACTCAATTTTCAATTGCCATTTTCTTCCTGTTCAGTTTCAACCAGTTGGTCCGCTCTGGCTCCAAACTCCTCATATGTATGTATAGTATATATAGCCTACACAGAACACATTCCAGCGGATGTTTCCTCTTCATGTTTTTTTGTTCATATTCACTCGAGTCATATTCAGCCTAATAGTTTAAGTGACAAAAACAGTTTTTTAAATTGAACTTATTAAAGCGAAGGCAGTATATTTTCATCAAACCGTGTCACTGGAGAGACAAGAAATGTTAGACGTGGACTTGACTGTAGTAAGTGTGAACTCCAATTAACAAGATGGCTTTAGCCCCTTCGTACCTCAAGAGGCTCAAGTACCCAGGACTTTTATTCTTAACGTCAGGTTAACGACTAAATTAATTACGGTAAAAAAAAAAAAAAGGATCTGTTAATTAAGATAAGTGAATGATGGAATGGTCTAAGGGCGAGTCTGGGAACACAATGTTTTATAGGAATGGGCTACGTCGGCTATTTATATACCCTGGCTTTAACTACAATGTCATATCGCCTACTACCAAAGTACTTTTCGTTACATTGGTGGACATGAGCCCCACTCTACTATGGGAATTCTAAATTTTGCCAACCCTAAATTTTTATTCACCTGGGATAGGGGTCTTTAACGAGTACAAGACGTACAGGCTCGGGACCATCCCTTAACGCCTCATCCGAAGGACGGCCTGCTTAAGTTTATTTTAATTCCCAGATAAAATAAAGTAAGGGCCTCCCTTAGCCCCCCCCTCCTTTGGGTGATTTCGCGGAAAACTAATAGGTGCCGTTCTTATGAGGGTTTTAAATTTAAATACAAAATTTCATGTCGATATATTCATTACATCGGCAGTTATTTTTGTGTTAATCCTCCTCACTCTGAATCCCCCTTCCCTTCGGCAGATACCTTAAAAAATTAATAGAACGACCCTTGGGGGGAAATTTCGTGTCGATACAACAGCGACAGTTATTAGAGGTATAAAGGCTCCTAAAGCCTCATACTACATTTTGGGTCGATAAATTCATTACATTGGCAGTTATTAGGGTTTTTTGAATTGAGACCTTTCCCTAAACCCCTCCTTCTGTTCAGCCGAAATCACTGAAATTTGACAGGTTATGTCCTCATTGGTTTTTGTCTTTAAATATGAAATTTCATGTCGATACGTTCATTACATCGGCAGTTATTCGGTTTTTTGTGATGAGTCTCCTTTTCTTTTGTCAATTCCGCTGAAAATTAATGTATGTCGTCCTTATGGGGTATTGAATTCACATATTAAATTATTTGTCGATACAATCATTACAACGGCAGTTTTTGAGTTAAGTCTCTCTCTGACTTGACTGAAAATCGATAGGTGTTGTCCTATGTTTTAGTCACACATATAACATTTCTTGTCGATTCATTCATTTCAGAACATTCCCAGACATACAAACGGATGAAATTCCGTTGAAACTCCGTATAGAATTTTTACCATACATAACTTTTTCTATAATTCGTTTATTTGGGAAAGTAATTCGTGTCGATGCATTCATTCATGTTCACCGACGACATAAATTCAGAGACATACTTTTTTTTTTTCATTTTTGGAATTAGGGGGTCGGAAAACATGAAATTCCTTTGAAAACTCAACATCGAATTTAAGATCGATTACATAACTTTCACTACACTTCGTATAGACAGGGAACTGTCCCTTTCACTTCCGTGATATATGATACAAAGAAAACGACTGTCCCGCTGTCGCCAATTCCAGTATGAAATGAATTAGACGAGTGGGAAGGATGAGGGCCAGTCATCTGTATAAATGTGATTGGTATAATAAAATCATGTTATGTCTAAATCACATATATTTTACCTTATCTCTCCTCTCCAATAAATCGGTAGATATGAACTAGAAAACTGTATGACATCTATGATTACACATAACTATGAACGTGTGGGATGTATTATCTCTGTTGTTTAGGACGGACACGGACAAACTGATATAGGAACGAAACCATTAAGAGTTTTGCTTTTGTTCTTCGGCCTATAAACCCTTTAAAAAGCAGGTCAGATGGATAAGCTACCACGACACCGTTTAAAGACAGTGATAAATTGTTAACGACACTTATAGATAATGTCGGAAAAAAAGCTTTCTAAGGATTGTCAATGGCGGTTTCACGGGTGATTCACCGGTAACTTCCCCAGCTTGAATAGTCAACCAAGTTTTCATTAATCTTATTTGGGCTAAATACCCTGGTCTGCAAAAAAAAGGTTTTTTTCGAGCCCTGACACCATTCCTGCTGATTCTTGTGTAAAATGACCTCCTGAATTCGGATCATATTCGGATATGAACCCGTTTTCCCCCATCACACACCGTTTTCGGGGGAGCCCCCCCCCCCCCCCCCCTCCCCCCCCCCCACCTATTTTTATCACTTTTCGATTTGGAGGGGTGAAAAGATTTTAGGTGTAAATAATAATAAATAAATAAGATAAGTACCTTCATTTGTTGCTTGCTTTCCTTTTGTACCCTGAGGTAGAAGTTTCTAGTACCAAAAACCAGCAGTACTCTGCCAACATGCTCGCATTCCACTTCCCTGAAAATCTCCTCTCGAACCTATTGATCTCTTGATGGAACCGTTCCTCGTGTTCATCCGAAACTGCTCCTAAATTTTCAGGGAAGAAGTCCAGGTTTGAGTGAAGTAAATGAATAAGAGACATGTTGTTTTGAACTAATGAATATTTTGTAAATAAAGAATATTTCAATATCAAATATAGTTGAGGGTGCCGGTAGCTCAGTGGTATGCGTGCTTGCCTTCTGAGCTCAAGATCGTGGGTTCGAAACCCAACCCAGGCCCTTAGTTTATTTTATGTGGGAGGTAAAATCGTATGGGACTTTAAGCGATGGTACCGAGCCTGTACAAGGTACTCGTTAAAGACCCGCCCTACCCTAGGTGAATAAAAATGTAGGATAGTCAAAATTTAGGACTCCCACAGTAGAGTCGGGCTCATGTCCACCAGAGTGACGAAAGAGCGCTCTGGTAGTAGGCGATATGACCTACGGCATGAGCCATAAAACCTAACCAAGATGGAAGCCCAGCTCTTCAGGGGAAGGGATAAGAGCATTGGATGCTTAGGTCCCTAGGTGCATAGCACCATCCCTTTCCCGAAACCAATCTCTATCTGACATATTGTGAAGACTGAAGTTAATTTTTTATATGACTCTCGGTGGACTATTTGATAAACCCGTGGGCTATTTTCTGATAGAACCCGGAAAGGTCTAGTTCTATATCTATTGTAGGTCATTTAGAGAAACACGACAACTTGAATGTTCTACTGACATTCAGATATGACGTGTCTATCTACAGAATACATCTGGTTTATATATAATATATAGTGATATAAAAAATTTACACACGTTAAAATTATTAATATATTATAAAATAAATTATTATTATTTGTATAAAAGCAGCTGTTAGGAGTGAAGTAACTTAAATAGTGAATAAATATACAAAGATGGACTAATCGCATTTTGTATTTAAACAAACTCTACCCGGGTCTTTAACTTATAAATGAAAAACAAATTACGACAATCAGCTGTTTTAAATAGTGAGAAACAGTCTAAGTTGTGTTGTGTAAGTGGACAGTCTAGAGAGAAAAGTGTTTTTAGAGTTAAAGTGTAGTGAACCAGTCTGAGTGAGAGAAGATGTAGGAGTGAAAATTATAACATTGGAAGTACATAGAAGAGAAAAGGTACTTTTTATTTATAGGTGTATATGCCCAAAAGGAAGGGATAAAAGCACTGAATGCTTAGGTCCCTAGGTGTAATACACCAGCCCACCATATATATATGCCCAAAATATAAAAGAATTATAAATAGTGGCCACTATAAAACAGAAAAACGATAGTTTTAAGAAATTAGTTCGTAAGACTTTTTTTTGTAAATAATATGATTTTATTATTATTTTTCAATATTAGTTATTAAATTTATAATGTAGATTAGTGTTAAATAAACCCAATATTTGTTCTCTTATTCTATGCTATTCATTTTCCCTGTGAACCCAGTAAGGTAATTTATACCTTTGGATTAGATTTAACATTTTTAAAAAAGAAACAATATGGCATCTCATTATTATCTTTAGAAAAAATCCAATTGAAATAATTATTAGTTGATTTTTTTTAAATACGTGCACTTTATTCAAAATTGCACTTCTTGAACTTTCGATATTTTTTTAGGGCCCTTTTCGGAAACTACCGTAGAAATCAAAATTTAGTAGAAGACCAGCTATAATTTCTACAGGAAATGTGGTAATATTATTTGTTTATTAATTACTAATTTTATTATTTCAATTATTTTATTTTTATTTTGTTTAACTATTTAACTAACTAATAACTATAATCTAATTATATTTAAATAACTAATAATTATCACAATTATTATAATTAATATATCTATCAACCATATTCCAAATGTTTATAATAATACGTGAGAAGAAGAAAAGGTTTTTCTAAGGCATAAAAATAAAATACACAAGCCTGTACGATGTCAGGTACTCGTTAAAGACCCCTGCCCTAGGTGAATAAAAATTGAGGGTAGGCAAAATTTAGGACTCCCATAGTAGAGTCGGACTCATGTCCACCAGAGTGACGAAAGAGCGCTCTGGTAGTTGGCGATATGACCTCATTGTTAAAGCCCGGGCATGAGTCATAAAACCTAACCTAAAATTCACAAGTTGGCTGTGCTTCTGCCATATAAATTATCAACAAATTTTTACTTTTACATCACACGTATAAAAGTTCATTTACCTAGTAACTCTAAACAGATTAGTAACTTTAAGCAGGTTAGTTACTCTACACAGGTTAGTAACTCCAAACAAGCGTTTCCCTTCGTTATCCGTTGACATAAAGTCTCCTTCTTTTCAAACAACTTATCCACCAGCACAACATAGGTAAGTCCTTAAATTGCTTTCAATTCTGATTAAAGTTAATGGTGAGTTGTATTAAAGCCACTTAATTAACGAAAAGGAACATTAGAATATATTTATAGAAAGTTGAATTGACTTCATGCCTAACGAAATTGAAAACACAACACAATAAACAGGGACAAACACATCCTTATAGTGACTTAGGAACCATAAAAAGAGAACTATTGAGAGATTCGATTACGCCTATCGATACTATATACCTACATAAAAATCAAATATTAAAAAAAAAAAAAAAATTTCGGTCTATAGTAGGTAACGTAAGAAATTCATAGAAAAAAAAAAAATATTGAAAATCGGTCCAGTAGTTTTTAAGATTAGGCCGAACATCCCGCTAATGTTGTTTTGCTTTAAAGAAGACCGACGTCGTTTTGCCGTACGATCTTGTAGGCGCCTCAAGGTCAAACCCTCTCTTTGAATTATTTTCATACTTTCCGGTTGCTAAATTAAATTTTTAGTTTACTAAATCTTAATTAGTTTTTTTTAATCCCGTCCGGATTAACCGTATGTTCGGATAATCGGTGTCGGGATTAGCGTAACAAATATTGAGTTTTAGCCCAAACAGTCGATTAGCTTTGAAGGGAGAGCGAAAACTTAATTGATTAATTAAGTACATGGTCTGTGATTCACCGTCAGTTTTTTTTATTCTATTTTTCAACATAAAAGTATTAATGAAGTGTTATGAATGGCACTTATAAGAATGGGTTCATTAACGTATTCAAAATATGAGGGCGCTGGTAGCTCAGTGGTATGCGTGCTTGACTTCTGAGCTCAAGGTCGTGGGTTCGTAACCCGACCGAGGCCCTTAGTTTATTTTATCTGGGAGGTAAAATAAACTTAAGCACGCCGTCCTTCGGATGGGACGTTAAGCGATGGTCCCGAGCCTGTACGATGTCAGGTACTCGTTAAAGATCCCTACCCTAGATGAATAAAAATTTAGGGTAGGCAAAATTTAGGACTCCCACAGTAGAGTCGGGCTCATGTCCACCAGAGTGACGAAAGAGCGCTCTGGTAGTAGGCGATATGACCTCGTTGTTAAAGCCCGGGCATGAGTCATAAAACCTAACCTAACCCTATTCAAAATGTAAATTAGAACAAGTAATAAAGAAAAAAAAATTGTTATTTCAATTGTGTTATTGTAACTCAAGTCATCGACATAACAATGTGACGTAGATAATGATTAGTACGAACGGGGTTTAGATTCTGTTCGGCGTGACGGCCTAGAGGCGAAGCATTGTTCTGTCGTATGTCATACCGATGTGATGACATCTGAGATGTACGGCTGTATGTAGATATACAAGAAGAAACATGTCCTCAGCGACTTATTTACTTTTTCGACATCCAAGACCATCGTTTTGTCTATAGTCGACTTACTATAGTGGCTTCTGAATTCTCTTACTAAATTTAGTGTCGATATATTCATTATATCGACAGTAGGGATTGCAATCCCGGGATTGATTAAAATAACATCTAAATATCTTAAGTTTAAGAAAATTATTTATGAAAAACGTATTTATGCTGAAAAATATGCCCTTAAAAAGCATAATGTTTCCAAAGAGTTATCGCCTAATCTTGACCTCAGGTACAAAAGTACCCAGCCGCAGAAAAGGCCCTTTCGGCCTCTACACTGGTCGGTGGAATTGTTAGCAATTGTACACAAAGTAGTACCATCCTCTTTTACCAATGTTTTCGAAAACACTCATTTCTTTCTTCAGTTGGCTCTCCAGATCTTCTTTTCTTCTCTTCGGTGAACTTTCGGTTGTAAATTTTTGTTATTTCCCGTTTAACTGCATTTCTCATTGATGTTTCGTCATTACCGGGTCGGGGAAATTGTTCTGTTGAGTTTGTTGCTTGAGGAAGACCCTTCAATTCCTCTTTTAGCGATTACATTTACATCAACATTTCCATGGTTATAAAGACGATCAATGATTTCTAAAAGAAAGAAAAACGAGGATGTAAAAATTAGTAAATTCTAGATTAAAAAAAAAAAAAAAAAAAGTAACTGGTTCTAAAAATGCATCTTGTTTTCACTTTTGATTTACTTTCTTAAAATGGCTTTCGTCACAGCAAAATTGGGATAGTTTTTTTCTTCTTCAAATTTACTAGGATTTCGCTAATAAATCAAACGTCCGGATAAGTTTGTTCTTCTTTCGTTAATCCTAATCTTCAGAGAGTCGTTCTTCCAGTAGTATTGTGATTCAAAACCGAGACCCGAGAGTTAATTATTTCTTAGTAGGTTCTGAGTTTTTTTCTTCGCTGCCGTCTCTCAAATTTAGATAAAATCCCTACTTGCCTTCTTTTAATATTATACCTTATTGTTAATCCTTTAAAATACATAATATGTGTTTTAAAGGATTATATATTATATACTATTCTAAGAAATAATAAAAACTTACTATAAATAAATCCCGAAAATACCGTTAAAATATCGAAAGGAATCGACATCTGTAAAAAATGAATGGGATATTCGCGTTCAGCACATTACCTTCACACAAAACACAAAGAAATAAACATAACTGCTTAGCGTTGCTGGCTTCATAAACAGCGTCTCTTTTTCTTCCTCAATTCTCATTCTCTATTCTCTCGCGTTCAAAAATCTACATCGCACGGAGTCCTCAAGGTATTTTCAGCTCTCAGATAAAAAATCTAAGGGCCTCTGCAGGGTTTCGAACCCGCAATCTTGAGCTCAGTGGCCAGGCACTCTATCTCTGAGTTATCGGTGCCTTCTCTCCTGTCATTGTTCAATCCGTCTATAAATTGTCTATTTTGTGTTGGTAGAATAAGGACCAATGTGATGTTTGAATCAAAGTGTCTGAGAGTGCATTATGTCTTGAAGTCGTCCACTCGTGTCACACTACGTACTATCTTAAGAGTCATCGATTATATCTATTAAGAACTTCTACTGCTATAAGTGTCACAAGATATGGATCATAATGTTATTGTTAGATATAATCTATACTAGTTAGTTAATATGACTCATGTTCGGGCTTAACTAAGAGATCGCCTACTACCAGAGCGCTCTTCCGACTCTACTATGGGAGTCCTAAAGTTGGAGGCACTAAATTTTTATTCACCTAGGGTAAGGGGTCTTAAACGAGTACCTGACATCGTTCCCTCCGAAAGACGGCGTGCTCAACGTTTTTTCACTTTTCGGATATATAACTTATGAGTCTCGACCGGGTTTCGTACCCACAATCTTGAAATCAGTAAGCAAGCACCGCTAACTTTGAGCTACCGGCGCGCCGCAGCGCACAGTGTGAAATTTATGAGTTTTGATTTGAGCCCCCGCTCAATTTTTGATCAATTTTGATGAAACTAGGTGCAAAATATTTGTTAAAGCTGGCTTTTTATAAGGTAACTGCGAGTTTCACAATCAAGGTATTATATGCCAATTGACAGCTGCAAAACCCCGCTAAATTTTAATCTTTTTTGTCTAAGTTTTTTTTAACGCATTTCTACAATTTAAATGAATGTTTTTTGGGTCGCTGATTACGAATTCAATATTTATTTTAGCCAAAAGTGGTCCTAATGTTGTCATTTTGTCCTAAAGTGGTCCAAATTCAATATATTGGCTATTTTTGCCACTGGCGTATAATACCTTGATTGTGAAACCCGCAGTTATCTGATAAAAAGTCAGCTTTCACAAATATTTTGCTCTTAGTTTCATCCAAATTGATCAAAAATTGAGCGGGGGCTCGAATTTCGAAAATCAAAACTCATAAATTTCACACTGTGCGGCACCCTCTCGAACCTTGCACTTAATGCAGTTGAGAACCGGTTCCTGCTATAAACTTTGAACAGTTGAAGATTTGCCAACTCACGTTTTCTGTTCTGTGTCCTGTGTCCTCAAAATAGGATTACGCAGGTTGCTAATGATATTCCTGGGTTTTCTTATTGTCCCTCTCTGTCCTCAAAAGGTTTTTGACAATTATTGGAAATCAGGCCGTGCGTGTCTTTGCATAAAATTCACTTGTGACAAAACTATCTGACCTAAATGTTACACGAAACCAATGGATGTTGGAGAAATGGAGACAAAGAAAAGTCAGTGATTCACCGATAATGTACTACCTCAGAACTAATTAGTCAAGTAAGTTTCCGCTCCCTCTCTGACACTTAATCAAAAATTGTGTTTTAGCCCAAACGATTGATTTCAGAGTGAGAGCGAATTTTGGGCATAACTTGGGCAGATACTGAAATTTGAACTGGCCAAGAGATGAATTGAGTCCGTGACCTATGGACTCGAGACCTCTACCTGAATAATTCACGTTGATCTCCTAGTGAACTTTTTTTTTTCTTTAAAGTGTTCTCTGGATAAGTTATTGGTGGTCTTAAACCCGCTTGAGAGGGACCGCTAGGAGAATTTATAAAAAATTGATGCACCTGCGTGACCTGCATATATAGACAAGTGCATGTTAGCTTTTTGGATCAGGAATTTTTTAAAACAACAAATCAATTATTCCCTACACTAAAGTACAGAAAAAAAAAACGTGATGTGGCTAGGTTAGGTTTTTATGACTCATGCCTGGGCTTTAACTACGAGGTCATATCGCTTACTACCAGAGCGCTCTTTCGTCACTCTGGTGGACATGAGCCTGACTCTACTGTGGGAGTCCTAAATTTTGTCTACCCTAAATTTTTATTCACCTAGGGCAGGGGTCTTTAACAAGTACCTGACATCGTACAGGCTCGGGACCATCGCTTAACGTCCTATCCGAAGGAAGGAGTGCTTGAGTTTATTTTACCTGCCAGTTAAAATAAACTAAGGGCCTCGGTCGGGTTTCGAACCCACGATCTTGGCCTCAGAAGGGAAGCACGCATACCACTGAGCTAGCGGCGCCCTCTACATTGCCGGTGATTTTACGTTCATGGCGTCGGTGTAAATGTAGACTGTCCACAGTTTCGTTGAGATAACGTTAACAGGAGCAGTTTATAGCATTTCTGTACCTTTCCGAAGAAGAGACTACATTAAGACTGAAAAGTACCGTGTCATCTACAGAGGTAGTTATTAAGATGTTCGGATGAGTGTCATGTAGTCTAACTGCTGGGACCGATGATGATGCTCTATCGGCCAAAATGACTTCTGAATGCATCTTCGGAACTACTCAACTTGCGTTAATAACATGAAGATATCGTTAATAGTGATTTTTAATATGAAGATGGCTGGAAGTGATTATTTCACAAGTTGTAAAATATCATATAGTCTGACCTCACAGATATTTCCTAGACGGCTTTCGATGTTGCCCTCATCATCAGGCAGCCTGCTAAAATAACTTTTTTTTTTTTTTTTTTGCCTGGTATATGATGCCTATTAGGCATGTCCCTGTATTATCTAGTTATTTACGACATCCATGGCCCCGGGAGGGAGTTCTATATACGAAATAAAACTCACTCCCGGACGGGATTCGCGAACCTGCATACCATGGTGAGACCATGCGACCAAAGCCCTACGCTCTAGCCCGCACGGCCACCATGGTCCCCAATAAAATAACTTTGATAACACAATTAATATTTAATAATTAATATTTTATAATTTAGATGTTTGCTAGCGACTGTAGATTTCAAAATTCTGGGGGTATTGAGGGTCAGTCAATGAAGAAAACACTATTCAAATGCCAACGTTTCGATATATTTCATATCATCATCAGGGCCTAACAAACATGGGGGTATCAAGATTAGAAAAATATAATGGGTGATCGATTAAAATTATGTATAGGTACATAAATATACATTCACTCATACAACTCCACATAAATACATATATACATCCTAATACATTCACATTTAAAATTTAGATTAATTTCATTGTGTGTCTATTTATTCTTTATTATGTATTATTTCATGTTCGGTTAGTGTCACTTCTGTCTAAAATTCTTCATTTAATTAATAAGTTAAATTATGTTACTATTTATATAATTATAGAGTTTTTATTTTATTTTATTTTTTCTCAACATAGTAAAATATCTGTTAGCCAGTAAGTAGTTCTCTTCAAATTTAAGTGCCGTTAACTGGGGTTTTCCCCGGATTTATTATCTGTTACCCTCGACCCTTCTGTACCCTTAGTTGAACGTAAGACCTCACAGTCTTCATGCCTTCTCCTCAACCATCTATATTCATAGTAAGTTTCCTTGTTGTTCATCAATGTGTATATGTATGTGAATGTATTAGGATGTATATATGTATTTATGTGGAGTTGTATGAGTGAATGTATATTTATGTGCCTATATATAATTTTAATCGATCACCCATTATATTTTTCTAATCTTGATACCCCCATGTTTGTTAGGCCCTGATGATGATATGAAATATATCGAAACGTTGGCATTTGAATAGTGTTTTCTTCATTGACTGACCCTCAATACCCCCAGAATTTTATAATTTATTAATATTTTATATTTCATTAATATTTTTATTTTATTAATATTTTATATTTTATTAATATTTTTATTTTATTAATATTTTATATTTTATTAATATTTTATATTTTATTAATATTTTTATTTTATTAATATTTTATATTTTATTAATATTTTATAATTTTCATCATTTTATGGGAATTATAACTGAAAAGTATGAGGTAACCCCGGGTCATCCTTTTAGTAGTTTGTCATTGAACTACAACACAAGGAAACTTTTTTTCCTGAAATCAATTTCGTGCAAAAAATGATGCTGTTGAATATTAAGTGAGGGGGACTCATCTTTGGCACTTCCGGTGCCTTTCTTTGATCTAACCGCTCGACTCATATGCAAAAATGGTCACAACATAAGAATTATTAATGTTGCAGTTCTTCCAGAAAATATAGTATAATAGATATCGGTGAATCACCGGATATGTACTCCCCCCCCCCCCCCCCCCCCCCAAGAATTATTCAATTACGTTTTTGCTCTTCCAATTTTGTGTCGATACATTCATTTTATTGCAGTTATTGGGGTTTTTGAGTTGAGCCCCAATTCTGATCCCCAACTTTCCTTAGTCCGATTCATTGAAAATGAAGTGGTGTTTACCTCATGGGGTTTTGAATGCTCATATGAAATTTCATGTCAAGGCGTTCATACTAACGGGAGTTTTGTGTTCACAGACATTCATATATATATTTTTTTACTTCCTCAGCTATATGAAGTATAGGAGAAGTTATGTAACGAGTTAAAAATTCGATACGGAGTTTTCAACGAAATTTCATGTTACTCCAAAATATAAATCTGTCTGTCTGTGTACACGATAGAATGAATATATCAACTCTCGATAGAATGAAAGTATCAACACGAAATTTTTTACGTGGATCCAGAAACCTCTAACGAAGACATCTACTGTTTTTCAGCCAAATCGGCCAAAAGGGAGGGGAGTTTAGGTGAGAGGCTTAACTCAAACACTCTAATAACTCCCGATGTAATGAATTTATCGGCAAAAAACTTTAGTATGGGGCTTTGGGAGCCAGTATGTAAGACAACAGTATGTAACCCTACGGTTACTATGGATGAGAATTCTGACGAAAATGTTCTGACGAATTCGTCCGAACAAACAAACGCCTGTTTTCCAATGAGAGTTGTCACCATATATATATATATATTAATGATAACCCTATTTCCCTACCTACCCTAATACACGACACATTAACATTTCTTAGAGGGATAAATTATTAGACCTACATAAATGGTAAGTATGTAAATAGGTAACATTAAAGAAACAATACGAATAATGTAATATTAAAAATTATGAATGTATAATTAATAAAACCCCTAGAACGTTTCGACTTTATAGATAGTTGGCCGCCATAGGGACCGACCAGGACCTGTCCTCTATATTTAAAATGTATTAAATAAAGCTTTTATTTATAGGTCGCCATTGATTGACAATCATATATTTATCATTGTAAATTATAAATATAAAATAATTATGTAAATACCTTTTTATAGTGAAAAGAACCAAGTTTGTAAATGGTCCCTTCTGGAACATGAATCTAGAACGTTCCATGGTTCTATATAGAAGCCCAGGCATCACACAATAACCAAATGGTTCAGTCTCACTAGTACACTCACTATTCCCTTGTATTAGATATTGTAAATCCCTTGTAAGCAAAGTCTGTTCATTTTGTTCTTATATCCAGTTTAGTTTCCTTTTCTTTCTTCTTGCGAGGCAGTTGCCCTGTATCCCATTGTAAGTACCAAATATATAATTTTTTATGTAACTTGTCTGACTTCTTTATTTTATGTTACGATCTGTCCGAACTTATTTAATATCGTAATATACGGTAGCAGATCGTAATTAGTGTAATCACACAGTGTGGCAGCGACGAACAGGTCAGAACATGCACGACGGGAACAGGTGTTTGTGGGATATGAGAGACAAAACAAAAACAGTCGTCTCTACTAAAAATAACTGGTTGACATGCTCTGTTTTTCCACCAATTAACAACAATAACTTCATTAACGGACTTTCAAGAAAATAAAATTCATCAAGTTAGTCCATTTTTGCTGGGCGGCAGAAACGTACTGACTATCAGAATATCAGAAAACGCGCACAGTTTAACCGCCTTGTTCTGACGAGGATTTCGGACGTACTCGTCCACACACATTTTCGTCCGAATTCGCATGTACAGTAACCGTAGCCTAAGTCAACTTTTGAATATTAGTGCGAACGGTCGACTGATTTTGATGAGGAAGCGAAAAGTTAATTGATTATTTCGTTCTGGGGAAGTACATTGAAGGTGATACACCGAAGATCTTTTAACCGATTTCATAACTGCCCCTATACGTCGCATAAAAGGGGATTTAATAATGCAAGCTAGAAAATTGGACCGACTAACAATAGGAGAAGAGCTGGACAAAAGCACAAGTTGTAATGGAAATATGAAACCCAGAGCTATCTCTCTGACAAAACTTTAATAAAACAGCTTGAGTTGTCAAATCTACGAGTATTCTGTAGAATTTATTAAAAGTTGAAAAGGTTGATGTATAATTTATTAAATTAAAATCGAAATTTAGTAAGACATCTATTGATTTTCAACCATATACAGTAGAGTACCGCTAATCCGGACACCGATTATACAACCGGTTAATCCGGTCTGGATTAAAAAAAAAAAACTAATTAAGATTTAGTAAAATAAAAATTTAATTTAGCGAGCTTAAGTACGAAAATAATTCAAAGAAAGGCCTACAAGATCGTACGGCAAAACGACGTCGGTCTTCTTTAAAACAAAAAAAAACATTACGGACTTTTTTCAGTGAGTCTAAAAATATTATTCTTGTTTTCATTACGTTCTGTACATTGTTTTATTTTATAGTCCTGTTCAAAATTTAACGTTTACATATTTCGTTTTTGAAATTCTTAATCTTTACATTATAACATTAATGTACCGTGATTTGTTGTGTACTGTAATAACTTCTAAGTTGAGGAACGCGGACATATATTAATTTTAGATATTAATTGTGAATCATAAGATTTGAGACTAGTTATAATAAATGTTATAAAATGATAATAAAAATTAATACGACTTAAAAAGATTAATAAATGGTAAATAATAATAGGATTAAATAGTAATAAGTGATATTATATAATATATAATATTAGAAAAATAGCACATCATGAGATCACAATAATGATTTAAATTGTATCCTGGTTAAACTATGATATTTTTGGCTCGTCTACAATAATTAGCAAGAGAGGTCCAACATTTTCCATTCAAGTACCTCATTTCATCCCCGGTTAGTTGTTCTCTTGCAAACCATTTTGTTCTTAATTCTATGCTATTCATTTTCGCTGTCAACCAAATAAAAATACATTTAAATTAGATTATTTAAAATTTTGTAAATTAAGAAAATTTGCTGGCATCCTGGAATTTTTTTTTTTTTTCTTAAAAATTAAATTAAAGTAATCACAAATAAAAACTTATTTTAAACGTCATAAATATTATATTTTTTATTATTAATTAAAACACTTATCGGTAACGATAATGTAGATATCAAAATTTCACATACGTCCAGCTTAAAATCATTTCTACAGGAAATACGGTAATAGTAAACATCAATTTTTTTTTTATCACATCACCAAAGTATTCAGGAAACGAACTTGAAAATTGAAAATCCATTGAAAACTCGATCTCGGATTTTCGTATGTTTAGAATACTCTCTAAAATAGGTAAAATTTGTTTTATTCATTTATGTTATATTAGGTTAACATTTAGGTCGAGAGGTGGGAAGGTATTGAGTAGAACAGAACATGACAAGCAGGCAACCTGACTAAATTTCCCGTTCTTGGCCACCCTCCGGTGCTATATTTCCCTTGAGAGTAGATCTGAACAGAGCGTTTGTATGGATCGGGAAATGTTCAAATGGACACAGTCAGCCATTTATCTGTACATTTCAACCTCCTGTTTCCCTTACATTTAAATAGAAAATTAATTTGCATACAGTCTTGTTCTACGATGTACAGGGGAAGTTATGTAATAGTAGACACCAGTCGGTGATAGTAGACCACCAGTCGGTGATAGGGTATAGTAGACACCAGTCGGTGATAGGGTATAGTAGACACCCACTAGGTGATAGAGTATAGTAGACACCACTAAGTGATTCTCTTGATGAGAAAAGAGTTTTACTATCCGACTCTACAATGGGAAATATTTTGCCTACTCTAAATTTTTATTTTATTGAGTATTTGACACGTTTGACTTTAACGAGTATTTGACATCATACAGGCTCAGGATCATGGCTTAACGTCCCATACGAAGAACTGCTTGCTTATTTTACTTCCCAGATAAAATAAACTAAGGGCCTCGGCTGGGTTTCGAATTCACGAGGTTGAGCTCAGTAAGCAAGCACGTATACCACTAAGCTACCGGCGCCCTCAAAAATTAAAAAAAAAAGTTTTCATTATCGGTAGTGTTTTGTTGAAAAGGATGAAAACAAATAAATAAAATATATCTGATGAACCCATTACAGGACTTTCATATACCAACCACTATTTTACAGATTTAGGAATAAGGAGGTCGGAAAATTTTTTGGACCGATTACTTCGTATAGCGGGGAAAGTGGAACTAAAGAACCTCAGGTGGGTTTCGAACCCTCGATTGTGATCATGTGTATGGAAAGAAAGCATGGATGTGTCTGGAAGTTCCAGATATATCCCGAAGTTTCATGAGTGTGATGGCAGGTGTCCTGAAACCTTGTGACAACAGACGGGGCCTACTCTTCATGACCAGAACGACTGCTGACTCAGTGATCGTGTTGGTCATCGTTCCCTTACGCCACGAAACTGGGCAATGATGACACTCGACACAAAAAAAACCAGGCTACTTAAAGCAACACTTGACTTTAGAGCTTTGTCATCAATGGACTCATCCGTCACCTCCAATGACCTGGTCATTCATTTGATCAAGTATTTAACGTTCCTTTTATAAAATTGTTTACAATACTTGTTTTCGCTGGGTCTCCGCAACGATCCTGATTCCTAACCTCAGCTTGCCGCCTCTAACTTCTTCTGAGTTTTCAACGGAATTTCAATGTGTGACATGAAATATTATATGTGTGACATGAACCCTCTAAGGACGAAATTTGAGAGAGGAGGATCTGAGTGGGGTTCAACACAAAAATCTCAATACTTTCCACAGCAGAACGGCCTAACAACTGCTCGCAACGGAGCTCCTGTTACACAGACTTCTTCCGTTCGGTACCTAGGACTCACCATGGACACCAAGTTGACCTGGAACGAGCACATCACCTCGCTGCTGCAGAGGCTAAGACATCGACTTTACCAGCTGACACCTCTCCTCAAGAACTCTCAGCTCCCCCTCCATCTCAAGATGCTCGTCTATACAATGCTCACGTGGCCCATGTGGCTTTACGGCTGCTCTATCTGGGGTTCTGCCTCGGATTCTCAAATCAAACGTATACAGACACTCCAGAATCGGGCCTTAAGAATAATCACCAATGCGCCCTGGTTTGTCCGAAACAAAACTATACACGATGATCTTAGATCCCTGAGGTGAAAAAATGTCTGCCTATTTGCTACGCCAGTCTGCTGCGGACCATGCAAGATCATCAAAACCCTCTGCTACGTACCATCCCTCTCCACCTGCCTCCGCCAAGACCAGAACGTCGCCTCAAGAGGAAGCACCATAGCGACCTTAATCAAGAGGACTGACGCTGGTCAGCGGCCTCATTCATGTGCCAGATGTTTTGTTTTATTTGATTTTAGCGCAATTGAATGTAAATTGTATACAAATTGCCAATAAATGTATCGAGATGAAATTTAATATTTCAATTCAAAACCCTATAATGTCCGCGATATCGGTTGAAGGGAAGAAGGACCAGAGAAGGGCTCGATTTAAATACCTACCCTAATATCGTTCGACCTTTCAAACTGGTTTAATGAAGCTGTTATAATCAGATAACTCCTGATAGAATGAATGTATCGACACGAAATTTTATATGTGTGTACAGAAGCTTCAAGGGGCGACACCTATTGATTTTCAGCTAAATCGGCCAAAGAGAAGGGGGGGATCAGAGGGAGCTCAACTCAAAAATTCCAATAACTGGCGATGAAATGAATGTATCTGTATGAAATTTTATATTTTGATTCAAACCGAGAAGGAGGGGAGTAGACAACGGGAGTTCGATTCAAAAACCCTAATAACCGCCGCTGTAATCGACAAATATTTATTATGAGGATTTAGAAGCCACTATGTAAGTCATATATTGAGTTTTAGCCAAAACGGTCGATTGGCTTTGGAGGGAGAGCGGAAACATAATTGATTAATTTGTGCTGGGGAGGTACATAGCCGGTGATTCACCGACGAATTTGTATTGTCTACAATTTTATATTAATATAATTTTTTTTTCACAAAGAAGTGAACCAATGGGGGCCATGATGACCGTGTGGGCTAGAGCGTAGATCTTTAGACGCATGATCTCTAGGTTTAAATCCTGTCCGGGAGTGAGTTTTATTTCGTAGATAGAAATCCCTCCCGGGACCATGGATGTCGTAAATAACTAGATAATACCATTATAAGAGTCATGGCTAATATGCATCTTGCAAAAAAAAAAAAAAAAGTGACCCAATAATAGGTTAGGTTTTATGACTCATGCCCGGGCTTTAACTACGAGGTCATATCGCCTACTACCAGAGCGCTCTTTCGTCACTGTGGTGGACATGAGCCCGACTCCACTGTGGGAGTCCTTAATTTTGCCTACCCTAAATTTTTATTCACCTAGGGCAGGGGTCTTTAACGAGTACCTGACATCGTACAGGTTCGGGACCATGACTTAACGTCCCATCCGAAGGACAGCATGCTTAAGTTTATTTTACCTCCCAGATAAAATATAATAAGGGGCTCGGTCGGGTTTCGAACCCACGTTCTTGAGCTCAGAAGGCAAGCACGCATACCACTGAGCTACCGGCGCCCTCTATTATATATTATATTATTCCCCTAGGAAATTTAATAATAGAAATGCCCTTTTTAATGAGCCGTTAGCAGAACAGATAGTTTTGACTGGCCTTGGAAGAGTGACACACTCTCCCGTCAACTAATTTGATTCTCACCTCGTGGCCTGTAAATATCGACCCAAAATTGGGTCGATTAGGTCGTCAGGTCAACTAAGTTTCCGCCCTCGGTTTCAGAGAGAGAGGTACTGATCTCGATACATCAACAGTTAACGGGTTATTTGTCCTTTGATCGATTTGGCTACAAATCGATAGATGTCGTTCTTATGAGATTTTGGATTTACATGTATAATTTCAACAATTGAAAATTAAAAAAGAAAAATTCACTTAATTGGTAGTAGGCGATATAACCTCGTTAAAGCCCGAGCATCAGCACAATAACTAACTCTTCATCAGAAATAATGTTATTTGCAGTTCCCGAATCAATTTCTTTAATATACTCAAAGTTCCATGTGGACATACGATGCCGAAACCAGTAGCTCGTTTTACCTTCCGTATTTTCTTTAAAAAAAAACTACGGAAGCTCTTTTGAAAAAACTCGATGTAATTTAACACCTCTTTCCGGACCAATGACTCCTCAACGCCTCTGAATACTTAACTAAGTGAATGTGTGAACCCATAAAATTTCTTTTTCATTCTTTCGTTCTGATATCCAGATAAATTTTTTTAAATTTTCATATATTGAAAGTTTGTTATACATCTAAAAAAAAAACCATAAGAAGGATATCTGTCGATATTCGATCGACTCAAAATTTATTATGACAATAAGCCGTTATAATATGTAGATCATGATTATTAGCACGAGCAGGGGGATCACTCGAGCCCCCGCGGCCTCCCCTCCTCCATTAAGTTGGAGGGATGGGGATGGCAGAGAACCGGCGGTGTTTCGAGGGGTCTCGAGTTGAAGGGCTTTAATGTTCATTTTATTCTTATTGTTTTATGTTTATTATTATTTAAATTTAATATTTTCACTTTGTTTTGTATATATTATATTATTTGCATAGAGACCATTATTAATTTATTATATATATTTGTACATGTATATATTTTTTTCTTTTTTTTTTTTTTCTTTTAATGTATATTTTTATGTTAGTCATGCATCAAATTGACTCATGGTTTATACCGAATTGTAAATATTCAAAATAAAGAATTTAAAAAAATATATAGGTTAGGTTAGGTTTTATGACTCATGCCCGGGCTTTAACTACGAGGTCATATTGCCTACTACCAGAGCGCTCTATCGTCACTCTGGTGGACATGAGCCCGACTCTACTATGGGAGTCCTAAATTTTGCCTACCCTAAATTTTTATTCACCTAGGGCAGGGGTCTTTAACGAGTACCTGACATCGTACAGGCTCGGGACCATCGCTTAACGTCCCATCCGAGGGACGGCGTGCTTAAGTTTATTTTACCTCCCAGATAAAATAAACTAAGGGCCTCGGTTGGGCTACGAACCCACAACCTTGAGCTCAGAAGTCAAGCACGCATACCACTGAGCTACCGGCGCCCTCAAAAAAAAAAAAAATATATATATATATTGTGATGGTTCGATTAACCTCCACATGTGAAATTTTAATAGAAAGAGAAAAAAGAAGGGGGGCTTCTGAAGAGACATCATGTCAATTACGAAATAAGAATCGATTTATTCGAACATAATCACATGTTCAAATTTGAGAAAGTAATTTTAATGGCGTCCAATTTAAGAGCACTCTATCAATTAAAAATGGCTCCCAACTTTGGGTTTGCTTAAATAAAAATTATTTCATATTTAAATAATGGACGTAACAGCTATTACAATATATTGTATCAAAAGTAATGAATTAATTTGTATTTTCTTTTTTTTTTCAGGTAAGAAAATTAACATTTTTAAATAGTAAGTAAAAAATTAATTTACATTTTAGTGAGTAATAAATTAATTTACTTTTTTGTTAATAGCTCAATCAATATATGACTTACAAAGCTCAATATATGACTCATAAAGCTCAATATATGACTTATAAAGCTCAATATATGACTTATAAAGCTCAATACATGACTTATAAAGCTCAATATATGACTTATAAAGCTCAATATATGACTTATAAAGCTCAATATATGACTCATAAAGCTCAATGTATGACTTATAAAGCTCAATATATGACTTATAAAGCTCAATATATGACTCATAAAGCTCAATGTATGACTTATAAAGCTCAATATATGACTTATAAAGCTCAATATATGACTTATAAAGCTCAATATATGACTTTTGAATCCTCATACTAAATTTTGTGTCCATATTATGGTTACTTCGGTAGTTATTAGGTTATTTGAGTCGAGTCTCCTTTCTCTGGTCCCCCTTCCCTCCCCCTTGACCAATTTCGCGGAAAATTAATAGATGCTATCCTCATAGGGTTTTGAATTTAAAAAAAAAATGTTTTTGTACTACGTCTCCCCCCTAATCCTTCCTTAAGATTAACCGATTTGGCTGAAAGTTAATAGTTGTCGCCCTTAGAAGAAAACATAAAACTCCTTGTTTAGACCGATTACATAACTCAAGAGGGCGAAAACTTAATTGATTAATATTATCGATGATTCATTGACATTGCTCGCTTTGCAATTTGACAAGTTCAATTCTACCATGGTCCCAGCTAGCGAGCCTGATGGTCTATTAGTTAGTATCAATGGCTCAATCTCTTATGTAGTAATCCGCGAGGAGTATATAATATGTTGAAAGCCCGGAACAGTCCATTGAACGTCTGTCAGGTCGGTTGTCCGAGTCGACGCATGAAGAGGTACAATGTTCAAAAGAATTTACTGTTTTGCGGAAACCTCATCCTCTGTATATTGGCTTATAATAGCAGATTTTCAACAATACGAACCATTGTTATTCTTCAGCATGCTATTGTTATAATGTTCTGTTGCTATTGTTCAAACCCGCTTTATTCTCTCATACCATACAATTTTCATGACTTTATATAGAAAATGTAGGTTCTAAGGGCATCTTTAATTCCAAAAATTAATCCCAGAAACAAAATTTGTTGGTTGATCAACGGCTATGTTCTTCCCCAGATATTCAGTTTAAAAATAATTGATTATTAATTATTTTTAAACTGAATATTTTTGTCGTTGCATTTATTACATGGGCAGTTATTAAGTCGAACCCTACTTCTGGTCCCCCATTTCCCTTCAACTGATTTCACAGACATTGCCACGATTGCCATCATTATAGAGTTTTAAATTTAAACATAAAATTTCGTGTCGATACATTCATTTTATTATGAGTGCTCGTGTTCACGGACACCTCGATTTTTTTTTTTTTTTTCATTTTCGGTATCGGGTTATCGAAAAACACGAAATTCCGTTGAAAACTCCAACGAATTTCTGGCCGATTAGATTACCTACGGTGAAGTAGAAACTTGGAAGATTCTACAACAAGGCACCCTGGTTCGTTCGGAACACCTAAACGTCGAGAAACCGGCTTTCCGGTAGTAGACTTCTTGAAGAAAATCATCACGTCTCACCACGAAGTGCTATCTTTGGTCTCTTTCTTTTACAGGTTGTCAAATAAGATGTAGTCTGACCTCTCACAGATTTTTATTTGCATTAGCTAGCCGGCTTTCGAGGTTGCTCTCATCATCAGGCAATCTGATAAAATCTTTTTTTTGAAATTTGAATGAAAATTAAAATATTTCTGTAAATAAAATTTAAAATTATTATAATAAAATAAACTATAAATAAAACCATTCAAAAACTTTTCTGTCCTCATCCATGAAATTTTAAATTTTATTTACTAAAATATTTTAATTAGGTTAATTAAAAAAAAATTATTTTATCTGACTGCCTGATGATGAGGGCAACCTCGAAAGCCGGCTAGCTAATAAAAATAAAAATCTGTGAGAGGTCAGACTATATCTTATTATACAACCTGTGAAATAATCACTTCTCACTACATCAGCCATCTTCATATTATTATGTTTGGTCTCTGGTGCTGACTATTATCAATTGGGCCAACCATCCCAAAACAAGGGTCTCAAACCTCGCCTTTATCAGCAAATTTTATAATGAACTTAAATTTTTTTTTTTTTTTTTTGTCCCATATAGAGCGTTTATAGTTAGTTAGTCAGTTATTATGACTCTCGAGCGCTCGAGTTATTACGAGCGCTCTTTCCTCACTCTGGTGGACATGAGCCCGACTCTACTGTGGGAGTCCTAAATTTTGCCTACCTTAAATTTTTATTCATCTAGGACAGGGGTCTTTAACGAGTACCTGACATCGTACAGGCTCGGGACCATCGTTTAACGTCCCATCCGAAGGACGGCGTGCTCAAGTTTATTTTACCTCTAGAGCGCTTATATTATTATATTATTGCTCTTATTATGCTGTTAGCTCTACTGTGGGAGTCCTAAATTTTGCCTACACAAATTTAGCTTTCTAAATCAAGTCTTTGAGTACCGCGTAGGCTCGGGGCCTTAAAACCTTAACAGGACGGCATACCCAATTAACTTCAACCCCTATAAAAATGGTCTAAAAATCAATACTTGACTTTGATCACATCGGCAGTTATTAGGGCATTTGAGACAAACCTCCTTTCTTTTAGGGGATGAGATTCCCTTTTGCCGATTTAACGTAAAACTAATAGTAGTACATTCATTGCATTGTACATTCACCATAACTAGAATCCCGGGTTTTCTTGGCCCAGGATATCAGGAAGACCTCGGACAAAGTATTCCGTTCTTGAGGAAAAGGTATTTTTTTTTTATTATATTTTTAATAGAGTTGTATTTCTTTTTTACTGGTCTCTTTAAATGGCCCCAAATCTTCAGGTTTTATAGACTTCTTAACGTCACGGTAGCACGGTCACAAAATCTTTACAGCTCTCCAACACGATACTTTAGATAGGATAGCTGCTCGCTTTGGAGTTCAGATCCAAGATCCTTTCTTCGTTCCTGGAAACAGCCGCTAGACGATCTATGTACGCGTACTGTCAATACTCCTTTCTTCGTTCCTGGAAACTGCCGCTTGACGGCCTATGTACGCGTACTGTCAATACTCCTTTCTTTGTTCCTGGAAAGAGCCGCTTGACGATCTATGTACGCGTACTGTTAATACATACTCCTTTCATTGTTCCTGGAAACAGCCACTTGACGATCTATGTACGCGTTCTGTCAATACTCCTTTCTTTGTTCCTGGAAACAGCCGCTTGACGATCTATGTACGCGTACTGTCAATACTCCTTTCTTTGTTCCTGGAAACTGCCGCTTGACGATCTATGTACGCATACTGTCAATACTTCTTTCTTTGTTCCTGGAAACAGCCGCTTGACGATCTATGTACGCATACTGTCAATACTCCTTTCTTTGTTCCTGGAAACAGCCGCTTGACGATCTATGTACGCATACTGTCAATACTCCTTTCTTTGTTCCTGGAAACTGCCGCTTGACGATCTATGTACGCATACTGTCAATACTCCTTTCTTTGTTCCTGGAAACAGCCGCTTGACGATCTATGTACGCATACTGTCAATACTCCTTTCTTTGTTCCTGGAAACTGCCGCTTGACGATCTATGTACGCATACTGTCAATACTCCTTTCTTTGTTCCTGGAAACTGCCGCTTGACGATCTATGTACGCATACTGTCAATACTCCTTTCTTTGTTCCTGGAAACTGCCGCTTGACGATATATGTACGCATACTGTCAATACTCCTTTCTTTGTTCCTGGAAACTGCCGCTTGACGATCTATGTACGCATACTGTCAATACTCCTTTCTTTGTTCCTGGTTTCTTCATCTCTGGAAGGGGAGCGTAACCTTAGCTTTTTAAACCTTTGAGCATGCCGTCCTTCAAAAGGGATGGTTAAATGGCGGTCCCGAACCAGCGCGAAGTCAGGTACTCATTAAGAACTTCTAACCAAAATAAAATAAAAAAATATTCGGTGAATCACCGGCAATGTACTTCCCCAGAACAAATTCATCAATTAACTTTTCGTTTTTAAGTTGAGCCCCCTCTGATCCCCTTCCCTTTTGCCGATTCCGCTGAAAAATAATAAGTGTCGTTCTTATGGCGTTCTGAATTCACATATGCAATTTTGTGACGATACAACGACGGATTTTAGACTCTTATGTTAACCCTCTCCCCTAATCCCCCATTCCCTTTGGTCAATTTGGCTGAAAAACAGTAAATGTCGTTTTAGATGGTTCTGGTTGAACATATAAAATTTCCTGTCGATACAATCATTCAATCGGGAGTTATCGTGTTCACAGACAGACAATATATATATTTTTAAAATTTTTGAAATCAGGGGGTTGAAAAATATAAAATTTTGGTTAAAAATGAACATTGAATTTCTGATCGATTACATAACTTCCCCTATTCTACGTATTGCTGAAGGAAGTAGAAATGTTGAGAGGAACCGCCTAAAGATTGCGATTGATGTGAATTTTGAGGTGTCAATTCACCTGATGATTTTTCGAACACGAATTTAAAAAAAAAAATATATATATATATTTTCAAAGAAAGTTTCAAAACAATAGAAATGTTATTTATTTTTTATTTTTTTTATTTATTTTTAAAAATAAAGATTGATGGGAAAGACTGTTTGTGAACTTCTGTTCAGGATGTTTTTTGATATTTTGTTATAATTTATAAAAGCTGCCGAACTTTTTTTTTTTTTTCAAATTTTCTTTTTATTTTGAGTTTGAAAAGTGAATAATTATCAGGAATTTTCTTTTGGAGATGTCCATATAATAATTATAAAATTATATAAATAATTTTGGAAACGTCAACAATTTTAGGATGATAATCAGCTACTGTAGATAGTAGATTGGAAGGCATGACATGCACCAGACTTGTAAGGAGGAATTGTAAATTGTTTGTGCACCTAATTTATTCATTTTTCATCTTACCACAAGCAGATGATCAGGGCCACAAAAAAAAAACAGCACATACGAAGCTAAATTTTATTAAAATATAGATATTTTTAACATAACCTTTTTTTTAGGTATTTGTTCATTTTACATGAACTGGTAACTAAAGTGTACCTACATTAAAAAAAAAAACTTTTTTTTATCAATAAAGACATTTTTTGTTTTAAATAAAAACTTATTAACTATTTAATAAAAATATATTACTAGTAGGTGAAAGGAACTGATAATACTGATTAGGACGAAACCTCTTTTCTTGATTACTGATTAAATAGCCAGCCGTACGGAAACCGAACTCATTTCCCGACAGCGGTGATTGCTTTTCTTGTTCGAAATTCATGGTTCAGAATCGTTTCAGAATTTCGATAGTTTTGTTCAAAACTATCGTTACTATCGGTTTGGCCAACTATCGATAGCTTGACACCACTACCTGTAATATAATGGAATACATTTTGCCAAATTGACTGTGGACCACAGTGAAGGGACTTGGCTACAGTGAGGGAGGGGAGCTAATGGATTCTTAAGTATTTAAACAGACCAAATTTAAATTTATCCTTGACAAAGTGCCCAATCGTGTACTTGAACAAACTTCGAGCACACACTACTTGACACACTCTCCGAGTGCTTACATCAAAATGGCATTGCTCCTGAGTGAGTTGGTTTACCTGAAACTGATTACGTGCGAAATCCGAAACAGAGAATAACAATTTGGTGAATCACCGACAATTTACTTCCCCAGTACAAATCAATCAATAACGTTGATTATATCAGGATTTATCGTGTTCACAGATACAGATTTTTCGTTTTTCATTTTTGGTATCTGGAGGTCGGAAACAATGAAATTCATTTGAAAATTCTGTATCGAATTTCTAACCGAACACATAATTTCCCCTGTGCTTCCTATACCTGGGGGAGCAAAATCGTTCTGTAGAAGACAATAAAGTAACCCGGGGAAGTTCTCTAATCGATCAGAAATTCGATTTTGAGTTTTCACAGGAATTTTTTGTTTTCTGTCCTGCTAGTTGGAAAATTGAAAAAATCCTCCTGTCTGTGGCTCCTAAATCATACTGAATTCTGTGTCGATGAAATCCCCCATTCCCTTGTCTGAATGAGATCCGATTTTGACGTTAATTATGAAATTTTATGTCGATACATTCATTACATCGGCCTCTGAGCCCCCCTTCCCCATATTAAAAACTAGCAGTAATACCCGGCGTTGCCCGGGGAACTTTGACTTTTCTCCCAATATCTCCTATAAGACTATTCAGTTCCTCGACAGTACATTCATGATGTTATAATTTTCAATTATTCATACGGAATAAGGCTTATAGTCCTTCAACTGTAGTAACGCTAGCTTTGGAGCTAAAACTAATTTATTCAAAAAGATTTCTCATTAATCGTTGCAATGGTTTTCGACTTACAAAGATTGCGTGGGTGGATGCTGGGATGGACCAGATATTGAGGTACTAATACGCCTATAACCTTCCACAGACGATGACGAACAAATTTAAAAAAAAGTTAATCAAATCCATCAAGCCGTTCGTGAGTTATAGCGGTACAACGCACAGACATTTTCAGCTTTATATATATGATTATAAATGTCGTTCTTATGGGGTTTAGAATTCAGATACGAAATTTTGTGTCGATATATTCACTACATCGGCAGTTATTAAAACTTTTTTCTTAAGCCTCCCCCAAATTCTCTCTTTTCTTCGACCGATTAGAGGGCTCCGGTAGCTCAGTGGTATGCATGCTTGGCTTCTGAGCTCAATAGCGTGGGTTCGAAACCCGACCGAGGTCCTTAATTTATTTTATCTGGGATGTAAAATAAACTTAAGCACGCCGTCCTTCGGATGGGACGTTAAGCGATGGTCCCGAGCCTGTACAATGTCAGGTACTCGTTAAAGACCCCTACGCTAGATGAATAAAATTTAGGGTAGGCAAAATTAGGACTTCCACAGTAGAGTTGGGCTCATGTCCACCAGAGTGACAAAAGAGCGTAGTAGTTAAAGGCATGAGTCATAAAACCTAACCATCTTCGACCGATTTCGCTGAAAACCAATAGGTGTCGTCCTTAGAGGGTTCTGCATAAACTTATGAAATTTCATGTCGATATATTGATTACATCGGCAGTTATTAAAACTTTTTTGTTAAGCCTCCCCCTAATTCTCTCTTTGCTTCGAGCGATTTGGCTGAAAACCAACAGGTGTCGTCCTTAAAAGACGTTCTGAAGAAGAGAGTTCTGCATAAACTTATAAAATTTAGTGTCGATAATAGATTCATTCTATCAGGAGGTATCGTGTTCAAATACACAGACAGATTTTTTTTTTCAACTTCTGAAAATAGAATGTTGGTAAACATAAAAATCCGTAATATTTTCCGACTCCCGGTTCCAAAAATGAGAACACGATAACTCCCGATAGAATGGATCTATCGACACGAAAATTTATGTTTGCGTCTAGAACTCCATGAGTTATCTATTGATTGGCTAAATCGATTTGGGCTAATGAAGGGGTAATCAGAGGGGACGCAACTCAGTAATCCCAATAACTGCCGATGTAAAGAGTGTAATGATGATACACATAAGATGATACATCATAACTGATGATGGTAATTCTCCGATAACTTTTTCTTCTTTATTTTTGAATTTTCATAAATTTTGGAAAACATGAAATTTCTCTGTAAAAGGAAAGTCGAATTTCTGACAGATTGTACAGTTTATATTGGGGATGTTAAAAAGGAAATTATTTATAAAAACATAGTTATCTAATCTACATTCTGTGTGTACCTCAATTATGCCGCGTCAGAAAGTTCGCATTTGATATCGCAGCGAATTGCTTGACTCAGCGGACACATTCATAAAGAATGGGCCAGTTTCTATTTTTTCTGAATTTCATAAATATACAATGAATTCTATTTAGAATTGATATCAAATTGTACTGCAGCCTATAGTTCTTCTAAATAAATATTTTTCTGTCGACTTCAGAAATATTATTTACGTCAAGAAGTTAACTTGAGAAATAGAGCCATACTCTCATTCTTATAACGTATCCTATTACCACATTATGGTTTAACGGTAAAAAATTAAGTATTATTATTATTATTATCATTATTATTATTATACGAACTACAGGGGAACATGTTTTCCGAGCCCTGAATCCAAAAAAGGAAGGAAAAATTTCTTTCTGTCTACGTTTCTGTGTGTGTCTGTGAACACGATCTCTCGACAGCATGAAAGTATCGACATATTCGATCATTGGTCGATTGGTTTTGAAGGGAGAGCGAAAACATAATTGATTATTTTGACCAGAACCGGTTTTCAACACAACAGCGTCATCAACAGTGGTACTTCTATGATTGAATAAATATAATATACAAAAAATGAAAAGTATAAAATCTTAAAGCATCAGGGTACAGAGTAACAAAATAAAAACTTACTTACTCCACCCACACAGTGTAGAGGTTAAAGGACAACTGGCATAGCTCAAAGGGGTGGGGATAGCTAGGTTCACTCACTTTACATACAAAAACATATATTCAAACATACACAATAACTATAAAAACAAATATATACATAATAGTAAAATACATTTCTCTGGAATAGTATAAGCAGAAATTTTTTTTTACAAATTGCTATTTACAACTGGTTAGGTTAGGTTAGGTTTCGTCACTCTGGTAGACATAAGCCCCATTTCAAATATTTTAAATTGTAAAGCACAGCAACGAATTTTAGAATGCATTTGGCTGTTTTATTTTTTATTAAAAAGGATAAAAAATAAAATATATATATGATTTGGCCATAACAGGATTTTCTTGTACCCACCATTTTTACAAGTCATTCCCCTTTCCCTAACCCTCACAAATCCATTCATTTTTAAAAACTGGGTTACAACAAGCAAACGTGCTAGTAGAGAGATAATGGCAATGTCAAAATGTCAAGAGGGGAGAAATCACCCAGTGGGGACACTTCCTAGTCACTGATTTTCTCTCATTTATAATTAATCACTGTCATTGCTGCTACTAAGGAGGTCTCTAGGCTATGGACACAAGCCGTCGTTGAGGAAGTATGGCAGAATGGAGGGCACGGACTAGAGGATTATTGGGGGAACTAAGAAGGGAAAATAATTTTTTATACTTGGATTTAGCGACTTCAGTGATGAAAGTTACGTTAATGTCCATGTGAAGAGTATTATTGGAGACGTAATAAGGAGCATTGGCTATTTTACGAAGGATTTTGGATTGAAAGGATTGGATGCGCTGAAGAACTGGGCAGAACCCCATAGTTCAGGAGTAAGTCGTTTTGTTTTCAAAGTTAATTTGGATCTTTTGTCTAGTAGTCCTAGTAACCGTTTATACCGTCTGTTCATTTCTTGTCTTTTCAGTCTCATATGAGGATTCCAAGTTAGTCGTATGATGCCTAGATAGCGGACTTCGTTTTTAAAGGGATGGGATTTTTGTTAAGGTTCACTGGAGGGCAGGTATATTTTCGACGAAGGGTGAAGACGATGTGAACGATTAATCGACAACCTTTTAATCAGGGAGATAATAATATAATAAGTAAAACTAAATACAATTTTTAGAAAATATTATCACAGAGTTAGAAAATAAAATTCAAAAAATGAATCTCTTACAGGACAGCTACTTGCCTTAGTTTGGAACCAGTCTCTCACACCAGGTAGTTCAGGCAGAAGGGAGTTCTTAACCTATATTCTTTCGTTAAGACTGTTCATATCCTCATATAACGAAAGTCGGATCTCCAAGCCTTCTAAAATATCTGTACGTCTTCCCTTGGTACCCTCGTGCAACAGTACCACTCTATTGGTACCAGTTTGGCCCTCATTTTGACAATTACTAAAGAACTTGGAATCCCTTCTTCGTAGATGTTTCTTAGTCCGTATATATTTTCTTCCTGTCTGTCCAACGTATGTTGCGTTGCAATCCTCACATTCCATAATCCTTCAATAATCGATTAGTTCGTTCTGGGGAAGTACATTGTCGGTGTTTCTCTGAAGACTTTGAAAAAAAAAAAAGTCTTTAGATTAAGTGGATTTAATTTTTCTTATACTATACATGGGGAGTATAAATTTCCCTCAAATCAAAATTTTGATAAATTTCCAAACATTTATTCATTTTTCAAAATCTTATAGCTCGCTTAACTAGCATACGATTGGTATATTACCAGGTGTTAATAATTTTTTTGGAAATGAAATATTGTATCAAGCTAATAAAAAATGTAGTCAATTTTTTATTTTTCGCATCCATTCGGCAATCAATCAGAAGTGGTAGATATGGCGGCGAATATCAGAGGCAAGCCGAAAATTAAATATTTATTTACAACGACAAATTGTTCGTCATTAGTAAGTGCGATGTTGAGGAATGTCATGGGAGTGGCTGTACTGAAGAGGTAAGTGACCGAAGTCCAGGCTAGACTTGGAGCAGGTCCCTCTGCCATGCCCGCTTGAGACGTCGTGGCGGACTTGTGGGGAGAGTGATTGTGGATAATAGAATAAGTGGATTAGAGTGATGATGCAGTTTGTCGTGAAAATGTTGATACTGTGTCATCATAACAGAGGGTACAAATGGGGTGTTGGCGGATGGGTAGGCAATGTGGCGTAGTATAATGGATTGTATTAACTGAAGACGTTGTATGTTTAATTTTTTGACTGATCCCCATATCTCGATGCCTTAAGTCCAGATGGGTTTTAGTATAGTGTTATATATGTGAATTTTGTTTTCAAGTGATAATGTCGATCGTCGTCCGATGATTGATTTCAATTGTCCAAATCGTCTTTTAAGGTTTGTGCGTTTCATTCTGATGTGATTTTTTCAAGTTAAACGTCTGTCTTAATAAAGTCCTAGATATTGGACAGTGTTGGATGCAGGAATAAGCTGGTTGTAAAAAAAAATATATGTATAAAATACAAAAATAAAAATAAAAATATAGAATACAAAAATTTAAAAAAATCTTGTATACATACAAAATGGTCCCATTACCCCTATAATTTATGTACACTTTTTTTAATAAATTTAGTCAATGTATTTTAAATTAATAAGACGGTAGTAAATTATTACTTTTTGAACGGATCATGGTTGCTCAATTTAAATTAATATTTAAAAAAAAAAAGGTATTTGTTCTTCTTATTTTCTTTGATGATATACCCTCATCATAATGTACTCGATAACTATAGTTATCACAGTTTTTCATCCACTCCCAGCAATAGGTATTTTACTGCATTGAAAAAGACGGGGCATGAGTCACAATTACTATAACATTTCTTGTTAATACGTCGTTACATAGCTATTAGGATTTTTGAGTACATCAAGCCAGCTAAAAATTGATAGATAGTTCACATGACTCATGCCCCCAGGCTTTAACTACAAGATCATATTACCTACGACCATCTTTCGTCACTCTGGTGGACATGAGCCCGAGTCTATTATGGGAGCACCCAATTTTGTCTACCCAAAATTTTTATTCACTTAGGGTAAGGGGTGTTTAACGAGTATATGCTATTGTACAGGCTCCCATCCAAAGGACGGCGTGCTCAAGGTTTTCAATTCTCTGAGTAAAACACCTAAACGGTAAATTGGTTTCAGAGTGAGAGAGAAAACTTAGTAGATTAATTCGCGCTAGGAGAGCACATTGCCGATTATTCACTGACCACTTTTTTGGGGGATAATGTAGTGTTCTGACTGTGTTTTTGTGGGGATAATATATTCTGACTGTGTTTTTTGAGGGAAAATATAGTGTTCTGACTGGGATTTTCGTACAGCTGGCGAAGTAAAAATAATCTAATACTACTGGTCGGGTAGATCCAGATGAAGGATTTTTGGTAAAGTGGCAACGATTTATGAGTTTGTGAGTGAATGGGTCGGCCTAAAGTGATATTTATTGTGGGGGGGGGGGGGGGGGGGGGGAGGGCACTTAAATCTGACGGTTCCCCCCCTTCACCTACGCCACTCAAGTATTGATGGGTATTCTACAGAAGCTGGTTTCAGACCGGTCTCCCCACATCGGAGCTATTATTCAATGTGAGAACTGAAGAAACGAAAACGCTTCATGTCCTATGAGCCGTGTTAGTAAGTATCCATTACATATGACAAAAAACCGACTTCGGAAAACGTAAAAAAAGTGCGATGAATCACCTTCAGTGTACTTCCCCAGCACGAATTAATTGAGTTTTAGCTCTCCCTCCGAAAACCAATCGACCGATTTTGCTAGAAATCTTTATTTAACCTAGCGTGTTTGAGTCTAACCCCTTTCTCGTTCCTCCTTACCTTTGATCGATTTCGCGAAAAATTAATACCTGCCATCTCCATGAGTCCGTATGAATTTAAATATGAAATTTCGAGGGCGCCGGTAGCTCAGTGGTATGCGTGCTTGCCTTCTGAGCTCAAGATCGTGGTTTTGAAAGCCGGCCGAGGGCCTTAGTTTATTTTATCTGGGAGGTAAGCACGCCATCCTTCGGATGGGACGTTAAGTGATGGTCCCGAACCTGTACGTTGTCAGGTACTCGTTAAAAACCCCTGTCCTAGGTGAATAAAAATTTAGGATAGGCAAAATCTCCCGTAGTAGAGTCGGGCTCATGACGAAAAAGCGCTCTGGTAGTAGGCGATATGACCTCATAGTTAAAGCCCGAGCATGTGTCACAATAACTAACTATATATTTACACTTCATTGAAGAACAACATCTGTTAATATATTCACAATAGTTTCATGTTTATTGTGAGAGTCCATAAAACCAAACAATTATCTATCCTCCATGAAATTTGCCATAATTTAAATACAATTCCAAGGTTATTTATTTGCAATACAATCGAACTGTATTATAACAACCTTGTAATATTATTATTCATAATAACGTTTTTCTTCTTTTTAATAACATGTCAGTTTGTCTGCTCGTTATATTTACATCATTTTAATATACCAGCCTCAGATATTTTTATTAATAATATTTATTTTTGTATCCTTGACTTGGATAAACTGGAATTTTTATTTTTTTGCTTCACTAGCTATTTGTGGTATAGGGGAGGTTATATAATACATCAGAAATTCTGTTTTTTTTTTTTCTTCACTAGCTATTTGTGGTATAGGGGAGGTTATATAATACCTACATCAGAAAGTCTGCTTTTTTTTTTTTTGTTGCACTAGCTATTTGTGGTATAGGGGAGGTTATATAATATACATCAGAAAATCTGTTTTTTTTTTTTTTTTTTGCTTCACTAGCTATTTGTGGTATAGGGGAGGTTATATAATATACATCAGAAAATCTGTTTTTTTTGCTTCACTAGCTATTTGTGGTATAGGGGAGGTTTATAATACATCAGAAATTCTGGGTTTTTTTTGCTGCACTAGCTATTTGTGGTATAGGGGAGGTTATATAATATACATCAGAAAATCTGTTTTTTTTTTTTTTTTTGCTTCACTAGCTATTTGTGGTATAGGGGAGGTTTATAATACATCAGAAATTCTGTTTTTTTTTTGCTGCACTAGCTATTTGTGGTATAGGGGAGGTTATATAATACGTCAGAAATTCTATGTTTTTAGTTGATGTTTTGACGTGATTTTCACCAGTATTTCATCCAACAGCTTCAAATCCAAAATGAAAAGAAAAAAAAATCAGCGAATCACCAATGCACTTCCCCAGATCGAAATTATCAATTAACCTTTCGCTCCCCCCAAAATCAGTCAACCGTTTGGGCCAATAATCAATAGTTGACTTACATAGGAGTTCCTAAATCCTCATTATGGTTTTTGACTCAAAATAGATAGTTAAGTCAATACATTCATCCTAACGGGAGTTATCGAGTTCACAGAGACAGACACACAGAGACACAATTTTTGGAATCTGAAGGTCGGAAACCATGAAATTTTGTTGAAAACTCCGCATCGAATTTCTGCTCGACATAACTTCAAATGGGGGGGGGCAACAATTCTAATAAGTACCGATGTAATAAATATCGATTTATTCTGAAGGTAGAGTGACAACTTAATGTTTTCAATTTATGCTGACGAAGTACATTGTCGGTTATTCAGCGACGCCATTTTTTTTTTTTTTTTTTATTTCTGAAAACTACGAAAACTATTGTAACTTCAGAAATCTATCTAATTTATCTAGAAGGAATGTCATTTGACATTTTACAAGCGTTAGAATAAATTTAGAGCTACATTGTAGAAGCAAGGTTTTTTTTTTTTTTTACTGGATGGATGCCAGAAGACTGTTTTTTTTTGGAAATCCAGTAAAAAAAAATATTTGTGACGTGACCATAACATGACTTTCTTATAACCATACATTTTCAACGAGCACTCTCATGAGTTCAGGTCTCATAGTTAAAGCCCGGGCATGAGTGATAAAAACAAACACGATAATAAAAAATAAAATATCGCGCTATAACAAAAATTATTCCTATTGGTCTTACCTAGACTCTGAGGTCACACTAGTAGTTGTAAATTAAGGTACCTACACCTAAATTAAGGTACACCTAAATTAAGTAAACTTCTAAAAAAAAAAATGGGTTTAGGGAAGGTTTTTTTCATTTCACAAATAGCGTAGCTTTTGGAATATACGTTTTTTTCATATAAAATCGGTCGACTGGTTTTTGAGCTGAAGCGAAAAGTTAATAGATTAATTTCTTCTGGGAAAGTACATACGTGGATTCACTGTCGTGAGTGGTTCTTGTATGCACTTGCACTTGATGAGGGTCCCTTAATCAATCTAAGGGGTTTGCACGAACGTGTCTCCACACCAAGGAAGATTTCTCACTGATATCGTAGCGTTAATTGGCATTGCCAATGTTTTCCAACCGACTGATAACGGATGGTTCTATTTTATTTTTTATTAGCAGTAATACCCGGCGTTGCCCGGGGAACTTTGACTTTTCTCCTAATATCTCTCATCCGAATCCTATTCAGTTCTTCAACAGGACATTCATGATGGTATAATTTTCAATTATTTATATGGAAAAAGGCTTATAGTCCTTTACGGTAGACACCCCAGCTAGTATCTGCTTTGCAGCGGCGATCACCCTAGCGAGTAAGTGTTTAGGACAGCTAGTATGCTCCTTCCAACGGCGGAAACCACAGGCAGTAAATACTTAGCATCGCTGGTCATCCCAGCCAGTGGGTAAGAACGCTTGTGATCAAAGGAAGTATCGGCCTTGCAACGGCGTACACCCAAGCTAGTAAGTGCTCGGAACCACTGGGCACCACAGCTAGTGTGTGATTAAAACCGCTGGGGACAATAGCTATTACGTTCTTAGGAACGCTGCCGTCCACAGCTAGTATGTACCTTGCAGCGGCGGACACCTCAGTTCGTGTGCTTAGGACCGCTGAGCACCACAGCCAGTACGTGTTCAGAAAGGCTGGGTCCTGCAGCTAGTATTTGCCTTGCAACTGCGTACATCCCAGCTAGTAATTGCTTAGAACCGCCGGGCACCACAGCAGGTACATAGTTAGATAACGCGTTAAGTTAAGAACATGAACTTTATTATTTCTATTTTATGGATGTATTATTCGGTATTCTATTTCCGAAATTCTTGACGCGAAATTGCTAAGTATTACTTTCCCAGTTTTCACCGGAATTTCATTTTTTCATATTCTGAAAATGGAAAAAAAACACGACATTCTTATATATGTATCCAGCAGAACACCATAAGGTTGACACCTGTCGATTTCAGCTAAATCAGCGAAAGAGAATGTTGTGATTAGGGAGGAACTCAACATAAAAACCCTAATATCTGCCGATGTAATGAAAGTATCGACACAAAATGGAGTATGAAGTTTCAGAATTCCTTTTGTAAGTCAATCATTGAATGAATAATTCGATCTGGGGAAGTACATAACCGGTGGACACTTGAGTCCCGAAACTGCATTCTACCATTCAATCTACAGCCCATGCACCCCATTCATATAACAATGTAGTTTGACAGGAAAACAATTTTTCCATATATTTTTTTTCTATAATTTGATTATTTTTCAATTTTGTTTTGATCCTCTTGATATAAAATTTATTGAAAGCTGTTCCCGTCAGTTAGAGATAATGCCGATATCTCTGAGAGATCCCATTAGACATTTAGCGCCACAGGGGCTATCATATTATAGAGATCCATTCTATGATGAGATACCATAAATTTTAGTACTGAACATATTTATGGTACAATTTCATGTCAGTTCTGTTGACAATAACCTCTTATAAACCTTGATGTTATTTCATTTTTATTATATCTGAGTTGGGTTTCATTGACCAGTCTTACATCTCTTGTCGACTACCGCTATCCCAAGCGGGGTCTGCCACTAGCTCTTTGGGTTCTCATAGAGTCTGAGCGTTCCCAACAATCGGACCACACGGCAGCGGGGACGGAAGCGGATGTCCATTTCTGGTGGGTTTAAAAACTCTGCGCGATATGTTGAACTAGCTTCCAACGCGAGAGCAAGCCGTACGCACGGTAAATAAACGACCCGTCGGGCGGTGCTGTGTTTGGCGGGATAATCAGGAAGTGGCCTGGTTTCGAAAATTCGACAGACTCGAACGAATAGATTCATCTACCATTGGCACTTCGGTCTTCGAAGAGTCTATGCGTTCCCAGTTAAGAGAAACCAGTCGGTTTATCTTCGACAAGTCTTATACACATACGTATAAGACATACAGGCGGGGTCTGTTCTTTGCTCTGGTCCTTCTACCATTGGCTCTCTGGACCTATAGACCCTGAGAGTTCGCGATCTGCAACCATTCCGCTCTTTCCCCTGATCGTCTTCTCCATCTCTTCATGTCTACCAACTATCCCAGGCGGGGTCTGTTCTTTGCTCTGGTCCTTCTACCATTGGCCACCTGGACCTATAGACCCTGAGAGTTCGCGATCTGCAACCATTCCGCTCTTTCCCCTGATCGTCTTCTCCATCTCTTCATGTCTACCAACTATCCCAGGTGGGGTCGGCTCTATGCTCTAGTTCTTCTACCATTGGCACTTCGGTCCTCACAGGTCGTCTCCAGTGATCTGCGACTATTCCGCTCTTTCCCCTGATAGTCTTCTCCATCTCTTCATGTCTACCAACTATCCCAGGTGGGGTCGACTCTTTGCTCTGGTTCTTCTACCATTGGCACTTCGGTCCTCACAGGTGGTCTCCAGTGATCTGCGACTATTCCGCTCTTTCCCCGGATAGTCTTCTCCATCTCTTCATGTCTACCAACTATCCCAGGTGGGGTCGACTCTTTGCTCTGGTTCTTCTACCATTGGCACTTCGGTCCTCACCGGTCGTCTCCAGTGATCTGCGACTATTCCGCTCTTTCCCCAGATAGTCTTCTCCATCTCTTCATGTCTACCAACTATCCCAGGTGGGGTCGACTCTTTGCTCTGGTTCTTCTACCATTGGCACTTCGGTCCTCACAGGTCGTCTCCAGTGATCTGCGACTATTCCGCTCTTTGCCCTGATAGTCTTCTCCATCTCTTCATGTCTACCAACTATCCCAGGTGGGGTCGACTCTTTGCTCTGGTTCTTCTACCATTGGCACTTCGGTCCTCACCGGTCGTCTCCAGTGATCTGCGACTATTCCGCTCTACCCTCGGCCACTCTTCACCTACTCTCATTGGTGTTGTTTCCCAATCATCCTCGGCGGCTTTTCCTCTGATCGTTCCAACCATTACAGAACTTCTCTTCTATTACTTGACGCACCTCCTGCATGATTCCAATATTCTGTTCTTGGTATTCACAAAAGATGTCCATACCTCTCTGCAATTTGGTACATATTGTCCGGAAATTTTTTCTCTCACGATGCACTTAGCTTGTTGTTTCTACCTATTGTAACTAATACCCAATATGAGGCTTTCAACTACGTTCAAGCAGCCCTGTTCCACTGTGTTTACCCCAACTTTGTCCTACATGGAAGTCCAATTAAAAGATTTACTCTAAGCTAACAGGACCTCGTTGCTCAAAGTGCCTCGTTAAACTGAATTAATCTGTCCCTTGCTTGAACTCCATTCCCTAACTGAACCCAATCAAAAATGGCTGTCCATTTTCACTATTTAGACTTCCACCCTTTTTCAAACTTTTTAATTAAATGCATTTTAAGTGCACTTTTATTGCATACAAAAAGTTTAAAGTACCTACTTAATATGTTATCGTATTTAATGATTAAGCTCGTTAATGAATGAAATTTCGTTTTATTCGTTGTTCTAATATTTAAATGGAACATCCTTCCTCAGTTCGGAGCATTCTATGAAGTATAGGGGAAGGTATGTAATCGACAAAAAATTGAAAAATACATTTTAAAGAATGTCTGTCTATGTGTCTGTGATGACGATAACTCCCGATAGAATAAATGTATCAACTCTTATTTTATATGAGAATCCAGAACCCTATAACGATGACAGTTATTTCACAGGTTGTCAAATATGATGTAGTCTGACCTCTCACAGATTTTTATTTGTATTAGCTAGCCGGCTTTCGAGGTTGCCCTCATAATCAGGCAGTCTGATAAAATAAAAATTGTTAAAAATTAAAATATTTTATTAAATAAAATGTAAATTTTTTTATAATAATAAAACCATCTAAAAACTTTAACAATTTAAAATTTCATAGAAAATTTTAAATTTTATTTACAAAAATATTTTAGTTTTCATTTAAATTTCAAAAAATGTTATTCTATCAAACTGCTTATGATGAGGGCAACCTGTAAAATAATCACTTCCTATATGAGCCATCTTCATATTAACCACAACTATTGTTTTTCAGCCAGATCAGTCGAAAGGAAAGGAGATAAGGGGTGGAGGTGATCGACACAAAATCACAAATAACTGCCGATGTATCGAGACACAAAATTTAATGCATGTCTAACATGCATTGCAAATGCGAAAATATATAAAGTCTTAAAACCAGAACTAACTATTATGATTTGAACGACGGGAGGGTCAGATTATCAATGAATTTAATATAATCTACAACATAAATAAATTTGTGATTTTAAATAAATTTGGGGCGTATTTGCCGGCGTTCCGAAAATGTTGACCCTCTCTCCCTAATTGGCACTGCCAATGTTTTCCAACCGACTGATAACGGATGATTCTATTTTATTTTTTATTAGCAGTAATACCCGGCGTTGCCCGGGGAACTTTGACTTTTCTCCTAATATCTCCTATAGCAGTAATACCCGGCGTTGCCCGGAGAACTTTGACTTTTCTCCTAATATCTCTCATCCGAATCCTATTCAGTTCTTCAACAAGACATTCATGAGGGTATAATTTTCAATTATTTATATGGAAAAAGGCTTATAGTCCTTTACGGCAGACACCGCAGCTAGTGTCTGCTTTGCAGCGGCGAACACCCCAGCTAGTAAGTGTTTAGGACCCCTGGGCACCACAGCTAGTAAGCTTTCAACGGCGGAAACCACAGGCAGTAAATACTTAGCATCGCTGGACATCCTAGCCAGTGGGATAAGAACGCTTGTGCTCACAGGAAGTATCGGCCTTGCAACGGCATACGCCCCAGCTAATAAGTGCTTGGAACCGCTGGGCACCACAGCTAGTGTGTGCTTAAAATCGCTGGGGACAACAGCTATTACGTTCTTAGGAACGCTACCCTCCACAGCTAATATGTGCCTTGCAGCGGCGGAACCCACAGCTAGTAAGTAAAAATACCCGACAATTTTGACCCTCTCGTCGTTCAGATCAATATACTAGTACAGGTTCGAGCTTTAATTCTACGCATTTATCAATGTCCATTCCACGCACTACTTCGTGACGTCGCTGGATTCTCTGCTTCTTTTTGAGTTGTTGACGTTTTTTAAAATTTCGTAAGTTACCCGTATATGATGATGAATGATTTACATAAATATTTACCCGTATATATATTTACTTAAATATAGTTTCATTAAAATTAAAAGATTTCATTATTCTACAACCACTATCGATAAAATTGAGGGGTGGTCGAGCTAATTACAAGTACCAAAAAATGTAACTCGTTTATTCGTGCTGGAAAAGTACACAGGTGATTCACTTTTTTTTTTTTAGTTACATCCCTCTCTCCTGATCTCTCCCTTCCTTTCGTCGATTTGACTGAATATTAAGTAAGTATTGCCCTTATGCGGTTGTGGATACACACATACAATTTTATGTCAATACATTCATTCTATTATTAGTTATCGTGAGTCGGAAAAAATAAAATTCCGGTGAAAACTCATCATTGAATTTTTCACAGATTTCATAACTTCCCCTATACTTTGTGTAGCTGGAAAAGGACCGGGTTTCGAACCCGAGATCAGTAAGTGTAGTGAGAAGTGCTTCATAATCTTCATTATTGGTATTTTAATTTAATTCTCATTTAAAGAGGTCATTTTTGAATTAAATAACTAAGATAGGCTGTTAATTAAGAGTTAATTAAGATAGCTCCTCTTTAAATGATCACACAGCTCTTCTTATCTCCACCTCGTGATAAAGAATAATTTAAGCACTTGGGGACTTTGAATTAAATGGTCTCTTTCTACTTCACATTTGGATTAATGAAGTTGGCGTACTCTCTCTAAAGCCAATCGACTGTTTGGGCTAAAAAATAGTTGACTTACATAAAGGATTCTGAATCCTCACTTAATTTTGCGTTGAAACATTTCACTGGACAATATTGGGACCTGATGATGGGACGTTAGGAACATCGTAGGGATAAAAACACTTCCGAAGAGTTCTTTTTTGAAAAAAAGTTATCTTAATTTTTATTAAATTGAAAAATGTGTCTACTTATTATAAACGTTTCTTGTATTAATTTTGTTCATGTACTCATATATTTTTAAGTATTTATTTGTTCATTTTTATTAATTTAATTTCACAGGATGTCAAAAATAAGGTAGTCTGACCTCTCACAGATTTTTTATTTAAGTAAGCTAGCCGGCATTCGAGGTTTCCCTCATCATCAGGCAGTCTACAAAAGAACCATCCTTAATATGTAATATAAATAGCAAATAAATAATTAAAAACACAATTTTTGATAAAACATACCTGATAAAAAATTTGAATAAACTAAATAATAAAAATAAATAAATAAAAATCTACAACAAACATTAACAATTTAAAATATCATGGATGGGGACAGACGAGTTATTCCTGTCCACCATCTGAGTCACAACTGGGAGAACGGTGTACGTGAGACTGGACAAACCTCCCATCCCCTCTCTAGAGTTGAGGAGGGGGGACTCTCTCTTCCTCCTTTCCAATTTGATTTCGATACTTTCCAATGTATCCATCTTTCTACCTTTTTGGACATGATGCAGTAATGAGACTGAACCGGCCTCATGTCCTGTGTTCTGGAGGTGTTGGAAAAATTCAGAGTCGCCCCTCCTCAAATGCTCCCTCACTCTAGTCCTCAGCTTCCGGCCTGTCTGCCCAAGATAAAAACATTCACAGTCTTTACAAGTAATCCTGTACACGCCGGATTTGTCAGGGAGGTCCACACGATCTTTGGTTTTTGAGAGCATCCCCTTAAGAGAAGTCCTACTTTTGAAACCCACATTCACGTCATCTCCCTTTATTATCCGAGATAATTTCTCAGAGAGTCTGGGGAGGTACGGAAGAACACACCAGCCACCCCCGCCATCCCTCTCCTTAGTTTGGTTACACCCTCCGTACACTGACGTTACCATTTTCTCCTCCGTCTTTCTTTTCAATATACGTTCTACCAGGTCGGTTGTGTAACCATTAACGACGGCGAGGTGTCTGATGTGCTCCAACTCTCTTTCGTAGGAGTCACGGGAAACAGGGAGTTTGAGTAGTCTGTCTATGAAAGAGTGAAATGCTGCATGTTTATGTTTTGTGTGATGAGATGAACTGTTTGGTATTAATGTTTCTGTACTGGTGGGTTTCCTGTAAATGTCGAAGGTGTAGCTCTTGTCCTGTTTTGTGATCTAAATAATTGATACTATTGTTTTGTTCTAGGTCTATGGTGAATTTTATAGTGTCTGTAAGTGAGTTTATGTAGTAGTGTAAGCTGTTTAGTTCAGTATTGGTTCCCGTGAACTCCACCAAAATATCATCCACGTACCTCGTCCAGAGCGCTATTTTGTGGAAATGTGGGTTTCTGGGGTTCATTATAAACTCCCTCTCCAACCAATCCATGTAGACCTCCGCTGCTAGAGGGCTATAAAAAAATCTGTGAGAGGTCAGACTACCTTATTTTTGACATCCTGCGAAATAATCACTTCTCACTACATCAGCCATCTTCATATTAATTTAATTTCACTTTTTTTAATAGTTTTGATATTACTACTAATCATACGTGTGTTAGACTCAAGCAGTTATAAATCTAATTTATAAGCTATTCTAATGTATAAATTCTTTTGACGTATCCTATTACCATGTATTGGTTTAACGGAAATAAATTTATTATTATTATTGGGTTTTTTTTATTTGCGTCCCTATCCCCTGAATATAAAATTTCTTGTCAAAACATTCATTCTATCGGGAGCTATCCTGTTCACAGACACACACCTAGATTCACAGACAGACAAATATTTGGAATGGGGGGGGGGGGGGGGGGGGAGTCGAAAAAAATGAAATTCTGTGGAAAACTCAAAATCGAGTTTCAGACCAATTACATTACTTCCCTGATACTTCATATGGCTGGGGAAGTAATACAATTCTTAAGCCCTCCCTAATCCTTCTTCTTAGCCAAAACGGTCAATTGGCGCTGGGGAAGTACATTGGTGATGATTCACTGACGATTAATTTTATTTTTTATATTTTTGAAGTGGAAAATATATATATTTTTTAAATTTTATAAATAAATGAGGAGCTATGAGGTCATACATATCGCCTACTACCAGAGCGCTCTTTCGTCACTCTGGTGGACATGAGCCCGACTGTACTGAGGGAGTCCTAAATTTTGCCTACCCTAAATTTTTATTCACCTAGAGGTCTTTAACGAGTACCTGACATTGTACAGGCTCGGGCCATCGCTTAACGTCCCACCCGAAGGACGGCGTGCTTAAGTTCATTTTACCTCCCAGATAAAATAAACTAAGAGCCTTGGTAGGGTTTCGAACCCACGATCTTGAGCTCAGAAGACAAGCCACTGAGCTACCGGTGCCATCTTTTTACAACTGTATAAAAAATAAATACAACAAGCGAATGTGCTAAGAGAGAGAGATAAAGGCAATGTCAAAATGTCGGGAGAAATCAGCCAGTGGTGACACTTCTTAGTCACTGAGTTATATGTTTTACACCTAGGGACCTAAGCATCCAGTGCTCTTATCCCTTCCCTGGAAGCGCTGGGCTTCCCCCTTATTATATTACCTGTATGTTTATACTACCTGAACCAAGCCCTTCATGAAGTGCTCAGTCTCCCAGTTTCCTTAATGAACCTGAGAATACTCCAATACAGTACAATCTTCTAAAGTCCTTCTGTGTCTTTATTAAAAATGTGAAATCTCGTTTGCGCGTATCCCGAGCATACACCCAGGAAGTGAGCCACCGTCTCGTCTTCCTCCCCACGTCTATCGCAGGTAGGACTGTCCTTGACTCCACTGTGTGTAGAGTTGTCTATTGAACGGACCTTCGACTCCCCTCCCAGGAACATCTTCGACTGTCTGCATGTGGTTTTCTCTCTTCAAGAATGCTCCAAAAGATCTTTAGTCCACTTTTAATCCGGGTTCGGTATGCCTCCCGGCGGAGGTCTCTAGGCCATTTGAAAGAAAATCAACAAAAAAAAAATGTCTGACCAATCTCATAACTTCCCCGATACTTCGTATGGCTGTGGAAGTAATAAAGATTTCTGTCCCCCAATTTTAATGCTGATTCTCAACCTTACTGATGTTACGCTTGTTACGCCACTAACCCCCCTTCAGTTTATTGTGGACCTGGGAGCCTGTTGCTTCGAATTGACAAGCCTAGTCCAGAGGCTGCTCTGACTACAAACTGATTTATCTGACTACCTCGAGGCCTGACGACACACACTGCCCATATCGAGGTCGTGTATCACTTCGACTTTTGTCTAGTGTCTCCCGGAACACTCCAATATATTTACGTTCCGAAACTGTTTTGTTTACACGACTCTTTTCTATTTTCAAGCACACTTGTTGACATAAAAAAAAGTCTGTAAATCACTGGTAGTGTACTTCCCCAGAACGAATTAATTGATTAACTTTTCGACCATTTGGGATAATAATGAATAATTGACTTACATATTGGCTCCTAAATTCTCATCTTAAATTATGAGTCAATAATAATAATGATAATTTTATTTCCGTTAAACCAATATAGGATCAATCTTAAGAATTTATACATTAAGACAGCTTATAAATTAGATTTATAACTATTTGAGTCTAACACACTTATGATTAGTAATAACAAAACTATTAAAATGAGTAAAATGAAATGAATAAAAACTGAATAAATAAATACTTAAAAATATATGAGTATAAAAAAAAAATTAATACATTTGTAATACGTAGACACATTTTTTAATTTAATAAAAATTAAGATAACGATTTTTCAAAAAACTTTCCGGAAGTGACTTTATCCCAACGATGTTTCGGGACGTTCTTACGTCCCAACGTGCTAGATATAGAAAAGAAAAAGAAAACAATGTAACAATAACAATTAAATAAAAAAATATAAATTAATAAATAAATAAAAAAAAACCCTTTCCCTTCAGCCGATTTCACCTAGGGTATGGGTCTTTAACGAGTATCTGACATCGCAAAGGCTCGTGACCATTGCTTAACATCCCATCCGAAGGACTGCGTGCTTAAGTTCATTTTACCTCCCAGATAAAATAAACTAAGGGTCTCGGTCGTGTTTCGAATCCACGTTCTTGAGCTCAGAAGGCAAGCACGCAAACCACTGAGCTACCGGCGCCCTCTAATTATTATTGGTGGTCTAACAGGTCCTTTCTTATACCAATCCCTTTACAGATCATCTCTCCCTCCCCCTTTCAAATTATTTCATTTCGACGCTATGGGGTATAAGAAAGTCTCTCTTAGAATTAAGGGGTTCAATGAAATAAAGAAAACCGCTTTCATATAAGGTACCCGACACCGCCGGTAGCTCAGTGGTATGCGTGCTTGCCTTCTGAGCTCAAGATCGTGGGTTCGAAACCCGACCGAGGCCCTTAGTTTATTTTATCTGGGAGGTAAAATAAACTTAAGCACGCCGTCCTTCGGATGGGACGTTAAGCGATGGTCCCGAACCTATACGATGTCAGGTACTCGTTAAAGACCCCTACCCTAGGTGAATAAAAATTTAGGGTAAGCAAAATTTAAGACTCCCACAGTAGAGTCGGGCTCATGTCCACCAGAGTGACGAAAGAGCGCTCTGGTAGTAGGCGATATGACCTCGTAGTTAAAGCCCGGGCATGAGTCATAAAACCTAACCTACCACACGATTTTAAGAATGTGAGAGTGATCTGTAAAAAAAGGGTTAGTATAAAACAGTCCCTGCTCTGGTCACAACACATTTATTTTTGTATATGCCATCATGATTAGTCATCTCATGTTTTTTCTTGACATGATTAATATTAGAAAGCCCTCCATGTTTAGGGGTTTTAGTCAAATAGTAATATGTACCCCAAATGTATTGTAATAAATCAGTGTTGAATGGGGTACAATACATCAGAAACGTCACATTACAACACCACACATGTGACTTTCTGAGCGGAACATCTGTCGGGGGAATAAGTGAAAATTATTTATAAAATATGGTTACTTGTGGCTCTTTGGTTGTTGAATGGTTAGCGTAACTGGCGATAATAATAATAATAATAATAATTATTATTATAAGAATGTATACATTTAAAATAGCTTATAAATACTTATAGATACATACACAGCAATTAGGGCGCCGGTAGCTCAATGGTATACGTTTTTACCTGAGGTGAAAAAACCTTGAGCACGCCGTCCTTCGGATGGGACGTTAAAAGGTCCCGAGCCTGTGCGATGTCAGGTATTCCTACCCTAGGTGAATAAAAATTTAGGACTCCCATTGTAGAGTCGGGTTCATGTCCACTAGAGACGAAGGAGCGCTCTGGTAGCAGGCGATATAATCTTGTTGTAAAAGCCCGGGCATGAGTCATAATAACTAACAACTTCGTATAGCTGGGTAAGTTATGTATGTGATGTGGTTAGTTATATTGTGTTTTGAAGGGTCTCTAGTTGAAGGGCTTTTATGTTTATTTCATTTTATCTTTATTATTATTGTTTTATTTTTATGTTTATTATATGTAAAAAATTTAGGGTAGGAAAAATTTAGGACTCCCATAGTAAAGTCGGGCTCGTGTTCACCAGAGTGACGAAAAGAGCGCTCTGGTAGTAGGCGATATGGCCTTATCGTTAGGGGCATGACTCATAATAACTAACAGCTATGAACTCTCGTAATGACACCATTAAAAAATTTAATAAATAAATACTTGAAAATTTATGAGTACAATAATAATATTAATAAATACAATAGATACAGTTTTTAGTTTAAATAAAATAACTATTTTGTATAACTTTTCCAAAGTGTTGTTTTACGACGATATTTCGGGACGTTCTTATGTCCAATAATTTATGGTTTCCAGAATTACTTTGTGAAGCTCCATTCTGGGAATAGATAATTAAAATACACAATTTCTTTGTCAAACTTCACTATATATTCTCAAATACGCAACTAGTTTCGCCGTGTTAAGGCATTATCAAGAGTCACTTATAAACATTTAATTATATGATAATGCCTTAACACGGCGAAACTAGTTGAGTATTTGAGAATTTATAGTGATGTTCGACAAAGAAATTGTGTATTTTAATTATCTGTTCTTATGTCCCTTCATCAGAAAACATTGTCAGAAATATAGAAAAGAGAAAGCAAACCAAATAAAAATAACAAATACAGAAAAATATGTATTAAATAATTATAAAAAAACATAATAATAAAATACATAATGAAAAAATAGTAATATATAAAAAATAGCTTGTGTGATGTCATCAAGAGGTTCGGAGAGCATGATATTTCGGTAATAACTCAACATCGAATTTCTGATTGATTACATTTGCTGTAGCTGGGAAGTAAAAAAAAAAAAAAAAAAGTAGAAAATCCTGGGAAATGTCGGTTAAACGGAAGTCGGTTAAGGGGGAGTCCTCTGTAAATAAAGAAGCCCTGGTGACAGAGGAGTCCAATTTAACAAAGCTATTCCCATTATTCATATCTTCTTGTATTCGGCTCTCATGGTGTCACAATTAGTCTTCTGTAATCCTCAACACTCACTTCTTCTTATTTTCCTTCTAAAAAGAAATATTATTTATTATTCCTTGGATGAGGCTTTTCTTTCAACTTACAGATAAGTCGTCCACGAAACGCTAACGAGTAATGACATTGTTCTAAGGCTTTGGAATGACAAGAAAATATGAACAAATTGTTCATTTCGATGGGTCATACAAAGAAATACAGATAAAATACTCATTATAACTCATTGCCCGGGTTTTAACTGCGAGGTCATATTACCTACTACCAGTGCGCTCATTTGTCACTCTGGTGGACATAAGACCGTAATAAATAAAAATTATCTTATAATGACTTGAGTAGATGTGTGTGGTGAAGGTGTTGTGAGTTTGTGTCCAGTATAAAGCTATGGTGTCGTGTATGTAACGGTCGAGGGCTAACATTGCAACTGTTGTGTGTTATGTGTTGGTGGAGCAAACTTATTTTTTTGTTTATTATGTTACAATAACTGTTGTTTAGGGGTTGTGTGTCTGTTTTCTCGTTTACCGTGGGTATTGTCCACTCAAGTCATTATAAGGTAATTTTTATTTATTAGTTATTTAGAGAGATATATATTGTTTTATATAGGTTATTTTATTACTACTTTCAAAATTTGTATTTATTTTTATTATTTATTTATTTATTATTATTATTATCTTTTTCTCTTTCATTTATGTATAAAAAAATTGTTTCCATCTCTTTTTCAAATTATTATAAAGTATCTGTTTATATCATTGTCCATAATGTCTAATTTGTTTGTTTATATTCTGTAGGCCCTGAAGAAGAAAATAAATATTTTTCGAAACGTTGGCCAAATTTTGAACTTTCTTCTACACTATAGAACCTCGAATTCCTTCTACATATTCTTGAAATCTGTATATAAAATTAAAAACAATGACGGGAGAGAGGACGTTGCTTACTGGGCTCAAGATCGCGGGTTCGTAACCCGGCCGAGGTCCTGGGAGCTAAAATAAACTTAAGCTCGTCGACCTTCTGATGGGACGTCAAGCGACGGTTCCGAGCCTGTACGATGTCATGTACCCGATGACTTTTTTAGGTTATCAACATCTAACGTTTCACTGGAAACACCCTGAGAGGCTGCCTCATTGACTTCTGGACTTCTAAAATAGCAGGAAGGTCGCCTGAACTAGAACTAGTTATCGGAGAATAGAGTTGATACACTTTATTCATCTTGCGTGAAGACGAATCGGAGGAAAGTGTAGTTTGGAGTGTAAAAGACACTGAGATATATATGGACTCCTGGAAAAACAGTGTGAAGATCTCCAAGAAATTGGCTGTCTGAATCTGAACAATTTGTCACATCTAAAACACATCTCTTTCTCCCTGTTCTATCTCTTCCTCTGGCATCTGTCTACCTCTGGCAATTCTATCTGTCCTCTGAGATGGAAGCTAGAACAATTAAAGAATAATATGTGATGTAGCTACAGGATATTCTTATATTAATATGAAGATGGCTGATGTAGTGAGAAGTGATTATTTCACAGGATGTCAAATATAAGATAGTCTGACCTCTCACTGATTTTTATTGGTAGTAATAGCTAGCCGGCTTTCGAGGTTTCCCTCATCATCAGGCAGTCTACAAAAGAACCATCCTTAATATATAATACTTAATATGAATAGCAAAGATAAATAATTAAATTGAAAACACAATTTTTGATTAAACATACCTGATAAAAATTTAAACATGTTGAAAGAACTAAATAATATAATAAAAATGAATAAATAACAATCTAAAACATTAACAATTTAAAATATCATGGATGGGGACAGACGAGTTATCCCTGTCCACCATCTGAGTCACAACTGGGAGAACGGAGTACGTGAGACTGGACAAACCTCCCATCCCCTCTCTAGAGTTGAGGAGGGGGGACTCTCTCTTCCTCCTTTCCAATTTGATTTCTATACTTTCCAATGTATCCATATTTTTACTTTTTTGGATATGATGCAGTAACGAGACTGAACCGGCCTCATGTCCTGTGTTCTGAAGGTGTTGGAAAAATTCAGAGTCGCCCCTCCTCAAATGCTCCCTCTCTCTAGTCCTCAGCTTCCGGCCCGTCTGCCCAAGATAAAAACATTCACAGTCTTTACAATTAATCCTGTACACGCCGGATTTTTCAGGGAGGTCCACACGATCTTTGGTTTTTTGAGAGCATCCCCTTAAGAGAAGTCCTCCCTCTCTCTAGTCCTCAGCTTCCGGCCCGTCTGCCCAAGATAAAAACATTCACAGTCTTTACAATTAATCCTGTACACGCCGGATTTTTCAGGGAGGTCCACACGATCTTTGGTTTTTTGAGAGCATCCCCTTAAGAGAAGTCCTACTTTCTGATAATCTTATATCACTATAATCTTATATCACTTATTTTTCTGAGTCTTTTATCTGGGTGAAAATACCTTGAGCACATCGTCCTTTGTTAACCTTCCGTTAGTGGCGCCTCATCTGTGAGATGTGAAGCTTACTTTTGTTTATGCTTCTACGAAAGGATGTTAGATGTTAGTTTTTATAATTTATTTATTTATTGGTATAAATCGTCAAAATATATTGGTTAAGGTAACAGGTTCATCTTCCTCAGAACAAACGGAAAGTGTGACGACAAAGAGAGGAAAAAGAAAACTGTGCGAGCCCTGTCGACAAAGCGTCAAACTATGAAGGTACACAAAATATACCTGCCAAAAATGGGGCAAATATTTGAGCCTCGATATGTGCCTAAATTGCGTAGAAAAAGTATGATGTGGCATGTTTTGAAAATTGTTTACGTTTATTTTTATATGTCAATTGTTGTGATTAGTGAAATTATCTTTCCACGAAGTTCCTGAAAAGTAACAGTCAAAATGAAAATTTGTTACCTTTTATTGGTTTTAGCTATAAGATTTTACGTTTTTTAATTTTACGTTTTGTTAGTTTAATTTTAATGTTTAATAAGTTTTTGTGTTCTTAAGCTAAAAACAATCTTAAATAAAAATTAATGTGAATTAAAAGCACAGACTGCTATTAATTAGGCTGTGAAGTAATTTTAAAAAGTAAAGGCGGGATATTTTTTATTTTTTATTTTAATAAATGTATCATCAAATAGTTGTGTTAAACAATTTTTACCTTCTTAACCCGAAATATAAAATTGCTTTAAAAAAAAAAACTAGAAATGTTGTCCCTGCATCTCGTAGATGCGGCGCGACTAGTTTTATTAGGGAAGAGACGCGACTAACGGAGATTCAAGCGATGGTCTTATTAGGTTCTCGTTAAAAACCTTAGGTGAATGAAAATTTAGGACTCCCATAGTAGAGTCGGGCTCATGTCCACCAGAGTGACGAAGGAGCGCTCTGGTAGGCGATATGATATAGTTAGCCCGGGCATAAGTCACAATAACTAACTAACGAAACCACTCTATTGGCCAACACTTCAACTAGATTAGGTTTCTCCCAATTACTAGCTATTGAACTTGATCAATAATGGGAGTGACCTGAAGTTCAAAGTTGAATTCAATGAGCAAAATAATATTTTCTTCAATAATTATAAATCTCAATTTAGAGAAACTAAAATTTATCTTCCCTTATATTTTATTATTATTATTTTGAAATATAAGTTGGTCAATTTCGATTTTTGTACATCACTGGATAAAAATCAAGCACCCCCTTCTGAAGTGAACCTTGCGTATAATTTGATGTCAGTTTATATAAGAAAAAATGAAGGCTGAGAGAAATCTAAAAATGCTTTTACCATAAATTGAAAATAACGGGTTTTTCGTGAACGGAAATATTTTATACAATTTAATATAAAGGATCACTAAATGTCTATTTTACTTCTCTAGCTACACAAAGTATAAGGGCAGTTATGTAATCGGTGAGAAATTCGATGTTGAGTTTTTATCAGAATTTCATGTTCTCCAATCCTCATTCCAAAATTGAAAAAAAAAAAAATTGTCTGTGAACACTAGGGTGTCCATTATTTTGGATTCTGGTTTAGAATCACGAAAAAATAAATCTCTCAAAATTTGGAATTTTTTGAAATGGAAAAACCCATGCCACCGATCATTTGAATTTCAAATGGAGTTTAACATTCGTTCTCGACACTTCAAGACATTTTACAGCGCGCATCGTTTAATTTCTAATGTTTCGGCTTCAAAATTCGTATTCTTGGGTTTTGGTGGATGCTGATCACGAATCCGGTGTTGGAATTGCAGTTTTTCGTTACTATAAACATTTTTAGATTATAACATTTTGATTGGTTAATGATTATACATTAACTGACAGAATTCTGTAGCGGCAAATTTAAAACAAAACTCTTGGAATAATGAACAATTCCGTTTAAACAGCAGATTTTATTATTTTTTCAAAAGTTGACAGCATTTTTGACAGTTTTCAACTCAAAAACTGCAATTCTAACACCGGTTTCGAGATCAGCAACCACCAAAACCTAAGAATACGAATTTTGAAGCCGAAACATTAGAAATTAAACGAACCGCGCTGTAAAATGTCTTGAAGTGTCCAAAACGAATGTTATACTCCATTTGAAATTCAAATGATCGATGGCATGAGTTTTTTCCATTTCAAAAAATTCCAAATTTTGAGAGATTTATTTTTTCGTGATTCTAAACCAGAATCCGTTTGGAAATCATCAAAATTTATAATTTTTCAAAATAACGTTTCACTGAACACGATAATTCTCAATATAATTAATATATCAACAAGGAGTATTCTCCTTATAGTATAATTAATATATCAACAAGGAGATTAATATATCAACATTAATATATCATAGGAACGACACCTATTGACTTTCAGCCAAATCGACCGAGGTAAGGGGGAATCATAGAAGGGAGGCTTGACTCCTTGATAAAATAATAAGGTACTACCAAACGCATTTGCGTTACAAATGCACATAACGTCTTGAAATAAACAAAGTTTCATATTATTTAGGACCGAAGGAGTATCTTGCATCACTTTGATTTATTCGGGTCTGTTTGCCAACTTTGGGATGTACATTTGGGCTTCCTCTATGTCCGGGGGGGCGGCTCAGATCCTTCAAGAGAACTCAAGATCGTTTTAACATCCTGAAAGAAGACAGGAAGTCTTGCCATGGGCTCTGTCGGATGTTATCCACCCATGGGTTCTGACTTTTGTTGGGGTTGTTCTTGTTGTTCGCCGTTCAGGAGACCCGACATCTCCTTACAATGGAGATCAACTGGGTTTTTTGACCCCTCCCTTTCTCTGATCTGATATTGATTTCATGTCGTCTACAACTTATCAACTGTTTTGGATAGTCCATGCCAGTAGTCCTTTAGCCTCTATACTGTACGGGTGGGATGTGCCACTGATGATGACGCTGCCGCGTTGAAAACCGGTTTTGGTCAAAAATAAAACAGTGGCAAGGATGAGGGGCTTAACACAAATACTCGTAACTAAAAAATAAAGAAAAAACGTATGTTTATTATTATTATTTTTCAATATTGTCTATTACAAAAAATATATAATATGGGAGTACTTTGGTATTGCTACCATCTTCAGCTACGACTTAACAAATACTTTTATTCAGCATTTGAAGTCATAGAAGATGGCAGCAATACCGAAAGTACTTATTATAATATTAAGCTTAGCATAAAAATAGTTCTAGCTCATTAACGGAAAGTCGGATTGTCATGAAATTTCACAGGTAGTATTCTTAAAAGCCAATTGAAAAATAGGGTGTGTGACGTCTCAAAATTCTTAACGGGAGGGGGGCTGTTGGGGGCCCTATGCATGAATATAGTGCTACCTCATTAACGGATGGTCGGATCGTGATGAAATTTCACATGTAATATTCTTAAGACCCAATTAAGATATAGACTATCTGGCGTCACACAAAATTCTTAAGAGGAGGGGGTTGATGGGGGGGGGGGGGGGGGGGGGGGGGCGGTGCTAAGCATAAAAATTTATAGGGAGCGAAAAGTTCAAATTCAAAATCTGTTCTGGGGAAGTACATTGCCAGTGGATGAAACCTCTAAATAATTTTTGAAAATATATAGAGAGTGCACTGTCAACTTATATATTCTTTATTAAAAATAAATAGTTTTAAAATAAATAATCAAAGGAAATGGAGCTTCCGCAGAGTTAAATGGGTACAAAAAATAAACGAGGAAGTGTTTGTCCTATTTTGACGTCATATGTCTTAGGTGTCATGTGGTGGACCTAGAGAGGAGCTGATCTCACACTCCTGGGTCTGATTCAGTTATAGCAGTCAGACTGACTCACTGCATACCCGAGGTCCTAGACACTAATAGGCGGGACCAACACTATTTCTAGTGACCCATTTGTCCACCTAGGGAGTGCTTCTGTATCCTCTTCTTCGGTTGGTCATTGTCTGGTTGTTGACCTCTCTTCAGTAGCATCGCCAAGACGCTCCAAACATGACCTTTATTAATGGTTAAGGTTGTCTGCAGAATATAGGTCGTGGATGTGGTTTTTCTGTCCCTGTGGACATATCCAGTGAACCTCGCGCTAACCACACTTTGTGATTAATCTTGATCTCCTGAACATGATTTAACCATTTTCGTGATGTCTGAATGTGCATTTGCATGCCTACGTATATGTGATTAGTTGTGACTTTTAAAACTTTGTTAGCGTTGCTAACGCAAGCGCGATTGTAGTTATGAACTTCAAATGTGAACTTAGATCTGATTACATTAAGATTTATCTTTATCTCTAGGCCGCCCAGTTTGCGAGATCTAAGCCGAAAAACCGTCTCAAAATAACATCTCAAAACTCATCATTTGTAAACGTTTGCTTCATTTACGCAAAAACGGCTAGTCCATTCGAAAAATAGTTTCTCACCAAAAATGTTCCTTATTAAATTTACAACTATTAAAATTCCCTCAGATTTGAGATAGAACCTATAGGAACAAAATTATAGCGCCCCAAAAATCAAACTTTCGTAGAAAATTTTTTAAAGTAATCACTAAATTATAACGCTTTTTTACTAAGAATAATAGTAATAGTTTCCTATACCAACCTTTCTTGTACATAAACTCTCCCCCTCCCCTTGCTCAAATTCTTACTGGCATTACTGTGTATAAGAAACTCACTCTCAGAACTGTAGAAAAGTGGTTGGTATATGGAAGTCCTCTTTTGGCTATTTCAAACGTCTTGTGTTTGTTTATTGACCACATATTTATTTTATATGTCGTTATAATTTTATTTTTATAAATTCCTTCAGCCAATTATTCCATTTAAGACTTGCAATGACCATTTTTGATCATATAGTATTGATTTAATGACATGTTGTTACATAAATACATATCTTTCCCACCTGTTCGATTATCGATCTCTGATCTCCCCATATAGGAAACTATTTCACATTCCGTGTCCTTCATCTTGTCTCTATGACATTTTATTTCTGTAATTTACTCCTCTACAGCGCGGTGAACTATTTACACAACTGTTATCATATGTCGGAACCTGTTATATTGGCAGCAGAGCACAAGAGTAAAAAAAAATTTTGAAAGCCCAGAAGCGCATAGAAAAAATGGGACGCGCCTAAATAAAAGATATGTAAAAAATGATAAGACTTGAGAGCAGTGAAAAGGATTGTTCTGGCTATCATAACTTGACAAGGATAACCATAAGGGGAGGTTGCCTCATAACGATCTGCGATGACTTTTGAACACTCCCTCCTCCCTCTCTCACTCCCTCATCTCACTCCCTCCTTCTACTCCCTCCTTCCTCCACCCTTCTCCTTCCACTCCCTCCTCCTACTCCCTCTCCCACTCCCTATTCCCTCTCCCACTCCCTACTCCCTCATCTCACTCCCTCCTCCTACTCCCTCCTCCCTCTCCCACTCCCTCCTCCTGCCCTAGAACGGGTCTTTATACACTACTAGCGTAAATTGTCAGTTCAGGACAATTATCATGACATAATCCATGTTAAAAGATTAATATTCGAACTATGCTTTCATAAATTCATTTTTAAATTTTTTGAACACATTTATTCATTTGTATTCAGATACTCTATCGTTCATTTTATAGTTATTCGAAGTATAGAAGACGTTATATATTCGGTCAGAAACCAATCGATCGTTCGCGCTAAAAATCAAGTCGATACAACCAGTACATAGGCAGATTACCGCCGATTCCGCGGCCTTATGAAATTTTGTTCCGATACATTCATTACGACGTGTGATATTCAAGTTTTTGTGTTCAGCCTCCCTCCCAGTACTCTCCTTCTCTTTACCTTATTTGACTGAAAATCAATAGGTGTCATTCTTATGGGGTTCTGGAAATACATATACAATTTCGTTTCAATAGAACGCTTAACACAAAACCTGTAATAACTGCCGATGATATGAAATTTAATATTCAAATTCAAAATAAAAAAAGCCTTGGATTGACTGACGCGGTCTGGACGACAATATTTATCAGGGATCTCCATTTTTTTTATCTGTGGTGAGAAACCCTTGAGCACGCCGTCCTTCGAAGGGGACATTAAGTGATACGAGCCTGTACGATGTCAGGTACACATTAAAGACCCCAACCCTAGCTGAATAAACCTAGGTTGGCAAGATTTCGAACTCCAACTGTAGAGTCGGGCTCATGTCCTCCTGAAAATATCACTCTGGTTATGACCTCGTAGTTAAAGCCCGGGCATTAGTCACAATAACTAACTATTCGAGTTCTATTCACTCAGGATATATAATAGAAATCTATCGCAGAATCTATACTTCTATGAGATTGTCACATTATTTCTCTTTAATTTATGTTCATATCTTGTTACTCATAGTAAACAGTTTAGTCAATGGTTAACATGAGTCAGTCCTTGTTATATTGTAAATGTTTACAATCCTACATAATGAGTCAATCAAATTTATGATCTTTGAGTCATATGATGTAAATTGGCAAACGGCTACTTAATTTAACCTTCACTTGAGCCTAGTGAAGAGAACATGGCAAAGTCAAGGAGTCATTCAAAAATATTGTAATGACGTGAATCATTTATTGTAGATCTAAAATGGCAAGGGACACATTCTATTTTGTAACATTGATATTCGATGTATATTCATTCAAATGACTTGTTGTGTTCGTTTTATGTTTAAAAATAATTTTCTTGAAGCTCTAAGTTATTACACTTCTCCATACGATGTATAGGAGAAGTTATGTAATCAGTAGGAAATTCAATGAAGAATTCTTTCAGGATTTCATAATTTCCGACACTCTGATTCCAATAATGAAAAAAAAAATCTTAAGGCGTAGTCAAGGTCCACGCCGTAGATTTTCTCATTTTCCGTGAAAACGTTGGGATAAAATAATTTTTCATTTTCTTTCGATGCTGCCGTAGCTTTTGCATTTGCTCGGCACTAGACTTTTTAGGTTTTTTAAATTCCTTTAGTTGCGAGCTTTCCTCTGATTTGCGTTTTCTATAATTCCGCGCATATTTATGATTCATATGAGACATCTTTAATTTTTTTGCAATTTTCAAATTAATACCGATTTTTACATATATTTCGGCCAATATTTGTATTGTTTCACTTTGAGTCCTAGTAGTGCTCCTCAAGGTCTTTACAATGACACCCGAATCAACGTTCTATCTAAACGCGTTATCACGCTACACTAATTTCTAATTTTACACAACGCTAATTCGCAACAATCATCCGCCGGCTCCCACATTAGCCCGAAACGTCACAGGCAAAACAAACACGTACAGACATGCTCTATCCATTGTGACCTCAACCGTTGTTATCGCATTATTAGTCTCGTAGGTATTATCGATTGAAATCTGACGGTATTTTGTAACACAAGAAAGTTTGACCGACTATCACTGTGCTTAACGAGCGAATAGACGTTTTCACGTCAATAAAAAAATACGAGGGGGAAGGGTGAGTGGCTTAATTCAAAAACTCTAACTAAAAAGTAAAGAAAAAACGTATGTTCTTTATTATTATTTTTTAATATTGTCTATTTCACAAAATATATATAATATGGGAGTACTTTGGTATTGCTACCATCTTCAGCCCCGACTTAACAAATACTTTAACTCAGCATTTGTTAAGTCAGCTGAAGATGGCAGCAATACCGAATGGACTTATTATAATGTTAAGCTTAGCATAAAGTTCTAGCTCATTAACGGAAAGTCGGATTGTCATGAAATTTCACATGTAGTATTCTTAAAGGCCAAATAGAAAAATAGAGTGTGTGAAGTCTCAAAATTCTTAACGGGAGGGGAGTTATGGGGAGCCTTATGCATAAATATAGTTCTACCTCAATAACGGATGGTTGGATCGTGATGAAATTTCACATGTAGTATTCTTAAGAGCCAATTAAGACAGACTATCTGGTGGCGTCACAAGATTCTTAAGAAGAGAGGGGGAGTTGTGGGAGGGGGGGGGGGGGGGGGGGGGCTAAGCATAAAAACTGGTCTAGCTCATCAACGAATGATCGGATTTTAATGAAATTTAATATGTAGTATTCTTAAAAGCCAAATTGAAAAATAGGGTGTGTTATGTCTCCAAATTCTTAACAAGGGCATTGGGGGGGGATTGTCAGGAAATTTTACATGTAGTTTAAAAGCAAAATTTAAAAAAAAATAGGCTATGTGACCTGTGCATTTGCATATTAATTAAAATCTGTGCATAGATTAAATTCAATTAGATGAATAAATAATTCTGTACTGAATAAAATGCCTAGTTTTGTGATATTATTACTAATTGATATTCATATGATGCTGGGAAGTTTGCCGTGTGGACCTCAAGGGCCGCACTTAGTTACAAATGCCACCTGCAAAGAGGCGAAACACACAGATCCGAGAACTTGCTTGATTGTTTCAATTTAGTGTCTTCTCATTGGTTCAATTATTGAATATTTCAACATTTTTTTTCAAATAGTTAACTTGATAAGTTGGGTTAACTTGGTTGAGTTTTCCCCCAGAACCTCCGCTCCGTCTCTCAGTGGACGTCCTGCTGTGAGGAGCTGAGCTTGGCTCTTGTGCAGCAGCCAAAATCCTTACAGATACACACTTCCTGTTTTCTTACGGTTTGCAAAATATGTTTTGAATGTGTTCCACACGAGGAATTGTCTGGCGCCAGGGTATCATACTCGTTGAATCACAGTTATTATACTTACCCAACTCAAATCATTGGTTTTTGGATAAACATATAAACTTTTTTTCTCCCACCAACATAAATTAAATATATGGTTACTTTATTAGCTAAATTATTGGTTTTATAAATTAACCTCAAACTATGAATTGTTAAAAAAACAATTTTATGTTTCCGTCCCCCCCCCCCCCCCCCCCCCCCCCAACTTCTTTCCCGCTCAAAATTTGTAGATACCACATGGCCTACTTTTGAAACTGGTCTTATGAGGATGCTATTTTTGAAATTTCATGAAAATTCAATCAACTATTCAAGAATTATTATTATTTTGATATTTTGCCCCCCCCCCCCCCCCCTCCCCCTCCTCCTCATTGTTTAAATATTTAATTATTTGGGAGCCATATGATTCAATTATGCTTCTACTGTATATATAATTTCAACATTTTTTTTTTTGGCCTTATGTATTATGCATATTAGCCATGCCCAATCTAGTTATTTACGACATCCATGGCCCCGGGAGGGAGTTCTATCTACGAAATAAAACTCACTTCCGAACGGGATTCGAACCCGCTAACCATGGGAGAACATGCGACCAAAGCCCTATACTCTAGCCCGCACCCTTCAACAACATTAATCCAGTAGTTTTTGCGCCAACTTGTTACAAACATATGGGCAGACAAAACTACAGATATATAGAGATAAGACCTCTTATTGAAGACTATCTGTTATAGATATATGTATGCTGTTGGAAACTTTTTTGTAGATATTTTTATTGCCAACATTTCCTCCATACATCATTTTGATTTATCTTCAACGGTTTAGGCAGCGAATGCAATAAATGGCGCCCGGACGGCCGTTTCTCCTCGGACTTGCTTCACTTTTACCATTACTGCTCAGTTCCCTTTTGATAAAGCGAGAAGATGTACAGCCTATATTCACTGGAAAGAAATAAGCTTCCCAATGGCTGAAGAATTATCCAAATCGGTTATGTAGTTTTTGAGATTACCTCAAATATACGATAACAGGAGGAAAGAAGACTTTCGAATAACTAAACATTGCTCTTCTCTTTTTGAAAAAAGTATAACTCATAAAGGAATTAATTTATTTAATGCCCTTTCCCACTTCTTGAAATCAATAGATGCAATAAAAAAATTTTAATTTCAACCAAAAATGTTCATGTTAGAGGAAAACCCTATACACGGAAACGAATTTTATTCTCACTGTTGAAGAAGAATAATATAATCACAATAAAGAATCGTGTTTCATATCCAAAAACATTATTTGATACAAAGTTTTCATTTTTATTTTTTGGGCAGAGTTCCTCCACACCTTAAAGGTCAGTCCAATGTACGTTATTGTTTTATTTATTAATTTATAATTTTTTATTTATTTAGACTTTTTTGTACATGCATTTATAATTGATTAATCTATATTTATATATTATTTTTCATATATTGTTATAGTTATATTGTTATAGTTACATTGTTTTCTTTCTTTTCTATATCTCGCACATTGGGACCTGATGATGGGACGTAAGGACGTCCCGAAACATCGTTGGGATAAAAACACTTCAGAAGATTTTTTTTTTTGAAAAATAGATATCTTAATTTTTATTAAATTGAAAAATGTGTCTACTTATTATAAACGTATCATGTATTAATTTTGTTTATGTACTCATATATTTTTAAGTATTTATTAATTTCATTTTACTTCTTTTAATAGTTTTGTTATTACTACTAATCATAGATGTGTTAGACTCAAGTAGTTATAAATCTAATCTATAAGCTACCTTAATGTATAAATTCTTTTGACCTATCCTATTATCATGTATTGGTTTAACGGAAATAAATTATTTTTTTATTATTATTATTATACAAACATACGTTCTCCTTGTATGTATGGATATAAATACCAAAGCTCGCATTTGAATTATTTCACAATATCTCAGCAATAATGTCAGTTTTCACTCGTATTTAATATTTGACATAATTATAACCTATGTGAATATCAACATAGTTTTCCTTATTGAATTTAAGTATATTTACATTTTTTAGTAATTGCACATGTTTTGCATAATGCGCATTTGCATAGAAATTGCTAATTAGTTATAGTCATCAAGGTTGTAATCAAAACTCAATCTCAAATATTGAACACAGTCTGACTCCTGAACAGATCCTCAGACGTGTCTCCAGGTATTCTGTTTCAAACTTTCCAACTAGATTGAGAACTTAAGACAGGTCTCAAGGTATAATGCTCAACTCCACGAATTAGATGTATGAAGGAATCTCGTCGCGAAGGAATATGTGTATTCAGAACATTAAATATGAGGATGGCTGATGTGAGAATTTCACAGATTGTCAAATAAGACCTCTGACTCTGACCTCTCACAGATTTTTATATAAAATTTTTTATAATAAAAATAAATAAATAAAACCATTTAAAAACAGTTTAACAATTTACGTTAACAAACTCATTAAATTTATTACCAAATCAAAAATAGAATTGTAATAAGATCAATAAACTAATACTCGCTCCTGCTTTATAGGACTACAATGAGCCTACGGCATAATAAAAAAAAAAAAAAAAAAAAAAAAAAAACATTTAAAATTACAAGTATGGGGACAGATAAGTTATTCCTGTCCCACATTCGAGTCAGAACTCCATGTGACTCCTTATATTATAACAAATTTTCAATTTTATTTACTAAAATATTTTAATTTTCATTCAAGTTTCAAAAAATTTTATTTACCTCGAAAGCCGGCTAGCTAATACAAATAAAAATCTGTGAGAGGTCAGACTATACCTTTTTTGACAACCTGTGTATCCAGAACCTTATAAGGTCACTAGTTGCGGTATGTGTCATCAATTAATTTTCAGTAGTCTGTTCATTAATTCATTCTGGGGAAGTACATTGTCGATGATTGGCTGACGATTTTCTTTTTATTTCATTATATAAAACAGCGTTAAATAAAGAAATTTCACAGATCCCTTCAAAACATATTGTATATTTTACCCCTTTCCTGTATATATTTCTATGCAAATGAGTTGGACCCATTGGAATATTTTTTTCACCACAGCTACAGTTCTTCGTTCTGGTCGTTGTCATTTCATTAAATATTCAATTTTCCAATTATTTTTACTTCTCCAGTTAGATGAGGTATAGGTGAAGTTATGTTATCGGTCGAAAATTTGAAGTTGAGTTTTCAATGGAATTTTGATAATTTCCAAAATCTTGATTTCAAAAATGATAAAAAAAAAACATTAAGGCCTAGTCAAGGTCCACGCCGTAAATTTTTCGTGAAAACGTAGGGATAAAATCATTTTTCATTTTCTTTTCGATGCTGCCGTAGCTCTTGCATTTGCTCGGCACTAGACTTTTTAGGTTTTTAAAATTCCTTTTGATGCAAGCTTTCCTCTGATTTGCATATTTACGATTCATATGAGACGACATCTTTAATTTTTTTGCAATTTTCAATTTAATACCGATTTTTACATACATTTCGACAAATATTTTTATTGTTACACTTTGAATCCTAGTAGTACTCCTCAAGCTCTTTACAATGACACCCGAATCAACGTCCTATTTAAACGCGATATCACCCTACACTAATTTCTAATTTTAACATAACGCTAATTCGCAACAATCATCCGCCGGCGCCCACACTAGCCCGATAACGTAACAGGCAAATAAACACTGCACAACAAACACGTACAGACATGCTCTATCCATTGTGACTCTATCAACCGTTGTTATCGCATTATTAGTCTCGTAGTTATTATCGATTGAAATCTGACGGTATTTTGTAACACAAGAAAGTTTGACCGGCTATCACTGTGCTTAACGAGCGAATAGACGTTTTCACATCAAAAATATAGTGTGTTTGTGAATACGATAACTCCTGATAGAATGAATGTATCGACACAAACTTTTATTTATGTATCCAGAATCATATAAGGATAACACCTATTAATTTTCAGCCAAATAGGCCAATGGAAGGGGGAATTAGAGGTTATGTTCAACTCAAAAACTCTTAATAACTGCAGTTGTAATGAATGTATCGACACAAAATTTTATATGTAAATTTAAATCCTTATAAGGAAAGAGGGGGATTTACTTATGGAGGATTTCGACTTAGGCGGATTTTGATTCGACTTGTAGAGGTTAAGATTCTAACTAATTTTCAGTTAGAAAGGTGAAATAAATAAAAGAGGTAACAAACATATTTATATTTATTATAAATCAACATTATTTCAAAACATCCATAAAATAAAAAATACGTAGTACCTATATGTAGGTATTAAAAAAAGTCAGTAATTTTTTTTTTGCTTTAGATAATTGGTAATCCTATTTATTGTATACTCCTAAATTGTTTTCTAAGAAACAGGGAAAATATGTACCAAAATGGCTTGTAGGGACTCACTGATTATTAGAGGGTTGAGATTTCGAGTAATGGAGGTTTTGGGGCTTGAAGGGAAAGGAACAAAACTTTTTTTTCGAGTTTTGGAGGTTTTCGACTTAAAGAGGTTCTACTGTATTTCAAAAGTAGGTTGTAGGTGATTCACACTTTTTATTTATTTTTTTGTGATATTTTTCTGCCTATTGTGTTTTTTATATCCATACCTGAATGCTTATGGCTACGCTTCACGAATGTGTGATAAATTGTGGGTTGTTATAGGGATTTGTTCAGCATCCGACCCACGCACAGACACGCTGCCCCGTGGGCGGTTGCACATTTGTCGCATTCTGTTTATACTTTCTCTTTAGCTTATGTTGATGTCAGAGTCAACATTTTGAATGAGGTTTGTTTGTATAAAGTTAGAAGTAAATAAATATTAAACGAGCAGGTGAATCACCGGCTATATACCTCCCCAGAACGAATTAATCAATTAAATTTTTGCCCTCCTTCGGCCCTGGGTAAATAACTAACAAAACCTTAATAACTGTCTTTGTAATGAACGTATTGACACAAAATTTAATACGATTAGCTACTATGTAAGTCAAATACTAAGTTTTAGAGGGTCAATTGGTTTTAGAGGGAGAGCGGAAACTAAATGTATCAATTCGTGCTGGGGAAGTACATACAATTGTAATAACGAGGCCGGGTTTATGTGCTGAAGGTGAAAGAATTCTGAGTCGCTCCCTCCTTAAATCTCTCTCAATTTCCGACCTGTTTGTCCCATATAAAAACCATGACAATTGACCATAGCATCTTAATTAGTCTATTTAAGCATGAGCTTACAGGGGAACAAAAGCATTCTCGTGTATACTATGAAATGTTGGATCCAATGTAAATATACCTGTAAATAGATCTATTAGTAGCTCCGCCCACTTCATTCTATTTACATATTACTTCACCTACACCCCCAAGGCTCTACAAGTCTTCAATGGCCCACTCATCCCACAAAACACTCAGACCAATGAATATTTATTAAAATATCACTTCTTTTCACTTTCTCACTTTTGTAAATTGCGATGGATGATTTAAAAAAAAAATGTTTAATCAAATTATGACTAAATAAAAAAAAAGGTTATTAAAAAACAATCGGACTATCTCTGTTTTAATTTATTTCACCTGTTGTTTGACATTTTTTAAAGGAGGATTATTGGATTAGGGACCAAGGGCATCGGCCGGGTTTCGAACCCGCGATCTTGAGCACAGTAGGCAAGCAAGCTTTCTCTGAGCTACCGATGCAGTATTTTTTTTTCGAATCTCCTTTAATGATCTAAATTTTAACAACATTTTTTTAGGAGAAAGGATTTTGTTAAGAAAAATATAAAAAAGTTATTGATCACCAGCAATAGTTAGTTATTATGACTCATGCCCGGGCTTTAACTAGCGAGGTCATATCGCCTACTACCAGAGCTCTCTTTCGTCACTCTGGTGGACATGAGCCCATCTCTACTGTGGAATTCCTAAATTTTGCCTACCCTAAATTTTTAATCACCTAGGGCAGGGGTCTTTAACGAGTACCTACAGGCTCGGGACCATCGCTTAACGTTCCATGCGAAGGACGGTGTGCTTAAGTTTATTTTACTTCCCAGATAAAATAAACTAAGGGCCTCGGCCGGGTTTCGAACCCACATTCTTGAGCTGAGAAGGCAAGCATGCATACCACTGAGGCTATTTGGTTACTATCAAGGCTGTTTGGTTACTATCAGGCTGTTCGGTTACTTTCGACAATCAATTTTGAGGCAAATGGTTCACAACAAGTTGGTTACCCTCACCCAATGGTTACCCTCACCTCCTGATACCCAATTTAAAACTCATAACATCTTCTACTAATCGGATTAGTCTCATCCCGCTTCCGGATATCTTGCAAGGTGCTATATGTTCAACCTCGAAGACATGTCCTCTAAATCTTTCACGTTCAACACCTAATAACCAATTTACAGCCAATTACACGTTGTACTAACTCGGTTTCGTAATATCCTTGCTCCTAAACTTACGTTTACTCTCCCTTATCTGCTCAGGATTACCTTTTAATAAATTTAACGTACTCGATCGACACTGATCTCATCCCTTAATAAATATGTCGGCAATGAATCACTAGATATGTACTTCCCCAGTCCGAATTAATCAATTACCTTTATCTCTCTTCTCATACTCAATTTTACATCTGCAGTGACTAGAATATTAAAGTTGAGCCCTCCTCTCATCCCCCCCCCCCCCCCTTCGTCTGATTCCTCTGAAAATTAATAAGCCTAGTCCTTACAGGGCTTTGAATAGACATATGAAATTTCGTGTCAATACACGATCTTCACGTATAAAACCACATCAGCACTTTTTTAATTTTTTTTTTCATTTTTGTAATCGGGGTTTGGAAAACATGTAATTGTGGCGAAAACTCAATATCAAATTATATAAATAATATAAATATAAAATAAAATATAAATAATAGAAATATATAAGAAACTCGAAGAGGATAGCACCAGTAGGACTCCCGCACACTGCCATATACCAGTCTCCAACTAGTGGAGAGGGGAGGAGGCGGCGGGAGACCAGCGCTGACCACCGCATTGCCCAACCATCCACTGTCCAGCAGTGGAGGAAGACCAGGAGGCAGGGCGTCGAAAGGACAGAAAGGGGTGAGTGCAGAATCCCTTAAAAATGGCGTGTGAAAAAATAATAAATAAATTAATAAAACACACAAAAATATATATACAGTAGACTTTCCCTTATCCGGCGTTCTGTTAACCGGCGCGCGATCTTATCCGGCGGTCGCAAAATAATATCAAATTTGTTAAACTAAAATTAACATTCAATTATTAGATTATCAATTATATGAGCCACGTGTATTTACGAGCACATAATAATTCCGTAACTCACGAATATTTTATGTATTTTTATTGTACATTGTATTTATAATGAAGGGAACGCTAATACAATATTTTATTACTTCACTTAATTAAACGCAGATTTCAAAATATCTTTTTAATGCTTGGATAAATATATGTACGTACATATAATAAATCAATGTTCAGTATGTACATATTTGTCAATTTAATAAATGTTATTTTATAAAACATACATGTTTTTTCCTTAGCTTACCTAAAAACACTTTTTTTAATGCTTTAATTGATATATTTTTTCTCATTAATTGATGATTTCTGTTATCCGGCGTCACTTCGGTCCCGGCAACGCCGGATAAGGGAGAGTCTACTGTGTATATATATAATTATAAAATATCAGAATAATCCACAGTTTCTTTTGAACTCGATCCAAATGAATTGGGCATCCAAGAACGCCCAATTACATTTCTATCGGAAGACGCCTTTTTGAATTTTAAAATTATTTTATTAATTCCATACTGGCAACTTGTCAACGCCAAAACGTATTCTTCCAGATTCGAATTTTAAACTGACGAATTTTTTAACTTCGTCCTGTTAATTCCAAGAAAGATACGTGTAAGAAAACATAATAACTACGCTTTATAATAGAAATATTTACATGCTGAACTATGGCTGACTCTGCGATGGAGTGAATAATAAAAAGGCATACATTGATATTCGATAGATAGAACAAGGAACATGGAGAAAAAAAAATCGTTGTTGAATCACTGGCTGTGTATTTCCCCAGCACAAATTTTTCGTTTTCGAGTCGAGTCCTCTGACCCTCCCCTTTCCCTTCGATCGATATCGCGGAAAATTAATAGGTGCCGTCCTTACAGGGTTTTGTATTTACATATAAAATTTCAAATTGCATTGGCAGTTATTAGGGACCTTATTATATATACTATAATTTCGACATTTATATATACATATATATTTTTTTTATTTGATTTATCTATATCTGTACAATATATACAATAGTTAGATGTGACTATATACAATATAAATACGAATACAAATTTCCGTACATGGAGAAGCCAGCCAGTGCTGACACTCCATACAGAGGCAGATTTTATTTATTCATTTATATTTTATTTATTTATTCATTATTATACATTTTTTTATTTGTTATTATTATTTATTTATGTTTGTTATTGTTACTTTGTTTTCTTTATGTTTTCTATGTCTCGCACATTGAGACCTGATGAAGGGACGTAAAAACGTTCCGAAATATCCTTGTAATTAAGACACTTCTGGAAGAGTTTTAAAAAATGTATTTAAACCCGCTATGGAAAATTTCATTCTACCCTTTCCTTTCACCCTAATCCTTTAGTCCGCAGACTTGACACAAGAACCCTTCCGAATGTTCATGTTCAGAGACTGAGGCGGCAATGGCCTCGAGACCTACTAGTGGATTGAAGACTATTCATCTACACACTTTTTATGCTTGAGGGCGCCGTTAGCTCAGTGGTATGCGTGCTTGTCTTCTGAGCTCAAGATCGTGGGTTCGAAACCCGACCGAGGCCCTTAGTTTATTTTATCTGGGAGGTAAAATAAACTTAAGCACGCCGTCCCTCGGATGGGAAGTTAAGCGATGGTCCCGAGCCTGTACGATGTCAGGTATTCGTTAAAGACCCCTGTCCTAGGTGAATAACAATTTAGGGTAGGCAAAATTTATGACTCCCACACTAGAGTCGGGCTCATGTCCACCAGAGTGACGAAAGAGCGCTCTGGTAGTAGGCGATATGACCGCGTGGTTAAAGCCCGGGCATGAGTCATAAAACCTAACCTAACTTTTTGTTTTATAAATATTTTATCTTCTATCTTTCTCATTCGCTGATTATTACAAGATAATGGAGTGTCATTAATGAATTATTTATTTCTCTTTATATATCCAAGACATTTGCTTGTTATATATTTTATATATAGTTGTAAATACAAAATTAATTTCAAAAAATAGAACTTATAAATGTATCTATGTATTAATATTCTTTTTTTTATTCTCATATATTTTTAAGTAATAACGCTTTCATAGAATTCATTCCTAACCACGAAACAATGAAATATCTTGTCATTCATTTGGACACAAAATTAACATGGAATCACTACATAAACAACAAACTCACGCAAGCATATACCAGACTATCACAGCTCTACCTCCTCATCGACAGGAGATCGCCACTCAAGTACACTTGCAGCATTCTTCTTTACACATCACTACTCAGACCACTAATCACATATGCAGAAGATATAAATATTATTATTATTATTATAGAGAAATTATTTAAAAATTATCTTTTTTGACTAAATCTTTACGTCATTTCCGCTTCGTATACGAAGTTACACTATTTCACGATTTTCTTTCGTAGCTATTTGAATTATAAGGGAAATTTTTCCAGCTCCCTGTTTGTCATAAATAAAAAAAAAAATATATATATATATCTGACTCCAACTTAAAAACCATAATAATCATCGATTTAACGAATTTCTTTGCACGAAATTTTGTTTGTGGATTCAGAAGCCTCAGAGACGTCTGCTTGTAACTTTTAACCACATCAAAATTTAGTTAAACGAGGTCAGAGCGCTCTTTCGTCGCTCTGATGAACATGAGATCGACTCTACTCTCGAAATCATAACTTTTACCTGCCCAGATCATAGTTTAACGTTCTATCCGAAGGACGGCATGCTCAAGGTTGAAATTATGTAAACAGATTCAAACATGCTATGAGTCTACTTAAAGCTAAAATCAACATTACATCTCCCATGTCAAGGAAACCACTTCAACTTCAAACTCTGAGTTTCTCAAATCCAAACCTCAAGTCAAATATTTACAAAATGTAAATTTTTGCTTTTACTTCTGGTTGAATTTAGTCAGTCGGAAAAGCTTTTTCTATTTCCCCAGCTATATTAAGTATAGGGGGAGTTATGTAATCGCGCAGAAAATTTGATGATGGGTTTACACCGGAATTTCATGTTTTTCATAAATGATTTCATAAATAAATAAAAAAATCTGTGAGCACGATAACTCCCGATAGAATGAATATATCAAAACGAAATTTTATATTTGAATTCCAAACCTACCAACGATGACACATATTGATTTTCAGTCAAATCTACCCGAGTGAAGTGGGGGGGATTAAGGGAGAGATTAACTCAAAAACTCTAATTTCAGTTGTAATGAATGTACTGTGATAAATAACTTGTTTGCTACCACATTTCCTGTAGAAATTTGATCTCTTTTGTTTATTTAAATTTTGATTTCTACAGTAGTTTGCCGAAAATTGCCCTAAAAAAAATATTATCAATAATTTAAGACGTGCAATTTTTAAGAAAGTACACGTATACAACAAAAAATTCAATTAAACAAACTTTACACTTGGATTCACAAAGAGATACCAATTTTTAAATAATTTTAAATAATATTAATTTCTAATCCAAAGGTTTTTTAAATGATACTACTGGGACAACAGGGAAGATGAATAGGATAGAATTTGAAGAGGACAAATATTTGGGTTATTATCTATATTTACATATTTAAATTTTAAAAAAACTTAACATTTGAACAAACAAAACAAAACTTTACAATGGCACAAAAACATTAAATTAATACTTAAAAAAACTATTTCTTTTTTTTTTTATTTGGGCATATTGAAAAATATATATTATTAATTGTACCTTCTCGACGCCTCTACCACACAAACCAGACCCCGTCAACTCTTCACTAATTGTTCAACTTCATTTTATTTAAAACATATCAAACCACATGCACCGTTTTAGAGCTAGCTCACGACTCCATTACATTTAACACTATTTCACAGCTGTTTTTTATATGTTTTCTTGTTTTGTTTCTCAAACTCCTTGATATATATCTAATATATATATGATATTAGATTATAATAAAAAAAATTACCTCTTTTCATTAAAATATTCATTAAAAAAATGTTCCGTAGTGTACATCACAGTACAGTAGACTCTCCCTTATCCGGCGTTGCCGGGACCGACGTGACGCCGGATAACGGAAATCATCGATTAATGGGAAAAATATATTTTAATTAAAGTTTAAAGAAAAGTGTTTTAGGTGAGCTAAGGAATAAAACACGTATGTATTTTGTTGATAACATTTATTAAATTCACAAATATGTACCTACTGAACATTGATCCAAGCATTAAAAATATATTTTGAAATCTGCGTTTAATTACATAGGCACCTACATATTTAAAACAAAATCTAAAATTCTAAAAATATTATTTGTTACAAAAAATCGGTAATTTTCAAATGTCTGATTTTCAACTATGTATTTATTATAATTTATTTATAGGATATTAGTGAAATAATAAAATATTGTATTAGCGTTCCCTTCATTATAAATACAATGTACATATGTATGTATGTACAATAAAAATACATAAAAGATTCGTGAGTTACGGAACTATTATGTGCTCATAATTACATGTCGCTCATATAATTGAAAATCTAATAATTGAATGATAATTTTAGTTTAACAAATTTGATATTATTTTGCGAGCGCCGGATAAGGGAGCGCGCCGGTTAACAGAACACCGGATAAGGGAGAGTCTACTGTATTAAGATAAAATTGTATCATGAATTCAAAATCTCATAAGTACGACACTTAGTAATTTTCTGTGAAATCGGCCAATGGGAAGAAGGGTTCAATAGTGGAGAGCAATTTAAAAACATTCTTTTTGAATATTCACCACCCCTGCCAGTGATTCAACGACGACATTTCTTTTAAAATGTTTTTGAGTATTAATTCAAATTAATTAATTTTTTTCAGGTGAGTTTTCCAGAGCACTAAATTTTCTTCAAATTGTAAGTCAATTTCCTTTTACTAAATGCGAGGGACCATTCTTTTCTACCAAAATTCAGATATTTCAACGATAATTGTTGTTTTTTTTCGAATTTTCTAGTGTCATAAGTCGTACAATATTCTAACAGATTCTCAAATTTCATTCAGTTAAGATCCTATGACATTTTGTCGCATCTAATGCTTAATAGAAATTAATGAGCTAAAAATAATGGGTATAATTTTAATGATCAAACTCATAAATTCTCACTCTTGTTAACGCTACTAAAACAGTATGTACGCATTTTTCTTTTTCTTGTAGTACTTTGATATTATGTCATATAACCCTTATTTCTTATATCGCACCCTTGCTTCAAAAGTGCCACAACTCAAAAAACTCAGTTTTTTCAGGAAATGCAAAAAACAGCTTCCAGCTGGATTAGGTAAATTTTAATTGATCTAGTGACGTCACCAAGCAAAACTATGCGTATAATTTACGATAGATTGTGATCCTGCATATTTTCCAAGTTTTCAACTATAAATCTCGTTTTTTTGAGTTTTGGCCCTTTTGTTGCCTAACAAAGACTAATGAGTGCAAAGATAAAAAACGACACAACTGCTACCTAGCAGCTGAATTTTCAGTGCATTATCTGGCGCTTTAGGTGATTGGTATAAACTTAAAAACCAAGTCGAAAGGCAGTCTTAACTAAAAAACCCGAATTTTTGAGTTGTGGCACTTTTGAAGCAAGGGTGCGATATATATATATTCTTCTACTATAAACCCCATTCTATAGTTTTTTATTTCTTTTAAAATGTTTCCCCACTATATTTTCTTGATTTTATTATATTATTCACAACTCAAATATTTGTTATTGTTAATTACGGCAGAACTTCCCTAAGGGACAGGGTGTCACAGCCTTAGGCAACCTCAGGATTGTATAAATATGATTTTGTATAAATTATACAAACGTCACTTTATATTTTTGTGGCATTAGACAATTTAAAGATAAACAAGTTCTTGAAATTTTTTATTAAATCCTGAATTTTTCTATTAATTCTTCAATTTTTTTCTATTTCCTCTTTAAGACAAATTCTTGAAAAATCGGCGAAGAGCTATTGTAAAACAAGAGAGAGGTCACGTTGAGATCAGGTTGTTTTCTGCACTTCGTGGTTAGTATGTTCGGATGTCGGGGAAGGGGCCTAACAAGAAATTTAATTGCATTTTAATGGCTATTTCCATGTTCTCAGTTCCAAATTTGGATCTCCTCGTTAATTGTTTATGTGAATTTACAATTTCTGTTATCATGAATTCACAATTCAATACCCAGGCGTGGATAGAGAAGGAAGTTTTTTTTGTTTTTTTTTGGGGGGCTTGGAAATGCAAAGTATCGAAGAGTCTACATTTTATTAGAAATAGGTATATAAGTAATTTCAAATTGAAATTATCAAATTATAAAATTGTCCATGGAAATTTATTAGGGAAATGTAATCGAATTGACGAATGCATGCTCTTAAGGATTATTATGTTGAAAGTGGTCGATCTTAGCAGAGTATTCAGGAATGAAATATTGTAGAGTAGTTGTAACATTTTATTTACATATTATTATAATATTAAAATAGTATAATATACAATTCTATCGTATAATGTACAATTTGTCATGGAATCATGTACATAGAATCATTTCATCACAAATATTTTCCAAGTATTTTGCTTGAGAAAGTTTATCACTATTGTACTTTGTCATTTAGCTTATAATAATAATTATGTTTATAACAATAATTATTATTCATCAACTTAATCTATCAACATCAGGTTTTTCCTCAGTATTGTCCTAGACTCGTTACATTCAGTATCATGCACATCTCTTGTAGTTAACATTCATTTATTGTTACAATTAATGTTATGGCAATACATACGACGTATAATTACAATATAGGTTAGGTTTTATGACTCATGTTCGGGCTTTAACTACGAGGTGATATCGCCTACTACCAGAGAGCTCTTTCGTCACTCTGGTGGACATGAGTCCGACTCTATTGAGGGAGTCCAAAATTTTGTCTACCCTAAATTTGTATTCACCTAGGGCAGGGGGTATTTAACGAATATCTGACATCGTACAGACTTGGGACCAGCGCTTAACGTCCCAGCCGAAGGACGGTGTGCTTAAGTTCATTTTACTTCTCAGATAAAATATACTAAGGGCCTCGGCCGGGTTTCGAATTCATTCTAATATATACAATAACTAAAACGTTAGCAACTAACACGACAACGAAGAGAAGACGCCATCAGGAGCACTCTTTCGTCGCTCTGGTGCACAACACCCGACTCTACTATGGGAAAAGTTTTATTCACCTAGAGTCTTAACTTAACGTTCCATCCGAAGGACGACATGCTCAATGTTTTTCCTCTGAAGTAAGGCTATTATCTTGAAGCACACTTGGTTTTATCAGCCATGTTGAAATTTGCTGATCTCTTCACATTTTGTGCATCCTAAGCAAGCACATATTGATTTTAACAAAAGGGACTACGTGCAAAACTGGCCAATTAAAAATCACCGTCAATGTACTTGCTCAACGCGAATTATTGAACTAAGTTGCTACCTATGTTGCAACGTATACATGTATGGACAATTATTAGGGTTTTTGTGTTGGCCCCCACCCACCACTTACGTTTGATCAATTTGGAAAATTGATAGATATCCATATGTGATAGTAAGATGTTGTGGGACGATAATTTATCATAGAAAATACGTTGTCTTCCCTCTATTTTAATTTAGACCAGAACCTGTTTTCCACGCAACAGCGTCATCATCAGTGGTACATCTATGATAGAATAATAAAATATACAAATAAAGAAAAGTATAAATAACTCTTAAAGCATCAGTGTACAGTATAACAAGATAAAAATTATAAACTTACTTACCCCATCCATACAGCACAGCGGTTAAAGGACAATTGGCATAGCTCTAAGGGTTGGGAATAGGTTCACTCACTCTCTCTACATGCAAAACCATTCATTCTAATAGGTTAGGTTAGGTTTTATGACTCATGCCCGGGCTTTAACCGTCATATCGCCTACTACCAGAGCGCTCTTTCGTCTTTCTGGTGAACATGAGCCCGACTCTACTGTGGGAGTCCTAAATTTTGCCTACTCTAAATTTTTATTCATCTAGGGTAGGGGTCTTTAACGAGTACCTGACATCGTACAGGCTCGGGACCATCGCTTAACGTCCCATCCGAAGGACGGCATGGTTAAGTTTATTTTACCTCCCAGATAAAATAAACTAAGGGCCTCGATCGGGTTTCGAATTCATTCTAATATATACAATAACTAAAATCTCTACATAATAACATAATACAAAAAATTTTACCATACAGCCAAAGGAATTTTTTGTTGTCATAAAATATAATATACCAGAAGGATGTTGTAAATAACTAGATAACACCTTTATAAGAGACATGGCTAATATGCATCGTGCATAAAGGCATAAATAAATAAAATAATATGAAGATGGCTGATGTAGTGAGAAGTGATTATTTCACAGTATGTCAAATATAAGATAGTCTGACCTCTCACAAATTTTTATTGGTAGTAATAGCTAGCCGGCTTTCGAGGTTTCCCTCATCATAAGGCAGTCTTTTTTTAATTTTTTATCAGACTGCCTTATGATGAGGGAAACCTCGAAAGCCGGCTAGCTATTACTACCAATAAAAATTTGTGAGAGGTCAGACTATCTTATATTTGACATACTGTGAAAAAAAAAAAAATATATATATATATATATATACCTATATGTATATATGATTTGGCCATTCCAGGTCTTTGTTATACTAACCACTCTTAGAGATCACTCTCTCTCCCCTTCTCAAAATCATTTCATACGGCATTACTGGGTATAAGAAAGTCACTCTCAGAATTACGTTGTACACCGCTGACGCCAACTCATTACTTCGTTATACACAGTAATGCCAGTATGAAATAATTTTGAGAAGGGGGAGAGAGAGTGATCTGTAAGCATGGTTGGTATAAGAAAGACCACATCACATATATTTTTTTATATTATAAATTATTGTATACAAATATAAGTTAAGTATCAACAGATGTATAGATAATGTGACATAAATTTCCTATTTGATCACGCAGACATGTACATAAGTAGAAACCCGTTATGTTCTTTTTATTTGACTTACGTTCAGTTGAACAAGGCCGTTCTAAAACCTGTTAGGTCGAAAGGTCATAAATCTGAACGTTCGTTCTCTTCTGACGATGTTGACTACATTTCGTGTTCACTTATCAAAATATTAACACTGTTTATTGTGTCATTGTAACTTTTAGTTTTTTTACTTCCTCAGCTATACAAAGTATAGGGGAAGTTATATAATCGTTCAAAAATTCGATGCTGAGTTATCAACGGAATTTCATTTTTACTGATATCCTGATTCCAAAAATGAAAAAGAAAAGTCGGTGTATCACCATATAACTCCCCAGAACGAGTTGATCAAATACGTTTTCTCTCTCTCTCGTAAAGCCAATTGGAAAAAAATATTTCTGTCTATGTGTGTGTGTCTGTGAACACGATAACTCCCGATATAATGTATCGACATGAAATTTTATATGTGCATCCAGAATCGTCTGAGGATGTCATCTATTGATTTTCAACCAGATCGGCCATAGGGAAACTTCCAATGTAATAAATAGATATACAAGAAATTATATATTTAAATTCAAATCAATATAAGGAAGGCACCTATTAATTTTCCACCAGAGAAGGGGACCAGAGAAGGAGGACCAGAGAAGGTTAGGTTAGGTTTTATGACTCATGCCCGGGCTTTAACTACGAGGTCATATCGCCTACTACCAGAGCCCTCTTTCGTCACTCTGGTGGACATGAGCCCGATTCCACTGTGGGAGTCCTAAATTTTACCTACCCTAAATTTTTATTTATCTAGGGCAGGGGTTTTTAACGAGTACCTGACATCGTACAAGCTCGGGACCATCGCTTAACGTCCCATCCGAAGGACGGCGTGCTTAAGTTTATTTTACCTCCCAGATAAAATAAACTAAGGACCTCGGTCGTGTTTCGAACCCACGTTCTTGAGCTCAGAAGGCAAGCACGCATACCACTGAGCTACCGGGGCCCTCGGGGACCAGAGAAGGGGGACCAGAGCAGGGGGACCAGAGAAGGGGAACCAGAGAAGGGGGACCAGAGAAGGGGGACATGAGAGGGGGGGGGGGGGGAAGGACCAGAAAAAAGGGATCAGAGAAAGGGAAAGCGAAAACATAATTGATTAATCCATGCCGGGGAAGTACATAGCCGGTGACGTTCTTTTCTTTGGAATCACATTTCCAAAAATCATGAAATTCCGTTGAAAACTCAACATCGAATTTCTTACCGATTCTTATAGCTGGGGGAAGCAACATATGTTGTATAAGACAACTAGAAACGATAAACATTAACCGAATGGGAAGTGTTGAGGTGAGAGGAACACTTAACTCCCATCAAGTCCAACGTAGTTAATTCTAATTTACGATTAGCTAATGCCTGAATTAACTGTGTTCTAAGAAGAAGTTTGTTTGCATCAGACTAAATGCATTGGGGACCAGTCACAGATGCACAAATCGCTTTCTCCTCGAGTCCAGACTTCGCAGGTTACCCTGAGTTGTCAAGTTAATAGACGTAAAATTCGGGGGTTTTATAATATGGAACAATAAAAAAAAATCTACTCTGTGAATCAACGACAATGTACTTCCCCAGAACGCGCTAATATTCCATAGTTGACTTATTTATTAGAGTTTTTGACTTAATTCTTCCCCCTAATCCCCCCTTCCCTTGAGTCGATTTGGCTGAAATTCGATAGGTGTTGTCCTCATAGAGTTCAGGTCACATATGAAATTTCGTGTCTATACATTCTTTATATCGGCATTTATTGAGATGTGTTAAGCCTCCCCCTAATTCCTGCCTTCTCTTCTGTCGATTTGGCTGAAAATCAATAGCAGATTTTTGGATATATACTCACACATAGACAGACAAAACATTTTTGGAATCGGGGGCCAGAAAACATAAAAACGGTGGAAACTCGGATAAGCAAAATTTTCGGTGTTAATACAGTAAAAATCGTTTATAAGAACATCCAAGGGACGTCTGAACTTGGTTCTTAAACCCGATAGTTGCTATATCCGGTAATCAATTTTTTTCTGTTTAATTATCGATCCATTTTTTGAAAGTTGAAGCCTCTTTCACCTGGAACTACATTTAAGGGGTTGAAATTAGCAACCGCATTTAGTAACAACAGTTTTGCAAAATCATTTGCTTTTGCCTGCAAAATTGATCCATTTATAGGAATGTATGCACTCCTTTGAACCTTGCACCACTGCAACAGAGCTTTTTCGACATCACCATGAGAACTTGTACGAATTTTTTTCCTGCTGGTACGATTGTTTTCAAATTCTTCTTTTAATTTTTGACGGTTGTTATAAATGGTTGAAATGGTTGCATGACTCACCTTTAGTTCATTCGACAAAGCTCCATTTTTTTCTTCATTTTCCAAACGAGAAATTATATGGAGTTTTTCCTCCACCGTAAAGGTTTTTCGTTTTGTTTCACTCATTGCACCGACCTGTTTGAACAACTGCAAAGAACTGAGAGAGAATGTGTAGTCAGAAAATAATGTAAACAACGACGGAAACATTCCATGAAAATAATTGATTACTATTTTCGTAGAATATTTTATGTCTGAACTCCTCTTTCGAGGGATTTGTTTTCTCATGAAGTTCTTATAAAAGGTTTGTTTTCTCAGAAATCCATTAACTTTAGGTCACTAAAAGCGATATGTTCTTATTAACGATGTTCTTATAACCAGATATTTAGTTGTATTAAAGCTGGCCGGGAACTAAAAATTTCGTTCTTATAACGTTCTTTACGTTATGTCCTATGTTCTTTTAAACGATTTCTACTGTATATCGACATGAATTGAAATAGTGAGTTCGAATCCCGGCCTAGACTCTTACATTTTTTATCTGGTAATTGGAAAAATTTTGAGCACTCCATTTCTCGGATGGGACGTTTAGCATTGATCCCGAGCCTGTTCAATATCAGGTACTCGTTAAAGACTCCTTCCTACTCTAGGTGAATAAAAAGAGCGCTCTGTTAGTAGGCGATATGACCTCGTAGTTAATGCCCGGGCATGGGTCACAATAACTTTATAATTTATAAGCTATCTTAATGTGTTCATTATTTTGACGTATCCTATTACCATTTTATGGTTTAACGGAAATAAATAATATTATTCAGTAAAATTTAAAACGAGAGAGAGTCGCTGCATACATTTTATAACATGTAGTTATGGCACAAAACGGGTATAAACCGTTCGCCACGCCTTAGCAGTCGGATATGTCCGAGGGATGTTTAAAGGCGTAGATCAAACCTATCGGATTAATGTTTCCCAGGAACGTTCGACTAATAAGTGACTCTAGTATGGAATTCTAGGATGGAAGATGTCTGAAGGCTGTGTTGCCGAATGATGAAGGGCTTCTGTACTTACGATTCGTGATGAACACCACCCACATTCATGTTGCTGGTTAGTTATTATGACCCATGCCCGGGCTTTAACTACGAGGTCATATCGCCTACTACCAGAGCGTTCTTTCGTCACTCTGGTGGACACAAGCCCGACTCTACTGTGGGAGTCCTAAATTTTGCCTACCCTAAATTTTTATTCACCTTGGATAGGGATCTTTAACGAGTACTTGACATCGTACAGGCTCGGGACGCTTAACGTCCTATCCGAATGACGGCGTGCTTAAGTTTATTTTACCTCCCAGATAAAATAAATTTAAGGGCTATGGTTGGGCTCGCTCAATTGTTTTTGCGGTGGAGTGCTCACAACTTTACAATCACATACACACACACAGACATCTTTGCGAAAATTGTCAAATATATTTAGTGAACCTTGAAACGTTAATCATCCGTTGAAACCTCGTTTTCGCATTTTCGCACGATTACAATACTTCATTATTCAAAGAAAAATTGAACAATTTGGGATCAGATTTTGGTTGTAGAAGTCTTTGTTGTGGATATTAGAGGTTGGATTTAGATTGTGTGTTGTTGTGTTGTCCATGACAGATATTATGAAGTGGACAAAGGGACTGGGTGGACCTGAAACAGGGCTAGTTGTAGAACAAGAAGAGGTGAAAGGGCTTTAAGGTAAGTTGACAAGGGCTTTGGGCCCTTTCTGCCAAAGGCAGAGGACTAAGGGCCTGAGCCTGGGGCTAGAGGAACTTATTAAGGATCATGATCCCAGTTACGGTCATCAAAATGTTCTCCTATAAGATGTTAGTAGTAGCATGTTTGCCTATTGTACTCAAGAATGCGAGTTCAAACCTGGCATCCCCACTCCTTTCCAAACCATTTCGTTCATTAATCTCATGAAACTGTGATGAAAAAGCGAACGTATTGTGATAATTAAAAAATGTATAAAATAAAATAATTAAAAAATTAATATAATTTAAAAAAATAATAAAATTACCAGATTTCCTTTATAAATTATAGCTGGTCTTCTACTAAATTTTGATTTCTACAGTAAAGGCCCTAAAAAGAATGTTCGAAAGTTCAAGACGTTCAAAGAAATTTCAACAAACTTTTTACTTGATTTTCTTCTAAATTTACTAGAGAGATGCCATATTGTTTTTTCTAAATTTTGCAAAAAATTTAAATCCAATCCAAAGGTATAAATTATCTTACTGGATTAACAGGGAAAATAAATAGCATAGAATAAGAGAACAAATATTGGGTGTATTTACTTAAACCTACATTATAAATAAACTAAATATTGAAAAATTAAAAAAAAAAAAAATTAATTTTCAAAAATAAATCTTATAAACACTAATTACTTAAAACTATATCAAAAGTTATTTTGGGTACATATACATAAAAATAAATAAAAGTACATTTGCGCACTGTTATTTCACACCTACATGGTTCACTTACCTTAAGCCTAAAAACAATTCATGGTCCACTTTCACGTCTCAACTCAGACTCTCACCTCCACAACACAACTTAGACTGGTCCACTCTATTAAAAACAGTTGATCATCGTCTTTTGTTCTTCATTCATTGGTTGGTTTTTAAACAAAATGTGACGTCATATATTTATTCACTAATTTAGTTACTTCACTTCTAACAGTTATTTTTTTATATCAACAAATATAATTAATTTTATAATTTATTATTAATAATTACAATGTGTGTAATTTTATGCATCACAGTTTATACATTATGCTCAGCGCATTCGAACTAAGTTGAAAGGGATGTGGCTCCGTTGAGTAATCGTGAGTGGCTCTAGCTCTGACGGCGTCTTTACTTCGTTGTCGTGTTTCGTTATGAATGCCATCTGATGACACAGAAGGTATTTCTTGGTGGTAGGAGGATGTAGTGGACTTACTTGTTAAATAAGTTATACAGATGTATCAGTCCAATATATTTTATTTTTTACCACTAGTAAGTGGCAATTTGCCATCTTCAGGTGGGGAACCTTATTAGAGAAGGGGTCGTAGAAATGGACACATATGAGGAACCAGCTCGATACTGAGTATGATGACTATCATGGATACTGACTATGATGGATAGTGAGTATCATGAGTATATGGATACGGAGTATGATGGATAGTGAGTATCATGAGCATGATGGATAGTGAGTATGATGGATACTGAGTGTGATGAGTATGATGTATACTGAGAATGATGGATACTGAGTATCCTGCTAATAATCCCTGATTGATATGTGTCCAATTCTTTGATCTACTCTAATAAGTTTCACCGCCTGAAGATGGCAAATTGCCGAAACTAGTTGTTCATTTAACACAGAAGGTATTCCAGCAAATGTGGAAATCTTCTGAATTATTGTCAACAATTGAGTGGTTGACGCGAAAAAGGTTCTAAGCGCCACTTTAGTCGAAAATGAGATTTTTGTGGAATAAGGTTCTATAGGTCTCTAGGGACTGAGTAGGGAAGTTTTTTTTGCCGTTACATCAGCAGTTGGTAGTATTGAGCCCACGTCAGCGTTGAGCCTCATGGAAGAAGGTTCTAACCAGTAGTTCTCAACATGGCAGTGGAAGGAAGTGCTATTTTGGCGTTTAGAACCTTTTTCGCGTCAACCACTCAATTATTAAGTAATAAGAAGGCCGAAAAATAATTCAATAATTTCCAAAATTATTCCAGATATTGCCAAAAAATTAATTGAACAAATAAATTCTAAATTTGGAGACATATTCAAATTTAACAAAACACAAAATTACACAACATGATATCAGATTATAGATATTGAATTTATCTCCAGAAAATTATATAAATAAATATATAAATTCAATACCTCATAAGGAACTCACCTATTAATTTTCCGGGAAAATGGCCGAAGGGTTCAGAGATGGAGACGACTCAAAAACTCTAATAATGCCGATTTATGAATGCATTGAGACATTTAATATGAGGATTCAGAAAATCAACTACTAATTTTTAGCCCAATTATTAGTTTTGGCGGGAGAGCGAAATTTGAATTAACTCGTTGAGGGGAAGTACATTGCCGGTGATCCACCGACCAATTTTTATTTTTTTTAAATATGTTTTTTTATTATTATTTTTTTTCTATCTAACAATAAAGTATGTTGAAAAGGCATGAATGGAATTTCAATATCTTTTGTTGGTAAAGCAGAAATTTTAATTTTACGTCTTCCTCTTTCTGAATTCGGCTTTCATTTTGTCATCTGGGTTATGAATAGCGTCCTTAGAATTTTATTTAAACAAATAAAACAGGGATTCTGTATTTATTATCGAAAATATAAATAACATAAAAAAAGTCTTTGATGAATCACCGGTAGTCTACATCCCCAGCGCAAATTAATCATGTATGTTTTCGCTCTCCCTTTGTAAAAATTTAATTTGGTTGAAAATCAATAGGTGTATCAATTTATATTCTTTATAATAAATAATAAGTAATAATATATAAAATGGAAGTAAAATATATATTTTTAAGTTGGGAAACGAAAATTTAATGTAGGTGGCAGCGATGTTTGTTGGGTACGCCATATTGGGAAGATGCTGGAAGACGCTATCTAGACAGAAAGGCCCTAAGTTTTAGCGAGGGTAGCTGTTTGTCGTGCCCATGAGTCCCCGTTTGTTGAAGTGAAGTAAAGTTCTGAGTGGTGATGACTTGTCCCCCTTATTTGATTCTCAAATTATATCCTGCAGACGGATGAACCATATTTAAGAAGAGCAAGAGAAGAAGCAACAAAAGGAGAAAAGAACTAGGAAGAATCGTGAAACCTATCCAAACAACGTTTAGGCACACGCGGTCAACACGAGGTTTAGTTTATTGTATATATTTTATTTTTAAGTTATTTTATGTAAATATATTATTTTTATTATGAGTTTCTAGATTTTAGTAGTTTGTTTCCCATGCTCAAACCTAGTCAATAGTGATTTAACAATTTAGTTTTTCAAAACTCTCTTCGCTGATCGAACTTTCGCCTTTGGTTTATAGAAATCCAATTTATATACTCAAATCATTAATTTAAGTATCGTTCTATTAGATAGGCGATCTGGCATCCCATTAATATTTTATTTTAGAATCAGTTATACAGTTTGAGAAAATCTCCGCGTATTTAAAGTAAAGTAAAGAAATAATAATATTTTTAATAAAAAACGCGAACAATAGTTACGTTACAAACTATATGGACAATTATTGGGGTGAAATCCATTTGTTTTTTCTTTTTTGGGATCTGGACTTGGAAAAACCTGAAATTCTGTTGAAAAAATGTTGACCGGTTACATAACTTCCCCTATAACTCATGTAGGTGAAGAAATAAAAATTATGTCTGTGAGTGAGTGTCTCGAACACGATAACTCCCGACAAAATGTATTGACACGAAATTTTATATGTATATCTAGAACCCTGTAAGAACAACGCCTATTGAGTGTCTGCTACTGATAGAATGAATGCTTCGACACAAAATTACATATGTAAATTCAAAGCCCTATAAGAACGACACCTATTAATTTTCAGTCAAATCAGACGATGGGGAGAGGTGGACATACAAAGTATATATTTTACATACATATCCAGTGTGCATTTATTTCACAAATCTTATAATTAATGAGGTTTCTTTTCTAAATTATGGTGCATTCTAGTGGCCAAATTTGAAAGTTGATTCAAGACAGTTTTTTTAAAATGTTAATAAACAATCGAATTAAAAATATAAATATGTAAGTTATATACTGAAATACAAAGAAACCGTTGTTAATTCAATGATGTGCGAACAAAATTTGTGTAAAGCTTTAAATCTGATTTGCATAATCTGAATTGGACAACATTTTCACTGCAACTCAGACCACTGATTATTAATGCATATTCTTGATCCTTGAATATATGCACATGATCTTGATTCTTTGTTACCGTTAAACTATCATCTATAAGAAAGTAAATTTCATCGGTGAATGACCAGCTATATACTTCCCCACAACGAATTAATTGGAGTTTCTCTCTCCAGAAATTAAGTAAATGAGTAGTAGTAAAATGAGTAGTAATATGAAAATGAGTTGTAGTAATATGAAATGAGTAGTAAGTAGTAAAAATGAGTCGTAAGTAGTAAAATGAGTAGTAGTAATAGTCATAAAAATGAGTAGTAAATGTGTAGTAAAATGAGTAGTAAAAATGAGTAGTATTAGGTGAGTTTCTCTCTCCCTCCAAATCCAAGCAAACATTTGGGCTAAAACTCAATATGTAATAATAATAATACTTATTTCCATTAAACCATATCATGGTTATATATAGAATACAGTAGACTCTCCCTTATCCGGCGTTGCCGGGACCGACGTAACGCCGGATAACAGAAAATGCCGGATAACGGAAATCATCAATTAATGAGAAAAATATATCAATTAAAGCATAAAAAAATATGTTTTTAGGTGAGCTAAGGAATAAAACACGTATGTATTTTGTTGATAACATTTTAAAAGATATTTTGAAATCGGCGTTTAATTACATACATATTTAAAACAAAATCTAAAATTCTAAATATATTATTTGCTAAAAAAAATCGGTAATGTTCTTTTGTTTTGCTAACACAACACTGTTCCGTGCTGCATAGTCCCACCACTTCTTTAGTGTTAAGACGTCTGAAAAAGTGGAGGATGGTTGTCGTTCAACATGAAGTGCTTTCTTTAAGGCTCCTTACCTTCTTTGTGTGTCATATCATCAATTGTTTCATCTTCATTATTATTATAAATGTTTGATTTCAACTATGTATTTATTATAATTTATTTATAGGATATTAGTGAAGTAATAAAATATTGTATTAGCGTTCCCTTCATTATAAATACAATTTACATATGTATGTACAATAAAAATACATAAAAGATTCATGAGTTATGGAATTATTATGTGCTCGTAAATACACCTCGCTCATATAATAATTATATAATATAAATAATAATATTATACAAAGAATGTTAATTTTAGTTCAACAAATTTGATATTATTTTGCGAGCGCCAGATAAGGGAGCGCGCCGGTTAACAGAACGTCGGATAAGGGGGAGTCTACTGTATATACATTAATATGCGTGCTTGACTTCTGAGCTCAAGAACGTGGGTTCGTAACCCGACCGAGGCCCTTTGTTTATTTTATCTGGGAGATAAAATAAACTTAAGCACTCCGTCCTTGGACGTTAAGCTATGGTCCCAAGCCTGTACGATGTCAGGTACTCGTTAAAGACCCCTGCTCTTAGTGAATAAAAATTTAGGTTAGGCAAAATTTAGGACTCCCATAGTAGAGTCGGGCTCATGTCCACCAGAGAGACGAAAGAGCGCTCTGGTAGTAGGCGATATGACCTCCTAGTTAATCCCCGGGCATGACTCATAAAACCTAAACTAACATATATATCAACACAAAATACAGTAGATACATTTTTTAATTTAATTAAAATTAAGATAATAATTTCGGGACGTTCTTCCCTTCATCAGATCTCAATTTGCGAAATATAGAAAAGAGAGAGAAAACAATGTAACAATAACAAATAAAATAAAATAAATAATAAAAATCCATAAATAAATATATAAATCAATAAATTATAAAAATATGAATAAATAAAAAATAATATTTGACTACAATAGTGGCTTCTGAATCCTGAATCGGCAGTTATTAGGACATTTGAGGCGACCTTCTTCTCTGGTTCACGTTCCGTTCGTCCAGTTTCGCGAAAAATTAGTAAGTTCAATCCTTATGGTATTAATAGGTGTCGTCCTTATAAGGCTTTGAATTTACATATGAAATTTCGTGAGCCTCTCCCTCTTCCCTATGGCTGATTTAGCTGACAATCAATAGATATCGTCCTTAGAGGTTTCAGAATACACATACAAATTTCGTATTCAAAACTTCCCTTATACTACTTTACATTTTCCAGTGTGGGCCCTTCTGTCAAACGAAGTGTGACAATGTACCTCTCGAAGGGATATAACAACGAGAGAATTGAATGAAAAAGGGGATAAAGACGGAACATAAGGAAGAGATAAAAACAGAATTGAAGAATAAAAGTGTCATAAAAAAAAACTTTCGAATAACGAAGTGGATCAAAAGTAGATAATAAATCCCTCTAAGTAGACATTTATTGTTGTTTTTATTGCTGTTGTATATTGGAGTTAATGCTTTTTTGTACAAGGACAATGGTGTATAGAATATGGGGCGGTCTACGGGAAGTAACTCCGCACCCAAGGGGAACCAATAGTATACCTCCATTTTCTGTAACGCCTTCTTATGAATGTTCTTATAAAAATATTTTACAATGATTCGTTTTACTTCCCCAGCATTACGAAGTATAGGGGAAGTTATGTAATTTGTCATCCCAAAAAATAAAAAATAAACTTTCTGCCTGTCGATAGAATCAATGTATCGACTCGATATTGTTTATATGTGATAGTAAGATGTTGTGGGACTAGATTTCTAATAGAAATAAAAGACGTTGTCTTCCCACTGTTTTATTTATACCAGAACCGGTTTTCGACGCAACAGCGTCATCATCAGTGGTTCATCTCTCATAGAATAACAAAATATACAAATAATAAAAAGTATAAATAATTCCTAAAGCATCAGGGTACAGAGTAAAATTATAAAATAAACTTACCCACCCACACAGCACAGCGGTTGGAAGATAACTGGCATATCTCTAAGGGGTGGGGGTAGCCAGGTTCACTCACTCACAACATGTAAAAACCATTCATTCTAATAAATACATTAAGTCTGTACATAATATAAACATTTTTCATCATACAGCCAAAGAAATTATTTGTTGTCATAAAATATAGGTATAAAAAATAAATACATAAATAAATACATTGTTAAAAATTATTACAGACTTGAATTCACAATAAATATCATTATAAAAACCATATTTACAATACATCTTTCACAGGATAGCTACTTCCCTTAGTTTTGGACCAATCACTCACACCAGGTAGGTCAGGCAGCAGAAGGGAGTTCTTAACCTCTATTTTTTTGTTAAGACTTTTTGAATCCTCATATAAAGAAAGTCGGATCTCCAAGCCTTCTAGGATATCTGTACGTCTTCCTTTGGTACCCTCGTGCAACAGCGCCACTCTATGGGTACCAGTATGGCCCTCATTTTGACAATGAATAAAGAACTCGGAATCCCTTCTTCGTAGATGTTCCTTAGTCCCTTAGAGCTATGCCAGTTATCTTCCAACCGCTGTGCTGTGTGGGTGGGTAAGTTTATTTTATAATTTTACTCTGTACCCTGATGCTTTACGAATTATTTATACTTTTTATTATTTGTATATTTTGTTATTCTATGATAGATGAACCACTGATGCCGAGCCTGTACGATGTCAGGCACTCGTTAAAGACCCCTGCCCTAGGTGAATAAAAATTTAGGGTAGGCAAAATTTAGGACTCCCACAGTAGAGTCGGGCTCATGTCCACCAGAGTGACGAAAGACCGTTCTGGTAGTAGGCGATATGGCCTCGTAGTTAAAGCCCGGGCATGAGTCATAAAACCTAAACCTAAACCTAGATTGCAAATAAATAAATTAAAAAAATAAATAAAAATAATAATTTTCTGTTTTGAAGGAAAAACTGTAGTTCATATGTGATAGTAAGATGTTGAGATTTCTAATATAAATAAAAGACGTTGTCTTTGCACAGTTTTATTTTATACCAGAAGAGTTACCTTCCAACCGCTGTGCTGTGTGGGTGGGATGAACCACTGATGATGACGCTGTTGCGTCGAAAACCGGTTCTGGTATAAAATAAAACAGTGGGAAGACAACGTCTTTTATTTCTATTAGAAAAACTGTACGGTCCCCAAAAACTGCAGGTCTGCCATTGCGTTTCCTCGAGACTTGAAGGTCGCCTGGTCTTCTGTGATGTCTGGCTCCTTGGTTGTCTAAGAGCAGATAGGATGTTTTTTGTCCTGTTGAAGTACCCATACATTCAACAGTGTCCGATGATGTAACAAGGAGAGTGCCAAAGACATTTTCAAGTACTCCCTCCGTCTTCTTGGAGTGTCGTTGTGTCTCCTGCTTTGGATAAGGTTTATCTCTTCTCAGATGGGACTATTGAGGTTCCTGACCCGACAACAGACGGTTCTTTTCATGTCTTTGTTTGTATCCATCTACATATGTTGGACCAATCCTAAATTTGATCATATGTAACAAACTTTGGATCAAACATCGTCGAAACGTCGAAACTTGTCTATTTATTTACGTCCCCATCTGCATAAGGTCTAGAGAACGTTATGTAATCGGTTCGGAGTTTTCACTAAAATTCAAGTATCAAGGCATCCTGAGACTGAAAATATGAACAAAAAAAAAATGTATGTGTGCATGTGAACAAGATAACTCCCGATAGAATGAATGTTTCGAAACAATATTTTATATGCAAATCCAAAATCCTCTAACGACGACATCTATTAATTTTCAGCCTAATCAACCAGTCAACACCTGATGACGTAACCTGTCAAATATCAGCGATGTCAGCCAAAGGGTAGGGGGGGTTCAGGGAACGAGGCTCCAGTTAATTATTTTGACTCATACCCGGGCTATAACTACGAGGTCATATCGCCTACTACCAGAGCGCTCTTTCGTCACTCTGGTGGACATGAGCCCGACTAAATTTTGCCTACCCTAAATTTTTATTCACCTAGGGTAGGGGTTTTTAACGAGTACTTGACATCGTACAGGCTCGGGACCATCGCTTAACGTCCCATCCGAAGGACGGCGTGCTTAAGTTTAGCAATCAGCTGTTAAATAAATGTACATGTACAAAACAAGTCATATTAATACATATATATAAATTCTATCATTTCATTTCCTCGCTGAAAACCGTCATTTATGTTATACTTTATACTCTTAAGGCTGATTTTACATGCGCAGTACAAATGCAAAGCACAGCAGCAGCAAATTGACGCTATTGGATGTGAGTCATTTAGTTCTAAAAGCATGGAAACCCCAGCGTACATTTGCTGCTCCTGCGCTTTGCATTTTTGCTCCTCATATAAAGTCAACTTAAGTATTACAGTCAGTGGTTACCTCAGGGGGAGCTTCTAGGGGTCCGAGTCTCCCAAATGAATAACAAAAAGTCTGCAACACTAACCACGGAAACTGCGGGCTCTGCCCCCGGGAGTCTGTACCCCCCACCACTGTAGCCTAACTTTGCCCCCTCCCCCCTGCTCAAAATCCTGGCTACGCCCGTTACTGCTACTCCAGCCATCTGTATGTTCTAAATACTGTACATTTTCCGCTTTTTCTGTTTCTGTAAGATTGTTTGCTTAAACAAACTTTAAGGGGTAAATGTATCCCAAAAGTTACTTTTCATTTGCCAAATGTTACTAACGCATGGATTTTCATTATGTAATTATACTATGCAAAACAAATTCACGTTGATCTGGTAAAAAACAAAAACAAAAAAAAACAGTTACTTTCGGATACGCAGAAGACGTAGGTATGCGTTGAGTCCTCATTCTTTACGTTCAGCTACTTCTCAACAGAAAGTCCTAGACTCCAGCAACTTGAAGACATTCTTATAGAAAGTGGAGTAAGAAAACTGGAAGGAAATTGAATATCTAAGTTTTCTTTTCATTCCCATCCTTAATTAATGTCGTATTTTGTGTTTTCTTTCTTATTCCGTTTTGACATTTCTCTGCCTCTTGAAATGATATCCATGAAAAATCCAATGTCCATTGTCACATAAGAAGTAGAGGGCGCCGCTCAGTGGTATGCGTGCTTGCCTTCTGAGCTCAAGATTGTGGAAATGTGCAAAATATATTATATGTGTGTGATAAATATCGGAGGCCCCTATTTAAGCCAACTATTAATTTTTAGCCCAAACGCTCTATTGGTTTGGAAGGGAGAGCGAAAACGTATATAATTTGTAGTGGGGAAGTACATAGCCTACGATTTTTTTTTTTTTTTCATATTTCTTATCAGTCGGAAAATATAAAACATTGATGTAAACTCTACATAGAACTCGTAAAGCGACAAGAAGCTTACTACAAGCGCTGAGTTTCATGTCGCTTGAATTTATACATCCTGGAGTTTCGTTGTTGTGGTTCGCTCCAACAGTAGTCTACTCCTTTGGAGTCTAAACATCAACACGAAGCAGGAAGTGTTGATACTCCATGACGTTTATTTACTCACTAACCAGGAGGGTACGTTGATACTAAAAAAAAAATCGTCCGTGAATCACCGGCTATGTACGTCGTCAGCAAGAATTAATCAATTATATATTCCCTCTCCGTCCAAAACCAATCGATCGTCTGGACTAAAACCCAATATTCGACATACATAATGACCTCTGAATCCTCATACTAAATTTTGTGTCTATACATTCATTACTTCGGCAGTTATAATGGCCTCTGAATCATCATACTAAATTTTGTGTCGATACATTCATTACTTCGGCAGTTATAATGGCCTCTGAATCCTCATACTAAATTTTGTGTCAATACATTCATTACTTCGGCAGTTATTAGAGATTTTGAATCGAGCCCCACATCTCCACTGACATTCAATACGGGGACGATAGTCTAGAGTCCCATATTCCTAGAATCCATTTCCTGCTTCTTAGGTATAGGGGAAGTTATGAAATTGGTCAGAAATTCGAAGCGGAAGTCTACAATGGAATTTCATGTTTTGCGACACCTATTGATTATCAAACAAATAAGGGCCTCGGCCGGGCTTTGAACCCGCGATCTTGAGCAAGCACGCAAGCCCTCATATCATATTTTATATTTAAATTCAAAAATTTATTTTAAGTCCCATAACTATAGCATCTATTAATTTTCCGCGAAATCGGTCGAAGAAAAGGGAGCGACAAAATAAGAAGGGCTCGATTCATATACTCTAATATATCAATAGAGGGCGACAGTGGTATGCGTGCTTATCTGGGAGATAAAATAAACTTAAGCACGCCGTCCTTCGCATGGGAAGTTAAGTGATGGTCCCGAGCCTGTACGATGTCAGGTACTCGTTTAAGACCCCTGCCCTAGGTGAATAAAAATTTAGGGTAGGCAAAATTTAGGACTCCCGTAGTAGAGTTGGGCTCATGTCCACCAGAGTGAAGAAAGAGCGCTCTGGTAGTAGGCGATTTGACCTCTTAGTTAAAGCCCGGGCATGAGTCATAAAACCCAACCTAACCTAATATATCGACACAAAATTTAGTAGAGGATTCCGTAGTCAAATATTGAGTTTTAGCCCAAATGGTCGATTAGCTTTGGAGAGAGAGCGAAAATGTAATTGATTAATTATTGCTGGGCAAGTACATAGCCGCTGATTCACCGACGCATTTTTTTTTTACTTTAAATTTTATATGTAAAGACCTTTTTAAAAATCAGTGTAGAACTGTTTATTTATCAATGTAACAATTTATTTAAATTTAAGCTTGAACTTAAGGATTGTCTGGTAAGGCGTTAACTTCGCAGAAATTCTGTTCATGTAGAAAAGTTAACTGTGAAAGTTATCCTGAAAAGTAACTTGTAAGTTCAAGTGAGTTTGAAAGTTGAAGTAAGTTCGTCGAGTCTCATAACAGGCGACTCTGTCAACTCTTTGTTAAGTAAGTTCCAGGAATGATGTCTAGTTGTTTTCCAACCTCGTGATTCCAAAAGTGAGATAAAACATTTCTGTCTGTCTGTGAACTCGATAACTCCCGGTAGGACTAAAAATTTTGGTCTTTTTACTAAATTTTGATTTCTACAGTAGTTTCCGAAAAGGGCCCTAAAAAAATATCAAAAGTTCAAGACGTGCAATTTTTAAGAAAGTGCACGTAATTTTAAAAAATTTCAATTAACAAACTTTTTATTTGAATTTCCGTTGCTTCTTTGTTTTTATACAAATAAATATAATTAATTTTTATAATTAGGTACATGACACAAGAAAGGAACTGTTACACTTACTTAGACCGTTATGGACATACGGATCACAGATATACGGTTCAGCAAAAACATCAAACATCAAACTAATTCAGGCGTTTCAGTCAAAAACCCTGAAACTGATAACACAGTACCTCCCATACATAAACAACAGAACACTTTATAACGATATTATATATTCACAGTACCCGACACAATACAAACTACTTACATACGGTTTTTTAGGAAACTTTACACACATACAAACCCAGAAGTATGTACTTTATCTTCACAACACTTACCACAAAACACCCACGAAGGTTGAAGAGAAGGTGGAACCGCGACTTGCTGCCACCTTAACTCCTATTCGTTCTTAATATTTTTTATTTTTTACATTAGTTTCCTTCACTTTTCTCATCTCTCTTACCCATCCATCAAAATTGTCTTTGACATCGAAGGGTTACTACTTCAGGATACTTCATGAACTGGCCAGCAGAGCTTGCCACCCAAAAATACACCGGAAGGCGTGGGGGGGGGGGGGGGGGGGGGGGGTGTTGAGGGGACTCCCTTGGCTTTAGCTGGATAGACTGGAGATTGGTTTTTCTTCACTGGCTTTGTCCTCTGCACTCTGCTTCTGCTTCCTTTTCTTGAAAATATGTCGAACCCCGAGCGAGCCGGTCAGGGTCCACTAGTTAGACCAATTGTATCAAAAGATTCCAACTAGCTGCCCCTTAACCCAGAGCTGCTGAGGGAGCGGGAGCCGATCAGGGGTACGATCAGGCGTCAGCTGATCCCAGGGGCCCTGTAACACGTATTCCCGACCACTCAACTGCCCCGGACACAACCCGCGCTCGCCAGGGGCCTAAAAAGGCTTGGGGACAGTGGCGTGATGGTAATGTCACCTAGTAAAGTAAAGTTGCACTACCAACACGGAAAATCATGTTTGACTGGGGAAGTTTTCCTAGTTGTTCTCGGCTCGTGCGAAAATGTCCCGGGATGAGAGTTGGTAACATCTTTCAATTCCTTTTTATTTATTATTATTATTTTTTTTTTTTTAATTTTCTCATTAATTTATTTATTTTTCTGTTCTTGTCTTAATGATTTATATAAATTTTCGTCCCGAGGACTTACCACTGAGTGGCCTTCCTCTCACATGCCATTCACGCCAACAAATCCATACCTACCATCATGGATGCTGGTTGTTGCACCCTAGCAACAGTTGCATCTTCCTAAATAAAAGGCAAACATTTTTAAAATATTAATAATTGGAATGTGTGTAGTTTTATACATCACAGAACAAAGTTTGAAATTATTCTAAAAGAGCCCACATGTTTCTATGCATGTTATGTAAAGTTTTATGTTCCTTTGTACACAATATAATGGACCACAATCACTCTTTAATATTCTGTTACTGCAGTTAAGTCATTATGTGACTTTTTTTATACTTATTTTCTTCTTCTTGTGGTCCTAATTGTCCTGTCTAAGTTGTGTCAAGAAGACCACCCGGTTTTCTGTAGGATGCCACACTCCCTATTCTGTGTAATAGTTCTCCGGAGGGCAAGAATGGAATAGGGCCTAGAATAGCTCCCTGCGGTAACCCTTCAAAGACAGACCCCCACAGCCCAAAACTCATTGGTATGTTCTTTGAACCATAGCTGTAGTTTCTTAAGATTTTTTTTTTTTTTTTCCAACTTTTTTCAGCTAAACGAAGTTTAGGGGAGTTACGTAATGGGTCAGAAATTCGAAGTTAAGTTTTTACCAGAATTTCATATTTATCATATATGCTTTTTCGTCACTCTGTTGGACATGAGCCCGACTATATTATAGGAGTAACGAGCAACGAGTACCTGAAATAAAGGCTCGAGAACATGACGGGGTGCTCATAGTTTTTTAATCTCTCAGATAAAGTATCGGTGAGACACCAACAATGTACATCCCCAGCGCGAAAGAACGCACTAAGTTTTTGCTCTCCTATGAAACCAACTTTACAATTTGGATGAAATTCAATACTTATATGTCTTACTCAGAGGTTTCTGAATCATGATACTAAATTTCGTGTTGGTCCATTCATAACCGCTCCCCCTGTAAACCAGGTTTCAAAGCAGGGTCATTCTGGGTTCACTAAAATTTTTAATTTATTAATTTATAATATGTATTTTTTATTTATTTAGACTTTTTTATTTATTCCTTTATAATTGATTAATAAATATATTTATTTTCAGTTTTTTAAAAATATATGTTGTAGTACCATTGTTTCTTTTCTATATCTCGCACATAGGGACCTGATGAAGAGACGTAAGAGCGTCATCGTTGGGATAAAGACACTTCCGAAGATTTTTTTAAAAATAGTTATCTTAATTTTTATTAAATTGAAAAATATGTCTACTTATTATAAATGTATCTATGTATACATTTTTTTTTTTTTTAATACTCATATATTTTTAAGTATTTATTTATTCAGTTTTTATTAATTTCATTTTACTTTTTTTAATAGTTTAACAAAACTAATAACAAATGTATGTTACTTTCTCTTATTTGTATTCAGGTACCTTATAGGTACCTGTGGGTGTAATGGCTGAACACAAAAATACACTACTTTGCATACAATTTTCAGTTACATATTTTGTCATATAACTAGGGTGGTCCGGAGTAGATAATACGTAATTTATCATGGGAGTATCGTTATTTATATGTTTTGTAACACAGCCAGTTAGTTATTGTGGATCATGCCCGGGCTTTTAAACTTGAGCGTCCTAAATTTTGCCTAACCTAAATTTTGCCTAACCTAAATTTTTATTCACCTATGGTTGGAGTCTTTAACGAGTATCTGGCATCGCACAGGCTCCGGGACTAGCTTTTATTAAAAGTGAAAAAAGACAATAGACAGTCGAAACAAAAGCTGTACCAGGTGTTATTAGAGGCACAACACAGCAGTGGAGTTACAGACATGAAGCGTACCGGTTCACAAGTGTGCTGATGGACTAAAATTATATAGTATTTTCATTGTGGTCTCTCTTTATTGGGCATATATCTCGGGTGTTTGTGCAAAAGTCAGCAAATCTGAATTTTAAGAGAGGAATTTCTGAAGGTTTGAAAAATTCCTGCAAATCAGGTAAAGCACATTTATGTTACCTGAAACATTAATTCAATAAAAGTATTAAATATAAACAAAGTGAGGGCGCCGGTAGCTCAGTGGTATGCGTGCTTGACTTCTGAGCTCAAGGTCGTGGGTTCGTAACCCGACCGAGGCCCTTAGTTTATTTTATCTGGGAGGTAAAATAAACTTAAGCACGCCGTCCTTCGGATGGGACGTTAAGCGATGGTCCCGAGCCTGTACGATGTCAGGTACTCGTTAAAGACCCCTACCCTAGATGAATAAAAATTTAGGGTAGGCAAAATTTAGGACTCCCACAGTAGAGTCGGGCTCATGTCCACCAGAGTGACGAAAGAGCGCTCTGGTAGTAGGCGATATGACCTCGTAGTTAAAGCCCGGGCATGAGTCATAAAACCTAACCTAAACTTAACCTATAAACAAAGTAAAATATTCCAACAATCAGTTACATATAGTAAAAATATTTAAATGCACTTAAGTCCTTTAGATCACAAAACTTATTCTGACTTAAACCCTTTTGCCCAAAAACCAGTGTTATAATTTAATAAAAAAAAAAAAAAAAAACTGTACCTTTTTTTGTAGCTCACTCACAATTGTACTTCTGTCTTCTAATATGATTTTTTTTTTATAGAGGTATAGAACTTTGAAATGAAATAAAATACATACAAATCGTCGTAATGGGTATTGGCTTTATTGGAAAGATAATTTTTTGCCATTAGTGTTTAAATATGATTTCGGGCATATGGCCGCCGCGGCTGGCTCGGTACTCGGGTTACGAACCCACGTTCTTGAGCTCAGAAGCTAAGCACACATACCACTGAGCTACCGGCGCTCTCGATTTTTTTTTATATAAGTGCACTTTCTTCAAAATTGCATGTCATGAAATTTATGTATTTTTTATTACTTAAGATCAGCCAACATTTCTATGGGAAATTGATGATATTTATTATTTTTAATTATATTATTATTTTATTTATTTTTTTTATCACAACCCTTCTAAAAGGGAATAAATTCAATATTTTCACAACATTTATGTTAGGTTAATTAAATAAAAACATAGAAAGAAAAAAATTGAATTAAATATGAATAAAAAAACTCGACCAAAGGAAAATGGAGGATTGGTGAATCACACTCTTTGTACTTCCCCAGAACGAATTAATTAATTTCGTTTTTGATATCCTTTCAAAGCCCATTGATCCTTTGAGCTAAAGTATTTGACATTTATTAACTAATATAATAAATTCATTACATCGGCAGTTATTATGGTTTTTGAGTTGAGCTGACCTTCTCGGGTCAATCCATTCCGTTCCATCGATTATTATAATAATTGTATGCCCGTTTTACATTCTTGAGGGTGCCGGCAGCTCAAGGGTATGCATGCTTGCTTACTGAGGACAAGATCGCAGGATCGAAACCCGGCCGAGGCCCTTAATCTGGAAAATAAAAAAAACTTAAGCGTGCCGTCCTTCGGATAGGACGTTAAGCGATGTACGATGTTAGGTACTCGTTAAAGACCCCTAGTTAAGTTTAAAGGGTCCCCCCTTTAGAATGACAAAATTCCACCCCTCTTGGAATTCAAAATAAACTTGATATATCGGTAATGGGGCCAAAAAAATAAGGTAGTCACAGCCCATATGATCCCAACCCCCGTCCCCACTCCCACAGGGTTATTTTTTTTATTTATTTTTTTTCTCAGGGTGTTTAATCAAAAATTTTGAAAAAATCATGGTACTACCTTTCAATAATATTAATATATTATACATTTTAAATGACTTGGTTTGGTGCGCCATGCTTAAAAATCCATTTTAAACGTTTTTTGGAATTTTACAAGAAAGGGGTTGAAGATAGCAAAAATACTCAAATAACATTTGTTGTACACTGTTTTGAGACGAACAATTTGCACTTTGATTTTTATTCTTAGCACAAATACTCGCAAAGTTATGCTCATTAAAAATATTTTTTTTACAATTTTCGGGCATAATTTAACTATTATTTTGAATTCCGAGAGGGTGGGCATTTTGCCATTCTTAACGTGGGAGACCTTTTAAATATATACGTGCACGCTCTTCAAAATTGCACGTCTTAAAGTAAGTTTGCGGAAACTACTGTAGAAATAGAAATTTAATATAATACCTGCCAGAATGTCTACAGAAAATGTGATTATTATATTATTTATTATTAACTTATTATTTTTTTTATTTTTTTTTTATTATAATACATGGGAGTTATCGTATTCACATGCAATATACACGCAAACGTTTTTACTTTCTTATACCTAAAGTATTGTAATCGTGCGAAAATCCGAGATCGAGGTTTCAACTGGTCCCCTGAATACGTTTTGACTATTTTCGCGATGATGTCTGTGCGTGTGTGTATAAGATTGAAACGTTGTGAGCCCTCTTGAAAATTTGGAATGAAGGGGTCACATATCCTAACATAGGTCTGATTTGATTTTGGCCAAAATCAAACGAACATTGAGACCACTTTCCCTTGGGACCTAACATTTTACAAGATACAGCTTATGTTTATGACCTAATCAAAAATATTTTCAAATAATAGCTGTAGAAAATATTAAAATACATAATTTTTATGAAATATAATTTTTTACAGGTCGTCCAGTTTTCGAGATAAATGCCGAAAACCATCTTGAACTGTAGTTTTGAAACAAATATTTTTAGATGTTTTCTTGATTCACCCGACAACGGTTAGTCCTAACGAAACATTGACTCCTACCATGGAATCAAGGTGTCCGGAAACATGAAATTTCGTTGAAAACTTTGAACTTTTCGAACTCGGATTACATAGACATAAGTAACTAGAAAAGGAGGGACACGCATGTGACTTCACACGGTCGTCTCAGCTCTAACCAGCTCCCAGGTCCTCCTATGACGTCACCCCAACCCTCCCCCACTGCTCCACATGGAGAAAGTTCAGCAATCCCCTCCCTGCTCCACATCCCCCCTCCCCTCACCCCCCTGCTCCACATAGACAAAGTATAGTAATCTCACGTCACATCACCCCCACCCCCCCTGCTCAACATGGAGAAAGTATTGCAATATCTGACGTCACACGTCTAGACAAAGTACGACAATGAGCTGGTTAGAGCTGAGACGACCGTGTGACGTCACAAAGATCAAGTCTCAGTGACCTCCTTTACTAGCTACTGACATAGCACTGGTAGTAAAAATACCATAGCAAACTATTAATTTTTAGCGCACACTGTCGATTAGTTTCAGAGAAAAAGAGCTCAGTACATTTATTCAAAATTCTTAAAATTTCAAAACTTTTCAAGTAGGTACTCAAAAGTCTTGAAAGTTTCCCTTCATTTTCTTTTTTAAGTGACAATTTCACGCAAATTATGTACGACTTTTCTGACAACCCAATTAAGGGTAGATTGCTGCTTTTTACGTACCATTTAGAATTTCATTCCTATGAATGAAGCCTTAATAAGCAGTTTGGGGACTACTCAAAGGGGAAATTTTCTCATAATGAAGACATTTTGAGATCATTTGACAATTTGACGTTTTTTCTGTTTGGAACGCAATATTCAGTTGGACCTCATGGACGTTGGTCTTATGTTTCCTTCCCCAATAGTATAGGTAGAAAATCGCGAGAGCGCTCTGGTAGAAGGCGATTTGACCCCATAGTTAAAGTCCGGGCATGAGCATAATAACTAACTAGCAATCAAATGTGCAACAAAAAATAAAATCCTGCCATAAAAACTCTCTTTTTCAGTATAAAATTGTTTAGGATTTAAAAATAAATCTAAAAAATAAAAAGCTTCAAGGAATTTATCAAAAGATAAATATTTTATGAAAATATATATGGAGGTGTGCTCTGAAAAGAAGAAATTACCTCAAAAGAAAATTAGACACTTTTGATTAAGAAGAGAAAAAACTAAATGAAACTAAAGAAATATTAATGAAAAATAACCTCAAAGGTTATCAAAAAGAATGGTTTCATTCATATAATGGAACACGAAGTATAAAGGAAGTTTTGTAGTTGGTCAAAAATTCGATGTTGAGATTTCATCAGAATTTCTGTTTTTCCGACCCCCCTGATTCTAAAAATGTAAAAACGAATTTCCTTGTCTTTCTGTGAACACAATAAAACGCGATAGGAAAAGTCCCAAGTTCCTGGAATCCATTTGATAGGTACTTTAGCCTAGAGGAAATTATGTAATCGGTCAGAAATTTGATGCGCAGTTTTCAATGGAATTTTATGTTTTCCGACCTTCTATTGCTATAATGAAAAAAAAAATAAATAAATAGGTCCATGTGTGTGAACACGATAACTCCCAATAAAATGAATGTATCGACCAGTATTTCAAGTTGAAAAATGCATCTCTCATGGATTTCCACTGGCTTTTTATCCCAATTTTAATTAAAATTCATTTTATTCTGTACAACTTCAAATTTTAATTCCATAAATAATTGAAATTCAGGCAAATTCAGAAAAATGCCTGTCAGGCAGTTCAACTTACGAGATAATTCCATCTGTCATGTGATGTCAGTTCTGCAGCACTGATTTTGAAGTTTCAAAAAAAATTGTCATTCGAAAATTTGTCTATAACATCACAATATTCAGTATTCCATGACATGGTAATAAAATATATCATAAAAATGTATACATTAAGATACCCTATAGAATAGATATCTACATATAGAATTGATACCAGAGTGACGAAAGAACGCTCAGGTAGTAGGCGCCGCGGGTTTCCTTATTACGTCTCCAACAAAACTCTTCACACTGACCTTAACGTACTTTTGTCACCAAAGTCACTAAATCCAAGTATAAAAATTATTTTTCCTTCTTAGTTCCCACAATAATCCTCTAGTCCGTGCCCTCCATTCTGCAAAACATGCCCAACGACGGCTTAAGCGTCAATGGCCTAGAGACCTCCTGAGCAGGAGCAGTGACAGTGATTAGGGAGTATCACCACTGGGTGATTTCTCCTATCTTGACATTATGGCATTGCCATTATCTCTCTATTAGCACATTTGCTTGTTGTATTTATATTTATGCAGTTGTAAATATCTTTTTGTAAATAAATAAATAAATAAAAAAGAGGATTCAAACGCTCAATACAAACAACATAGTAAGTCAACTATTGATTTTACCGCAAACGGTCGACTGGTTTTGGAGGAGGAACTACAATTTGATTGATTTGTTCGTCCTGGGGAAGTATATTGATGGTGTTTCATCTACGACTTTTTTTACTTTACTTATGTGCATCATGCTTGGGTGCATTTTACGACAATTTAAGCCTGGAAAAACCTGTTTCTTATGGAAATCCTATCGGATTAAGAATCTACGAGCCAGCTGATATTTCCAATATCCAAACCCTTTGGAGAAGGGGAATGTTCGGCCTCTCTACACAATTTATGAGAGCGGTGGTCGGAGGCGGTGGGAGTGGATTAGATTCGATGGGACGGAATCTAATACGTTTTCCTAATCTAGCATCGTAAAATTCTTACTTTGGACCAGATCAGAACTCAAAAGATACCTTATCCCTAGCCTTATGCAAACATTAACAGTTTTTCTGCGAAAAAAAAAAATTGGTACCAATTTGTAAATTAAATAACTCTTTTTTCAGCATAAAAATGGGATTACAAATAAATCTATTGAGGGCGCCGGTAGCTCAGTGGTATGCGTGCTTGACTTCTGAGCTCAAGGTCGTGGGTTCGTAGCCCGACAGAGGCCCTTAGTTTATTTTATCTGGGAGGTAAAATAAACTTAAGCACGCCGTCCTTCGGATGGGACGTTAAGCGATGGTCCCGAGCCTGTACGATGTCAGGTACTCGTTAAAGACCCCTACCCTAGATGAATAAAAATTTAGGGTAGGCAAAATTTAGAACTCCCACAGTAGAGTCGGGCTCATGTCCACCAGAGTGACGAAAGAGCGCTCTGGTAGTAGGCGATATGACCTCGTAGTTAAAGCCCGGGCATTAGTCATAAAACCTAAACCTAAACCTCTATAAAATAAAAAGCCTAAAGTAATTTTTTATTTATACAATTTATAAAAAATATTTACTAAAAACACAAGTTTCTTTTACCTCCATGTTTTAATTACTAAAGCATATATGTATAAATTTTTGATTAAAAAAATACTAGAGATATGTAAAATACAAAACTTGTTCACCACATTACTCAAGGCCGAGAATTTGACTTCAGTTAAGTTGATATATATTTTTTGAGCGGAGCTTATTCTGGAGTGAAACGGAAGAATGAGCGTAGCTCAATCTTTAGACGACTCGTGTGTTTCGTTTGTGCCTCTCCTGCATTGAAACTGTTTATCTGATCCTGATCAATTTTTGCGTATTGATGGATGTTAGTCACGTGAAGGTTGTTAAAAAATAATTTCGAAAATCGGACGTACCACGGAGGAATAATCACCGAAAATATGTTCATCCATAGACTTCAATGCGAAACGTTCAAATTCTTCTCAATCGACAATGGCATGAAGCGCGCGCATGAAATTGAGGTCATAGGTCGAGGTCAAGAGTAAGATTTGTTTAAAAAAATAATATATAATATAATAATAAAAAAATAATCAGAGGAAATAATTATATAAAATGGAAGTAGCATCGAGGAATAATCACTGAAAAAAACAATGAAACTGAGACCATTGTTGGAAGACCATATTTTTTCGTAGATAACCACGTTTTGTCGCATGGAGGGAGCTCACGGCGTAAGCTAAGCGAGTGACCGCTAATGAATTTAAAGTTCAAGGTATAGGCAATTTGAGTCACGGCTCCGCTCAATATTTGCAATTAGCAGAATGCATTGCATACCTAGTTACTTAAGCATTTTATGTGTTAAAATTTACTAGTAAATACATTTCAAAATTCTTGTCTACATATGTTTTTTAGCTGAGAAAACAATCACTCTGGTGGATTAGTTACCAAGGAGGAGGCTTTAACGAGTACCTGATATCGTACAGGCTTAAGGCCATCTCTTTACGACCCATCCGAAGGACTGCGTTCTCTAGGTTACGACTTTGAAATCCTCCGTATATTGGGAGGGAAGAATGTCCAGTAGTAAGCCAAGACGATCTAGTAGGAACAATTGTCCCGGTCATATATAAGCGTATAATTAGATGTAGGGGATGGAATCTTGGCTGGGAGACAAGGGTCACTGATTTAGGTGGGGTTATATGGGGTTCTGACCTGACCACTGGGCCAAACGGAGCGGGTAATCGGTAATATACAGGGGCATTAAGTTGGCAGCCATGGAGGGAAGTTCGGATCTGAGTGGATACATTTTTATGTAATGGAGGGGAACAAGGCAGCTTATCCCAAACGAAAAACAGCTGATCCAATATATTCAAAGAGATCCCTTTGATCGATTCATAAATTTATAGATATCGAATGAGGATTTGGATTCATACATCAAATTGTGTGTCGATACATTCATTCCGGAGTTATTAGGGTTTCTGGTATTAAGTGAGGTTAAAAAGTTATAAAATAATTTTTAAAAAATCAATAAGAAATTTAAAAAAAAAATCATTTCTGTCCCCAGAACGTCAGAGCACTGCACCTCCTCATATTAACGGGTGTACACTACACTAGGGTAGCCCTTATTTTGAAAAAGTTTAAATTTCTCCTTTAAGACCTCCACCAGGAATTTTGTTTAGAATGTTGAAAAAATGAGCCCTGAATTTTTTCAGATTTTTTTGACCATATTAACCCGTGCCTGTAAGGTGTTAAAGTTTAACATTGAGTTTAAATGGGGATTTTGCAATTCGAGAGACTTTAGAGCGTAACTTTTGATGCCTCGAATGGATTGTTCTGAAATTTCTTTTTCTTACGTTTTGGGGGGTCGCTGAATTCAAATTTGATGTCAAAAATCAAGTGTTGATAGTTACACTTGTCAAAAAACTGTCATTAATTTTAACTAATAAAACATTTTCTCAAAAAATCCATCCGTGATGTGATTTTATAGTTTTAGAGGTGGCTGATTTCAAATTTGATGTCAAAAAACTGTCAATAATTCAAATTTATATACAATTTCATGAATAAATTTTTCAATGATGTGATTATATATGTTTTAGGGGCAGCAGAAATCAAATTTCAAATTTCAAACATCAAATTATACCATTGGAAGACTAATTAATAGATTCAGAATAATGCTTTTAATTTTGAATTATTGACTGTCTTTTGACAACCGGAAATGTCAAAAATCATTTTTTGACATCAAATTTGAATTCAGCGACCCCTAAAACATATATAATCACATCATTGAAAAATGTATTCATTAAATTGTATATTAATTTGAATTATTGACAGTTTTTTGACATCAAATTTGAAATCAGCCACCTCTAAAACCTATAAAATCACATCAAGGATGGATTTTTTGAGAAAATTGTTTATTAGTTAAAATTAATGACAGTGTAACTGTCAAAACTTGATTTTTGACATCAAATTTGAATTCAGTGACCCCCAAAACGTAAGAATACGAAATTTCAGAACAATCCATTCGAGGCATCAAAAGTTACGCTCTAAAGTCTCTCGAATCGCAAAATCCCCATTTAAACTCAATTTTAAACTTTAATACCTTACAGGCACGGGTTAATATGGTCAAAAAAATCTGAAAAACTTCAGGACTCTTTTTTTCAACATTCTAAACAAAATTCCTGGTGGAATATTTTTTTTTATTTTCATGTCAATCCCACGACTAACCCTCCTCCCTGCCTCAGCCCGAGGATAAGGTGTTAGACGGCATATTTCAACTTCCTATCAATGGAGTCATCTCTGATGCAAGCAGACCTGCGCTCACTTTACAGATTCTATCATCAAAAAATAAAATCTTTTAAAAATGTATCTATAACTCTTAACGACGACTGGACAGCATTAATGTTTTTGGGGAGATATATATCCCATAAAAAGCATATAGCCAGCTTTCCAATTTTAAGTATCTCATCACATAGGGAATACGAATATTAAAACTTAAAGATCGTTCACGTAACGAGGAGCGTTATTTCTATTGATTCAATTCTTTCTTGGCTTTCCGATAGGAATCCTAAGCCGTTAGCCCCTCCGCACACGGAGCGACTGATTTGCAACGCGAGTTGCAAATCAGTTCCACAATAGTCACACGGACAACCAGTTTGTAACCAGAATGCAACCTCTGTCCGCACACGAGCGCAACTGATTCTGGATCAGTCTGTGTTCTCTGTCCAATATTAACAATTAACTAATATTAACAATACCGCAGACTATGAAAGGAATATCAATACAGCTTATCTGTATCAATACCGGCTACTCTATAGAATATGAAACAGGTCAACTATCAACAAAAATAGATACATCCGGGGTTATATAGCTTTGGATTAAGTTTATAAAGCATTAAATATTTATCAAAGAAAAAATTCTGATGTGGCTATTACAGGACTTTCTTATACCAACCACGCTTACTGATCACACTCTTTCAACCTTCTCAAAATTATTTCATAGTGCATACTGGATATAAGAATGTCTACTCTCAAGATAACGCTGTTCAAAGAGACAAAATGAAATGATTTCGAGATGGGGAAGGCGACAGACAGAGATCTATAGGCGTTGGTATTAAAAATCCTGTAATGGCCACGTCACATATTTTTATAATTTTTCAAAGAAAACTACCGATACATAAACCATATTTTAAATTTCGTTGCTATGAGCTGCTACTCATCATTTCGACACAAATGTAACCATGCAACTGAAACCGTTTTGCAACTGGGAACAACGATCGCACGCAACCAGTTGGAAACTGATTTCAAATCGGTCTCGTTTTGGTCGCACCGTGTGTGGATGGGCAAGGTCACCAAACAGTTGCATGCGCAACTGGTTTGCAACTCGAGTTGCAAATCAGTCGCCCCGTGTGCGGAGGGCCTTAGTGTTATCACGGGATTGCTAAAACAAAAAAAAGAAAAAAAAAAAATTGTGTGTGTGCAGTTAGTACACACTGCAGTCGTCCCCGGCACAAGGTCATACTGAGTAACGAATATATCTAAACGAAATTTAGTATGAAAATTCAGTAAACCCTGACTAAGACACCTATTGATTGTCAAGAAATTCAGGAAATTGTTATCAGATGGTGAGAGAAAATAGTTGACTAATTCGCACTGTGGAAGAAGTTGCCGGTGACTTACTTCCAACTTAATGCTTACAGGATGGATTAAGTATTTCTACATTTCCTCTTCCATTCCCATTCTTATTCTTCTCTGGATCTCTTCGGAATCAACAGACTCGCAAGAATAACCAATGAGCCATAATCTGCAATGGGTACTCATTCGATGTCCTGCAACCGTTATGCCATCCTCATTCTTATTTTAAGTTGCTTATATATTATTCAAGTTACGGTCTGCTTAGAGATGGCCGAACAACTGCGAATGTCTTGTTAGGCGTTGCGAGTCGTTAAAGTCACTTCTCAGACTGGTCCCAGATGAAGTCCTATACATGGAGAAGGACCAAAGAGAGAGTTGTTTCAGTTTCAGTCAAATTATGGAACAGAACAAAGATGGGTTAGTTCACTTAAGTTATGTTATCTGAAAATTTATTAAATTTAATTTTAGTTGATCGTAGTCTGTAATATCAAATTTCGGAGGTATCATAACTGTTTAGAAGATTTACTTTATTTATAAAACATTTTTTTTCTTAGGTGTCACTTATTTTTACCTCATGAATAAACACAAGATCTAACGATATATTAACAATGAGCAACACGATATTGATCTCGGTACTCTTGGCTACAGTTCGAAGATAGATCAAATTAAAGCTATAATTTTTAAATAGATTATACTCGAAATTCGAGGCCTTTAGTTTTCTTATCTGGGCGTTGAAAAACCATGTGCACGCCGTCTTTTAGATGTGACGTTAAGCAATGGTCCCGAGCCTGTGGGATGTCAGATACTCGTTAAAAACCTCTAGGTAAATCTGGGTAGGCAACATTTAGGACTCTCATAGTAGAGTCGGGCTCATGGCCACCAGAGTGACGAAAGAGTCCTCTGGTAGTAGGCGATATGAGTTAAAGCCAGGACATAAGACACAAAAAAAAGTGTCCGACTTCTTTATTCCAAAAATGATTTTTAAAAGATCTGTATGTCTGTGTGAGTGTTTAAACACGATTTCTCCCAATAGAATAAATGCATCAACACGAAATTTGATATGTGTATCATTATAATATAATATATTATATATGCATTATATTTTCAGCCAAATCGACCATAAGGAAGGAGGGGAGGCTTAATACAAAACTTTAATAACTGCCGTTGTAATGAATGTATTGACAAGAAATTTCATATATACATATATGTATATATATTGTAATGATCACTATTGCCCATTACATAAATAGTTTTATAAAACAGAAAGTAATGCACGAGAGATTGGTTCACTATTTGATATGTATTCTACCGAGTGAAGGTTCTAAGAGGTTATAATATCGATACTGTACCATGGTCGATATGGTATAAAAAAAAAATATCAGTCATGTATTAAAAAATTGTGAAAAATTTAAATAATATGATACACCATTGATTATAAATAAATTTAAGCAACGGAGAGAGAATATTAGAATATCTGATGTAAATGAAAATGTTAAAAACAGCTGTTTTGTATTTTTAAAGGCAGTAAAAGTTTGACCAATGGAGAGAGCATATATCAAGAAAAATGGAGGATTTTTGTTCCCACAAGGGGAGAGTCGGGGTGTTGTGTGTGAGATCTGTTCAGAGGAATAGATAATTAAAATGCACAATTTCTTTGTCAAACTTCACTATATATTCTCAAATACTCAACTAGTTTCGCCGTGTTAAGGCATTATCAAGAGTCACTTACAAACTGACAGAATTGGTTGACAGGGTAGAGGGTACAGTTAAGGAGGGGTTTTTAGGTAATGACGGGGAATCCCTTGTTTTTGTTACTCTATACATTCCAATAAACAGATATTTACAAGATAATAATAAATATAAAATAAAAAGAAGAAAGAAAATGATATATATATAAAATCTAATAAAGCGAATCTAACAGTAAAGTGTTGGTATTTATATAGGTATGACTCATGAATTATATAAATGTAACATATAATAAATATTAAAGTGAATAAAAACAAATACAAAGAATTTAAAGACAAATTAAAACATCAAATGAAAATTATAGTATTCTCTGAATGTCAGTTGGCAAAACATTTCCACAATTCCATTACCTAAAAACCCCTCCTTAACTGTACCCTCTACCCTGTTAACCAATTCTGTCAGTTTGTAAGTGACTCTTGATAATGCCTTAACACGGCGAAACTAGTTGAGTATTTGAGAATATATAGTGAAGTTTGACAAAGAAATTGTGCATTTTAATTATCTATTCCTAGAATGGAGCTTCACAAAGTAAATCTGGAAACCATAAATTATCTGTTCAGAGGTGGTTCTGTGCAAATGTGAGTGAAAAGTGTAACAAGAAATAATGTGAGTAGTCACAGCAGTAATTGAAGATATAAGACACCAAGGGGAGATACCCGGAACGTCAGAAAAGGACGAGGACGCAATTTTACTGAAAAATGTTTTAACCACAAGCACCAATCGCAGAAGAGAGAAGATGATGTGGCCATGATACCTACAACCCACCGCATTTGTTACCAGTATATTTTCATCACCTCAGCAACGAAGAAATGAAAAATGAAAACGTCGCTCAAGGTTTTTCTAAATGTTGTAAAATTTTATGTGTGTAAAAAAAAAAAAAATTAAGTGTAACTAACACTTTTGAAATTTTTTATGAAAGATTTTAAAAAAAATATATATATATAAAAAAAAAAGATATAAATTAAATAAATGTAACGCTTTTTTAAAAATGATTTTTTTATTAATTCTTACCATATTTTATTTCATAGAATTATTATATCATATTAAAATTTAGAAAGAGCGGTTACAATATATTCAAAGCTTTATACATATTTTGCTAAATTGTCCAAATTTAAATGTGTGTTATACTGTGTGATGTCATAAGATTTTTTACATCTGTCTATCCTGTATAACCAGTTTGGTTGCTTCTTAGGTAGCTGAGATCTTTAATTCTAGTAGAAGGCGTTACATTATTCATGTCTCTTGGTTATTTTGTTCTTTATTTTGACAATACTGCTAAAACATGACAGATAAATAAACAAAATATATCCTTACAGAAGGGAATACATATATGAGTATTTTCATTTCTCCAGAGTCAACGTAACTCCAAACTTCCAGTTATATTTCTTTTACTAAATTTTGATTTCTACAATAGTTTTTCGAAAAGGGCCCTAAAAATATCAAAAGTTCAAGAAATGTGCAATTTTGAATAAAGTGCACGTAATTTTAAAAAAATTTCAATTAACAAACTTTTCAGTTGGATTTCTAAAGAGATGCCATTTTAAATTGTATTTCAATAATATTAAATCTAATCAAAAGGTTTTCAAATTATCTTACTGGTCCAACAGGGAAAATGAATAGAATAGAATTTACTAGAACAAATAGTTTGGGTTTATTTTTTTTAAACCATCTACATTATAAAATTATAAAACTAAACATTGAAACAAACAAAAATCAAAAAAAAACTCTTAAAAACTAAATTGTTAAAACTATTATTTCAATCTTTTTTCTGTGTTTTTTTCTTTTTGGCCATTCTTTAAATTTAAGATATATTTCTGGGCATATATCCTGTACATATAAACAAACATCAGTACCTTCTTTTTGGATCAATTTCACTGTTAATACACTTCTATTTAGTTCATTACATTTTGAGCTTAAACACAGCTGTCCACGTACTCAGACCTTCGCCATTCTACCCAGGCCTCGACACACACTAAAAAACAGCTGATGGTCGTGTTTTGTTTTTTACTTATTTCTTTTAAAAGAAAATTGCTTTTTATAGAAAAATAAATATAATTAATTTTTTTATATTAATATTTAATGTGAGTATTTTTTTTTATACATCACAATGAAAAAAAAAATGTTGTCTGTCCCGATTAATATGAGAATTTAAAACCTCATAAAGACGACACTTATTAATTTTCAGTAGAATCACCAGAAGGGAAGGGGGGATCAGAGGGGGCTCAACTCAAAAACCCCAATAACTGTCGATTTACGGTCGACTGGTTTTGGAGGGGGAGCGAAAAGTTAATTCGTTCATTGGAAGTACATTGTCGGTGATTGATTTTTAAATTTAGTGGCTCGAGAACATCTGTTAAAGTCTCATCCGAAGGATGGCGTGCTCAAAGTTTAACCCACTTTTTTTATCTGTTTCTCGTTCCTATCGACCGACTTTGGTGAAAATGAATAGATGTCGTCCATATGGATTTTGCCTGGAACAGAATCACCTTCATTTTGATTTTACTTGTTATCTTGAAGCCGGTTTGATAAAAAATATAAAATTTATTCTTCCTTAGTTCCACCTCCTTTTCAAAGGAATCTTAAAGAAAAAGTGTATTGGAACAGGTTTCGTCGAGCCCTTTAAAATGACACGACATTCTCGAAACGAAATTGTCGCCTCTCCCCCCATCAATCCATCCCCCCTCATCATGAAGTATAGGGGAAGTTATGTAATCGGTCAAACATTCTGTGCGAAATTTCCAACGAAATTTTATGTTTTTCGACTTCTAGATTCCAAATATGAAAAACAAAATTCTATCTATATGAGAACGATAACTCCCGATAGAATGAATATATCGACACGAAATTTTATATGTGATTGCACAACCCTTTAATGGCCTATTATTTTTCAGCCAAATCAACCAAAGGGGAGGGGGGATTACAGGAGAGGCTTAACATAAAAACTCTAATAACTGCCGATAGAATGAATGCATCGACACAAAATGTTATATGTGTGAGCAAAACTCCATTAGGACAACACTTATCCATTTTTAGCCAAATCGGCCAAAGGGGAGGGGGGGATTACAGGAGAGGCTTAACATAAAAACTCTAATAACTGCCGATAGAATGAATGTATCGACACTAAATTTTATATGTGTGAGCAAAACCCCATTAGGACAACACTTATCCATTTTTAGCCAAATCGGCCAAAGGGGAGGGGGGATTACAGGAGAGGCTTAACATAAAAACTCTAATAACTGCCGATAGAATGAATGTATCGACACAAAATTTTATATGTATGAGCAAAACCCCATTATGACAATACTTATAAATTTTTAGCCAAATCGGCCAAAGGAGAGGGGGGATTAGGGGAAAGGCTTAACTCAAAAACTCTAATAACTGCCTTTGTAATATGATTGGTATAAGAAAGACCTGTTATGACCACATCACATATCGTCGGCCTAAAAGTGATACCTCGTAAGCAAAATTTTTCCGAAAATCGTCCCAAAAAAAAATTAAAAAAACTATTGATCTAGTGGGACCTGGTATACGACATAAAACGAAAAAAAAAACATAAAATACGTTTTGAAGAACCGTACCTTGCAAAAGAGATGGGAACGAAATTCTGGTGAAACCTGGTAACTCCGTTAAGTACGTTAATTCTTTACTTGACTTACCAATTCATGGCATGCATATACATCTCACTTATACAAATGTCGAAAAAAATGAAGTTTCCTATAAAGAATATTTTTTTTATCAGTTTTTTGTCTCTCCCGTAAGGTTGGCTTTTTGCACATATGAGGTAGACAGACGATATTCTAATCTCATTCATATATTTTCCCTTAACAATTTTCTGGAGGAGGGGGGATCTTTTCAGAGGAAAATTCTCAGGGCCTCTAAAATTATACATTTACCACTGAGTACCATTATGTTTATTCTTCTCGGAAAACCAAATTACAAACTTATGATTCGTTTACAAGAGAACAATTCGTTGGAGAACAATTCGTCCCTAATTCACAGCATGGAATATCATAAGGCTATCAACTTCCATTGAATAAGCCAACAATACCAACCCTGTTAACCCTGGTTCCTTTGATGTCAAATTATCTCTTTGCCCGCATGAGTTCAACTATTTTCAAATGGCGCCCCACTGAAAGTTTACATTAAATTAGAACATATGTGAATAAGCAATATCAAAGCTAGACATGGTGATGAGTATAATCTACTTTCGTGAGTATAATTCGTTCTGGGGAAGTACATTGTCTGTGATTCACCGATGATTTTTTTTAATTAAAAAGGGTAAATTCTGCATTTATAATAATAATAAATTTATTTACGTTAGACCAATACATGGTGGATACGTCAAAAGAATTTTTAAATTAAGATATAGATTTATAACTACTTGAGTCTTATCTAACACACCTATGATTAGTAGTAATAACAAAACTATTAAAAAAAAGTAAAATGAAATTATTAAAAACTGAATAAATAAATACTTAAAAATATATGAGTGTATAAACAAATTAATACAAGATACGTTTATAATAAGTAATAAACATTTATTTCAAATCAAACATTGCTAATGGAAATTTAATAAGGGACTTTTTGATAGGACTGATCGTTTTCGGGTAAATCAATAAAACAACGTTTATTTTGCCCATTGAAGTACTATAGTATTTTAAAAATCAAATTATATAAATATTCAAAGTTAATTAAACAATTTGAATCTGCTTTGAATAAATGTTGATAATATTCTCTCTTTTTTTTCTTTTTTTTTTTTGGTATATTTACAATTAGTTAAAATATAACTATAAGTAAATTTGATGACAGTGAGTATAAAAAAATAAATTAATTAAAAAATATATATATACCTATATATATTTGGAATAAATATATAGTGTGATAAAAACTTGTTTGCTACCACATTTCCTGTAGAAATTTGATCTCTTTTGTTTATTTAAATTTTGTTTTCTACAGTAGTTTGCCGAAAATTGCCCTAAAAAAATATTATCAATAATTTAAGACGTGCAATTTTTAAGAAAGTACACGTATAAAACGAAAAAAATTCAATTAAACAAACTTTACACTTGGATTCACAAAGAGATACCAATTTTTAATAATTTTAAATAATATTAATTTCTAATCCAAAGGTTTTTTAAATGATACTACTGGGACAACAGGGAAGATGAATAGAATAGAATTTGAAGAGGACAAATAATTGGGTTATTATCTATATTTACATATTTAAATTTTAAAAAAACTTAACATTTGAACAAACAAAACAAAAATTTACAATGGCACAAAAACATTAAATTAATACTTAAAAAACTATTTCTTTTTTTTATTTGGGCATATTGAAAAATATATATTATTAATTGTACCTTCTCGACGCCTCTACCACAAAAACCAGACCCCGTCAACTCTTCACACTTTAATTCCACCCCAGTCAACTTTCATCTAATTGTTCAACTTCATTTTATTTAAAACATATCAAACCACATGCACCGTTTAAGAGCTAGCTCACGACTCCATTACATTTAACACTTTATCACAGCTGTTTTTTATATGTTTTCTTGTTTTGTTTCTCAAACACCTTGATATATATCTAATATATATATGATATTAGATTATAATAAAAAAAATTACCTCTTTTCATTAAAATATTCATTAAAAAAATGTTCCGTAGTGTACATCACATTTGCCTTTTCCTTCTTTTTAAAAAAAAAATGTTTGTTCACAAAAATTTTTTTTTTTTTTTTTTTTTTTTTATATAAGTTCTTTCAGATTTAATTTCTTCCTACACACAGGTTGATTAGCTTCTTCCTCGAATCCACATGATAAGCTTCCTCCTTCAATACACAGATGGATTAACGTCTTCCTCCAATTCACATGATGGGCTCCTCAAACGCACATGTTGGCTGGCTCCTTGGTGTCTTCAACTCATTGCTCAACGATGTATCGAAGTCTCTCTCTCACTTACACTCACTGATTTATTTTTATTTTTTATATGCCCAATTCGACGCTCTTTTTATACATATATGCCCATTTTTTTATATTTTTATAACTATTTACAATTATTAAACATATATAATACGTACCTAATTTCTAATAAACAAAAACAAATATTAATCTAAAAATTTACAATTAATCCTTAACCTAAAGAAAATGTTAACTTAAATTTATAAAAATTTGAACTAATTGAACATAAAAATATAATACTAAATTTTTACATATTTACAGGATCAGTCATAGTCATGAAATTAAGTTTGGAAATAATCATGTTGGATGCAGATTTAAGAAATTGCCAATTATTTTACTTTCCGCCTTTACCATCAATATACAATTGTATGTATTCAAAATAATTATATAAAAAGATTGTATATAAAAAAATTTACTTGAAATAAAAATTAAATAAATCCTTTTTTTTTTTTTTTTTTATCACACTTCCAAAATATTACTTAACAATCAAAATTAGGCCTCACGCCGGGTAATATGGAATACAAATTTAATTTATTTAATATATATAGTACTTGTCTTTTGAGGTATTAAATTCTTTGAGACGTCCTTCATACTTCCTAACTAAAAAAAATGTATCTCACATATATTTCATTTCAATTTACTTCCCTAACTAATTACACCCTAAGAATACTTTCGTCGATGTAGCAAAAATACGGTTCCTCCTATCTCAGGTAGGCAACCAACACTACATCATAAATCTCCTATATATATCGCTAGTTCTTTCTAGTCGACACAAAAAAAATCATATCTCGCAGATCAAAAAAATATAAATCTCCAATTAATCACTAGCTCTTACTAGGATTAAAAAAAATAATTTCTCCCAAAACAAATCTATATAATCCCGACGTCTAAAAGAATGTCATCAGCAATTTAATTTCAAATTTCTCTAATTAATATTACCCTTCGTTTGTTCCCATTCCTAAAGTTATATAATGTGCTCCTCCTACAACTCTTCCCATTCCCATCTACTCTCTCTATTAAACAAATTTACGTAGAAAAAATGTTACTCAAAATAATAAATGAAATTGTCTAAATAATAGAATTTATAATAACAAAAATTTACTAACCTATGCATACATACAATTTATATAATATATTATCCTTCCAAGGCTTCTATACAGTTTCGTTCGTCTTTCTAATTTATAATATTATTATGATTTAGTCACGTCCGGTATCCTAGCTGAACAGTTCCGAAACAGAAAATCTGTCCCCTTGACTCGGCTTCAGGAAGTTCGTCATGTCTCCAAAGAGATCTAGGCATCTCTCAGCCTGCTGATTTTATTTTTCTAACATTTGTAATAAAAAATATTATTAAAAAAAATCTATCTTCTTCCATATTATGTTCGTTCAAAATCAATCAGTTATATGTATATGTTTTAATTTTCAATAATCATTATTAATAAGTAACTTCTAAATAAAAAACTTTCACATATTAAATTTGGGTGACTAATCCTTAAATATAATTCTCAGATAATTTTATACTGATCCTAACATATAATCTAATCCTAAAAAAAATATAATTCCTAATTACTTTAAACACAGAACTATACCAAAATTCATTCATACTCTTCATGTACCAAAATTCTCTCATTCAAAAAATAAATTTATCATCCATACTATTATATTAGTCCATGGTCACTTCGTCATATTTTAAATTAATCCTAATTCTGTCATGTTAGTCTGTCAGTCATTTCCTCAAACTCATCCGAGTTGCAAAAAAAAATAGGTTCACTATAAAAAGTGGCTAATGCAATTATATTGCAAAGCCCAAATTTAATTTTATCTTTTTCCGGATGCCCCGGCGAATTATGTCTTTAAAAATCCTCTCCCCCTTCTCTAAATATTTGTTCAGTGTTAATTTTGTCCTTAATACCTGTTTGAATGATTTTACTCTCTTTTTAAAATTGTTCTTATGTCTTTTATTAGCCTCCTTTCTATTTCCAGTTTGTCTGTAAGTTTTAACTATATTTTCTTTAAAATTAAAATTTGTCTTTCGTTTGTTGTCCTCAGTCTGTTCGTTTGTTTTGTCTAATAACATCCAAATGTTCCTTTCACTCTGTCCATCCACATCAACATTCATCCTATTTTCTTGAATTTCACTTAATACTAATTTTTCTACATTTTGACTCTCTTCCTCCACCTCTTTCTCTAAAATTTGGGTCTGTTCCTCCCCACTGTTATTCTCTGTTCCTTCTACCTCATCAACTTGTGACTGACTGTCAATAATAAGAACCTCTTTTTCTACTTCAGAATTCCCTTCATCCAACTTGTTAATTTTTTGAATAAAGTGCTTTTCTAAGTTTTCTCCTGCTTTATTTATCCTACTTTCAACTCTTTCATTTTCTATTTGAATTTTCTCTAATTGGTTCATCAAATTGTCCACCTTTTTATTTAATTTAACTTCTAAATTTTTAATGTCGCCTCTTAAATTTCCCATCTCTCCCTTTAATTCTTTTCCCTGTTCTTCTATTCTCTGATTTATATTTTCCAAATCCCCCCTTAATTCCATTCCTTGCTCTTTCATATTCCTCCTTAAATCTCTACCCTGTTCTTCTATTTTTTGATTGATATTTCCAATATCCCCCCTTAAATTTCCCATTTCCCCAGTTAACTTTGTTACAAAATTTCCTAATTTATTACTTTGCTCTTCCATTTTTTGATTCATATCCCCTCTTAAATTTTTCTCTAGATTTACTAATTTATTACCCTGCTTTTCTATATCCCCTCTTAAATTTGTCTCTAGATTTGTAAATTTCTGGGTTATGAATTCCATAAATCTATCTAGCTTATCTGATTTCTCCTCACCTGTACCCTCCGTGGACTCCATTGCGGCTGGAGTCTCCCTTCCTGTATCTTCCGATACTTCCATATCCGAACTCGACCCTTCCTCTCTACTTTCCTCCTCCAATCTCTTCGCCTCTCCTCTGGTAATTGGCATTTTCTTACTTTATTAAATATATTAATACTAAACAAAAACAATGTTAAAATAGTAACCTTCTTTTGAAGTTTGAGAAAAAAAAATATTATTTCTCAAAATTAAATGTAACCCTTATTTGTCTCTATTCTATCCTTTTCATCTTTTTCAACCTATTTCCCTACTTTAATTAATATAAAAAAATTCTCCCATCAAGGTTTTGCCAAAATATGATGGGGCTTTGTGGCGAAAATCGTCCCCACAAGGGATGCCAAAAATGTGATAAAAACTTGTTTGCTACCACATTTCCTGTAGAAATTTGATCTCTTTTGTTTATTTAAATTTTGATTTCTACAGTGCCGAAAATTGCCCTAAAAAAATATTATCAATAATTTAAGACGTGCAATTTTTAAGAAAGTACACGTATACAACGAAAAAAATTCAATTAAACAAACTTTACACTTGGATTCACAAAGAGATACCAATTTTTAATAATTTTAAATAATATTAATTTCTAATCCAAAGGTTTTTTAAATGATACTACTGGGACAACAGGGAAGATGAATAGAATAGAATTTGAAGAGGACAAATAATTGGGTTATTATCTATATTTACATATTTAAATTTTAAAAAAACTTAACATTTGAACAAACAAAACAAAAATTATATGTTTTCTTGTTTTGTTTCTCAAACACCTTGATATATATCTAATATATATATGATATTAGATTATAATAAAAAAAATTACCTCTTTTCATTAAAATATTCATTAAAAAAATGTTCCGTAGTGTACATCACAATAGGTATACAAAATAATAAATGGCAATATACACAAAATAAGATAAAATAAAGTAATCTACAAAATAATACAATCAGTACAAAAAACAATACAATAAGTAGAAGTGCTGAATATAAGAATACATGTATACAGGTAATACAAAATAGTTGAAACAAATAATGAGAAGCAAGAGAGAAATGGACATGAATATGTAGAAAATAATGAAATATATACAAATTAAATGTAATATTTTTATAATAAGTAGAGACATTTTTCAATTCAATAAAAATTAAGATAACTATTTATCAAAAAACTCTTCGGAAGTGTTTTTATCCCAACGATGTTTCGGGACGTTCTTACATCCCATCATCAGGTCCCAATTTCGAAATATAGAAAAAAAAAAACAAAAAAAAAAAACAATGTAACTATAACAATATATGAAAAAAAAAATATTTATAGATTAATCAATTATAAATGAATATATAAAAAAGTCTAAATAAATAACAAATATATAAATGAATAAATAAAACAATAACTTGCATTGGACTGACCTTTAAGGTGTGGAGGAACTCTGCCCAAAAAATAAAAATGGAAGCTTTGTATCAAATAATGTTTTTTGGATATGAAACACGATTTTTTTTTATTGTGGTTATTTTATTCTTTTCGAACAGTGAGAATAAAATTCCGTTTCCTTGTAAAGGGTTTCCTCTAACATAAACATTTTTAGTTGAAATTAAAATTTTTTTATTGTATCTATTGACTTCAAGAATTGGGGAAGGACATTAAATAAATTAATTCCTTTATGAGTTATACTTTTTTCAAAAAGAGATGAGCTATGTTTATTTGTTCGAAAGTCTTCTTTCCTGGTATCGTAATCATGACAAGTATTGTTGAGAGGGAAAATATTTTTATTTTTCCTAATAACCTTAGAATATAATATAGTATTTCATAATAATATAATATAGTATATATATCTTTTTTTTACGAGTATTGTGTGGAAAAGCAGAAAAAATCCAAATACTCTTCGGGAAAAATAGTTAAAATCAGTGTTAGGAAGGTTGTTGTAGAGAGAGCTAGTTCACTGGCGAGTGGATCATGAACGGAGAGCCCTGAAGAGATGAACAGGTCGTTATGGATTCATGAGTCTGGAGAGCAAGCTGTTGGAACAATGGGCAGACAGCAGCTCTACTGAACACCGGTCAAATAGCCCCGGACAGTTGACCATATAGGCCAAGAAAATCACTGGCAATCCACTTCCCCAGCACGAATAAATGATTATTTAAATTTAATAGATACTGAAGATGTGTCGATACTATTCCTATTCCTATTCCCCGTTCTCTTTGGACAATTTGGCTGAAAATCAATAGATGTTGTCCTTAGAGGGCTCTGAATACACATATAAAAGTTCGTATCGATACCTGTATTTTATCGGGAGTCCAGGAGGTCGAAAAACATACCATTGGAATTTCCGCATCGAAATTTTGACCGATATGACTTTGTGTAGTAGAATATTTCTTTCTGTATTTCTGTGAGTATGTGTGCCTGATAGAATGAATGTATCGACACTAAATTTTATATTGTACATCCAGAAATACCTATTACATAACTTTCCGTATACTTCATATGTAATAAAGCTAATAAAATAGTAAAAAGAGTAAAATACTCTTCGAAAAACGAATTTTCTCGCTTATCCGGATAAGAACAGTGGCGTTGTCCTCCATTAAAAGAAACATGAATTTTGTGTACTCCACGGAGGGCAGCTCTAGTGTACATAGAACTATGACATAATCAGTCATAGAGCGATAACGAGATAAGACCAAGTCAAAAGTAAACAAATCTAAGTAACATACTTAACCTGATGTCTCCAGGAAGTTCTCATTCGAAACTTGGTTCGACCTTCTCTGACTCCTCTGAAGTTATGTAATCTGTCAGAAATTCGAAGTTGACTTTTCACCGGAACTTCATGTTTTCCAACAAAGATTAATCAATTAAGTTTTCGCACTCCCTCCAATCCAAGTTTTGTGCTAATATTCAATATTTGACTTACATAGTGTATTATCATATTAAATTTTGTGTCGATGCATTCATTACGACTGCAGTTGGGGAATTTAAGTAATTCTCCTCTTCTCTGATCCTGCCTTCCCTTTGACCGCTTTCGCGGAAAATTGATAGGTGTCGACCTTATAGGGTTTTGAATTTATATGAGAAATTTCGTGTCAATACATTCATTACAACTGGAGTAATTAGAGATTTTATATATGATAGTAAGATGTTGTGGGACGAGATTTCTAATAGAAATAAAAGACGTTGTCTTCCCACTGTTTTATTTATACCAGAACCGGTTTTCGACGCAACAGCGTCATCATCAGTGGTTCATCTACCATAGAATAACAAAAATATACAAATAATAAAAAGTATAAATAATTCCTAAAGCATCAGGGTACAGAGTAAAATTATAAAATAAACTTACCCACCCACACAGCACAGCGGTTGGAAGATAACTGGCATAGCTCTAAGGGGTGGGGGAAGCCAGATTCAAATGTATTTATTAGAATGAATGGTTTTTGCATGTTGAGAGAGTGAGTGAATCTGGCTTCCCCCACCCCTTAGAGCTATGCCAGTTATCTTCCAACCGCTGTGCTGTGTGGGTGGGTAAGTTTATTTTATAATTTTACTCTGTACCCTGATGCTTTAGGAATTATTTATACTTTTTACTATTTGTATATTTTTGTTATTCTATGGTAGATGAACCACTGATGATGACGCTGTTGCGTCGAAAACCGGTTCTGGTATAAATAAAACAGTGGGAAGACAACGTCTTTTATTTCTATTAGAGATTTTATGTTGAGCTTCCACACTAATCTCCCCTCCCATTTGGTCGAAAATCAATAAGTGGAGCATTTTGGATTCACTTATAAAATTTCATGTGATATTCCGTTGAAAACTCTTTATCGATTTTTTTTACCGATTAAATAACTTCCTCTAGGAGGTAAAATTTATATACGTCTATGAATACAGTATTTATGCATGTCTATGAAAACGATAACTTCCAATAGAATGAATGTAATTGTATATGCTTATCCAAAAACCATGAGGGCGTCACCTATTAATTTTCAGACAAACAGGCAAAAGAAAAGAGAGATGGCCTATAACGAAAACGTCTATTCGCTCGTTAAGCACAGTGATAGCCGGTCAAACTTTCTTGTGTTACAAAATACAGTCAGATTTCAATCGATAATAACTATGAGACTAATAATGCAATAACAACGGTTGAGGTCACAATGGATAGAGCATGTCTGTACGTGTTTGTTTTGCCTGTGACGTTATCGGGCGAATATGGGCGCCGGCGGATGATTGTTGCGAATTAGTGTTGTGTAAAATTAGAAATATGTGTAGCGTGATATCGCGTTTAGATAGGACGTTGATTCGGGTGTCATTGTAAAGAGCTTTAGAAGCACTACTAGGATTCAAAAGTGAAACAATAAAAATATTCGCCGAAATATATGTAAAAATCGGTATTAAATTGAAAATTGCAAAAAAATTAAAGATGTCGTTTCATATGAATCGTAAATATGGGCGGAATTATAGAAAACGTGAGCAAATGCAAGAGCTACGGCAGCATCAAAAAGAAAATGAAAAATTATTTTATCCCGATGTTTATACGGAAAATCTATGGCGTGGACCTTGACTACGCCTTAATGTTTTTTTAAAATTTTTGTAATCAGAGTTTTTGGAAAACACTATACAAAATCGAATTTCTGATGGAATACGTAACATCCTCGTATACTTCGTATAGTGGCAAAATATGAATTAAACTTTTTATATATGAAACAGGATTTTGTATGATTTCGGAACTAGGAACATTCGGAGTCTCCGTTGTTGGAGATGTTGGCTTTGTTCTTTGCACTCTAAGAATGGTTGACCTCGGTTCTGAACTCTGAATGAACAGATCCGCACCACTTGTCTTTGGCTAATGTATTGACTGCTTCGAATACCAACGCTAATGGAACTTCTCCCGATTCGCTTCTCGAATTCCTTCCATTGAACAGACGCGAACAGTGACTCAAATTCAATTGAACCAGATCGACTTTATCCATTATCGATTTTATCAATACATCAATAAATAAAAAATTGGTGAATCACCATCAATGTACTTCCCCAGATCGAAATAATCAATTAACTTTTCGCTCCCCTTTAAAACCACTTGTACCATTTCCACTAACATTCAATAGTTGACTTACATAGCTCCTAAATCCTCGTACTAAATTTTGTGTCGATAAATTTATTCCTTCGGCAGATATTATTATTTCTGAGTTAAGCCCCCTCTGCCGCTTTCGCTGAAAATTAATCCGAGACCGAAAGGGATAGGAAGAGCTAAATATGATGGGGAGAGAATGTGGCCATTGCCAGCACTTCTAAATTTGTAGTAGCTACATACCTTAATGTAACAGGTTTCTCGGCCAGCACCGCCTCAATCTTCAGGAAGGATTGTCGGGATGGGAATGGTATCACGATTATTGGGAAAATAGATTTTCGTGGAAGGAGATCATTGACAAAAGGAATTTTTAGGTCATTATGGACGATGTGATTAGAAACATATCGACAATTGGTCTTAAGACTTTAGATGGGAATGTGTTACATGTGTTAATGATTATGTAAATAATTAAAATGAATAAAATTAATAATAATTAAAACAAACAAATAAAATTACCACATTTTCTGTAGAAATTATAGCTGGTCTACTAAATTTTGATTTCTACACTAGCTTCCGAAAAGGGCCCTAAAAAAATATCGTAAGTTCAAGACGTGCAATTTTGAAGAAAATGTACGTATTTAAAAAAATTTAAATTATCAAACTTTTCATTTAGATTTCTTCTAAATTTACTAAAGAGATGCCATATTGTTTTTCTAAATTTTTAAAAATGTTAAATCTAATTCAAAGGCCCAGGCTTTAACTACGAGGTCATATCGCCTACTACCAGAGCGCTCTTTCGTCACTCTGGTGGACATGAGTCCGACTCTACCGTGGGAGTCCTAAATTTTGCCTATCCTAAATTTTTATTCACCTAGGGCAGGGGTCTTTAATGAGTACCAGACATCGTACAAGCTCGGGACCATCGCTTAACGTCCTATCCGAAGGACCTTTACCTCCCAGATAAAATAAACTAAGGGCCTCGGTCGGGTTTCGAACCTACGAACTTGAGCTCAGATGGCAAGCACGCATACCACTGAGCTACCGGCGCCCTCTCTAATCCAAAGGTATTAACTATCTTAATGGGAATGAATAGCATAGAATAAGAGAACAAATATTTGGTTTTATTTACCTTAACCTACATTATAAATTGAATCAAAATATCAATATGAAACAAAAACAAATTACTTACAAAAAAAAAATTCATTGGTTGTTTTAAAACAAAGTTAGTTTCATATATTTATTTACTAATTTAGTTACTTCATTTCTAATAGCTCCATTTCCTCAAAAAATTTTTGGAGGACCCCCTACTTCTCAGGGCCCCCAAAACTGTATGTACACTACAAAATCCAACTGCTTCCCTCAAAACCCATATCATTATCCGATTGACAGTTCTCAAGACTGTTACGACCAGTGGAAGCTTGGCTGTCTGAAAAAACAACACGGCTGGAGCCTCCAGGATTCCAACGATTTCCCCCTTCTGAACATTCCCTCTATTGCTCTTTGTTCCAAAAGTACCATCCAACATTATAGCCGTAAAGACGATGTACAAACTTTGCCAATCAGTGTACTAACTTCGATTAGTTTCATCTTAGAAGCTATCTGCCGATTTCACTTTCGGAATATTCATTTTGTTGGTGAATCATCAGGCAATGTACTTCATTGGGGAGTCACGTTTCTCCCCTAATCCTCCCTTCCCTTTGGTCGATTTGGATGAAAAAGAATTCGTTGTTATTTGACAGAAATAATTAACTCTTCATCGAATTTTAGACCAATTATATGACTTCCTCTATACTTCGTATAACTGAGGAATCAAAAAGGTTCGTGGTGCGTTATTGTGTCAATTATGAGTTTTTGAGTCAAGTCTCTCCCCTAATCCTCCCTTCCCTTTGATCGATTTGGCTGAAAAAGTATCCGTTGTTAGAGTTTTCGGTTTCACATATAAAATTTCGTGTCGATACATTCATTCTATCGATGAAGTGACAGAAATAGTTAACTCTGCATCGAATTTCTGACCGATTATATGACTTTCTCTATACCTCGTATCATCAAGGAATTCAAATATCTCGGGGCTCTCATCACAGAAGATAATGACGATACCCACGAAATAAGAGCACGCATTGCTACAGGGAACAGATGTCTATTTGCGGTCCAAAGAATACTCAAGTTCCGCACATTAACGTGGAGGGCCAAGCTAATTGTCTATAAAACCATTGTCCGTCCAATTGTAACTTACACTGGTGAAACTTGGGCATTGACAAAAGAAAATGAAGAGACTCTGCTACTGTGGGAACGGAAAATACTTAGAAAGATTTATGGACCAGTTTCCGAGAACGGCAGATGGCGTATCCGGAAGAACAGAGAATTGAGAGACCTCTACGGGGATTCCGACCTGGTATCCGTGATCAAGCAGGCGAGATTACGTTGGTTGGGCCACGTAGAGAGAATGGAAGGAGGAAGACTCCCTAAACAAGCCCTCTACGGTAGGCCAGGCGGTGCCAGGAGAAGAGAAAGACCGAGACTCCGTTGGCTGGACGACGTCGAGGCGGACCTCCGAGTGTTGGGCATCAGAGGATGGAGGGAGAAGGTTTTGGATCGAGACGAATGGAGGAGGATTGTGGAGGCCCGGGTTCTTTCAGGACCGTAGCGCCGCAGGAAGAAGAAGTATACCTCGTATAGCTGAGGAACAATAAAGGTTTACGGTGTGTTATTGTGTCTGCTGAAAATGACGGCCATTGAACTACGCTTTCTGTTTTGTAACCTCCTTTTGGTTAACGTTTGTAGTACCGTTTTGTAAGATAATGCTAGAATTATACACTAACAATTAAGTCAGGCCATTGAAGACTACATGTAGCTCATATTGTATTAGCAATGGCTCACTCAAGTACGTTGTCCTGTTTGGAATAATAAGATACCCTGTCTCCCCTCGAAATTTATGATTATCACCCCGGATCGGATCTAGAAGGGGGGGCAAGTAGGGGGTGCTTACCCCGGGGGATAACCCTGGAGCGGCGCCACGCGCCATGAACCAAGTAATAGACGTTTACAAACAAAAAATAACAGTTTTTACTCTTACTCTCCTGATCCGCCTCATCCCTTTATTCATTTGCACTAAAAATCAACAGATAGCACCCTTATTTCGTTTTGAATCCACTTATAAAATAATCCATTTCTTCCGCAGTTATTCAGCTCTTTGTGCTTAGTCAAATTGAAAGACAGAAGAAATTTGTTTTTATTTTATGAGGGGGTTCAGAAAAAAATTAAATTTCAATGAAAACTGAACTAGGAATTTCTCACCGATAATATAACTTACCCCATTACGAAACTCAATTTCGGCTTGTAACTGACGGACGGATAAATGAATGATACCCCGTCACCAAGTCTCCAAAAGGGCGCAAAATTTTGAATTTTGGCGTAGCACCGGTCGCCATATTACCTAAATCTATTCTTCTGTTCAACAAATATTATTTAAATTACTTTACTTCAGTCTAATTTCTTAGTATATTCTTACGTTTTACAGAGTCTTAGATTAAAATATTTATTATTATATTTATTGAGCTGAGTTTACGAAGCTCTTTCTTAGGCGACTCATCTATTCCGTTGTACTCGTACTCCTCCTAAACCTGTTTACCGATCACATTGAAATTTGCCACGATGGTAGTGGACATGGTGACGATAGTTTATTACTAAAAAAAAATCTGAAATCGAACATACCACGGAGGAATAAACACCGAAAAACGAAATCCCCATTGAAATCAATTGAGAGACAAAATTCTCGCGCAAAATAGAATTTTTCGATTTCAGCCATAGCCGCATACGTTTCTTTGCCCAGGGCAAACCCGGAGGTTGAAAGTAGCGTAGTTGTATTGTGTGCAGTGTTGAAGGAGTCTTTAAATAATAAGAAGAAAAGAGTGTGGGTCAGGAATTATTTGAAGAAGCGACCGACCCATGGTCATCATAACCTACTTCGCGAACTGAGCTTGGAACCTACACTTTATCAAAATTTCCTCACACTGCGCTCTCATGCTACAAAATATTGACAGGTCCGCAAAAATTTTCTAAACTTTCAGAAAACTTTTGAACGCCCCACAAAATATATCTCAATATTTTTGCACAAAACCGACATCTTCAAATTTTTGTGCAAACTTTTTGCCAGTGTGAGGGCCCCTTAACGTACAAACTTCGACTTTTTTTCGATAAAAATATTCTTCAACATACAAAGAACACATAGTAAAAAGAATTTTGTGCAAAAACAGCCTGTTGTCTACAAAAAGACTATAAAAAATCCATTGAATTCAATTGAAATCTATTTAATGTTTTAATATATTCATATTAATACTTTAATATCAGTTCCGGTAAAAGTGCGCAAACTTGAAAACCCTACGGTTCCATCCAGTGATCACAAACCGGTTCATATGCCCCATTTCAAATGCACTACTTGTATGTTAACCGACCACATTAACAGTATGATTCAATAAATTTTAGACTGACTCAGCTCAATTTTTGCAAACAGCTGATTGCATTGCACACCTAGTTAATATAGTTGAGCCGCCTCTGATCCACCCCTTATCTTTGGCCTAGATTGACGAATGAGCGCTCTGGTAGTAGGCGATATGACCTCGTAGTTAAAGCCAAGGCATGAGTCATAAAACCTAACCTAACCTTTCCTTTGGCCTAGAGTGACGAAAGAGCGCTCTGGTAGTAGGCGATATGACCTCGTAGTTAAAGCCCGGGCATGAGTCATAAAATTTAACCTAACCTTTCCTCTGGCCTAGAGTGACGAAAGAGCGCTCTGGTAGTAGGCGATATGACCTCGTAATTAATCCCGGGCATGAGTCATAAAACCTAACCTAACCTTTCCTTTGGCCTAGAGTGACGAAAGAGCGCTCTGGTAGTAGGCGATATGACCTCGTAATTAATCCCGGGCATGAGTCATAAAACCTAACCTAACCTTTCCTTTGGGCTGTTTGTGGTGGGTCAGCAAAATGTTTATTTATACATTCGTTCTGGGGATGTACATATTCGGTGATTCACCGATAACTTTTTTTTTTTTTTAGAATCAGAGTTTCGGAAAATATGAAAATCGAATGAAAACTGTTTTCTTGTAATTTCTGACAGCTTACCCCTTCCAAAAAGTTTTCCGATTTTCTAATTCACTTATCTGTTGATGACAACATGTTAGGACACCCCCCCTAGTATCATAAAACTGTAATTAAGTTCAAGAACAAACATTGGCATAACTCTCGCCCCAGTTTGGGGTATGAGATTGTTTACCAAACAGTGTTTTGAGGGCAAAATTTGGATACACACGTGCCCTCCCAAGGGCTCCCCACCCAACACTATCGTAAAGATCCTTGATTTACAACCGAAGGGATGTTTGAGGGTTGTAGCTAGTTAGAGTTACGACTATTTTCCATCATACCAAGATTTCAAACTGGAATTCTTGTCTTTTTTTAGTCTTCCTCATTCTTTGTTTATAACTCCAGAAAGAATTCGTCTCAAATAGCATTTGAGAAGCTATGTTTCGTATATTCTTCGTATCACATTGTTCTTTCCCTAGGGGAGACAACTTTGGGGGCGAAATCTGCAGATTATTTGGTTAGATTAGGTTTTATGACTCATGCCCGGGCTTTAACTACGAGGTCACATCGCCTACTACCACAGCTCTTTCGTCACTCTGGTGAACATGAGCCCGACTCTACTGTGGGAGTCCTAAATTTTGCCTACCCTAAATTTTTATTTACCTAGGACAGGGGTCTTTAACGAGTACCTGACATCATACAGGCTCGGGACCATCGCTTAACGTCCCATCCGAAGGACGGCGTGCTTAAGTTTATTTTACCTCCCAGATAAAATAAACTAAGGGCCTCGGTCGGGTTTCGAACCCACGATCTTGAGCTCAGAAGACAAGCACGCATACCACTGAGCTACCGACGCCCTCGCAGATTATTTGTATTTAAAAAAATAAATTTTGAATTATTTCATTTTATGTACTTCCCCAGAACGAATTATTCAATTAACTTTTCTCTATTCCTCCAATACCAGTCGACCGTTTGGGCTAATAATCTATAATTGACTTACGTAGAGGTCTGTAATGTGAACAGAAGATCACCATGGCAACCAGCATAAAAAGTTAATAAAAAAGAACTCACTTAGAGAAACAAATTAGATACCTAAATATTAAGTTTGAGGACCAATAAGAATAGTAAAGTCAATTTGAAAAGTTAAAAGTACAAAACAGATGTTGAAAGTTTAAAATACCATACAAATAATTCAATATAACCTATAAAAAGTTTTTTTTTTTTTTTTGCTTTATATACGATGCATATTGGTTATATAGTTATATTTACGACATCCATGGTCCCGGGAGGGAGTTCTATCTACGAAATAAAACTCACCCCCGGACGGGATTCGAACCCGCGATCCAAGTTGAGACCATGCGACCAAAGCCCTATGCTCTAGCCCGCACGTTCATGCGCATGCTTGTTCTCTGAAAATTCTATAAAAGATTTATCAGAGAACAAGTTTCAACACAGATTTTAAACCAAATCAGTAAAACATTGTGTAGAGGATGCAAAAAGAAAGAAGACAATTTAATAAGTTTCAAAATAAATATGAAAGAAACATAAAAAAATATGAGTTTAATAACGAATTTTACATAATAAACGCAAGGAATGGAGGTCCACAGACGGGAGTGTTTTAACACGAAGGATTCTTAGAAGTTAAACATCAAATTGGAACCAAATGAAGTTCAAAGGTAAAAGGAACATCGAAGAATAATATGGAGTCAATAAAACAAGATAATTATTGAAAAAAAAGGAATAATCAAGAAGATACGAGAAAAAATGTTAAAAAGAAAACGACTCGATGGAATCTGTTAAGAATTTTTAAGAAATAACAAGTAATTATTTAAAAAACTTTGAGAAATTGAAAATTAAAAAACGTTTTCGAGAAAAAATGAAAATATAACAGAAACAAAAAATCGGATTGGGGATAATGACGTCTAAAAGAAGTAAAACAGTTGGACTAATCGATTAGAGCTTCGATTTTAATACAAATTAATTAAATAAGTGTTTTACAAAAAAAAAAATAAAGGACATAGAAAATTATTATTAAATTTATAAAAACAAAAGGAAACGAACAGAAGGAAGAAAACAACAGAAAAAAATAAAATTTTTGTTTTATACAGAAGGCTTGAAAACAAAGTTGGAGCGAATGGCGCTGGAAACCATGATTTTAGCGGGATGTCAGTTGAAATGGGAACCTTGCCCAGAGAGCACGTCATAATACTCTCTTCAGTTAGATTTTTTTGTATCTTCATTTTAAGTAAGACATGGTGAAGTCCGTAGATGTGTTATATGAAGTGACAGCGATGGAAGGATAAAATGATTATTTATTTATATATTATATAAATATTATTAACAATGGCATAACATTTGCCATTAGCAATTGCAATAAATAGTGCAGCCAGATGCGTGGCTGTAGGTACTGCTGTGGTACGTGACCGAAGACGAGTCCTGGAGCAGGTCCCTCAGTCATATCCGCTTGAAGCGTCGTGGTGGATTTGTGGGGTGAGTGTTTGTAGATAATTCTTGTATAAGTGGATTGGCGTGATGATGGAGTTTGTCGTGAAAATTTTGATATCGTGTTCTGATAACAGGAGGTACAATGTTGAGGTCATTATGTAATGTGAGGTTGGAAACGTAAAATGGGGCATTGGCAATGTGGCGTAGTATAATGGATTGTATTATCTGAAGAGGTTGTATGTTTAATTTTTTGGCTGATCCCCATATCTACGCCGTAACCCGTAAAGTTTTAGTATAGTGTTGTATATGTGAAGTTTGTTTTCAAGCGATAATGTCGATAATCGTCTGATGATTGATTTCAGTCGTCCAAATCCTCTTTTGAGGTCTGTGAGTTTCAGTCTGATATGAGTTGTCCAAGTGGATATTGTGATAAAATGAGAAATTGTTTTTGTGATAAAGAATTGTGAAATTTTTTTTGTAAAATTTTTAATTTTTTTTTACTTCCCTAATCTCTCTCAACTAATTTAAGATGTCGAAACTTGTGACTTCTACGGATCAACGACTTTGTGAAGTACTAATGCTGGACATAATTTTGTTTATTAAATAATTTTATTACAAATCGGCATCCATTTTTTTTTTTTTTTTGCATAAATTGGTACAGAATAATGTAGCATCGTTTCTGTCCAGAGTTTTTTATTTCCTTCTTGGAGCTCAGATATGTTTTATAGAGTTTGTTTATCATTAACTTTTTTTTTAAGATTAGTAAATTCATTTATTGCATTTACATTCAATTTAATTCAGTTTGATAATTTTTATTATTATATATTTATATTCATTTTATATTTTATTAACTTCAATTATCCTTTTTATTAACTTCAATTATACTCTTTATTACAGGTCACATCCCTTTTTTTTTTTTTTTAATTATTACTTGCACAGCGCTATATGTGTGTATATGTCTGTGAATTGTGGGCATTATATTTTGTATTTAAGTACAAAATCCGATAAGGATGCTTTCTATTAAAGCCCAAACGGACGAAACCGAAGAAATTTTTAAAATTTTATTAATTAAAAGAACTACCAATAATAAAAATATCAATTTAAATTCCTTTCTACAATTTAAACATTAAATGTTGGTCATACTTATTCTTTATTTCAGATGGCATATTATATAAAATTACCCTGAAGTTAGTTATGGTTACTCATGCCCGGGCTTTAAGTACGAGGTCATATCGCCGAGACATGACCTCTACTCTACTATGGGAATCCTAAATGTTGCCTACCTAGGTTTTTTTATCTAAGGTCTTTAATGAGTAGCTGACGAAGGCTTGGGACCATGGCTTGTCGTATCTTCCGAAGGACTTTAAAGACTTAATTTATTCCCTAAGACGTTTAGAATATTGTTCTGTTGTAAATGTTATCGATGTCACCTTCTGGAATTCAGAATGATCATAAACATCTTAATAAATAAACAGATCTATGTTAGTGATTGGTTAAGATGATAGTTTAAATGACCAATCAATATTGTCATATCATCCAATCATTATCGCGCTTCTCGAATATTTTGTTTTGAATTCTTTCATTTTTTTTTTTTTTTTTTTGTCTTTCCTAAATGTCTTATAAGTGTAGATCGATATCAGATACAATAAACAGAAGATAACTAATGGTTTTATAATTTATTCGTAAGGCTTTGGGGGTTATCGGTTTATCAGAGACATATATTAAGAGTGTGTTTAGAGAAAATGAATATGACACTTCTGAAGTGGTATCTTCAGCCTTCTTCATCAGTCTTATCTCTTATACTTTTGGCTGAGGATGGTAGAAATACCGAAAGTACTCCCATGTATATGTACAGTAGAACCTCTATAAGTCGAACATCAAGGGAGACGCCAAAAAATTCGAGTTATAAAGTTTTCGACTTATGGAGGATTTCGACAGGCGGATTTTGATTCGACTTGTATTTTGGTTCCGACTCTGCTCAAACCATTTAAGTGAGCACAGCTCTTCACAGCTTCGAGCACCTCTAACTTTTCAGCGAGACTCAAAGTTTTCAGTTTACGTTTCACAGCACTCATGTTTTTACAATTTTATTCGTAAACTGTTGTAAAAATTGATGTGTATTGCTGTAAAACCAAACTACTTCTGACAATTTTACAATCGACAACAAATGACTTGCTTCGCTAAAGTTCAAATGAAATCAATAATAATATCCCTTACCATTTCTTACAATTGGTAATCCTATTTATTGTATACTCCTAAATTGTTTTCTAAGAAACAATGGTGTACATTGTCGGCAAATTCTTGAAGTCGGTAACTTATTTTTCTTCGAGCTGTAGAGGTAATAAGTTTCAAATAATCGAGTTGTAAAGGTTGTAAAATAAAACATTGCTATGTTCGAGATACAGAGGTCCAATTTATTTTTTCTAGTTATAGAGGAAAAATATGTACCAAAATGGCTTGTAGGGACTCACTGATTATTTCGACTAATAGAGGGTTGAGATTTCGAGTAATGGAGGTTTTGGGGCTTGAAGGGAAGGGAACAAAACTTTTTTTCGAGTTTTGGAGGTTTTCGACTTAAAGAGGTTCTACTGTATCTCTGCAATAATGTCAGTTTTCACTATTGATATGTTTAAGTTACTTGTTCATGTCACCAAAATGGTATAAGTGATTTGCCACTAGATCTCAGCACTGGCTAGGATTTCATTTGTAAAACTTTTTTCCTGACCAGAACATCATTTTTGTACCCGATTTCGAAACGAAAAATTTTCAAAAATGTAACTTGCACCATTTTGATTCTAACCCCGTCATTTTTGATCCTCGCCTTACTTTCGTGGATATTGTCTCGCTTAGAATTTTACATACCTCTGAAATTAACGTTAAGACCAGTTGACAAGAGTTACGTTACCACTAGAATGCGATATTGATGTGTCGCGTCAAGACCTGACATTAGACACTCCCTCAGTCCCATTTCTTAGAATTGGTAATCCTATTTATTGTATACTCCTAAATTGTTTTCTAAGAAACAATGGTGTACATTGACGGCAAATTCTTAAAGTTGGTAACTTATTTTTCTTCGAGCTGTAGAGGTAATAAGTTTCAAATAATCGAGTTGTAAAGGTTGTAAAATAAAACACTGCTATGTTCGAGATACAGAGGTCCAATTTATTTTTTCTAGTTATAGAGGGAAAATATGTACCAAAATGGCTTGTAGGGACTCACTGATTATTTCGACTAATAGAGGGTTGAGATTTCGAGTAATGGAGGTTTTGGGGCTTGAAGGGAAGGGAACAAAACTTTTTTCGAGTTTTGGAGGTTTTCGACTTGAAGAGGTTCTACTGTATCTCTGCAATAATGTCAGTTTTCACTATTGATATGTTTAAGTTACTTGTTCATGTCACCAAAATGGTATAAGTGATTTGCCACTAGATCTCAGCACTGGCTAGGATTTCACTTGTAAAACTTTTTTCCTGACCAGAACATCATTTTTGTACCCGATTTCGAAACGAAAAATTTTCAAAAATGTCACTTGCACCATTTTGATTCTAACCCCGTCATTTTTGATCTTCGCCTTACTTTCGTGGATATTGTCTCGCTTAGAATTTTACATACCTCTGAAATTAACGTTAAGACCAGTTGACAAGAGTTACGTTACCACTAGAATGCGATATTGATGTGTCGCGTCAAGACCTGACATTAGACACTCCCTCAGTCGAACTTTGAACTCCGTCCTACAAGTCACCTCTAAGTGTTTCTTGCTGTTTCTTCACCCCAGTCTTTAAACATTCAGAAATACGATCTTAGAACTAGATAAATTTCTAACATGACATTTTCTAATGGTTCGTCCGTGTCTTTCTGGTCTCGTCTTAGTCACAAACTTTTTTTTTTTTTTAGATTTCCATAATAAAAAGTTATGTAAATTAATAAAATTGTTTATTATTTAAGTAATAATGTTGTTAAATGACTTTTTTGTGTGACTTTTCGAAGATTTGATAAGCCGAAACTATCTGTTTTTATTAACTTTCTCTAGTTCCAACTCTATATGAAGTATACTGGGTGATTTCGCCCCTCTTGACATTTGGACACGGCCATTATCTCTCTATTAGCACATTTGCTTGTTGTATTTATTTTTATACAGTTGTAAATTGATAAAAATAAAAAAAATTGACAAATAAATAAAATTGATTGGAACCAATTGATTAATTCGCACTAGAGAAACTGGGGCATTGCCTGTGATTCACCCACTATTTTTTTGCCTTAATAATCTGGCACTGATTATATCTCAATGCCAAAATATTATTATTATTGTTATTGTTAATAGTATTATTCCTGTTGTTAATAGGACGCCATCTTTATCCGAATATTATTTGATTCACAATATGTTTTGTTTTAGTTGGGAAGACCAGACTGGGACAGTCTTACCTCAAAGAAAAATCTGAAAGAAGCATGGCGCAGCTACAATCCAGTTTCTTCTGCAGTGGCATCAAGTGAGTTTGTATTTTATTTATTTATTTTTTTGTGGCTTATTAGTCATGACTTAACGGTGTTACCTAGTTATATACGACATCCATTGCCCTGGGAGGGAGTTCTATCTACGAAATAAAACTCACTCCCGGACGGGATTCGAACCCGCAAACCATGGTGAGACCATGCGACCATCTCCCAGATAAAAATTCTCCTGAGGGCACCGGTAGCTCAATGGTATGCGTGCTTGCCTTCCGTGCTCAAAATCGTGGGTTCGAAACCCGGCCGATGTTTTTAGTTTATTTTATCTGGAAGGTTCCTCGGATGGAAAGTTAAGCGATGGTCCCATGTACGATGTCAGGTACTCGTTAAAGACCCCTGCCCGACCGCCAGAGTGACGAAAGAGCGCTCTGGTAGTAGGCGATATGACCTCATAGTTAAAGCCCGGGCATGAGTCATAATCCTCCTATTATAGTATTTACATATTTACTTCCCCAGCTATACGAAGTATAGAGGAAGTTTTGTAATCGGTCAGTTCATGTTTTCCGAACCTCTGGTTCAAGTAATGTGGAGGGACGATCAGAAGGGGCTTAACTCAATGAGCTTAACTCAGGGGGGCTTAATTCAAAAATCCTAATATATGTGGAGCTCTATATCACCATTTCGCCGATTCGATTTATACATTGTGATATATAAAAAAATACACACATTAAATTTTTAATGTTAAAAAAATTAATTATATTTATTTTTCTATAAAAAAACTATTTTCTTTTAAAACAAAAATAGAAAACAAAACACGGCCATCAGCTGTTTTATTTATGTGTGTAGTGTAGTGTCGAGGTTTGAGCAATGGGGACGGTCTGAATGTGTGGAGAGTGGTGTTTACGCTTAAAATGTGATGAACTAAATAGAAGTGAATTGAAGGTGAAATTGATCCGCAAAGAAGGTACTGTTGTTTGTTTATATGTACAGGATATATGCCCAGAAATATATAACATAAATTGGAAGAATTGCAAAAAATATTTAAAAAAAAAATGATATAGTTGTAAGAATTTAGTTTTGAAGAGTTTTTCTTTTGATTTTTGTTTGTTTCAATGTTTAGTTTTTTGTACTTTACAATGTAGATGATTTAAAAATAATAAACCCAAACTAGTTGTTCTCGTAAATTATATTCTATTCATTTCCCATTTTGGCCCAGTAAAATAATTTGAAAATCTTTGGATTAGATTTAATGTTATTGAAAAAAATTAAAAATGGCATCTCTTTAGAAATCCATATGAAAAGTTTGTTAATTGAAATTTTTTTAAATATACGTGCACTTTGTTCAAAATTGCGCGTCTTGAACTTTTGATATTTTTTTTAGGCCCCTTTTCGGAAATTACTCTAGAAATCAAAATTAAATATAAGACCAGTTATAAAATTTCTACAGGAAATTTGTTAATTTATTGTTTATTTAATTATTATTAATTCATTATTATAAATTTTATTCATATGTTTATTTATTTATCATTTATTTAAGATTAACACTTAAACCTTTCCTATTTTATTACAACGTAAAACAAAACCAAGAAAGAAAAAAATAAGGTTGCCCCCGGCTGAAAATCAGTAGTAGGCTTCATGTTGCTATGGTCGGCTGGGAGCCAGTTCAGGATGAAGGTAGAACGCCGGGCGCGACTGTCGGTTTGTCTAGTTGGCGGCTGGCGATCTTCTCCGCCGCATTACACTAATCCGATCAACCTATGCTAGATACTTCTTAACGATTTGTCGACATCAAAAGACTACCTCGGAAGAACTATGTCAGAAGGCAAATAAAGAGCCGAAAGCCTTCAGACCTAATGAATATGCTAAACCCTCGGACAAAGACATAGGGAGAAATTCGGATATAACGAATAGCTTTGAATATTTCATATCTTTAGAAAGATGAATCCCACACATGCTATTCAAAACTCCATCCCTACATGGTCCTAGAACATTTGGGCAAATTTGAATAGAATAGGCGGTGTTTTTGTCTAAATTGATCATCGAAAACATTCAGTAAGATCTAGTTTTTTGATAACTATATTAATGTTTTATTAAATTATTAATCAATTACTTTTTCGTTCTCTCTCTAGAGCCAATCGACCGTTTGCGCTATAACTAAATATTTTGTTACCCCCTCCCGTGAAAACGTCGGGATAAAATCATTTTTCATTCTCTTTTCGATGCTGCCATAGCTCTTGCATTTGCTCGGCACTAGACTTTTTAGGTTTTTTAAATTCCTTTTGATGCGAACTTTCCTGTGATTTGCGTTTTCTATAATTCCGCGCATATTCACTATTCATATGAGATATCTTTAATTTTTTTGCAATTTTCAATTTAATACCGATTTTTATATATATTTCTGTGAATATTTTTATTGTTTCACTTTGAGTCCTAGTAGTGCTCCTCAAGCTCTTTACAATGACTCCCGAATTAACGTCCTATCTAAACGCGTTATCACGCTACACTAATTTCTAATTTTACACAACGCTAATTCGCAACAATCATCCGCCGGCGCCCACACTAGCCCGATAACGTCACAGGCAAAACAAACACTGCACAACAAACACGTACAAACATGCTCTATCCATTGTGAACTCAACCGTTGTTATCGCATTATTAGTCTCGTAGTTATTATCGATTGAAATCTGACGGTATTTTGTAACACAAGAAAGTTTGACCGGCTATCACTGTGCTTAACGAGCGAATAGACGTTTTCACGTCAATACATTCATAACTTCAGCAGTTATTGGGGTTTTTATTTTAAGCCCCCACCTTCAATTAACCTTCCCTTCGGCCAATTTGACTGAAAAGCAGTAGGTATATGGAGGGAGTTCTAGTTATATATTTGAAATTTCATGTCGATATATTTATTCTATCGGTTGTTATCTCATTCATAGACACACTGGAAATTTTACTTCATCGGAGGAAGTTACTAATAAATTGGACAGAAAATTCGATGTTGAGTTTTTTCCGGAATTTCGATGTTCTGAACCTCGATGCCGATATGTGTATAATAACTGCCGTTGTAATGAATGCATCGACACAAAATGTCATATGTAACTTCAAAACCTAATAAGGACGTCATCTATTAATTTTCCGCGGAATCGGCCGAAGTGAAAGTGGTAATTAGAGGGGGCTCAACTCAAAAACTCCAATAACTGCCAACATAATTAATGTATCGATACATCAGAAGCCCAATAAATCAATTATTGATTTTTAACCTAAATGGTCGATTGGTTTCGGAGGCTGAGCGATGGTTGGTATTCTAAGCGAATAAGAAGAAGAGAGTTTAGCGATAAAAAAGTTCCAAGACTGATTTTTTAAAAATTTACAAGTTATTAGACTTGTCCCCTTCAAAGTACTCCTCTTGAGAAGCTATACATTTTTTCCACCGCCGTTTCCACTGCTGGAAGGACCCTGAGAACTCGTCTTCTGGAATGCTGTTCAGCTCCTCCAGCGATTTTTGTTAATTTCGTCAGTTGAGTGAAATCTCTACCCTTTTAAGGGTCGGGGGGTTCGGAAAGAGGAAAAAGTTCCCAGAGGCCAGGTCTGGTGAGTATGGGTGCTTGGGGATGACGGCCATGGCGTTTTTTGTACAATAATCGCGAATGAGCAACGCAGAATGAACAGGCACGTTGTCATGGTGCAGCAGCCACTCCCCACTTCACCACAGCTCAGGTCTCTTCCTCACAGCCTCGTGAAAATGTCTCAGGTTTTCAAGGTAACGAAAACGATTTTCTCACCTCATGGAAGAAATTATTATTAGACAACACCCTTCCAGTCAAAGAAAACAGTGAGCATGACCTTGACATAATGATTTTTTCATTTTTCGGGGCTCCGCAAACATGAAATTTTGGTGAAAAATCAACATCGAATTTCTGAACGAATTTCCTCTATACTTCGTAAAGCTGGGAAAATAAAAGAATTATTGTTTTTGCTGGCAGAACTCTTGTATATCAACCCCATTCTTTCGTTTCCGTTCCAGAAGCTCATTCGATTCAGGAATTCGTAACCGGCTAAACTTGTTTTCAATTTACTTTCATTTTATTTATTTGTATTCACAATTTTCTTATTTTAGATGTTATTAGGATCATTATGTAAGGACTGCACCCGTCTTGAAACCAGTAGCACAATTTGTTTCTCTTCACTATCTGTACGAAGTCTAGGGGAAGAAGAATGTTGGTCTTTCTCGACGTCGAAGAAGTGTTTGACAGTCTTTGGCACCCGGGCTTACTGTGGAAGCTCAAAGTAGTCATTTCCTTTACATTCTTTCTAATCCTAAAATCATACCTGCTGGCGTTCCTCAAGAAAGGATCCTGGGTCCTATCCGTTACACAATACAGCTGATATCCCCACCCATCCATCAACACAACTCCACACCTATGCAGATGATACTGCCATTCTCTCTGCTCATCCCGGCCCAATCCTATTATCCAGACACCTCCAACACCTGATATCCTTTCAATCCTGGTACAAAAAGTGTAGAGTGGAGGTGAACGACAAGAAGTCAGTTCACATCGTCTTTTCTCCCCATTCCAAATATACCTTAACAATAATCCTATTCCATCAAAAATCTATGTCCGCTATCTAGGCTTTCTATTTGACAAGCGACTAACATGGAACCCTCACACGAGACTGAAGAATATAACGAACTAACGCAAAACATATATACAACGCAGTGTTAAAACCGATGTAGACTTATGGACTTGAAGTCTGGGATTCTGTCAAGGCTTCTAATCCCTTCAAACCAAAATCCTTCGACAATAGCCAATGCTCATTACTATGTTTCCAACAAGACCCTCCAACTGACCTCACCATTCCCTACGTCACCAAAGTAGCTAAATCCAGGAAAAAACGTTATTTTCCTATCTTAGTTTTTGGGGTTTTTGAGTTGTGACCTCTCTGCTCGCTGGATTTACTCTGTTAACTGCAATTTTGTGCTGTGCATTTTAAATCTTGTCTTTAATTTTTTTTACTGGGCATTCAAATTTTTTACCGAGTGTTCCGAAATTTCCTTCTGCGCCTTATTAACCGTGTTATTGGATTAACTTACTAGGCATTTTTCACAATACATTTTTAGTTATTGGGTTAAAATTTTATTTACAGTGTTACATTTTACTGTGCATTTATCATTTTGTACTGTGTAATTAACCTTTCTGACTCGGTAAAATGTTTTTTTTTTTTTACTGTGCGTTTAAATCCTAGCCTTTTCTTCATATTTGAAATGGGGAGGACGGAAAGCAAGAAATTCCGTTGAATACTTTGTATCGAATTTTGGACCGATTACATAATTTTCTCCATACTTCGGAAGTGAACGGGGGAAAATAATTAAATAGAAAGGGAATACAATAAAGAAGTATTATACAATTCCAGTGACCTGTGTATATTGTATATTACCACATCTAATTATTATGCATCGTTCGTCCAATTTTAACAACATCTCATAAAAAGACGAAACGCACTCTTAAAGTGGACGGAAATTGGTATAGGTAGTGATTACCCTGTTCTCTGGTGATGTTTGGACTTGCATATAGAATCAGGTATGAAACTGTGGGCACAATGGGCGATAAAACAGTTGGTGACCCGGTTCTAATGGTCATTGTGTCATCCATCTCCATTTGGTGACGCTAGAGCGGACAGGAGGCCCCACCAGGACCCTAGCCTCTACATGAGCCACATATCCAAATGGAGTCTGTACCTCTAATCTTTATTAGGTATATCTACCATTAGGTCGTCGAAATTTTGAAATTGTCTCTCGAGACAATTTCAAAACATGATATTCCCTACAAATAACATAATGCGATATTTGGAGAAATTTCTTATTTTCCGACCCCCTGATTTCAAAATAGAAAAAAAAATGTCGGTGAATCCCCGGCAATGTACTTCCCCAAAACGCCCCCCAGAAAATTATAAAAGTGATAACGAATTAATGGTCTATGTACAAAACTATAATATACACAACACAGTGAATATATTAATTTTTTTTTGTTTTATTTACAAATAGCTATTTACTACAAATACGCTACAAATAAATACAACAAGCAAATGTGCTAATAAAGAGGTAATGGCAATGTCAAAATATCATGAGGGGAGAAATCGCCCAGTGGTGACACTCCCTAGTCACTGTTTTTCTCTCGTTTATAGCTAATCACTGTCACTGTCACTGTTTCTGCTCAGAATGTCTCTAGGCCATTGACGCTTAAGTCGTTGTGGAAGTATGGCAGAATGGAGGGCACGGACTAGAGGATTATTGTGGGAACTAAGAAGGGAAAATAATTTTTTATATTTGGATTTAGCGACTTCAGTGATGAAAGGTACGTTAAGGTCAGCGTGAAGAATTTTGTTGGATACGTAGTTGACATGGGAAGAAAGGTTAGAGTGGAATTTGGAGAAGCGGGACTTGATGAGGTCAATAACGAAAGGAATTTTTAAGTCATTACGGAGGGTGAGATAGGACACAGAAGGATGCATCGACAATTGTTCTCAGGAGTTTGGATTGGAAGGACTGGATACACTTGATGTTAGATGGACTTAAAGCCTAAATCTTCAGGAAGGATTGTCGCGATGGGAATGAGATGACAGAGATTGGGCAAATGGATTTTCATGGAAGGAGATCGTTGACAAAAGTAATTTTATGGTCATTATGGAGAGAAACATAGAAGGAAATATCGGCTATTGTTCTTAAGACTTTGGATTGGAAGGACTGGATACGTTTGTTGTTCGATGTTAGATGTCTTAGCACATAGTTCAAGTCCATATAAGTCCTCATATTGTCTTGTACATAGTTGCGAGTCCATATAACCAGCGTTATTCGACAATCTTTTTTGATGATGTCTACCTGAAACAATGCGACACCTGTATTTAAATTATCCACGTGCGTTCCTCCTCTGTTCTCCTTCAGGAACACAATAAGACCGTAATTAAAACGTCAACTATTGTTGTCAGAAGAATGCTCTGATGTTTTTTTGAATTCCTCTTGATGTTTTTCTCTGTTCTCTGACATCGCACAGACTGATGCTTCATTTCTAAGTACTGGTTATTACTATTAGGCACTCTACCATCTGCGCTTTTCTCGCCAACATTATCCGCATCTTCTAGCCTGCCTATGTCAATTACGATACAAAATAATCATCGGATAATCACCGGCTATGTACTTCCCCATCAAGAATTTCGTCTATTAAGTTTTGGGTCTCACTCCAAAATCGTTTGGACTAAAAATACTGAAATCATACTGAATTTTGTGTCGAGCCTCCCATCATTGATCTCATTTCTCTTCGACTAGGAAAATTACTAGGTGTCGTTCTTATGAGGTTCTAAATTTAAATATAAAATTTCATGTCGATTCATTCATGAAATTGGCCGTTGTTGGAGTTTCTCTGATTTTATCAGGAGTTATCGTTTTCAGAGAAACACAGGCTAAATATTGCTACGAACTGATAACTAAATATTGCTATGAACATTTTTTTAGTTATTTATATATTTTGCTATTTGTAACCTGAGGTTGGGATCTAAGAACGTCCCGAAATATAGCACTATAGTGGTTGAGTGACTGAGGACAGTAGAGGAACGCGATGTAAATAGTTGATGATAGACAGCTAGGTGACCATGTTCTGCGGTTGTAATACGATCTGATACAAGGCTTCATCTTAGACAACTTGAGAGATTGTCTCACGATAGACATCTAGTCTAAGTGTTTGCAGGTAGGATCTGTCAAAACGTTTATCTAGCTCAACGCCTTCTCAGCACACATATTGTCACAGACTTTCTAACTTCTAAGTCCATCAAGAAATAATCCAAACGTGAGTAACTCCTTATTCACTAGTTCGAAAGAAATAACATTACTTACATTTTAAAAAGTAAATTCACAACTAAATACTAGAAAAGTGGATTGAATAAACACTGAAAGCAAAGATTTATATATATATATATATATTTTTTTTTTTTTGTCTCAATAATGTTGGTCGCAACAGTTGCGACAGTGCGTACTTAAAAACGCTTGTGACCACAGCTAGTATGTGCCTTGCAACGGCCGACACCCCAGCTAGTAAGTTGTTAGGACCCCTGGGCACCACAGTTAGTACGTAGTTAGGAACGCGGGGCACCACAGCTCGTATGAGCTTTGCAACGGCGGATCCCACAGCTAGTACGTAGTTAGGAACGCTGGGCACTATTGAGCTGAATTTATTTATTATTTTGTACTTTTTTATTTATTTATTATTATTATTATTATTATTACCCTTGTATATATTTTTTTTATTGTGTATATATTATTTAATATATATCCTCCACCCATTTTATAAATATACTTTTATTTACATTTGCAATTATTATTCCTTTTTTTATTCTTCTTACTAATAAAGCCTCGTTTGTAAATCACCAGTTATGTACTTCCCCACCACGAATTAATCAATTACCATTTCGCTCTCTCTCCAAAGCCAATCGACCGTTTGTGGTAAAACTCAATATTTGACTTAAACCAGTTATTATAGTTTTTGTGTTTAGCCTCCTGCCAAATCCCCCTCTTTTCTTTGGTCGATTTGACTGAAAATCAATCCTTAGAGGGTTCTGGAATAGAAATATAGGATAAATTCATAGATAGTTTTTGTTTTTTTCATTTTTGGAATCAGGAGGTCGGAAAACATGAAATTTCGTTGAAAACTCGGCATCGAATTTTTGATCAATTGCATAACTACCCCCATACTTTGTATAGCTATTATAACCATTGTACAAGTCTTCTTTCTTCTTGCCTTATTATGTCTTGACCTCTGACTATTCTTGCAGACGGGGAAGCCGACTCTCTGGGTCGATCTGAAGCTCGCTCCCACACCATGAAGATGTCCCTTGAGGGCAGCTGTCGTCATCCTCAGCCGAAGATTATCAGAGTGTCTGACCATTATCCGTCTGTGTCTGCCACCTATGTACCCTCATGTACCAGACTTCATGTCTGCGCTGAAGACACCGGCTGTTGTGGTCCAGCTCAGAAGTGTGGACCCAAGGCGTCCCATAAACTGGAGCTCTACTTTTATGTGAGTACTCAGTATTATTTTACTATTTACACACTTAGTATATATTATATGTATTGTGTAAAATTTAATAATAGCGGAAACAAATTATAGGAAAACCTTTTAGTCTAGTTAAAATAGACATAAAAAGTTGAAACTTCGCAATAATTCGCATAGAGCTGGAAATTGGTAAAGACCTTGAAGACACCATTACTAATGAAATGTCAAAAGTCCCCACCGATCCTATGTCCGCTAACAATTTTATTCAAGGTCAAAAGTCACAAATATAGGTTTTTTGCATATTTATCCGAAACGGTAAGTGTTATCGCAAAAATAGGTCATACAACGTTTGTAGAACATGCAATTATCTACAAAAACTGTTTCACAACTTTTTTTCCTACGAATCACCATTAATGAGATATCGCGATTTCCAAAGTTGGAAACGTCGTATTCTGCATAATATGCACACTTTTTTTTTTTTATTCATCATATGACGATTTTTAAAAGTCAACAATAATCCGTTCCACTTTGATAATTACCTACATTACCATTTTTTTAATCAATAAGAAACTGCCTGATGAGACTTGCTTAATCATAATAGATCGTGGATTATGCCTACTGGGGAAACCACATTAAAAAAGATGTGCCAAGTACACTACCTCATAGGTGGCGCGGAATTGTGTGCATATTATGCAGAATACGACGTTTCCAACTTTTGAAATCGCGATATCTCATGTTAGGAAAAATAATTGCATGATCAACAAACTTTTTTGCGATAACACTTATCTTATTTAAGAAAAATATGCGAAAAACAGATATTTGTGACCTTTGACCTTGAATAAAATTTTTACCCGACTTAGTATCGGTGGGGACTTTTGACATTTCATATGTAATGGTATCTTCAAGGGTTGTACCAATTTCCAGTTCTACGCGAATTATTGCGAAGTTGAATGTCTATTTTGACTGGACTATTTAGTCATCTAATCATTTTTCAAAACACATCATCAGGCCTAATATGAAAGCTTGATATGGTATTTCAAGGCGTCCAATATACAGTTTACTAACAATTTGCATCTACGTTGATTAGAAAAAAAATGTATTTCCCCATGAAGAATTGATCAATTACGTTTACTCGATATTCGACTTACAGTGTCTTCTAAATCCTCATACAAAATTTTGATTCGATAAATTCATTACATCCGCAGTTATTAGGTTATATGAAATTGAGCTCCACTTCTCTGGTCCCCCCCCCCCCCCCCCCCCCTACCCTTTGACCAATTTTGCGCAAAATTGGTAGGTGCAATGATTTACATATAAAATTTCGTGTCAATATATTCATTACAACGGCAATTGTTAAGAGTTTTTGTATTAAACCGCCTCTAATCTCCTCATTTCCTATGACCGATTTCTCCTAAAATGAATAGTTAGTTATTATGACTCATGCCCGGGCTTTAAGGAGGTCATATCTTCTACTACCAGAGCGCTCTTTCGTCACTGGTGGATATGAGCCCGACTCTACTGCGGGAGTTCTAAATTGTGCCTACCTTAAATTTTTATTCACCTAGGCCAGGGGTCTTTAACAAGTACCTGACATTGTACAGGCTCGGGACCATCACTTAACGTCCCATCCGAAAGACGGCGTGCTTAAGTTTATTTTACCTCCCTGATAAAATAAACTAAGAGCCTCGGCCGGGTTTCGAACCCACGATTTAGAGCTTAGAAGGCAAGCTCGCATACCTAAAATGAATATATGTATATCGGGTTCTGAATACACATATAAAATTTTGTGTCGATACATTCATTCTATCAGGAGTTATCGTTTTCACAGACACATACAGACGTTGAATGTTGGAGCTAAATGTTGGAAAACATGAAATTCTGTAAAAAAAAAGAAAAGGGTATGCTTCGAACTGACCGATTACATAACTTTCCTCATACTTCGTATAATCTATAATAATATAATTTCGTTAATAATTTTGTTTTAAATATAATTATTTATTGTTAACTCATACTTAATAGGGTTTATAATTTTAATATTTCCAATCATTTGAGAGTGAGCAGGGGGAAGTACGAGTAAGAATGATCTGGTATAAGAAAGTTCTTCAATGACCATATCATTTATTTTAGTGTTTTACAAATGAATGAGAATAATTTACAATAATATATTTTATATAACTGTAAAACTACATTTTATATTGATAAATATTCAATTTACAGCATAAATTGTACAACGACAGCTCTTGTCATAACTCCTACAGTTTGGAGACCCCAAAACGGTGATTATGGGGTTATAAATTATACTCACGCCTCTAAACACGACACATATGACCTCTTAACAAAAAAACTTAATAAATTTCATCTTAACATTTACGATGAAGCTTTCTTTTGTATAGAATATTGTGTTTTTATTACTTTCTTACGCTATAGGATAAGAAAATATAGTAACTATTGAAAAATTCGTTGTGATTTTAACGATGAAACTCAGAGAGAGAGAATGTCATTGTATTATGTATGAACTGTAGAGAAGCGTGGTTTTAAAGCAAGCTGTATCTCCCCAGAATATTCTAAATAAATATTGTATGTATCTGGTGTGATAAATAAAAAATTATGTTAAATAAAATAACAATTAAAATAATATTAAAATAAATAATTAAATAAAGCTATCACATTTCCTGTAGAAATTGTAGCTGGTTTTCTACTGAATTTTAATTTCTACAGTAGTTTCCGAAAAGAGCCCTAAAAAATATCGAAAGTTCAAGACGTGCAATGTTGAAGAAAGTGCAAGTATTTTTAAAAAATTTCAATTAACAAATTTTTCATTTGGATTTCTTCTTTTACTGAAGAGATACCATCTTGTTTCTTTTTTCCTTTTTTTAAAATGTTAAATATATTCCAGAGGTTATTTACCTAAACCTACATTATAAATAAAATCAAAATATCAATATCAAATAAAAAAATCAAATTATTTACAAGAAACATTTTACGAACTAATTTCTACATCTACTTTAGTCTCTTTTCTTTTTAAATATTGTGGCCATTCTTTAATTCAATGTTATTTTGGGCATATAAGCATATAAATAAATAAAAGTGCCTTTGCGCATCTACTTCACTGTTATTTTCACACCTACATGATTCACTTCACCTTAACCCTAAGAACACTTCTCTCTTTAGACTGTCCACCACCACATCTCTACTTAGACTGTTTTTTCACTATTTAAAACAGCTGTTCGTCATCTTCTGTGCTTCATTCATTGGTTGTTCATATTTCGTTTTAAAACAAAATCGACTAGTCCATTTTTGTATGTTTATTCACTAATTAAGTTACTTCACTCCTAACAGCTGTTTTTATACAAATAATAATAATTGATTTAATAATATATTAATAATTTTAATGTGTGTAAACATTTTTTATTACACCGGATAAACGAGATATTGCATAATCCAGACAGGAAAAAAATCGTCGCTCTGGTAGACTTGAGCCCGACTCTACAGTGAGAGTCCTACATTTTACATGCTCAGTATTCACTGACACTTTAACGACCTGATAACGTACAGGCTTAGGACCATCGTTTAACGTCCCCTCCAAAGGACTGCATGCTCAAGGTTTTACTAAAACATTAATTTACTCAACAGCATGTACAAATCTTTCATCGATAATATATTTTTGAAATTAAAAAAAAAATCAAATAAATATATTAAGTGCGCCGGTAGCTCAGTGGTATATGTGCTTGTCTTCTGAGCTCAAGTTCGTGGGTTCGAAACCCGGCTGAGATCCTTAGTTTATTTTATCTGGGAGATAAAATAAACTGAAGCACCCCGTCCTTCGCATGGAACGTTAACCTGTACGATGTCAGGTACTCGTTAAAGACCCCTACCCTAGGTGAATAAAATTTCCAAGTGTCTCATGTCTATCAGAGTGACGAAAGAGCGCTCTGGTAGTAGGCGATATGACCTCGTAGTTAAAGCCCGGGCATGAGTTATAATAACTAACTCGATAAATCGATACTTCCCGATACTATCGCTTATATCATTGATGCAAAATATCGATGTTATCTTTTTGATACGCGGACAGCGTCCAGTGAAAGTGGATGCTGAAACAGGCCAGACTTCTTCACAGTTCAAAGGCTAAAAGTATAAATGAAAAGGAACTTTCTTTTTTTTCAAAAACATTAATTAATTGAAAAATGTTCAAGTAATAATAAAAATATAAGACAGGTGCCGGAATGCAATAGAAATTATACCATTTGAACGATTAAATTAACATAATAGCATTTTTCTCGAGAGAATAAATAATTGCAGGTTCGTGAGGTTGGTATTAGAAGAATGTGGTTTATATACATGTATTGTGGAACTCCTGGAGAAGAGAGTACAGATGAGATCTTTTTGGAGAAGAACTGGAACCTGGACTTTGGTAGAGTTGATGAAATGAAAAGATATTTAATTATTCTGGGTCCGAGGTTTCCTAAGAATAAATACATATAGAGTAAAGAAAAGGAAATATAGTATCAGTACGTCGTAGAATGAAATAAATAAATTAGTGCTACATTGGAGAAAACTAGAAATTAAAAATATATAAATATACGAAAGATTAACATGAAATAAAATAAAATTAACAGCTTAATTATGAAGAAAAAAATAAATAAAAGTATCTACTATATAAATAAAAGAGAATATGTAAAAAATAAGAAGAGTAGGTACATAAATAAGAAAAAAATAAATAGATTAATAAAAACGACAGAGCATAATACTGTGATGGTTGATTATGAAAGAGAGGGAAGGATGCCCAGACAAGGTTTAAAATAAAATTAATTTTAGAGAGTAGGGGGTAAAAAGTGTGTGGAGAAGGAAAAAAAAATAAAAATACACAATAAAATAAGATGAAATGAAAATAAATAAATGCTTGATGTAATATTTAAATATAAGTGTGTCTTTGAGCCCCGAACATTGTCCATGAAAAATGCGGGAACACCAATTACACTCGATGCCGGAGCCGTCTCGGGGCACGGTCGTGCAACATTACGAGCATTTGCCCATATCTGAAATTTGAAAAATGTAGGTAGAGAAAAAAAAAAATTAGCGAAAATTAAAATAAAAATTTAAATAATCAAATAATAATGAGTGACACTAATATTGATTAAAAATAAAATAAAAAATTATGAAAAATGATACCATATTAGGCAGGCAAAGAAATGAAGAAAATATAGATTAAAGTAATGAATAATAAGATGAAAGGTTCAAAAAAGGATTAAAGATATACGAAAAAAAACAATAACTGAACACTGGACAAACGAAGTTAAGTTGAAAGAAAATAATTAGTAAGGCAGAGCTCACCAAGATATCTGTGTACAGCACGGGAGCTGGACTGATGCTGACTTTGGTTGTAGTTGATGAAATGAAAAGAAATTTTATTATTCTGGGACCGAGGTCTCCTAATAATAAATAACAAGAAACAATGAAATATAGCATCAGTATATCGTAAAAAGACATAAATAAATAAGTGCTACATTGGAGAAAAATTGGACAATTATAAATATAGATAAACAAAAGATTAACATGGAAAAACATAAAATTAACAGCTTCATTATGATGAAAAAAAAATAAATAAAATTATATATATAAAAAAAAGAGAATACGTAAAAAAATATATATGTATAAATAAGAAAAAAATAAAATAGATTAATAAAAATGGACAGAGCATAATACTATGATGGTTGATTATAAAAGAGAAGGGAGGATGCCCAGACAAGGTTTGAAATAAAATTAATTTTAGACAGTAGGGGCTAAATAGAAAAGTGTGAGGTGAGAGAAGAAGAATAAAAGTATATAAAATGAACAAAAAAGTAATAATATTGATTATGATCGAATAATTTAGGAAATATGATAAAAGAAATATAATAAAAATAGAGAAAAAAAAATGGGATAGGTAAATAATTTGAATGATTAGATAATTGAGGTTGACGAATTAGAGAATACGGAGGAGAGATCAAAGAGGAGTGGATTGTGTAGTGAGGAGGAATTGGAATAGTGAGGATTTGAAGGAAGCCACGGAAGGAGAGTGACGGATTGGGGGAGGCAGGGAGTTCCTAAGACAGGAGGCCGAGGAGCGATGGGAGGGGATGAAGAGGTCTGAAGGACGGGATCTGACTGGAATTGGAACATTTGGTAGAGGTAGTAGGGTTCTTTGGATTTAAGCATTAGGAAGAGGAAGGAGCCTAGGAGGTAGCTTCGGCGGTAGGAGGGTTTGATCCATTTCAACTCGGAGTACTAGGGAGAAATATGAGCGTCTCTAGGGACATCGAAAACAAATTTGACGTCATGATCAAACTGATTATAAAAATGTCAATTAAGTGTTCGCTCTCCCTTCAAAACTTTCAATGGCTTCTGAGAATTTCAAAAATATTGAACATTTTAGGTAATCGCAGGTAAGCAAACTTAAATGTCACTTTTGAACTTCGTGCTGACGATGGCCTAAACCGTAATCGGGTACACACTATATATAAATATTTTTATAGAATTAGACAATATTAAAGTTTAACTATTTTTTTGTATTTATTTATTTTTTTTATATAAAGGTACAGTTAAGCTCCTAGATACCAAGAATAGATTCTAAAGGGTGTTATATCCTAGAAATAGTTTGCCTAAACTGCTCAGCACAGATAGTCATCTCTATTCAACAATGCCTCATAGATAATATCTATCCTGCCTCAGGCCCTTGTGTTCCCCGTTCTGATAGGTTGGTTTGATAGCGGTTTTCGGAGTTTAGTAGCCTCAGAACATTATCATCAGGTCAAATTGTCACCATTTTAGTCATGGATTATTGATTTCAGAATGAGGTCAGTAGGTTGGTTTATTGATGATCATTTAATACCTTTTTTTGACTGATTTCTCACAGATTACATATTATAATATGCTAGCCGGCATTCGAGGTTGTCCTCATCATCAGGCAGTCTATAAAAACAAAATGTCGGTGAATCTATTTCCCCCGCATGAAAAAATCGTAAATACCCATACTAAATTTTGTGTCGATACATTCATTTCTTAAATCGGTATTTCTACCATCCTCAGCCAAAAGCATAAGAGATAAGACTAAGTTAACATTACAGAATGTCAGCCTCTCGAGGAGCAACCTAGTCTATACAGGACAAACTGGGAGACAATTCAAACAAAGACTCAAAGAACATATATCAGAAATAGATACTAACATGGACACAACACACAACATAACAAAATCAACATTTGCACAACACATCAACCAACACAAACATACATTTGATAAAGACACAGGCATAAAATACCTTCATTTCTGCGAAAAAAGCCCATTGTTCAACTCATTAGAACAATTAGAAATAAACAGAACTTTAAAAAATGGAAATTGTATGAACGACCAAACCAATCTAAAATATTCCCCTTTACGGTCACCAATAATAATACCCTCCAGTCGATGTGCTCAGGTACGTTTAAATATACATAGAATTTACCAATAAATATATATATTTATCTGAATCTTGCCAATGCGTGAATCTTGCCAATAGATATATATATATATATATATATAATTTACAGTATAATAATTTTAAGTAGGATGTAATTGGAACCAATTATTTTTGATTTGTTAATGTTATATTATTCGCCTGTTCATTGTTAATTGTTAATGCTTTATACCTAGATCTTAGAAGGGGTCACACATTTGAAATATGGGGACCGCCTTGTCATAAAATATCTCACAGCTTGACAATTTCGCTTAGTTAGGAATGTCTACATATGAACAACCAATGAATGGTGATCAAAAGACGACGATAAGCTGTTTTAAATAGTGAGAAACAGTCTAAGAAGAGATGTGGCGGTAGACAGTCTAGAGAGAGAAGTGTTTTTGGTGAAGTGAACCATGTAGGGGTGAAAATAACAGTGAAATAGATGAGAAAAGATACTTTTATTTATTTATTTTTTTACATTGAATTAAAGAATGGCCACAATATTTAAAAAGAAAAGATACTAAAGTAGATGTAGAAATTAGTTTGTAAGATTTTTATTGTAAGTAATTTGATTTTTTATTTGATATTGATATTTTGATTTTATTTATAATGTACATTTAGGTAAATAAACCCAATATTTGTCCTCTTATTCTATGCTATTCATTTTCACTCTTAATCCAGTAAGACCCAGAATGTTTATTTAAATACATGCACTTTATTCAAAAATTTTTGATATTTTTTTAGGGCCCTTTTCGGAAATTACTATAGAAATCAAAATTTAGTAGATGACCAGATATAATTTCTACAGGAAATGTATTATTATTATTATTTCCATTATTTTTATTTATTTGAATTATTATTTTATTTAACATTTTTTAAATTATCACAGTGGAGACAATTTCTTATTTCATTTGATACACAATATATTTTCTTTTGTACAAAAACTGCTTAGGAAGCACGATTCGTTTATACAAGAATTTATTCTTATATTCAGAAATGTTATGAAAACATTCATCCGTTCAAATATTAAGAAAGAGAGCGCCAGCTGTTCAAAGAAGTAATAAAAAATATAGCTACATAAATCGAAGGAGATCTCTCCTAAATTGAGTTTAAATCTCCGTTCTATCCTATATATCTCCTTACAAAATGAACCTCATAGGGACAAAGAAGACCTTTCCATAAATTTTTTCCCTTTGAACGCACCTGATTCAGATTGGAAGAAATTTATTTTTTCCCATTATTTTCGTTTCAACTAAATATATAAATCAAAATGGCGGATATAAGGGTTTTACTTTCCCCGTTACACAAAATATAGGGGAAGTTATTTAATTGATCAGAATTAAATTCTGAATTGATTCAAATTTTGGATATTGGGTTTTCAACTTTTCATGGAATTTCATGTTTTCCGATCTCCCGGTTCCAAAAATTAAAAAAAAAAAAATTTGTACTTTCCCAGTGTACGAATTAATTAGTTATGTTTTGGCTATATAATTTGTAAACAGGATAAAGGAATATACACACACTAAAGGAATATAAACTCCAAACACTACTTGTCAATATTTTCACTATATTGGTCAAAATTACACTACTATAGTTCCGCCTCTTACGGCATTATCAAGTGAACCAAACAGAGAGTACTGCTGAACTAACACAAGGCAGGACAAACAAGGTCATAAATTAGACATGTGACAAGTAAATGTAAACAATAATGTACAAAATGGAGACATTACAACATTCAAGTCAACAGAAATATGAAACAAAACTTAATTGAATAGTTAACAATATAGTCTTAATATATTGATATATGTATAAAACATATGTGTAGAATGCCATAAAGGCCATGCATATGTCTACACATATGCCATAAAGGCCAGTTCCTTAACCTATTAGAAGCTCTGGAAATTAATAAACTTAACAAAAACCAAAACTTTATTATGCTCAATGAACAAATAGAACTTAATCCATCGCCATTGTTAAACCTGAATATTTAAGACAATTTTGAACTTTAAATACATTTAAACCTTAAGTACATGAAGTCAAACTTTATTTAAAGATAGATTTTTACATATAATAATGTTTTATACATATATCAATAGATTAAGGCTATATTGTTAACTATTCAATTAAGTTTTGTTTCATATTTCTGTTGACTTGAATGTTGTAATGTCTCCATTTTGTACATTATTGTTTACATTTACTTTCTTGTCACATGTCTAATTTATGACCTTGTTTGTCCTGCCTTGTGTTAGTTCAGCAGTACTCTCTGTTTAGTTCACTTGATAATGCCGTAACAGGCGAAACTATAGTCGTGTAATTTTGACCAATATAGTGAAAATATTGACAAGTAGTGTTTGGAGTTTATATTCCTTTAGAGTGTGTATATGTGTGTAGTGTGACGGGTCCACGACCATTCAATATTTTGTACAATATTTGTGCTCAAAATTTTGAGCGAAATTTTTGCCAGTGTGAGGGCCCCTTTAGTACAATTATTCGTGGTGGGGAAGTACATCACCGCTGATTCACCGACGACTCATTTCCCCCAATTCCTCCCTTTAAGACCCTAGAACTTTAAATCTATTATTTTATATTTTTTTTTGGGCGGCCGACCTCCGTTGGAGGCCATGACACCCACCGCCGAACCGTCGGGGAAGTAGGGCCTAACAATTTTATTTGTCATTCAAAATTAATCATTTCCTGTTGCTGTGGTAGGCTAGGAGCGACCGCCACCGACCATCTGCGACGGTAAGCGGTCACTCACAGCCCACCTTAATTTTCTTGACGCGCTCGGGATGAAGTGGGGCGTTCGCTGGTTGTAGTATGTGAGGGCGTGGTCCCAGCTCAGGGTCATAGTGCTTTCTTTCTTTCTCCGCCAGGAGGCGACAAATCGGCTGAACACTCGATAGCCGGTTTCCGTCACCAGCTGCCGTAGGTCTAGTCCCAGGTACGATCCTGTCCCGCGTATTAACTCCACCCTAGGCCCGTTGTACAGCGGACATTAGAGGACCACATGTTCTGAAAAAAAATCTATTATATTTGGTAATTTTGTGTGAAAAAGAAAATTATATTCAATTATTATGGACTAGGGAGTCGAACCTTGGCAAATATAGATTAACAGAACTAGTGTGTACTGATTCTCCCACGCGGAATATTGTCAAACATTTGCGACTCGAATTGGTTCCCAAGATTGAGGAGTGACTAAGGTCTGTCTATAAGAGTAATTGACATTTACAAGAGTAGATGCCGCAAGTCACTACTTGACTACTCCTCATCAAAATCAATAGTCATCAAATAACTTATTCAAAATTGCATGACTCAAGAGGAAGTGGGAGAACGAACTAGCAGGTTAGTAACTTCAAACAGGTTAGTAACTTTAAACAGATTAGTAACTTTAAACAGGTTAGTAACTTTACACAGATTAGTAACTTTAATAATAATAATAATTAATTTATTTCCGTTAAACCAATACATGGTAATAGGATACGTCAAAATAATTTATACATTAAAATAGCTTATAAATTAGATTTATAACTATTTGAGGTTAGGTTTTATGACTCATGCCCGGGCTTTAACTACGAGGTCATATCGCCTACTACCAGAGCGCTCTTTCGTCACTCTGGTGGACATGAGCCCGACTCTACTGTGGGAGTCCTAAATTTTGCCTACCCTAAATTTTTTATTCATCTAGGGTAGGGGTCTTTAACGAGTACCTGACATCGTACAGGCTCGGGACCATCGCTTAACGAAGGACGGCGTGCTTAAGTTTATTTTACCTCCCAGATAAAATAAACTAAGGGCCTCGGTCGGGCTACGAACCCACGACCGCTCAGAAGTCAAGCACGCATACCACTGAGCTACCGGCGCCCTCTATAACTATTTGAGACTAACACACAGCTCAAGGATAGACTGTAAAGAAGGTACATACCTATTTTATTTATTTATTTTTTTGACGTGAAAATGTCTATTCGCTCGTTAAACACAGTGATAGCCGGTCAAACTTTCTTGTGTTACAAAATACCGTCAGATTTCAATCGATAATAATTACGAGATTAATAATAACTTTCTCCGATGAAGTAAAATTTCCAGTGTGTCTATGAACGAGATAACAACCGATAGAATAAATATATCAACATGAAATTTCAAATATGTAACTAGAACTCCCTCCATATACCTACTGTTTTTCAGTCAAATTGGCCGAAGGGCAGGTTAATTGAAAAAGGGGGCTTAAAATAAAAACTGCTGAAATTATGAATGTATTGACGTGAAAACGTCTATTCCCTCGTTGAGCACAGTGATAGCCGGTCAAACTTTCTTGTGTTACAAAATACCGTCAGATTTCAATCGATAATAACTACGAGACTAATAATGCGATAACAACGGTTGAGGTCACAATGGATAGAGCATGTCTGTACGTGTTTGTTGTGCAGTGTTTGTTTCGCCTGTGACATTATCGGACTAGTGTGGGCGCCGGCGGATGATTGTTGCGAATTAGCGTTGTGTAAAATTAGAAATTAGTGTAACGTGATAACGCGTTTAGATAGGACGTTGATTCGGGTGTCATTGTAAAGAGCTTGAAAAGAACTACTAGGACTCAAAGTTAAACAATAAAAATATTCGCCGAAATATATATAAAAATCGGTATTAAATTGAAAATTGCAAAAAAATTAAAGATGTCGTCTCATATGAATCGTAAATATGCTCGGAATTATAGAAAACGCAAATCAGAAGAAAGCTCGCATCAAAAGGAATTTAAAAAACCTAAAAAGTCTAGTACCGAGCAAATGCAAGAGCTACGGCAGCATCGAAAAGAAAATGAAAAATGATTTTATCCCGACGTTTTCACGGAAAATCTACGGCGTGGACCTTGACTACGCCTTAATGTTTTTCTAAACTGACGATTAAAACAAATTAATCTCACTTTTTTTCCAATATTTTCCCCCTAAATTTGCTTCTGTTAGCCAGGCATACGCCCCTTTTATTGAGTTGAGTGCATTCCAGGAACTCCAATGTTTCTCTGGAATTCATTGTGTTCATATTGCCAACTTTTTATTCTGATTGTTTACTTCAATAATTTTTTCTCGGAACTGTTTTTTATGTCCATGCTTTCTTATTCTTTTTTAAGTCGATCAGTTCAGTTTTAAACGTTTGGGTGAAAAGCAGTGGAGGTGGTGAGCGAAGAGTCAGGGGTTGAATTGAGCCCAATGGATATTGGGGTTTTCATCTATACGCCAGTTACTTCAATTGATGTGGAGCGCTCATTCAGTCGATACAAATCAATTTTGAAGCCAGACAGGCGATCCTTTTTATATGGAAATTTAAGAAAAGTTATGTATAATTGTAACAGTTTTTTAGACGATTAAGTTTTTCTCTGTTCAAATAATTTTTTATATCACTATATTTTTTTCTTATATATTTTTTATTTAATAAATTTCATGTCTACAAAGATTTTCTATTACTTCTGTAGTTTATTTTATTCCTAGGGTACTTTTTTTTCCTTTGCAGCCTTTCGCATATTTTGCCAAATATATTTGCATATATATGTGCATATTTCGCTGTTTTTATTGCATACAAATCACATCCCTAGTTTCCACTCAACTACTGTCTTTTAGCTCAAACTGTTGATCGCTTTCCCAAGAGTTGTTATCTCATTCGACATACTGACGGTGCCTCTATTTCTCCTGTTTTGTAGTATGAACCGCTCTAGACTGTAGAACAATAAGATAATTTTAAAATTGAAATTCAACAACTGCACAATATTTAAATGTCGCACAAATATTCTTTGTACATTATGTGAAATACCGCCAAAGACATAATGGACATAATACATTACGTGACAAGAAAATCCATTCATTTATGACCAAGTTAAACCGTTCAAGTACCATTTTGAAATCAGTTGCGTAAGTTGTCACTGCGTGACTACCACCAATGCGATATTGACTAGAAAGAGGAGAATTCTCAAAATATAATCCAATACAGACTGAAAGGTAACCTTTTTTGAATTGCTTATGTCCTCACGCCTCTGGAAGGGAAAGAGACACTTGGCATAGATCGGTGGACTGTTGGCAACGATTTATGAGACAAGCGTAAAATATGCCAACGCTGATAAAATAAACTCTACCGTATCTACTTGGGTAACTGTGACTCAAGACTTGTTCCTCTGAGTATTGAGAAATCTTTTGGTACTTTGTCATTTTGCAAAATGATAGGAAAAGTAGCTTTTATAAAATATGGCTGTAAAATCTTCCCTCTCCCTTCCAATGCAACTTTATGATGTACAATTTCCAAGAAATTGCACGTTTATAAAAAAATGCAATTTTAATTCATTTAATTTTGCGAAAAATTCATCAGAAAATGAATTGCATAGAACAGAGAATAAAATATTGAGTTTATTTAAACTAAATCTACTGTGATTGTTGCCGCCAATTAAGTTCCCTTTCGCCCCCACTCTCCCTCTTATGCCTCCAGATCCCAACCCAGACGGTTCTGTCTCTCTTGTCTCCCGATTCCGGACCGATAAGGTCCTTCTTAGCTTCCAGTGTTTTGTCTAAAAGTTCCCAGTGTTTTCATAGTTTCCATAAGATATTTGACACCCTATGAGAACTTGCACCAGCTTCCAGACCATGCAGATCAGGTAAGTAGCTTTTCCGACTGATTGGGGAATTCTTTGGCCATTGCATTCTCTTTCAGCTCGGAGAGCACCCTGACCTGTGTGGGACATTCTTCTCATCTCACCATTTGGGTAAGTTCTCTAGATTCCTTAATTATACAGTCCACTTTATATTGCCAGACGTTGAATTTATGCTTTGCCATAGATTCGCCTCCACACAATCTTGTCACTGGCCATTTGTGGGGCCACAGGTTTAGAACCCCCACTTTTGGCGTATACAAAAAAATACACACATTTAAATTATTAATATTAAAAAATTAATTATATTTATTTTTTTTATAAAATCCAAGAAGAAACTGAATTAATAAATAAATAATATGAATGCATTTTCTTTTAAAACAAATGAGTAGAAAACAAAACACGGCCATCAGCTGTTTTTGAATTGTAGAGGAGTGAATGGTGTGTGGTCTGGGTTGAGATGTGAAGGTGGACAGAGAGTTGTTGTTTAGGCTTAAGATGTGATGAACTAAGTAGGTATGAATTAACAGTAAAATTGATGCGCAAAGAAGGTATTGTTATTTATTTATGTGTACAAAATATATGTGCCCAAAAATATATAACTTAAATTTGAAGAATGACCAAAATATAAAGCAAAACAAAAAAAAAAAAAGGATTGAAATAGTTTTAAGAATTTGGTTTTTACGATTTTTCTCTTGATTTTTGTTTCAATGTTTAGTTTTTAATTTTATAATGTAGATGTAAAAAAATAAACCCAATTATTTGTTCTTGTAAATTCTATGCTATTCGTTTTCCCTGTTAACCCAGTAAGATAATTTAAAAACCTTTGGATTAGATTTAATATTTTTGACCTTGAGCTCAGAATGCAAGCACATATATATTGATGCTAATCCATCCAAAAAAAAACGTTTTCTATTTACATTTTTTTATACATTTATGTATCTATCATTCCTGTGATGTCACTTCGTTTGTGATGTCTGTACTTTAACTGTCTCGCTTCATATCTATCACTCGACTGTGTTGTGTCTATAAGCAGCTGATATGCCGGCAAATATGGAAACTCGATGCAGCTCAGCGAGCATAGCTTGAGATTGTTAGAGGGTGTATCTTGAGGTTGTTATAGAATGCATCAAGGGTGCATCTCAGGCCGAGCAAAATGGTGGGTAGCTCCGCCCATATATGACACTTGATGGCTGTCTTCAGACACCGATGCCATCTTTCCAGAAAACGCAGGCCCTACACTATCAATCCGCTTGATCAAAACAGCGCGTCCAGCTGATTGACACGCGCTTAAAGCAGCCTTGGGGAGCATCAAGCATCCCATCAATCTATTCATCAACACTCATTTGTAGCGGAGTTTTCGACTAGTGAACTGCTCCTCCTGGACTGTAGTGAATCGGTGTTGTGTAGATACCATGGTTTCGAATTAGGATTTGGGGTTTTCATTTTTATTGAAATAGTCCTTACTTTTAGCTTTCCACAACTCCGGACAATCACGATATAAATCAATGAGGAGGCTAATAAATTCTCGATTTAAATTCTCGAAACCTTTGGAAGCAAGCGGAGGACCCTCCTTCGTGACTGACGCAATGCTTGATCGAAATTGCTCTAGACTATCAAGCGCTCCGCCCAGCCGCTTGAGTCATTCAAACTTTCCATCAATCACCGTCAAGGCTTGACTCAAGCGTCAAACGGGTTCCTAGATTATCAATCACGCTTGATACCATCGCTTGACGCGCTGTTTTGATCAAGCGGATTGATAGTGTAGGGCCTGCTCTAGACTAAAGGTGCAGGCGATTGTTCGGCACTTGCGATCTTGGTCTTCTCACTAGAGGCGCATCCTGATACAACGGGTGCTATCTTTAGCTATTCCTGGCCACACATGCTCTACCTTACGCCTTTGCCATTGGATGTGCCAAGTCATGGACCGCGTCAAAGACACGCTTCATTTGTGCTGAAGGACAAACGTGCGGGATGTGGAAAAGCGAAATCAATTCGCGCTGGAGAAGTAGATTACTGGTGATTGATTGATGATCTTCTATTTCTTGTGAAACTTAACATCGAGTCTCTCGCTGATTACTTCCTATTATTTGTTGAACACAAATTGGTTTTTAATCTTTAAAACATCAAAAGCCAGTCCACGTAGACTATTTCCCCTTACATCTTTGCCGGAGTCCTATGCTATACAGAGAGTGTGGGAAGGTGAATACAATGTGGCAGCAGGTGGAGCATTGACTAGTGATTTAGTAGTGATCTGCTCTCTTATTAAGCCATCAGAACATAGATCCCTGGGGCTTGATAGACGCCTCCCTGCCTCGGGCTCAACATCCTCTGTTTGTTTAAACATCCTATCAGCCTTCTTCGCTCCTCCCTCATCCATCAGCTATTTGTATTAGAATAATCTCTTAATTTTCCGTCGATTGGTCTTCATTCGTATTTATAGAGCAGATTAACAGGCTTTGTCTGCTGATAATACTCATAAATAAAATTAAAAAAAAAAAAATTCTCATTTATTACAATAGCGAAAAAGTATTTTCTTGAATTCGACATTATTTTTTTTAAATCGAAGAGTAGAAAAATTATTCATTTTGCAGATAATTTCGCCCTTAAAGAGAATGACATATTGTTGAATGGGATCGTCGGTAACTTTTGCAGAAAATTAAACAATGGGATAGGTTGAATCCCGCCAATTGGGCGTTAGGATCTCCGTTCACCCGCTTGCCTCCACGTCCCGCCCAGTCTCCTTAATGTCTGGTCTTGACTGTACCTTATGAAAACGTGAATGACAGAAAATAATTTTTATTCTGGGACATACGTCCCCTAAGAATAATAACATAAAAAATAAACAAAAGAATACAAGTATCAACCAGTTGAGACGGAATAAAGAATAAAGAAAAGAGGTTTTTAAGAATTAATTAATGAAATATTAAATGTTAATGACAGGCAATGATTGAAACAATGAAAATAAACTAAAAAAAATAACAATGAAGAAAAAAAGTAAGAATAATAATGTAAAAATAATAACAATAAAGAGTAATTATGAAGAAAAAATATATATCACTCATTCACTTATTATATATAATATATACGATATATATGTATATTAGGGTGTCCGTTATATTGTCAAAAAGTTTAAATTTTGATGATTTCCAAACGGATTCCGGTTTAGAATCAAGAAAAAATAAGTCTCTCAAAATTTGGAATTTTTGAAATGGAAAAACCAATGCCACCGATCATTTGAATTTCAAATGGAGTTTCACATTCGTTTTCGACACTTCAAGACACTTCACAACGCGGTTCGTTTAATTTCTAATGTTTCGGCTTCAAAATTAGTTTTCTTAGGTTTTGGTGGGTGCTGATCACGAATCCGGTTTTAGAATTGCAGTACTCTCATGTACTCTTTAATATTAAACAAATCAATATTTGAGTTTTATTTTTCAACTCATTATTATAAACATTTTTAGATTGTAACCTCTTGATTTCTCAGAATTCTGTAGCGGCAAATTTAAAACAAAACTCTTGGAATAATGAACAATTCCGTTTAAACAGCAGATTTTATTATTTTTTCAAAAGTTGACTGCATTTTTGACAGTTGTCAACTGAAAAACTGCAATTCTAACACCGGATTCGTGATCAGCACCCACCAAAACCTAAGAATACGAATTTTGAAGCCGAAACATTAGAAATTAAACGAACCGCGCTGTAAAATGTCTTGAAGCGTCGAAAACGAATCTGAAACTCCATTTCAAATTCAAATGATCGGTGTCATAGGTTTTACCAATTCAAAAAATTCAAAATTTTGAGAGATTTTATTTTTTCGTGATTCTAAACCAGAATCCGTTTGGAAATCATCAAAATTTAAACTTTTTCAAAATAACGGACACCCTAAATTTATTTAGTTATGTGTTGTGGAATTAGACAATATAAATAAATATAAATATTAAACAAACAGTGACGTAACACTTCATATTGTAAATAATGTATCAACTTGATCACATTGCCCTATCCAATTAGTCAAATGGTCCATCCATTATTGACAAGACAATGTCAGTTGGATCGATAAGTTTGGAATAAGTTTATTAATCAGTCATTATTATTCAAATAGGTAATCATAGTTATGGTAATGAACTCATTCGTCAATTCCCAAATAATATGCTTTATTTCATTATTTGTTTTATAACATATATATATATATGGTATATAGATAATATATATATATATATATATATATATATATATATATACATATATATATATATATATACAAAAAAAACAGATATACGTCAGCCCAGTTGGAACATTGGGTTATTTACTCCTAGTACGATACCGACAATTTCACTTAATATAGTTGAGGGCGCCGGTCAAAATCGTGGGTTCGAAACCCGACCGAGGCCCTTAGTTTATTTTATCTTGGAGGTAAAATAAACTTAAGCACGCCGTCCTTCGGATGAGACGTTGAGCGATGATCCCGAGCGTGTACGATGTCAGGTACTCGTTAAAGACCCCTACCCTAGGTGAATAAAAATTTAGGGTAAGCAAAATTTAGGACTCCCACAGTGGAGTCGGGCTCATGTCCACCAGAGTGACGAAAGAGCGCTCTGGTAGTAGACGATATGACCTCGTAGTTAAAGCCCGGGCATGAGTCATAAAACCTAACCTAACTTAATATAGTTAGTTATTATGACTCATGCCCGGGCTTTAACTACAAGGTCATGTCGCCTACTACCAACCATAACTCGACAGAATGAATGTATCATCACTATAAATTTTATATATGTATCCAGAACCCCCTAAGGACGACACCTATTAATTTTCAACGAAACATTTCGGCCGAAGGGAAAGGAGAGTATAGGAATGGACTCGACTCAAAAACTCTAATAACTGAAGATTCAACTATTAATTTTTGGCTCAAACGGTCGATTGGTTTTGGTGGGAAAACAAAAATATAATCGTAGGGCTTTCGTCGCATGGTGTCACCATGGTTTGCGGGTTCGAATCCCGTCTGGGAGTGAGTTGTATTTCGTAGTTAGAACTCCCTCCCGGGGCCATGGATGTCGTAAATAACTAGATAACACAGTGACATGGCTAATATGCATCGAGAACATAAGGCCAAAAAAAATATATATATGTATCTATATATAGGTTAGGTTAGGTTTTATGACTCATGCCCGGGCTTTAACTACGAGGTCATATCGCCTACTACCAGAGCGCTCTTTCGTCACTCTGGTGGACATGAGCCCGACTCTACTGTGGGAGTCCTAAATTTTGGCTACCCTAAATTTTTATTCACCTAGGGTAGGGGTCTTTAACGAGTACCTTACATCGTACAGGCTCGGGACCATACCTTCCAGATAAAATAAACTAAGGGCCTCGGTCGGGTTACGAACCCACGTTCTTGAGCTCAGAAGTCAAGCACGCTTACCACTGAGCTACCGGCGCCCCTATATATATACATATATTATATATTATATATATAATCGATTATTTAATATAATTGGGTTCACCGGAGTGCTCAACTCAAAAATCTTATAACTGCAGATGCAAAGAATGTATCAAGAAGAAATTTTGTATATAAATTCAAAACCCAATAAGGACGGCACCTATTAATTTTCAGCAAAATCTGCAGAAGGGAAAGTGGGATCAGAGGGAGAGCTCAACCCAAAAACCCTAATAACTGCCGATATAATGAATGTATCGAGACAAAATTTATTATGAGGATTTAGGAGCCCCTATGCAAATTGATTTTTTTTGTTGGCTCCTACTTTTCTTTCATTACTCTTCTTTCATCGTGTCCTACGAATTGATCAGACAAAGTGCCCAGGAAAGTTAAGAAGCACTCTGCAACAGTTGTGTGGCCCCTCAGCAAACTCTCCCAGAGAACTGACATTTACATCCAATTTCGTCTCACTTCTGACAAACTAAAGATGTATAGTAGTTTTAAATTAATGAACTTTCAGTAGTTGTCGTCTCTCTTCCTGTTACGGGCAGTTACTTTTTAAAATAGAAGTTTCTTGTTTCTAAAAGTTGAATCATCTATCAAAAATATACGTAATGTGGATATTACAGAACTTCCTTGTACCACCATCCGACATATTTTATCCTAGCCGGCTTTCGAGGTTTTCCTTATCGTCCGGCAGTCTGGTAAAACAATTTCAAAAACATAATTACTTTTTTTTTTTTTTTAATATTTAAAAATATATATAAAACCCCTCCTCAAAATCATTTCATACTTACATTACTGAATTGGCGTCAGCGGTATTTTTTTGTTTATTGTACAGCGTAATTCTGAGAGTGACCTTCTTATACCCAGTAATGCCAGTATGAAATGATTTTGAGAAGGGGAGAGAGGGTGATCTGTAAGCGTGTGGTTGGTATAAGAAAGTCCTGTAATGGCCACATTTTATAATATTTTATGAAAACTACCAATAATGAAAAATATTTTATAAATCGTTCCTAGAATACAATTTAAAGATTATTTTGAAATATTTTCTATGGAACTTTATTTTTCATTATTTTGAAATATTTCCTATGGAACTTTATTTTTCACTTTAAGTGTACTGAATTATAATTACTATCATTAGTGTCACTGCTTAATAAAAAACTACTGAAAAAAATAAGTTTTTTTACAAAAACTGATTTTTTTGTTGTTGCCGGGCACTCGCTCTTTCACACCTTCTTAAAGTAATTTCATCAGATAATCATAAAATGAAACCCGTTTTTGTGAAAATTTGCGAATTTGGGAGAAACTTAATTTGAAAGTTATAAATTCGTCCGAAGAAGACGCAGGCGTTTAATTTTAGGGAATTTTTGAAGAAAATGAAGCTATTGCAATTTCTAATTTCTTTTGAGGAGTTGATGTATTTGTCAAAATACAGTACTCAATGAAGGGTCGGGGAATTTTTAAGTATTTTTTTCGTGTTCAGCACTCCAAAAAATCATAAAGTATATAAGTTTCATAATTTTGGCCAGAAATTTGTTCATTTCGCCACAGTGTGCGGCGCCCTCAATTTTTTTTCTTTTTACGTAATATCTACCTTTGAATATAATTTATGCTTTGAATACATGTACATACTTGCCTCGTGTCTTGATGGTATCGTAACGTCGTTTGGCTCCCGCCGTTTTGGCGTCTGCAATTTTCACAATTCAATACGAAGGGATATAAATTGTATTGATTTATTTTTATTAAGTTTAAAATAATCCTTTTTATCACACCTTCTATATTTGCAACAGAGCGACAAGAAAGACTGGTTGTATGCACTCATCCAGGACCAGTGAATTTGCATACGACAGTCAAGGTCTAATTCTGACGTCGTGTGGTCATGTGTTCTCTTTTCCGTTGCAATATCTGTGGTCACTGGGAATAAATTGGTAAGTCTAAATTCGTAACTTTTCAGGGCAGCACTTTTTTAATTTTGCATTTATCGTTTAAATCCAGTTTTTGGAATAAATAAATTATATTTGCATCATTATTAATCATATACCTTCTAAATCTATAGGAGTGAATGAAAATGAGTATTGTTAATCCTTTCTTGGATTTCCATTAGTTAATAATCATTTCCCATCACTTACCTAATTATTAACCATATTTTTTGAAATACTCGTGAATGATGCCTCTCTAAAGAAAACACCCTATTCACTTAGAATAGTCTGCCGTAGTGAATAATTAGTTAAATGCAGTTTATCTCGTGAAAGATTCCTCAAAGAATTAGATTAAGTTGATTTAACTGAGAACAAACGAGATTCCAAGAAACCCATATCTTTATAATTCCGAAAGTATTAGAGTCCTGAGCTCCCAACTTCTTCACATTGCGCAGATGGCTTGGGAGATGATCACAGTACACTTAACTCATTTTGGCCATTTTTTGACTTAACAACTTATTCCCTATGACCATCGATATATAAGTTACGGTAAATTTGAGTAGAGTGGCAAGATCGTAGCTTGGAAACCCGACCGAGGCCCTTAGTTTATTTTATCTGGGAGGTAAAATAAACTTAAGCACGTCGTCCTTCGGATAGGACGCTAAGCGATGTCTCGAGCCTGTGTCAGAGATGTCAGGTACTCGTTAAAGACCCCCTACCCTAGGTGATTAAAAATTTAGGGTAGACAAAATTTAGGACTCCCACAGTAGAGTCGGGCTCATGTCCACCAGAGTGACGAAAGAGCGCTCTGGTAGTAGGCGATATGGCCTCGAAGTTAAAGCCCGGGAATGAGTCATAAAACCTAACCTAACCTTTACTGTACCAGAGGCATAGAAAATTCAGAAATGCATTCTACGAATATGGGGCTCTTTTCACGAACGCCCCCCCCCCCCCCCCCCCCCTCCCCCACCCCTTAAGGTATAATGTGGAATCTCCAGTGAAACCGCAAGCTCAAATAACTTAAATACTTGAAACACTAATTTTGCTACATCTCTCATAATTTTGACTCCATGACACATTTTACACACTGACAGATATAAAGTTGGTTTAAACTTCACGTAGAGACTAATTCTGACGTTGGGTGCATTACAATTCATAATTTATACTGTTGAATATTTATGAGTATTTCACTCATGAAGAGGGAAATATGCAGGTTTCAATAGATTACCTGGTGGCTTGATCCGCCGAGTCAGATCAATAGAACAGACATAGCCTACCTGGTGGCTTGATCCGCCGAGTCAGATCAATAGAACAGACATAGCCTACCTGGTGGCTTGATCCGCCGAGTCAGATCAATAGAACAGACATAGCCTACCTGGTGGCTTGATCCGCCGAGTCAGATCAATAGAACAGACATAGCCTACCTGGTGGCTTGATCCGCCGAGTCAGATCAATAGAACAGACATAGCCTACCTGGTGGCTTGATCCGCCGAGTCAGATCAATAGAACAGACATAGCCTACCTGGTGGCTTGATCCGCCGAGTCAGATCAATAGAACAGACATAGCCTACCTGGTGGCTTGATCCGCCGAGTCAGATCAATAGAACAGACATAGCCTACCTGGTGGCTTGATCCGCCGAGTCAGATCAATAGAACAGACATAGCCTACCTGGTGGCTTGATCCGCCGAGTCAGATCAATAGAACAGACATAGCCTACCTGGTGGCTTGATCCGCCGAGTCAGATCAATAGAACAGACATAGCCTACCTGGTGGCTTGATCCGCCGAGTCAGATCAATAGAACAGACATAGCCTACCTGGTGGCTTGATCCGCCGAGTCAGATCAATAGAACAGACATAGCCTACCTGGTGGCTTGATCCGCCGAGTCAGATCAATAGAACAGACATAGCCTACCTGGTGGCTTGATCCGCCGAGTCAGATCAATAGAACAGACATAGCCTACCTGGTGGCTTGATCCGCCGAGTCAGATCAATAGAACAGACATAGCCTACCTGGTGGCTTGATCCGTCGAGTCAGATCAATAGAACAGACATAGCCTACCTGGTGGCTTGATCCGCCGAGTCAGATCAATAGAACAGACATAGCCTACCTGGTGGCTTGATCCGCCGAGTCAGATCAATAGAACAGACATAGCCTACCTGGTGGCTTGATCCGCCGAGTCAGATCAATAGAACAGACATAGCCACATCATATTTACTTTCTCAATTATACGAAGCATACGGGAAGTTACGTAATCGGTTATAAATTCAATGTTGAATCACCGTCTAATTCCCCAGCACGTATTAATCAGTTTTCACTCTTTCTCTTCAAAGTCAATCGTCCCATTGGGATAAAATTAATAATAGTTGACTCTGGATCTTTTTGTTTTTTCGGGACTGTCAGTCATAGTTCACCAGATGGGACGTTTAGCGATGGTCCCGATGTCAGGTACTCAACCCCCTGCCCTGGGTGAGTAAAAATTTAGGGTTGGGCTCGTGTCCACCAGAGTGACAAAAGATAGATAGATATATAGATAAACTTTTATTGCACAAAAGATTATAACCTCTACGGCAATGAGGTTGTTTTTTACAAAATAAATAATAAAAGGATAAAAGAAACAATTCAAAAATTATATAAAACAAGAGGTTAGGTTAGGTTAGGTTTTATGACTCATGCCCGGGCTTTAACTACGAGGTCATATCGCCTACTACCAGAGTGCTCTTTCGTCACTCTGGTGGACATGAGCCCGACTCTACTGTGGGAGTCCTAAATTTAGCCTACCCTAAATTTTTATTCATCTAGGGTAGGGGTCTTTAACGAGTACCTGACATCGTACAGGCTCGGGACCATCGCTTAACGTCCCATCCGAAGGACGGCGTGCTTAAGTTTATTTTACCTCCCAGATAAAATAAACTAAGGGCCTCGGTCGGGTTACGAACCCACGAACTTGAGCTCAGAAGTCAAGCACGCATACCACTGAGCTACCGGCGCCCTCTATAAAACAAGATATGAAATGAACATGAATATATAAAAAAATAATAATAATAATAAATATATACAGTGAAACCTCTCTTGGCGGTCACCTCGGATAGCCGGACACCCCTGTTGGGCGGACAATTTTTACGGTCCCGGCAGAATATATAGGGATTTCAACACATTTGCCCCTCTCTTAGACGGACCCTCTCTTGGACGGACGCGGACAGTGAAATCGAGTACCGAGAAGAGCAGACTACCTCTGTTGGACGGACAGGCAGGCCTCTAATTCGGGTTGACGTTTAATATGTTCTTAGAATTCTCTTTGTACTACCAACCTACCAAACTTTCCACGTAGTGCACCTGTGTTTATGAAGGGACTCGTAATTCCAAATAATGTTCCATACTGCCAGTTACCAAAACCAACGCGAACTTAATCAAGCGTTATTGCCTCCAAGCAAACGATGCTACGTCATTAATTTTAATTTCTCAGGTAGTAGGACAATATAGAAAACTCGAATGGGAAAAAAAATTTGAAACAAAAGACAATGTCCGATTTTTTTAGAACTTAAACGTTATACCATTGTTTCCAAATTTCCTATTTTTTAAAACTGTATTCAGTTGTTCAATAAACAACATTTTTTACATACGATACACGTGTTTAGAAAAGATACCTTTCATCCTTATCAATTTGCCTTCTATTTTCCTTTTCTCACTGTTAGGAGGACACCTCTGCTGGGCGGACCACTTCCACGGCCTCATGGGTGTCCGTCTAAGAGAGGTTTCACTGTATATCCATCTTACATATAACAAATTAAATTGAATTATTCTTTATTTTCAAAGCAACAGTAAAAAATAAAAATAAATTGTTAATTTTTCTAACTTCTTAATTATTTAAAATATGCACAAATGTACCTAGTACAGTAGACTCTCCCTTATCCGGCTTTCTGTTAACCGGCGCGCTCCCTTATCCGGCTCTCGCAAAATAATATCAAATTTGTTAAACTAAAATTAACATTCAATTATTAGATTATCAATTAGGTATATGAGCCTCGTGTATTTACGAGCACATAATAGTTCCGTAACTCACGAATCTTTTATGTATTTTTATTGTACATACATATGTACATTGTATTTATAATGAACGGAACGCTAATACAATATTTTATTACTTCACTTAATTAAACGCAGATTTCAAAATTTCTTTTTAATGCTTGGATAAATATAGTAGGTACATATGTACGTACCCCCTACATATGTACGTACATATAATAAATCAATGTTCAGTATGTACGTATTTGTCAATTTAATAATTGTTATCAACATAATACATACGTATTTTATTCCTTAGCTCACCTAAAAACACTTTTTTTTATGCTTTAATTGATATATTTTTTCTTATTAATTGATGATATCCGTTATCCGGCGTTTTCTGTTTTCCGGCGTCACGTCGGTCCCGGCAACGCCGGATAAGGGAGAGTCTACTGTATAATGTACAATAGACATATGCTTGTGGTAGGATGACCACCCTGTTAGAGATCGTTCAGGTATACTTATTATAATAGGTATAATGTTTATTTATTATTTCCAACCTATAATTAGGTAACCTGAACTACTCAACATAATAGCGCTAGCCCAGCACTCATCTCAAATAGTTTTATAGGTCAATAGTACATATTTGTAGTTAGTTATTGTAACTCATGCTCGGGCTTAACTTCGAGGTCATATCGCCTACTACCAGAGCGCTCTTTTGTCATGAGCCCGACTCTACCCAAAATTTTTATTTACCTAGGTTAAGAGTCTTTTAACGAGTATCTGACATCGTGTAGGCTCGGTACCTTCGCTTAATGTCCCATCCGAAGGTCGGCGTGCTCAAGGCTTCTTTCACTTCCCAGATAAGAAACCTACCAGCGCCCTCCACACAGTTCTATAATTAGTTTCGTTACTTTCGGTTTTACTTCCCCCAGCTGTACCAATGTTAATGAAGTTAAAAAAAGAGACAGAAATTCGAATTTGAGTTTTCAATAGAATTTCTTGTTTTCTGACCCCCAGATTCCAAAAATGGAAACCCCCCTCCTCAGCCCCTCTCTCTCTTTCTACATTCCCCCATTTTTGTTACCAGACACAAAGTAAATGAGTGAACCAGCTAGTCAGTCGATGAATCACCCGGAACGTACTACCCCAGCAAGAACTCACCTGCCACCTAGAGGAATCCATTGGAACCCGAGAAATGAAGAAAGAGATCATTTTTCTTATCTTATTTGTGACATAAATCAAAAATTGACGAATTTTGAGTTGTGTCACTTCTCAAGCGGGGGTGCGATATAATCTTCGTAAAATACCCAATGCTCTTTATTACGTCTCCAACAAAACTCTTCACACTGACCTTAACATACCTTTGTCACCAATTCGTTAAATCCAAGTATAAAAAATTATTTTCCCTTCTTAGTTCCCATAATAATCCTCTAGTCCATGCCCTCCATTCTGCCACACTTCCCCAACGACGACTTAAGCGTCAATGGCCTAGAGACCTCCTTAGCAGCAGCAGTGACAGTAACAGTGATTAGTTACAAATCAGTGACTAGGGAGTGTCACCACTCTTGACATTTTGACATTGTCATTATCTCTCTATTAGCACATTTGCTTTTGCTTGTTGTATTTATTTTTATACAGTTGTAAATATCTATTTTTGTGTCGGTACTTTAGATTTTTTAGATTTTTAGTGATTCACCGACGACTTTTTGGAATCCGAGAATCCAAAAATATTTTTTGAACTATAACGTAACTTCCTCTATACCTTGTATAGCTAGAAGTAAAGTTTGTGGAGAGTTGCACAAAACTTTCCCATAGGTATTTATACCTAAAGGTCACCCGTTCTTCATATACATTTTATACGGCGGTCCATGCACGGAAATTTAATCTTCTCGAGAATGTAAATTGTCTTTTGGACACTGAAATATGAAATTTATTCACTAGAGAATGGATTCAGTGTCTTTATTTGAATGACACTGGTACAATCCTAGTTATCTGTCGTTGTTTACGACTCAGACCGTAGTAACTCGTGGCAAAGCCATGTCTCTGACACCAACAGTCGTGGGCGCCCCCAAACAATCATTTCTCAGTAACTACATACAGTACTAGTGTTTTTTACTGTACAGTATACGAGGTTTTTTACATTCCCAGCTATACAAAATTATGTAATCTGTCAAAAATTCGATATAAAGTTTTCAACGGAATTTAATGTTTTCCGACCTCCTCGGGACGTTAAGCCATGGTCTCGAGCCTGTTCGATGTTAGGTACTCGTTAAAGACCCCTACCCTTGGTGAATAGAAATTTAGGATTCCCATAGTAGAGTCGGGCTCATGGTCATCAGAGAGACGGAAGAGCGCTCTTAGTTAAAGCCCGGACATGTGTCAATAACTAACTAACAAAAAAAAGAGAAGCGTCGTCCTTATGGGGTTTCGAAATCACATATTAATTTTATGTCGATACGTTCATTACATCGGGAGTTTTTAGTTTTTACACTAAACCTCCCCTCTAACCCCCCCCCCCCCCCCCCCTTCCCTCTGGCTGGTTTGGCTGAAAGGAGTCGCTAGAGGTTTTTGGATACATATGTAAAATTTTGTGTCGATACATTCATTCTATCGGGAGTTAATGTATTTACCGACGCATACATAGACATAATTTTTTTTATATATTTATTTGGAATCCGGTGGTTGCAAAACATAAAATTGAAAACTGCACCGATTAAATAACTCTATATGATTAAATTTATTTGGGATGTATAAAAATATCTACGTGTGTTTATGAGCACGATACTCGTAACTCCTGATAGTTTGGATTGAGATATGTTTACACCTTCATGACCTGTATCTACAACAAATTTTATGTGTACTCAGAAGCCCTAAAGGACGTCACCAATTAGGAATGTACCGACATAAAATTTTATATGTGTACTCGGAAGCCCGAAAGGACGTCACCAATTAGGAGTGTATCGACATAAAATTTTATATGTGTACTCGGAAGCCCGAAAGGACGTCACCAATGAGGAGTATATCGACATAAAATTGTATATGTGTACTCGGATGCCCAAAAGGACGTCACCAATTAGGAGTGTATCAACATAAAATTTTATATGTAAATTCAAACCCCTATAAAGACGACACTAATTAACTTTCAGCGGAATCAACCGAATGGGCTTGACTAAAAAACCCAATAACTCCCGATAGAATGAATGTATCGACATGAAATTTTATATGTGTATTTAGAAGCTCAAAAGGACGACATATTTTAATGATCAGCCAAATCAGCCAAAGAGAAGGCAGGGAATGATTATGAATGAATTTATCGACACAAAATTTTATATTGAAAGCCAAAACCTAATGAGAACATCTGTTAATTTTCAGCAAAATCGTAAGAAGGGAAGGGAAAATTCAGGGAGAAAAATCCCCCAATAACGAATTTTACCCCACTTAATGAATGTATCGACAGAAAATTTAGTGTGAGGATTCTGAAGCCGCTATGATCAACTTCTTGTTTACTGGTTTTGGAGGTGGAGCTCAATTTAATTGATAAATTCGTTCTGGGGAAGTACAATGCGGGTAATGATGAATAAATAAAAGTTGTTAAAGTTTTAACTTAAATTAGCTTGAATTTTTAAAATAATTAAAGTCATTATCTACATCAATTTAAATAATAATTAAGTAAACTTATTTTTAAATAAAATGTAAATTAACCATTTTAATTATCTTTGAAAAATGTTCAACAAGACTAAAGTTATCTGAATTGAACATTATTTTTATTTTTTAACAACATAATTAATATTCAATTTATGTTATAACATTCTCTTTTATGTTAATTAACTATAACGAGTTTATTTAATTTATTTTTGGCTCTTTCAAAGATCATTATTATTGAATTTCATCTTTTAGGTTATACCAGAAATGTTCTTACAAAGACAACAAAAATTAGGTTATGGAATATCAAAGTTCAAAATTACAAGGATAAGCCAATTTAAAATTTATTTTTGATATTTGAAGTATAATAAATTTTGAATTAAATATAATAAATATTCAAATTTTTACTTCTCAGTTATACGAAGTATAGGAAGGAGAAGTTCTGCAACCCATTAGAAATTTGATGTTAAGAATCAGCATCAATGTACTTCCCCAGAACAAATTTAAGTTTTGCTCTCCCTTCAAAGTCAATTGAACTATGAGTTCAATTTATCGGCAGTTATTCGATTTTTTGGGTCAAGTCCCCTTTTCTGATCCACTTTTTCCCTTCGGTTGATTTCGCGGAAAATTACTAAGTGTTGTCTTTATGAGGGAGAACCATCCAGATATGTATAAAATTTCATGTCAATATACAGGGGCGTAGCCAGGATTTTGAGCAGGGGGGGGGGGGGGGGGGGGGCAAAGTTAGGCTACGAGGGTGGGGTATAGACTCCCGGGGGCACAGCCCGCAGTTTCCGTGGTTAGCGTTGCAGACTTTTTGTTATTAATTTGGGAGGCTCGGACCTCTAGAAGCTCCCCCTGAGGTAACCATTGACTGTAATACTTAAGTTGACTTTACATGAGCAGCAAAAATGCAAAGCGCAGCAGCAGCAAATGCACGCTGTGGTTTCTGTGCTTTTAGAATTAAATGACTCACATCCAATAGCGTGCATTTGCTGCTGCTGCGCTTTGCATTTTTACTGCGCATGTAAAATCAGCTTTAAGAGTATAACGTATAACATAAATGACAATTTTGAGCAAGGAAATTAAATGATAATCATATATATTTAAATAAATGTAATATGACTTGTTTTGTACATGTACATTTATTGTTGGATTTGGGTACAGGTTAAATGAGAACTTCGAGTAGAACCAGAGATATATTTATTTGGACAACACCCTTATTACAAAACCGCGTGGTAACGAACACAAAGTCAGTTGTTCAATAATAAGTCCCATACCGCGTGGGAACCACACAAGTCACTCACTTACTGTGCTTGGTAACAGACGACTCACTTTATACCCGCGTGGTAATAAACAACTCACTTCCGCATGGTAACTAACGACTCACCTTATACCCGCGTGGTAATAAGGACGAATCCATTCCGCACACCGCGTGCTGGCTCGACCCAGACTCTCAGTCCACCCCGCGTGGCGACCAACTGGTCCCTCTCGTTGTTAAGAGACGACTCACCTTATACCCGCGTGGTAATAAGGACGAATCCATTCCGTACACCGCGTGCTGGCTCGACCCAGACTCTCAGTCCACCCCGCGTGGCGACCAACTGGTCCCTCTCGTTGTTAAGAGACGACTCACCTTATACCCGCGTGGTAATAAGGACGAATCCATTCCGTACACCGCGTGCTGGCTCGACCCAGACTCTCAGTCCACCCCGCGTGGCGACCAACTGGTCCCTCTCGTTGTTAAGAGACGACTCACCTTATACCCGCGTGGTAATAAGGACGAATCCATTCCGTACACCGCGTGCTGGCTCGACCCAGACTCTCAGTCCACCCCGCGTGGCGACCAACTGGTCCCTCTCGTTGTTAAGAGACGACTCACCTTATACCCGCGTGGTAATAAGGACGAATCCATTCCGCACACCGCGTGCTGGCTCGACCCAGACTCTCAGTCCACCCCGCGTGGCGACCAACTGGTCCCTCTCGTTGTTAAGAGACGACTCACCTTATACCCGCGTGGTAATAAGGACGAATCCATTCCGCACACCGCGTGCTGGCTCGACCCAGACTCTCAGTCCACCCCGCGTGGCGACCAACTGGTCCCTCTCGTTGTTAAGAGACGACTCACCTTATACCCGCGTGGTAATAAGGACGAATCCATTCCGTACACCGCGTGCTGGCTCGACCCAGACTCTCAGTCCACCCCGCGTGGCGACCAACTGGTCCCTCTCGTTGTTAAGAGACGACTCACCTTATACCCGCGTGGTAATAAGGACGAATCCATTCCGTACACCGCGTGCTGGCTCGACCCAGACTCTCAGTCCACCCCGCGTGGTGACCAACTGGTCCCTCTCGTTGTTAAGAGACGACTCACCTTATACCCGCGTGGTAATAAGGACGAATCCATTCCGCACACCGCGTGCTGGCTCGACCCAGACTCTCAGTCCACCCCGCGTGGCGACCAACTGGTCCCTCTCGTTGTTAAGAGACGACTCACCTTATACCCGCGTGGTAATAAGGACGAATCCATTCCGCACACCGCGTGCTGGCTCGACCCAGACTCTCAGTCCACCCCGCGTGGCGACCAACTGGTCCCTCTCGTTGTTAAGAGACGACTCACCTTATACCCGCGTGGTAATAAGGACGAATCCATTCCGCACACCGCGTGCTGGCTCGACCCAGACTCTCAGTCCACCCCGCGTGGCGACCAACTGGTCCCTCTCGTTGTTAAGAGACGACTCACCTTATACCCGCGTGGTAATAAGGACGAATCCATTCCGCACACCGCGTGCTGGCTCGACCCAGACTCTCAGTCCACCCCGCGTGGTGACCAACTGGTCCCTCTCGTTGTTAAGAGACGACTCACCTTATACCCGCGTGGTAATAAGGACGAATCCATTCCGCACACCGCGTGCTGGCTCGACCCAGACTCTCAGTCCACCCCGCGTGGCGACCAACTGGTCCCTCTCGTTGTTAAGAGACGACTCACCTTATACCCGCGTGGTAATAAGGACGAATCCATTCCGCACACCGCGTGCTGGCTCGACCCAGACTCTCAGTCCACCCCGCGTGGCGACCAACTGGTCCCTCTCGTTGTTAAGAGACGACTCACCTTATACCCGCGTGGTAATAAGGACGAATCCATTCCGCACACCGCGTGCTGGCTCGACCCAGACTCTCAGTCCACCCCGCGTGGCGACCAACTGGTCCCTCTCGTTGTTAAGAGACGACTCACCTTATACCCGCGTGGTAATAAGGACGAATCCATTCCGCACACCGCGTGCTGGCTCGACCCAGACTCTCAGTCCACCCCGCGTGGTGCCCAACTGCTTACTGACTCAAGTAGTTCATCAACAACAAATCGATTGTCTCGGCGTGTTCCCGAACTCACCCACACTCAACTCGCGACTTAACATTTATGTAACAGCTGATTGTTGATTTAGGAATCAGACGCACAGGAAATTTGAAGATCCTATTGCTAACTTGCAATCCATTTTCAATAAAAACTATTTTTTTAGTTTATTTAATTTTTATCTTGGTTTTTTGCTCTGACCAGGGAGGGGGCACGTGCCTCCCCCCCCCCCCCCCCCCCCCCTGGCTACGCCCCTGTCAATATATTCATTCTATCGGGAGTTATTGAGGTTTTTGATTTAAGCCCCCCTTTTCACTCTCGCCAATTTGACTGAAAATCTATAAGTATCTTTCTCATGGGGTTCAGGCTACACATATAAAATTTTCTGTCGGTACATACACTCTATATTTTAAAACGCCAATAATTCCCGATATTATTTTATAGGTTAGGTTTTATGACTCATGCCCGGGCTTTAACTACGAGGTCATATCGCCTACTACCAGAGCGCTCTTTCGTCACTCTGGTAGACATGAGCCCGACTCTACTGTGGGAGTTACCTACCCTGAATTTTTATTCATCTAGGGCAGGGGTCTTTAACGAGTAACTGACATCGTACAGGCTCGGGAGTATCGCTTAACGTCCCATCCGAAGGACGGCGTGCTTAAGTTTATTTTACCTCCCAGATAATTTCATAAGAAACATTTTTTGTAATAGTCAATTTGTAATAGTCAATTCTTTCTGTAAATGGAACCGTTTTCACGAAATAAAGGTAACGTCTGAAACAATGAGGTGATATATGACATGGATCTGATCTCACTAAACCGAATTCTTCGATTTATTTCTGAATATTGTTTGGTTTTTTTTTCTCCTAATATTTATTAAACGAATCTCCCAATGTCACTTTGGTAGTGTGGAGGTATATGTGTGGACGTAAGAACTTCCCGAAACATCGTTGGGATAAAAACACTTCCGAAGAGTTTTAAAAAAAAAATAGTTATCTTAATTTTTATTAAATTGAAAAATGTGTCTACTTATTATAAACGTATCTTGTATTAATTTTGTTTATGTACTCATATATTTTTAAGTATTTATTTGTTCAGGTTTTATTAATTTCATTTTACTTTTTTTAATAGTTTTGTTATTACTACTAATCATAGATGTATTAGACTCAAGTAGTTATAAATCTAATTTATTAGCTTATAAATATAGAAGCTTATAAATATTAGCTGTATAAATTATTTTGACGTATCCTATTACCATGTATTGGTTTAACGGAAATAAATTTCTTGCGTCATATTTGCCACCCATCATATCTCAGTCACTGAATGATCTTAATAGTTAGTTATTGTTACTCATGCCCGGGCTTTAACTATGAGGTCATATCACCTTTCACCAGAGCCCTCTTTCGTCGCCTTGGTAGACATGAGCCCAAGACATAGAAACCTAAGAGACTCGGCCGGGTTTCGAACCCGCGATCTTGATCTCAGTAAGGAAGCACGCATACTACTAAGCTACCGGTGCTCTCTCTATATTAAGTTCATGTTGGAGTTTTGGACTATGTGTCTCTCTGGTAAAGTTGTGTATGTTCATGTTGACAGTGTCAGGTCTGGTTATGTTCCTTATGGCATATAAACTGAAAATTGCCACTCCAAACCTCTTTATTCCAGTTTAGTGTTTCCACTTCTCTTTTAGTTTCTTTCACTCCTTCTGTTTTTATCTCTGGTTCCCCCACTGCAGGTTGGGTGTTAATAAACTTCTCACATAAGATTTTCTCGATTCGAATCAAGAAACATTATACATGATAAAAAAACAACTAGATTTAAAATGAAAAAGTCCTGTAACGCTTTAATCTGCACGATAGATTTTCAAAAATCAATAGGCCCTTAAGAAGTTTTGGATATACAAAAATTCGAAAAATTTTTCTTGATAAAAAAAAAATAATAATAAATAAATAAATAGATTTTGAATGGAACTTGACCTGATCACTTTTTCAATTTATAAATTTAAATTTTTTCTCCTCTGTTCTTATCCTCCTCAAGGATTGTTTATGATCAGTAGTAATTAAATGATTCGCAATTTTAATATTGGTTTAGCAAGAAAAAACATTTATTGAATCATATGGACATCATAATATGTTTGTCAGCATCGAAAAAATATCAGGATCAATACGTGGTGTGATAATTATTAAATGTAATGTTAAATTAAATAAAAAGAGGGCGCCGGTAGCTCAGTGGTATGCGTGCTTGCCTTCTGAGCTCAAGAACGTGGGATCAAAACCCGACTGAGGCCCTTAGTTTATTTTATCTAGGAGGTAAAATAAAATTAAGATAGCCGTCCTTAGGTGAATAAAAAATTTAGGCTAGGCAAAATTTAGGACTCCCACAGTAGAGTCGGGCTCATGTCCACCAGAGTGACGATGGTCCCGAGCCTGTACGTTGTCAGGTACTCGTTGAGAAGACCCCTACCCTAGGTGAATAAAAATTTAGGGTAAGCTGTTGTCTACAAAAAGGCTAGAAAAAATCCATTGAATTCAATTCAAATCTATTCAAAGTATTAATATATTCATAAAGAACATACAAGATGAGAAGTTACTGATAATTATTAAAACATTAACTGAGTTTTTGACGTGACAACGTCTTATAATTTGGTAGGCCGGCACCCCATGTTCGAAAACTACGTTATGTTACTTTCGGTAACACGTAACACACGTATCGCGCATGCGCCGAGAGAGAGAGACAGCTGTTACTACTAATATAGAATATATATTATATTAGAGGGCGCCGGTAGCTCAGTGGTATGCGTGCTTGACTTCTGAGCTCAAGGTTGTGGGTTCGTAGCCCGACCGAGGCCCTTAGTTTATTTTATCTGGGAGGTAAAATAAACTTAAGCACGCCGTCCTTCGGATGGGACGTTAAGCGATGGTCTCGAGCCTGTACGATGTCAGGTACTCGTTAAAGACCACTACCCTTAGATGAATAAAAAATTTAGGGTAGGCAAAATTTAGGACTCCCACACTAGAGTCGGGCTCATGTCCACCAGAGTGACGAAAGAGCGCTCTGGTAGTAGGTGATATGACCTCGTAGTTAAAGCCCGGGCATGAGTCATAAAACCTAACCTATATTATATTATAGTACAGCTGTTACTTTCTGTATATACAGATAACCTAGTTATCCAATATTATTATTAGATATATACAGTTTAATAATAAACTCTTTTTTTAACTATTATGCTTATGAATGTTTTCTTTCTATATTGTTTTTAAATTGTTTGAAGGTTCAAAAATTTTATTGAAATGATTGATTCTAGACACTTTCGCTATCTCACAACTCAGACGCTGTCACGCTCATTTCGCCACGCATCGGAGTTGCACGCACCCGATTTTTTTTTATACAGATATTCCTGACTCAGCTCAGTTTTTGCAAACAGCAGAATGTATTGCACACCTAGTTTATTATTAATTTTATTTATTTAATTTAACATTTTTTTAATTATCACACAGGCAACACCAAGTCTATGGAGAGGGGTGGGGGCTTCTGCATTACCTATAGCGCAGTCGTAGAGACAATTTCTGACTATCGTTCCCTAACTCCTTCAGCCCTTTTTAGATCTGTTATAATCTCTTAATCAGATCTTGATGATTTCATTAGTTCGATCTCCATTCAATAAGAACCCAAATAGGTGGTCCATATCACACAAAACAGGAGACTTAGTTGCCAAGTAACCTAGCTTATCTCTTCCCTCACACCTCTCAACAAAGTTTATTAGTTATAAAAATGTTTATGGCGTCCCTATACTTAGGCCATTAAATAAGACTTGGTCAGCTTTTAATGGCCAACTAATAACTTTTTTTATTACAAGAAAGAGAATTCCGACAAGTTTCACGTACTTTATGACAGTTGAACACTTTTTGTGATTTTATAAATTAATACTATTTTATGGATAAAATACTTTTAAAATCTCTTTTACACAATTAAAATGGAGAATTCTTGAAGTCTTTCATCATTTCATTTATTACATTTGAGAGTATCATACTGGGGTATGCCACGCATCATGAACCAAACAATATGTGATGTGACCATAACAGGACTTTTGTATACCAACCACGTTTTTACAGATCACACTCCCTTTCCATATTCTTTCTCAAATAACCGAAAATATTAAAATTATAAACTCAATTAAGTACGAGTTAACAATAAATAATTAAAATACACAATTTCTTTGTCAAACTTCACTATATATTCTCAAATACTCAACTAGTTTCGCCGTGTTAAGGCATTATCAAGAGTCACTTACAAACTGACAGAATTGGTTGACAGGGTAGAAGGTACAGTTATGGAGGGGGTTTTTAGGTAATGATTTTAGTGAGATCCTTTAAGATTAGATACAGGGAACACACAAGAAATACAAACTCCAACACTTCCTCATTTCACCAACATCTCACAGAAACAGGACATACCATAGACACACAAACCAACTATAATACATATCTGCTAAAAAGGTCCACTTTTGAATTTACTGGAAGCGGTAGAAATAAATAAACTGAACAAAAATAACGATATTGTAATGCTAAATGAACAAATAGAACTGAACCATTCCCCCCTTCTTAATTTAAATATCAAGTGGCTAAGAGTCTGATGATTGTAGAAATATTTTGCCAACTGACATTCAGAGAATACTATAATTTTCATTTGATGTTTTAATTTGTCTTTAAATTCTATGTATTTGTTTTTATTCACTTTAATATTTATTATATTTTACATTTATATAATTCATGAGTCATACCTATATAAATACCAACACTTTACTGTTAGATTCGCTTTATTAGATTTATATATATATACATTTTTTCTTTCTTTTTTATTTCATATTTATTATTATCTTGTAAATATCTGTTTATTGGAATGTATAGAGTAACAAAAACAAGGGATTCCCCGTCATTACCTAAAAACCCCCTCCATAACTGTACCTTCTACCCTGTCAACCAATTCTGTCAGTTTGTAAGTGACTCTTGATAATGCCTTAACACGGCGAAACTAGTTGAGTATTTGAGAATATATAGTGAAGTTTGACAAAGAAATTGTGTATTTTAATTATCTATTCCTAAAATGGAGCTTTACAAAGTAAATCTGGAAACCATAAATTATTAATAAATAATTATTTATTAAAAAATTATATTATATTATTTATTATAAAATTATAGTCTTACTTAAAACAACGCAGTTGTAAAGAATTGTCAAAATTTTAAACTCAATTAAGTACGAGTTAACAATAAATAATTATTTATTAGAAAATTATATTATATTATACGATTATAATCTTGCTTAAAACAACCCAGTTGTAAAGAGTTGTCATAATTATTAACGAAATTACATTATTATATATTACTTCCCCAGTTATACGAAGTATACGGGAAGTTACGTAATCGGTCAGAAATTCGATGTTGAGTTTTCAAAGGAATAAAAAATTTAAACAAATATTGTTCTGAGTCTGTTTGAACAAGATAACTAACTCTCGATAGCTTGATTGTATCTTCACGAAATTTTATATGTATACTCAGAACCCTAATTTTAATAGGGGATTCATAGTAGAGTATATATATATATATTCAACTTTTATATTGTCGTAATTTCACAAGAATATATAGAAAAAGTGTACCGGTTTCAGAGGGGAGGCTTAACATAAAAACTAATAACTGCCGATAGAATGAATGTATCGAGATGAAATTTTAGATGTGTTACCGAAACCCCATTAGGACAACACCTATCGATGTTCAGCCAAATTAGCCAAAGGGGAGGAGAAGATTAGAGGGGAGGCTTTATTCAAAAAACTATAATAACTGCCGATGTAATGAATATATCGATATAAAATTTCATATTAAAAGTCAAAACCCAATGAGGACATAACCTCTTAAATTTCAGAAATATCGGCCTAAGAGAAGTGGGAGTTCAGGGGAGGGGGCTCAATTCAAAATCCTAATAACTGCCGATGTAATGAATGTATCGACACAAAGTTTAGTATGATAATTCAGAAGACCCAATGTAAGTCAACAATCGATGCTTAGCCAAATAGATCGATTGGTCTTAGGGGGAGAGTGAATACTTAATTAATTTTTTCGTTCTGAGGAAGTATATTGCCAGTGTTTCATCACTTTTGAACATAAGCATCCATTTTTTTCTTTCATTTTTGGAATCAGGAGGTCGGAAAGCATGAAATTCCGTTGAAAACTCAGCATCGAATTTTGAACCGATTACATAACTTTCTCTTATTTAGTTGGGGAAGTAAAAATGAATTTCGGAAGAATGTCTCTTGTCTTTCTTCAACTAAAATAAGAGACAAGCAGACAAGATGTTCTTTTTTGTTTTCAAGTCTTGCAGGTCATTCAACGGCTGCTACAAAAAAAAGAGAAAAAAATTAAGACCAATGCGTTCTGCCAAAATGAATGGCAAATGGTATTTTTTTTATCATAAGGTGACACAATTTATTAGCGCCACACTGTTCTCTTTTCATTATGTCTGTTTCCACCTCGAGTGTCCATTTATCATTGTGTTTATTTTAGTTTCTTACCCTAGATTGCAATTTTTTTTTTGTTTTTTTATAGTACATTAACTAGATATATTGGAAGGGGGCTGTGTATGCACCTAGGGACCTAAGCATCCATTGCTCTTATCCCTTCCCTGTTAGCTCATCAATGTGTTTATTTTAGTTTATTACCCTAGATTGCAATTTTTTTTTTGTTTTTTTATAGTACATTAACTAGATATATTGGAAGGGGGCTGTGTATGCACCTAGGGACCTAAGCATCCATTGCTCTTATCCCTTCCCTGTTAGCTCATCAATGTGTTTATTTTAGTTTATTACCCTAGATTGCAATTTTTTTTTTGTTTTTTTATAGTACATTAACTAGATATATTGGAAGGGGGCTGTGTATGCACCTAGGGACCTAAGCATCCATTGCTCTTATCCCTTCCCTGTTAGCTCATCAATGTGTTTATTTTAGTTTATTACCCTAGATTGCAATTTTTTTTTTGTTTTTTTATAGTACATTAACTAGATATATTGGAAGGGGGCTGTGTATGCACCTAGGGACCTAAGCATCCATTGCTCTTATCCCTTCCCTGTTAGCTCATCAATGTGTTTATTTTAGTTTATTACCCTAGATTGCAATTTTTTTTTTGTTTTTTTATAGTACATTAACTAGATATATTGGAAGGGGGCTGTGTATGCACCTAGGGACCTAAGCATCCATTGCTCTTATCCCTTCCCTGTTAGCTCATCAATGTGTTTATTTTAGTTTATTACATTAGATTGACAATTTTTTTTTTTATATTAAATTAACTAGATATATTGTGTAAAATAAACTCTGATAACTGCCGTTGTATTGACACGAAATTTTATATGTAAGTTCAAAATTCTATAAGGACAACAGATTAATTTTTAGTGAAATCAGCCGAAGGGAAAATGGGTTCAGGGAAAGGGTCACAACTCAAAATCTCTAATATCGATGAGCCTCGGCTGGGTTTCGAACCCGCGATCTTGAGCTCAGTAGGCAAGCACGCTATCTTTGAGCTAACGATGCCCCTATCAATAACTGTTAGTAAATTTGGTAAATTCTGCATCATAATATGAACACGGTTGATGTAGTGAGAAGTGTTTATATCACAGGTTGCAAAATAATTTTACAAGTGCATCCGAAATCCCCTAATAACGACAATTACTGATTTTCAGTCAAATACGCCAAAGGAAAGAAGGCGATTGAAGAGAAGGCAAAGCACAAAAGCCCTTAAGCAGGCCCTACAATATCAATCCGCTTGATCCAAAACAGCGCGTCAAGCGATGGTGTCAAGCGTGATTGATAATCTAGGAACCCATTTGACGCTTGAGTCAAGCCTTGACGGCGATTGATGGAAAGTTTGAATGACTCAAGCTGCTGGGCGGAGCGCTTGATAGTCTAGAGCAATTTCGATCAAGCATTGCATCAGTCACCTGCTCGATACCAACGATGGAGGGTCGTCCGCTCGCTTCCGAAGGTTCGGACGTCGTAGATAATAATGCCGATCGAGAATTTACTAGCCTCCTCACTGATTTATATATCGTGGTCTTACAAATCTATTCCAAAAGGTAGGTACCTCATTGTGATGGACAGTCCCTGAGTTGCAGGAATTGCTTCCACTTTTTCTATTTTGGACCGTACCAACTCCAATAAATGATCAAAACTCTCTTGGTCCATTCTGATAAAGTTTTTAAAGTCTTCCGGCCCAGTTTCACGCAGAACTGTCAGTAAATTTTCGTGAGTGAAGCGGTTCCTCAATTTATACCACTCCTTCGACCAACGTCGTTTCCTCTGGATCTTTTTTTTCCCCGCTTGATAGCAACAAGTGTCAAGATGAGAAACCCCAAATCCTGATTCGAAACCAGTTCAGGAGGAGCAGTTCACTAGTCGAAAACTCCGCTACAAATGAGTGTTGATGAAAAGATTGATGGGATGCTTGATGCGCCCCAAGGCTGCTTTAAGCGCGTGTCAATCAGCTGGACGCGCTGTTTTGCTTCTGTTTGGCCAGCTATACGCTCCTTTTATTCAGATGAGTGCATTCCAGAAACTCCAATGTTTCTCTTGAATTCATTGTGTTAATTTTGCCAACTTTTTATTCTGACAGTTTGTTTACTTTAATAATTTATTTATTGCCCATTTCTCTCCTTTCTTATTCTTTTCTAAGTTGATCAGTTCAGTTTTAAACCAGTGAAATACACTGCAGGTGATTCCTTGTAAATTTTTTTTTCTCACAATTCTTCGCAGAATTTCGCAAATTATATAACCTCCCCTATACTCAGTATAGTTAGAATAGTAAAAAAAATATATATTTTCGTATTCTTAAAGACTTGATTGATTGAGGTCGGGTCATGAAGAATCATCAAAGACTTGGCAAGATTCCAGATCAATTTATAACAGACGTCTCGTCTTCTCTCCCATACCATGCAATATTTAGGTAGATTTGTAATAACCTGAAGGAAATCTGTTTCAAATTTTAATTTTTTTTCCCAGAAAAAAAAATCTAACAATTTGTAGGTCCGAAGTTCGATATTGAATTTTCACAAGAATTTAATGTTTTCTGACCCCCTGAATGAAAAAAAAAAATATACAGATAACTCCTGATAGAATGAATGTATCAACAAAAAATTTTATATGTGGATCTAAAACCCTCAAACGCCGAAAAATATTGGTTTTTCAACCAAATCGACCAATGGGAAAGTGGGGATTAGGGAAGAGGCTCAACTCAAAAACCGCAATAACTGCCGAGGTTAGGTTAGGTTTTATGACTCATGCCCGGGCTTTAACAACGAGGTCATATCGCCTACTACCAGAGTGCTCTTTCGTCACTCTGGTGGACATGAGTCCGACTCTACTGTGGGAGTCCTAAATTTTGCCTACCCTAAATTTTTATTCATCTAGGGTAGGGATCTTTAACGAGTACCTGACATCGTACAGGCTCGGGACCATCACTTAGCGTCCCATCCGAAGATCGTTGTGCTTAAGTTTATTTTACCTCCCAGATAAAATAAACTAAGGGCCTCAGTCGGGTTACGAACCCACGACCTTGACGAAGTCAAGCACGCATACCACTGAGCTACCGGCGCCCTCAAGTAACTGGTATCTTCGTCGTTTAGCATCCAATCATCACTTTGGTAACAACATCTTATGGACAGATGAGGCTACATGAATGGTATTGAACTTTGAACCCTATTCAGACCCTAAACCATTATACCAATTGCAGGTATTTCTTTCTTTGCCCTGCAGTTTTTTATTATAACTTTTAAACAAAGCATTTGCGGACATGTGTTTATAGGAACTTTTTTGTTCAGAATTAAGTTTACTATAAGATCCCTAAGTATCGCCCTCTCGACTTGTTACACCCTGTAGAGACATAGTTATTATGCACCGTACATAAGGCCTATAAAAAATAATAAATAAAAAAAAGTGACTAAACAACAAACCTACATCATGTGCGAATATAATAACTCGCCCTCGTAACTGCCGATATAATGAATTAATCGACACACTATATATATATATTTTTTTTATAGGGTTGCCGACGTCCGGTGGAGGCCACGACACCCGTTCGCCCGAATCGTCGGGGAAAACAGGGCCTAACAAGTTTAATGAAAGCAAAAAATATAATAATTATGTTGCTATGGTCAGCTAGGAGCGACCACCGCCGTTCATCTGCCACAATCGGCGGTCACTCCCAGCCCACCTTAATTTCTTCGGCCATCCGAGAGTATATATATATATACTCTCCCAGTCAAAAGTATTTTCCCACCTTTATTTTCTTTAAAAAATAAATATTTTAAGAGTTAGAGCAACATTTTTTGAACAAAAATAAATATTTATAGTAATAAGATGTTGATATAATATAATCTAAATCCCAGTCAGCTCGACTCCAATTTTGCTGTTCTCTTGCTCATGTTAGTCTTTTTTTTTTATTTATGGTTGGTAAATTTTATGAGATAAGTTGGATAGGAATGTGAGAAGGTTAGCTCCAACTAACAAACAGGATCTCTGGAGAATTTTACAGGATGAATGGTAGGAAATTTCTGCAGAAAAATTGGAGGAACTTATTAAAAGAATGCCTAGAATATATAGAGCTGTAATAGCTGCCATATCAACAAATCAGCTCTTTAAGTTTATTTTATCTGAGAAGTAAAATAAACTTAAGCACGCCGTCCTTCGGATGGGACGTTAAGCGATGGTCCCGAGCCTGTACGATGTCAGGTACTCGTTAAAGACCCCTCAGTGAATAAAAATTTAGTGTAGGCAAAATTTAGGACTCCCACAGTAGAGTCGGGCTCATGTCCACCAGAGTGACGAAAGAGCGCTCTGGTAGTAGGCGATATGACCTCGTAGTTAAAACCCGGGCATGAGTCATAAAACCTAACCTAACATTTTATTATTATAAATATTTATTTTTTGCTTCAAGAAATGTTGTTCTAACTCTTAAAATAGGTATTTTTTAAGAAAATAAAGATGGGTAAATACTTTTGACTGGTAGTATATATGAATGAGTATATAGTAAGGACATTGGCGATGATTCACCGATGCTGGATCCTAACCTCCCGAATTTCTAAATTCTGCGCAATTTTTGCTCTGTTTGTCCAGTAGATGCTGCAGATCTATTGACACCAGCTGTTCAGCTTGTCCCAGGATGGCACTGGCCCAACACTTCTCAATCTTGGAATTCCAACATCGTCAACGTATCTACTTTCCTAGAATAGAAGTGCAATTGCATTTGAATTTCTGTGAGATGCATTTTGGCTCACTTGTTCTTCTACTTCCATGAATATTTATTTCTAAACCCTTGGCTATTCAAGGAATTGATTTAAATCCCCTTGAATAAGAATCCTAAACTTGGAAGCATGTGGAATACTAATTTTAGCCGGTGAACGAATATTATACTAAATTATAAAAATATTTGAGCACGTCGTCCTTAGGATGGTTTCGAGCTTGCGCGATGTCAGGTACGACGCCTTTATTCCATTCATTACATAAGTAGTGTTGTCGCTCTGGTAGTAGGCGATATGACCTCGAAGTTAATGCCCTGGCATGAGCCACAATAACTAACTAAAATACATAATAATATAGTATTATTGTTTGAGTATTTCAGTCAAATAGCTTTTGTAGTTTCCTAGAACCTAATTGAGAACCTTTTTAGCGAGCTTCCTTACTGAGGTCAAGATCACATATTCGAAACCTGGCCGAGGCCCTTAGTTTATTTTACCTGAGAGGTAAAAAACAAAACTTGAGCACGCCGTCCTTCGGATGGGACTTTACGCCATGGTCTCGAGGCTGTACGATGTCAGGTACTCATTAAAGACCCTTATCCTAGGTAAATAAACCTAAGTAGGCAACATTTAGGACTCCCCCAGTAGAGTCGGACTCATGTCCACCAGAGTGATGAATGAGCGCTCTGGTAGACGGCGATATGACCTCGTAGTTTAAAACACAGTTTAAAAAAAAAAATAGATTAATAATAATCAATTACGTTTTTGCTCTCCCTCCCAAGCCAATCTACCGCTGAAAATTAATAGGTGTCGTCGTTACAGGGAGCTACATGAAATACTGTTGAATGTAGAATTTCTGTCCGATTATATAACTTCCCCTATACTTAACTGAGTAAGTAATAATAATAATAATAATAATAATTAAAATATGTCAATAAAATTTTAAAATTTGTGTTTTAGGTAACATATCACGTGCCAGGATTCAGTGGGCATCATGACAAGAAAGCGCTGAAGATCGAAAAGTTGACCTTCTTCAACCATACGGAGTGCGAATGTCAAGACAGGACGGACGAAATGCCGAGGGACACCGAGCCTCGTGTTCACACCCAGGTCAATAGTATCCCCAGTCAGCCGGCCCAGTTCAAAAAGTAAGTTCAGCAACGTATTATATTTATCCAAAGGGTCTGATTATGCAGGTTGGGGGCTCCTGCCGTAAAATTTATAGGGCCCAAAAAAAAAAATGTTCGCTCCCCCTCCAAAACCAGACGACTGTTTGCGCTAATATTCAACAGTTGACTTACATAGGGGCTCCTAATTCGTTATACTAAATTTTGTATCGATTAATTCATTACATCGGCAGTTATTAGGGTTTTTGAATAGGCGCCTCTTCCACGTCACTCTCCTGCTTCACTCAACCCGTTGGCGGACCCTAAAATCATGACAGGCAGTGATACAGACTAAATATGAGAATAATGGTCCAGGACCGTCGTTCAAAATGAGGAAATTAAGTTCAGAAATTACAAATGTTGCATCATGTTCGGAGGAACATTTTCAAATTAATACCCAATCTACTGATAATGAATCACAAAGTTGAGTTTATGCCTGCTTAGCGTTGCTGGCGTCATAAACAGATTCTTTATTCTCTTGCGTTCAAAAACCTACATTTCTTATTTCTCTTACCATAGGCCTCTTGTCCTCTACCTTGGAATTAAATGTAGTGATTTCTGATGTTCCTAACAACGAAAATAATGTTTATTTAACAAATGAATAAAAATAAAATCAAGCGAATAAATAAAACAGTGTGCACCTAAAATGTTGAGTTAATTGAGAAATCCCATACAACATAAAAATAATATTTATGGATCAAAAAACAAAAAAATTAAAAATCGCGAAATGTGGCGTGTGTTCCAAGCAGACACTATTTTTTTTTGTTATAAACTCGAATTTTCCAATTCCAGATCGATTACTGATAATCGAAGCAATTTATTGAGGAAAAAATACTCACAAAATTAGAAAAAGCGTGTTATAAACGGAAAAGCGTTATAATGAAGTTGCACTCTGTTCTATAATGTGTAAATGTGCTATAATAACATATTATGTTTCCTCTTACAGGTGTAAATGTCCTTCGGAGTATACGGTGCGATATTATGCCAATGGATCCTGCTCCTGTGACTGTTTCGATAAGCAGAGAGACTGTACCAAGTATAAGAAAGGCAAAGAACAGCTCAGCTATGCAGACAAACTGTAAGTTCCTATTCAGTGGCGGGCGAGACGGTGGCCCCGCGCAATAATAACTTTAAAATAAATTAAAAATTAAATTTTGGTCACTTAATATTATTAAATCAAAATTTTTTATGTAAAAAAGAAGAAAAATTCCATTTTTTTTTTTTTTGTCTTACATTGTTTTAAATCGGTAAAATTATAAATTTCTGGAATAGTTCTTATTAAAGTGCATTACATGGAGAAATCCACTTTCAGTTTATATTTTTTACAATTTCTCAGCACGAAATAAAGTTGAATCACCTAAAAATGCTTGATAGAAAGTCGAAAAGTGTTCTTATATTACCCATCAACCAAAAATTTGTTATCTATATACACTTGATTAAATTAAATTTTTGAAGTTCGAATTTATATATAAATTCACTAAGATCACTTTAACTAATTAATTTATATAAAATGTTGACGAGGCCGCCAGTAGCTCAGTGGTATGCGTGCTTGACTTCTGAGCTCAAGGTTGTGGGTTCGTAGCCCGACCGAGTCCCTTAGTTTATTTTATCTGGGAGGTAAAATAAACTTAAGCGCGCCGTCCTTCGGATGGGACGTTAAGCGATGGTCCCGAGCCTGTACGATGTCAGGTACTCGTTAAAGACCCCTGCCCTAGGTGAATAAAAATTTAGGGTAGGCAAAATTTAGGACTCCCACAGTAGAGTCGGGCTCATGTCCACCAGAGTGACGATAGAGCGCTCTGGTAGTAGGCGATATGACCTCATAGTTAAAGCCCGGGCATGAGTCATAAAACCTAACCTAACCTAAAATGTTGACTAAATCTTATTTGTCGGAAAAATGACCAGTAAAAATAACTTATCAGCATTAGCTCTGTTATCCATTGAGAACGAAGTAGCTATTTCTCTAGATTGCAAGCACTTTTGAGTTTTTATTTTTATTATTATTATTTTATTTATTATATATATTGAGAAGATTCTTAGTTACTTTAATTTAAATTATTCCTTCTTTAATTCATAAATCTAAAAACAGGGTGGCATCCTTTTGCTTATTTAGAGTGCTTTGGTGAAAATAAAGGAAAATGATAACTACATTTTTAAATCATAATGTTTTATAAGTTATATATTTTTAATTTCTTTTTTTGTAAATGGTTTAAAAAAAAAGGTTAATGGGTTAGTGAACTATTATAATTTTTTGACAATAGATGAAATAAACCTCTTATAAGTTAACTTAGACAAAAAAATGTACTCTTGGCAAATGACAACAAACTATATGATTATAAATATGGATTATAAAATTTCTGGCAACTCATGGCATCCTATATCCTCTTTTGTATCTTTCCTTCTTCGTCACTTTCTTCTCAGCCTTTTCTTCCTTCCATATATAAAATTTAACTTCTCGGGATTTTTCTTTCTTCTTCTTCCACGACACTCCTTCATATAAATGTGCTATCTTCCATCTTCTCGGGGATACTCTCCGCAGGACCTTCTTCCTCGCTCTTCTTAAACATACACCCTCCTTCTACGCTCTTCCAAAACACACGATACCTCCTCGCAGTTCCTCCAAAAACAGACTACACCTCCTCCAAGATGCTCTAAATCACACCACACCTCCTCCAAGATCCTACAAAACCCTACTACCACGAGTCGGCTCCTTCTGCCCTTCTCGCCATCTTTTCCCCCACCAAATGTCATCAGGTTTGTCTTTTCTTTTACAGTTAATCAAATTTTTTTTCTTACTTTTAATATCTTTTGCCAAGATGTACATCTTTATTTATTTGTACTTACTATTTTTTTTCTACTATTTTTTTTATAAAGAATAACAATTTCTTTTATTCTTTGTGACCCCCCCATTCTACACGTCACAATATATACATATATTTATTATATACATTTTATTTTATTTATAATAATCCTTTTTTATTATTTATTTTGTTTATTAATTTCAATGATTACATTCTGTTTTGTTTGTTGAATACCATTTAATTTATTATATCGCACGCTGACTTTAACATTGACAACTCAAAAATCCTAATTTTCGGGAATAAGCGTTCCAAGTTTTTATGAGCATTAATGCTATGTTGGTGCTTTAATAAAATGATGTCATTAATTTATCGGTACACTGTTGGGATGTATCATTCCATACTATACATTGGATCTTTTCGCTAACCATCACTGTGCTGCTGGCACCCCCAACGGAAAGTTCCAAGATCAAGTACTGTAACAAAGGCTCTCGCACGGCTATACATTGGATCTTTTCGCTAACCATCACTGTGCTGCTGGCACCCCCAACGGAAAGTTCCAAGATCAAGTACTGTAACAAAGGCTCTCGCACGGCTATACATTGGATCTTTTCGCTAACCATCACTGTGCTGCTGGCACCCCCAACGGAAAGTTCCAAGATCAAGTACTGTAACAAAGGCTCTCGCACGGCTATACATTGGATCTTTTCGCTAACCATCACTGTGCTGCTGGCACCCCCGGCGGAAAGTTCCAAAATCAAGTACTGTAACAAAGGCTCTCGCACGGCTATACATTGGATCTTTTCGCTAACCATCACTGTGCTGCTGGCACCCCCGGCGGAAAGTTCCAAGATCAAGAACTGTAACAAAGGCTCTCGCACGGCTATACATTGGATCTTTTCGCTAACCATCACTGTGCTGCTGGCACCCCCGGCGGAAAGTTCCAAGATCAAGAACTGTAACAAAGGCTCTCGCACGGCTATACATTGGATCTTTTCGCTAACCATCACTGTGCTGCTGGCACCCCCGGCGGAAAGTTCCAAGATCAAGAACTGTAACAAAGGCTCTCGCACGGCTATACATTGGATCTTTTCGCTAACCATCACTGTGCTGCTGGCACCCCCGGCGGAAAGTTCCAAGATCAAGAACTGTAACAAAGGCTCTCGCACGGCTATACATTGGATCTTTTCGCTAACCATCACTGTGCTGCTGGCACCCCCGGCGGAAAGTTCCAAAATCAAGTACTGTAACAAAGGCTCTCGCACGGCTATACATTGGATCTTTTCGCTAACCATCACTGTGCTGCTGGCACCCCCGGCGGAAAGTTCCAAGATCAAGAACTGTAACAAAGGCTCTCGCACGGCTATACATTGGATCTTTTCGCTAACCATCACTGTGCTGCTGGCACCCCCGGCGGAAAGTTCCAAGATCAAGAACTGTAACAAAGGCTCTCGCACGGCTATACATTGGATCTTTTCGCTAACCATCACTGTGCTGCTGGCACCCCCGGCGGAAAGTTCCAAGATCAAGAACTGTAACAAAGGCTCTCGCACGGCTATACATTGGATCTTTTCGCTAACCATCACTGTGCTGCTGGCACCCCCGGCGGAAAGTTCCAAGATCAAGAACTGTAACAAAGGCTCTCGCACGGCTATACATTGGATCTTTTCGCTAACCATCACTGTGCTGCTGGCACCCCCGGCGGAAAGTTCCAAGATCAAGAACTGTAACAAAGGCTCTCGCACGGCTATACATTGGATCTTTTCGCTAACCATCACTGTGCTGCTGGCACCCCCGGCGGAAAGTTCCAAAATCAAGTACTGTAACAAAGGCTCTCGCACGGCTATACATTGGATCTTTTCGCTAACCATCACTGTGCTGCTGGCACCCCCGGCGGAAAGTTCCAAGATCAAGAACTGTAACAAAGGCTCTCGCACGGCTATACATTGGATCTTTTCGCTAACCATCACTGTGCTGCTGGCACCCCCAACGGAAAGTTCCAAGATCAAAGGCTCTCGCACGGCTATTACTTTTTGATTAGTCACACTGCTAAAGTCAGCGTGCGATATCTAATTCATCATAATGTCTTTCAACTAATTTAGTTAGATTTACTGTGATTTTTGTTTTGAGAAATTTCAGTTGAAGAATTACTTTACGTTAGTGTAAATGTAATGTTTACTGTCCTTCTCGTTCTGCATTTTACTTATAATACGATTCATAAACTTTTTTGTAACTAAAAGGGCCCCGCAAAGTTAATTCGCCCGGAGCCCCACAATTCCCAGTACAGAGTTGAAACTTGAAAGAGGAGGGCAACGGTGGCCGTGTTTGCGGGTTCGAATCCCGTCCGGGAGTGAGTTTTATATTTATTTCGTAGATAGTACTCCTTACCGGAGCCATGGATGTCGTAAATAATTAGATAAAACAGTGACATGGCTAATATGCATCGTACATAAGGCCAAAAAAAAAAAGCTTGAAAGGTGTTTAGGTTTTGGCTAAGCCGCATCATTTATTCATTAGCTAAGTTCAAGCTAAGTTATCTACTTCGTTCTTATCTGAACTCTCCCCCTCCTATTTGGTCCATTTGGCTGAAAAACAATAGCTTTTTCATCGTTAGAGGTTTCTGGATTCACATATAAAATTTCATTTCGATACATACATTCTATTGAGAGTAATGTTTACAGATAGAAGGCCCTTAGTTTATCTGGGAGGTAAAATAAACTCAAGCACGCCGTCCTTCGGATGGTCCCGAGCCACTTCGATGTCAGATACTCGTTAAAGACCCCTACCCTAGGTTAATAAAAAAAATTAGGGTAGGCAAAATTTAGGACTCCCTGTTGTCCATCAGACTGACAAAAGAGCGCTCTGGTAGTAGGCGATATGACCTTGTACATTAGTCAAAATAACCAACTATTGTTAGTATATAAAATATATAAGCTAATATATATATTTTTAAAATAATTTCAGATGTATACAGATGCGTGTATGCACCATTCCATCTTGTGACTACGGCGACTTTAACAAAAAACTTGGAAGGTGTCCCAAGAAGAATGAAAAATTCAAGTCCTGGTCAAGATATAAAGTTTAAAACTTGATGCTTGACCATTAAAAGTATTAAATCCTGTATACTTGGGAGTTAAGTCTGACAGTATGTCGACAATGTGAGATAGCCCCCTGAGACAGACCCTGAAGAACATCCTAACCGACATGACACCATGTAGTTTATTTATCTGTATGTACTACCACCTAGCGTTTACATTTTAGAATCACATTTTTATTAATTGTATGTAGGAAGTATTTACATTACATAAAATGAAATACATAACATATATGTACACATGTATTTATAATTATTCTAAAATATGTAATAATTTTTCAATGTTTCTATGTACTTAAGAGGGTGGCAAACACCATGATGAACAATGAAATGTTTACAAAAAAAAATAATAATAATAATCGAAGTTTATCACCATATGGCACACACAATGGCACTTAGCTCCTACAATAAGTTGCGCTTAACACCTATAATTTAAAGATCGCAATTGCACCCAACATCTATGATATATAGATCCCAATTGCGCCCAACACCTATGATATATCCATCGCAATTACTCTTAACATCTACGATAAATTCATTGCAATTGCTCTCAACACCTATGATATATACTTGCATTGTGCTTAACACCTATGATATATAGATTGAAAATGCGCTTAACACCTATCATATATCCATCGCTATTGCTCTTCAGCAATGGCGCTCTGGTAGTAGGCGATATGACCTCATAGTTAAATCCCGGGCATGAACCACAATAACCAAATAAAATATAAAAAAAAGTTATAAAAAACAAATGGTCCCGACACAAAAACTTATTTTTAAATCTTTTTTCTTTAGTTACACATCAATATTATAGATAATATCTATGTATTATATAGATAAACAATTTTTTTTAAAAGCTATTTGTTTAAATTAGGTACTGATCATGTAAAGTCCATTAGTTCAGAGGACTTGCATGATATCCTATTTGAAATATTTCTTATTAAAATTAAAATAAATAAGAATTTTCCAAATAGAAATTAGATTTTGAAAAATATTATGTATTTCTATTCCGCTCTGTACATTACATATACACATTTATTTATCAAATTTTGAGCAATTACACAAAATTTGTATGCGCGTTAAAATTTTAAAATATTAAAAATTTCATACTTTTGCGCGCATCACATTTTCTTAAGTTCATCCCTCATTTATCATAATGGTAGAACTAAACTTTTTGTACATTAATTTCTTATTTTTTTTAATAATTCTATTTTTTATTTTACTAAATGTGGATAATTCATTTAACTGATTTTCTTATAGATGTACTCTTCGCGATTTATTGACTGTATTAGTTTAATATATAAATTAATAATTATTAATGTATTAATAAATACAAATAACAATATTGATAATTTTATGTGTCAAGTAGCTGATTTGAAAAATGTTTAAATTAAAAAACATTCCTTGTGGCAACAATTTTAATATAAAACGCACAATTTTAATTAATAATTTCTTAATTGTTAATATTATTATGTACTGCCAAGAGACAATTTAAGACTGTTTTATTCATTTTGCAAAAATTGCGTTTATGCTGAAATATTTATTTATGTTTTATTATTGACTTGCACTTAAAATGTCTTTATTTCTACTTTATTTGTGAATAATAAAAACAATTTTAAAAAATTGTATTCTATGTCTCATTGTCAGTAAGTTTTTATTTTCCAGTCACTGGAAGTTAGGCGCGGCGTGTACGATCTTGATGTCAAGATATAACGAAAAAAAAATAGTAATGAATCACCACTGATGTTCTTCCCCAGCACGAATTAATCAAATAAGTGTTTGCTCTCCCGTTTCAACTAATTGACTCTTTTGTCTAAAAATGAATAGTTGCCTTATACAGGGATTCATTCTCTCGATTCATTGAATATATTGGCAGTAATTAGTTTTTTTGAGCCTTCTCTGAACGATTTCGTGGAAAATTAATACATGTCTTCCTGTGGTCTTTTCAATTTACATATGAAAATTCGTGTCAATAGTCATTACATCGGCAGTTATTAGAATTTTTATGTTAAGCCCCTAATCCCCTTCAAGGCGATTTGGCTGAAAATCGATAGGTGTCGTCCTATGATATTATGTATACACATATAACATTTTGTATCAATACATTTCATTCTATCGAGAGTTCATAGTGTTCGTAGACATGACACACATTAACATAGTTGTTGGTAGGGGTGGTGTGTACACCTAGGGACCTAAGCATCCAATACTCTTATCCCTTCTCCCTTAGGGGTCTTTAAAGAGTACCATCATTAACGTCCTATCCGAAGGACGGCGTGCTCATGTTTTTTTTCACCACCCAGATAAAATAAAATAAGGGCCTCAGCCGCGTTTCGACCAAAGTTGAGCTCAGTAAGCAAGCACGCATACCACTGAGCTACCGGCCCCCTCAACTCAACATTTAATTTCTGAATTTAAATATTATTTGCAATTTATTAAATATAAAATCAGTCTTTTTTTAAAAGGTGTCATGTTAACTGAAATATATATTCAATTTAGTTAAATTTAATAAGAACAAAAATTCAAAACATTTTTCTTTTGTAATAATAAAATTTGAACATTAAATTTAATGTTTAGTATTTCAATTTTTTCATTTTTAGCTTTCATTGATGTTTTAAATTATTCTTTTCAGGGAAAATTGTATATTGTGTGATATGTACAACTTCTAATAGTTGCATATTTCTTTCTCTATTATTTGTGTCTGTGTTTTTACATATATTTTATTTATTTTTATTTTTTAAATTATTATTTACTTAATTTTATTTTATTTTCTTTCTTTTATGTAAATGTAAATAATGTTTAATCTTGATATTAGCTTTGGAATAATATTTTATTCGTAAGTCTTTATGTACATGTGTTCGAAAAAGATAACAGTATGTTTAGATAATATTGAATAGATATAGACGAATTTATAGATAGATTATTGTCTATTTATCAAAATATACAGTTTTTATATTTTAATCAGAAACTAGGTCTAAAAATTCTCCATTCCACAAAAATGTTCTTTAAACATGGTTAAAGTGTGAAATTAGCTAGTTTATGAACTCACTGGTTCATAACATTAGGGTGGCCCTTATTTTGAAAAAGTTTAAATTTCTCAGACCTCCACCCGGAATTTTGTTTAGAATATTAAAAAAATGACTCCTGAATTTTTTCAGATTTTTTTGACCATATTAACCCGTGCCTGTAAGGTGTTAAAGTTTTACTTTAAGTTTAAATGGGGATTTTGCGATTCGAGAGACTTTAGAGCGTAACTTTTGATGCCTCGAATGGATTGTTATGAAATTTAGTATTCTTACGTTTTGGGGGTCGCTGAATTCAAATTTGATGTCAAAAATCAAGTTTTGACAGTTACACTTGTCAAAAAAGTGTCATTAATTTTAACTTATAAACATTTTCTCAAAAAATCCACCCGTGATGTGATTTTATAGGTTTTAGAGGCCGCTGATTTCGAATTTGCTGTCAAAAAATGATTATATATGATTTAGGGGCAGCTGAATTCAATTATAATATCAAAAATTGATTTTTGACATTTCCTGTTATCAAAAAACTGTCGATAATTCAAAATTAAAAGCATTATTCTGAATCTATTAATTAGACTTCCAATGGTATAATTTGATGTTTGAAATTTGAATTCAGCGACCCCTAAAACATATATAATCACATCATTGAAAAATGTATTCATGAAATTGTATATAAATTTGAATTATTGACAGTTTTTTGACATCAAATTTGAAATTAGCGACCTCTAAAACCTATAAAATCACATCACGGGTGGATTTTTTGAGAAAATTGTTTATTAGTTAAAATTAATGTCAGTTTTTTGACAAGTGTAACTGTCAAAACTTGATTTTTGACATCAAATTTGAATTCAGCGACCCCCAAAACGTAAGAATATGACATTTCAGAACAATTCATTCGAGGCATCAAAAGTCACATACTAGCAAAACTCTTGGTTATTTTAATATAAAACACGTTAACGAACCCACTGGATAGTTTTATAAACTGTCTGAACTCTTGGTTACTATAAGAGAAAACCCAAAACAAAATGGCCTTCGTAAAAAAAAAAACTTTTGTGAAAAGGCTAGGATTTAATAAACTTACCCTTGATTCTACGATTCGAGTCACGTTTTATCGAATGTTGAGTTTTTGTAGCTCAAAACGAGTATAAAAGTGTTCAACCAAACCGCCCTGTCGGACATTGCCCGGACTCCAGAAAACAAGGATAAGTCCGGGCTTTCCTAGGCGTCAGGTAAACCTATACTTAACTTAATATGAAAACTGACATTATTGCAGAGATATTGTGAAATAATTCAAATGAACTTGAAATAAATAAAACTTGTTTATTTATGATATTGTCTAATTTCACTAACTATATTTACATGGGAGTACTTTCGGTATTTCTACCATCCTCAGCCAAAAGCATAATAGCTAATCTATCTCTTATGCTTTTGGCTGAGGATGGTAGAAATACCGAAAGTACTCCCATGTAAATATAGTTGGTGAAATTAGACAATATCATAAATAAACAAGTTTTATTTCTTTCAAGTTCAATTAACTTAATATGGTTTTAATTTGAACGAAATTTAATGACAATCAATTAATTTTTTTGACATCTGGAAAACTAAGTGGTTCCAATACATATTGTCTGAATTCATTTTTGCTATATGTCGATATAATGGAAAAATTAATAAAAAAAAACGAAAGGAAAGAATTTTTTTAACATTTATATCATTTAATCCCACAAAAAAAATTATAAAATTATAATTTTGGTTTATGTAAAGAGAATATATCTATATCCGAATATATAATAAAATATATTTTCACAGCTTTATAATTCTCTCATTTATTTTTTGGTTTTTACAACCTATCAATTATAAACCTTTTGAGAACAACTCGCATCAAAATTATCCATAATTTTTTGACAGATCTTTCTTGTAACTATTTCTTTATTGATAATATTCTTGTTGAATATGCAGAGTCGACCTCTATGTTAAAAATATAAGATAAATATATTATGAATACTGAGGACGGTGGCTCAGTGGTTTGAGTGCTTGCTTATTGAGCTCAAGTTGGCCGAGGTCCTTAGTTTATTTTATCTGGGAGGTAAAATAAACTTTAGCACGACGCACACTGGGGCAAAATGAACAAATTTCTGGCCAAAATTATGAAATTTATATATTTTATGTTTTTCGGTGTGCTGAACACGAAAAAAATACTTAAAAAATTCTCCGACCCTTCATTGAGTACTGTATTTTGACAAATACATCAGCTCCTCAAGAGGAGGTGGACACGTGTTGTAGCTCATACAGCTTATGAGCAATATACAATTCATATTAGTTAACTGAAATTAGAAATTACAATAGCTTCATGTTCTTCGAAAATTCGCTAAAATTAAACGTCTGTGTCTTCTTTGGACGAATTTATAACTTTAAAATTAAGTTTCTCCCAAATTCGCAAAGTTTCGCAAATACAGTTTTCATTTCATGGTTACCTGATGAAAATACTTTAAGAAGGTGAAAGAGTGAGTGCCCGGCAACAACAAAAACTGATTTTTTTCAGTAGTTTTTTATTAAGCAGTGACGCTAATGACAGTGATTATAATTCAGTTCACTTACCTTGAGAAGAGATCTCCATATTTAAGTTGTCACGTAAATCACGGGTAATGTACATTCCCAGAACGAATTAATCAATTAACTTTTCACTCCCTCTCCAAAACCAGTCAACCGTTTGCGCTTATATTCAATAGTTGATTATATAAGAGCTTCTTCTCTTACACAATTTTGTCTCAGAGAGAATGTATCTCCCGTTACATTAACAACTAACTCAAGTATAAGTTTTTACGTTTTTAAACCCTTCCGCGAGCCATAGTTTGCCCATTTGTGAAAAGGCAAATTTACCAAAAAGGCTGCGGTGAAAAAAATAACATTATTCTATTAGAATAAGAGAATTGAGACTTTTTTGTGCCATTCAGCTTCTCTAGAGTATTGTAAAATGTTTAAACATTTTGTATTTAGTTTACTAAATATGATTGTGAGCATATTTTAAATATATTATATTGAAAATATTTCTGCAATATGTGTCGATATTGTGGAAAGTTAATATAATAAATAAAAAACAAAGAACTTGTTTAACTTGTATATTGTATAATTCCACAAAAAATATATACATAAAGTGTACCGGTTTCGAGTTAGGTCATCGTCATCACAAAGTTCAAAAGTGCATTTAAGTATGCTAGGTTTGTCATATTTATACAATCCTCAGGTTATCTGAGATTATCTAAGGCTGTGATAACCTGTCTCTAGGGAAGTCCATGGCCGTTACAAATATTTGAGTTTAAACATACAACAACGATATATAAATATATAAGTAAGTATACATAATATAATATCAAAATACAAGAAGAAAATTAAATATATAGTCGCGTTCATAGTACTTAACATGGAAAAGTCCTCTGTTACAAAGTTTATATCGATGCGTTCCAGGCAAAAGGCCCTATCCCTCAATTTTTGAGATTTTCATGTTTTGGCCCTATCCCACACTATTGACTATCCCGTACATTTCTGTTAACTCCATTTTGTAATCATTTTTAACAAAATTTATAAAAATAGGAAATTAAAAATTGGAGGGCCTTTGGCATTGCAAAATGTGGTCCAGGGAAAAGGCCCTAACCCTCAATTTGAAGGCCCCAACACACATACTCTCACAAAAATTTAAATCATTTGAGAGACCAAAAGACCTATCCCCCAGTCCAAATGCCAAATGATGATCTATATTTTTGCCAAACATTTGTTCAAAAATATTTCTTGTGGTTTTTAGTTAAATATAAATAAATTAAAAAATTTAATAAAAGGTAATTTTTTATATTACCAATGATAGAAGTGGGTTAGGGCTTTTCGTTCTGAACATTCGGGACTTTCAAAAACTGCCAAAAGCCCTAACCAATACGCAGTTTACATCATGAGACAGGCCCCGTTGCTACAAGGTGACAAAGGCCCTAATCAACAAAGCGGTTCACTTTACTGTTATTTCTTGTAAAGAGATGCAAGTATTGATGAAAAATAATTGTTCTATGTAACAGAAAAGATTCTTAAAAATTACAATTAAACTAAAGTGAAAAGCCAACTTGGTTTGTTTAATAATGAAACAGTTTTTTCTTTCTCCTGTAAAGTTAACCTTATGTGGGTTAGGGCCTTTTGCCTGGAACGCATCCATATAATATATTGTGTACTTTTTTATTATAAATACTATGCAGTACTTTAATTATTTTATTTTTTTATTATATTTCGATATTATGTCATAGTCATTATTTTATTGCTTTACTATATATAAACTCCATTCTTTATTTTTTTTTTCATCTCCTTTTTTCATCTTTATATTTTCTTGATGTTTATGTTTAAACTCAAATATTTATAACAGCCATGGACTTTTCTAGAGGACAGGGAGTCACAAAAGTATGTTATTTCAGGTAACCTTTGCACTGTATAAATACATATGTAAGTCAATCTAGCAAACTTAAATGATACTTTTGAACTTTAACTTTTTAACTTTATGTATATATTTTTGTTGAATTAGACAATAAAATTTAAACAAGTTCTTTCTTTTTATTGTATTTTAAAAGATAATTTTTCTGTATATGCACTTCCCTCCTCTCTTTCAAAGACTTAGTGTTCTAACTAAATGTTTTTAGTACCGCTGTCTATAAAAAGCTGAAAACAGCATCAAAAAAATCTATAATTAAATTATTAAATGTACGTTTTATTCATCTAAATATATCATAGATTGTACTATTTGTAAATTCTGTTAACTAGAACATTTTTCGTTAATGGTATTAAATTAGAATATTTTGTAAAAAAATATTGTAAATAAAAAAATATATATAATAGATATGAATAGCTGTACATCTTTTTGTTTAAGATTGTGTTTATTTTATATTTTAAGATTTTTAATTTATAATAATATATAATTATATGTGTAAAAATAAAAATAAAGAAAGTCATAACACATTAAGAAATAGTAAATTATAACTATGTTATCTCAATTTTTGGACCACATATTAAATATTGTTTCTAAATCTTAATAAATGTTTATGAATAAATATTTGTAGTTGTCTTTAATTAAATATATTTTATCCTATGTCCATCCCCTAATAAAAAGTAGTTGGTGTATCAACTGCTATGTACTTCCCCAGAGCGAATTAATCAATTAAGTTTTCGTTCTCCCTATAATACGAGTGCGCTTTGCATTTTTACTGCGCATGTAAAATCAGCTTTAAGAGTATAAAGTGCCTATAACATAAATGACGATTTTGAGCGAGGAAATGAAATGATCGAATTCATGTATATTTAAATAAATGTAATATGACTTGTTTTGTACATGTACATTTATGTAACAGCTGACTGCTGATTTAGGAATCAGACGCACAGGAAATTTGAAGATCCTATTGGCAACTTGCAAGCAATCCAACTTTAATAAAAACAATTTTTTTAGTTTTTTGCTCTGGCCAGGGGGGGGGGCCCCCCCCTTGCTACGCCCCTGTATTTATATAAATCTATAATTTTATTTTACAAAATTCCTTTAAAGAAGCATGAACTTATAAATTTCACTTAATAACAGAGTATGTATTTAGTATTCAGCTCCTTTAAATTTTCTTAAATCCCATCGATAAGAATGTATTGTAATCTTTGCAAAAACCCAAGATCAAGTTTTCAACGGGTTTTCTCGTATATCTGAATACGTTTTGACCATTTTCGCGATGATGTCTGTTTGTGATTGAAGCTTTATCAGCCCTCTAACTCAAACATTATTATAGCTATGAACGTGAAAGTAATGAAGATATCGATATAAATAACGCTTATATTTATTACCTAAGCAAAACTCTTTTCAAGTAATAGTTGTAGTTGTAGAGAAAACTGAGACATATTTTATTTATATGATAAACTTTTTTTTCTAAAGAAAAAAAAATAGAAAAGGTAAAAAGGAAATTACCACACCATATTAATATTAAATTTATTATTTATTTATAATTCATAAATACATTATTAAGTTTAAATCACTTTGATAAACACCAAATGAAACAAATTTTGGCTGAAAATGCTCAATTTAAAACATACTCAGTGCTTAAGGAACAACTCTGTACAAGTATAATACAAGTCCAAATTCTCTTACCATTTTACAAAATTTCACAAGTATACCAGTCCATCTTCATCAACTTGATCCAAAAATTCACAAACCAGAGGTGATTCAACTCCGAGAATATACTGACATAAGTGCGGCTCTAGAAGATAAATTGAAACTGTACCACGCTTCTCGACACATTTTAATTTTACCTGAAAAAAATAATATTAGAAATTAGGGGCATAAAAATCACATTTAAAAAAATTCAATAATTTAAAAAAAGTCGTCATCGGCAATGTACTTCCCCAGACCGAATTAATCAATTAATTTTTCGCTCCACATCCAGAACCAGTTGACCGTTTGTGCTAATATTCTATGGTTGACTTATATAGGGGCTCCTAAAGGTTCATACCCCCTTCCCTTCGGTCGATATTGCTGAAATTTGACAGGTTATGTCCTCATTGGGTTTATTATTTTTTTATTTTTTTTTTTTTTTCAGTTAAGCCCCTTTGGTTCTCCCCTTTATGCCGATTCATTACAATGACAGTTATTACAGTTTTTGAGTTAAGCCTCTCCCCTAATCCCCCCTTCCCTTCTGCCGATTTGGCTGAAAATTAATAGGTGTCGTCGTTACGAGGGTTTTGGATTCACACATAAAAATTCCATATAGGATAAATTCATTCTATCGGAAGTTATCGTGTTCACAGACACATATAATTTTTTTTTTATAATTGGAATCGCAATAGAAATTTTAGGATATTACTTGGAGGGTTTAGGTATGAATTTTGTCCTGAAAGTGTCTGCAGGCTCTGTACCTTAGATGAAAAGGACGACCTCATACCCTTTTTGTTCTATTGTCCCTCTTTGTGTATCTCCAGGCAAACATTTCTCCACAATTATCTCACTAATTGACCAGAATACGACTCAGAACCAATTGTGCATTTTTTTGATAACATGGATGTTAAAAAAATCAACAATTTATTTTAATTTTTTTCTGTAAGTTTGAAAATTAAGAATAATATATTTTAATTTATTGCTTGTAAAAAATATATTTTTTTCTTCTTCTTTCTCTTTCTTTTATTTATTTATTTTTTATTCATATTTTATTTTTGTGTTATCGCTACTACAATTTCACTACTTTCCTTTATCAGGGGTCATATTTTGTTCTATATAATTTTGAAGTGTTTTTGTATCCTACTTATTAAAGAGCAGAGGGCGCCGGTAGCTTAGTGGTATGCGTGCTTGTCTTCTGAGCTCAAGATCGTGGGTTCGAAACCCGACCGAGGCCCTTATTTTATTTTGTGTGGGAGGTAAAACAAAATTTAAGCAAGCCGTCCCGAGCCTATACTCGGTGTCAGGTACTCGTTAAAGACCCCTACCCTAGGTGAACAAAAATTTAGGACTCCCACAGTAGAGTCGGGCTCATGTCCACCAGAGTGACGAAAGAGCGCTCTGGTAGTAGGCGATATGAACTCGTAGTTAAAGCCCGGGCATGAGTCATAAAACCTAAAACTAACCTATTAAAGAGCATGTCCACATTTATTATTTTAATAATATTATTATCTTTTTATTTAGTTACTATATTGCGTTATTACAATTCTATATATAGATATTTTTTCTATTATTTTATTTTATATAGATATAAGAACATGTATTTCGTAAAAAAAAACACCATTGCCATAAAGGTTGTTATCTTTAGTGCAACAAAAAGTTTATATATAATTGAAATTTGGAAAAAAAGAAATTCCGTTGAAAACTCTGTATCGGATTGTTGACCGATTAGATAACTTCCCCTATACTAAAAAAAACAAAAGGGCATAGCTACGAATATATGAATACGAATAAATACGAAAATGTTATAATTATCTTTTGTTACTCAGAATCTTTCTTTCATGGAACATCATATTGTCTACTTCCATCATCAAACACGTGGATGACTCTAGTTCATAGAAGAATGTGAATTACCTCAGTTTCTCTGTAGTTGCCAGTCTGTTCGCAGATGTCCCCCTTACCGTAGAAGTGGGATATGTAGGTTCTGGAGGCGAGTGGCTTGGGTCGTTTGTGCGGGTTCCTCTTGAGCCAGTTCAGATGTGACTCCATATCGAACTTTCCCAGGGAAATGGAGTTCTTACGAGTGCCACCCTCTTTTAACTTTTCTATATGATACTGTTCCACCGAATTGCCATAGCAAAATTTGTATTTCCACCAACCACTGCCCTGAGGAGAAGAAAACAAAAAAAAAAATTGGTCATTACATGTTAAAAGCTTTACAGATTTTACATTTTTGCACCGATTTCCATTAGTTAGTTAGTTATTATGCCCGGACTTTAACTACAAGATCATATCGCCTACTACACATGAACCCGACTCTACTCTAGGAGTCCTAAATTTTTATTCACCTAGAGTAGGGGTCTTTAACGAATAGCTGACATCGTACAGGCCCGAGACCATCGCTTAACGTCCCATCCGAAGGATGGCGTGCTCAAGTTTATTTTACCTCCCAGATAAAATAAACTAAGGGCATCGGTCGGGTTTCGAACACCCGATCTTGAGCTCAGAAGGCAAGCACGCATACCACTGAGCTACCGGCGTCCTCAAATTCCACTAAAAGTATACTAATATGAGAGATGTTTTCACCAGAGATCTTGTGGAAGTTCATTGTAAATACTACTGAATAAAAACATTTAGAACGAGTCAAAAAGTCCACTATATTTATATAAAAGACACAATATATTTCGCTGGTTAGAGCATTGTCAAGTGTACAGGATAGTCATAAGTCTGAATCCTGTACACTTGACAATGCTCCAACCAGCGAAATATAATCGTGTCTTTTATATAAATATAGTGGATTTTTTGACTCGTTCTAAGTGTTTTATTCAGTAGTATATACTAATATGATTTCGGATGTTCAATTTTCACATACAAATCACATATTGTACATCTATTTTGCCGTAAAATTATTTATTATTGGTTCGTTTGATTAAACTGTCTTTAATGCATCAGGTCATCCCATAAATAATTTAGAGTAAATAAAAATTGTATTCTATATGAAGGAAATAGATAGCATAAATAATAAATAAATGATATAATGATACTTAACATTTTTTGTAGAGATATTGTGAAATAATTAATGAAATGTAAAGAAAAAATTATGTTTTTAAAAAAATATTGTCTATTTCACAAATATATATAATATGGGAGTACTTTCGGTATTGCTACCATCTTCAGCCACGACTAAACAAATACTAAATGGAAGTTCAACCAGTTTACAATCCAAACGGTTCCTTCAGCGCCATGGGGTTTTTCTTGTCCCTCCTGTACAGTAGTCTTAAAATTAATTGTATTTTTAATGTTTCCCATATTTTAAGGCATAACTGCACAGGAGGGACAGGAAAACCCCATGCGGTTGAAGGAAGGGTACCGTTTGGATTGTAAACTGGTTGAACTTCCATTTAGTACTTGTTTAGTCGTGGCTGAATATGGTAGCAATACCGAAAGTACTCCCATATTATATATATTTGTGAAATAGACAATATTAAAAAAAAAAAAACATACGTTTTTTCTTTACTTTTTAAATGATATAATGTTAGAATATCTAAGAGGACACTACTCGTTAAGAAAACATCTCTTTATCATCTCTAATTTATTATATACGCCTCTTATTTATTCAGTTTTCATTCGTTTTATTTTACTTTTTCTAATAGTTTTTTTTATTACTAATCATACGTGCGTTAGACTCAAATTTATAAGTTATCTTCATGTATAAACTCTTATGACGTGATAGTCAGAGGTTGTGGGACGAGATTTCTCATAGAAATAAAAGAGGTTGTCTTCCCACTGTTTTATTTTAGACCAGAACCTGTTTTCAACACAACAGCGTCATCATCAGTGGTTCATCCCACCCACACAGCACAGCGGTTAACCAGCCAGTTGTCCTTTAACCGCAGTGGGATGATGACGCTGTTGCGTTGAAAACCAGTTCTGGTTTAAAATAAAACAGTGGGAAGACAACGTCTTTTATTTCTATAAGTAAATTATTATTATTATGAGTCTTGATGATCGTTTCTGTTAACTTTTATTCATACAAATTATTGATTTATTATATACTTATAATGTTTGATATTTTTATGAGCATGTTTTACGACATATATAGTAACATAGTTTACAATATTATGTAATTCTACACAATTATTGTTAAATTGTTACAATGATGTATGAAAATGGCTCGTAGAAGCCGAAACGTTAAAATGATGAAATAAATAAAATATAGTAGACCTAAAGAGGCTAACAAAATTTATTTTCCCTCAAAAAATGAAATTTTCAGAGTGCGCCTGTTTTTTTATGGAGCAGTGTATTTTGAGTTTCTGTCCGTGGCCACCATTACTTACCCCCTCTATACATCCCTTGCCAGATAGGAAGTCCTGCACTGCGAGGGGTACATCGGGTGCGGTAGGTGCTGGGAGCGGTGCCCTCATCAGGGATGGAGGCAACTGGGAAGCCGGGCTCTCTGGTGTCGCCTCCGTTTGACCCTCTGTTGCCGCCTCCATTAGACTCTCTGCTGCCGCCTCCAGAGAGCTTGGCCTCATGTCTTCGGGTTTGTCCATGGCTCGTAGTTCCACCCTCACTTGCATCCTGCCTTCCTGTAAACATTCAATCATGTGTGTGTGTGAGTTACTAACCTGATGAGTTAGTAAGGTCAAAGTAGGTCCTTGAAGTACATTCTCAAAAGAGGGGTGGCACACTACAAGCTTTCCGAAAAACATCGATCTCTCTCTCATTATAAAGATGCACACAATCCACCCATTGTACTTCAATTATCAACATTTTGAGAAAAGGAACGGGGAGAGATGAGGCTTCTGGTCGATAAAAACAAACTTATGGAATTTCTGTCAAGCTTTTAGTTTATTTTATCTGGGAGGTAAAATAAAACTTAAGCATACCGTCCTAAGGATGGGACGTTAAGCGATGGTCCCGAGCCTGTACAATGTCAGGTACTCTTTAAAGACCCTTGCTCTAGGTGAATAAAAATTTAGGGTAGGCAAAATTTTAGGACTCCCATATTAGAGTCGGGCTCATGTCTACCATACCAGAGTGAGGAAAGAGCGCTCTGGTAGTGGGCGATATGACCTTGTAGTTAAAGCCCAGGCATGAGTCATAATGACTAACTATATATATATATATATATATATATATATATATATATATACCTTAGCGGAAATTTCGACCACAAGCCTCATCTCTCCTCCTTCCTATTACATCCTTGGACAATACTTCCCTAATTGATGTTTTAAGAAAAGTTAGTATACCAATTACCGAACAACCTCAAGGATGAATTTTCACTTTACAATCTGTATACATTGGCCCTTGGCAAGCTTACTTGAAGCAAATTCATGCATTTTTTATTTAAAAAAAAAAAAAAAAACAGTACACCATAAGCCCTCCCAACAAACCCATTCATAAAAAACAATGATCCACAAAAAATAAACATGTAACAGTTTTGTTGAGTACATTTACTGGGAAGGTGTGAACACCTAGGCACCTAAGCATCTAATGCTCTTATCCCTTCCCTATTTGGTCTACACAGGTTTAATTATACAAGATAAAACTTATACTTTTGACCCTATCTATAGTACATGTAGTTAAAATTGAAAACCTAAAGCAATTTCATATTTCCTACGCTATGGAACATGTTTCTCTAGGAAATTCTCTTTCATTTTTTTTTACTTTTTCCATGATGAAAACATTGATAATGTGAAACCAGGTTTACAGAGAGTATGATAGTTTCAAAAACAATTTAAAAACATTAAAACTACGTGCTCTACGAAACAAACTCATTAACGACGACATTAACGGAAATACAGATTACAGGAATTCGGAGGAGAAGCAGAGAAAAGTGGTCTTCATTTGAATGTAGGTAAGACCGTGAGATGAAGACCTCACGGAACCCTGTGCAAGACGCTCCTGAAGTAATTTCTATCAATGAGCACCAATTTCCAGTAGTCAGGGAATTCAAGTTTCATGTGTCTATTTGCTGTCCAAAGAATACTCAAGTTCCGCACACATTAACGTGGAGGGCCAAGCTAATTGTCTTTAAAACCATTGTGACTTACACTGGTGAAACTTGGGCGTTGACAAAAGAAAATTAAGAGACTGCGACTGTGGGAACGGGAAATACTTAGAAAGATTTATGGACCTGTTTCCGAGAATAGCAGGTGGCGTATCCGGAAGAACAGAGAGACCTCTACGGGGAGTCCGACCTGGTGTCCGTGATCAAGACGGCAAGATTACGTTGGTTGGGCCAAGTAGAGAGAATGGAAGATGGAAGACTCCCTAAACAAGCCCTCTACGGTAGGCCAGGCGGTGCCAGGAGAAGAGGAAGACCGAGACTCGGTTGGCTGGACGACGTCGAGACGGATCTCAAGGTTCTCATGATCGAGACGAATGGAGGATTGTGATGGAGGCCCGGGTTCGTTCAGGACCGTAGCACAGCAGGAAGAAGAAGAAGATAGTGTCAAAAAAGATTTTAAAACATTAAAACTGCATACTCTACGGAACAAACTCATTTAACGACGACATTAACGAAAATACTGATAACATTTCAAACTTATTTAGCAAAAATTCATATTTTCAAAATATTAAAATAAATACACGCCAATAATTTTATTTTACTAGGCTATAGTTTCGCCTTAAGGGCAACAATAAGGTGAGGGGGTTATCCGAACTAATGTTGTGTGGGGTAGTTCGGATAATCAAAAATTCGGATAATCGAAATTTTTCAGTCACCCAGAACTTGCGATGAATGAAGAGTCACCACCAAGCTTCATGTTTAATTCCACTGCTTTTTCACACAAAACGGGCCCAGATATGGGAGAAGCCCGTTTTTGCTAAAACCAAGTGAATGCAGCATCTTCCAACAATTCGGATTTCGGTTTTTTCATAGTTTTACGATATGAACTGCCCTCCTCATTGTCAAGATTAAGTGCATACCTAGTGATTGAATCAGAATTATTTTTTATTCCCGTTATCGTTGATTTACCAACACCGAACTTGATAGCTAATGCCTGACCCGTTTCACCTTTCTTCAGCCGCATAATAATTTCCATTTTATCTTTCAATGAAAGCACTACTCGTTTCATTTTTGTCGACATGTTGTAAGTTTTACTTAAAATATGTGACCACTAACTAATTCAATGTACACCACACAATGAATGATTTGAAAATGAGAACATTGACTGGTAACCGACCATACGAATGGAAAGGGATTCAGTGGAAAAATCCAATGAACAAATTTCATACATAGACATACAAGTTAGTTCTTAGTAAACAAATATTGACTGTCTGTCCGTCAAACTGAATTAATCGAAAAACTGATATCCGTTATACAGCTAACAAATCTCTTTCTAATAATTAATTAGGCTTCCCTCATGGAAAAACTAATTTAATTTTTTTTTTCCAAGAAGCCAGTTCGGATAATCGACGCTCTACTGTATATGTTAAAGTTTAGGACTCCCACGGTAGAGTCGGGCATATGTCGTGGTAGTTAAAGCCCGGGCATGAGTCATAGTAACTAACATAAAAGCAAAGAACAGGTAACATATTCCAGAAACAAATATTAACCCCAAATAATTTTAAAATACCTTATACATTATTTTTTAAGCACACATATAATATTCTTGTTAGTAGAAAACAAGAAAGCTTACATCCAACCCTTTTTTTAAATATACACATATTACAGAATTGTTAGTCAATTATAGTTTTTTTTATTTATTTTTTGTTAAATAAAATTGTTTTAAGAACGAAACAGACCTCGTCTTTGTACTCTTGAACGGAGTAAACTGCAAACATCTTATCGCCTTTTGCCTCCTAAGGAATAAAAGATTAAATATTCAAAGAAAAATAAATTAATATATATAAGAATCGCAGACAACCAGTTAAGTAATGGTGGACCACGGTTCTTATAGATGTATCATAAGTATAGTAAACCAATAAAAAATCCTGTTTCATAGCTAAAAAACATTATTTGATATAGATGTTGATTAGCGACTGTAGATTCTAATTGTAGGAATATTGAGGATCAGTCAAAGATGGAAGAAAACACTATTCAAACTTACTACTATTACTATTCATTGCAATGTAAGACTCCATCCAGTGTACATGCCTTCTCCCCAACCCTGCTTATTCATAGTAAGTCAGTTTAATGTTTACTCTTTATTATGTTCCACCTATTTGTCTATTTCCATTATTAATGTTTATGTTTAGTAATGTATTCATATTTAATTTTAATTTGTATTAGTGTACGTTCATGTTTATGGTTAACAATGTATCTATATTTAATTTTTACCCTTTACTATGCCCCACCTATTTGTCTATTTCCATTATTAATGTTTATGTTTAGTAATGTATTCATAGTTAATTTTAATTTGTATTAGTGTACGTTCATGTTTATGGTTAACAATGTATCTATATTTAATTTTAATGTTGATTAATTTATCATAGTATGTCAGGTTCAATTTTTAACTTGTTACAATGTCTATTTTAACGTTCAGTAATGTTTATCAACACACTAATTTTGTTTAATTGTGATTCTACTCTTCTTCTCTTGATTTCCCCCCATGTTTGTAGGCCCTGATGATGATATAAAATATATCAAAACGTTGGCGTTTGAATAGTGTTGCCTGTTTTCTTCCATCTTTGACTGACCCTCAATATTCCTACAATTAGAATCTACAGTCGCTAATCAACATCTATTATTTGATATATAGCATTCATTTTTATTTTTTGGACACAGTTCCTCCACAGATATTCTCCTTAAAGGTTTGTCGAATCTACGTTAATACTTCCCCAGCCATATGAAGTATAGGGGAAGTTATGTAATCAGTCAAAAATTCGATGCGAAGTTTTCAAAGGAAATTTTAACCTCCAGAATCTAAACATAAAAAAAAAGAATTTCTATCTATGGCTATGAACACAATAACCCCCGATAAAATACATTTATAAACAAGAAATTTTATATGTAAATCCAGAACCGTCTAACGACAACATCTATTCATTTTCAGCCAAATCAGAAGAGGGGAGGCTTAAGGGAGAGACTTAACTCAAAAACTCTAATAACTGTCGTTGTAATGAATGTGTCGACACAAAATTTCATATTTCAAGTCAAAACCCAATGATGAAACAAGTAAAAAGTTAATTGATTAATTCTTTCTGGGAGAGTATATTGACTTTTTTTTTCCGAAAGCAAACCTCCGTCAGTTTTAAGCATATCTGATTAATTTTTAGATTGATATTTGTTTTTTCTGCAGACAAAATAAAGTTGACAGACAAATGTCAATGGAAAACTGTATGTAAAATAGAAGTGGGGAAAAGTCTATGTTTACGCGCTGGCCTGAAATTTGATAGGTTATGTCCTCATTGGGTTATCGGCAGTTATTGGGGTTTATGAGTTGAGCCTCCTCTGATCCCACTTTCCTTCTGCCGATTCCGCTGAAAATTGATAAGTATCGTCCTTATGTAGTTTTGAATTCATGTTTGAAATATGAGTTAGGCCTCTCCCCTAATCCCCCCCCTCTCCTACGACCGATTTGGCTGAAAATCGATATGTGTGGGCCTTATGGGGTTTTGGCCACACATATAAAACTTTGTGACTATAATTTCATTCTATCGGCAGTTATTTGAGCTTTTATGTTAAGCCTCCCCCCTAATCGCCCCCTCCCCATTGGTCGATTTTGCTGAAAAACGATAGGTGTCGTCGTTAGAGGGTTCTGAATTCAGATATAAAATTTTGTGTCGATACATTTATTCTATCGAGAGTTATCGTGTTCATAGACACATAGACAGACAGAATTTTGTTCTCGTATTTGGAATCTAAAGGTCGGAAAACATGAAATTCCATTGAAAACTGGGCATCGAATTTTTGACTTCCCCTATACTTCGTATAGCTAAAAAATGTTTTTTTACATCCTTGGAATCGGGTGGAAAACATGTAATACGGGTAAAAACTCAACAACTTTTGACCGATTACATATACTCGTATATTTCGAACACAATGGTGAAGTAAAAATACGAATCCATTGTGCTCAACTTAAATATTCAACTCGTAAGGATAATCAGTTGTTATTAGTAATAATAATAATAATTATTAAATTGTATTGATTATGTTTGAGTTAGTTAGCTTACAATAAAAGCGCCAAAATGCTTCCGTTTCAATGAGTCGTGTTCCAGCAGTGAGAGTGAAAGTGGCTTTCTCGGGGCTCCATGAGTTGGACGACAACGTATTTCGTTTTCTCCAGTCATCTGAGGCCTAAAAATACATTTTTTTTTAAATATCAATATTTATTATAACAGTATAATAATAGTTATTATTAATTAGTAGATAATATACAATAATATTAATTAATCCAGCCGATTATTGTATCTGGGAGGTGAAAAAATCTTGAGCGGTCCTTTGGATGAGACGATAAGACGTCCCGAGGCTATCCACTGTCAGATAATCGTTAAGCCTAGTTTGCGCTATGCTAGTAATTTAGTAACTAAACTTGTGTGAACCACGAAAAATTAGTAGAGTTGTTTAATAAGTGATTTAGTCGAGTCAATCCATTTACAGTAGAGCCCCTCATATCCGTCACCTATAGAACCGGGCCATGGTCGGAACACAAGACAGGTCGGATAATCAGAGGAGCAAAAAATACCGTTTACAGTAGTAAAAAAGGTCCGTATTTATTCAAAAACTCAAATAATACTACTTGTACATCTATAGAATAAAACGTGTATGTTACATGTACACATGTTTTAGTGATGTCAGTAATGTTTTTTTCAAATTGGGACAGACTGGGCACATGGTCGGTTGTACCGAGGAGTCGGTTATGAGGAGGTCGGTTATCAGGGGTTCTACTGTATTTCTATTTTTTCGGGCGAGTAGCACCTCCCACTACGCTGCACTGTTTACTTATATCATCCACTAAACAAGTCCGTCTTATTCTGAACCTCTAGTCTGCTCATTATGGTTGATTCTCCAAGTCGAAAGAGATGTGTGAGTGTCCTTAAACTACATCCAGTAGTAAGAAAGTAGAGAACCTGTAACTTGTGGGAATTGCACTTCTTAATTGAGGTTCCTTGCGTTGAATTTTTGACTGCATTTTCATTAACAGAAAATCAAAACAACTTTCCGTCATTCTCAAAGTTGCGAAGTATTCTTTGGGATCTTCTAATGCAATTTCACTGAAAAGAGAAATCCTAGCTCCTAGTTCATCTCTTCTATTAATCCACTTTCTTATCCATATTTTCTTTACTTTCATCTCACTAATTTCTTCTTCCCCCTCTTCCAAAATAGCCACTGCAATAAGCTTCATTACGTTATTTACTTTGTTGCGTTGCAGTCTGTTCATTTTTCACCAGAAGAGTTCAGCACTCACTGTCACTAGCACTCTACTTACACGACTGTGCCAACACTTTTTGGTTAGTTCTAGTCGTTTTAGTTACTAAATTACTCGCCACACGACTAAATTACTAGCATTGTGCGAACTAGGCTTTAAAGACTGTCTAATCAAAGTGAATAAACCTGGATAGGCAAAATCTAGAGTCAGGTTCATGTCCACCAGGGCGACGAGAGAGCTCTCTGGTATTAGGGGATATAACCAGACCTGGGCAAATATTATTTAAAATAAAAATAAAAAATAATTATTTGAAGTAACGTTATTTGAACTAATCTTATTTGAAATAAACATTTGTACAAATCATTATTGCATGTTTATTTCAAATAATGATGAAATGAAATAATTATTTCGGTTATTTGAAATAATGGGAAGAAATAAATTGTGATTTTAACAAAACAAGATATTTATGTAACGAACAACAGTTTTAATTATTTTTTTTCCAAACATAATGAACATAAATGAATAAAACAAACTTATTTTTTGAAATATTGTCTATTCCACTAAAGATATATACTGGATCAGGATGTTAACTGTTATTAATATTTGGTTCCACATATATGTTTCAAGTTATCTAAATCTTAATATTATTATTAATTTTATTTCTATTTTTTTATTATTTACCTGTATTTGTACTTATTTATTTGTTATTTTCCCCGTATTAGTCTAGTGATATTGTTTTATGTAAATTTAGAACTAGGTTTTGTTAAGAAATATTTCATGAGTTAGCTAACGGTACAGCCGGGGGACTCCCAAGTTTTAATAGCACTGTACACGCCGGGTGTATGTATAACTGATAAAAGTGGACTGTATATAAAAAAAGGTAAAAATGAAAGCATGGCCTCTACTCACGGCATGGGTGAACGAGGTCAAGGTTAGGTGATGGACCAGGTTAGATGGTCAACAATTGATGTTCGACAGATCAAGTCAGATGATCAACAACTACTGATGAGTTCAGGTCCGCTCCTCTCCTCATAGATAGATTGCGCTAGCTGCAACGGGCCTAGTGGCGCTGCGATGTACACTCACTACAAGGCAGGGGAGGGGGGGGGGGGGGGGGGGAGGAATAGGGAAATGCCAGGCCTCAACATACCCCCCACCGAAATCACGCTTGGGATTTCTAGTCAAATAATAAGTACAAAAAAATAAAAGAATTCTTTCAAAAATAAAAAAATAACCACCGGCGGTTAGATAAAAGAAATAAAAAACAGGGAAAGTAGGAAAAGGAAAGGAAAGGAAAGGAAGGAGGAAGGAAGAATTGGGAATTACGGTGTAGGCAGGGGACAGAGCTTCACCACAGGGCGAAGATAGGTCCCTTGAGAGGTGCGCACAGTAGCAACTCTCACTACACCGTCCTGTCCTCGGTGAACCTCCTGCACTCTTCCGAGGCGCCACTGCAGGGGCGGAGTCTTCGCCTCGACAAGCAGAACCAGATCGCCAATCTTCAGATCTGGTGGGGCGGTGAACCATTTGCATCTCTGCTGGAGGGTATGCAAATAATCACGGGACCACCGAATCCAGAAATGCTGACTGGAGCGCAGGATCAGTTGCCATCGGTTGAGGTGGTTCATTTGGAGTTCTTGAATGTTGTGCTCCGGTACGGCTAGAAGGGGGGCCCCAATAAGGAAATGTCCTGGCGTCAATACGTCGATTTCACTGGGATCCGTTGAGAGGGAACACAGCGGACGTGAATTGAGCATCGCCTCAATCTTGGAGAAAAGTGTGGTGTACTCCTCAAACGTGAGGGCTTGGTCCCTCACAACCCTTTTCAGGTGTAATTTCGCCGACTTAATACCGGCTTCCCATAGACCCCCGAAGTGAGGAGCGGACGGAGGGTTAAAATGCCATTGAATATTTCTCTGATGGAGATAATCCGCTATGGACGGGTTTGACGTCCGTATGACTTGGTAGAGGTCTCCAAGATAACGACTGGCTCCAAGCAAATTCGTTCCACAGTCAGTATATATGTTGTGGCAAAGTCCACGCCGCGCCACAAATCGATCCAGGGATGCTAGAAAGGCACTAGTAGATAAGTCTGAAACGACTTCGAGATGAACCGCCTTCGTCGAGAAGCAAACGAATAGGCACAAATAACACTTAGACGTCCTTGCATTGCGCCGCTTGCTTTCCTTTATTATGAAAGGACCTCCGAAATCTATACCGACGTTTATAAAGGGTCGTGCCTGGGTTACCCGAGGTTGTGGGAGATCTCCCATGAGAGGTAAGACTGGTGAAGCTTTCGACCTGAAGCAGACGAGGCATTTTGACAGTCGAGATCTGATGGCCTTCCTGGCAGATAGTATCCAATATTGCCGACTTACCAAAGATTGCACAGCCCGCGGACCTGCGTGCAAGTACTTTAAATGGTAATAGTCAATCAGCAACGTGCTCAGATGGCTCGAGTTGGGTAATATGACCGGATAAATAGAGGCTTCAGGGAGTGAGGCGTGTTTCAGTCTACCCCCCACCCTCAAAAGACCCACGGAGTCGACGAACGGATGGAGGCGTTGAATGGAAGCGTGACAATCCTGATTCTTCGAAATCGCTAAAAGCTCCTGCTGAAAATGTTCTAGCTGGACGCCTCTAATAATGAAGGTCAGAGCATTATTAAGTTCCAAACAGGTCAACGGGCCTCGACATCGTTGATCAGACGGCAATCTGAGATTAGATTTGAACCGCAAACACCAAGCTGTTACTCGTTGGAGTGTTGAAAGAGAGGAATACTTCTCTAATATGTCCCAAGAACTGCATGAGGTTTGGACGAACGAGTTAACAGTGGTTAAATTCTTCAGCTCGGGAAGATGAGGTGGCAAGTCAAAAGGTGAATAAATCGGCCAATTAGAAGAGTGTGAAGTGAGCCATGGAGGCCCTGTCCACCACAGATGATGTTTCACGAGGTGTTTGGGCTGCAATCCTCGAGAAGCACAGTCTGCCGGATTTAATTCGGAGGGTACGTGATGCCACGAAGTAGGTGAGAGTGTTTCAAGAATAAGAGTAACTCTAGTGGCAACGTATGTTTTCAAGAGATGGGGTGACGTCTTTAGCCATGACAAGACAGTCGTAGAATCCGTTAAGGCAAAGATACTAGACAGAGTCATGACATTTTCAAATGTTGACAAGAGAAATTTCAAAAGTTTAGTAAGAAGCAAGGCTCCACACAACTCTAACCGAGGTACAGTTAATGTCTTGAGGGGAGCTACCTTGGACTTCGCCATAAGGAGATGGCTTGTGCTATTAATTTCTCCAACAGTAACTAGATACACCACTGCGCAGTACCCACGCTCTGACGCATCACAGAATCCAACTAAACAGGATGACGTGCTGTTTGGCTGTAGTATATAGCGTGGAATCTGAATACTAGATAGATGATGCAACTGCTCGCAGTAAGAAGTCCATTCATCTGTCAAGTAGGAAGGCACCTGTTCATCCCATCCGATCCCTAGACGCCAAAGATGTTGTATGAGGCACTTGGATCTGAAAATAACTGGAGACAGCCAGCCGAGAGGGTCGTATGTACGAGCAATATGCGAAAGTATTGACCTCTTGGTGCATATAGGTTGGATCTCAGCCAAATCGTAGGAAAACGCATCGGTGGTGGCGTTCCACTGCAGACCCAGTACCTTTATCACTTCATGGCCGTCAGGATCAAATGATAATGGTGTCTCATGGTGATCGTTTGGGATGTCACGAATCAGTTCGGGGCAGTTGCTGCTCCATTTGCGCAGATGAAATCCTCCAGCCTGAAACAAGTTGATAAGGTCTCGTTTGAGGTTCTGGGCGTCCTCCACGGTAGAAGCTCCAGTGAGGACATCATCAATGTAAACATCCTGCAATAGGACCTTGGCGGCTTGAGGGAATCGCGCACCTTCGTCGTTGGCGAGTTGTTGAAGAGTACGAAGAGCGAGATACGGTGACGCAGAAAGGCCATAGGTAACAGTATTGAGTTCATACTCCTTGACGGGCTCCTCAGGGGACCGTCGTCACAAGATGTGTTGATTCAACCTGTCTTCTGGACGGATTATGATCTGCCGGTACATTTTAGATATATCTGAAGTGAAAACATAAGGATGTAATCGAAAACGAGAAATAATATCAACAATGTCCCGTTGCAATTTGGGACCAGTTAAGAGTAAGCTGTTTAATGATGGCTGGTTAGAAGACTTACAAGAGGCATCAAACACCACTCTTAATTTAGTCGTAGAACTAGAGATTTTACAAACAGCATGGTGCGGTATAAAATAAGATTGGGGGTTACCAAGACGAGAATATTCAGGCACCTGGGTCATGTGACCAAGTGTTTCATATTCGTCGAGAAAATCTTGGTAAGCTCGCTTGAGGTCAAGATGTCGGGCAAGGCGACGTTCCACAGCGAACAAGCGAGTCAGCGCAGAGCTGTAAGAGCTTCCAGTCCATGTTGGGAGTCTGGAAGTTGAGAAGGGCAAAGGCACAACATAACGTCCATCGGTTTGTCTGTAATGTAAATTAGTAAAAATCTCCTCACACCTCATATTATCCTCATTGATTATTGGCAGCGTAGGAGGTTCTTCGCTTTCCCAAAAATGTTTCAAAATTTCGTCCAACTGAAAATTGTAGGTAGAATGAAGAGATGTCACAGGGGAAGATGGCGAAGAGCAAGGTTCGATCTTTCCTGTGATAACCCACCCAAAAATGCTGTGCAAGGCAGCAGGGTATTCTGACCCTGGTACAATTCGTTGACCATCGTAGACATGAGGAAAAAGGTCGGCGGCTATGAGGAAATCAACTGGAGCTGACGTACAGAAGTTCGGATCAGCTAATGGCAGGTGCTTAAACTTATCATAAATATTACAAGGAATACTTGTACCTGGCATGTTAGATGTGATTTCAGGTAATATGACTGCCTCCACTTGGAACTGCGGTTGGTCAGAATCTCGAGGCTTGATGCGACAACTGGTCATCCCTTTAGTGTCACCTACAATATGCTGACCTAGGCCTACAACAGGGAAATTACATTTTTTAATACGTAACCCCAAACGTTGTACACATGCTGCCGTGACGAAAGATGTTTGCGCCCCAGAATCGATCAATACTCGGATGGTCTGATACTCACCTAGATAGTCCTGTATATGTACTAAAGCAGTACCTAGTAACACAGTCTTGAAGCTTGTTTGAGACTGTGGATTATAGGCATGTAAAGCTGCATCAACTGCCGCAGTGCTGGGCTCAGAAGACTTCATAGTGGTATTGAATCTAGATGGGTAACTACTGGAATGTAAATAAGTGTGATGGCGAGCACCGCATGTGAGGCATGATGTCATGGAAGAGCATCTAGGCTGTAAGTGGGTCCCTTTAAGACAATTGAAACACAGCCTGAGGGCTTGAACCCGTTCTTGGCGCTGGTGTGGCTTCAATTGAAGAAAGTCAGGACACTTATATATAGTATGATGAAGTTTGCAGACAGGGCAGGCATTAGTAGGCGACTGCGCTGATGTCGATACAAATCCTCGTTTGGCGAACCTATTGGCTGGTAATAAAGTCTTCTTCCCAACAGAAAATTGAATCCTAGGGTTCAGTTTGATCTGCTGAGTGGTCTGAGAGACCTCCAAAACATGAGTCTGGTGCTGTATGTATGTCACAAGATTATTCCAAGTTGGAATTTCTTGATTGATATGATGGCGCTCAAAATTCTTTTTCGTCTCGTAAGGCAGGCTGCGCAAGGCAACATGCATCAATATAAAACCAGGCAGGTCTACAATTTCTAAATTATGTAAGGCGGTAGCGGCCTCACAAAATACCTCCAAAAATTGATTAAGACTCTCTGGTGACTCAGTGTGAAGAGGACGAAGATTGAATATAGTTTCTAATATGTCCGCACCGAGTATTCTTTTATTCTGATACTTGTTCAGGAGAGCGGCCCAAACTATGGGATAGTTGGCCTCACTGATGGGCAAGGTTCTAACCACAGACAAGGCTGGGCCAGAAACTGACGAAATCAGATAATGAAACTTTTCCACAGCGGTGATGGCAGGATTCTCATGGATGAGACATTTGAATTGTTCATAAAAGGGGGTCCACCCCTTGAGATATCCGTCGAAAGTCGGCAGTGACAATTTGGGTAGCCGAGGTTGGACTGCCTTTACTGTCTGTTCTACGGGACACTGAGCCGGCTTGAACAAGTTTCCAGCTGCTGTTTTGATGGCATAATACATCTCCTCAAAGGCCTCCAAATTTTGATAGGAGGGCACATGATCCGGGTCCAGGGTGATCTCCAAGTCATTGATATGCTCCACCAGGTCTTGGAAACCTGAGCGGATCTCCTCTATATCTTCATACCGACTTTTGAAAATCGCGATCTTACTTTGATCACTGCCCGCAGCAACGGACGCATCATATAATAGCTGCAGCTTTCGAAACTTATTCTCCTTCTTGGCTACAAAACGTTTTAACTGGGACTCTGTCTTCATTGTTTTTGGCATGGAGAGGAAAAAAATATATATATATGTATATATATGTATACAATGAAGAAAATGTAAACGATATTTCGTAAAATATAAAATGTACGAAATAGAAATAACGTAAATAATATTTCCTCAAATATATATATACGTAAGAGTATATGGTGAAGGAAAGGATTATATGGTGAAGAAAGGGTAAACAATATTTCGTAAAGGATAAAACGTAAGATAGTAAACGTAAATAATACTTCCTAAGGTACCTATAAGATATAATTGTATAAGGTAAAGAAAGGTACACTTTGAAAAAAATGAAATTAAACTATTCCCAATTTTTCAAAAAAAAAGTTTAAATAAAATGATTAAAAAACTTTGAAAATAACTTATTATTTTTATAGGACTGTTTTGATCCGGCCCGGAGGACCAATATGTACACGCCGGGTGTATGTATAACTGATAAAAGTGGACTGTATATAAAAAAAGGTAAAAATGAAAGCATGGCCTCTACTCACGGCATGGGTGAACGAGGTCAAGGTTAGGTGATGGACCAGGTTAGATGGTCAACAATTGATGTTCGACAGATCAAGTCAGATGATCAACAACTACTGATGAGTTCAGGTCCGCTCCTCTCCTCATAGATAGATTGCGCTAGCTGCAACGGGCCTAGTGGCGCTGCGATGTACACTCACTACAAGGCAGGGGAGGGGGGGGGGGGGGGGGGGGAGGAATAGGGAAATGCCAGGCCTCAACAAGCACCCTTTGACCTGAGATGTATTTGAAGGGTCGCTCTCTGCAAACTGACTTAGTTCATAACTAGACCTGACGATGGTATAAAGCCGAAACCGATAGTTATATGTATATATATCTTTAGTGGAATAGACAATATTTCAAAAAATAAGTTTGTTTTATTCATTTATTACAAGTTTCCACAATATGTCCGCGTTCCTCAACTTAGAAGTTGATAATGAACATAATAACTAATTTTTCCAGAAATTTGAAATAAGTAACTAATATATTTTACCCCGTTTGCCTTCAAGCACTCTTTTTCTAAAAGCGGACAAAGAACTTTGTCGAGGCGCATCAATCATGGTTGTAAATGAAAATAACCCAGGATAACTAATACTAATCGTTCATGGACGTAATCACGAAACAAAGAGAATAACAACTAATATGACTTAATACTTTTGATTCAGCGATAGTGACCTATCAACAGGGAGCATTATCCAAACCGTAAACTTTATGTTGTTTGTATATCTTTTTTCTACATCAAATTATTTATAAAAACATGATGCAGTTGGGAAACATTTATTTTGCCGTTATTTCATTATTTTCAATAACAAAATAAAAATAACTATTTCATACTTTATTCCAAATGAATTTGTTTAGACATAATGTATTTGAAATAACAAAATACTTTTTTGAAATAACCGTATATTTCAAATATTATTTCAAATACAATTTAAAATAGGTTATTTCAATAATGCACAGTTCTGGATATAACCTTGTAGCTAAAGGTGGTTAATTACACTTAATTGGTCATAGAGGCATTTTCAAACTACGAAGCGCATTTTCATCGCTCTGGTAGACATGAGCCCGACCTACTATAGTTTCTGTGACTATTTACTTTTGATAATCAAAATACCTGTATTTTGGATGTTTGCAGAGTTCAGAGGATATGACAATGGCCTCGTACTCACAGATAGAGGTCTCTTTGATAACAAATATATCGTTTTTGGTTCCAGCAAAGCAAACATAGAGAACGGCAGTTCGTCGGGGCTGACCGTTGAGGTCGCACATTGTTCCGTCTGTGTAGTTCAACTGAAGGTACGGCAATGAGATCCCATCCAACTTCTTTAGAGGAGGTGTCAGGGGTTTGCCGGCTTCACGGTCTCTGTCGAACTCTGCGCCTAAAAGAAATAAAATATATTTAAAATACAGTTACACAATAGATACGTTATCGTATGTATCAATGAAATATGTACCATTGGAAACCACGGTGGAAAAACCAGGCAATGACCACATTTTGCGAGTCTTATTTTTTGCAATTTTGCTCTAAATAGGGGAAATTATGCAATCGATATAATGAATTTATCGACACTAAATTTTATATGTGTAACTAAAACCCTATAAGGACAACACCTATTGATTTTTAGCCAAATCGGCCGAAGGAAAGAAGGAATTAGGAGAGAAGACTTATAATTCATCAGATGATTGTTTAATTTGAGTAAATAGACATTTATTGTACAAAACTGAAAACCCTCGGTTATCCGCACTTTTGCTTCATCCGCGCTTCCTCTGGAACCAAAGGGCGCGGATAATCGAATCTACTGTACATATTAAATATAAATACGCTTTCAGAATAAGTCTTTGGGCTTCGGTATCAGTCTGTAAGTTGAGAGTCTCATAGGTCAGAATAGTTAAGCCATAATCCCAAGCCTGTACTGAGGTCCTTAGTTTGTTTCATCTGGGAGGTGAAAAAATTTTGAGCACCGCACCGATCTTTAGATGTGACAATAAGCGACTCTAACACCTAGCCTACGTTACTAAATCTGAGGAAGGTCAGTGGGCATGTGAGTGAAACAGTGATGTGAAAAGTAAAAAAATATAATGTGCGTTTAGAAGGTAAATACCGGTATTCGGAAGACAAAAGTACACGAAGGGTGTGTCCCGGAATATGCAACAGTGATCCCAGATGACAGATCTAATTTGTTTTAGAACATAGAAGCAAGAAGAGATAAGTGCCATAAGCGAAGACACCAGCTCCAGAACGAGAGAGACGGCATGATAGATATCTCCGCAACCCATTTCAACAAATAGTACTCATCATATTATCAACTCAAAAGAAAAAAAAATAACATGCAAGCATAATGTATTACGGTAAATTTCATAAAAATAAAGAAAACGTATGTTTTTAAAAAATATTGTCTATTTCACAAATAATATATAATATGGGAGTACTTTCGGTATTGCTACCATCTTCAGCCACGACTTAACAAATACTAAATTGAAGTTCAACTAGGTAGGTAGTTTACAATCTAAGCGGTAGGTAGGTATCCTTTTTCAGCCCCTACGGGGTTTTCCTATCCTTTCTCTACAGTTAATATTTGAAATATGGAAAAACATAAAAAATGACATTTCGTCCCAAATTGGGATCTTAAAAATAAAAAATTTGAAATACTATATGTTGATTAAATGCATATATGAAGTGAATTAAAGATAACAATTGTTAATATATGAATAAAAATAAAATAAAAAGTTTTATAAAATAAAATATACAGTTTTTTGAGAGAGTAAGTACGTATACACAGAGACTGGAGGATTATATTATTGGCGATAAAAGGGGTGAGTATTTGAAAAAGGATACCTACCTACCGCTTAGATTGTAAACTACCGACCTAGTTGAACTTCAATTTAGTATTTGTTAAGTCGTGGCTGAAGATGGTAGCAATACCGAAAGTACTCCCATATTATATATTATTTGTGAAATAGACAATATTTTTTAAAAACATACGTTTTCTTTATTTTTATCAAGTGTTTCACAATATCTCTGCAAAAATGTTAAGTATCGGTAAATTTCATGTTTGTAAAAAATTGTGACTAACCCTTTCCTTTTTATTTAACATTTTTTAAAATAAATTACAATAAAATAATGTAATACCCTAATATGTGATCTTTTTATTTATTAAATTAAAACAATTGAAATAATAGAATAGTAAAATATTGTAACTTTAAACAAAGAAATGAATTAGGATCAGTTACATAAAATAGTTTCCCGAAAAGGAAACAATTAAAATGTAAGCTAATACACGCTACATAAAATGGCTCTCTTGCTTCTATGTTCTAAAACAAATTAGGTCTGTCATCTGGGATCACTGTGGCAAAATGTCCACCAGAATGATGAAAGAGCGCTCTGGTAGTAGGCTATATGACCTTGTAGATAAAGCCCGGACATGTCATAATAACTAACTACAGTAAAATCCTTTTATAACGATTCCTGATATAACAATTTTCCGGATATAACGATGTAAAACCCGTGTCTAGTTTGGTTTGCTATTTAAAAGTGAAGAAATAAATCTGGATATAACGATCTAAAACATCGGAAAAAGTTGTTTTTTTCATTCAGGTTATAATATGTATGAACATACGCACATACATACATAATTGGGTAAAACAGTAGGAATTTTGAACTAGGATGAAAAATACGAACATTATAGAAAAGCTTATTTTTTGAAATATTGTCTATTCCACTAAAGATATATATACATATATAACTACCGGTTTCGGCTTTATACCATCGTCAGACGATGGTATAAAGCCGAAACCGGTAGTTATATATGTGTATATATCTTTAGTGGAATAGACAATATTTCAAAAAATAAGTTTGTTTTATTTATTTATTACACGTTTCCACAATATGTCCGCGTTCCTCAACTTAGAAGTTGATTATAGAAAAGGTTTTTAAACACGGTTCTTGTTTACTCTTTCCGAGCGCAATGAGTCATTCCATTTCCTCCTTGTCGAATTTTCTTCGAACTCCCTTCTTCCCTTCTAGTGCGTATATTCCAAGTTTAGTTATTAGTTAGTCTTTCCTTTGCCTCCGTAGGGATCATAACTTCGGAACTTCATAACCATGTATGCAAAAATGTATACTTAAAAAAAAGCAAGCAAACTAAAATAACTGATTTTTTTGTGGAAAGTTAATACATATGAAATCATGTGTATACATAATTTATGTATACAGTTACAAATGTATGTAGGTAAATTTTAAGAAGTAAATAAAAATATGTAAACTTTCTTGTTATGATCATTGTAAAACACTTTTTTTAGCCCATACATTTGTATGTACGTTTAACAGTTTGGTTTCGAATATAACGATCTATTTTTCTTAGTCCCTTGAATATCGTTATAACCGGATTTTACTGTAGTATTCGCACAAATAAACTATTGAAAATTTATATTTCTTTGTTTATTCTGAGTTCCCAAAGGTTCGGAAACGTCTTCATATCTTAATTTTCTGTTTCTATCAGAAAAACGCTTCTGTTGCGACAACCTCCCCCTTAGAAGAAACACACAACTCACTGAGTTTGGCAGTCATCTCCATGTCCCATCTCCCGAGGACAAACTCCTGAAGTTTGTACTTCTTGCCCTCTCGGTCCTCATGATATTGTCTGATTTTACTTCCATGGCACAACTCGTACGTCCAATAAGCTTCTAACTGGAAACAATTAATAATGTATTATTTATTATATTCTGATGAAACTGTGGAAATAAATTAAACAAAATACATGCAAATAGTACATATATTTGAGTCACCCAGATGCGAACCCTGCTAAGTCAATGTTAAGCAAATTTTGGCAAAGAGCGAAAAACTGTTAAAATCAAACGATTAGAAATGCAAAGCTGCAATTCATTTTTAAAAAATCGTCAAAAATAAACGCAACTTTTCTTTTATCACACAGATAAAGATTAACGATTATACACAATAATCTCAGAATTATTAATAATTAGTTATTCTGATATTTAAATCCTACTTAGCAGGTTTTGCAACCGCACGCCAAAGTTATCAGGTCCTTTTTGGCAGCCATCTTTGAAACGATGTGGGTTGCAAAACCTGTTTATTATTAGCACGTTCCCCATTCATTTTACAATTTGGTTTTGAAATAAAACACAAGCGCAAAGTAATAAAAGTAGTATATTTATAATAATTTGTTATTTTTTAAAACAATTCAGTAAATATTTACTGATATTGTTCGAGACAATTAATTAACTACCTACATTAAAAGCATTAGGTAGCTACAATCTAAAATAATAAAATTGTAGTGCAAAGAGCAGTTTCTTAAAATAAATGTTTGTTTTTCTCTATAACTTAATTAATTTGGTTCTTCCTCTTCTTCGTTCTTTAGATCCAAGTCCTCTTCCTCCGGAGTTAAAGCATCCTTGTTCTGAAGACGTTCTTGTTGTTCAAAGAGCTCTTTCAAAAGGATACATTTCCATTTTCTTCCCATTCATTTCCAAAATGCAACAATAAAAGTTTTTTAACATATTTCATTTTTGCGTCTTTCATTGCAACACCTTGGAATGTAGTTCTCAAAGTTATCAGTTCTGACTGAGGTGGCCATCTTGGCCCATGTCATTTAACAGGTTTCGCACCCTTTATACACTTGGCTCGTTTTGCATCCTACCATCTTGAGAACTTAGCAGGTTTTGCAGCCGTTCGAGGTTTTCTTTTTGATTTTTTCAGAGGGGCTTAACAGCTTTCATCCCTGATTTTAGTTTAGACGTGCAGCAATTGAAAAACTAAATCCAGTGATACCACTAACTCATTTTTTTTTATGACAGCAGGGTTTGCATCTGGCCGAATCATTTGAAAGTATAAAATAATTGTTTTGTTTTTTTCTTGTTGGGTGGAAATATGAATAATAACATAAAAATTACAAAAAATAAATATGAATATTACAAAAATATATTCCGATATAAGTTGAAAAAAAAATTGGTCAAAAGCAAACTTTACTTAAGTGTTCCGTGCCATCAGCCCCCCAATGTGCAAATACACGCATTGAGATCGACTTGCAAAAGCTAAGTGAAAGAGTTAAGAAACAAATATCTCACTAATTAAATAAATTAAATATTATTAGATCATTTTATTATTACATTATCTATGTTTATATTTATGCATAATAATAAAAACAACAATAATAATTCATTCTGTTTTAAATTTTCACTGTAAACATATTTTGTAGTGGGTTCAAATCTAATATGGGGATATATAATTTTATGTGCGGCCCGCGGGATTATAACATATTTCCAAAGTGGCCCGCAAGATCATTGGGTTGGCCACCCCCTGAAATTAACCCCCAAAATCAAAATTAAACGTTTTATACTTCACGTCTATAATTGGGCCACCACACTCTATTTCACAAAATATATAATATATATGGGAGTACTTTCGGTATTGCTACCAACTTCAGCCAAGACTTAACAAATACTAAATGGAATTTAGTATTAGTTAAGTCGTGGATGAAGATGGTAGCAATACCGAAAGTACTCCCATATATTATATATATATATATATATATATATATATATATATATATATATATATATATATATATATATAAACCATACGTTTTTATTTATATTTTTTATTGCGTGTTTTCACAATATCTCTGTAAAAAGTTAAGTATCAATAATATAAGTTGCATTTTATAATGCAGAGACAATAGTAGACTGGTCACAGACAAGATCATAATGCGTAACGTTTTAGTTGCTTCTATACTTACTGGGTCAAAATTGTGAGTTCGGAACCCGGCCAGAGCCCTTAAGTTTTTTATCTGGGAGGTGAAAAAACAATGAACACGCCGTCCTTCGGATGGGCCGTTAAGGCATGGTCCCGAGCCTGTGCGATGTCAGGTACTCCTTAAAGACCCCTGCCCAAGGTGAGAACTAAACCAACATTTAGAACAGCCAGTACTGTTGGACTCATGTCCAACAGAGCACTCTGGTAGTAGGCGATATGGTCTCGTCATTAAAGCCCTGACCTGACCCATTGATTAATAGATATATTATTTTTTATAGTTACGCAAAGCAATCTTCAAGACACTATAAATTTGTACATGTACAACTTCAAATTTGACAAAAATTTATCAGTCAGATATTTCATAAGGTACATTTTTTGTAATAAATCATTTTTCCTTAGAAACAACCATTTTCTCAAGGAAACGTCTGAAAAAAATGAAATGATATACGGAATTCAATAGATAGACGATGAACCGCTCGATTGATCTGGCTAAAACTTTGACATAATGAATTCGTCACCGGAATATTTTTGTAGATAGCACGTCGTCACGAAACCGAATTAATATGACATATAAAAATACAGTACCAAGGAAGAACAAGGCGAAGAATCAAATGTAGACTTCAAGAGTTCTATAGGATTGGGTCCTGTATAATTGTCATCCGAATTCTGAAAAAAATATGTATAAATAAATACAAACAAATAAACAAGAAAAGTTTTTTTTCCGACAAATAAGATTTAGTCAATATTTTATGTAAATTTATTAGTTAAAGTGATTTTAGTGAATTTATATATAAATTCGAACTGCAAAAATTTAATTTAATCAATTATATAGATAACAAATTTTTGGTTGATGGGTAATATAAGAACACTTTTCGACTTTCTATCATGCATTTTTAGGTGATTCAACTTTATTTCAAGCTGAGAAATTGTTGATAAACATAAATTGAAGGTGAATTTCTCCATGTAATGCATTTTAATAAGAACTATTCCAGAAATTTATAATTTCACCGATTTAAAACAATGTAAGACGAAAAAAAAAAAAATTTCTTCTTAACATAATCAAAAAATTTCGGGGGCCATGGTGGCTGTACGGGCTAGAGCGTAGGGTTATGGTCGCATGGTCTCACCATGGTTTGCGGGTTTGAATCTCGTCCGGGAGTGAGTTTTACTTCGTAGATAGAACTCCCTTCCGGGGCCATGGATGTCGTAAATAACTATATAACACATTGACATGGCTACTATGCATCGTACATAAGGCCAAAAAAAAAAATTAGAAAGTGAAGTTAAAAATGAATAAGGAAGTACAGATTATAAGAACTACAATAGAATAGTAGAACGTCTCAATACATTTTGCGATCTGTATCGATACAGTGGAAAGTTAATAAAATAAAAAATATCTTGTTAAACTTTAATATTGTCTGAATCCACAAAAAAAATGTACATAAAGTGTACCACCAGTTTCAGTTTACACTATCGTCAGCCACAAAGTTTAAATGTGAGTTCTAAGTTTCCTAGGTTGTCATATTTATACAATTCTCAGGTTACCTGAGATTACCTAATTACTAGGCTGTTCGATATTCTAGATTTCCTTAAATACTAGTTATTCGTATTTAAAAAAACATTTAGATAGAAAAATTACCTGTTCTTTTTCCTTTAACGTTGGCAAAATACATTCGTAGCTCTCTTTCTCATGAGAAGTAACAAATAGCGATTCTCCTAACACCGCAGGCTTCTCCTAGAAATTATTATTAAGAAATGAGAAAGTGATAATAAAATAATAGTAAGATACAAGTAATTATTTGAAACTACGTACATAAATTTTGGCTATATATACCCTTATATTTTATTTCTTATTCAAAGATTTAAAAACCAAATGCTCAAAAAATGAACATTGAGTTATACAAGCTTCATAAACATTTTTAAAAAACAAAGTAAATTCGTAACTTTTAGAGTGGAAAATAATATAGGTACTTACAAATAAATCATTTTCATTTCCAGGCCAATTAATTTTGAATAGGATAGAATCATCAAATCCTTTTAGATGTGTCGGCGCTTCACAATTTGTTAAAATAAAGAAATTTAACACTAGTGTTATTAAATACCACATTATGACTTTCTATTTTAAAAAAACGTCCGTTTCTTCATAGCCAATTCTGACATCTATTTACTCAGATTAATAATACGTGTACTTCCCATTGTAACCTTTCTGATAACCTGAAACGTTGATAGCTGTAGTTTAACAATTGGTTACTTGGAGCGCTAGTATATTGAGTAAGACATTTAAACATTTTTGTTTAGTAAAATAAATTTATGTTAATTTTGTTTAAAAAAAGTAATGATAATGTAATTGTGTGTTATGTAATGATATGATGAATGAGATTTTTGTTTTTGAAAAATGGTTTTGTTAGGTAGTTTTTGGGTTATGAATATGACACTTCTCGACACGAATAAGTGATACTGTAAAGTAGTATATATATAATGAAAATATTTTTTGGTTCCTGGAAGTGTGTGTCAGGTGATGGCACAGCTGAACATTGATCGTACATTCAATTTAAACGTGCAGATCTGCTCAGTGAAGTGTTATCACGTGGTCTTCTAGAAGTCAAAGTGAACCTCCCGTTGACTTGCCTCACGGTTGAGGGACATTTCAGGCTCCTCGAATTACCGCGGCTTTCCAAATTGGAGCTTCTCCTTAACTGTAATTTCGTCACTTCCATTAACTGGCACTGCGTGTGGCAGTATGCCTTCATTTTTTATTTTCTTCATACCCTTTTGTATTTATTTACATTCTGTCTCTCAACCATTTATTCAATGCTGAATTGTTATAGAATCAATATTGAAAAGACAAAGACAGTAATTTTATGGAGTCACTTTGTCAACTGAAAACTGCAACAAATTTTTCGTTTAGTAAATAAATCAACTCCATTCTATTTTTTTAATATGTCGGGTGTGAGGGTGTTCAAACAAAATAAGTACGTTAACCGTTAAAATGATTTATTAAACGAAACTGAAAAAAAAAAAAAAAATACAATATTTTTACATTAGTATGCATAATACAAAAATAAATATTCTTCAACTTCACTTGATCCCCTTGTTTTTAAAGTATGATAATATTTATGTAGTATGTGTGATAAATACGTGGAATATATTTGAGCAAATCTAACATGTATTTTTTTTTTTTTTTCTCGTGCGATATAGTTCGAGAAGTTGGATGTAATAAATCTTGATTTATTGAAGATATGTCCGAATACATTTTTTGCGTTCTGTGTTGATATAGTGGAAATACTAATGAATAAAATAAAATGATAGATAAAACACTTTTTTGAACACTTATATTGTCTAGTTTAATTCCACAAACATATACTTAAATGTGTACCGGTTTCGGCTTATGCCAACGTCATCACAATGTTCAACAATAATTCAGATATTTGGCAAATATCTGAATTATTGTTGAACCTTGTGCTGACGATGGCGTAAGCCGAAACCGGTACACATTTAAGTATATGTTTGTGGAATTAGACAATATAAGTGTTCAAAAAAGTGTTTTATCTATCATTTTATTTTATTCATTGAAGATAGTTGCACAGGTCTACCTACAGTTTTTTTTTCTGACTGATTTCCATGAATTCATTTACATGAAAAGAATATTTTATAAATATTTTGAAAGATGATTTTTAACGTCTTAATTGTATTTTTCAGGTACAAAACTGAATGAATCCGAAAAATCACTATCACTATATTCAACTAATTTTACTGATTTTTCTGTAGTCATGATTATACATAGATGTTTTTCTAAAGCAGGCCCTACACTATCAATCCGCTTGATCAAAACAGCGCGTCCAGCTGATTGACATGCGCTTCAAGCAGCCTTGGGGGCGCATCAAGCAACCCATCAATCTTTTCATCAACACTCATTTGTAGCGGAGTTTTCGACTAGTGAACTGCTCCTCCTGGACTGTAGTGAATCGGTGTTGTGTAGATACCATGGTTTGCAATCAGGATTTGGGGTTTCTCATCTTGACACTTGTTGCTCTCAAGCGGAAAAAAAAAAAGATGCAGAGGAAACGACGTTGATCGAAGGAGTGGTATAAATTGAGGAACCGTTTCACTCACGAAAATTTACTGACAGTTCTGCGTGAAACTGAAAGGTCGTGGTAATACCAGAGCGTAGGTTCAGGTATGTCGTCAGTTGACGCCCCCGAAACTTTGTTTTGCCTCAACCATTTTAAACTCCCTATTAAAATTTGTTCTTAGTACATTGATTTTTTTGTTTTAATATTCTAACCGTGTAATCAGGTTTCAACAGTTTTAACCTCATTATTTTTTGTAGTGACGCACTTCTTTCATTTTTATTGAAATAGTCCTTACTTTTAACTTTCCATTAACTCCGGACAATCACGATATAAATCAATGAGGAGGCTAATAAATTCTCTATCGGCATTATTATCTACGACGTCTGAACCTTTGGAAGCGAGGGGACGACTCTCCATCGTTGGTATCGAGCAGGTGACTGACGCAATGCTTGAGCGAAATTGCTCTAGACTATCAAGCGCTCCGCCCAGCCGCTTGAGTCATTCAAACTTTCCATTAATCACCGTCAAGGCTAGGCTCAAGCGTCAAACAGGTTCCTAGATTATCAATCACGCTTGACACCATCGCTTGACGCGCTGTTTTGATCAAGCGGATTGATAGTGTAGGGCCTGCTTAAGGGTTTCTCAACTCAAACTGAACTCAGGTAAAAGAATAACATAAAATTCTTTTTAAAGGTATTATTGGTTTTAAAAACATTGAGTCGGAATTAAAAGAAAGGGCATGTAATCTATATTAATAAAGCTGAAACGGGGTTTGTTTGTTTGTTTGTATGTTTGTTCCAGCATCACGCCCAAACGGCTGGACGGATTTTTATGAAACTTCCGATGTAGCATCCTTTTGAGCCCGATTGAATAATAGGCTATGTGGCGTCCCAAAATTTTGAACGGGAGGGGGGGTTGTAGGGGGGCCTAAGTATAAATATAGTCCTAGCTCATTAACGGTTGGTCATATTGTCACGAAATTTCTCATGTAGTATTCTTAAAGGCCAAATAGAAAAAAGGGTGTGTGACGTCACAAAATTGTGAACGGGAGGGGGGGTTGTGCGGATAGGCCTACATATAAAGATAGTGATAGATCATTAACGGATGATCAGATTCTCATGGAATTTCAAATGTAGTATTTTTAAAGGCCAAATAGAAAAATAGGGTGTGGGTGACGGCTCAAAATTTTGTGCGGGAGGGGGGGTTGTGGGGGGGCCTAAGTATAAATATAGAGCTAGCTCATTAACGGTTGGTCGTATTGTTACGAAATTTCGTATGTAGTATTCCTGAAGGCCAAATAGAAAAATAAGCTGTGCGGCGTCCCAAAAATTTGAACAGGAGGGGAGGTTGTGGGGGGGCCTAAGTATAAATATAGTGCTAACTCTTTAACGGTTGGTCGGATTATCATGAAATTTCGGATGTAGTATTCCTGAAGGCCAAATAGAAAAATAAGGTGTGGCGTCCCAAAGTTTTGAACGGGAGGAGGGGGGGGGGGGGGTTGTGGGGGGGCCTACGTATAAATATAGAGCTAGCTCATTAATGGTTGGTCGGATTGTCTCGAAACTTCACATGTAGTATTCCTGAAGGCCAAATAGAAATATAGGGTGTGTGACGGCTCAAAATTTTGTATGGGGGGGGGGGGGGGGGGCTAAGTATAAATATAGTGCTAGCTCATTAACGGTTGGTCGTATTGTCACGAAATTTCGCATGTAGTATTCCTGAAGGCCAAATAGAAAAATGGGGTGTATATGTCACAACATTTTGAACGGGAGGGTGGGTTGATCGAGGCCTGAGTATATATATAGTGATAAGTCATTAACGGATGGATCGGATTGTCACGAAATTTCACATATAGTATTCATAAAGGCCAAATATAAAAATAGGGTGTGTGACGTCACAAAATTGAGAACGGGAGGGGGGCTGTGGGGGTAGGCCTAAATTCGAAGATAGCGATAGGTCATTAACGGATGATCGGTTTGTCATGGAATTTCACATGTAGTATTCTTGATGGCCAAATAGAAAAATACACTATGTGAAATCTTCAAAATTTGAACGGGGGGGGGGGGGGGGGGGGGCTAAGCATAAAAATAATGTTGACTGATTAAAGGGTATTCGGATTGTCATGAATTTCACATGTAGTAGTAGTAACTATGTATTCGCTGTGGGGTCCACTGTTGCAAGGCATTTACTAGCTGTGATGCCCAGCGTTCCTGATATCGTACTAGCTGTGGGGTCCGCTGTTTCAAGGCACTTACTAGCTGTAGTGCCCAGAGTTCCTAACTATGTACTAGCTATGGGGTTCGCTGGGGGGGCTGTGGGGGTAGGCCTGAATATAAAGATAGTGATAGATCATTAACGGATGATCAGATTGTCATGGAAATTCACATGTAGTATTCCTAATGTCCAAATAGAAAAAAGGGTGTGTGACGTCACAAAATTGTGAACGGGAGGGGGTGTTGTGAGGGTAGGCCTAAATATAAAGATAGTGATAGATCATTAACGGATGATCAGATTGTCATGGAATTTCACATGTAGTATTCCTAATGGCCAAATAGGAAAAAGGGTGTGTGACGTCACAAAATTGTGAACGGGAGGGGGGGTTGTGAGGGTAGGCCTAAATATAAAGATAGTGATAGATCATTAACGAATGGTCGGATTGTCACAAAATTTCACATATAGTAAAATTTCACAAGCGTTCTTAAGTACGCACTGGCTAGGATGTCCAGCGATGCTAAGTATTCACTTGCTGTGGTTTCCGCCGTTGAAAGACGCATACTAGCTGTGGTGCCCAGGGGTCCTAAAAACTTACTAGCTGGGGTGTCTGACGTTGAAGAACTATAAGCCTTATTCCGTATGAATAATTGAAAATTATAACATCATGAATGTACTGTTGAAGAATTGAAAAGACTTATAGGAGATATTAGGAGAAAAGTCGAAGTTCCCCGGGCAACGCCGGGTATTACTGCTAGTCTATATTAATAAAGCTGAAACGGGGTTTGTTTGTTTGTTTGTATGTATGTTTGTTCCAGCATCACGCCCAAACCGCTGGACGGATTTTTATGAAACTGCCCATGTAGCATTCTTTTGAGCCCGATTGAATAATAGGCTATGTAGCGTCCCAAAATTTTGATCGGGAGGGGGGGTTGTAAGGGGGGCCTAAGTATATAAATAGTGCTAACTCATTAACTAATGGGCGAATTGTCATGAAATTTTACAGGTAGTCTTTTTAAAAGCCAAACAAGAAAAAAAGGTGTGTGGCGTCCCAAAGTTTTGATCGGGAGGGGGGGGTTGTAAGGGGGCCTAAGTATAAATATAGAGCTAACTCATTAACTAATGGGCGAATTGTCATGAAATTTCACACGTAGTCTTTTTAAAAGCCAAGTAGGAAAAAAAGGTGTGTGGCGTCCCAAAGTTTTGTACGGGAGGGGGGGTTGTGGGGGGGCCTAAGTATAAATATAGAGCTAACTCATTACTAATGTGCGAATCGTCATGAAATTTCACGTAGTATTTTTAAAAGCCAAATAGGAAAAAAAGGTGTGTGGCGTCCCAAAGTTTTGAACGGGAGGGGGGGTTGTGGGGGGGCCTAAGTATAAATATAGAGCTAACTCATTACTAATGTGCGAATCGTCATGAAATTTCACGTAGTATTTTTAAAAGCCAAATAGGAAAAAAAGGTGTGTGGCGTCCCAAAGTTTTGAACGGGAGGGGGGGTTGTGGGGGGGCCTAAGTATAAATATAGAGCTAACTCATTACTAATGTGCGAATCGTCATGAAATTTCACGTAGTATTTTTAAAAGCCAAATAGGAAAAAAAGGTGTGTGGCGTCCCAAAGTTTTGAACGGGAGGGGGGGTTGTGGGGGGGCCTAAGTATAAATATAGAGCTAACTCATTACTAATGTGCGAATCGTCATGAAATTTCACGTAGTCTTTTTAAAAGCCAAGTAGGAAAAAAAGGTGTGTGGCGTCCCAAAGTTTTGTACGGGAGGGGGGGTTGTGGGGGGGCCTAAGTATAAATATAGAGCTAATTCTTTAACGGTTGGTCGGATTGTCACGAAATTTCACATGGAGTATTCCTGAAGGCCAAATAGAAAGATAAGGTGTGTGGCGTCCCAAAGTTTTGAACGGGAGGGGGGGTTGTGGGGGGGCCTAAGTATAAATATAGAGCTAACTCATTAACTAATGGGCGAATCGTCATGAAATTTCACGTAGTATTTTTAAAAGCCAAATAGGAAAAAAAGGTGTGTGGTGTCCCAAAGTTTTGAACGGGAAGGGGGGTTGTGGGGGGGCCTAAGTATAAATATAGAGCTAATTCTTTAACGGTTGGTCGGATTGTCACGAAATTTCACATGGAGTATTCCTGAAGACCAAATAGAAAAATAAGGTGTGTGGCGTCCCAAAGTTTTGAACGGGAGGGGGGGTTGTGGGGGGGCCTAAGTATAAATATAGAGCTAACTCTTTAACAGTTGGTCGCATTGTCACGAAGTTTCACATGTAGTATTCCTGAAGACCAAATAAAAAAATAGGCGGTGTGACGGCTCAAAATTTTTTACGGGAGGGGGGGTAGTGGGGGGGCCTAAGTATAAATATAGAGCTAACTCATTAACTAATGGGCGAATCGTCATGAAATTTCACATGTAGTATTTTTAAAAGCCAAATAGGAAAAAAAGGTGTGTGGCGTCCCAAAGTTTTGAACGGGAGGGGGGGTTGTGGGGGGGCGGGGCTAAGTATAAATATAGAGCTAACTCTTTAACGGTTGGTCGGATTGTCACGAAATTTCACATGGAGTATTCCTGAAGACCAAATAGAAAAATAGGCGGTGTGACGGCTCAAAATTTTTTACGGGAGGGGGGGGGGTAGTTGGGGGGCCTAAGTATAAATATAGAGCTAACTCATTAACTAATGGGCGAATCGTCATGAAATTTCACATGTAGTATTTTTAAAAGCCAAATAGGAAAAAAAGGTGTGTGGCGTCCCAAAGTTTTGAACGGGAGGGGGGGTTGTGGGGGGCCTAAGTAAAAATATAGAGCTAACTCTCTAACGGTTGGTCGGATTGTCACGAAATTTCACATGGAGTATTCCTGAAGACCAAAAAGAAAAATAAGGTGTGTGGCGTTCCAAAGTTTTGATCGGGAGGGGGGGTTGTAAGGGGGGCCTACGTATATAAATAGTGCTAACTCATTACCTAATGGTCGAATTGTCATGAAATTTCATATGTAATATTCCTAAAGGTCAAATAGAAATATTAGGTGTGTGACGGCCCAAAATTTTGAACAGGAAGGAGGGTTGTGGGGGGGGCTAAATATACATATAGAGTTAGCTCATTAACGGTTGGTCGTATTGTCATGAATCGGATTGTCATGAATTTCACATGTAGTAGTAGTAACTATGTATTCGCTGTGGGGTTCACTGTTGCAAGACATTTACTAGCTGTGATGTCCAGCGTTCCTAATATCGTACTAGCTGTGGGGTCCGCTGTTGCAAGGTACTTACTAGCTGTAGTGCTCAGCCCCAGCGTTCCTAACTATGTACTGGCTGTGGGGTTCGCTGTTGCAAGGCACCTATAAGACATTTACTAGCTGTAATACCCAGCGTTTCTAATTACGTACTAGCTGTGGGGTCTGCTGTTGCAAGGCGCTAGCAGTGTGGCCCAGCGTATTTCACTCGTAGGTACTAGCTGTGGGGTCCGCCGTTGCAAAACTCATACTAGCTGTGATGCCCTGTGGTTCCTAATATCGTACTAGCTGTGGGGTCCGTTGTTGCAAGGCACCTACTACCTGTAGGGCCCAGCGTTCCTAATTACGTACTAGCTGTGGGGTCTGCTGTTGCAAGGCGCTAGCAGTGTGGCCCAGCGTATTTAACTACGTAGGTACTAGCTGTGGGGTCCGTCGTTGCAAAAGCATACTAGCTGTGATGCCCAGGGTTCCTAATATCGTACTAGCTGTGGGGTCCATTGTTGCAAGGCATTTACTAGCTGTAGTGCCCAGCGTTCCTAACTTCGTACTAGCTGTGGGGTCCGTTGTTGCAAGGCATTTACTAGCTGTAGTGCCCAGCGTTCCTAACTATGTACTAGCTGTGAAGTTCGCTGTTGCAAGGCACTTAATAGCTGTGATGCCCAGCGTTCCTAACTTCGTACTAGCTGTGGGGTCCGCTGTTGCGAGGCACATACTAGCTATGATGCCCAGCATTCCCTACTTCGTACTAGCTGTGGTGCTCAGCGTTGCAAGCCACATACTAGCTGTGGTCACAAACGTTCTTAAGTACGCACTGACTAGGACGTCCAGCGATGCTAAGTATTCACTAGGTGTGGCTTCCGCCGTTGAAAGGCGCATACTAGCTGTGGTGCCCAGGGGTCCTAAAAACTTACTAGCGTTACAACAGCTGAAGGACTATAAGCCTTATTCCGTATGAATAATTGAAAATTATAACATCATGAATGTACTGTCGAGGAACTGAATAGCGTTATAGAAGATATTGGGAGAAAAATCAAAGTTCCCCGGGCAATGCCGGGTATAACTGCTATAGATTTAATATTTGTTAAAACTGATAGAGAACGACCGGATTATCTGAATCCTACACAAAAATCAAAATAAAAATGTTTTTCAAAACATTCACGCTATTTAACGGTTTATAGGCTTAATAATTGTTAAAACTGATACGACAGAATCAGATATATCCGAAAAGTCCCATCCGACGGACGACGTGCTCAAGGCTATTTTCAACCTAAGTGAAATTTCACCTAACCAGGTTTATTTACATAACATACGTCTCATTATCGAGTACCTCACATTCGAAAAAGTCCTGGAACATCGCTTAAAGTCCCATCCGAAGGACGACGTGCTCATAGTTATTTTTCACTTCCCGATTAAAACATCTGACCTAAGTGCCTCAGCTAGATTTCTAAGTGGCGATCCTGAGCTCGGTAGACTCCATTCTTGAAATTTCTCGCTTTTTAACGGTTTATAGATTAAATATTTGTTAAAACTGATAGAGAAGTGACCGGATTATCTGAATCCTACACAAAAATCAAAATAAAAATGTTTTTCAAAAAATTTGCGCTATTTAACGGTTTATAGGCTTAATAATAATTTTAAAACTGATACGACAGATTCAGATTTATCCGGAAAGTCCCATCCGAAGGACGACGTGCTCAAGGCTTTCAACCTAAGTAGAAATTGACCTACCCAGGTTTATTTACATAACATACGTCTCATTATCGAGTACCTCACATTCGAAAAAGCCCTGGATCATTGCTTAATGTCCCATCCGAAGGACGACGTGCTCAAAGTTATTTTTAGCTTCCCGATTAAAACATCTGACCTAAGTGCCTCAACTAGATTTCTAAGTGGCGATCCTGAGCTCGGTAGACTCCATTCTTGAAATTTCTCGCTTTTTAACGGTTTATAGATTTAATATTTGTTAAAACTGATAGAGAACGACCGGATTATCTGAATCCTACACAAAAATCAAAATAAAAATGTTTTTCAAAAAATTTGCGCTATTTAACGGTTTATAGGCTTAATAATTGTTAAAACTGATACGAGAGATTCAGATTTATCCGGAAAGTCCCATCCGAAGGACGACGTGCTCAAGGCTATTTTCAACCTAAGTGATATTTCACCTACCCAGGTTTATTTACATAACATACGTCTCATTATCGAGTACCTCACATTCGAAAAAGCCCTGGATCATCGCTTAAAGTCCCATCCGAAGGACGACGTGCTCAAAGTGTTTTTTAACTTCCCGATTGAAACATCTGACCTAAGTGCCTCAACTAGATTTCTAAGTGGCGATCCTGAGCTCGGTAGACTCCATTCTTGAAATTTCTCGCTTTTTAACGGTTTATAGATTTAATATTTGTTAACTGACAGAGCCATAGAGTGTGCTGGTTTCGGATTATGCCAACGTCAGCACAACGTTCAGACTGACTTTAAATATGGTGACACCGATCCACTATGGAAGAAAAATGCCAAAAAAAAAAAGATGTATGTATAGATATGAACACAAATTAAAACTTGTGTACATTGTGATATAATCTATATTAATAAAGCTGAAACGGGGTTTGTTTGTTTGTTTGTATGTTTGTATGTATGTATGTATGTATGTTTGTTCCAGCATCACGCCCAAACCGCTGGACGGATTTTTATGAAACTTCCCATGTAGCATTCTTTTGAGCCCGATAGAATAATAGGCTATGTGGCGTCCCAAAATTTTGATCGGGAGGGGGGGTTGTAAGGGGGGCCTAAGTATATAAATAGTGCTAACTCATTAACTAATGGTCAAATTGTCATGAAATTTCACATGTAGTATTTTTAAAAGCCAAATAGGAAAAAAAGTTGTGTGGCGTCCCAAAGTTTTGAACGGGAGGGGGGGTTGTGGGGGGGCCTAAGTATAAATATAGAGCTAACTCTTTAACAGTTGGTCGGATTGTCACGAAGTTTCACATGTAGTATTCCTGAAGACCAAATAAAAAAAATAGGCGGTGTGACGGCTCAAAATTTTTTACGGGAGGGGGGTAGTGGAGGGGCCTAAGTATAAATATAGAGCTAACTCATTAACTAATGGGCGAATCGTCATGAAATTTCACATGTAGTATTTTTAAAAGCCAAATAGGAAAAAAAGGTGTGTGGCGTCCCAAAGTTTTGAACGGGAGGGGGGGTTGTGGGGGGGCCTAAGTATAAATATAGAGCTAACTCTTTAACGGTTGATCGTATTGTCATGAATCGGATTGTCATGAATTTCACATGTAATAGTAGTAACTATGTATTCGCTGTGGGGTTCACTGTTGCAAGACATTTACTAGCTGTGATGTCCAGCGTTCCTAATATCGTACTAGCTGTGGGGTCCGCTGTTGCAAGGCACTTACTAGCTGTAGTGCTCAGCCCCAGCGTTCCTAACTATGTACTGGCTGTGGGGTTCGCTGTTGCAAGGCACCTACAAGACATTTACTAGCTGTGATGCCCAGCGTTTCTAATTACGTACTAGCTGTGGGGTCTGCTGTTGCAAGGCGCTAGCAGTGTGGCCCAGCGTATTTCACTACGTAAGTACTAGCCGTGGGGTCCGCCGTTGCAAAACTCATACTAGCTGTGATGCCCTATGGTTCTAACTACATACTATCTGTGGGGTTCGCAGTTGCAAGGCACCTACTACCTGTAGGGCCCAGCGTTCCTAAAAACGTACTAGTTGTGGGGTCCGTCGTTGCAAAAGCATACTAGCTGTGATGCCCAGGGTTCCTAATATCGTACTAGCTGTGGGGTCCGTTGTTGCAAGGCATTTACTAGCTGTAGTGCCCAGCGTTCCTAACTTCGTACTAGCTGTGGGGTCCGCTGTTGCGAGGCACATACTAGCTGTGGTGACCAGCGTTCCTAACTACGTACCTGCTGTGGGGTCCGCCGTCGCAAGGCACATACTAGCTGTGATGCCCAGCGTTTCTAACTAGGTACTAGCGGTGGGGTCCGCCGTTGCAAGGCATATACTACCTGTGGTGCCCAGCGTTCCTAACTACGTACTAGCTGTGGTGCCCAGCGTTGCAAGGCACATACTAGCCATGGTCAAAACGTTCTTATGTACGCACTGGCTAGGACGACCAGCGATGCTAAGTATTCACTAGCTGTCGTTTCCGCAGTTGAAAGGCGCATACTAGCTGTGGTGCCCAGGGATCCTAAAAAATTACTAGCGTTACTACAGTTGAATTCCGTATGAATAATTAAAAATTATAACATCACTGTCGAGGAACTGAATAGCCTTATAGGAGATATTGGGAGAAATGTCAAAGTTCCCCGGGTAACGCCGGGTATTACTGCTAGTCTATATAAATAAAGCTGAAACGGGGTTTGTTTGTATGTTTGTTCCAGCATCACGCCCAAACGGCTGGACGGATCTTCATGAAACTTCACATGTAGCATTCTTTTGAGCCCGATTGAATAATAGGCTATGTGGCGCCCCAAAATGTTGAACGGTAGGGGGGGTTGTAAGGGGGGCCTAAGTATATAAATTGTCCTACCTCATTAACGGTTGGTCGGATTGTCACGAAATTTCACATGTAGTATTCTTAAAGGCCAATATGAAAAATATTGTGTGTGGCATCCCAAAATTTTTAATGGAAGGGGGGGTTGTGGGCGTAGGCCTAAATATAAATATAGTGATAGATCTTTAACGGATGATCAGATTGTCATGAAATTTCACATGTAGTATTCTTAAAGGCCAAATTGAAAAATATTGTGTGTGGCGTCCCAAAATTTTAAATGGGAGGGGGGGTTGAGGGGGGCGGGGCTAAGTATAAATATAGAGCTAGCTCATTAACGGTTGATCGTATTGTCACGAAATTTCCCATGTAGTATTCCTGAAGGCCAAATAGAAAAATAAGGTGTGTGGCGTCCCAAAGTTTTGAACGGGTGGTGGGTTTGGGGGGGGGGGGGGGGGGGGGGGGGGGCTAAATATAAATATAGAGCTAGCTCATTAACGGTTGATCGTATTGTCACGAAATACCCATGTAGTATTCCTGAAGGCCAAATAGAAAAATAAGATGTGTGGTGTCCCAAAGTTTTGAACGGGTGGGGGGGTTGAGGGGGGGCGGGGGCTAAGTATAAATATAGAGCTAGCTCATTAACGGTTGATCGTATTGTCACGAAATTTCCCATGTAGTATTCCTGAAGGCCAAATAAAAAAATAAGGTGTGGGGCGTCCCAAAGTTTTGAACGGGAGGGGGGGTTGTGGGGGGGGCCTAAGTATAAATATAGAGCTAGCTCATTAACGGGTGGTCGCATTGTCACGAAATTTCCCATGTAGTATTCCTGAAGGCCAAATAAAAAAATAAGGTGTGTGGCGTCCCAAAGTTTTCAACGGGAGGGGGGGTTGTGGGGGGGCCTAAGTATAAATATAGAGCTAGCTCATTAACGGGTGGTCGCATTGTCACGAAATTTCCCATGTAGTATTCCTGAAGGCCAAATAAAAAAATAAGGTGTGTGGCGTCCCAAAGTTTTGAACGGGAGGGGGGGTTGTGGGGGGGCCTAAGTATAAATATAGAGCTAGCTCATTAACGGGTGGTCGCATTGTCACGAAGTTTCACATGTAGTAAAAAAAAAAGGTGTGTGGCGACCCAAAGTTTTGAACGGGAGGGGGGGTTGTGGGGGGGGGGGGGGGGCTAAGTATTAATATAGTGGTAGCTCATTAACGGGTGGTCGTATTGTCATGGAATTTCACATGTAGTATTCTTAAAAGCCAATATAGGGTGTATAAGTGACAAAATTTTGAACGGGAGGATGGATTGATGGGGGCCTAAGTATAAGTATAGTGATAAGTCATTAACGGATGATCGGATTGTCACGAAATTTCACATGTAGTATTCATAAAGGCCAAATAGAAAAATAGGGTGTTTGACATCAAAAAATTGTGAACGGGAGGGGGGTTATGGGGGTAGGCCTAAATTTGAAGATAGTGATAGGTCATTAACGGATGATTGGATTGTCATGGAATTTCACATGTAGTATTCTTGATGGCCAAATAGAAAAATACACTATGTGACATCTTAAAAATTATCAGCGTTCCTAATTTCGTACTAGATGTGGGGTCCGCTGTTGCGAGACTCATACTAGCTGTGGTGCTCAGCGTTCCGAACTTCATACTAGCTGTGGGGTCCGCTGTTGCAAGGCACAAACTAGATGTGGTGCTCAGCGTTCCTAACTTCGTACTAGCTGTGGGTTCCGCTGTTGCAAGGCACATACTAGATGTGGTGCCCAGGGTTCCTAACTTCGTACTAGCTGTGGTGTCCGCTGTTGCAAATTAATACAGCTATGTTGGTAGATAGGCAGCATCCAGAAACGAAGATGGTCAACCAAAGAAAGATTCAGATGTATCGGGAAAGTCCCATCCGAAGGACGACGTGCTTAAAGTTATTTTTATCTTCCCGCTTAAAACATCTGACCTAAGTGACTTGGCTAGATTTCTAAATGGCGATCCTGAGCTCGGTAAACTCCATTCTTCAAATTTCTCGCTTTTAAACGGTTTTTAGTATTAATATTTGTTAAAACTGATATACAGATTCAGATATATCGGGGAAGTCCCATCCGAAGGACGACGTGCTCAAATTTATTTTTAACCTAAGTGAAATTTCAGCTACCCAGGTTTAGATACGTAACATACGACTCATTATCGAGTACCTGACATACGAAAAAGCCCTCGATCATAGCTTAGAGTCCAAACCGAAGGACGACGTGCTCAAGTTATTTTTAACGTAAATGAAATTTCAACTACCCAGGTTTAGATACGTAACATACGACTCATTATCGAGTACCCGACATACGAAAAGGCCCTCGATCATAGCCTAAAGTCTAATCCGAAGGACGACGTGCTCAAATTTATTTTTATCTTCCCGAATAAAATATCTGACCTAAGTGCCTTGGCTAGATTTCTAAGTGGCGATCCTGAGCTCGATAGACTCCATATGTATGATAAAATAAGTTACCGTTTGGTTTCTACTAACATTATCAAGGAAGAAATGTGGAATTTAAGTGGGCTTTGGAGATGGTAGTAGGAAGTTGGCAGGAGTGTTGGGTGATGTCACGTACCCTATGTTGAGCGGAACGTTTAAGTCCATATTAATAAAGCTGAAACGGGGTTTGTGTGTTTGTATGTTTGTTCCAGCATCACGCCCATACGGCTGGACGGATTTTTATGAAACTTCACATGTAGCATTCTTTTGAGCCCGATTGAATAATAGGCTATGTCGCGTCCCAAAATTTTGATCGGGAGGGGGGGTAGTAAGGGGGGCCTAAGTATATAAATAGTGCTAACTCATTAACTAATGGTCGAATTGTCATGAAATTTCACATGTAGTATTTTTAAAAGCCAAAAAGGAAAAAAAGGTGTGTGGCGTCCCAAAGTTTTGAACGGGAGGGGGGTTGTGGGGTAGGCGTAAATTTGAAGATAGTGATAGATCATTTACGGATGATCGGATTGTCATGGAATTTTGTATGTAGTATTCTTGATGGCCAAATAGAAAAATACACTATGTGACATCTTCAAAAATTTAACAGGGGGGGGGGGGGGAGCAAAGCATAAAAAAATGCTGATTGATTAAAGGGTAATCGGATTGTCATGAATTTCACATGTAGTAGTAACTATGTATTCGCTGTGGGGTCCGCTGTTGCAAGGAACATACTAGCCGTGGTGCCCAGCGTTCCTAACTACGTACTAAATGTGGTGTTCGCCGTCGCAAGGCACATACTAGCTGTGGTGCCCAGCGTTCCTAACTACGTACTAGATGTGGGGTCCGCCGTCAGCGTTCCTAACTTCTTACTAGCTGTGGTGCCCAGCGATGCCAAGTATTCACTAGCTGGGGTTTCCGCCGTTGAAAGGTGCATACTAGCTGTGGTGCCTAGGGGTCTTAAAAACTTACTAGCGTTACTATAGTTGAAGGACTATAAGCCTTATTCCGTATGAATAATCGAAAATTATAACATCATGAATGTGGTGTCGAAGGATTGAATAGACTTACAGGAGATATTGAGAGAAAATTCAAAGTTCCCCGGGCGACGCCGGGTATTACTGCTAGTTGAACAATATAAACAAATAAGGAGTGACGTCATTCTGTCAACTGAAAAATATTGATTTTTTTTTCGGGAATAAAGTTTAAATTTTTTTTTTTTCATATCAAAACAACCAACAAAAAATTTTTAATACCTTTATTTGATACAATTTAATAAGCTGTGATGTAAAAACTACAGAACATTCTTTTTAATGAATATAGAAAAGAGGTAATTTTTTTCATATATATTATATATATATATATATATATATATATATATATATATATATATATATATATATATATATATATATATATATATATATATATATATATATAATATATATTAAGGTGTTTAAAAAACAAAACATATAAAACAGCTGTGAAACAAGTAGAGTGGAGTCGTGAGCTAGCTCTTAAAACGGTGCACTGTGAATTAATATGTTTTAAATAAAAATGAAGTTGAACAATTAGATGAAAGTTGACTGGGGTGAAGTTGAGATGATATTTGGTAGAAACTTGAAAAGAAGGTACATTTGATTATATATATATTTTTCAATATGCCCGAACCAAAGATAAAAAAAGAAATAGTTTTTAAGTAATTAATTTAATGATTTTGTTCCTTTTTAAATTTCTTGTTTGGTTTAATGTTTAGTTTTACAATCAAAATGTGTAAATAAAGCAAATAACCCTAATATTTGTCCTCTTCAAATTCTATTCTATTCATCTTCCCTGTTGGCCCAGTAGTAGTTGTTTGGATGTTTTATATTTATATCAGTTGGTTCTGTCTTGTTTTTGTTTAATAATGCCACATGTTATATATGTAATGTCCCCAGTAATAAATGTGATTATCGCTGAAACGTTGTCCTTTTATTAAAATAAACTGTCAACTAAAACATGGCGCAGTCGAATAAATTTTAAGTACAGTTCGGTAAAGTGAAACAAGTTCACGGTCATAAAAGGTATTGTGTATTATTAATAATTCAAAGCGATGGAGTTTAATAAACCGTGTGTATTAAACATTTCCACCGGAAATGTGGCCCAGAATTTTCGACTTTTCAAAGAGGAAGTAAAAATTTATTTGTTGGCAACAGAGACTATCAATAAACCCCGGGAAGTTCAGGTCGCCAGACTCAAGAATTTGGGGTCCGAGGCCTTGAAGATTTATACCTCCATTACTACAGCTGTCCGGGATAAAGAAACTGTGGACTCCATATTGGCCGTCCTCGACCAGCATTGTATACCTAGGAAAAACGAAACAATGGAGGTATTCAAGTTCTTTAATAGAAGACAAGGTGCGGACGAGCCCTTTGAGCATTTCTTTGCGGAACTGAAGTGTCTCATTTCTTCCTGTGAGTTTGAGGGACAAGAAGATAAACTTCTCAAGGCACAAATTGTTTTGGGAATCCATTCTGTTTCGACCCGTGAGCGTCTGCTACGTGAAGATCCATCACTGAGTAAAACTATTACGTTCTGTAAATCTGTGGAGATGGCTGCTGACAACTTGCGAATTATTACGGGGCAGGACGAGCAACACCAGCGAGAAGTCTTCAAGCTGGCGCGAAGCAATCAGACTGTAAATAATTATTTAGATAAGCCTAGTTTAAGTAAGAAGTCGCTTAATACGTCTGCAAATAATAGTATTTTTATTGATTGTACGCGTTGTGGGCAGAAACACTCAAAGAATCGTTGCCCCGCGTTTGGTCAGAAGTGTTATAAATGCCAGAAAATTGGGCATTGGGCCATAACGTGCGCTAGGGGCAGTAAAAAAATAGTTGAAACTGTGCGTGTTTCTGGTCACAATGAGGCATTTGAGGATTTTACCATCGGTTCCATTAATATATATCAAATAAATAAAAACAAAAGTTGCAAATGGTTGGAAAATATAAAAATTAACGGAAAATTAATCTTGTTTAAATTAGATACTGGTGCTGAAACCAATGTTTTATCATTGCATCTGCTAAGATATGAGTTGGGGATGAGCAACCCTGTTCTCTCAAAAACGAGCACAATTTTGGAGTCATTTGGAGGGTTCAAAATAAAACCCATTGGTACTATTAAGTTGCAGATTGGCATAAAAAATAAATGTTGTACAACAGAATTTGTAGTTGTTGAGCAAAATGTAGGTTGCCCAATTCTGGGACTCCAAACATGTTTGCATCTAAATTTAATTTAAAAAATAGAAAACATCCAAACCGGAAATTTGGGGTTTTCAACATTTTTAGAGCGAAATAATGATGTCTTTAAGGGTTTAGGTTGCTTCCCAGATCTATGTTCATTAAAATTAAAAGAGGGTGCTATTCCAAAATCAAGCCCTGCTAGACGAGTACCATTTAAAATTAAAGATAGACTAAGGCACGCTCTGATAGACTTAGAGAAAAATAAGGTCATTACAAAGGTCTCAAGTCCAGGGGAATGGGTCAATAATATTGTCATAGTTGAAAAACAGAACTCATCATTGCGAATTTGCATAGACCCTCAGCAATTAAATAAATATCTGATTAGAGATTATTATGAAATCCCAACAATTGAGGATATTTCTGTCAAGCTTGCCAATAAAAAATTTTTTTGCCTCTTTGATTTGAAACAGGGTTTTCATCAGTTGGTTTTGGATGAGGCTTCGAGTGATCTGTGCTCATTCAGTACCCCTTTTGGTGTTTATAAATATCTTAGAGCTCCATTTGGTTTATCAGTGTTGCCTGAATGCTTTCAAAAATTAACCCAAAAGTATTTTGGCCATTTGAATGGTGTCACAGTTTATTTTGATGATATTCTGTGCGCTGCAGAATCGGAGGGGGAATTGCAAAACATTGTGAATGATGTTATGGGTGTGGCCCGAAAAAATAATATTCGATTTAACCCCGACAAAGTTCAATATTTCGTTAAAGAGGTTAAATTCTTGGGGTTTTTGTTTAATGAACATGGGCATAAGCCGGATCCGGATCGGGTTCGTGTTATTAATGAGTTGAAAGCTCCACGTAATGTCAAGGAATTGCAGAAATTGTTAGGAATGGTGAATTTTCTGCGCAACCACTTGCCAAACTTGTCTCAGTTGTTATCCTCTTTCCGGTTATTGCTGAAAAAGGGGTCGGAATGGTTATGGACCTCGCTTCATGATGAAAAGTTTCTTGAATTGAAGGAACTTCTTGGCAATGCGACATTATTGCGTTCTTTTGATCCTAACAAAAAAGTCGAAATCCAAGCCGATGCTAGTAAAGATGCCCTAGGTTGTGCACTGTTTCAAGAAGGTAGACCTATTCTTTTTGCTAGTAGGTCGTTGACAGATTGTGAATGCAATTACGTGATAATAGTGTTGCGAATAGGCCTGACGGTTACCAAACTAGAGCAGGACGAGTGGTTAGACGGCCTAACAGGTTTCAGTAAAGTTTTAAGTATCAGACTAAGAATACTTGTAAGTGCCTCTTAAATTATGTATCATTATTGTTTTGTATTTTCTATTACGTTTAATTATTGTTTTTGTATTTTCTATTATGTTTAATTATTGTTTTTGTATTTTCTATTACGTTTAATTATTGTTTCTTGTATTTAGCTATAGCTGTATTTTATATTGTGCTCTATGTGTTCTACAACTATCATAAATGAATAAATTGAAGTCTGTGTAAAAAATGAACAGACTTAAAGGGAAGGATGTTTGGATGTTTTATATTTATATCAGTTGGTTCTGTCTTGTTTTTGTTTAATAATGCCACATGTTATATATGTAATGTCCCCAGTAATAAATGTGATTATCGCTGAAACGTTGTCCTTTTATTAAAATAAACTGTCAACTAAAACAGTAGTATCATTTGAAAAACCTTTGGATTAGAAATTAATATTATTTAAAATTATTAAAAAATTGGTATCTCTTTGTGAATCCAAGTGTGAAGTATTTGTTAATACAGTATTTGTTAAGTCGTGGCTGAAGATGGTAGAAAGTACTCCCATATTATATATTATTTGTGAAATAGACAATATTTTTTAAAAACATACGTTTTCTTTACTTTCTTAAAAATTGCACGTCTTTAATTATGGATAATATTTTTTAGGGCAATTTTCGACAAACTACTGTAGAAATCAAAATTTAAATAAAGAAAAGAGATCAAATTTCTACAGGAAATGTGGTAGCAAAAAGCTATTATCACAAAGCATATTCACATAATGAAAAAATATAATTTTCGTAAAAATGGCAGTTAGTCATTTTGTCAACTGAAAGGCTCATATTATAATATACAATGGAATAGCAAAATATTTTTATTAAATAAATAAAATATCGTAATGAAATCATTAAAAATAGCTCTTGATGGTCGTATCCTTTTCCCATTCAGTGCGAAGTTCAGAGCTGACGTCTGTGAAGAGGAGATCCCAAGTCCAACCAACATCAGGCTGAGAAAAAAACATGAATACAATTATTAATATCCAAAAACAGTTATATTAAAAAAAAAAAGTTTTGAGTTATTGGTATTCCTGTATTTTTTACTTCAAAAATAAAAAAAAAAACTTAATTTTTATAATAGTGACTATTTCTACATTTTTTTTTTTTTTTTGGCAGAGTTCCTCCACACCTTAAAGGTCAATCGAATGTACCTTATTGTTTTATTTATTCATTTTTTTTTTATTAAAACGACTGATTGTACAAAAATAGGTTCATATGTCGTCTCCAAAAAGAGCTTTCTTCCGCATTTTTTTGTCCTCCCATTGTCCGTCCCTCAGGCCTCGCGCTTCCATTCCTGAATTAACGTCTTCGATCCATTTTTTTTTTCGGTCTGCCTTTTTTCCTTCTATTTTGTGGTGTGAAATCAAGTAAACGTCTTGGCCATCTTTCTGTTCCCATCCTCATTACATGACCGAACCAACCAAGCTGTTTTGTTTCTATGCAATAGATGATCGTTAGATCTTGTTTAACCTTTCTTCTTATGTCTGTGTTTGGGATATATTCTAGTCTGGATATCCGTACTTCGTCTCCAAAAATCCATTTCCAAGGCCAGCAGTGCTTTCTCTTCTTTCCTTTTCACTGTCCATATCTCAGCACCATAGAGAACAGTACCCTCTATTATGGATTTGTATATTTGTTTTTAATGTAACTTCTTTATTCCATAATACCGAATTCAAGCAACCTATCAACCGTTTGCCCTTTTGTACTTTAGACTTTACATCTTCCTCGCATCTACCCTCTGACGTTAACCAGGATCCTAGATATTTGAATTGTCGACAACTATTTAATACCCAATTACCGACATTAAGGCGTGTTGTATCTGAATTGAAAACCATATACGTCGTATTTTTCTTGCTGACGGAATATATTAGAATAATATTCATTTATAATTTTTTATTTATTCATTTATATATTTTTTATTTATTCATTTATAATTGATTAATATATAAGTATACATTTCAATTTTTTATACATATATTGTTTTATTTTCTATATCTCGCACATTGGGACCTGATGAAGGGACATAAGAACGTCCCGAAACATCATGGTTATCTTAATTTTTATTAAATTGAAAAATGTGTCTACTTATAAATGTATCTATGTATTAATTTTTTTTTTTACACTAATATATTTTTAAGTGTTTATTTATTCATTTTTTATTAATTTCGTTTTACTTTTTTTAATAGTTTTGTTATTACTACTAATCATAGATGTATTAGACTCAAGTAGTTATAAATCTAATCTATAAGCTATCTTAATCTATAAATTCTTTTGACGTATCCTATTACCATGTATTGGTTTAACGGAAATAAATTTATTATTATTATGAAGATAACAAACTTGTCATACGTTATGGCCCTTTGAAAAAATATATATTTTTAGATATTTATACTGTAATTCGCATTCAAACTACAAGGTCACATTTTGTTCAACAATTCGTTTACTTATCCCGACAAATCATCAAGACCTTGAAATTTGGAAAAAATTACTTTATTAAAACAAATTTTGAATCACCGGCTATGCACTTCCCCAGCAAGAATTAAACAATTAACCCTCATCTAATGTCTGACCAATTGCATGACTTCCTCTAAAAGTAAGAGTATATTACTTTTTTACAGTAAAAAAATTACCTCTTTTAATTCATTTTCGTTGTACAAATGTTTAGAAAGAAGTGTAAGATTGACATCATCAAATACTTTAAACATTGTTTGTTTCTTTAGATCAGCGTTGAGATCTGACAGCGACGGTATTACATTTGTTGTAACTCTAAAACAGAGAAAATACATAATAAAATATTATTGACAAAATATGGTCGAAAATAACAATTTTTTCTTTTAAATTTCAGAACTATATTCTGCAAGGAGTCAAGTGTACCATGACTCGATGAAATTATGTGAAATGTTTATAACGCCTACACAGCCAACATGATGAAAAAAAAACATTAAGGCGTAGTCAAGGTCCACGCCGTAGATTTTCCGTGAAAACTTCTTTGCGCCGTTTTATAATTTTCTTTTCGATGCTGCCGTAGCTCTTGAATTTGCGCGGCACTAGACTTTTTAGGTTTTTTAAATTCCTTTTTAATGCGAGCTTTCCTCTGATTTGCGTTTTCTATAATTCCGAGCGACATCTTTAATTTTTTGCAATTTTCAATTTAATACCGATTTTTATATATTTATTTCGGCGAATATTTTTATTGTTTCACTTTGAGTCCTGGTAGTGCTCCTCAAGCTCTTTACAATGACACCCGAATCAACTTCCTATCTAAACGCGTTATCACGCTACACTAATTTCTAATTTTACACAACGCTAATTCGCAACAATCATCCGCCGGCGCCCGATAACGGGCACACTAGCCCGATAACGACACAGGCAAAACAAACACTGCACAACAAACACGTACAGACATGCTCTATCCATTGTGACCTCAACCGTTGTTATCGCATTATTAGTCTCGTAGTTATTATCGATTGAAATCTGACGGTATTTTGTAACACAAGAAAGTTTGACCGGCTATCACTGTGCTTAACGAGCCAATACACATTTTCACGTCAAAACCACTAAATGTAATTCATACTTTCTTTCAATATGACGATCATTTCAACATCATTATGCACATGGACCCCTCAAGTGAAATAACTCTGCATAACTGCATAATAGAAAAATTGAAAATTTAACTTTGATGTTTTGAATGGTAACGTAAAAATAAAATATAAATAAAACATTGTGATATTTAAAGTAGTATGGTAGTACTCAAATTATAACTTTTGTTTTAAAATACAAATACATTTATTTATTTTTCAATGAGATGGGTGAATCTAATGGGACGATATTTTATGATGGGAGTTTCCACAAGCATTAATTTCCTGTCGATTTTTTTTTTTGCGTTATGAGGCTCATAACTGCACTAAATGCACGTTCTACCAAATAGGAAAACGGGAAAGGAATCAACAGCTTCTGTGCAGTGACCCGTAATGAAGGATAATAAATTGGTATCTGTTTTTGTAACCACAATTTGTGGTATCCTTGTTCAAACATTGGTTTCAGCTTTTCATTTGTGGATAATTCCATATTTTAGACAAGTAATTGCATAGAGCGGCGAGATTCCGTTCCTATTTGAACCTCCATAGATATATAGACGGCCGCGGTCGACCCGATTCCCACCGTGCGGTGCTTGTCATTACTTGTATTTTATGTGTATAATATTTGACTCAGGACGTAAAACGCTGATTCTCAAAAAAACTCGAAATATATCTTTGATGATTCTTATCAAACGGAATCGTAAGTTATCATTAAGTTAATTTTTTTTACGAAAATACATCACTAGGCGTGAAAATACATCACAAACAAATTTATCTCTTTTATCATAAATAAAAAATATATGTTTAAGTAGATAGATACCCTAAAAATCATTGCCTCATTGTGTCCCAACCGACAAATTCGAATAGATTCAAGCATCTAATTAGAAAAGTTTCTTAAAAAGTATCTACTATCTTGTTATTTATTCATATACAATAGTACTGGCTGTATATAAATGTGTGTATAGTTCAAAAACGGCAAACGGAAAAATCACAATATATATTTTTAAAGTTGTCCTTAAAAAACGAGTCATTCCCTCATAGTTGTGTAACAGGAGAATTGGAGCATAATTTTGAAGTATATTGAACACAGCCTTATTGTTTTCAGAAGTTGGCAATATTAATTTTAAAAAAATATGGCAGACCGGAGTGTGAGTGATGAGATTTTTTGTTAAAGCTATTTTAAAGTAAAACTTTTTCAAATTTACATTTTCGGCTGTCATTTCCTCACACCGTGTTGTAAATAGGTAAGCGCTTATTTATATACTTTTAATGATATATTTTTGTGTTTCTAGCAGTAATAATGTATCGTAAAATCGCCTCAATAAGTTTACTATTATGTTTTATACTTTTGCGCAATAATGTTTCATTTCGTCATTCTCTCATCTACAAATTGTATATTTTATTTGAGAATCAGCCAAAAATCGTTACCAATTTATTTTAACTTATAATGAAAATGGGTCACAATTATTTTACTTTATATTAAACCTTTCGCGGACCCCCGACGTTGTCCACGTACCCCCAAATTAATTTTAATTTGCGACAGACCCCCTCAGCGGCCAGAAGGACCCCCAGGGGTCCATAGGAGCCACTTTGGGAACTTATGGTTTAAACGAAGTCTTGACTCCTATATGTACTATAAAAATTCAAGACATATGATGAGGAATTTAAACTCAAAACTTTGAACTAAAATCCATTTTATGAACTCGAAAATAACATACAAGAACAATCAACTCTTGGATTGTGTAAGAAGAGTCTGAATTTACATTATATTTTTCTCCCATTTATTTTATTTTTTTGTTTTTTATAACCTAGCAAATATAGAGGTTTCTGCAATATTTAATTATTTGTTACATTTTACATACAGCGGAGCTTCAGCTATATCACCCAGAGGATCCTCGTCTTGTATATCTTCAACGTTTGGAATAAGAGGAATATCTGAAAAAAAAAGAACATATCTTAAATGCAGGTGCACTCATTCGCAAGGGATAAATCCTTTTTAAGTCAGGGACTTAATTTCTGAAAATAAGGGATAGACAACTTTGGAATCCATCCATTCAATTTTCTCCGGAATTTCAAAAATGAAAAGACAATTCCCTGTCTGTCTGTGAATACGATAACTCCCGTTAGAATATGTCGACATGAAAGTTTATCCCCAATCCTCAGATTTGTTTTCCATGTCCCTAGAGACGCTCATATTTCGCCCTGGTATTCCGAGTTGAAATGGCTCAAACCCTCCTACCGTCGAAGCTACCTCCTAGGCTCTTTCCTCTTCCTAATGCTTAAATCCAAAGAACCCTACTACCTTTACCAAATGTTTCAATTCCAGTCCTTCGTTCACCAGAGGCACACTAGATCACGTCCTTCGGACCTCACATTGTTTCTCTTCTCTGCCTTCCACAATTCGTTCCTTGTCCATGCCTCCCCCAATCCGTCACTCTCCTTCCGTGGCCTCCCTCAAATCCTCACTATTCCATTTCCTCTTCGCTACATCATTTATCTCTAATTATTTTAGTTATTTACTTATCTCATTTTTTTTATTATATTTTATTTCCCCATATTCCCTAAATTATTATATAATAATAAATATTATATCTATTTAGTTAATTTTACATACTTTTATCATTCATTTATTTATTTAATTTTATTATTATTAATCTTTATCTTCACACTTTTTCTATCTAGCCCCTACTGTCTAAAATTAATTTTATTTCAAACCTTGTCTGGGCATCCTTCCGTCTCTTTTATAGTTAACCGTCATTGTATTATCCTCTGTCGATTTTTAATAATTTACTTTATTTTATTCATATTTATATAGATCCTTTATTATATACATTCTTCTATCTATATACATATACTTTCATTTCTTCATATTCAAGCTGTTCTGCTCAATTTTTTATTTATCTATTTTTATTATTGTCTAGTTTTCTCAACTGTAGCACTAATTTATTTACTTTTGTATTTATTTCATTGTACGTCATGCTGATACTTTATTTCATTGTTTCCTTATATTTTTGACTCTGTATGTATATATTCTAAGGGGACCTCGATCCCACAATAAAAATTATTTTCATTTAATTTCTCTCAACATTATCACATATTGTGTTCTTCTCAGGGTTTTTATGACACATTGTATAATAACATCTGAATAATTCACTCAAAAAAGTAACTCTTATTATAATAAAAGTGAAATAAAAAGTCACAAACCATCATCTGAATCGTGTCCTCTCGAGCCGGCAGATTGATATCTCTCTCTGAAAAAAAAAATAAAAAATCTATAAGAGACATTATTGGCAATTTCGCGTTAAAAGGGGAATCACTGACTTTATCTGTACTAATATTTTTAAAAAAAGAAAGATTGTTTGTGTATTTGAAGATATTTCGAAGATTACTTAACCGAAATGGATAGTTTCTTCTGTTGGCTATAAACAAGTTCTACAAAAACGTTTCGACAGTATAATCTATCTATAACTGATAGCCTTTCAATAAGAGTTTTTATCTCTATATATAAATCTGTATTTTTAAAAAAACTTTGAGTATGCGTTTCTCGTAAGGGACGTTAAACGATGAAGGGAGGACGTTAAAGCCTGTACGATGTCAGGTACTCGTTAAAGACCGCTACCCTAAGTGAATAAAAATGTAGAGTAGACAACATTTAAAACTCCCATAGTAGAGGCCGGCTCATTTCCACCAGAGTGACGAAAGAGCGCTCTGGTAGTTGGCGATATGACCTCATAGATAAAGCCCGGGCATGAATCACAATTACTAATTATAAATCTGTAGTTTTATGTGTTTCTGTGTTTGTAACAAGTTGAAACAAAAACTATGGAACCGATTTTGATAAAAGTTCATATGTAGCATGCTTCTAAGCCCGATTAGGCTATGTGACGTCTCAAATATTTGAACGAGAGAGGTAAGAAGGGGACAAAATATAATATGAACGCTAGTTATCGTTTGTTCTTTTGGTTATTTGACGTATATATGTACTGTGGGGAGGTGCTGCTAATATGGGTCACCGTTAAAAAAGAGTGGAGTCGATTTTCATGAAATTTCACAATTAACATCCTTATAATCCCGGTTCCAACGTAAACTATTCTTTTTATATTTACAAATAGACATTTGCAACTGTATAAAAAAAATAAATACAAGCGAATGCGCTAAGAAACGGATAATGGCGATGTCAAAATGTGAGAAATCACCCAGTGGTGACACTCCTTAGTCATATTTAATTGCTCGTCACAGAATGGAGGGCGCAGACTAGAGGATAATATAGTATAATTTTTTATACTTGGATGTAACAACTTCGGTGACAAAAGGTACTTTAAGATCAGTGTTAAAAGTTTTGTTGAAATAATAAGGAGCATTGACTATTCTACGAAGAATTTTGGATTGAAGGGATTAGATGCGCTGGAGATTGGTATCCTTGGCAGAAGCCCAGAACTCAAGTCCGTAAGTGCACATAGGTTTGAGTACTGAGTTGTATATAAGTAGTTTCGTTTTCAAATTTTGAAATGCAAAAATAAACATTTTTGGTTAAAATATAAAACCAAATACACAACATTTATAAGTCTATTTTACTTATCTATATACTGGGTGGGAGGGGGAAGGCCTGCTAATATGGATTTCGAGAATTGAACTTGACTGGTGTAATACCGAAATCTGTATTGTTTGATAATACACAATATTAAAAAATGTTCTATTTATTTATAACTTATATCAACATATGAAATACTTACTGTTCTAATAACAATGTGGCACTTCCTTTACGACTCCTGAAATAAACAGAAAAATAAAAAGCTGCTTTTAAAAAATAATAAACGTTGATATTACTATAAGACCTTATTTAAAATGTCTTCAAGGTTTCCTTAATAATATAATAATCTTCAAAAGATTTTTAAAAAATATTATAGTTTTATTTGAGTATGTGAACATCCATACTTTCCGGACTTAACGTTATCCTCTCCCCAGACTCCAGTACGTCTCGTCCGAGGAAGAGCAGACGGTTCTCCAAATAGTGAATTCTATTAAGAAAAAATAGTTGAGAAACTTACATGTTATTTTTAATGTAATGGAACTCTTACAATTGTTTAGTCAATACCTTTTTCTCTGGGGAACCTAAAGAATCCATAGTTACCAAACTAATTAAAACAAGTTTATCAAATTCGAATAAGAAACTTTTTCTTTCAAAAGATAAACTGGTTGCTATGTACAGAACTTAAAACTGTTTACGTTGCTAGGTTATATAATCAGGAGGTTATATCGTGGTTAAACCTCACACGATAAAATTAATTTAAACTATTACTTATTTTGTACGATATTTAAACATGATAGCTAAGGAAAATATAAAAACATGTATGAATATTTTTAATATAGAACATATCCACCCTTAAATCAAATAAAGTCAAGGAAATATATCAAAAGAAAATAAAAAAACAATGAATTTATTATCTCTAAGCACAATGAAGTATATACATGATTAAACTATGATTAATGTTCAATATTGGCACTAACAATGTAGCTATTAACATTTAAAGTGAATAAGGTTGATCTTCTCCTGTTTCTTGATACTTGTAGTAAGTTTCTTTATCGCTGAAGTCTTTTTTACCCTCTTGCCAACCTCGAGGAGGAGCTTTTGTATAATCAAATGCTTCTGAATTTAAACCGCAAAGCTTACTAGCGTCCACAATGTCATCTCGAAATTCTGTAGCTACAACTTTTTTACCAGAGATGGGATCTATAACGTCTCCAAGTGGATATACCACTTCCCTTACTTTATGTGTAATAAGTTTGGACATTTTTTCCGGTAATTCTTCAATGAGGACAACATCTCCAGTTTTGCATACTTTTTCTGGGTCATAAGCATAGACAGTGTGGAGTTTTTTGAAGTACATAAGTAGATTTTCATCAAGCTCCATTTTGCTAACGATTATTTTGGAAGCATTTGATTTCGATGATGGTAAACACTTTCCGAGCAGAATAGAAACACTTCGGGCACTCATTTTTAATTCAAAAATTATAATTGAAAACAAGCTTCAACACTTGGAAGGTAATTGTATTGTTACAATTGATATGTTCTTACTCATCGATGTTTTTTTTTATTTTTTTTTAAATCAAAATATATTTTTTAAATTTTCATATGAAACAGCTTATTAGTACATTTCGGCAAATATCAACAACAGAATCATAAAAATTCCAAATTGAATTTAGCGTGCTAATAACGTAAGCAGTGGTCGTATGAGAACCTTATCAGCCGCCTGATAATGATTTGAGGAGGTATGTTTGTAATTTCAGTGGGGATTTGTGACAATGTGGAACTACATTGAGTATTTGAAAGATCCACATTTAGTTCTTTGCATTCAAGAAGCTTTTGGAGTAACACCAAAGGATAAAAAACCTATTTCAAAAGAAAAAAAAAATAGTGATGAATCACCTAAGAAAATATTTTCCAGAAAAAAAATTGGACAGGAATCTAGCAAAGTTATACCCAATGGGCAGGTTGCAGAAGAAAAAGAAGAAGAGGATATAAGCTCGGAATCTGACAGTGAATCGAAAAATTATGTGATTAATAATTTGTTCTGGTATTATGTTTTTGTGTTTGGTACAGAACTTGGAGATGAAATTTTTTACGCAACTTTTATACCTTTTTGGTTGTGGAATATTGACGGAGCTGTTGGTCGTAGGATAGTAATGGTGTGGACAATTGTCATGTATATAGGTAAATAATTTATTTTACTTTTCTCATTATATTTACCGGTGTAATAGGTAAACTCGACGCACATCGTAGGCGTCCCGGCAAAATCTATCAACAATTGTTCAGTTTAACAGAACGTTGGTATAATCATTTAGGCTTATAAGTATCCACTAATGAACAATTATATACATTTTAATATCAGATATTAAAAATAATAGCAATTCCATTCCAGTAAACAGAAATTCAACTTTCGCAGTATATTACATTAATAACCGAGCAGATTGGACTTCAACAACCTTTCTCAATTTTAAGTTCAGGAAAAAATAATTCATTACATAATTATTCATTGTTGAGATAATAAATAATAATAGGAGATATTGGAAAAACGCTTGCGATAGAACAAAAAATTTCTTATTGATATATGTTTTCACTTTGGCAGATATTAGATTTTATTTAATTAAGCCCCTCTCTTCGTTAATTCTCACATTTCCTTTGGCCAATTTAGCTGAAAATCAATAGGTCGCCTTTATTTGGTTTTGGATGCTTATATGAAATTTCGTGTTGATGTATTCATTCTATTGGGTAGAAAAACGTGTTGTGATAAATTAAAAATATACATATAAATAATAATTAAATTAATAATAAATATTGAATAAAATTGCCACATTTGCTGGAGAAATTATAGCTGGGTTTCTACTAAATTTTGATTTGTACAGTAATTTCCGAAAAGGGCTCTAAAAAAATATCAAAAGTTCAAGACGTGCAATTTTGAAGATTCAAAAATTTTCAATTAAACTTTTAATTTGGAATTGTTCTAAATTTACTATGATATCTTAAATTTTATTTTTTAAATTAGACTCAGGAGCTTGTTATTGTAATTTATCGTACCCATGTGTTGGGATAGTTTTTTTTTTTATTTTACAATTTTTAGATATAAGAAAGTCAAAAAATTAACTTAATGTGTCCAATAGAGCCCAATATTCATTATTAACAAATAAATAAAGTTAGTTACTTATAACTAAAGCCCAGATTCCCATGCAATTGCATTTTTTTTTCGTTTGCTTGAAATCATTAAATAACAATTTATTTTTACGAATTAAGGCAACCTGATTAATATACATACATTTTATTTTGCACGGAATTGCACTTTTTTTGTCAGAATTGCTCGTTTTAGGTTTTTATTGCACAAAATTTCATATTTTGTCATTATCAGAAAATTTATTTGTAAGTTACTTTGAAAATATAGTATACATATGTTAATCGACAAATTTACAACAGTTTTGAGAAAAAATCCCGGATGTGACCAACTCAAAAAGTACAATGAAGCCATAAATGGTGAAGACTGGATTGGATCTACAACCTGACATTATAAGCAGCTACAAAAAAATGCCCCATCACAAGCGTCAGCGTCGAGAGATCGTTTTTCCAGCTTAGTAGTAAATTTTAACGCATCAAATGCTTAAGTAAAAAATATTTATACATTTAATTGAAGTCAAATTCTCGGCCTCGAGTAATGTAGTGAACTGTTTTGTATTTTACACATCTCTAGTATTTTTTAAATCAAAAATTTATACATATATGTGTATTTAAAACATGGAGGTAAAAAAAAATTGTGTTTTCAGTAAATATTTTTTATAAATTGTATGAATAAATTCCTTTAGGCTTTTTATTTTATAGATTTATTTTTAAAACCATACCCAATTTTATGCTGAAAAAAGGGTTATTTAATTTACATAGATACAATTTTTTTTCGCAGAAAAATAATTAATGGCAGGATATTATTTTTTGATGCACGTTTTTGCTTTTTTATTGCATGTTTTTTAATTTTTTATTTACTGCACGAAATCTGGGCTCTAGTTATAATTAACTTTTTTTTTTTTTTTTTTTTTTGCATTGGAGGGGGAAATGCTGTGACGCACATCCAGGGAAGGTAGCCCTGGATAGTGTGGGACTCGAGACGGTTCACCATCACCATACCCACTAAAACCCCCTCCTTGCCGATCCTGATTCCCTTCCGCGGAACTGACGGTCTGTCATTACTTCGCGGAAGGGAGGAAGGGTGGCTGGTAACGCCCCTTCTTCTGTTTTATTACCGCTACTGTTCCTTGTCAGCCCTCTCCTGAAGGGCCAACCCGCCCATGATGAGCGCTGCAAAATCGCAGCCTTCATCCCACGACTCCTGGGAGCGCAGCATAGCGTCCACGTAGCTGGTAGCAGTCAGCGGGGCGCCCATGCTGCACTCCAGATTTTTCCTTCCCTCCTCAAATCTGGGGCATTTGAGGAGGACATGCTCCGCCGACTCCGTCTCACCAAGGCACGCGGGGCAGTCTGGTGTTGTTGCTGCCCCGATTTTGTGGAGGTACCCCCGGAACCCACCGTGTCCCGTGAGTACCTGGGTGAGGTGGTAATTCACTTGTGCAATGCTTTCTGGTGAGCCAAGGCTCGACTCGAGGGATGAGCCGATGGGTCCACCGTCCCTTTGTGGACTTGTCCCATTCTTCCTGCCACTCCCTAATTGTCCTGGCCTTCTCTGGCTCTGCTGGACCAGGGCTGGCCCCCGCGTCCTGATAGAAGACCCGGTTTCCCCTGTGGTCGAAGCGCTGCACCACCTCTTCCACCTGAACCGGGTCTTGTTTCCTTTTGAAGTGTCGCGTACGTTCCCGTGCCAAGAGGTCAATGGGGGGCAGCCCAGCAATTACATAGGCAGCGTCGCCAGAAACTGTTCGGTAGGCGCATGCGACTCTCAGTGCGCTTCGCCTGTGAGCGGGGGCGATCAGCCTCAGGTATGAGGGAATCCTCGTTGCATCTGCCCATGTCGGGGCCCCGTGCAGAAGGATGGATGTGCTGACTCCTGCCAGCAGTCTTCTCCTGCTCTGCCTAGGGCCACCGACGTTGGGCAGAATTCTCGAAATCGCCGCCGATGTCCTGGCGGCCTTCGCCCCCACGTATTTGAGGTGCTCCCTAAAAGTGAGCCTCTGATCCAGCATTACTCCCAGGTACCTGATTGCCGGTTGGGTCTCGATAGTATAACCCTGGAAGGTCAGTGACATGTTGGTTCTGGCCTTCCTCCCGGTGAAGAGTACTGCATCCGTCTTGTGGATGGCCAGGGAAAGGCCCACAGAGCTCATCCAATGGTGTATCCGCTCCATGGCAGCCTGGAATTTGCGTTCCAGGTTTTCCAGATCATCAGCCACTATGACGATCCCTACATCGTCAGCATACGCCACCAAGGTAAGGTCTTCTGGCATTGGCAGGCTCAGCAAGCCATTGTACAGGATGTTCCACAGTGTGGGGCCAAGGACTGACCCTTGTGGAACTCCTGTAGTGACCTTGAATTCCCTGGTTCCGTCAGTGGTGTCCGCGAACAGCATCCTCTCGCTTAGGTAGTTCCTGATGATCTTCATCAGATACCTGGGGCTATTAATTAACTAACTATAAATGAACAACATATTATATTTTTAAACTATTCAAACTAAAATATTAAAAGTTGGTTATGAATTTTGCAGGTCAAGGTATGAAAGATGTAGTCTGCTGGCCCCGACCATCGAGTCCTCCAGTTTTTCGACTTCAACAGAAATGGGCTCTGGAGTATGGGATGCCGTCCACACACGCCATGGTTGGAGTCTCGATTCCATTCTCCGTGTTCCTTTACACTATACGAAGATATGAGGTAAGTTATTTCATATAACAAGCTACCCTTACATATAGTCTCCGGCATCAAACTATAAGCCGTTCCTAAAAAAAAAATTGTGTGATCGCGGTCTTCAGTCGCTTTATACTGTCCGACACAAAAACTCTAGTTTCGTAAGTCTCTCGGTAGAGATTTTGCCATTCCACACTATCGATTGGTTTCCATACTTCGTAATATTTTAAATAATTTGTATTTTTTACATTTTTTGTATTAAAATTATTTAAAAATACATACTTATTCAATATACGTATTGTCACAGATCCAGCCCCAGCCGCCTTGTATGTAAGTATACTCGTATTTATGACTATAAATAAATAATCCTTATTCCAGCTGGACAGAGTAATTCACTATTTTCCAACAATTTCATTTGTTGTTAGTTATTATGACTCATGTCCGGGCTTCAACTACTAGGTCATATCGCCTACTACTAGAGCGCTCTTTCGTTGCTCTAGAGGACATGAGCCCAATTCTACAGTGGGAGTCTTAAAATATGTCTTCCCTGGTTTATTCACCTAGGGTAGAGGTCTTCAAGGAGTAAAAGTCTCGGCCGGGTTACGAATCCGCAATCTGGAATCTATTATTTATTAGGACTATATATTAGTTAGTTATTGTCACTCAAGCCCGGGCTTTAACTACTAGGTGAGAGAGCCGGTAGCTTAGTGGTATGCGTGGTTGCTTTCTGAGCTCAAGATCGTTGGTTCGAAACCCATACTTTATCTGGGAGGTTAAATAAACTTAAGCACGCTGTCCTTCTGATGGGACGTTAAGCGATGGTTCCGAGCCTGTACGATGTCAGGTACTCGTTAAAGACTCCTGCCCTAGGTGAATAAACATTTAGAGTAGGCAAAATTTAGGACTCCTAAAGTAGAGTCGGTCTCATGTCTACCAGAGTGATAAAAGAGCTCTCTGGTAGTAGGCGATATGACCTCGGGCATGAGTCATAAGCACTCGTTGCTCTGGAGGACATGAGCCCCCGTGTCTTAAAATATGCCTTCCCTGGATTATTCACCTGGACTAGAGGTCTTCAAAGATTGACATAGTGCAGGGTTGGGACCATCGCTTAACGTCTCGGGGTGCGAATCCGCGATCTGGAATCTATTAGTTATTAGTTTTATATAGTTATTGTGACTCATGCCCGGGCTTTAACTACTAGGTCATATCGCCTACTACTGAAGCACTGAGCCCGACTCTACGGTGGGAATCTTAAAATATGCCTTCCCTGGTTCATTCATCTTTGGTAGAGGTACCAGAGGTCTGGAGAGGTGTGGATGCTGATCAGTCACTTCACCAAATGACTCAAGAGATGTTTGTTTTTACTCTGATCTTATATTCTTGTCGTGAATGTACATAATAAATGCGAAAAAAATTTATTTTTTGTTCTTAATGTAAAAATGTATTTAATTTTGTTCTTCATTATGTTCTTTTCCAAGTGAAAAATTATGTTATATCATCTGAAGGTAGAAAAAACACCAAATTTGAGAAAAGGACCATTGGAACAAATTACTGCACCACAAGCTTGAATTTTTTTTTTACAAAAATTATAAAGAAAATTATATGTAGGGGTTAGAGTCAAAATGGTCCAAGTGACATTTTTGAAAATTTTTCGTTAAGTACATAATCGGTACGAAAGTGATAATTATGTTCAGGAAAAAGTTGTACAAGTGAAATCCTAGCCAGTGCTGAGATCTAGTGGCAAATCACTTATTCCATTTTGGTGACATGAACAAGTAACTTAAACATATCAATAGTGACCTTGCAATTAAGATTTTTATTCAATTTTATGATTTGATAACAGTAACTTTCATCATAAAAGCAGAAGACAAAATATTTCTGGTTTCGATAAATTATAGATTTTTTAAATCAGTTAAGAACTTAATGCACAGTTTCTTCAGAGATTTAAAAATGTCACTTAGACCATTTTGATTCTAATCCCGTCATATATTTTGCAAAAAATCGATGGTTTCAAAATATATATCAGCAAAAGAATAGAATGAATAACGAAACCCGATTTCGGAAAAAAAGTGAAACCCAGTGAAAAAGTCTATATCATATGGCGCCGAAAGGTAAGAAACCACCAAATCTGACAACAAAAATTCCAAGGTTAAGCTTCTGTTGCAATAAATTATTCCGACAATCCTTTTCTCAGATATGGTCTTTTCTTATCTTTAGGTACCACATTATATTAAATACTTTTCCAAAATTAGATTTTTTGTTTGTTTTTTTCGAATTGATTCGCTGATCTTATTGTAAAATTGTATGTAATGTTTTATTATATTCTTTTACTAATACATACATATTTACTATAATATTATTGTATATTCAGATTATTGTTTTTTCTATTGGTATTTCAATAGTATGTACAATTATTTGTATGTATGTATTCAATTTTATTATTCATTATATTCTTATGCTAATACATATTTACTAATGATTACTAATCTAACTTAACCTTTAGTTACTGGCGCAGGTTTTACTCACACAAGTAGTGGCATTGGGTCCCCAGTGACCAGAATTTATAATTTGATTTTAATGGGTAAATAAGTGGAACAAATTTTTTATATCACTCAATTTTATTGTTGAACACCTTAATATTGATAATCAATGGCTGTTGAAATCCATTCTATCATAGAAAATTAAAACTTCAATTTTTTTGAGTAAGGCCTGGAATTCCTAAGTTTTTTTGTTTACAAATTTGAAATGAACATAACTTTCTTATAAAACAAAAAAAAATCATAATTTTAAATTCTTGCGATCCAGGCAAACTATCGAAGAGTGAGTTTTTCAGACAAAATTACCGCATAAATGGCAGGACGTGGAGTATTTCAGGTTTTTAGCGGTAACACAGGTACTGGCGTCGGGTCAAATTGGCAAAAAAACTGTGAAATGTTGATCTGGCGAAGACAAAACAGATACTGAATCGTTGAGAACGCTGAAATAGAAGATTAGATGGACAGGGAGGGGATAACTGTGGTATTAAAAAGCCAAGTTCAAATAAATAAAAACCTCTGGGTCACTATGACCTCGTGCCAGTAATTAAGGGTTAAAGAGCTACTGAAAAATATATTATTGTTTTTTCTATTGGTATTTCAATAGTATATACAATTATTTGTGTATATGTATTTTTATTATTATATGTGTATTTATTTTATATGTATTTTTTCAGTATCCTCTATTGATTGGCCTGCTTATAACCATCCTTTGGTGTTCTGTCATATCGCTAAGCAGGCTCTACCTTGGAATGCATTCAGTCTTGGTAAGTAAACAGTTTTTTAAGTTAGCGACTGCATAATTTTAAAAATTTTAGTATTGCACTGTGCACCAGGGAGACTGTACAAATCTAAACTATTAACTTATACTTCTGCGCATTCTACTTTCACAGCTTTACGGACTATGGGGGTAGGTATGTATTCGGTCAGAAATTCGATGTGTGTGTATCTTTGAATGCGATAACTCCCGATAGATAGCACTTATAAGATAATAACAATATTTATTACCGTAAAACCATAACATGATAATAGGATATTCATAAGAATGTTTACATTAAGATAGCTTATAATTTAAGTACTTAAACAGATATTAACTCTAAGAGTGTGACACACATGGATTAGAATTAACAACACTACAAAAAAGTAAAAATAAATGGATAAATATATTCTTGAGAGTATGATTATAAAAATAATAATATTATACAGTAGGTAGGTAAAGTATATAATAAATTCAGTTGATACATTATTTTATCTTATTAAGATTAGGATAATAATTTTTGATAACTGCAGAAGTGATTTTTTCACGACATTTCCGGATGTTCTTATGTCCCTTCCTCAGGTCACAATGAAATATAGAAAAGAGAAAGAAAACAAAATAAGAATTATAATATATATATATATAATATATGTATACATATATATATATATATATATATATATATATATATATATAAAATAAGATATTCTAGTATCTAGTATATAAATTATATTTTTAAATCGTGAAAGGATATTTTTGTGTTTCCCTCCCTGAGTTTTCCCAATTTTCTTTATCAAAACGTTTTGATTTGTGTCACACTTAAGTAAAAAGTTTTTACTGAAATTTATTGTGTAGTCCAGTAGGAGCTCAACATTTAGGTGTTCATGGATTTGGAGGATGGAGGTGTCCCTCGAGTAGCTACCAACCAATCTAAGGCATTTGTTTTGGGGCCACTTGAAGAGTTCTCAAGTTGGTATTGTTTGCAAGACTGGCCCACACTGGGCGTGTATACGTTATCACTGGCCGCAACAGAGGCTTGTTTATGAGGAGTCTATTGGTTAGATTAAGGGATGCCTTTCTGTGGAGTAACGGGAATAAGGAGCACACAAGTCCGCTCACAGTATTTGCTTTCTGATTGAAAACTGACATAATTGCAGAGATATTGTGAAATAATTCAAATGGACTTGAAAATAAAATAAAACTGGTTTATTTAATATGTTGTCTAATTTCACTAACTATATATACATGGGAGTACTTTCGGTATTTCTACCATCCTCAGCCAAAAGCATAAGAGATAAGACTAAGTTAATTTTCAGAATGTCAGCCTCTCGAGGAACCCATTACCCTCCCTACTGGTGTTCCCCATGACGTCAGACATTCCTAACTAAGCTAAATTGTCAAGCTGTGAGATATTTTATGACAAGGCGGTCCCCATATTTCAAATGTGTGACCCCTTCTAAGATCTAGGTATAAAGCATTAACAATGAACAGGCGAATAATATAACATTAACAAATCAAAAATAATTGGTTCCAGTTACAACTTAATTAAAATTATTATACTGTAAATTATATAAATATATCTATTGGCAAGATTCAGATAAATCATATATCTATATATATATATTGGTAAATTCTATGTATATTTAAACGTACCTGTGCACATCGACTGGAGGGTCATATTATTGGTGACAGTAAAGGGGAATATTTTAGACAACATATTAAATAAACCAGTTTTATTTTATTTTCAAGTCTATTTGCTTTCTGTCTGATACGTTGCCTGAAGTTCAGTCGTCTGTCTAGAAGAACACCAAAGTATTTAACTGTATCGGTCCAGTCCACATTTTCTACTTTCTGGGGTAATGCGGCGTCTTTTTGTAAACAACATCGCTTCAGTTTTTCCTCCATTAATTTTAAGTTTCCATTTATGGAAAACCCGTTTGATTCGTCTATAAGCGTCCGTTCGTCTATGATTTATTGTAGCTGTGTCGTCAGCGTAAAGGTATAATATGACTGATATTAAATATCAGTAAGGTTATATAAGCTACAATAAAAACTAAATGTAACTAAACAACAAACCTGCAGCATGAGCGAAAATAACTTTAAAATTTACACTACAATGTAATAAACGCAAACAATTATTATTCATTTCGTTGTAGTGTAAATAATTTCAGTTATATTCGCTCAAGATGTTGTGTAATGACTAAACAAGACACATTTATTTTTATTTTTATATCTTTACGTAATTGTAGCTTATATAACTTACAGACAATGGTAGTTAGTGTTTATGACTCATGCCCGGGCTTTAACTACCATATTACTTACTATCAGAGCGCTCTTCAGTCACTCTGGTGGATATGAGCCCGACTATACTGTCGGAGTCCTAAATTTGGCCAATCCAAGTTTATTCACCTAGGCTAGAGGTCTTTAATGAGTTTCTGACAACGCACAGGCTCGGGACCATCGCTTACTAATGCTTCTTTGAAATTTCTCAACTGTTTCCTGTAAACTTGATTCCTACGTATCCTCTTCCTGTGTGCAGGACGTGGTGGCAGGACTCGTCCTGGCTCTACTCCTCATGGTGCCTCTGGTTCCTCTAGTCGACCTCATGGACATGTTCATCCTCACCAGTCGGTGGTCTCCTCTCATCCTTCTGTCTCTCAGCATCGGGATCATTGTCTTCTATCCCAAGAGTAAAATATGGACTCCCACTAGGTAAATATATATATTAATGAATTATTTGAATATTAGCGTTCGTTGGGAACTTAGATCTTTCGAATCGCTCAACTAAAAAAAAACGTGTCTAAATACCGCGAGAATACTGCTCAATGGTAGTTTTCGAATTTGTTGTTGAAATGGTTCGATTCGTATTCATTTGTAGATTAAGTTTGTATTTAAAAATGAAATAAGCTGTTTACCCATATCTCCTGAAATGGGTAAAAACATTATATTATTTCTTGTGACAATATGAGAATAAATATATTATTTATTCATCGACATTTTCAGCAGTTATTATAATATATTAATAACAATATTATATAATAATATATTGAAATATAATATATTATATTTTTTTAGTTTTACACTGCTACATTATTTTCTTTTACCACAAATTAAAGATACCAACTTTTATAAAATTTTGGATTTTGAACTCAATTTTTGACTCTTCCAGAAAAATATTGCATAGCACCTTTTCTCATTTGAATATAATACTTGTCAAAGATAAATGTTCACTTTAATAAAAAATGAAGTAATTTACTGAAATAATAAATATAAAATTAAAATAAAAAGATGTGAGGATTATATTGACTAAGAATTGTAATGAGTTGAAAGGATTGAATAAGTTGTTAAGTCATAAAATGGCCAAAATGAGTTAAGTGTACTGTGATGATCTACCATGCCATCTGCGCACTGTGAAGAAGTTGGGAGCTCAGGACTCTAATACTTTCGGAATTATAAAGATGTGGGTTTCTTGGAATCTCGTAAAAGTATGTATATTCTCGGTTAAATCAACTTAATCTACTTCTTTGAGGAATCATTTACGAGATAATTGCATTTAACCATTTATTCACTAAGGCAGACTATTCCAAGTGAAGAGGGTGTTTTCGGTTAAATAAACTTTAGAGAGGCATCATTCACGAGTATTTCAAAAAGTATGGTAAATAATTAGGTAAGTGATGGGGAATGATTAGGTAACTTGGGGAAAATCCAAGAAAGGATTAACAATATCCATTGTCATTCACTCCTATGGATTTAGAAGGTATATGATTATTAATGATGTAAACATAATTTATTTATTCCAAAAACTGGATTTACACGATTAATGCAAATGTAAAAAAGTGCTGCCCTGAAAAGTTACGAATTTATTCCCTGTGACCACACATATATTGGTTATACATTGTTGTATTTGGTCAAAAAAGTTTTGATAATGTCAGAATAATAGGGAAACGTTAACAAAACCAACTAAATATATTTTGTGAAGGACCTATCAATCTGTTTGTTTGTTTCAGAGGAGACACTACAATGGTGGTTAGTGTTTGTGTTGGTATCCAGGTTGGAGCATGGGCCAACTATCAGCTGGGCAGAATGACTGAACCTCCACTTCCTCCTCCGTACAGCATCTTATGGCCCTCCTACGATATGATGGGTAACCAACAAACACATTGCACTTGTCTTTCTTAAAATGTGTCTGCATGTTTTCATCTTTGGACAGGATAACAACCGATAAATTTAATATATCGATATGAAATTTTGTATGTGTATCCAGAATATCATAACAACGACAGGTACTGATTTTCAGCCAAATCGATTAAAGGGGAAGGGGTGATTAGAGGGGAGGCTTGACACAAAAACTCTAATGATGGTCGATTGGTTTTGAAGGGAGAGCGAAAACCTAATTGAATTACTCGTTCTTGGAAAGTATATTGCCAATGAGAGGGCGCCGGTAGCTCAGTGGTATGCGTGCTTGCCTTCTGAGCTCAAGATCATAGGTTCGAAACCCGACCGAGGCCCTTAGTTTATTTTATCTGGGAGGTAAAATAAAATTAAGCAAGCCGTCCTTCGGTTGGGACGTTAAGCGATGGTCCCGATGTCAGGTCCTAGTTAAAGACCCCTACCCTAGGTGAATAAAAATTTAGAATAGGCAAAATTTAGGACTCCCGCAGTAGAGTCGGGCTCATGTACACCAGAGTGACGAAAGAGCCATCTGGTAGTAGGCGATATGACCTCGAAGTTAAAGCCCGGGCATTAGTCATAAAAGCTAACCTAACCTATTGCCAGTGATTCACCAACGACTTTTTTATACATTAGTTGACGTTTAATCCATTCGGCCATTTTATATTTTTTCCGTGTTTACTACCTATATATTAGTCATAATATCAAATATTACAATTATATTTTCGTATTCATAATAAATTGAATGCATGACTAAAATGTGCATCCCCTATGTGACCATAGTTTTTATTAATTTCAGTGCAGCATTTTCCTTGATTTTGGGGCTGTCTACATAAGTCTACATAAGTTAGTGATTATGACTCATGTCTAGGGTTTAACTACGAGGTCATATCGCGTACTACCAGAGTGCTCTTTCGTCACTCTTGTGGACATGAGCCCGACTCTACTTTAAGAGTACTAAATTGTGCTTACTCTAAATTTTTATTCACCTAGCGTTAGGGCCTTTAACTAGGACCTGAGATCGTACAGGCTCGGGACCATCGCTTAACGTCCCATCCGAAGGATGGCGTGCTTAAGTTTATTTTAACTTTCAGGTATAAGGGCCTAATGAAGGATATCAAAACAAGGATAACCCTCATAATAAAATTATTTGAAAAAAATAATGGATTCTGGTCCCATACATTAATTTCGTATCGGTACAATAATTATTTCGGGAGTTATGGAAGTGTTTGTGTTAAGTCCTACTCGTAATCCTTACGTTTTCTTTGGCCGATTTCTGAAAATCAGCTGTCGCCAATTCTGGGTTCTGTATACACGTTTAAAATAGATATTATCATTCTATCGGGAGTGATCATAGGCACATACAAACACACACTAAGGATTTTTTTTTCCAGCTGTCTATTTTGTGTTTAGAGGTAGTTTTCTTTATGTTTTTTAAATTAATGACGTTGTTAATTAATTTAAAAGTTTGTTTTAAACTAAGTAATCATTTTTAGACGTTCCAGTTCAGTGAAATCTGACCTTATGCACTGGTCGGTTCATAAAGGGTGTGCAATTATGAATAAAGAATTGGAATTTGTTCCGTGCCATCAGCCCCTCACTTAATTAATAGTTAAACCAATGGTTCAGCAATTATAAGGAAATAAACAATTTAATTGTTTATAACAATTGATCGCGCGAAAATTTTTCAATCCTGATAATTTTGGCCCAATCTACACCTAATTCTCAATGTTCATGATTTTTTTTCATATTTTTCTGAGCGATCCTTTTGGTGATAAGGGTGGGGGACAGCAATTTTTAAGCGTTTCTCCCGAAAAAATGTTTTAAAAAATGAATACAAAAAAATACACCATATATATTGTTGAATTCGTGTTTCTATAAGCTTTCATTTGACACCCTACACGATGCCCTTGAAAATGTTTTTTTTTTTTCATTTTCCTATTTACCCCTGAAATTAAGCCCCATCATAAAAATTGTAATTTTATTTATTAATTATCTTTCATTCTGTCTGAATATAATTAATGTGTCTTCTGTTGTCTCTAGGTCTGATATTTCTGCGGTGTGCTCTTGGCTTCTCTTGCATTGTAGCAACACGAGCTTTGTGCAAATCTGCTGGATACGCCACACTGTGTATCTTCCGTTTGCAAAACCCCGAATCGCCACCTCGACCCTCTTCACTTCGAAATACCATCGAACTCACCTATAAGTACATCACTTACGTCCTCATTGGATTTAATACTGTTCATCTACTTCCAAATGTCTTCGAACTTCTCCGAATAGACAGGCCAACGTTTTATACTGAATTATAAACTTATTTTTTTTTTTGTATCACTCCACAACAGAGTTTTAAATTATGAGAAATTATTTTTTAAGAATTAAAATAATCTATAGGTTTGCTGAAGGCTTTTTTAATACACAAAACGCACTATCAGGTCAACAGCGCCTTTTGCGGAATGAGGTTGAGTAAAGGCATAAAAAATTCTAACCATTCGTATAAAATTGGAAATTATGATCAAGTAATTTATTATTGTTATTCGATAATTACAGTGTAAACTCTATATAGCGACACTTAAGGGACTGCGCATTTTATGTCGTTATTGAGAGTTGTCGTTAAATGAAGAGAAGAAACATCAATACATATTACATTACATTTAATAGTATTTTACTATTATAATATGTATTTACTAATAAAGTATAAAATTTACAAACAACAAACATTAATATTGATACAAATAACAACGCTTATTGCGTATAGTCTGTTATCTTCGTCTGACGTTTTTTGCTGCTCCAGTATTTTAGTTGTATTTTCTTATATATTTTATTCATATCTTGGGATACTGTGGCATCAAATGGCCGTGCAAGGTAATCACAACAAACAAAAGAACGAATTTGTTAGAATCTTCGGTACGTATGATGCCGACAGTCGAGGTAAATACGTGCTAGACAATAAAGCAACAAAATAACACACAAAAGAACGGACACAGCTGCAGTTCTTATTAATTCCGGTAACTTGAAAGTACTGTTTATTGCTTAGTAATGACGTATTGTTGTCGTTATTTAGAGTGGGTGTGATGCTACATAGAGTGTATCATTGTATGGACAACAAGGTAAACCAACCAGATTCAAGTAATTTCGATGTTTTAGGGAGTTTGTCGTTAAATCGAGTGACGTTAAATAGAGTTTACACTGTATATATAATAATAATATAATTGTATTAGAGATCACATCGATGAAGAGCCAACCTGATAATGTACTTCCCTAGACTGAATTAATCAACTAACGTTTTGCTCAACCTCCTGAAACCAATTTTAATATTTGGTTTAAAATCAATACTCTGACTCGGAAATTTCTGAATCCTCATACACGTATGTATTAGGGTGTCCGTTATTTTGTAAAAGTTAAAATTTCTTTGCTCTCATCCCAGAAACTGGTTCATGAATATCGGAAAAATATCGCCTGAATTGTTTCACATTTTTTTCATTGTAATAAACAGTGCCGGTAAGGAGCTCGATTTTATTATTTTATATTATTTTTCGAAACGGGTTTTTCGAACTTTTAACGATTTTTTAATATATTTTCAAGTCTTTTAGATCTAAAAATCTGAAAAATCACATATTTACGTTTTCGGGGTCTCTGAATTCGAATTCACTGTCAGAATTTAATTTGTGACTGTTGCAACTGTGGAAAAATTGTCATTTATTACCAAAAAATGACAATTTTCCGTAAAAATACCATTGTTTGATACGATTTTATATGTTTTTCAGGTCGCTGATTGCAAATTTTTAGTCAGAATTTACTTTTTGACAGTACCAGCGGTCAAAAACTTTCATTAGTCTTTTGTTGTTGATTATTTTTTTGTTTTCGCATTGAAAAAGGGGGTTTAATGGGGGTTTTGACGGTATATGTGATTTTTCAGATTTTTAGCTCTAAAAGACTTAGGAAATATATTCACAAATCGTTAAAAGTTCGAAAACCCCGTTTAAATCCCGTGTTAAAATCGAGCGCCTTACCGGCACGGTTTATTACAATGGAAAAAATCATCACATACTCGTAATTACTTAGTTTCGGTTTTGTACAGCGCATTTATATTTGTATATAATTCAAAATAGACCGGAAGTGTACTATGTCGCGATTTTGAAGGTATTTTTTTTCAAATTTTCTTCTCTTTTTTTTTGAAAATATGAAACTGTTTTTTTCTCAGAAAGCATGCACTTTTGGAAGCAAATATTTGAATAGATTTAACACGTTGATTGCCAGCGCTGTTTCATACAGCAACGCTGCTAGGCCAAGCCGATTAGACCTACTTCACACCTCCAGGCCACGCCTATTTTTTTTTTTATTCATATAAATTACGACATAATAAATGTTTTCTACCATTTTTATGCAAGTTTTAGCTCTCCCCAAAAACAAAATGGCGTATGTAACAAATTGATACATGTGTCCTGGTATTGTAAATTTTCGAATTTTTACAGCCAGAGGCCATTTGTATACATTTTATACAATTGTCATTTCGCTAAATAAACAGTATTTTATAATTATTTTATTTATTAAACAAAAAAACAATCCTCCAGAACTAAAAACAACAATAAATTTATACAATAATAAAATTTATACTTAAATTGAGGAAATGTAAGGGTCGATGATCGCAGCCAAGAAGATGGATATAACATTGAAAGAGGTTATACTTGTTTTTCGCGGGAATTTCGAATGCTGATTATTGTTTGTGGTGGGGAGAGGCCATCCATTTGAACTGCCTGAAAACCTTGTATTAGATCTATACTAGAACCCTAAACCATCCATCCTATTTGTATCAAATTGATAAATGTGGCCTGACAGCGACGATTCGATTTGCATCATATTTATAAATATGGCCCCAGGTAGTAGGCACGGATAGGTATCATATCTATACATATGTCAGTCAACGTGTTAAAGCTACATTGAATCAGTCAAATCTAAGCGAGAAGCCAAAACCGTCTTATTACACGGCTATATAGCCTTACGAGTTCTTTCCTGCCATTTTATAAGCTTGAAAATCTAAGAGGTCAAGGAAATTACACCTTTTTAATATTCCGGAGTTGAAATTACAAGACAGATGAATTACTACGAATCGTTACTTTCGACGATTCTACTAATCATTTTCAACAAAATCCATTTAAAAAATAAATATTTTCATTTTTTTTTTTTTTTTACATAAAAGCTTGCGTTTTCAACACCATCGTTAACTATTAACAATTTATTTACAAAAACACTAACAATTTTAGCTTTTAGCCCTTGTTCCACCCTTCATTCCCTATTTAAAATTGTAAAAAGTATTTTGTAAGTTATAATATTATTTGATTGTAATTTTTGTAAATATAATAATACATAAATATATTTCTAATCTTTATTATAAAATTTTTACTGTCATTGCGCACAATCATATACAAAGTTTTCTTTTATTTTGTTCGATTTATTTACAAATAATTTGTATTTTTATTTTCTCTATGCCTTAGTACTACCTCAGTATTACTATTTTGTTTTTATTATTTTTATAACTAAAAATAAGATTATAATTTATTTATTTTTAAAGAAAAATAAAAGCAAACTTGTTTTAACATTTATATTGTCTAACTCCACGAATATCTATAAAACATACCAGTTTCGGTTTAAGCCATCGTCAGCAAATGATACATTTAAGTTCAAACAGTAACACTTAAATTTGTTAGGTTGGTATATTTATATTGCTCTGAGACTTTATTTATTAAATATGCTATGTTCTATGGAAGGTGGAAGAACCTTGAGTACGCCGTCCTTCGGATGGGACGTTAAGCGATGGTCCTGAGCATGTACGATGGTACTCGTTAACTAAACCTGTGTAGGCAAAATTTAGGACTCCCACAGTAGAGTTGGGCTCATGTCCACCGGAGTGACGAAATAGCGCTCTGGTAGTAGGCGATATGACCTCATAGTTAAAGCCCGGGCTTGAGTCATAAAAACTAATTACTATGTGCTTTCTTATTAATATCATTTGTTTACAATAATTGAGTCGAGAGAAGTCGAGGTTCTGTCGTATAAAGAAAAAACTCATTATTTTGGCCAACGTTTCGGAAAATGTTTATTTCTTTTTTCATGGCTTAACATAATATAACAAATTTGTTTGTTTTGTATTATGGAATGTTGTTATTGTATTGTTCACAATGCATATCCAAGTATTTCGTTTGTTAAATTCTGTTAGGGAGAAGAAATTAAACAGTTTCCGAAACTTGGCTAAATACTGAGTTAACTCTTGAACAGATGAATCTTTTTTACACAAAATAACCTCAACTTCTCTCCACACTATTCGTTGATTATATTTGGATTCCTTCCTATTGGTGAAAGGGTCGAAAAATGGTGTCCAAGAAAAGTTCAGATTCTGATAGTACTACCCTCAAAACGTAACGAAATTAGGTTTTCCTAATTTTATTTTGTTCGCGATAACTTCCGCAAAAATACACCTATTGATTTTGATACCAATCGGATCAGTGGTTGTGAAAATATATGCAATTTTGTTCAACTACTGAAATTTCTGTACAAATGCATCGATTTGAGTGTTGTTTTTTTGCAAAATGTTTGCACAGTGGGGACTCAAAACTTGCAGGTTTTCTGTACCAATTGGATCAGCTATTTTGCAAATATCCTCAATTTAACACATATTTTGTACTCATAGCATTGTTGTCTAAGTATACAACTTTCTGGCAAATTCCACTGAAAAATAAATATATCTTTTACTTTGATAGATGACTTCAATTCTTATCAGAAGTTTCGAAAGAAATGTTTTTTTTTTTGTTTTTTTTATCCTACGCCCACCTTCGGCATTTCAGCCATGCGATGTCTTGCAGCCCAATATAGTGACGCCTTGTATTTATCGTGGGACATGTTATCCCGGGCTTGGACAATATCAATCAGCGCAGAGCAGGTCGGAAGATGGTCCCCTGTCATTTCCCCATCGTTGCAGAGCGAGCATATCGGTGAGTCGGCCATTCCTATCCTCTTCAGATATTTCTGAAGGCAGTCGTGTCCTGTGAGCATCCTGAAGTTGGCTAACGCCACCGTCCGAGCCATGTCCCCAGCTGTCCGATGTTATTCCTCCAGCAGGACTCCCCATCTCTTGCCAGCAGCTGCGCTTATCTGGTGTTCCCTCAGCAGATATTGTCAATCTGCTTCTTTGCCATAGCCAGATGTATAGACGTGGTAGGCTGTTTCATCTGGGATCCTTCTTTAGCCAACCTATCAGCCTTTTCGTTGCCTGGGATCCCGCAAGAAATGTATCACATTTGGTAATTTCTACATATTCTTCAATTTTCTTCTTAAAAAATAATTTGAAACAGGGAATTAATTTATGGTTCTCCATGTTTAATAATATATATGGGGGACTACTGTTTTACACCTAGGGAGCTAAGCATCCAATTCCCTGGAAGCGCTGGGCTTCCACTTTGCTTTGTCACCTGTATGTTTATACTACCTAAACCAAGTCCTTCATGAAGTACTTAAGTCTCCCAGTTTCCTTATCTGAGAATGCTCCCGTGATATCGTATTAAGTCCTCTATGATTACTTCTTTGCCAATAATGCAGAATCTCGTATTTTTCTCTACATCTGTCACAAGTGGGACTGTCCTTGATTCCTAACAGTATGTCCTCTGAGAACTCCAGTTAGTTGCCGAAGTTCGTTCCTTCTGAGGTTCAGGATCCCATCCTTCAACACCTTAGAATCCCCATTCAGGAACATCTTCGACTGTCTGCATGTGATCCTCTCTGTCAATGTCTTTTCTCAAAATATGGTTCTTCACATTTGAACCCAAATATTTTCACAGAATATTATACTATAAAAAGATGTACAGAATATATTTTAACAGAATTTGCCATTGAAACATTTCCCTTATGTGTGTGGCTTCCCTTGAGGACGGGGAGTCACAGCCTCAGGTAATCTCAGAATTTTATAAAAATACCAACCTAACAAATGTAAGTGTTACTGTTAAACATTGTCCTAACGATGGCATAAGCCGAAATCGGTATATGTAAGTATATATTTTTATGGAATTGAGACAATATAAATTTTAAACAATATATTTTTTCTTTGATTTTCCATTGTATCAACATAGATCGCAAAATGTATTCAGAGATTGTTTATTTTTAAAGAGTGAATCTTCCATTATTTATTATTATTATTATTTTTTAATGGTTATAAGAAGGTGACCTAAATTTAATTTTTTATTTTTGACATTTTGAAGGTTTTACTTTCTAAAATTGGTTCAATATGTAAACATAATATACTAAACATTTTTTGGCTCGATCAGATACGTCATAGCAACCATAACTTCCTAAAATGTATGTATTTTTAAAAGATATTTCAGGTAATATCTCAAAAATGGTAATATCTCTCTCCTATCAAAACTTTAGTGATATTAAATTGCAGTGCATGAATTTTTTTAAATTTTCCAATTCAAATTTATTTTTATTCATGTTATTATCTTGAAATATTATCAAAAATAAAAATAGTTGTCATTTGTTACAATTATAACATATTTCCTAGAGAAATGTCTTGTACAATCTTTGGAGCGCTGTAACTTTGATCGTATTTGTCTTATCTCAGAGCTGAGTGGAAGTGGATAGTTGAAAATTTAATAAGGAACATCAGGGACGACGATGACGCACCCCCTTGCAAAAATTCCTGATTTTGAATCCCCGATGCAAAAGGAGGGGTGTTTGAAGCCTGTGTCTGTGGCATCGTAGCTCCAGATCAAGATTTCAAAGCGGTTTTTTCGTTTAAACAGCTGGTATTTGTGAGATGGTTCTTAGCCATGTTTGGCGGAAATCGGGTATGCCGTCTCCAAGATTTTCAGGTTTCATCAGAGCCTGTGTAGGGCTCTATTACAGCTAGAGGAGTTTGAGTTTAAATGTTTATAAGGCCAAGAAACCTTGGTGGGGAGGTTTTTGTTTTGTTTTGTTTTTTCTGGGGGGGAAGGGGGCTTGGCCTTATAAACATTTGAGCTCAAACTCCTCTAGCTGTAATAGAACCCTATACAGGCTCTGATGAAACCTGAATATCTTGGAAACGGCATACTCGATTTCCACCAAACGCGGCTAAGAACCATCTCGCAAATATCAGCTTTTGAAACAAAAAAAAACGCTTTGAAATCGGTTCAGCCGTCTTGGACCTACGATGCCTTTTAATTAAAAATCTATTTTGGCTTCGAAGTAAAGGGGTCTTAATTTTCGTCTGATTTCAGCCAAATGATCATCTCTAACATAGATTTTCTCTCATCATCGCGAAAATATCAAAACCTGTTCAGGGTACTTTGCAATATTAAATTCCATTGACAATATCACAGATTTTTGCACAATTACAACACTGATACATAGGGTAATTTAAAATGAACAATTTTGTAATTTAGATTAATTTATATCGAGATTATTGAAACTAATTTTGCCAAAAATTTGGTCCAAACTTGACCAAAACTAAAACAAAACTTCTGTTTTTTCTCTCTTATTTTATCATTTTATGTGATTATTGCTTTGTTAACTGCCTTTCTTTATCTAGTCTTCCCATTCCATTATTTTTTTTTTTTACTTAGAATTTATTAAAATTTATGTATTTCAAAATACATATTAGTGTTAAGGAATAATTATTGTTAATTATTTAATATAATGATTTCTTATTTCTTAAACTTCAGAAGTATGTATCATGCAAAAAATAATAATTTGTTACTATCGTTATTTATTTATTAAAAATAAAAATGTATATGTTTATTTGAATTTTATTGAAATATTCAACCCTCTCATTTGTATAGAAAAAAAAGTCATCGGTGAATCACCGGCTATGTACTTCGCCAGAACGAATTAATTAATTACCTTTTTGCTCCCCTCTGACGTCACGAAATTCTTAAGGGAAAGGGGGGTTGTGAGGGGGTTAAACATAAAAATTGTGCTAACACAATAACGGATAAACGGAATGTAATGAAATTTAACATGTAGTATTCTTAAAAGCCAAATTGAAAAAAAGGGTGTTTGACGTCTCAAAAATCTTATCCGGAGGGCGGACTGTGAGTGGAGGTTGAGCATAAAAATAGTTCAACCTCATTAACGGATTATCGGAGTGTCATGAAATTTCACATATAGTAGTTTTAAAAGCAAAATTTAAAAAAAAAATAGGCTATGTGACCTATATGCATTTGAATATCAATTAAAAATCTATGTATAGATTAAATTCAATTAAATTAATAAATAATTCTGTCCTGAATAAAATGCCTAGTTTTGTGATATTATTATTAATGATATTGATATCATGGTGGGAAGTTTGCCGTGTGGACCTCAAGGGCCGCACTTAGTAATGCCACCTTTGTAGAGATTTAACACATGGCCCAGTAATTTCCTCTGATTGAGGGTGCAAAAAGGCGAAACACACCCGAGAACCTGCTTGTTTGTACTTTGGCCAAGTTTTGAGGCCTCTTGCTCCATTTTAGTGCTAAAAATCTATAGTTGATTTACATAAGGACTATTGTATCCTCAACATCGGATTTCTGAACGGTTACGTAATTATCCTCTATATTTGGTAGAGCTGGACGTCTGGGATGTCTGCACTAGACAAAGAACCTGTATTTCCTTCGATATTTCTGTTTCGACAGCTGTTCCTAATTGCCACAATCCTTGGTAGGTTCTTCTTCAAATTAACTATTGGACATGTGCTGCCAATGACAACAGCTGTGGTAACCAGTAACATGTAATCTACGTAGTACAATTGCCCTACTTTCTTCGTGCATTTTTTTTTTTACTTCTCCAGCTATACTAAGTATAGGGGAAGTTATGTAATCAGAAATTCAGTAATGAGATCTCAGGAATTTCAAGTTTTCCGACCAGATTCCAAATATGAAAAAATAAATGTCTGTATGCAGGGGCGTAGCAAAAAATAGCAAGAGCAAAAAAACAAGATACAAATTAAATAAACTAAAATAATAGTTTTTATTAAAAATGGATTGCTTGCAAGTTACCAATAGGATCTTCAAATTTCCCGAGCGTCTGAATCCTAAATCAGCAATCAGCTGTTACATAAATGTACATGTACAAAACAAGTCATATTACATTTATTTAAATATATAACGCAATGCGCAATCAGAAAAGAATAAGAGCCGGGGTCCCTCAAGGTGCTATTTTGAGCCCTCTAATTTTCAACTTGTTCATGCAAGACATCCCTGAAGCTCCCACTCCGACGTTAGCCACCTACGCCGATGATACAATGATCGCCTGTCAGCATAGTACCCTCTCCGTCGCCATTGAACAGCTCCAGGAAGCCCTAACAGACGTTTCTCACTGGTTTTCAAAATGGAGGCTCAAACTGAACGCAGGGAAGACCGAAGCCAAAATTTTCACTCTCCGCAGATTCTCCATAGAAGAACAGATCAAGCTGCAAATTGATGACCTCCCGATTCTCTGGAATCCTAAGGACCAGGGTGTGCGCTATCTTGGAGTACTTTTGGATACACGACTCACATGGAAACTACACATTAACAGAAAACTACAGCTAGCATATTCACGACTTAATACCCTTTACTCTCTTATAAACAGAAACACGCCACTCAAACACACATGTACTATTCTGCTATACAAGACACTCCTACTTCCACTTCTAACATACGCCTGTCCAGTCTGGATCGGTACCAGCAACACTAACATGAAACGACTACAAACATTTCAAAATAAAGTACTCCGAATAGCAACGAACGCACCTTGGTTTGTCAGGAATCACAAAATCCACGAAGAACTGGGAGTTCCTCAATTTGCAGCTCACATTGAGAAGCTAGTGAAAAATCACCATGAAGCCCTAGTGCATTGTTCCGGGGCTGTACATTACAGTCTAGGTGCGTGTGGAGGCGACTCAAACATAGACTGTACCAGGACTTTCTTTTTTAAACCCTATTTTATATATTTGTGTAAAGCATTTTGCTGGTCCAAATAAATGTGGTTGTTGTTAAATTTAAATATATATGAATTCCATCATTTCATTTCCTCACTCAAAATCGTCATTTATGTTATACTTATACTCTTAAAGCTGATTTTAGATGCGCAGTAAAAATGCAAAGCGCAGCAGCAGCAAATGCACGCTATTGGATGTGTCATTTAATTCTAAAAGCACAGAAACCACAGTGTGGTGATCGGCATGAATATGAAAGTGAGAAGGGGAAATGACAGTAATCTGTACAATGTGGTTGGTATAAGAAAGTTTTCTTATTGCTTTATCATTTTTCATAATCTTTAATGTTGAACTTTTTAACATTTGTCATAATCTTTATTGTAGTTATATTAAAGGTAATGTTTCTTTGCAAATTATTTTTCGTATAAATTTTTTTTTCTCTTTTTCATTGGTTGTTCGATTATAAGAACTTTTTATTATCGGAACTATCTATGTCCAGGGGCGTAGCCAGGGGGGGCACATGCCCCCCCTGGCCAGAGCAAAACACCAAAATTACGAAAATTGTGCTTTACTTAAATGTACATGTACAAAACAAGTCATATTACATTTATTTAAATATATATGAATTCGATCATTTCATTTCCTCGTTCAAAATCTTCATTTATGTTATACTTTATACTCTTAAAGCTGATTTTGCATGCGCAGTAAAAATGCAAAGCGCAACAGCAGCAAATGTACGCTATTGGCTGTGAGTCATTTAATTCTAAAAGCACAGAAGAAGCGTGCATTTGCTGCTGCTGCGCTTTGCATTTTTGTTGCTCATGTAAAGTCAACTTAAGTATTACAGTCAGTGGTTACCTCAGGGGGTGCTTCTAGAGGTCCGAGTCTCCCAAATTAATAACAAAAAGTCTGCAGTGCTAACCACGGAAACTGTGGGCTGTGTCCCCAGGAGTCTATACAACCCCCCCCCCCCCCCCCCCCCCCTGCCTATGTCCCAATTAGTTCGATTAATCGACGCTCTACTGTAACTCCCGATGTAATGATTGTATCGTCACAACATTTAGTATGAAGATTCAGAAGCCACTATGTAAGTCTTAGTTTTAACCCAAACTGGCTTTGGAGGGAGAGCGAAACCTTGATTAATTCGTGCTGGAGAGGTACATAGCCGGTGATTCACCGGTGATTTTTCCTCGAACATAAACATATTAAATTGAATCTTAAATTCTAGCGAGTATAGCCTGGACCGACTGCCTATGTCCCTATGTTCTTGTCTCTATCGACTCTCCCGGTGACAGACAGGGCGGCGCCTCCCCTCTGACTCATTGCCTCCCCCATTATATTGATTTTTACTATAATTTCTGTCTGACTCTCTTTTCTCTTCAATCCTTATCAGAGTTAGTCACCACTCAATGATATTCTTAAGTAATATTATCTTACTGGAAAATGTATTTTCTCAAGTCTTCCTTTGGTCCTTAAAAAAATAGTTATTATAACTCATGCCCGGGCTTTAACTACGAGGTAATATCGCCTACTACCAGAGAGCTATCACTCTGGTGGACATGAGCCCGAATCTACTGTGGGAGTCCTAAATTTTTATTCATCTAGGGCAGATGGTCTTTAACGAGTATCTGACATCGTACAAGCTCCATCCGGACCATCGCTTAACGTCCGAAGGACGGGCTGCTTAATTTATTATGAATACGAAAATATAATTATAATATTTGATATTATGACTGATATATGGTAGTAAACTCAGAAAAAATATAAAATGGCCGAATGGATTAAACGTCAACTAATGTATAAAAAAGTCGTTGGTGAATCACTGACAATAGGTTAGGTTAGGTTTTATGACTTATGCCCGGGCTTTAACTACGAGGTCATATCGCTTACTACCAGAGCGCTCTTTCGTCACTCTGGTGGACATGAGCCCGACTCTACTATGGGAGTCCTAATTTGTATTCACCTAGGGCAGGGATCTTTAACGAGTACCTGACATCGTACAGGCTCGGGATCATCGCTTAACGTCCCATCCGAAGGACGGCCTGCTTAAGTTTATTTTACCTCCCAGATAAAATAAACTAAGAGCCTCGGCCGGGTTTCGAACCCACGATCTTGAGCTCAGAAGGCAAGCACGCATACCACTGAGCTACCGGCGGCCTCCCTTAAAAAAATGGGCCGGGTTTGAAACATATATTTTTAGACGTTTCCTTTATTTTCCCGAAAACGGTTAGTCCTATCGAAACATTGTTTCTTACCAAAAATGTTCCTTATAAAATTTCCAATCGCCATAATATAGGAAATATAGTGCATTAATAATTGAGGGCCACCTAGGTTTATTCGTTCGCAGTAATTATATTCAATTAAAGAACTCTCTTCTGTGGTAGGTGCATCGTTTATAAGGACCTGTATGTCTTTCTTGAAGTTGCCACGTTATTCTAATATACGTACCCCCAATACATAAAAAAAAAAAAAAAAAGGTTCGTGAATGTATCAAGGTGATACATTATTATATGTATGTGATTGAAAAGTTGTGAGCGCTCTATCCCTACTAGCAAACATTTAAACAAATACATAATACAAATAGAAAATATACTACAAAATATATGTGATGTGGTCATAACAGGACTTTCTTATACTAACCAAGGTTTTACTGATCACTATATTTTGAGAAGGGGTGAGAGAGTAATCGGTAAATGCGTGGTTGCTATAAGAATGTTCTGCTATGGCCACATCAAATATATTTTGTCGTATATTTTTTATTTGTATTATGTATTTGTTTTAATGTCTACTAGTTCCCCTTCAAAACCAATCGATCATTTATGCTAAAAAATAATAGTGGACTTACATAGGGACTTCAAGATCTTAGATATATGAAACATATTAGGGGTGCTGGTAGCTCAGTGGTATGCGTGCTTGCCTTCTGAGCTCAAGATAGTGGGTTCGAAACCCGAGCGAGACCATTAGCTTATTTTATCTGGGAGGTAAAATAAACTTGAGCACGCCGTCCTTCGGATGGGACGTTAAGAGATGGTCCCGAGCCTGTACGATGTCAGGTACTCGTTAAAGACCCCTGCCCTAGGTGAATAAAAATTTAGGGTAGGCAAAATTTAGGACTCCCACAGTTGAGTGGGGCTCATTTCCACCAGAGTGACAAAAGAGCGCTCTGGTAGTAGGCGATATGACCTCGTAGTTAAAGCCCGGGCATGAGTCATAAAACCTAACCTAAAACATATTATGTCCTTAGATTTCACATAAGATCAATACTATGAAAGTTATAGCGGCCCAAAGAATGTAAACTAAATTTGTATAAGGAATATATCTATTTATAAGTATATTAAATATGGTTTCATATAGTATTATACTTAAATATAAGTTATCAAGCAATTAACGGACTTATACCAACCACTCCCTTCTCAAAATGATTTTATACTGACATTATTGGGTATAAGAAAGTAATGAGTGGCGTCAATGGTATTTACAACGTAATTCTTAGAGTGACTTTATACCCAGTAATGCCAGTATGAATTTTTTTTTTTGGGAAGGGTAAATCTGTAAAAGTTTGGTTGGTATAAGACACTTTAACACTTACACCGAGAAATATATAACACCAGGTAAAAATAACATGTTTTGGTCGATTATATAACATATAACTACGTATAACTGGGGAAGTTATAACACACTTCAAATGATCTGGGAAAGAAGAATAACATATTATTAAAATGGCTGCTAGAAGAAAAAAACAATTGTTAATTTTATATTTTTTTAATTCAGTTTGAGTGTGATGAAGAGAGAAAATGAAGGAGAATATAAAGGGACGGAACGAAGGCGTAGAAAAAAAACAACCTATTATGCAGGTCTGGCGAGGTAGATATCACGCAAGTGTTATTAGAACGATAATGGAAGAAAGACACAGTTTGTGAGCTGCATCCAGGCCTTTTTAACGTTGTGTCCATAGCTTCAGTCTCCAAGGCAGACATCTAGTTTGGAAGCAGTTGGCAAAACTATATTCGTAGTATTATAATCGTGCGAAAATCAGAGATCGAGGTTTCAATGGATTTTCACGATTCAGGTCCCCTGAATATGCGATTGAAATGTTTTGAGGGGTTTCGAACCCACGTTCTTGAGCTCAGAATTAAGAATTCACATGTGATTAGATTTTGACTGAAATCGGAATAAAATTAGGACCACTTCACTTCGAAGGGCTTAAGTACATTTTACAAAATACCCTTTCCTTTTATAATTGAGAGTGAAATCTCCCATAACTTCCTCTATACTTCAGACACTTGGGAAGCAACTTTATTCATTACCCACCATGGGAAGCTATTAACTTTACGCAACTTTTACGAGTACGGTCTTTTTAACAGTAATTATTTGGAAAGTTGCTACTTTTGTTTGTAATAACTGTCATATGGTAGCAATTTTCAATGTTTTATAGACTGAGACATTTTCTTAAAAACGCTATATGCATTTCCATTTTTTTTTTGCCCATAATAACATTCAATTCGAGACAGAATCATATTATAATTTTTTTAATTATTTTCCCTTATTTCTCTTGATTTAACTTATTGATATTAAAATATAAAGATTTTAATATACTTTTCTTTATAGAACGTTTTTTAAAATGTATATAATATATTATAGGTTAGGTTTTATGACTCATGCCCGGGCTTTAACTACGAGGTCATATCGCCTACTACCAGAGCGCTCTTTCGTCACTCTGGAGGACATGAGCCTGACTCAACTGTGGGAGTCCTAAATTTTGCCTACCCTAACTTTTTATTCACCTAGGGCAGGGGTCTTTAACGAGTACCTGAAATCGTACAGGCTCGGGACCATCGCATAACGTCCCACATCCGAAGGACGGCGTGCTTAAGTTTATTTTACCTCCCAGATAAAATAAACTAAGGGCCTCGGACGGGTTTCGAACCCACGTTCTTGAGCTCAGAAGGCAACCTTGCATACCACTGAGCTACCGGCCCCCTCTATATAATTATAAGTTTATAATTATTTATAGTTATATATAAGTTTATATTGTTTATAGTTTTCTGTTTAAATATATTATTTCAGTTTATTTTGGTGTAAATTATTTATACACTACTTAATACAATTATTACAACACAGTTTGTATTCTACTGACCTCATTCTTTGACAATTATCTATTCAGTTTGTGAGAACTAATTCAATTCTGTAACTATTTTTGTTTTTATGTACATTGTACATCATTATTTCCTAAAATAGAAGAAAAAAAAAAGAAAATCCCTAATGACATCCTGGGGAAATGCAAGTCAATGAAAAAAAAACAGAAGGAAACAAGATATCATCAATTTCCTCTTTGACAATAACATTAAAAAAACACACAAATCGAGTATTGTATGACAATGGTTTTCTAAATAAAGGAATGATAATAAATAAATTTTGTTAAATTAAATTGCAAATGACATTGTTATTGTTCAATGGAATTGCAGTTTATCCCATAAACATTTTGATTATTTTTAAAATGATGAAATCATTAAAAGTTGTTTTATTTACAGCATTCTTTGTATTTGAATATATTTCAATTTATGAGCCAAAAGAAGATAAATACGACGGTGAATCACCGGCTATAGACTTCCCCAGTACGAATTAATCAATTGACGGGGTTAGAATCAAAATGGTCCAAGTGACATTTTTGAAAATTTTTCATTAAGTGCATAATCGGGTACAAAAATGATAGTTCGGTTCAGGAAAAAAGTTGTACAAGTGAAATCCTAGCCAGTGCTGAGATCTAGTGGCAAATCACTTATTCCATTTTGGTGACATGAACAAGTAACACATATCAATAGTGACATTGAAATTGAGATTTGTATTCAATTTTATGGTTTACTAACAGCAACTTTCACCATAAAAGTAGAAGACGAAATATTTCCGGCTTCGATTCAATCAGTTAAGAACTTAATGCACAGTTTCTTCAAAGTTTTAAAAATGTCACTTAGACCATTTTGATTCTAACCCCGTCAATTATGTTTTCGTTATCTCTCCAAAACCAATCGATCGTTTCTAAAAATCGATATTTGAATTACATATTGGCTTCTAAATCCACATACTAAATTTTATGTCAATACATTCATTACAACGGTAGTAATTGGGGTTTTTGTTGTTGTCTTTCCTCTAATCCCTCCTTCTCTTTGGTCGATTTGGCTGAAATTCAATAGGTTTTGTCTATAGGGTGTTTTGGATACACATTTTAAATTTCGTGTCGGTACGTTCATTCTATCAGAAGTTATCGTGTTCACAGACACATACACTGATATACAAAAAATTGTTTGCCTTACCCTCCCGCTCAAAAAGATGAACCATCATTGGCAATGTATTTCCCCAGAACGAACTAATTAATTAATTTTTCGCTCTTCTAAAACCAGCGTATCATTTGCGTTAATATTCAACAGTTCATTTACACAAAGGCTCATAAATCCTCATACTAAATTTTGTGGTTTAAACAGAAAATTAATAGATGTTGTAAAGGGTTTTGGTGCCACATGTAAAATTTCGTGACTATATATTCATTTTATCGGCAGTAATTAGAGTAGTTTCGGCTGAAATACAAGCGTCGTTACAGGGTTCTGGATTTAATCATATATTGTTAGATGCGAAGCTAATGAAAGGACATTTTGTGGATGATTTCTTGTCCATTAATGTCCAGTCAAACTTTAATCTGTTCTAATAAAAAACCAATTCGAATGAAGTGTATATCTCATCATATTTTGCTCTGTCTTGTTGTCATATTTCATCAGGATTGATAACATATGTTACGACCCCTGTTTTTACATCCATTTGTATAGGTTAGGTTAGGTTTTATAACTCATGCCCGGGCTTTAACTACGAGGTCATATCGCCTACTACCAGAGCGCTCTATCGTCACTCTGGTGGACATGAGCCCGACTCTACTGTGGGAGTCCTAAATTTTGCCTACCCTAAATTTTTATTCACCTAGGGCAGGGGTCTTTAACGAGTACCTGACATCGTACAGGCTCGGGACCATCGCTTAAAGTCCCATTCGAAGGACGGCGTGCTTAAGTTTATTTTACCTCCCAAATAAAATAAACTATAAGGCCTCGGTCGGGTTTCGAACCCACGATCTTGAGCTCAGAAGGCAAGTACGCATACCACTGAGCTACCGGCGCCCTCCAAAAGCTTATATATATATAATCATTACATCGGCAGTTATTGGTATTTTTTTAGTTGTGCCCCTTCGGCTGAAAATTAATGGGGTTCTTTCTTATAGGGCTTTGAATGCACATATGAAATGTCGTGTCAATACATTCATTACAACGAACGAGTTTTTATGTTAAGCCTCTCTCCTAATCATCTCTTCCCTTTGACCGATTTGGCTGAAAATCAATAGATGTCGTCCTTAGAAGGTTCTGGACTTACTGAGCACAAGATCGCGGGTTAATAAATCGGCCGAGGTCTTTATATATAGGTAGGTACATACTTTATTGTATCTTTACTCCGTGGCCTAGGTAAATTTTACAAGACACAGCTTATGTTCCTGATCTAATCAAAAATCCTTTAAAGTAATAGTTATAGGGAATATTGAAATATATAATTTATATGAAATATGATTTTTTACAGGTAGTCCGGTTTCGAGATAAATGCCGAAAACCATCTTGAAATGTTTGTTTTGAAACACATATTTTCAGACGTTTCCTTGATTTACCCGAAAACAATTTCAAATCGCAAATAAATCTTCAAATTTGAGATAGAAGCAATATGACAAAAGTGATGACGCCTGAAACAATGAAAAATTAATTTCCATAGGGAAATTAAAAAAAATGAATAAAATAAAGTATATGTGATGCTGCCATTACAGGAGTTTCTTATACCAACCAGATTTACAGATTACTCCCCCCCCCCCCCCCCCCCCCATAATACTGGCATTACTGGGTATAAAGTCACTCTAAGAATTAGGCTATGCCGAAAACCATCTTAAAATGTAGTTTTGAAACACATATTTTTAGACGTTTTCTTAATTTATCCGAAAACTGTTAGTCCTATCGAAAAATTGTTTCTCACCAAAAATGTTCCTTATTAAATTTAAAATCGAAAATAACTCATCAGATTTGAGATAGGGTCAATAAAGCTAATCTTATTGTTTTATGACCGCCTTCTTTCGCCTTAACCTCACAAAGTTAAAAGGATTATAAAATTTTAACCTTATAGTCATAATGAGGGGACCAACATGTTCATGTTGTACTGTATTATATGTTGTGTGGGTTGTTGCGTGTTATTGATTGGTTGAGGGGAACAGAGACTTGGGTAGGGTAGGTCCGGGCTTACTCGGCAGATGGTACACACTCTAGATGCCGTTCTGAAAACATACACCTCCGTAGCGTATACTCACAATGGCGTACATAGTCAAAATGAGCGCTATGAACTTCATAGCGAACCTTAGCCGATGGCGCCGAGGATCTCTGGCCTCCGCAACAAGAGAATTACTGTCGCTCACTGTTCTTGCTCCAAGCCTTCTTCGACATCCTGAAGTTCTCTTCTTCTTCTAGTCTGTAAGAGGGAACTTCGTCCTTATCCGGGATTGGAATTTTTTACTTCTCCAGCTGTATGTTGCAAAGTGGGGCAAAACGCATAATTAGCGCGAAAAAATTAAAAAGTACAGCTCTCATACTTTACAAGCATCTATATGATAGGAAAAGATTATAATTAAAGAGATACAGTAAAATCCTTTTATAACGATTCCTGATGTAACGATTTTCCGGATATAACGTAAAACCAGTACTAGTTTGGTTTGCTATTTAAAAGTGAAGAAATAAATCCGGATATAACGATGTTAGGTATAACTATATTCCGTATAAAACGATCCAAAACATAAGAAAAAGTTTTTTTGTTTTTTTTATTCCGGTTATAACGATATAATATGTATGTTACGCACATACATACATAATTGGGTAAAACAGTATGTGTTTTGAACGGATGAAAAATACGAATATTATAGAAAAGGTTTTTACTCTTTCCGAGTGCAATGAGTCATTCCATTTTCCCCTTGTTGAATTTTCTTCGAACTCCCTTCTTCCCTTCCAGTGCGTATATTCTAGGGATGGATATCGACCAACAAAACATCGATTAATGACATCGATTATTATTTTATACTAGTTAATCAATACACTTATTAATCGTTGGTTAAATAATCGATTAATCGAACGCACAAACAAAAATTAATAAAATCAGTCAATTACAACTCACAAAACACAAATGATTAGAAATTAGAATTAGAAGTAGAACTATTAGAAGGTTACTTTTTACTTATCACCAGATCACCACAGAGGCACTGTGTTGTATCGATAGTCAATACGATAGTCTCCTCCCACTTTTTTAGACGAGTTGCACTTCGGATGAATAAAAATTAATTCTTTTTTCTTTTTTTTCTCCTGTTTTTCGGATGAGTTGTAATTTTAATTAAAAATTTAATAGTCGTTAAATAATCGATTATCCGATTAATCAAACCTAGTTGACTTCGATTAAAAAAACACCGATTATTTTATCAAAACATCGATTATTTCGATTAATCGGTTAATCGATACCCATCCCTAGTATATTCCTAGTTTCAAATTAGTCTTTCATTTGCCTCCGTAGGGATCGTGACAGTGTAAAAATTGAATTGAAAATGACTTCGAACAAACGTCGCGTATTTTCTATTGAAGAAAAAGTGAAAATCATAAATAGGATTAAGAAAGGAGAAACAATCAACGAAAACTTAGTTGTAGGAGCTTCTAATTTCCCAGTCTACGATATCGACAATCTGGAAATCCAGAGACAAAATCAAAGAAATGTTTGAAAAAAATGTGACTTTCAAAAAAAAAAAAACACTTACAAGCAGCCAACATCAAGATCTAGAAAACGCAATTCATATAACAGTTTGGTTCCGGATATAACGATTTCCGGATATAACGATGTATTTTTCTTGGTCCCTTGAATATCGTTATAACAGGATTTTACTGTACATGTCATTAGGGTAAAAACATAAATGAAAAAAGCACTTGCTTGTACAATAGCAGTTTAATAAAGAAAATATAATAAAATAATTTTAAAAATAATACGATGAGTTGGTTGGTAACAAGTTGGGTTCTCTTAGCAGCCATAACACATCCCTCGGAAAATATTTTCTTGTAGAACGATACTTTCCACCCGATAGATAATACTTGTCTCATTCAGTGAATGGTTTACTAGGACGGCCAACCTTACCACAGGAACTGACTTTCGTTTGAAAAGGAATATCGAAGTCCTTCTGTAATCAAACTTGGTTTTGATCATTCAAATTAGATAAATTACTTGCAGAGCGCTTCCAACGCAATTCCGCACTTTTTTTGAAATTATTCAATTTTCTTGGAAGAGCTTCCTCATAGATTTTGTTGGATAATCGATTTTGAAGTGAAACTGCCATTCCCCGAACCGCTACGTTTCGTTTAAGACTCTTGAATTTCAACCATAGTGAAAACATGTAAGAGTTTTTCACTACATTAGAACTTCCTGTAAAAGGAAAAAAAAATACTGCGTCTTGTCAAGGAGAGCTAAGGTTCTGTTTCTTTTACAACAATTAGAACACTAAATTACCAAGAGAAAGATGCTAAGTAGAAGGCATGCAATCGCATGCGATTTTTTGGGCGACTTTCAGAATGTAAAATTTCCAATAAACAACTTTATGCATTGAATTTAATTAATTTATGCACTATTTTGGCAAAATAAACAATATAGTTTATTCACTTATCTTCTCCTGAATCAGACATATTAGCTAAGGTTTGAAAAATAAATGAACTGCACTGTACCACTGTCAGAATGTAACTGTTGTGAAAAGATGACGTGTCGTTCCTGTGTTTACATCCGGCTTTGTGCACTTATTGTAAACAACCGAGGCCCACCTCTTGGGTTCAATGTCTACAACTAGTCTACTTCCAATACCAATTGTTCCCATCTTTCTAGTGAGAGTTTCATCATTTGAATTTTTTCGTGCTACGTTGTTGAATTGCCCCACTGTGCGATGTATAGGGAAAATTATGTATTCGGTCAGAAATTTGATGTCGAGTTTTCAACGGAATTTCATGTTTTTCGACTCTCTGATTCCAAAAATGAAATTTTCTCTCAGTCTGTATGCCAATGAACACATAACTCTTGATAGAATGAATGAATATCGATACAACATAAAACGAAATTTTGTATAAGGCTTGAAAAGATCCTGAGCTAGATATCTGTTGATTTTGTACCAAATCGGAGAGGGAAAGCGAACATTTAGACGTCATCACTGCTGGTGAATCATGGACGCCTTTATCGCTTTCTATATGAGGCGTAAATATTGTCAAACCGTGTTAAAATGGATTAGGAGTCATTAATGAGCACCTCCAAAGGACGGCATGCTCAAGGTTTTGTTACCTCTCAGATAAAAAATAGGGGCGGGTTTGAAGGCTGAGCTACCTCTGTCCTCATTAAGGGGACCATGAAACGAAATATCTGAAGTACCCTTCATAAAGCTGACGTGGGGAGGATGAATATCGATCGAGGGGGGGAACAGTGTAGTCTGCAGTTTGGCATAGGTCAGGCTTGTCAGTCGGGGAATAATGTACGAAGAGATTGCATGTGATGAAGGGAGCGAAGACCCTGGGGTGTGGGTGTACCAGTCCATTGCACAGGAAACTGCATCATCGTTAAAACCCCTTCTGCAGTGCCGGATTTAGCAATAGGCCCAGTAGGTCCTGGTCTAGGGCGGCAAATTTGAAAGATTATATTTTTTCAAATTTTCTGAAAATAATTGTAATAATCAATTATTAACATATAAATTGTTTGATAATCAAATCAATAGACTCAGTTCATATTGATAATTTATATATTAAAGATCAATTGATATAATATATCAATTGATATTGATATTGATTGATATAATATATCAAAAAAAATCACCCTATATATACATATTATGGTTAGGGTTAGGTTAGGTTTTATGATTCATGCCCGGGCTTTAACTACGAGGTCATATCGCCTACTACCAGAGCGCTCTTTCATCACTCTGGTGGACAATACTCTACTGTGGGAGACCTAAATTTTGCCTACCATAAATTTTTATTCACTTAGGGCAGGGGTCTTTAACGAGTACCTGACATCGTACAGGCTCGGGATCATCGCTTAACGTCCCATCCGAAGGACGGCATGCTTAAGTTTATTTTACCTCCCAGATAAAATAAACTAAGGGCCTCGGTTGGGTTACGAAACCACGCTCTTGAGCTCAGAAGTCAAGCACGCATACCACTGAGCTACTGGCGCCCTCATATTATGTATATATAGGGTGATTTTTTTTAGAAGTAAGTTTTTCCAATAAGGATTAAACTGTCATACAGTGGTCATATCGGGCAACCCCAATGTCACTTATGTTCTGTTTGGTTCGCCATTTCACCATGAATAGACTTACGCCAGAAAAACGCTTGCAAATTGTGCTTTATTTCGAAAATCGTGGTTCAGTTTGGGAAACTTACCATGCGATACGTCCATTTTACGGTTGACATAATCGTCCATACGAGCAATTAATTCGAATAGCCATCAATACCGTTTTTGCACCATGCATTCTCTAATTGATAATATGCTGTGATGTAAAAAAAAAAAATACACACATTAAAATTATTAAATTATTAATATTAAAAAAATGAATTATATTTATTTTCTATAAAAAAACAAATTTCTTTTAAAACAAATGAGTAAAAAAACAAAACACGGCCATCAGCTGTTTTTTAGTGTGTGGAGTGACGAGTCGAGGCCTGGGTTCAATAATGGTGATGGTCTGAGTGTGTGGAGAGTGGTGTTTAGGCTTAAAGTGTAATGAACTAAATAGAAGTGAATTGACGGTGAAACTGATCCAAAAAGAAGGTACTCTTGTTTGTTTATATGTACAGGATATGTGCCCAGAAATATATAACTTAAATTTTTAAAAAATGATCAAAATATAAAACAAAAAAAGATTGAATTAGTGTTAAGAAATTTAGTTTTTAAGATTTTTCTTTTGATTTTTGTTTGTTTCAATGTTTAGTTTTTTAAATTTTATAATGTAGATTTAAGAAAATAAACCCAATATTGGTTCTCGTAAATTCTATTCTATTCATTTTCCCTGTTGGCCCTGTAAGATAATTTGAAAACCTTTGGATTAGATTTAATATTTTTGCAAAATTTAGAAGACAAGATGGCATCTCTTTAGAAATCCAAATAAAAAGTTTGTTCGTTGAAATTTTTTAAAAAGTTAGTCTTAAATTTTTGATATTTTTTTAGGGACCTTTTCGGAAACTACTGTAGAAATCCTTTAGTAAAAGAAAAGAGATACAATTTCTACAGGAAATGTAAATTATTGTTTAAATTGTTTATTATTTATTGTTGTTTATTTAATTATTATTATTTCATTATTATTCATTCAATTATTAATTATTATTTATATTTATTTATCATTTATTTAAGATTAACACTTAAACCTTTCTTTTTTTACCACAACGCATCCGCAGAGACGTCGTTCAGTGTGCACCGAAGAAGGCATTGCTACTGTAGAGCGTAGTGTTGAGGAGGATCTGAATGAGTCAATTGATTGCTCGAAAAAGTGGTCAAAAATTGGACTTCTAGATTGTGCTTTACTCAAGCCAGCCGCGGCGGCCATATGCCCGAAATCATATTTAAACACTAATGGCATACAATTATCTTTCCAATAAACCCAATACCACAGCCGCTATCACGATTTTTATGTGTTTTATTTCATTTTAAAGTTCTATACCTCTAAAAAAAAACACATAGGTATTATATATATAATATGAAAAAAGTGGTGAAAAAATAACGCTGACGCCAACTGATATACCTAATAATGCCAATAAAGGGCGGGGGGGGGGGGGGGGGGGGGGGGGGGTATAAGAAAGTCTTGTAATAGCCACATCACATTTCTTTTTTTGTGCTATTAGTATTTGATATCTTCATCAATTGGCATTTAATAACCTCTGTATGGTATAAATTTCGAGAAATAATATAAACCTGACTCATAAAATGCCAGTTTGATGGTGGATTGAGATATTCGTTGATGAGGTCTATAAGACAGCTTTCTCTGATGTGTATATGAGCTCACTGCAGAAACATTCCTCATCCATGTTTCGGTTTCCTGTCAGGACCGGTTCTCCTCCGTGTAAATGCATTCAACAGAACAAGGAGACTGTTGGGTGTACTAAGAATTTCTCATTAGACATATTCCACCCACAGAATTCCATATCGTCGTCATCCAGGTCAGCTTGGTGTACCCTGGAGTAACCCACGCTCAAGTTGTTGTGACTCATACCCGGGGCTTTAACTAGAAGGTCATTTCGCCTACTACCAGAGCTCTCTTTCGTCGCTCTGGTGGACATTAGCGTGACTTTACTATGAGAGTCCTTACAGTCTCTTACAGGCTCGGGACCATTGCTTAACGCCCCATTCGAAGGGGATAACAAAAACCCACGCACAATCAAACACGATCATTTCCCCAGCTAGGAGTATATGAAGTATAGGAGAAGTTATATAATCTTTAAAAAATTCGATGCGAAGTTTTCAATGGAATTTCCTGTTTTCCAACTCCAGATTCCATAACGTTTTCTGACTGTCTGTGCATCTCTGAAAACGATAACTCCCGATAGAATGAATGTATCCAGTATAAGTCCAGAACCCTCTAATGACCTATAGATTTTCAGCCAAATCGACCAAAGGGAAGGGCGTTCAGGGGAGGGGGCTCAATTCAGAAATCCTATAACTACCGATGTAATAAGATATCGAATTTTGTCATGAAAGAAGACACTTTTAGAATAATTATAAATAGAATACATTCATCATAAAATTTATAATATTTATAACTTTTTTTGTTTATTTTGTTATTGTACATTAGGGCAAGAATAATAAGAAAAAAATATTCATCATTTCAATTTAAAATAAATTATTTATTTGTATTATTAGAAGAGAGTGGTCTTTAATAATGGTCGGTATAAGAAAGTCCTGTTATGGCCACATCACATATGTTTTTTTAACGATGTCCCCACCCTTAGGTGAAAAAAAATTTAAGGTAGCTAGGCAAAGTTTAGAACTACCATAGTAGAATCGAGCTCATGTCCACCTCGTAGTAGGCTATGTCCTCGTAGTTTAAGCCCGGGCATGAATCACAACTTCTGTTGTACATTATCATATTCATGTTTCATTCAAATGAGAAAAAGTAAACAAAAGAAAAGACATAGCCTTTAAGAGAGTCTCGTCAAAACGGAACTCTAGAATAAGATTCCCAAGAAACTTCCGTTTCTTCTGTGTAATTATGCCACCCTTTGTTTAATGTCTATCTCGATCTAACTTTCTCCAGCCATTAGCTATCGCTGTTCAGTCAACCAACAGAGATACACTTCAACTATTTATATTTAAATACCTTTTTTTAGTAAACAAATCGGCCCAATCCCTAGACACCCTATTTTGACAGTAATATACATGAAAAAACCTGACCGAGGCCCTTTAGTTTATTCAATCTGGGAGATAAAATTAACTTAAGCACGCCGTCCTTCGGATGGGACGTTAAGCGATGGTCCCAAGCCTGTACGATGTCAGGTACTCGTTAAAGATCCCTCTACTCTAGGTGAATAAAAATTTAGGGTAGGTATGCAAAATTTAGGACTCCCAGAGTAGAGTCGGCCTCATGTTCACCAGAGTGACGAAAGAGCGCTCTGGTAGTAGTCGATATGACTTCATAGTTAAAGCGCGGGCATGAATCATAAAACCTAACCTAACCTACATGAAAAAAAAAATCGTCTGTGACTCTTTGGCAATGTACTGTGATAATTAATATTAAATGTTGTGTAAAATAAAATAAAAATAAAAATAATAGAAATAATAAAATTACATGTCCTGTAGAAATTATAGCTGGTCTTCTACTAAATTTTGATTTCTACAGTAGTTTCCGAAAAGGGCCCTAAAAAATATCGAAATTTTGAAGAAAGTGCACGTATTTAAAAAAATTTCAATTAACAAATTTTTTAATTGGATTTTTTCTAAAGATACTAAAGAGATGCCATCTTGTTCCTTTTTTTTAAAATGTTAAATCTATTCCAAGGGTATAAATTATCTTACTGGGTTCACAGAGAAAATGAATAGCATAGAATAAGAGAACAAATATTGTGTTTATTGATTACAAATCTACATTATAAATTTAATAACTATTACGAAAAATAAAAAACATTATTTCTTCTTCTATTGTTGATATCTGAAATTAGGACGCTCGGAGTAGGGATCCGTCAGCTTGTAGACCTCCTCATTTCTCAATAGGAACAAGAAATGCCAGCTGATCCTCTGAAGCTAATTATATGGAACATCTGTCCGTCTGTAGAGGTGAGGGGTTCAATATGGTACCGTTTTGGGGTACTACTGGAAATAGACACCCCAGGAAGACTTCTATGCCTAGCCTATGTAGAATGACAGAGACCGATGTCCTAAACATGTCCCGACATTCCTTAAACTCTCTGAAATCCTCAATTATCTCTTTTTTATCTTCCAGATGTTTTTTTTTTTTTAGATTTTTTCCGGGGAATTCTATTTTTGAGTAAGAACTAGGGATGGTCGATAGTCGATAGTCGGCCACTACCGTTAGTCGATATCCTCGATGGAAAACTATCGATAGTATCTCAAATCAGTAAGTTGCCGCTTTTCATGATAAATACTTTCCAATTCCAATATTATATTATGATATGATTATTTTATTTTTATTTTTTCATGTGCATCTACCTAATTTAAATTATTCTATGTTATGGAGGATGAAAGGGGAATAAAAATATCAATGGAATAAGTAATTGTTCTTTCAAATCGAACTTTTATTTTATGAAAATAACATTTTCTGTCAAAAATAATCGCATTAAATAAAATTATTTTCAAAAACCAAAAGTTCCCGTTATTTTTTGAACAAATCGTACTGCATGTATGAGAAAGTGAAAAAAAAAAAAAGAGGTGCATTCCACAGTTCTCTTTTTATTAATAGTTTTCTGGAGAATGTATCCACGAAAGACGGATCTATTTGTTTCTCGGTATTTCTGTTTCTTGTCTTGTTTATCGAAGCTATAGCTCTGGATGATGTCTGCTTCATCTCATTGTCTTCTGAGAGACAAATTGACAAATAAGTGTGAAGAAGAGGCTAAGTTTACAGACTTGACGGGGAAGAGGCGCCTTCCAGGGCATCTGAAGTATTTAGATTCTAAATAGAACAAAACCAGGCTCCCTCGAACTTGATATCAAACTTTCTCATGAATATGTAGTGTGAAACCAACCGAGAGAATATATGAGATGTTCTGAGCAGCATGAAACTTTTCCATAGGCTAAGGTTACCATAACCATAAATGTTAATGGAACATGGCGAGAGAGAAGGACCAGGGGACACTGGGATCTATCCTAAAATGATGAGGAAATTTTGTGAATCACCGGCAATGTACTGCCCCAGAACGAATTAATCAATTAACTTTTCGCTCCGCCACCTAAACCGCTCATACTAAATTTTGTGTCGATGAATTCCTTCAGTTGGAAGTTATAACGATTTTTGAATTGAGCCCCCCCCCCCCCCCCCCCCTCAGAGGAGGGATCAGTGACAACCTTTGACCCTCCCCCCCCCCCTCCCCTCCCCCCCCTCCTCCCCCAGTACTATAACCTCCACTTATGGTTATCCGTGTCAGATTATAATAGCAATTATTATGTTTTTTAAGTTAATATCAGTTCTCGAAGATATAGATCGTTTCAATTGTATATCGATTATTGCGGATCTTATGTTTTAATACTACCTTTGCCTACGCCCCTAGATTTTTTTTACATTTCAATATCTGCAAATTATAATATTTAATTAGCCCACTAGCGCTCCCAAGCGTCTAGAAATCAAATTACGATCTTGAGCTGAGAAGGCAAGCACGCATACCACTGAGCTACCGGCGCCCTCGAAATTCCTATGTAAGTCAACTAGTAATGTTTATACCAAATGGTCTATGGGTTTTGGTGAGAGAGCAGAAACATAGTTGATTTGTGTTGGTGTAGCATATTGCCATAGGTCCATTGGTAATTATTCAAATGTTTTTTGTGTTTTCTAATCTTATGGCTTGTCAAAAGACATTCCTACCACAAACTGTCCTACTCTTTGTCCAAAACAAGCGAGGCCCAGGTAGACGGAATTAAGTTAATCCCCTAGGGTGAAGCTTACAGGGGTGAAGGTCTCGAGGCCATTGGAATATTCAAAAGAGAGGAAATTCTAAATCATTTATTTTGTGAAAAATAAAACATAAATCTCTCAGTTCATCTTTTGTTGGTCCATCTTTTGTTCGTATCCACAAATGTGAAGAGAAAAATTGTCCGTGAATCACGAATTAATCAATTAAGTTTTCGCTCTCCCTCCAAAATCAATTGACCGATGGAACCAAAAATCAATTAATTAGCATTACATCGGCAGTTGTGGGGGTTTTTGACTCTAGCTCCCATCCTCTAATTCCCCCTTTGGCCAATTTCGCTAAAAATCAATAGGTGTCGATTTAATGGGCTTATAAAATTTCGTTTCGATACAATTATTTCTATTGGAATCAGGTTAGGTTTTATGACTCATGCCTGGGCTTTAACTATGAGGTCATATCGCCTATTATCAGAGCGCTCTTTCGTCACTCTGGTGGACATGAGCCCGACTCTACTGTAGGAGTCCTAAATTTTGCCTACCCTAAATTTCTATTCACTTAGGGCAGGAGTCTTTAACGAGTATCATCGTACAGGCTCGGGACCATCGCTTAACGTCCCATGCGAAGGATGGCGTGCTTAAGTTTATTTTACCTCCCAGATAAAATAAACTAAGGGCCTCGGTCGGGTTTCGAACCCACGTTCTTGAGCTCAGAATGTAAGCACGCATACCACTGAGCTACCCAGACAGATATTAACTTCCCAGCATATAGAGAAGTTATTGTAATGGGTCCAAAAATCTAAATCAAAATTTTCAACATATTTTTATGTTTCAAGCTCACTACAGTATTTTTATACTATTTTTGAAAATAAGTATGTGTGTGTGTATGTATCCCACCCATTTGAGCTATGCCAGTTGTCATTTAACCGTTGTGCTGTGTGGTTGGGGTAAGTAAGTTTTTATTTTGTTACTCTGTACCCTGAGGCTTTAACATTATACTTTTCATTATTTGTATATTATATTTATTCTATCATAGATGTACCTACCACTGATGATGACGCTGTGGAGGAAGTTAGGAAGAGGGAGAGGGAGTGGAGGGGAAGAGGGAGTTGGGGTGAGAGGGGGATAGAGAGGGAGTGGGGATGAGGGGAAGAGAGAGAGAGGGAATGAGTGCGAGAGGAAGAGGGGGTGAGCGGGAGTGGGGGTGTGAGGGGGATAGAGAGGGAGAGGGGGAGAGGGAGAGGGAGTGAGTGAGAGAGAGAGAGGGAGTGAGTGAGAGAGTGAGTGGGTGAGGGAGTGAGTGAGAGAGTGAGAGAGAGAGAGGGAGTGAGAGAGAGAGGAAAGGTTGACGGGTGTATTCGCCTATGAGTAGAGGTAGGGGAACCCTCCCCTCCCTCCGACTTCCCCTCCCACAGGCCTTCTCTTCTTCGTTCTACTCTATCAGGACATTGTTGATGACTTCCCTCCCTAATTGGAGTCCGTCAGGACGATGGTCCCTGATTTCCAACTGTGGTCACGGAGCATTTCTTCACGCACCATCCCCACGTGCCCATCCAAAACTACCTAGGCAAGGCTAGCTGGCTGGGCCCCTTCAGCCAAATGGGTCGGACATGAGCTACATAACAACATTGGTTACTATGTATATCCCAATTCGAAATTGTGACAGTTCTTCAATGGATATATATATATATAGGGGGTTCCGGTAGCTCAGTGGTATGCGTGCTTGCCTTCTGAGCTGAAGATCGTGGGTTCAAAACCAGACCGAGGCCCTCAGTTTATTTTATCTGGAAGGTAAAATTAACTTAAGTACGCCGTCCTTCGGATGGGACGTTAAGCGATGGTCCCGAGCCTGTACGATGTCAGGTACTCGTTAAAGATCCCTGCCCTAGGTGAATACAAATTTAGGGTAGGCAAAATTTAGGACTCCCATAGTATAGTCGGGCTCGTGTCCAGCAGAGTGACGAAAGAGCGCTCTGGTAGTAGGCGACATGACCTCGTAGTTAAAGCCCGGGCATGAGTCATGATAACTAACTATATATATATATGAAATTAGTTATTTATTGAAACTCATACCCGGGTTTTAACACTACTACCAGAGCGCTCTTTCATCGCTCTGTTGATCATACAGATCTAATTTTTGACTGCCCTATTTTTTTATTTAACTAGGGTAGGGATCATTAACGATTAACTGACATCGTACAGGCTCGGGTCATTCGCTTAACGTCCCATCCGATGGACGGTGTGCTCAAGGTATGAATATGAATATGAAATTAGTATTTCCTTATTTATGTTTTACTTCCCCCAGCTATTCATAGTATAGGGGAAGTTATGTAATCGGTCAAAAATTTGATAATTTGAATTTTATGTTTTCCAAAAATTGAGTAAAAAATTTCTAACTGAAATTTGATATGTTCAGAACCACATGAGAATTACATATATATGATTTTCAGCCAAAACTGTCCAATGGAAGGGGGGGGGGGGGGGCAGAAAGGGTCTCTATTGAGGGAGAGAGAGAAAACTTAGTTGAACAATTTGCACTGGGGAAGTATATTGCTGATGATTTTTACCTACCATGCCAAGCCCTTCCAGATGCCCTAAGCCCACACCCTGTACCCTAAGCCCACACCCTGTACCACTGTACTCTCAGACTTCCTGATGCCTATCTATCGCCACCAGCTCAGGAAGTGTCCAAGACGCCAAACACGGGTGTGGCACACGGCTTTCTCCCGTATCTCTTCTTGCAAACTTATTGTCTTCTCTTATGTTTCCGGTTCTACTCACAAACAGAAAGATTTTTTTATTTTTTTTAAATGTAGCGAAAAAAAAAATTAAGTCGTCAGTAAATCACCGGCAATGTACTTCCCCAGAACAAAATAATCAATTAAATTTTCGCTCCCCCTCCAAATCCAGTCGACCATTTGCGCTAATATTCAAGTTCAACTTACATACGGGCTCCTAAATCCTCATAATAAATTTCGTGTCGATAAATTCATTGCATTGGCAGTTATAGGGTTTTAGAGTTGCGCCCCCTCCCCTGAACCCCCATTCCTTCCCGATATCGCTGAAATTTGACAGGTTATGTCCTCATTGGGTTACAAATGTTGAGGAGCTTTCGACGACAAATGGAACCGGAACTCAAATTTCGCATTTTAATTTTTTATATTAATAAACGTTATTCGGATTCAATTTACGATTTCCTAAAGTTTGGACTGCAAAGAATGCTGCCAATCGGCGAAGTATGAGAGTTCAGCGAACGCATCGTCGTTCTTTTCACAACAAAACATCGCGGCAATTTTAAAATCTCTCCCAAAAACTCAATTCTCTCATGTGTCACTGCTGCACATAGAGAATGAAATAGTAAAAATAAAGTGTTGGACCGATTTGTTGAAAAAAATAAGAAAATTGAGGCTTATTTATTTGAGGATACTTACTACTGCTTATTGTATAAGACTGGATGACCAGACTGATTTTTAAAATTTTAGTTGTTGATTTAAATTTGTGTTCATTATTTTGTTACAACATACTAATATTTTGTGTATGGTACCTGATTTTTAATTATTAAGTTTAATTAAACTTAAACTAAAAATATGATTGTGAAATGTACATATATGTCTTTGTCACGATAACTTCCGATAGAATGAATGTATCGTCAAGAAATTTTGTATTTGTATCCGTAACCCCATGAGGTTAGTTATTATGACTCATGCCCGGGCTTTAGGATTTAATATTTCAGTAGGTCCTCGATTTACTGAATTTTAAAGATGACAAACAGATTGTAAGTTATTTGAGGATTCAGAATTTTATGATGTGTGTGGCTCTGTTGAAAACATATTATATCTAATGAGATTAGGTACGGTCAATAAAAACTCCTGGATAGCTCATCCTGCCACGTTCTCTCTTTGAGAAAAAAAAAGGACGAAGGAGGGGTCCTTGAAGATGAGGCCAGAGTGCGTTCAAGGACACCGGAGCAGCGACTCGCTTTCAACTTCATCTATTAGGGACTTCATGGAATGAGTTAAGAAGCAGTGGTGCAGCGATGCCTAAAAGCAAAGACAAGCGAAATTTATTGCCCCCTTCAACGTATCCAAGGACAACAACATTCGGTTAAACGAGAGTCCATGATCCACCAGGAAGAAAAATAAGTCTGTAAATCACTGGCAATGTACTTCCCCAGAACGAATTAATCAATTAATGTTTCGCTCCTCTCCAAAACCAGTCGACCATTTTGTGCTAATATTCAACAGTTGACTTACATAGGGGCTCCTAAATCCTCATGAACCCCCCTTCCCTTCAGCCGATATCTCTGAAATTTGTCAGGCTATATCCCCATTGACTTTAAACATGAAATTTTGTCTATACATTCATTACATTAGCAGTTATCGATTTTTGTTTAGTTGTGCCCCCCCCTGATCTCCCTTTTCCCTTCTACCGATTCCGCTGAAAAATTATGTGTCGTCCTTATGATTGAGTCCATTTATAATTGAATAATATATATATATATATATTTATTTATTTTATTTTATTTTTTTATATATTGTTATAGTTACATTGTTTTCTTTCTTTTCAATATCTAGCACATTGGGACATGATAAAGGGACGTAAGAACGTCCCGAAACATCGTTGGGATAAAGACACTTCCGAAGAGTTTTTTGGACAATAGTTATCTTAATTTCTATTAAATTGAAAAATGTGTCTACTTATTATAAATGTATCTATGTATTAATTTTTTTTATACTCATATACTTTTATGTATTTATTAATTAATTAAAGTCCGGGCATGATTCATAAAACCAAACCTTATCTATAAAACGAAATAAGATATATAAACGAAATTTTGTATGAGTACCCAGAACCATGTAAGGATGACTAGCTATTCTCAGCTAAATCGAGAAAATGGGGGATTTGGGAGGAGTTTTATGACAAAAACTCTTATAATTGCCGTTTTAATGAATATATAGACACGAAATTTCATGTAAATTGAAAGCCCTCTAAGGACGACACCTAACAATTTTCAGTGGAATTATCCAGGAAAGGAGGGGATCAGAGGGGGCTCAACTCACAAATGCCACAAAATAACTGCCGATGTAATGAATGTATCGACATGAAATTTAGTAGGAAGATTCAGAAGCTACTATGTAAGTCAAATATTGATTTTTTGCCCAAACGATTGACTTTGGAGGGAGGGCAAATACGTAATTAATTCGTTCTGGGGAAGTACAGACAAGGTGATTCCCCAACGACTATTTGTTTTGTAGATATCATAGTTTTTTTTATTTTAAAAGTTTTATTTGCTTATGTTTGAGTTTCTGTTTAGTTATATTATATATCTTATATATTTTTACATAATTTTAGCTTACATAAGAATATTGTCAGTTTATATTTGGCAGTACAGGCCCTGAAGACAGACTCAGTGTCGAAAGCATCAACGAAATTCAACGATTTCATTTTTACCGACCATCTTCTGATTGCATCGTTGGTCAATCCTTCCAAATCTTAAATATAAAAGCACAAACCTCAAAAGAGAATTTGGACGACTGAAATCAAGGAAGACGATCAACATTATCACTTGAAAACAAACAACATATATTACAACACTAAAATAAAACCCGTCTGGACTTACGGCATCGAGATATGGGGATCAGCTAAAAAAATAAAAAAAACATTAAGACGTAGTCAGCCGTAGATTTTCCTATCATCAAAATCATTTTTCATTTTCTTTTCGATGCTGCCGTAGCTCTTGCATTTGCTCGGCACTAGACTTTTTAGGTTTTTTAAATTCCTTTTGATGCGAGCTTTCCTCTGATTTGCGTTTTCTATATATTTACGATTCATATGAGACATCTTTAATTTTTTTGAAATTTTTAATTTAATACCGATTTTTACATATATTTCGGAGAATATTTTTATTGTTTCACTTTGAGTCCAAGTTGTGCTCCTCAAGCTCTTTACAATGACACCCGAATCAACGTCCTATCTAAACGCGTTATCACGCTACACTAATTTCTAATTTTACACAACGCTAATTTGCAACAATCATCCGCCGGCGCCCACACTAGCCCGATAACGTCACAGGTAAAACAAACACTGCACAACAAACACGTACAGACATGCTCTATCCATTGTGACCGCAACCGTTGTTATCGCATTATTAGTCTCGTAGTTATTATCGATTGAAATCTGACGGTATTTTGTAACACAAGAAAGTTTGACCGGCTATCTGTGCTTAACGAGCGAATAGACGTTTTCACGTCAAAACATACAACGTCTTCAGTCAATACAATCCCCTATATTACGCCACATTACCGATGCCCCATTTTACGTTTCCAACCTCGCATTACATAATGACCTCAACATCCCATTTGTACCTTCTGTTATCAGTATCAATATTTCCACGACAAACTCCATCATTACGCCAATCCATTTATTCTGCAATTATCCGCAAGTACTCTCCCCACCAATTCCTCCATGACGCCTCAAGCGAGCATGGCAGAGGGATTTGCTTCTACCGTCATGTACCTCAGCAGTACAGCCACCCACAAGTCATACCTCAACATTGCACTTACTAATGACCAATCGTAATATGTAAATAAATAAATAAAATTTCATAAATGTATGTTCTGTAAAAACAGAGTTGTTAAGGAGAGGTTTTGGGATGTACATTTTTTCTTCGATTGGATGGAAACGTCTGACTGTTCAAATATGACCCTTATCGAGGTCTCATCCGCCCTTCAGACCAAGGGTCCCTTTCGTCTTCAGATACAAAGGGATTTATCTAAAGATGCCCTTCTGAACTTTCCTTTCACTCCTCAGTCAGGCTATTGTCCCACAATAACAGATAGTCAACTTACATTTGAAAAGATTTGGTTGTCTAAACTCAATAGTAAAATTTGTCAAGAATACTGTGTGTAGATCAATCTCAAGATGTATATAAAATTCATATACCAACCACTTTTATACAGATCACACTACCTCCATCTCGAATTCATTTCATACTGGCATCACTAGGTATAGGCTATATACTGGATATAGGCTATATATGAGGAGTTTGGAGCCAGAGCGGACCAGCCCACAATTTTTCGGAAAATGAGTTATTACCATCCTGATGTTGGCATAGGTTCCCTTTTTCAAAACCAGTGTGGATCACTTAGTTTCTTCACTTCAGTGATAGATAGCAGCACTTTAAGTTTAGTCCACAAGTATTTTGTGCATATATTTTCAAAGTCACAATGGATCATACGGCCTTCAAAAACTTTATAGAACACAAAAAGGGATCACTCATCCAATACTATTCTAAAATTTCAAATATAAATAAATATTTGGGGCCCATTTATGGAGATAAACAAAATGTACTCAATTTTCAATTGCCATTTTCTACCTGTTCAGTTTCAACCAATTGGTCCGCTCTGGCTCCAAACTCCTCATATATACGTATATATGCCAGAATGAGAGGGGGAGTGGGAGGGAGAGAGGTCTGTACAAAGGTGGTTGGTATAAGAAAGTCCTTTCATGGTATATATTTTATTTATTTATTTCCACCTTTTCAATGAAAAATTACCAATAATAAAGGTTCATTCTCAGAGATGCTATAACTTCATTTGTTAGTTATTATAACTCATGCCCGGGCTTTAACTACAAGGTCATATCGCCAACTACCAGAGGGCTCTTTCGTCACTCTGGTGGACATGAGCCCGACTCAACTATGGGAATCCTGAGTTTTGCCTACTCTAAATTTCTATTCACCTAGGGAGGGGTCTTTAATGAGTGCCTGACTTCGTACAGGCTCGGGACCATCGCTTAACGTCTCATCCGAAAGACGGCATGCTTAAGTTTATTTCACCTCCCTGATAAAATAAACTAAGGGCATCGGCCGGGTTTCTCAATTTGTACCGATTTAACAAATGTATTGTTTGTTTTATTTAGTTAAGATTATAGTATTGTTCATTTAGTTAATTCTCTGGTGTTTGAGCAAAAGGGCTTAAGTCAGAATAAGTGTTGTGATCCAAAGGATTTAATGCATTTAAATATTTTTACCAAATGCAACTGAATGTTGCAATATTTTACTTTGTTTATACCCCGCTGAGTCCCGCTATTCCGGAAACGTTAATCCGGACGTGATTTTAAAAAAACTAATTAAAATTTAGTAAACTAAAAATTTAATTTATCGAGCGGTAAGTACGACAATAATTCAAAGAGAGGTTTTGACTTGACTTACTTAGTTGGCTACGATGAAAAAGTGCCGACAAAGAAGATGGCGCGCTAAATATTTACGCTAATATTTTAAAATATTTATCATGTGCATTTTATAGCAAATTCCGGACTCTAGTTTGATACTTTATTGAAATAATACTTCTGGTAACATAAATGTGCTTTACCTGATTTGCAAGAATTTATCAAACATTCAGAAATCCCCCTCCTACAAATTCAGATTTGCTGACTGAAGCCCTTTTGCCCAAACACCCGAAAATTTATATAGTCATGACCGATCAGCTGATCAATCATTAATTTGGAATATGTTAGAATTAATAATGTAAATGTAATGTTCACTGACTCAATTTTGATAAATTATTATTATTATTACATACAGAATTTCATGTCGATACTGCCAAAGAGTTTCAATACAAGACATTTTGGTGACAACTCAATATCGAATTTCAGAAATTTCTGAGTGTACAAATGAAGAAGTAAAAATGCAAACATTAAAATGTGAACATAAATCCATTAATATTTTGTCACTTCTAGTGTTTCCTCCATTTTGTCGCTTCCAGTGTTTCCTCCATTTCGTCGCTTCCAGCGTTCCCTCCATTTTGTCACTTCCAGTGTTTCCTCCATTTTTTCGCTTCCAGTGTTTCCTCCATTTTGTCGCTTCCAGTGTTTCCTCCATTTCGTCGCTTCCAGCGTTCCCTCCATTTTGTCGCTTCCAGTGTTTCCTCCATTTTGTCGCTTCCAGTGTTTCCTCCATTTTGTCGCTGCCAGTGTTTCCTCCATGTCGTCGCTTCCAGCGTTCCCTCCATTTTGTCGCTTCCAGTGTTTCCTCCATTTTGCCGCTTCGTGTTTCCTCCATTTTGCCGCTTCCAGTGTTTCCTCCATTTTGTCGCTTCCAGTGTTTCCTCCATTCCTCTGTCGACTAAAACCAGTTTATTTTAAAATATATTTATTTTTTATATCGCTGGTTCTCCTTGACTGGGTCCACATGAGACTCATTAAAATTATGTTAAAGAGAGGATGGATCATTTTGAAACTAAACTTCATTAAATAGGTCATATAAGAACGTGCTAGCAAACAAGATTCTGTACAACCCTATCGACAGGACACGATATATAGGTCACTAATCCGTCATTTCATGAAAAAAACAAGGCATTTCATGAACTGCCAGCATATTGTGAAATTTCATTAAATGCCTCGGCTTTTCATGAAATGACGATTTTTTTTTTTGATGTACACAATCGTACGGCATTTAGATTTGAATAAAATTATAAAATGAAAGAAAAAAATGCGGCGCAAGCGATATTTTTTAGTTTAAGGTCAAATATCTTTAAATTAATATTTATTCTGAAACGCCATTGTTCATCAGACTAAATATCCGCTCTAAAATCGCATTCTGTGCAGAAATGACAAAGAAAAATTGACAAATTTTTATAAACTCAGATGATGACGACGCTGTTCGTTGCGTAAAATAGCGCTAACCCATTTTGAATCCGACAGATATTTAGAAAATTCCGCATTTTCTGCCATCTTTATTAAAAATGTTCTCAGATTTATATTTTGGTCAAAAAATAATGAATCATCTATTTCTACTCCATACTTTCTTAAAAATGAAATGGATTCTTCAACATTTTTCCACGACGGTACAGCAGTAAGGCTCATCTATTCAAAAAATTTCGAAATGTTTGCTCCATTTATTTAAATACATTCGTACACTTTTTTTTTTTTTATTTAAATATTTACAACGACAACATTTGTCACTAGTGATTGTGATGATGTGCGGTGGCAAGTGTGTCGCTGTACTGCTGAGGTACGTGACCGAAGAGGAGTCCAGGCTAGTCCTGGAGCAGGTCCCTCTGCCATGCCCGCTTTAGACGTCTTGGCGGATTTGTGGGGAGAGTGTTGATGGATAATTGCAGAATAAGTGGATTGGCGTGATGATGGAGTTTGTCGAGAAAATTTTGATCGTGTCTTGATAATAGAAGGTACAAATGGGATGTTGAGGTCATTATGTAATGTAAGGTTGGAAACGTAAAATGGCGCATTGGCAATGTGGCGTAATATATGGTTGTCCAAGTTAAACGTCTGTCTAAATGAAGTCCTAGATATCGGACAGTGTCGGATGCAGGAAAGAGCTGGTTGTTAATGTAAACTGGTGGACTCGTACACATTTAAAAATTCATAATTATTTCACAATTACGAGTCTCCGGAAAATATACAACTCATTTGAATTATACAAATTACCCAACTAAATTTCAGCTTGACTCTGTCCACTTTGTAACAGTGATAATGATAACATAATCCATCTTCTCATAACCAATAATAATAAACCAATACAGAAATTTGTCAATAAATATATGTCACACTATAATGCAATTTCCGATAAAATAATTAATTTGTTAAATATTGATGACAATGAAAAAATCAATGATATATTTATTTTCGTAACTAATAGTTTAAAATTTAGAAAAACAGTTTTATTATGATTTGCCCTCTCGTTTACCTTATACGTTTCAATATTATTGTATTTTTCTTTTCTTTACTTCGCCCCATATTTATAATGTTGTATCTTCCAAAATTAATTTTTTGTGTAATTAAGTTTGTTATATTTTCTATTTTTAATTATAAGTTGTATTGATATATAAACTTTTATATATTATGTTATATTTATATAAAATGTATTACATTTATGTGTGAACTAGTAAGGCCAACCCTTGATATGAGATTTGTATCTCTATAAGCCATAAAGTTTCGTTTCATTTCATTTAAAAATTCATTTCTTAGTTCAGTGTGGACCTCCACAGTTATGTAATAAAATGCGTTGAATAAATTTAGCCAACATAATAAATAAAAAAGAGTACAATAGAATACAACTTAAAAAAAAGTAAATAGTACCTACTAAAGAGGCTCTAAAAAGAGTACGTCTGGTAACCCTATCTTGATAGTTTTTATGTGAGGTTCTGTAGTACAACATCGGAGCTCAAAACAGTGACTCAAAGTAACATATTAACAAAATATATTAGATTTCCTTTGAAGTCTTGCTCTGTGTTTTATACCGTCTATAATTTGTGAACCTGGGTCCTTTGAAAGTGGGGTCAAAGTACCGTTAGAAGTGGTCCAACCTCTACTCCATTGGCACCTATTTACAGTGCACTCTGGGGGAGACACATGTAACTAGTCTAAGTGGATCTAAGGATCTAGACATGTTGTGATAGTACTGATCGATACTTTTATTTAGATATAGCAGTAATACCCGGCGTTGCCCGGGCAACTTAGAATTTTCTCCTAATATCTCTCGTTCGAATCCATTTCAATTCTTCAATAGTACATTCATGATGTTATAATTTTCAATTATTCATACGGAATAACGCTTATAGTCCTTCAACGGCAGACATCCCAGCTAGTAAGCTTTTAGGACCCCTGGGCACCATGGCTAGTACGCGCCATTCAACGGCGGAAACCACAGCTAGTGAATACTTAGCATCAGTGGACGTCCTAGCCAGTGCGTACTTGAGAACGCTTGTGACCACCAGGTTGATTAAAACATAGACTTCAACCATCCTGGAGCTAAAACTAATTTATTCAAAAAAATTTCTCATTAATCGTTGCAATGGTTTTCGAGTTACAAAGATTGCGTGGGTGGATGCTGGGATGGACCAGATATTGAGGTAATAATACGCCTATAACCTTCCACAGACGATGACGAACAAATTAAAAAAAAAATTAATCAAATCCATCAAGCCGTTCGTGAGTTATAGCGGTACAACGCACAGACATTTTTAGCTTTATATATATGATGATGATTGTGGACTAGGGCGCCGGTAGCTCAGTGGTATGCGTACTTGCTTACTCAGCTCAAGTTCGCGGGTTCGAAACCCGGCCATGGTCCTTAATTTATTTTATCTGGAAGATAAAAAAAAAACGATGTCAGGTACTCGTTAAAGGACTCAGAGTAGAATCAGTCACATGTCCACCAGAGTGACGAAAGGTCTTGTAGTTAAAGCCCGGGCATGAGGCATAATAACTATCGGCCGATTGACGAACGAAAAGTTAATTGATTAATCCCCATTCTGGGGAAGTATATTTTCGGTGATGTATCGACTTTTCTTGTTTTATGCACCTGATATTAATTCGGTTTGGTGCCAAATCTACCGATTGCTTTTTCAGTCACTTCTAATAGAGACAGAAGGCTGAAACTTGGTGCATATAATTCCGGTGACAATGCATTAAAACAGCATTTCAGTGAAACCAATCGAGCGGCTCACTGTCTATCAGATGCATTTCACTTCTTCAGATGTTTATTTGATTAATGCGAAAAACAGTTGATTCTAATGAAAAATTGTCTATTACAAAAAAAAAAACTTTCCTTATGAAATTCTGAAATATAGATATTAATGAACAGCCATTGAGGGCCATTGTGGCCCTGCGGGCTAGAGCGCAGGGCTTTGGTTGATGGTCTTACTATGGTTTGCGGGTTCGAATCCCGTCCGGGAGTGAGTTTTATTTTGTAGATAGAATAGAACTCCCTCCCGGGGCCATGGAAGTCGTAAATAACTACACAAATAACACATTGACATGGCTAATATGCGCACCATACATAAAGCAAAAAAAAAAAAAAAAAAAATCAACAGCTGTTATTAAATGATAGTTTTATTTTATTTTATTTTTAATATATTTTTTTTTTTTGGCCTCATGTACGATGCATATTAGCCATGACTTTTATAATGGTGTTTTTTACCTAATTATTTACGACATCCCGAAAGGGAGTTTTATCTACGAAATAAAACTCACTGCCGGACGGGATTCGAACCCGCAAACCAAGGTGAGACCATACCACTAAAACCCTACGCTCTAGCCCGCACGGCCACCATTTCTCCCAATGATAGTTTTAAAATGTAGTTAAATAACTAAAAAGTAAGAAAATAAAAAAAATAATATAATACAATGTTTTCAAAAATATATCTTATATTTCAAATAATAGTACACTGAAAAAATAATAATTAAAAATAGAAAATTAAATTTTTCTTTCCACAGGTGGTCAGTGTTGGGTGGAACTATGAATAAGAAACATTAAAAAAAAAAAAATCCGACATAAAATAAGATGTCGCATTAATTATCTTGTCTACAACCTGTCTCTCCGACATAAAATAAGATGTCGCATTAATTATCTTGTCTACAACCTGTCTCTCCGACATAAAATAAGATGTCGCATTAATTATCTTGTCTACAACCTGTCTCTCCGACATAAAATAAGATGTCGCATTAATTATCTTGTCTGCAACCTGTCTCTCCGACATAAAATGTTATTAATGAATTAATTTCTTTAATGTCTATAATTCGTATTTACACCCAACACTGATCGCCTACGGAAATTTATTTATATATTAATCGAGGAGGAAATATAGTACCTAGTATATATACCTATATATCTGTACCATTTGGGAAAAAGTAGATAAGTCGATTTATGTCCAAAATGAGATAAATCTGGGCAACCCATATTGGTGTCCTACACATCGTGTAAAAGTATGCAAGTCGTAATGTCAATGGTATCCTTGAAAACGCATTGGGCATTTTTAGACAACTCGAAAATTTACTTATGGATATATACAATTGCATTTATCTATTTTTATCAAAACCGCGTTCGTGCCCTAAAATGGGTTAAACGTATTTATCTTGTTTATACAAACATTTGCCCAGATGTGGTGAAGAGATAATTACCGTTATGCAGTTCTGAAATGCTTCTTTCATTGGCAAAAACTAGATAAGTACGTGAATAACTAGGTAAGTGAGGGTGTAAAATAGACAATTATTTTGATTTCGGTTAATTAAACTAGATAAGTGGGGGGTGCAATTTTAGATAAGTCCAAAAAATGTATGATAAAATTACAAAATTAAATATATATGCATTCCGTGATAAAATATGGAGAAATTGTTGAATAATGGCGGTTGGAAAAATAATTTATCAAAAAAATTCGATTTACACTGAAAACAGAAAACGTCAATGCGCTGCATGAGTAACATAAACAAAAAATGAAGTTTGTTATTTGTTGAATCTTCTTATATTACATTATTTTATGTTATATATTTATTTAATTTATTTATTTAATTTATTTATATAATTAACAACACTTTACCTCTTCTTCCTATCTGAATTACAATTGGCAGTACAGAGTGTATGAGGGCAGACAACTTATCCCCTTCCTAGAATGTTTGTATTACAGTGTGATAATTAGGCTCATCTCGAAAGCCGGTTATACAAAATTATGTGAGGTCAAAGTATGTATTCATTTTGCAATCATTTCTTACTGATATCATTGGTTGTGAGAAGTGTCTTGGGGCTGTTGCACTGTCTCACAAAATGAACTACTCGAGTATGTTGCAACTCCCTGATGCAACATTTGCATTTCCGCTTCATATACAATGCAGCTGATCTTATGTTGGGTTTCTGTTCGAGTTAGTCGATCCATTTTTTTCAATTTTAATGCAATTTGCTCACCAAAAAGTGTATATTCATCTTTGCCAATTTCATTGGTTAAAATTAAATCCGGTGCTGCTATTTCAAACGATTCATTCATTTCACTCGTTTCTTCTTCTCGTTTGACTACGATCTGCTTCTTGCTCATTGTTGGTGCAGTGAATACCTTTCTTTTCCCATTGTTGCTGCACATTTGTTCAAATTCTGTAGAGTGACCCTCAACAGTTTCCTCAGAAATGCAAGAATTTCCGTCATCCATATCGTCTGTACCATTTTCTTGTATAAAATGTTCTACCTGGAAAAATATAGAAAAACAAAATTAAAAAATATTTTGCCAAAATGTGTATAAGAAATAGCTTTAGTTTATCAATATTATTTAAATTATTTTTGGACACATACAGTAAATATATACAACCAACATTTTGCCAAATATTTACCATTACAACAAATTTTAAATAATTGAAATTCGAGTTGTCATAGTAACCATCCCAGAGAGGTTTATGCCAACTACTACAGTGGTATGCGTGCTTGACTTCTGAGCTCAAGGTCGTGGGTTCGTAGCCCGACCGAGGCCCTTAGTTTATTTTATCTGGGAGGTAAAATAAACTTAAGCACGCCGTCCTTCGGATGGGACGTTAAGCGATGGTCCCGAGCTTGTACGATATCAGGTACTCGTTAAAGACCCCTATCCTAGATGAATAAAAATTTAGGGTAGGCAAAATTTAGGACTCCCACAGTAGAGTCGGGCTCATGTCCATCAGAGTGACGAAAGAGCGCTCTGGTAGTAGGCGATATGACCTCGTAGTTAAAGCCCGGGCATGAGTCATAAAACCTAACCCTATGCCAACTACTTTTCTACAGATCACTCTCCCTCCCCCTAACTTTTCTGAAATTCATTTCATACTGGGATTACTGGTTGTGTGAGGGCGCCGGTAGCTCAGTGGTATGCCTGCTTGCTTATTCAGCTCAAGTTCGAAACCCTGCCATGGCCCTTCATTTGCATGCTGTCCTTCGGATGGGACGTTGTCTACCATTAACGAAAGGGCGCTCTGGTAGTAGGCTTGTAGTTAAAGCCCGGGCATGAGGCATAATAATTATCTGTCGATGTAATGAATGAATGACATGAAATACCATATTTGAATTATATGAGTACAGACAGCACTTATTAATTTTCCTCGAAATGGGCAGTTATTGATGAACGAAAAGTTAATTGATTAATCCCCATTCTGGGGAAGTATATTTTCGGTGATGTATCGACTTTTCTTGTTTTATGCACCTGATATTAATTCGGTTTGGTGCCAAATCTACCGATTGCTTTTTCAGTCACTTCTAATAGAGACAGAAGGCTTGAAACTTTCGTGGCGCAGGTAGTTTAGTGGTATGCGTGCTTGCTTACTGAGCACAAGATCGCGGGTTCGGAAACCCTTAGTTTATTATATATCACCAAAGCCGAGCCGCGCCGGGCGGAAAACGCTTGAGCGCTATATACGCAGGGTTTAGATGGGAGTATTCAAACCAAGGCCGAGCCGCGCCGGGCCGAGCGTTTTTGTGCAGTACTACCTCCCGCCAATTCGAGCGTTTTCTGCCAAGCGGTTTCTTCCGTCATCCAGTCTAAATCGGTGTTTCAGCCCAGTGAGTTACATCATATTGCGCAATATATTGTTTTTTATTGTTTCAAGTGGTTTTTGTTTTTTAAATTTTTTAATATTATAATGAGTGTTGACATAGAAATATTAGTGAGTCCAGTATCGCCTTCTTTCTGCCACACATTCATCATCAAGTGATGAACTATCCAATAACATCATCATCATCAAAGTTGATGACATCATTTTGCACCACGTTTCAACTGAGACTGAATAGGAAAGAAGCACCTCTCACTACAAGGCTAGAAAACCTACTGAGAACGAATCGGCTTCGGTGCGAACGCAGGCAGATTCCGCTCGGCTCGGCCCGGCACGGCTCGGCTTTGGTGTGTAAGGGCCCTTAGTCTAGGTGAATAAAAATTTAGCGTAGGCAAAATGTAGGACTCCCATAGTAGACTCGGGCTCAGGTCCACCAGAGTAACAAAATAGCGCTCTGGTAGTAGGCGATATGACCTCGTAATTAAAGCCCGGACATGAATCACAATAATTAACTAGTATCATATATAACCTCAATTTTTGTCTAATATTTGACAGTATACCAGTTTTTAATTAATTAAATGTCGACGATTAACAAAATGTTATTTTTCTATTTAAAATAAATAAAAATTTAGTGCTTGTATTAACTTTTATATTGTCTAATTCCACAAAATATGTCAACCTAGCAAACTTAAATGTCACTTGAACTTTGCGCTGATGACGGCGTAAGCCGAAACAGGTACCTACATATTATGTATATATACAACAAGACCGAAAATGGAGTAGAATGCCGCCAACCGCACCTTTCTATCTCAATTCGTTACCGAGATATGATTTTTTAAAGTTTTTTTTCGAGAAAACCACGTTTTATGCCATCAAGTCCCACATTCTTCTCCCCTTGGAATCAACTTTTCTCAACTTTTGACCACATTTTCGAAATCAGCGTCAAATTTCCTATCAGACTAGCGTTCTTTCAACTTTGAAAATTACCAACTTGGAACCAAAATAACAGCTAAAAAAACGTTAACATTTTAGAAAGCGGGCTAGAGCGTAGGGCACTGGCCGCATGGTCTGACCGTGGTTTGCGGGTTCGAATCATGTCCGGGAGTGAGTTTTATTTCGTATGTAGAACTCCTTCCTGGGGCCATGGATGTTGTAAATAACTAGATAACACAGTGACATGACTAATATGCAGTGTACATAAGGCAAAAAAGAAAACATATATATATATATATATGGTGGGTTCAGGGATGGGACTCAACTCAAAAATCCTAATAACTGCCGATCTAATGAATATATCGAGAGCGAAAATTTAATAGATTAATTCGATCTGGGGAAGTAGGTACATTGCCAGTGATTCACCGACAAATTATTTTATTTTGATGTGGGACAAAGTGCAAAAAAGGTTGCCTACCTCTGCTCCAGAGACCACCCCCTAAACCTAGTATTATACCTGTCCCTAGGCCATACTACAAACTATACCTGGTTACAAAGCAGTGTTGCCATAAACAGGTCACATTCAAAAAAAAAATTATCATTATTCCCCCAGCTGTACAAAGTATAGGGGAAGTTATGTAATCGGTCAGGGAATCGACCTCCTGATTCCAAAAATGATTAAGAAAAAAAAAAAAAAATTTAATATCATAAGGACGACACCTATTAATTTTTCGCGAAATCGGTCAAAGGTATGTGGGAGACCAGAGAGGAGGGGTTCGATTCAAATCACCTAATAACTGCCCATGTAATGATTGTATCGACACAAAATTTAGTGAGGGGATTCAGAAGCCACTATGTAAGTAGTTTTAGCACAAACTTTGAGGGGAGAGCGAAAACATAATAGATTACGGTGATTCTTGCTGGGGAAGTACATAGCCAGTGATTCAATGACTACTTTTTTTAATGTATTTTTATTCAAATTTTTTATCTAGGAAATAAAAGGTCCTTGAGCACGCCATCCTTCGGATGGGATGTTAAGCAAGTCGATGTCAAGGACTAAACCCTAGGTAGGCAAAATTGAGGACTCCTACTGTAGAGTCCGGGCTCATGACACCAGAACCACGTGACCTACATAAAGCCCGGGCATAACATCGGTGTAGCTCACAGATAGCGTGCTGGCCTACTGAACTCAATATCACGAGATCGAAACTCGCCCCAGACCCTTATCCCCATATCCTTATAATAAATTTTGTGAGTAAATTTCTTACATTGGCAGTTGTTAGGGTTTTTGAGTTTAACCTCTTTCCCTCGGGCCGATTTTGTTGAAAATTAACAGTTATCGTCCTTATGAGGTTTAGACTTAAAATATGAAATTTCATGTCGATAAATTAATTCTATCGGGAGTTTTCGTGTTCACAGATACACACACACATACACACACAGACATGAAATACCAATGAAAACAACTTCTGACCGATTACATAACTGCCCCTCTACCCCTATAACTGGTACAGCTGAAGAAATAAAAATATGTGTTTGGTCATAACAAGACCACCTTTTTACAAAACACTCCCCCCCCACCACTTCCAGACCAAATCAATCATCTTTTCAAAGAAACGGAAAGAGAGTACTAAAACACACATTTTCTATAAAATACGATATACAGGGTGGCCCAGATAAGCGGGCCACAAGTGAAATAACTCCTAAACGGATAGAGATATCAAAATTGTGCATAGGACTAAAGTTGTAGCACTCGCCGAGAGCTATAGTATGGCGTCCTTGAAAAGACAAAAATGACCCTTTTAATGGCTCAAACAGCCCTTCGAAGGGCGGGGTTCCCTTTTGACCCTTAAGTTTCATTACATTTTATTAAAGAACTAAAGAAACAGGGAAGAACTGTGCAAACAGATTTTTGATACGTCAAGTAGTTCTCGGAAAAATAACGTTTAAAGTTGCACGTTTTTCTTATTCTGAAGTTATAACCAGAATAAGAAAAATATGCAACTTTAAAGATTTTTTTCCGAGAACTACCTGACGTATCAAAAATTTGTTTACGCAGTTCTTCCTTGTTTCTTTAGTCCTATAATAAAATGTAATGAAACTTAAGGGTCAAAAGGAAACCCCGCCCTTCGAAGGGCTGAGCCATTAAAAGTGTCATTTTTGTCTTTTCGAGGACGCCATACTACAGCTCTCGGCGAGTGCTACAACTTTAGTCCTATGCACAATTTTGATATCTCTAACCGTTTAGGAGTTATTTCACTTGTGGCCCGCTTATCTGGGCCACCCTGTATATTAAATACCAATACGAATAATCTTATAGCGCACTAAAAATGTACAATAAATGGTAAAAAATATTTTGAAGTAATATTTAATTGTAACGAATTTTTAAGTATCTTTTTATTATTATTGATATTTTTTTATTAAAAAGGATTAAAATTAAATAAACAATAATAATATATGTAGCCATAATAAGACTTTCTTATAACAATCACGTTTTTACAAATCATTCTCCCTGCCCTCCCCCCTCAAATTGGCACTTAGTGACTTTCTTATACCCAGTAATGCCATGCCCAGTAACGCCCCAGGATGAAATGAGTTGAGAATGGGGAGGTGGGAGTGATCTAGTAGTGAGTAAAAACGTGGTCGCTTGGTATTAGATAGACCTTTTGTACATTCTTTGAAGAGCTATAACTTTGTTGCTATTGAGTCTATCTTAAATTTAGATAAACATTTGAGTTGGAAATTTAATAAGGAGCATTTTTTGTAAGAACCAATTTTTCGATAGGACTAACAGTTTTTGCTTAAATTAAGGTAACATCTAAAAATATATATTTCAAAACTACATTTTAATGAGGTTTTTGGCATGTATCTCAAAAACCGGGCGGCCCTCGAAAAAATGTATTTAATATAAAATGTACCTTCAAATTTTTTCTATAAATTATATTTGAAAAGATTTTTGATTTAGTCATAAATATAAGCGGTATTTTGGAAAATGTGCTTAGTCTTCAGAATAAAGTGGTCTCAATTTTCATATTTTGAAATAAATCTCATACATTCACAGTGAATATGTATTCAGGAGAACTTAATAAAACTCGATCTCGGTTTTTCGGACAATTAGACTATTTGCTTATACTAAAGTTCTTACTTGCTGAACGCCTGAAGATCTTGATGTCCTCATAGTACTGAACCGCTCCTCTAAATACCACATGAGATGATATCCGTACCAGATGCTTCTGCCAATCTCTTCAGGTCCAAGTCCACTTTTCTTCAATTTCATAACTTTCCTCCGATTTTTCCGAAACTGCGCCAAAATTACACTTATTTTTCTTTCCACTTCCATGACTTCCATATTGAGCGATGCTGCAATCCCTTTGAGTGCATCATTTTTCTTATCACGGTTTTTATAATCCGTATGTTTAAAATCCCATAATATTGGATTTTGTCCGTATAATGTTATTAATAAACACACATTTTCTTCTGTCCACATTTTTATTATAGTCTTGAGAGTAAGTAATTTTCTTTTTACAGATGGAACTGGAAGGAACAAAATGAGAAAAATGTTTAGATTTAAGGACTGGAGTAGCGTGGCTGTTGGCTTCTGAAGAAGTACTGGATCGGAACAAGCTCCTGGCACTTCGGGAAGGTTCGGTTGGGGTTCGAATCTCTAGCTCCAAGCCCCCTCCGCCCATTGCAGTGTTGCCAGACCTGCAACCTTGTTCAGCTCTCAACCATCCCCTCACCTGTTTCACACGGCTCGACTCTTGTTCAACTGTTCAAATGGAAATCGACCAAGTCGACTATCACAAGACAGGCCTTTACCAAAAACTCTACTTCGTAGTAGTATGCTACCTGGTGGCGTAGTAATATTTTGGCCTGTATGCCAGAATTTGCAGTTCACTCCCCCCACCCCACAGTATTTTACAA